>CM060176.1:78966564-80298564 GCA_030549775.1 Tamarix chinensis | reverse complement strand
ATTAACGTAATTCCTTTATGCAAAAATATTCATTATCTCATTCAAAAGTAGCATCATAGCATACTCATTCCAATTTATTCATTTAATTATTCCAAAAGAACTAAATAGAATGTATTGAATTTTCATCCCTTAATTCCATCCAAAAGGTTAGTTAATTCATGCAAAGATGTGTGATATCATCATTAAAGGACCATAGTATAGCATTTTACAAAGTATTAAAGCATAGAAAGTCAAAAAAGGACAAAACAACAACATTGGCTAAATAAAAGTATTTTAAAAAAGGCTTAGAAGACTCAAATAAATATAAGAATTAAAAAATATCAATATTATATAAGATTCCTAGAAACGTTTGAGTAAAAAAAGTGGTTTGGAAATATAAGGGGAATCAAAACTGTAAGAAAGCCTAAGAAGCACTAAACGAGGTGCTTCAAAAACATAACTATAGTTTTGAATTATTTAGAAGATGTAAAAACCATTCACATAAGATGAATTTATTTCTATATAGTAAAGATCTTGAATAATTAGGGTTCACAAAATGAAGTATTACAACCATAGTAAATGGTAACTTTTAGACTTTCACTATTATCGTATTCTATATTTTAGCATTTTAAGAGTATTTTGGTCATTTTATGTTCAAACATGATAAATATTTCTTGAAACCACTTATTTCCATTAGTCACAAGATAAGGACGAGATTAAAGTTTCAATAATATTAGCCTAAATAACATCGGGAAAACCAAGAACACCCATGCATATCTTCAACAAATAGTGTCATCAAGGATTTACATATTCATGGTTTATACATAGACATGAATCACTTGTAATTTTGTTTCTATTAGTAAAATTAATACCATATTTAATATCATATTTATCCTAATAATACTAATAAACAATTTAAAATTAATAACACCCTAAAATCTATTGTTGAAAAAAAATCATTATAGTAGAAGTGTAACAACAATATAGTTAGGTGTTACAAGTGTGCTTAATATAAGTCTGGCTTACCATACCATATTGCATTAAACATAAGGCTAAACCATATAATTTAAAACTCATAATAAATAGATAATGAGAGAAATATTACATAAATTATATATAGTAGTTGAAGATTACTCCAAGTATAATATCAAAATAAAATAAGAGGGATCCCATGAGATTAAAATTTCAAAAGGTATCCATGCACAAAAAAATATAAGGATAACACCAACTTTATCTTCTACCCAATGGCACATAATCACTCCTAAATATTTAAATAATTATATATGGTGAAATCATCTAAATACACAACAAAAGTTGAGCCATCTTCTTATAGGGGTGAGAAACACCTATAAAACAAATGATCGGTACACAACGTACTAAGTGATGGAGCAATACAGTCATGGTAAGGGTATACAAATTCATAAGATTACATGTAAGACAAATCATGTTCAAAGATTAAATAGAAAACAATGAAAGAGAACAACTAAATTCAAATTTCCATCATTAGATATAATCACTATCCATTTTCTTATTTGCGTTAATTTCAAGACCCCATTGTTCTTAATCAGTAGAATGGGTTGAAACACCTCCTATGATAAAGCGCACCTAGCCACTATTATTAATATAGTGGAATAGACTCAATGTCACCTAGGTCTCAATGCATATCTCCTCTGTTCTTAAATTGGTGGAATGGTCTAAAAAACCTATCAAAGTAAAACACTCTTGAGCCATTATTATTATCTAGTTAAATGTACTCAACACTTTAAGTAATTCATATCTTATTAAAATATTATTTATCTTGATATCATCATTAATACATATAAATATACAAGGTTCATAAACCACACTTAATAGAAATAAACAAGGCACAAACATAATCCAAAATGCCATAAATCCCATAGAAAACCTTAACTTAACAAGATAAGTATAACTTCTCACATATGACTCATTTCATCACCAAATATAGTAAAGTATTCCAAAATAACATTATTAAAACTTATCTAAAAATCCATGTTTAAATCCAACGTCTTACACATGCGATAATGAGTCAGTCTGTAAGGATACTACTTATGATTTAAGAAATTTTGTAATCTTATTAGACTTATGCTCTTAATAAGAACTCTGGCTATTCCATATGATATACTTAAAAAAATTTAACCTAATATTAAACTTAAAATACTAAATATTTCTTGAGTGACCTATGTTGACCAAAATACCCTTTTCTTACTAAAAGGCCTCGAGTCTTATTTTATATTACTTATATTCTACTCAACAACCATTTGATCATAATATTTTAAAAATAATTTAAAGCACTCAATAATTATCATGCCATAATTATTTTACAATTTTATCATAAAATTTCCAAACTAACCTTAAGATAGCCACAATACCAAAATGTGCACATAATCCTGCACATTTGACACCATTAATTTCTCACTTACAATTTATGAAATCACCATAAATTTATCCATAATCATTATTAACTTCCCATATTAAGTCAATACCACATTAAAATACAATAAAGCATACTATTCCACTAAGAGTTGCAAAATAAGATTTATTACAGCAATATTATATATGTGGATGTGTTTCAAATATACTCACTACCCATAATTCAATAGCACATTGTCAGAAAATGACATTATCAACATGACCTTTTGAATATAAGAACACCAGTAATGAGATTAGAAAAAAAAATATAACATCAAAAAAACTAACAATAGCATGTATCATTGCTATAGTACTGTTGGTCTTTAAGCATGAAAAAAGGCTCTAAGCCTTTTGAAATGCCCCAAAAATATGTATTTTGAGAAATATAATTAAATAAGAATTTAATAGGGAATTAATTTAATTAATTATAATATTTGAAATGGGAAGGATTTATTTAGCGCAAATTAATAAGGAATTTACAAATATTTTTTATAAAGGAAGAAGTGGGTTTTTTGCTAATTACAAGGGAATGTAGGAAAAGTCTTTTAAAAACCCTAAATTAGCAAAAAGAAAATTTAATATTATTCTATTTAAATAATTAAAATATTCTAATTAATTTAATTGACCCCAACCTACTGAAAATTTTCTTTTCCCTTTTTCTTTTTTCTTTTTCCTTCTTCCTTTTTTCTTTCTTTTCTTTCTTTTTTTTCTTTTCTTTCTTTTTCTTCTCCTCTCCAATTGGGCCTCCCTGGTGCGGCCCAATCCTCCCTTTTTTCTTCCTCTCTTTGGCGGCCCATCATCGTTCTTTTCTTTCTGTCCGTCAGTAGTTTTGCATCTTTTTTACCCTGGAACGCCGCATTCCATTTAAAACCTTATAACCATTGCCTACCGACCCGATTCTTCTTTTTTTCCTTTCTTTCTTTTTACCCCGGCCGCTCAGTTCACCTCCTTCATACTCCTTCCTCCTCCACTATCGACTTGCACCTTTGAAGCTCCAAAAATGGTGTCGCCGGCCATGCTTGACTTGGCCAGCCATTTTGCCTCTCTTTCTCTTCCACTTGATTCGTAGTTCAGTATTATCTAACCCGTTTTCCTTTTCTCCCTCTCGAAGTCTTTCTTTTCCTTTGCGAAAGGTCAAACACGACCTAAAATTGTGCCGACCGATTAATGTCCCTAGCTACCCCAAACCCTACCTGCATTATCCTCTTGCAAACCCCCAGAACCCTACCTTCTCCTCCAAACTCTATAAATACCCATTAGTTGTATGTTTTCGAAACTTTTTCTCTAAAATCCTAAGAGCCTACCATGTGCACCGCTATGACTTCAAATGACCCTTCCTCCACCGTTATCCAACTACGTTGCTACCTCTACCTACCTAAGTCTTCCCTACACCACCCTCGCACTAACTGAGTCACCCATATCCCTCTATTCTTCTCACACAAGCCACCGCAACCGTGCGAAGTTCCCTGCCCATCAAACCAAACCCCTTGATCCACCGTCCTCCACCACATCCGCCACTTCTATTTCCTTCTTCACCACCCAAAAGTTGCTACTAATCTTCCTCCACCTAGCCATACCCTTCTTTTCTCCTTTCTCTTTCTCCTTCCCTCTCTTTCTTGTAACACCCACAAAATTCACTACTGAAAAATTTTGTTTAACTAAAATAAAATTAGTGGAAGAAAAATAATAAACCGTGAACTCTGGGGATGTTACCGCCACACTTAGTACCAAACCGGTTCACTCATACCGTTCTAGTACCAAGTGCTAAGGCTAAAAAGAGTAAAACACAATTTATGAGAAATTCAAACATATTAAATCAGAGTAGCGCAAGTAAACATTGTATAAGAATATAATCCACCAAGTGGTGATTACAAAACATTATATATATTAAAATTGCAAAATTCAAGGAGACAGAGTAAAACCCTAACAATTCTGGATAGATCCTTACGCTATTTCCCGAGGCCCACTTAAATAACACCTAAAACGACCTGCAAGGGGATTCTGCCCATTGAATAGGTAGGGGCCCCATGAATGGAACCCTTCAATACTACGGTACTGAGTAACTCTTTTAATACACACTTAAAAATAGGTCTGCAATATAACACATGATACACTACTGAATGCATACATAACGACACGTGTAAATATAACATTCAGGTCCATACATTCGCATATTCAATGAGTCAATATGATATCAATGGTGTACATTCACTTTCATACATTTGCATACTTAACAAGTCAACCAAAAATTAATAGGCCATAATGAATAATTGATACTTTAGGGCCTTAAGGCCATTAGTCCATCATTAATCAATCATCTCAGATTTTAAAAGTCTATGTGAGTTTGGGAACCCCACTATTATAGCTGGTGGACTAAAAATACATACAGGGCAGAATGCTCCTGACCACTATTAATCACCAGTGGATCGGTCTCCAAGGCAGAATGCTCCAAGCCACTATTATTCACCAGTGGACCGGTCTGGTCCCGACTCACAAGGTGTTCCACTATAAGTGATTAGTATCTTCCCCATGTATTATTGATTTTACATTTGGTTTGCTAATGACGGAGTCCCGCACTGTTATAGCCGATGGACCGAAAATACATACAAGGCAAAATGCTCCTGACCACTATTATTCGTCGATGGACCGGTCTCCAAGGCACCCCGGCTCCTGGCTACTATTATTCGCCGGTGGACCGGTCTGGGTCTGGCTCCGCATCTTCCTCTTTAAGTTATTAGTGTCTTAAACATATCTTATTGAAAGTATTTCACCCTTGACATGCATTGAAATGCCCCAAAAAATTATAATCTTAAAATATTATATTTAAATGAGGTTTTATTATAAAAAAATTAATTAAATAAATTATTTAATTAAAATAAAAGGAAATTAATTGGGGAAAATCAAGAATAAATTTATAAGTATTTTAATTAGGAGGAATTTGAGTATTTTGACTAATTAAAGATTTTAAATTGGAAATTAATTAAATAAATTTATTTATTTAAAATAAGAATGAGAAAATAGTTTTAATTTAATAATAATTTTATAAATAATTTAATTGGAGGAATTTAGGGTGTTTTGCTAATTAAAATGGAATTTATGGAAAATATTTTAAATATCCTAATTTAGCCTAAAAAGGGATTTAAATATTATTTTATTTAAATATTATATTTTTAAATATTCTAAATATTTAGAGTAATTTAGTTGGGCCTAACCTATTTTATTTCTCCTTTCCTTTTTCCCTTTTTCTTTTTCTTTCTTCCTTTTTCCTTTTCTTTTTCTTCTTCTTTTTTTCTTTTCCTTCTTCTCCCCGAACTGGGCCAGCTGCGGCCCATTCCTTCTCTTCTTTCTTTCCTTCGGCCCATCCCATGCGGCTGGTGCCTCCTGCCCCCTTCCAGCGCTGCGTTCTAACTACTATCCAACAAAAACGCGGCGTTTCATTTAAACGTTTCTGCTGCGTCCTTTACCGTCCCTCTCTACGCCGCGTTTGTCTTCTTTTCGCACTAAAACTCGGCGTGTCATTTAAACGCCTTCGAACCCGCACCCGACCGCCCGGTTCTTCCCTTTTCTTTTCCTTCCTCGGCCGACCGGCCCACCCTCTTTCTTCTTCCTTCTTCCTCCGTCCTTCCCCCATCGCTGCGATGAAACCTTCGACCCCATCAATGGCGTCTTCGGCTGCAGCGGCTTTAATCAGTCGTTACTTGTCTCTTTGAATTCCCCTTAACCCGAGGAATCAATTGGAGTAATTTTTGAGCGTTAACTCTCGCCTGTTTCTCCTCCCCAACCTCTCGAAACCCCGAAGCCAACCAAACGTCGACCGACGTTTACCGCCACCGGCCACCCAAATTATTGCAATTAAAACTTCCATGTCGACCTCCAACTCCTCATTATCCATTCCAAAATCTATATATAGCCTAGTTGTAGGAGTTTTGAAGATTTTTCTTCCCCGAAACCCTCGGTGAGAGCTGCCATCGTCGAGACTTTAGAGGTCGTTTCCTCTGCTGATAGCCAACCTAAGCGCCACCTCCGCATGCCAAATTCTTTCCTGAAACATCCTCTAGCTAACTAAACTACTTTCATCTCTCCATTCTTCTTGTACGAGCCTAAATAATCATGCAAAGTTAGATGCTCGTTTCGCCGGAATTTTGACCCCGAAGCCTTAAACTGCCTTCCACCGCCGTGCGCCGCCACCTTTGGCTGCACCACCACCATCTTTTTGTCCCTCTCCTCCTGGGCAACAATAAACACCTCTTATATCACCTCAATTCTCCCTATCTTTTTCCCAACATCCATCTTTTTCTTTGTTCTTCTATTTTTCCGGCCGCCGCCGCCGCCATGAACCACCGCCGGTGCCACCTATCCCCACCAGCTTAAGGTTGAACACTAGACCCTCTCAACCATTTTCCATATTATTATAAGCCTTGATTTAATTTATTTCAATTATTTGCATATAATTACCATTATTATTATTCTTAATATTTATATTCTTAATATGTTTTATTATTATTTGATGAGATATTTTATGCTGAATTGTACTTGCAGGGTGGAGAGTGATAATAAAATAATTTTATTGTTAGTTTCGAATTTTAAGTTATTAATTGAATTATTATAGGATTATTATCATTCTTCTTCTTATTATTATTAATATTATAATTATTAGAATAATTATTATTAACGTTTTATTATTTATTCTGGAAAATCTTAGGCCCTAAGATTGTATTAACATTTGCACTTAATTATTTGAGTATTATTATTTCTATTGTTCTTATAACCATTAATAATAATATTATCATTATCTTTATTATTTTAATATTAGTGTATAGGTTATTAATTTTATTATTAATATTAAATAAATGGTAAGTCATTAGTTATAAGTAGGGTCGAAACCCCACTTTAAATTTTAAAGCTTATTATTATTATTATTATTATTATTATTATTATTATTATTTTATTATTATTATTATTATTATTATTGTTATTGTTATTGTTATTATTATTATTATTATTATTATTATTATTATTATTCTCATTGATATTAGTTTTATTATCCTTGATATTATTATATTAGTATCATTATTATCATTAGGGTAAAGTCTTTAACCCTATATTACCAAGGTTTATAATATCTCTATTATTTTTATGTCTTTAGCAAAGTTATAATTTTGTTAAAGTTATTTTATTAATATGTTATTATTTGGTCAAAGCCCTAAGGAGGCGTAGGAACGTGCTCCAAGACCGGTGTCGTTTCAGGTAAGGGGTGCTAAGGCCTTTTATGTGCTAATGTGCAGTGTGTGATTCATATGCTATGCATTCTATGTTTATGAATATTAATTATGCTGTATATGATATGACATGGAGTTGAAGTATGTTTTCGTATGGCATGTGTATTATTTGTGTATGACCCTGTAAGACATGAATGTGAGGACGTTGATATGATTTTATGTGGGAGAAAGGATGAAAAAGGAGGGTGGAGAAAGAAGTTGATTAAGGGATGTGAGTTGACCTAAGTATTCCATTGATTCATGAGTAAAGGAATAAAATGGAGAATTTTAGGGTTTCGTGTGT
Source organism: Tamarix chinensis (assembly GCA_030549775.1). Lineage (NCBI taxonomy): Eukaryota > Viridiplantae > Streptophyta > Magnoliopsida > Caryophyllales > Tamaricaceae > Tamarix > Tamarix chinensis. The sequence continues at coordinate 80,290,593 of CM060176.1, read as the reverse complement.
GAGAATCTGATTTATGATTTTTGAGGTTTTGTATGGAGAATATAATTTATGGCTTTATATGGGGAAGTTTAATTTATGGTTTGTATGGTTTTGTGGGAGACAATATAATTTATGATGTCATATGGGAGAATCTAGTTTATGATTTGATTGGGAGAATATAATTTATGATTTGTTTGGGAGAATCTAATTTATGGTTTTGCTTGGGAGATTCTAATTTATGATTTTATGGGGAAGAATCTAACTTATGGTCTTGTATGGGAGAATATAATTTGTGGTTATGAAAGGGGAGAATCTAATCAATGGTATTATGTGGAAAAATCTTTGGGTTTTATATGATTTGAATCTTTGTGTTGGTATGGATTGAATTTAGGGTTTTGTGTGAATGAATGTTTGGGTTGTATATGGTTTGAACTTAGGGTTTGGTAAGGATGGATACTTAGTTTGGTATGGATGAATCTTTGGGTTTTATATGGTTTGAATCTAGGGTTTGGTATGAATGAATCTTTGGGTTATGTGGAATGAATTTAGGGTTTTGTATGATGAGATTTTGGGTTTTGCATAATGGTTAATGGTTGTATGGTGGTATTAGGGTTTGCATGGAAGTTAATAATTGCATGGGATGTGTAAAGTTTGTATGAGAGTGAAGTTTACGTATGGAACACTGATTTGGGATTTGAGGAAAGTAATGTAAGTGTTGTTTGGGTGATTGAACATTTGAAGGGAAAATAGTGCGTGGAACATTATATGGGTACATAGGAAACCGAGCTAGGGTTCGTGTGGATAATTAGGGTTTAGGGATAAAACCCTAGAGTGAGATGTGAAGTAGAATTAGAGGATAAGTGTGAAGGGAGCGATCCATGCATGTCTAGGGTTTGGTGGTAGCACGTGTGTAATTGGTGAATAAACTATGATGATGAATATGGAAATTATGTTTTATGATTCGTGCATGTGCATGGTGAAAGCTTTTGAATAAGATACTTAAGACACTAATCTTTGAAGTGGAAGATTATTGAGTCGAGTCCAAACCGATCCACCGGTCAGGAATAGTGGTTAGGACGCGTAGTCCTATGTGCGACCGATCCACCGGTTATAATAGTGGTTAGGACATGAGGTCCTATATGTGACCGGCCCACCGGTAATAATAGTGGGGTGACTCGAGCTCAATAAACACAAACCAGTATTGTTAAAGCTCTTAAAAGATACTAATTACTTACAGTGGAACACCATGCGAGGAGGAACCAAACCGATCCATCGGTTAGGAATAGTGGTTAGGGTTGCTACCCTATGTGTGACCGATCCACCGGTAATAATAGTGGTTAGGGCATGATGCTCTATTGGGACCGATCCACCGGTAATAATAGTGGTTAGGGCGTGATGCTCTATTGTGACCGGCCCACCGGTTATAATAGTGGGGTGTTCCTCTGCTAGCATGGATTGATAAAAGGCATGGTGTGAATTGGATTCTGATAAGAGATTAATTAAATAATTAATCTGGATTATGATTGGGCCTTTGTACTTTTACCTGAATTGTTCATATACCTTTATATTGTTATATTGGATTATGCCTGTTATTATTCTGCATGGATTGTGTGCTTATGTGTCGGCCTTAGTGCTCGGTTACCATACTCAGTACGTAGCGTACTGATCACCCTTTTCATGGGTGCTGCTCATTCCCACGAGTAGTATGCCCTTCTGGTTTGTGCAGGTGGGCGAGACATCAGTCGGGGCTGGGTGTTGAGCATGTTTGGCTCAAGTTCGAGAGAGTTGTGGTCGTATTTCAGCCTTTATGTAATTTTATTTCCTACTATTATTTCTTTGTATTGGATTATTTATCCTCTTTGATTTCGCACTCTAATTTCTATTTTATTACGTTTATAAACGTTTATGCGTACTCTGATTTTAAGGTATGATCTTTCGAGTTCTTTTATGAACTGTTGATTTGAATTTAATGTGAATCTTTTCCTTAGCCTTAGCACTTGGTACTGGAACGGCCGGAGAGAACTGGTCTAGTACTAAATGTGGTGGTAACATTTCCAGAATTCACGAGTTTTAAGTACTTCTAATTTAATTGCTTCCGCTTTTAAGAAAAAAAAATTTAGTGAATTTTGGGGTGTTACATGCATGGCTAAATAAAATTATCCTCTTAGGAGGGCATGTCCCATATCTTGAGACTTCTGCACATCCTAACTCATCCCGCCTTACCCTAGGGTTTTACCAAAAACCCTAATCTGGGCCTATATGGCCCATCCTTCTCTACCTTATACATCCCCAAACTATTTAACACCCTACACGTCATGACCTTTAGATCCAACCCTCACTTTCTACCCCACTCATTCTCTTTTACTTTTATTATTTTCTTTTTCTTTTTCCACCTTCTCACATTAGGGTTTCCTCCCAACCCTATATTAGTCTCCTACGCACCCCTATACTGTCCCGCATACTATTTTTTGCCCAAAGCCCCCAGATACCCAAATGAAACTTCTGTTACCTTCCTCATGTCCCGAGGCAACTTTCTATACGTAAAGACTGCTCCCATGCGGACTCTAACCATCCCATGCAAACCCTAGTTCTTCCCATACCTACATTAGCCAACTTACTTCCCCTTGGTTATCTTTCTCTCTCATTACTCTTTTTCATGCCTCCATCTCCAATTACCACATTAATTATCATAGCATGTATGTCCCTAGGGGCCACATCACATCACATCATAAAATACCGCATATCCATATCAGCACATACCAAAAGGGGCACATGAACACACCTTAGTTCCAAGCCATGCCACACGTGAAACAGTTAAGATAATAGCTTATAGAATACGACATATAATTATATAAGGCACCCAAGGCATGCAGGACACATAGCACACATTCGGCTTTAGCTACAACCATACTCGGTTTAGGTTACCCAGCTATCTTTCACATATATTAGGCCACTAAATGCCCTTTATAATCGTTACACTTAATATAACTCCCATTTAGTTGGTTAGATTACCAATCTACCCATTCCATTCATTATAATTAATAAATTACCCTTTAGTTTCAAATTACCAAATTACCATTTCTCATTATCCTAATTACCAAACTACTCCTTTAGTCGGTTAAATTACCAATTTACCCCTCACATATACCATGTTTACCATTTTCATCTTCTATGTTATTAAATTATCATGTTACCCTTCTCTTTTATTAAATTATTATTCTACACTTCTTAATTATTATAAATACTAAGTTACTCTTTTTTAATTCCCACTTTTACCCCTTTTAATCTACAAAATTACCATTTTGCCTTTTTGTTATAAAATTACCAATTTTCCCCTTTTATTACAAAATTACCAATTTGCCCTTTTATTAAAAAATTACCAAATTGCCCTTTTATTACAAAATTACCAATTTGCCTTTTATTACAAAATTACCAATTTACCCTTTTACTTACAAATTTACCATCTTACCCCTTATTACTCCACTTATATTAAATTATTATCATTACTACATAAAATATTAATATTAACAACTTATCCACAACTCTTATAATTAATACAATACTTATTAGCACCCATCTATATATTAGGCCATAATCTTGTACAAGATACATTAATAAAATACCCCTAAGGCCCACAAAACATTAATCGTGCATTAAGATCACAATAGCATAATACAACATGGATGATACTTAACATTTCCATTAATAACCAACTCCTACATTAAACAATATCTCCAAAAATAGCACATAATCTATCATATTTCCTTTTCATCAATCAACGCAAGAAACCCTATATAATATATTAAACAACCTATATCAAGCATAATACATATTAAAAATGCCTAATGTGCTAACATACGTTAATCCATGAGTTTAAGTGGGATTTATGATTACCTCGATTCCCACAAAAACGCACCTTACCAGTATTCTAGTTAAAGGTTCAAGCTTTGGTTATCAAAACCAATACCTAAAAAATAATATCGAGACTTATTACATTAGAAATAATAAAAATCAAAGTATAAGGCTTTATAACACTTAATTAATCAAATAATTAAATTAAAATATTGTTATACCTTAAAAATTAATATTCAAATGAATCAAAGAAGGTAGCAGCTCATACTGCTCATGCAGCATGAACTGCATGCAAAGAAAGAAAAAAGAGGGGCTCAAAGGTGGTGGAAATAGGGAAAAATGGGTAATTTCGGGTTAGGGTTTTTAGGCTAGGAAAAGAGGCATGCGGGGTAGGATTTAAGGAGATGGAAGGATGCAGAGGTGGAGAGGGGGTGTAAGTGGTGATCGGGGATGCGTTTGAGGTGGCTAAGGGTGGCAGAGACGGCGGTAGGGAGGCTGTGAAGGTGGCAGCCGAGGAGGTAGGTCGAGATGGAGGCTTGTGAGGAAGGAAAATGGGGAGGGAAAACGAGGGCTTGTGGTTGGTGGTTTCGACCAAAATAGAATTGGGGGTGGTATAGGGGGTTGTAGGGATTATTTTGGTGGCTTAGGTGGCGGCATAGGTGGCGGATCAAGGCTACACAGGGTGGTTACCAAGGAGGGGTTAAAGAAGAGAGGAAGAAGGAGTCTGCGGAGTGGCTCAATGGGGACTGTGATTGGTCGGGGATGAGGTAGAGGGTGGTAGGAGGTGGTGCAGGTGGTGCAGGTGGTGGTTAAGGAGGCAAAAGCGGCGGAAATGGGCAGCGAAACAAAAATAGGGAAGAGAGGGGAGGAGAAGAAAGGGAGAAAAAATAGGCTCGAGCAAGGCATATGGGGCTCGGAAATGGCTGAATGGGACAGGAAGGGAAGAAGAAAAAGAAGAAGGAGAGAGGGGAGGGGATAGGTAGGCTCGAGAGTGGTGATAGGTGGTAGGGAGATGGGAGTTATTGGGAGAGGGAGAAAGACGGTGTGGTCGGGCATGGGGGAAGGGAGAAATGGTGGGGCCATAATGGGGCAGAGAATGGTGAGAGAGAGAGAGAGAGAGTTAGGGAGGTCAATGGGGGAGAGGGGTTGTAGGTTGGGCGACGAAAATGGTGGAGGATGGCCGGGATTCTCGCCGGTGATGGAGGAAGAAGAAAGAGTTAGGGGAGGGGCTAGGTGCGTGATGGGCGAGCAGACTTGCCGAAGGGAAATTCACACGGGCAGGCCCGGTTGGGGAGAAGGGGAAAGAAAAAAAACAGAGACATGCCGGGCTCGACCCAAAAGAAGGCAGGGAGAGGAGGAAGAATGGGTCAGGAGCCCACGCGCTAGGCAGAAGGCGAAGGAGGCATAGAGAAGAGAAGTAGGTCTACGACCCAGGTGGCGGAAAAAGAGGCAGAAGAAAACCGAAGGTGGCCCAAAGAAAAGAAAAAGAAAGAAATGAGAAAAAGGAGAAAAGAAGAAGGAAAAGGGGGAAAAGGGAAAATGGAATAAAATAATAAAATAGAATAATTTTGTGTAATAAATTGATTTAATAATTTAATTTAGGATAATTAAAATATAAGGGTTAAATAGGATAATTTTTGTAAAATAATGATTTGGAAAATTATTTAAATAAGAAGGGTATGATAAAATAAAAATATTTATTTTAATTTATTAAATATTTATAACAAATTTCATACACTCAAAAATCCATAAAATAATTAAATTAAAAATATTTAAAAGCTAATTTATGTAAAATAAAATTTATTTATTAAAATATAAGCTTTTGAAAATTCGGGGGATTACACTTTCTTTTTCTCTTCCTTTCGGCCTCCACCTCTGTTGTCATGCGCCGCCGCCACTTGCTGCGCCACCACCCTCACTTTACTCCTCTCAGCCTAGGCTACCACCAACACCTCAACGTCCACCCTCATTCTCCACCTTTTTCTTCTCAAACCACAACTTTTTCCTTTTCTAACCACTTTTCCAGCCACCACTACAGCCGCCGTGCACCAACACTAGTGCCACCCATCTCCATCGACTCAAGGTAAAACTCTAGACCCTCTCAACCCTTTTTCCCTATTTATTTAAGTTCCTTCTATTTTATTTCAATTTCTATCATTTATTCAATTATTATTATTATTATTATTATTATTATTATTATTATTATTATTATTATTATTATTTGCTGTAATATTAATGTTATATTTTCTTGGCAGGGTCGAGAGTAGTTCTAAATTCTTTAAGTTATTAGTTTCAAATTATAGGTATTATTAGTATTATTATAAGTTTTATTATCATTATTATTAGTAATAGTAGTATTAATTTATTATTATTATTATTTATCTAAGGAGGGCCAAAGCCCTATTTTATGTTATGGGAGTGCATACTCCTATTTTTATTATTAATATTACTATTTCTACCATTATTATTATTATTATTATTATTATTATTATCTTTATTATTTTAATATTATTATAAGTAATATGTGTTATTAAGATTATTATTATTATTATTATTATTATTATCAAATAGTACCTTCATTATTTGGAGGTAGGGTTGGAAACCGTACCTTGTATTGTTTGGGCTTAAGTTATTATTATTATTATTGGTGGTTGTGTTGTTGTTGTTGTTGTTGTTGTTGTTGTTAGTATTAGCATTAGTATTGTCATCATTGGTAGCATTATTTTGGTGGAGGGTAGAAAACCTTATATCACCATTTGTCTTAAATTACATTAATATTATTATTAGTATTTTTAGTAGTATTTCGTATAGTTAATTTTAGTATAGTATTATTTTAATTAAAAACCTAGTCTTAGGGTAAGTTAGTAAATAGTATTATTTTTAGGAGGGAACCTAATTCCAGTTTTTCCCTCATAATAGTTGAGCCCAGTCAAAGCCCTCAAAAGGTATAGGAGTATACTCCAAGATAGATGACATTTTAGGTAAGGGTGTAACTAAGGCCATCTGTGTGTAATGTATCTTACATGCCTTGCTTTCCATGTGATATGAAATATAATATGTTTTAATTTTATTTTTATATCTATTATATTTGTAGTATGACGTGGACTTGAGGTATTTTCATATGATATTTTATGGCATGTATATAATATGTATAAGTAGTGCTTTAATGTGAATTGTTGCGGCCCAAAAGACATGCATGTAGGTCATAGGATATGGTGTTATGGTATGAATTAATGTGGGAGTGATATAAGTATTATATGACTATGCATGGTGGTATTAGGGTTTGTATGGTGGTATTAGGGTTTGCATGGTGGTGTTAGGGTTCCTATGGTGGTATTAGTGTTTGCATGGTGGAGTTAGGGTTTGCATGGTGTTATGGTTGCATGGGAGTTAATGGTTAAATGGAAATTAGGGTTTACATGGGAGTTAATGGTTGCATAGAAATTAGGGTTTGCATGGGAGTTAATGGTTGTATGGAAGCTAGGGTTTACGTGGAGCTAGAGTTTGCATGAGAGCTAAGGTTTGCATGGGTGTTAGGGTATGCCCCAAGTAACAGGTAAATTGCATTATAAGGAACTGTACAAGTACACTGTGCATTCCCAAGTAAAAAATGATCTACCATTTTTTTCAAGGTGGTAGATAAAGCAAACATTTGGTACAACAAAACACTACTTCAAAGAAGCTTCAAAGTACCAGGACTAATACACATAAATTTTAATTTGGAGGCTTAGGCCTTGTACATCTATATGCTTAGACTCAAAAATAGTAGCGTTTCGAGCACGCCACATAAAATAGAAAGTGGCCGCCAGAGCACTACGACAGACTTTGGAAGCAGACACACGATCTTTATGTAGTCTTCTCAAGATTCTAGCAGAACTCACCAACGTTTGGCATCCTCTGGTAATTCCCAACCAAGATGTGATAGATAACCAGAGTTGACAAACCTGGGGACATTTGAAGAAGAGGTGGTCGTGGTTTTATTTTCCAAGTCACAAAAGGGGCACACTAGAGGGTCATTGAGATAAGATAGCTAATCATGAGTATTAAGCTTTTTTTGAAGAGTAAGCCATAGACAGAAAGAATACCTCATCAGACAACAACCCCTCCAAGCTATAGAGAAGTCCCTCCATGGTTCAGCCCTAGGCTGAAGGAATTCGTAGGCTTTCTTAGTGGAAAACCTTCCGCCAGAGCTACAAAATAATATAAGACTCATAGCCTCATCACGAGTACTTGATTTTTCAAAAACACACTGGTATACATGCCAAATCTTCTTCAAGAAGTGATACGAATCGTGAGAGGGTATAAAATGACACCAACCCTAGGACCAGAAACTCAGAATCCCTTGAATAATCGAATTAAGTAATTCAAGCCTCCCAGCAAAAGACAATAACTAAGACCACCATAATTTCAAATGGTCACAGACTTCATTTATCAAGGCCTGATAGTCTACAGCTCTTAGCTTACTTGGATTGAGAGGAACCCCTAGATACGAGCCCTAAGCCATAGGAGAGAGCCCCAAAATTTGGGCTCTAGACATTAGATCCACTCCACCCAAGAAAATCTAAGATTTGAGAGGGTTAGCCACCAGTCCCAACACAGAGCTAAATTCCGAAAGGGCTTGAAAAAGAGTCTGCACAGAATAAACATCCCCTCTGCCAAAGAGAATGAGATCATCAGCAAACTCTTTGCACTTTGCATGAAAAGAAAAAACCCCTCTATCCCAGTGCTCTCAACTAGAGAAGACGGGAAAAGTATTCCATACAAAGCACAAATAAATATGGAGAAACTGGATCACCTTGCCTCAAGCCACAAGCACCATGGAAAAAAGCCATAAGCTACCCATTGATTTTCAAAGAGAACAAAGCTGTAGAGACGCATTCCATCAAAAGGTTCACAAACTCGTCAGGAAACTTCATACCCTGAAGAACAGCATTTAGAAATAACCAAGAGAGGGAATCATTTGCTTTCTTAATGTCCACCTTCAACAAGCACCTAGGAGAGGATCGTTTGCAGGAATAATCCTTGAGAAGTTCCTGAACTAGCAGGATGTTCTCTGACATCAAGTGCCCATTCACAAAAGCACCCTGTTCAAGACTAATAATGCTACCAGAACTCTGGAAAATCTCTGAGCAAGCAGTTTGGATATAACTTTATAAATGGTAGAACAACAAGAAATAGGTCGGAAATTAGAAACACTTTCGAGGTGGGAGCATTTAGGGATCATAGCTAGAGCCATATGGTTAATCCATTAGAGAAGCTTACCAGAGTGGAAGAATTCTAGTACAACTTCACAGAAATCCACTCCAACAATATCCCATTCACACTTAAAGAAACGTGTAGAGTATCCATTTGGGCCCGGAGCTTTATTATCCCTAAGAGAGAACACCGTGGATTTGATTTCCTCCACCATCACAGGCTTCAACAATTCCTCCTATAATTCAGAGGTCAACATAGGGCCCTGCAAGAAAACCTTGTCATTAGTAGGAGCACACTCAGAAGCGATTCCTAGTAGGTGCATGTAGATGGAGAGAAATTCCCTCTCCAAGTCAGATTCCATCTAAGTCTACGATCTATCACTTCTCTTCACACAAAGAACAACTGACTTGGCTTGGCGAGCTTTCAACATATCTGTAATACCCCAAAATTTTCGAAAATCTATATTTTAATAAATAACTTTATTTGAAATAAAATTTGCTTGTAAAATTATTTATTTAAATTATTTTATGGATTTTAGAGTATATAAATTTGGATAAGATTATTTAATAAATTAAATATAAATATTTTGCTAATTATCATATTATTTTATTTAAATAATTTTCCAAAACTAATATTTTACCAACTTTATCCTTTTTAAACTAAAATATTAGATTATAATAAATTAAATTATTGAATTAAATAATTTACCAAGAATATTATATTTTACGATTTCATAAATTAAATTAAATCATTTTTCCTATTTTTCCATACCCTTTTACCCTTTTTCCCTTTCTTCTTTTCTTTTTTCTTTTTTTCTCTTCCTCCCTCGAGCTGCCTCGCCAGGCCAGCCTTCCTCCCCGCGCGACTGGGCCTTCGGCCCGCCTCTACCTTTTCCTCGCTCGTGCCTGACGCACGTCCAGCCCGTCCCTCCAGCCCGCTTCTTCCCCCAGCCACTCCTCCTCACACGTCGTCCAACAGCCCAACGTCCCTCTTTATTTTTCCTTTGGATCGGCCGGCTCCCTCCTTTCATGCGCCGGTCCAGCCGCCCGCCATCCTTTTCTTCTTCCTTCTCCCACGCCCAACTTGCTCCCATCGCCATGCCAACCTGCAACTGCGGCCGCCTGCCACCACCACCTGCTCCCTCTCCCTCTCTCTCTTCCCCGTCGTTTTCCTTCCCTTTTCGAGCCAAACCAGCCCTGGACCACCGCCTCACATGCTCTCTCTCTTTCCTTCTTCTTCCCTCTTTCTCCCCTGCCACCCGACCACCACCTGCCACCTGCAGCACCGATCGCCGGCCATCCCTGCCCCTCTCTTCTCCCTCTTCTTTTTCTTCATCTCCCAAGCCCCTCATTCGCACATTTTTTCGAGCCTATCACCCTTCCCCTAGCTCCCTTTTCTCTCCTTCCTTCTCCCTCCATTCTCCTCCACGTTTTCTTCTCACCGCCGCCCTCCGCCGCTTGAACCACCAAGCCCAACCCCTACGCCACCTCCTACCACCGTCTACTACCACCCCGCACCACCACGCCGCCCCTCGAGCCCTACACTTCCTCCCTTCTCCTCCTTTTCCTTTTTCTTCCCAGCTTTTCCCCCTTACCGCCGAGCCACATGCAACCGCCGCTTCCGCCGCCGTCCGGCCACCTCTGCCGCCACCCAACCCACTGTTCGACACCCTGCAACCCCCTCTACAAACGCCATCCATTAGTTGTCCGAAAACAGCCCTTGAACCCCTCCATTTTTCCCTCTCATTTTCCTTCCTTCATAGCCCCTTTCCCTCGACCCATCTTGGTAGCCACCTTCGCCGCCACTCCGTCGCCGTCTCCGCCGCCTTGAGCTGCCTCGAAACCACCCTTAGCCTCCACCTACAACCCCTCTTCACTTCTGCACCATTCCCCTGCCTTGAAACCTCCCCCAACCACCTTCTTTTCTAGCCTAAATACCCTAACCCGAAAATAATGGATTTTTCTCCCTTCACCCTCTTTGAGCCCTTTTCTCCCCATGATTATGCATGAAACTCACACTGCTCATGCAGCGTGAGCTCCCCCTTGTTTTGGATTTAATTTGGAAAAGTTTTGAGGTATATCCATATTTAATTAAAGTGTATTATTATTAAATAAATTTATTTTATAAAGTTTTATCCTTTTTAACTTCTTATTTCTAACAAATATGATGGATATTATTTTTAGGTGTTGAGTTGCTAATTATGCTTGGTAAGATTTGATATTTTGCGGGATTAAGGTAACCGTTAATCCTCCCTTAAATATATGGAAAAACGCATGCTAGCACATTTAGGGTTTAGTATGATTTTATGCATGTTTTGTATGCTTAGCATGATATGTTTATGGTTTCTTATATTGTTTGTTAAAAAGAAAAAGCATGATAACTTGTGTGCCATATGTAGGTATGTTAAATAAAGAAGGAGTTGGAATATGGATAGAAATGTTAAACACTTGTTTATGATGTACCATGTTGTTAATGCATGAATGATGTTATTGTTTAAGGGTATTTTAGTAATTATGCTTATGAGGTATATAAATCAATGTGTGTAGTTGCTAATGAGTATTATGTTGAAAAATGACAAGTTGGTGGACTTAGATGATAAAAATGAAGTATTAATATCATTATTTTATGTAGTGTTAGTAAATTCATAAAAATGGTAAATAAAGGGGTTGAGTGGAAATTTTATAAGTGGAAAGGGTATTTCGGTAATTTTTGAGATAAAAGAATAATATGGAAATTTTATGATTAAATGGTCAAATGATAATTTACAAGTAAAGGATAAATTGTAAGTTGTGAGAAAGAAGGGTAAAATGGTAATTTTGGAAGTAGGGGTAAAATAGTAATTTTGGATGAAGGAGGGCACTATGGTAATTTTGGAGGTAAAGGGGCAAAATTGTAATTTCATAAGTAAAAGGGTAATATGGTAAATTTTATAAGTGAATGGTGAAGTGGTAATTTATAAGTAAAGGGGTAATATGGTAATTTAGAAAAGAAGGGCAAAATGGTAATCATGTAAGGAAAGATAAAGATGGTAATCATGGATGTGAAGGGGTAAAATAGTAATTTGTAAAGTAAAACATGTATGGTGGTAATTTTCATAAATAAAAGGATATTATGGTAAAATTAGATGTAAGGGGGTAAAATGATAATTTTGTAAATAAAATGATATTATGGTAAACTTGGAAGTAAGGGGTAACGTGGTAATTATGATAACGACCAAAGGTAATTTAGAAATTAAATTATGATTGTAGAAGGGCAATTGGATAAGTATGATGCTATAGAAGGGTAATTTGGTAAATTAACCAATTAAAGGGCATTATGGTAATTTTAAATATGGAGAAGGGTAAAATTGGTAATTGTAATTATGAAGAAGGGTAAATTAATTATGAGGAAGGTTAATTTGGAATTTATGATAATTGAAAAGGGTAAATGGCAATTAAAATAATTGAGAGAGGTAAAATGGTAATTATGATAAGGAGAAGGGCAATTTGGTAATTTATCCAACTCAAGGACAATTTAGTAATTATAACAAAGGAGAAGGGCGATTTGGTAATATAACCAACCAAAAGGGAAATATGATAAGTGTAGTAATTATGCGGGGTGAATGGTGATAAAAAAAGTGTAAGAGACAATTTGGTAATCTAAAGTGGACAAGGGGTAATTTGGTAATTATGCAACCTTAAGGGTAATGTGGTAATTTATCAAATAAGGAATGGATACTTAACAATTATATAAGTAAAGGGAAAATGAGTAATTTGTACCTAACATGTCTTTGAGATTGTGGAACATTATAATATGATTAAATAATGCTGATTAGCCAAGTAAGAGTATTTGGTAATTAGGATGGCCTTAATGGTTTCTCTGTGATATTCTGGATAATCATCTGAATAAGAAACGATTAATGATATCAGAACAATTGAAAGTGAATAAGTATCGGATTATCGTGCTTTTTTCGATCACCTTAATTAAGACACTATTACTTAAAGTGAAAGACCTCGAGATCGGGAATGGTGACTCCTTAGGGGTCGCTACCCTAAGGACGTGGCTTAGTCCACGATTATTCTGGTATTTGCTGGTGTGCCTTTGTGCCCCAGCCAGGCCCTATATCTTACTCTTTCTAGCTCTACGGACCTAGTTAGGGGGTATGCATACTTATGGATTAGGTGTCCTTGTCGGTAGGGTACTGAGTTAGCTTTATGCACCAGTACGACCAGGGTACCTTTGCGTCCTTGGGTTCATGGTTGAAGGGTACTGAGTAGCTGCTATGCACCGGTACGACCGGTGTACCTTTGTGTCCCGGGTTATCGATCTCCCATTCGAGGCAAATAAATATGATTGATGTGTTGAATAAAGAAAGGAAAGATACTATTATTGAAAGTGAAATATTAATGAGCCGAGCCCAGATGATTATGATATTGAGTACCGGTCCACCGGTTATAATAGTGGTCCAAGAGCGTGTTGCCCTGGTATGTGATATTGAGTACCGGTCCACCGGATATAATAGTGGTCCATGAGCGTGTTGCCCTGGTATGTGATTATGAGTACCGGTCCACCGGATATAATAGTGGTCCAGGAGCGTGTTGCCCTGGTATGTGATTATGAGTACCGGTCCACCGGTTATAATAGTGGCCAGGAACGTTGTGCCCTGGATGATGATTTTATATATATTCCGGTCCACCGGCTAAAATAGTGGGGGTCCCGAGCTCAATAAAATCAGTTATGTATGTGAATAAGGTTATGGAAAAGTACTAATCACTTATAGTGGAACACCATGTGAGTCGGGGCCAGACCGGTCCACCGGCAAATAATAATGGTCAGGTGTGTTCTGCTTTGTGTGTTTATCTTCCAGTCCACTGGCAATAATAGTGGTCAGAGGCGTTCTGCCCTGAGTGTATACCTTCCGGTCCACCGGCTATGATAGTGGGGTTCTCGCACTCACATGGATATAAAATATGATATTGATGGAATGATGATGGAATAATGGCTTAAGGCCCAAAGTATCGATCGTGACTTATAAAGTGTTATGTTTGTTATTCTTATGTATGCACCTCTCATTATTTCTATGTGTAGCTTGCATTATGTGTCGTATGCGAGCTTGTCTTTAAGTGTGGTATTAAAGGGTTACTCAGTACCGTAGTACTGAAGGGATTCCCTTTATGGGGCCCCTGCCTATTCAATGGGCAGTGCCCTTACAGGTTTTTCAGGTGCTACTCAAGTGGGCTACGAGAAAGAGAGTAAGGAGTTATTCGGTATCGTTAGGGTTTCCCTCCTTCTTCGTTTAATTCCCTGGTTTTGTTTTTATGTTGGTACTTTAACCACCATTGGTGGATTTTATTCCTGAAAACGATTTGATGCGCTACTCTGATTTAAATATGTTGAAGTTCTTGCAATTTACTCTGATTTATGCATGTTGAATGTCTTTCGAATTGTATTTCATTTTCTTAGCCTTAGCACTTGGTACTGGAACGGTATGAGTGAATCGGTCTGGTACTAAGTGTGGCAGTAATACTTCCAAAGTTCATATTTTATTTATCTGCTTCCGCTATTATATTTTAATAAAACGAAATTTTTCAGTAGTGAATTTTGGGGGTGTTACAATATCATAGTATAAGAGAGAGTTAGAATCCCCCTGGAAAAGGAACTTATGCTTGTTCTTCTAAGCCACAAAACTAGAGGTTGCCTTCGTCAGGAAAGAAGCCCGAGCTCGAAGATCATCCAAAATCGAAGGACCGGAACCATCCCTACCCGATAAGATTTCCTCTTGCTCTTGCATAAGTTTGGCCTCAACCTCTTTTGCTCTTAAGACAATATGGGAAAAATGAAGCTTGTTTAATTGATTGAGACCTATTTTTAAGCCTGAAAGCTTTTGACATAAGTTAAACTACTGGGACCCAAAAAATTAAAGCACCACATAGAGAATACTACAGTAAGAAAATCAAGATGATCACCCCACATATTGAAGAAATGAAATGGCCTCCAAGTGCAACGAGGGGCACCAAAGGAGATCAAATAAGGGCAATGATCAGATATGGAACCTGGAGGTAAAAAATTGAGCCACAGCAGAAATGTTAGCAGCAAACCCAATAGAATTCATAAGAACTCTATCCAACTTGCATTTAACATTTTTAGCCAAGAAAGAGTAGAAGCAACCAAGAAAGGAACATCCAATAACCGGGTCAGTAAGCAACATTCCTTGAAGTCTGCCATTTCATAGTCAATCACCGGTCAAATATCCACTTTGTCAATGGATTTAAGGGGTGTATTAAAGTCCCCACAAACAATCCATGGGAAATCAATAATAGATGATAAAGACCCTAAATTATTCCAAAGAGGTTTCTTGTCTCCAACGTTGTAAAACCCATAAACCACCAAGAGGAAAAAGTTAAAATTACCAACCAAATCAATGACCGTACCTAAAAGAGATTGTGGAGAAGCTTCAAGAAAGGCCACTAAATTTCTCTAAGCAAGGATTCCATAGAAGCAAGATATGCCCATTAGGATGGGGAGTGAAATTATCCATGTGCTTCTATCCAAAAAAATAAAAGTCAACAAGTTTTTTAACTTTACCATCATCCATCTTTGTTTCCAAAATACCAACAATAGAAGAATGACGGTCCCCTCGAATCTTATCTAGAGCTTTTTGTATCAAGGGAGAGCTCTATCCCTTTATATTCTAAACAGGAATATTCATGCCAATTTATCATCCAGAGGTCGAGAAGATTTATACTTCCCTCTAATCCCCAAAGCCGGCCTTTTCAATGAAACAATGGGTCTCTTCTTCGGAGCACGACCCTTCCTTCTAATAATGTGCCAACTCCCATCTTTCTCATCACCTTTAAATGTCTCAAAATCACCTAACCTCAAAGTCTACTGCAATCAAGAGGAGACAAGTGGTCTCAAATTTCGTTGCTTGGACTTCATCTTCCTAGGAGACCCAGTAGAAGGTGGGACAACAAGACCATCATCAACAAGGATATCCTTCCCCTTGATAGGGTGATGAACCAAAACACCTAATTAGTGCTCAACAGGAGCACTACCCAGAGAAGGAATAGGGGCTTCATAATTCTCCGCCCTATTTTGCTTATCACTCTGACCATCCACTTGGCCTTCACTAGCATGTCTTTGTTCACGAGGCTTAGGGGCCGGTGGTTTAACTTTATCCACCGGTTTCCATATAGAAATATGGTTCACTAATTTTTCACTTTCCAGCACATGTCTACGTTTATCATAATCAGTCAAATCATGGCCCAATATATTAAATTTCCTGCAAAAGGAGGGTAGGTCTTCATATTCAATACCCTACAAAAAGCTGACAACATCACTTTTGACTTCAACCAAAGAAGGCAAATATGTGCCAAGGTTGACTTCAACTAAAACACGCACATATTCAATCTTCATATTTTTTGCCGAAAAATCATCAACCTGTATCGGCCGACGCACAAAGGAAGCAATGGTACTAGTCGCCCCTGCATTCCATAATTCAAGAGGCAAATTTTTCAACCTTACCCACACAGGAATTTTTGTAACCTCTTTCAAGCTAAAGGAAAAGAACCTGGGGAATTCTTTCAAGAACAGGGCTTCGCTTCAATAAGGCCCTCTAATAAGAGCTTTGTTCTTGTAATGTTTTGATTGAAACTTGAAAACAACCCACCCCAAACTATGTATCATATATTTGAAAGGTTGAGCAATAACCAATTTGGCTGCATTAATTAAAAATTTGTCCACCTGCACACCAATAAATCTGCCAAGAACACAAGTCCCCCAAGCATCCTCGATTTTATCGATATTTTTTGACTCAATGAACACAGAATTTTCAGCATGTTGTACATAATCACACCTCATAGTTGAAGCAGCAGTAAACAATTTTGCATAAGTCATCCTAGCATTTAACATATTTTTCGACCAAGGCATAGCAAGGGATGTACTTGTCAAAGCCCCTACAACAATAGGAACCTGCTATACACCCTCTATCGCTTGACCTGTAGGGATGTGGTCGACGAAAACCAGCGGAATTGCTGGCCTGGATGACGAATCTAGCCACTGCACATGACCCGAGTCATTCTATAGCTACTACACTGGATGGGTCAAGTCGACGCTGACTACACCAGTTCGTAGAGCTTGTTCTTCAACCTACGCACACTGCTTGTTTGAAACTCACTGGAATTAACCTCCTACACCAAATTAGGATCACCAATGGTGGATTTTCCAGCATCTAGATCTGGAATAGGGGAGGAAGAGTTTGATTAGGAGTCGTTGAACGGCGCCACAACAGATCTAGAATTTCCACCTCCCTCCGTCGAGCTTCAACCTAGATCTAAATAGGACTGTGAATGACAAGGAACATCAGCAACAAATGGAGAGAATTGAGACCCACAATCAGATGAACCATGCAAAATCTAGGCTAGCTCTTTATTGATTGGAGCACCCTTTTTCATAGGGTTGGGTAGCGCACAACCTAGCGTAGAAATAGTGGATTTGTGCCACCCAGACCTCCTTTTCACTCCCATAAATCACAAAAAAAAACAGTAACAGAGGAGAAAGTGGTCTAATTACTGTAGAAATAGTAGAGAATCTTGGTGGTCTTAATGAGAAAATTTTCTCTCTTGCTCATGCACCATTGAGAGAAAAGGGGATAGGAGAGAGAAAGTACCAAGACCTATAGTTTTATCGATCTCTTCTCTACTCTAGCGGTGGTGTTAGGGTGTGCCATGGTTAACTTTGGTGGTGGTGGTTAACTAGGGTTAGAGTGGATAACTAGAGTTAAAGGGTAAGTATAGTAGGAGTCATACTTCTATGTCATGGTGAGGGCTTCTGAATAAGATACTTAAATCATTAATCACATAAAGTGGAAGATGTTGAGTTGGGCCTAGACCAATTCACCGGTATAATAGTGGCCAAGTACTACAATATCCTGGAGACCGATCCACCGGCGTATAATAGTGGTAGGGTATGTTACCCTAGTGACCAATCCACCAGCTAAAATAATGGGGGATCCCGAGCTTAATAAATCAAACCCTACATTTTTCTAAGATATGGGATCACACTAATTACTTACAATGGAACAAAGTGCGAGAAAAGGGGCCAGACCGATCCACTAGCATATAATAGTGGTAGGGCATGTACCCTAAGTGACCGATCCACCGGCTAGAATAGTGGCCAAAACCCAAAGTGCCCTGGAGATAGATCCAACGGCAAAAATAGTGGGGTTCCCATACTCGTATGGACTTGATAAAAAGCATGGTGTGAAAATAAATTTGACCAAAGATTGATGAAGTAATTAATCTGGATTGTATTGAATCTTAGCATTTTCACCTGAGCATTCATTTTACCTTTGTGCTATTATGATTGGAATTTATGAACCTTTATTATTATACAATGTTTGTGTGAATTTTGTATGCTGGCCTTACTGCACGATTACCTTGCTCGGTACGTAGCGTATTGATCACCATTTTTATGGGTGTTGCTCATTCCCATGAGCAAAAGGCCCGTCTGATGTGTTGCAGGTAGGAGATGTCTATTTTGATGCCATTGATGTCTATGGGACATCAGGTGGGGCCGAGTGATAATTTTTGGGCTAGATCGATTTCTAGAGTGGCGTGGCCTTTTGCCATTTATAAGATTATTATTTCTATTTTCTTTAATTATGTTTGAAACTTCATAAATAATTTTACTATTGTCACTATTTTTCCTCTCTAAAGAACTATCTCTAGTATTTTGAATTATGTAAAACTTATGCATACTTTGATTATTGAATTGCAAACTTAATTTATGTACTAATGTGTGATGACGGATATGTTTTTCTTAGCCTTAGCACTTGGTAATATAATGGTAGGAGTGAACCAGTCTGGTACTAAGTGTGGCGGTAGCATCCCCAAAGTTTATGGGTTTAAAATTTAAAGATCTTATTTATAAATAAATAAATAAGGTGTTAATTTTGGGGTGTTACACCTTTTCCTAAAAGTAAATTGAAAAACCACCCACGTTAAGAGACAAACACACTATTAGTCTAAAGGATGGTCAAGCAAAAAAAGGAAAGTAAAAACGAATAGGTTAGATAAAGGCTAAGAGTACAGATAGAGCATCATTAAAAGGAACCAATATGATTGGTAAGAGTAATAACTGCCAAGACTATTAGGAAAAGAAGGCAGTTAAGTTGAGATCGAGAAGAATTGAAATGGTGGGTGTAATATCTCCTTTTTTAGGACTTAAATTTTTTTTAAGAGTTAATTATAGAAACTAAAAAAGTGAAAATTTAAGGTGTTACCACTATACTTGATACAAGTCATGTAATACCGTGTATTTTTCTAATATTTATAAAATAAAAATTATTATATCTAAAAAAATTGATAATGTTTTATCTTAATTTGGAACTATAATTAGGTTTGAAGTAAAAATTGATATGAGGAAAAGTTTGGATAATAAAATAAAAAAAAAATTATTAACAAACCAATAGACTGGTTCATCATTTCAGCTAAAGGTTTTGCTCAACTAAACCAATTGACTGGTTTGTAAAACAGTCGACTCATTTGGCCAAATCGATCGACTGGTTTGTTAGGCTGAGTACTTTCCAAAGATTAATTTTTGGGGAAATTTCTTTTATCAAAATAGAAATTTAATAATCTAACTCTAAGCTATTCTTGATTAATCATTAACCCATTTGATCATTTATTCAACTTTAGTTATTGCCTGAACAAATTAAAGGGCTTAATTTTAATAGATGAGAGAGAGGATGACCTCACATTTGTATTCTTCTTCCTGTCTCTTCTGCACACCATTAGATATATACTTTAATTTCAAGACTGCCCTGCAAGACTGGGAGATTTTCTTCCCATACTAATCTTTCATTTCCCTTCTTTTGTTCGATAATTGCTAATGAGCTCAATTGATACTTTCTAGAAAACCACAATTTGAGCTCTGACATGGAATTCAATCTATTATTGATAAATTAGCTTGTTTTACTCATATTTAATGGAAAAATGAGGATTTTTGATTTGTTTCATATCTTCACTTGTTCCTTAATTAATTCGTTGGCTATAGATAACCCTACTCATGCCTTTTTCCTCACCATTCTTTCTTATCCCAAAATATGTGATTTCTCAAGCACTATTGTTAATTCCTCACCAATTTGATATTTTATTTTATTTTAATTCACTCTTCTAATATTTTCTTTATCTCCTTGTTGTTTTATCCTTAAGCAAGAAAGAGTTAAATTTAGGAAGATTTTGAGTTTACTTTTAGCCGAATCTTCTTATTTTTATATCTTGGAAGTGGTAATTTTATTTTCTTCCATAATTCAATTTATTGATTTATAAAATTTATTTAATTATTTATGAGTTTCAAGCTATTATTTTTTAAGGGTTTTGGAAGCTAAAATCTATTAACTTGATTTTTTTTCTTTTTAGTGGGAAACTTAACCAAGCTTTAAGTCATTATTACCTTGGAAATGTAGTATGAATAAGCATGTAAATTAGTGTACTCATTAAAATGATAACTGTATATGATTATATAAGAGTTTAGCTTCTTAAATAGTTCATGTTCAATTACTTAAGATTTTTTTATAGATTTATGGGAATGAGGGTTGATTAATTAAAAAGGAAGCATGATTCAGTTTATGAGCATATTAAAAGTTGGTATTATGTTATAGCATGTTATGTTTGGATATGATAAGATTTTAGAGTGTGAATCAAATGTAAAACATCTTTTATGTGTTTTTTGGGATCAAAGTGATCAACTAGTTAAGCCAAACCATTGAACTAGTCCTTATCGTAGTTAACTGGTTAGCCCAAACAAATTGATCGGTTGCTCTGTGGTGAATTTGGTTTCTCTCTACATTAACCCAAAAAATTTGTCAAAGTCAATCAGTTGTTCATAAAATAGTTGATTAGTCTAATCAAACCAATTTATTGGTTTAAGGGAACTCTAAGGTTTTTCTAAGATAAATTGATCAATAGATTGGCCCAAATTGATAGATTAGTTTGACTAAAGCTTTTTATTTTTTATCTTTTGGACTTGATAAGTTTTGAGACTATGTCCAATGATATTATATGATTCTTCAATGATGGGAACACACATCGTGACATACATTAACTAGCCTATTGGATGGAACAAATGGTTCATAATTCATGGAATTCTCAATAAGTGTTTGTGGAGGATTTAGCGGAAGAAAAAAATGAGTATGTTATGGCATCAAAAGGATAATGTAATCTAGGCTCTCGTCATATTTAATATTAGATAAGCACTAATGGAAATCCTACTGTATGGTTAGAGGGTAATAATGGTTAAAATGGTATGAGTATGTGGATGTATTACTTGGATGTTATATGGGTCTTGTATGATAATATAACCCTAGAAAATAACACACTAATTACTTAAAGTGGAATTTCATTGAGGTGTGCATGAGTATGGGTTACTTCATCCTTGATTATCTACTAATGGTTAGTTTCCCTTAGGGCATTTGATTGTGTCCCTGAGATTTACCTTTGGGTAGGATCCTATTAAATCATATTACCTTACCTACTCTAGATACTATTGATGTACTATAGGGTATCAATATTAAAGGGTCTAGTTACTAAGTGTCTTTTTTGGATTTGGCCAGACTTTATATCCATTGGTGGTTACTTAGCTTTGGCCACAATTTATATCCTTTAGTTTTGATAGGATTCCATGGTATGTGAGACCACTGGATGGTAAACAATTCTTCACTCATTAAAAATAAGAATAAGGATGTGGATAAAGAAAAAGGGAAAATAAAGGAAAGAAGAATAATGGCTTATAAATAGTTAATTTAATGGATCATGTAAACTTAGCAATGGACCTAAGGGAATAACTTGTTATTATATTATATGTTCCTATCCATTTTATTTACGGTACATTACTATGCATGATAAGCCATCAATTGTGTAAGTTCTTACATGGCATAAAATCCTAATATATTATATGACTATGGTAAGCTAGGTACACATAAGTGTAATGTGTACGCATGTTACTATGTTTAATATGACTTTTATTTCTTTCTGTGGTGTTATATGCTTGTGACTCTCATTGAGAAGGTAAACTTTCTTAGTCAAAATGAAGTATACTTATGTGTCTATTTGTTCATTCACCTTCTCAATCCCACAAGTAGAAAACCATTTGTAGGTGTTTGAAGATGGTTGGTATTAGACCTGGTTGGTTGTGGGATTACGAGCTCAAGAGCATAAACATCTAGAAACTCTTGTTAGATCCTTAATGGACTAGGGTTGGGCCTATACCTTAACTCTAATTTCTACCCATTGTATTTAGGTACTTCAATTTAATCTTCTCTCATGTATTTGAATGTTTTAGAGACCATCGAGGTATTGTTTTGAAAACATTTTCTTTAGTATATAAATAATGTATATTGCATACTCTACTATTTTTTATGTTAGTTTGGTTTCATAGCCTTGTCTCTAACACAATATGGGAAGTCGATGCCTATACTATATTATTTGAGTAGTAGAACCCCATTTTTCCCAAGTTTCATTGGTATTTTCCACTTCTAAAATGCTTTAAAATGAAATTTTTTAATAGTTAAATATAGGGGTGCTACAGTTTTGTTTCATAGTTTATTTTAAAAACTACTTCATTTTAAAATACTTTTATCTGATAATATAAGTGGGTGTTAGGATATTATTTTGAATTTTTTTGACACTTAAAACATTTTAAGCTAATATCACCATTTATTTTTAATGATTTCACAATTACCTCGAGTATTTAACAGAGAGTTCAAGTGTTTTCAAACCTGAAAATGTCCATGAGTAAGAGTGGGTTTGGAATAGGCTATACATAGTTTTATATTACTCATATTGTGTAGGATTTAAAGCTTGATAAGTTATGTGTTTCTAATTAGTCCTAGTCTTAAGGAGTTGGTGGCTACCAACCACCATTATGAGTGCATTGAGGCATTTATTGAGATCTTTACTGCCTATATACACGGTCAGATTCAAGCATCGCAGGTGCCACAAGTGCAAGTACCCATCCTAGTTTTGGAGGTTTGATTCAAAAGAGTTAGACATCATCATCACCCATTTTAAAGGGTTAAGAAGACCCTAACATCATGGATAGATGGGATAAGGACATAGAGAATACCTTTACTACTTGTGGGTATTTATTGGACAGGAGGGTTCATATGGTAGTGTACTATCTGAGTGTACAAGCATATGCATGATGGAGGAGAGTCCAATTTAGAGGTAAAGAGTATACTATTTAGGGACCCTTCTTTAAAATGATTCAAACTCAATTCTACCCTGCTCATCTCTATATGAAGAAATGTGTTGACTTTATGGCCCTTCGGTAGGCATACATGTTGATAGAGGAGTACTACTTATGGTTCATGGACTTGGTATAGTTCACTCTTGAATTAGAGGCTATTAAGGTCATGTAAGTTCATCACTTTAAGATTATCTTGGGGATTAGGTATCAAGATTTTTTAGTGGGATTTACCTCTCTAAATATGGTTGGCATGTATGAACATTCCTTTAAGGCTTCTCAAGTTATCTAGGCCTGAAGTGCTCAATTAGGGGGTAAGAGAAAGTTTGAGAGTATCCAACATCACGATGATAGGAATAAGGCATACTCTAGAGGTAGCTTATCAGCTAGGTATGGCTGGAGTATGGTGTCAACACCCTATTTAATAGGTTAAGATAAAGGATGATTTAAGTAAAGGGAATAACATTGCAAGCATTGTGGAGAATATCATCTAGAAGTGGATTGTGAAGGAAAGATGGTGACATTCCATGGTTGTTTTATGATAGGATAGAAAGCATATGAGTATTGTGTTGGAAGTGGTAGCATTCAGAGGAGTCAAAATCATGATCAAAGCACTATATCTATACAAAAACCATAGCCACATCCTCATCAGAGAGTTCATCCATGGCTAGTTAGTGTTCTCAATCATACCAGTTAGTCTAGACATCAGAAGCCCCACCTATTATAGTAAGACTAGGGGTTAGGTAGTGCTTTGAGATTTTTTTTAGAAGGATATATGAGCATAATTATCTAGAATGAGGTAGATTGTTAGGCTGGTGTGGTAATCGATATGCTTTTTGATTCTTCCTTGTCAGCATATGTATTGTTTTACTCTAGTGCATCACATTCTTTTTGTGTCTTCTTTATTAGTAACTATAGATGCTTTATATCCTTCTTGTAATATTTCTACTTATGTAGTCTTGCCTTTGAGGGGTATGATTGTGTATTCTAGACTTTACAAAGGGGTGGCCTTGATAGTTAAGGAATTAGGGTCTCCTTATGATCACATAAAATTGTAGTTGCATGATTTTAACACAATCATCAACATCAACAGGCTAGGGAGGTTTTGAGCACTAATACATTATGCACAAGAGTATGTGGCCCTTTGAGAACCAAAGGTTCTTAGGGTTTCCTATTGGAATTGTTAACCTAACCCCTTAATGAAAGTCATATGGGTAATCATGTTGAGTAACCTCATTCATAAGGGATGGCCACTATTCCTATGTAGTGTTCAAGATGCTGAGGTCCAAGAAGTGTTTCTAAAGAAAATTTTGGTGATTAGTGAGTATCCTAATGTATCCCCCAATAATATCCTAGGCTTTTAGTCAATTTAAGATGTTGAGTTTATAGTGGACATATTTCCAAGGAAAGACCCAATATTTAAAGCATTATACCACATGATACCCATAGAGATAGAGCTTAAGGCTTAGCTAAAAGAACTGTTGGAGAAGGGATACATCCAACTAAGTGCATCAACTTAGGGAGCATCAACCTTCTTCATTAAGGAGAAGGATAGGGGTCTGGGACTATGCCTTGACTAGAGAGGATTGAATTAGATTATAATGAACAACCGTTATCTATTGGCATAGATTGATAATCTATTTGACTAGCTTAGATGATCCATAGCCTTCTCTCAGATTGATCTTTAATCACTTGACCATCAGTTGAGGATAGTAGAGAAAGATATTCCAAAGATAAAATTTCAAACAAGATATGGAAATTGTGAATACATGGTGATGAATTTAGAACTCACTAATATGCCAACAACATTCATGTCTCTAATGAACTAAATCTTAAGATAAATTTTGGATCATTTTATTGTGGTGTTCATCGATAACATCTGATAAGTTCATATTTTGACACATTTTATACCCTTATAATCTTAGTTTTTAATATTTTATTAAACTAATATAGGTGAATAATTATGATTTTATGCTTAAGTGACAATAATTTTATAAACGTTATTATTTAAGCTAAATTATGATATAAATTAAATAAATTTAGAATATAATTTTATTTATTAATTTTTATTAATTTTATTTTGCAGATTTTGTTTTTAAATAAAAGAAGAAAAAAAAAGAAATCAGACCTTTGGCCCCACGGTCCAAAGGCCGAAGGCCCCAAGGCCAGGTAAAAATGAAAGAGAAAAAATGAAGTCAAATAGGAGTAAATAGTGTTCAACTACGCAAGAGAAAAGATGCAGTGGCGAGAGACAAAATGAAGGCGGGCGAGATGTGGGTCACGACGAGCCAAGTCAGCGAGGGCTGACGTGTAAAGGTAGACAGCCGCACAAGAATAAAAAGAGCGGTAGTACGAGGTGAAAAAAAAAAATTGGGCAGTAGAGCCGCATTAATTAAGAAAAGCAGTGAAGGATGGTAGAGTGAGTAGGAGCCGCAAGGCACGAAGGAAGGGAGAGGCTCGGCCGAACGGAGAGAAAAAGGCTCGAACGCTGATGGATAGCCACCAAAGATGAGGCTTTGATGTGACACGTCAACCATTAGCGCTCAGAGAGAAAACAAAAAAAAAGGGAAACGAATATTGCATTGTAATCCACGACCGGTAGAATTTATTTCAGATGAAATTAATCTTTATCTCAATAAATTATTGATCTTTTATCTATAATTAATTCCAATTATTTCTTTCTTTATTTTTAACTTATATTTTAGATATATATTTCTGTGTAATTAATTCAATAATTATGGTTGGTTGATTATTTATTACTAGGGAATAAATTGAAACCATGGATTAGGGTTTGAATTATAATTTTATTTTCTTTGTTTCATGAGATTGTTTCTTGACTCTATTTTAATTGCTATCGTTTATATATAGAATTCTGTCAAGTATAATTTATTTGGTGCATGCCTGGTTATGGTTTTCTCATTAGTGACAGTATGTAGGATTATTTACCAGCTAGGTGGCCATCTAAATATACTAGAATTTATATGTATAAATTGCATCTAGGTTAGATAAAAATTCACTTAATAGTTTGTGATTCTAACCGAAGTAGTAAAACGTTTAGATACATATGGGTCAAGGAAAGGAAATAAAGCTAGACATGCTTTGTGTACTAGTTTGGGTACTTAGATTGACACCCTTCCAATTACACTTAATGCATTAAATCTAGTTAAATATAGGAGCCGCTTGTTGTTACTATACTGCTAGTATTACATAGGGTTAATATTGGTGCTTTGTCGTATCAATTAATTAAGGGAAGTAATAAGGTGTATGTGTAACACCCCCAAATTTCACTCCTGAAAAATTTTGTTTAAATCGGAAGATTTAGCGGAAGCGAAAGAATTAAAACCATAAACCTGGGGGTATTACCACCACACTTAGTACCATACTGGTTCACTCCTACCGTTCCGACACTATGTGCTAAGGCTAAACTAAACAATCGTTAAGTAAGAGTCATCAAAACATAGGTCCATAGTTAACATAGACCATTCACGAAAACCACGAGTCAACAACAGTTAAAATATCGTTAAGATTACAACTTAAGAGTACGGTTTCAAAACAAGAAGCGTAGTACAAAATATAGCTAAATGAAACAGATCCCAAGGGACCAATATCCGGATTGCCTACTCACTCAAGTCGGGCCTTCAACCCCAACACAGTATCAACCTGCACAAGAGGTCTACTCCCCACCATCGGTGGATCATCACAGGACCCATTCAACCAAGGTAGTATCAGTACGGGTCCAATACTGAGTAAGTCTCGCTACCCTATCATATAGGAGGGATATAATTATACATCAAGTGCATATTAAATCCGGGTACAACACGTTGATACAATATTATGCATATTCACAACCCACAACATAAATCTTACCATACACCTAGAGTAACATATAAAACATACGTAACATTCTATTTAACGTATAAGCGTGGTATAACCGAGATGTAAAATGGCTCATACGCCTCAGGTAGGAACAATCCATATTATTAAAACTCAATACGTGGCATACTCACGTAAGCAGCATGTAGCAATACAGATAATAAAAGATGGTCATGGTCTAATTAGACTTATTCTTTATTCTCATTAATAATAGGTTCATTCCACACATTTTCTTTAATAATCCATGTAAGTGCGGGAGCCCCACTATTATAGCCGGTGGACCGGAAATCAACACTCAGGGCAGAACGCCTCTGACCACTATTATAGCCGGTGGACCGAAAATAAACACACAGGGCAGAACACCTCTGACCACTATTCTTACCGGTGGACCGGACTGGCCCCGACTTACATGGTGTTTCACTGTAAGTACTCATTCATATTCATTCAAAGCATTCTTCATTAATCCATATGAGCGCGGGAGCCCCACTATTATAGCCGGTGGACCGAAAATAAACACACAACGCAGTATGCCTCTGACCACTATTATAGCCGGTGGACCGGAAATAAACACCCAGGGCAGAACGCCTCTGGCCACTATTCTAACCGGTGGACCGGGCTGGCCCCGACTCACATGGTGTTTCACTGTAAGTACTTAGTATCTTTCCTATGGATTAACTTATTTGTTTGGGTCTGTCGAGCCCGAATCCCCCACTATTATAGCCGGTGGACCGGAATAAACACTCAGGGTAGAACGCCTCTGACCATTATTATAGCCGGTGGACCGGAAATAAACACCCAGGGCAAAACGCCTCTCGCCACTATTCTAACCGATGGACCGGACCGTAATTAATGTCTTATTCGTGTCTTATTGAATCACGCAATACTCTTGACATGCATAAATCATTCTCTTTATACTATACTCATCACAACTAATAAAAACCCACATTCATAACCACACTTTAATCAATAAATACACATGATAACGCCAAGCAACTCTAAGCAGCCATACCAACCCTAATTGTCCACACCAAACCGTGGTTAGCCACTCTTATCCCTATTTCACCATAACCCCCATACTTAGCCATCCCAAACCTTGATTATCCTCAACAATCACGATTAGTTACTCCAACCCTACTTAATCACAACGTCCCAGAGTTAACCACTCCAAACCCTAATACCGTACAATCATTAACTCCCATGCAAAACCCTAACTCCACCATGCAAACCCTAATGCCACCATACCAACATTAATACCATCATGCAAACCATAACACCACCATGCAAACCCTAATACCACCATAACCATTAATACCACCATGCAATCACTAATACCACCATACAAACCCTAATACCACCATACAATATTAATACCTCCATAAAATCACAAATACCACCATACAATATTAATACCTCCATAAAATCACTATTACCACCATACAAACCTAATACGACTATACAACATTAATACCTCCATAAAATCACAAATACCACCATACAAACCCTAATACCACCATAAAATTTTAATACCTCCATAAAATCACTAATACCACCATACAAACCCTAATACCACCATACAATATTAATACCTCCATAAAATCACTAATACCACCATACAATATTAATACCTCCATAAAATCGCTAATACCACCATAAAATTTTAATACCTCCATAAAATCACTTATACCACCATACAAACCCTAATACCACCATACAATATTAATACCTCCATAAAATCACTAATACCACCATACAATATTAATACCTCCATAAAATCGCTAATACCACCATACAACCCTAATACCACCATACGACATTAATACCTCCATAAAATCACAAATACCACCATACAAACCATTAGGACCGCCATAGAACATTAATACCATCATACAAACTTCAAGACTCCCATGATGGTTCCCAACTCACATTACCGTTTATCCTAATATGCAGGTCCTAGAGGGCCATAACATAATACATCATAAACATCATACATAAACATGTCATGCTCATATCATGGGAGCACATACAACATACCTCAATCTCCAAGCTGCGCTACACATATGACAAGTTATGCACAAATCATATAATACATGGCATAGCATGGCATACACAACATTCAACACATCCACGTCACACATAACACAAGGCCATTAGCTTCGTTCTTACTAAACGCCCATAAGTAGAGGTGAGTAGAGACTTACCTGGATCCGAAGCTAGCTAAGCGAGATAAGAGAGAGAGGGATCCCTAGCTCATGGATCCACGAGAAAGCTTTCCTAGATCCGATAGAAATCGAAAACTAAATTAGAAACTATTCTATCAATCAATAATTCACATATTCAAATTAAATAAACACAAACAACACAAATGATTTTTCTTAGAAAATGTGTCCAAAACTTAAAACTTAAAAGCATAGCTTTATTAAGATTTAAGGTTAAAACTAAATCAAAACGGATTAATACAAATATCACTTGGGACATTTCAACTTAATTTGGAAAGCCCGAAAAAGAATAATCGATCACAAGTTAATTTATCGAAAATAACTTATTTATTAGGTTTTACAACTAAATAGGTAACCTAACCATTTACATAGAACCAAATCCAAACCGATTAGGTTAAAATAGAATTTAAATGATTTAAAACCCAAAGATAGAATTCGATTAGATAAAATACACATAGCAAAATCAATTTTATAAAATCATCCCCAAAAATTAGGGTTTTAAAGCCCACGACACAAACTCAAGTAATTCAATTTAATCAATTCAAATTAAAGGTATTTAGAAGCAATTAATACCATTTCAACTATTTCTATACATTCAATTTTAGAAAAACAACAATACAAGTAATCGATTTCATAATTTTTCTTGAATTTTAGGGTTTTAGGCCTGAATATACAATTCGTTAAAATTCTATAAATTTAATCAAATTGAATGTTTAGAAATGTAATTAAACACATCTTATAACATATCAAATAATCAATTGCTCAAAACCAATAAAAGAAATACGCAATTTAGCACAATTAGGGTTTTTGAGCCCGAAACGCAAATCCGATCAATTCTTGCCAAAACATATCAATTGACGGTTCAAAAATGTAATTAAACAGATTCTAATGTAATTTATATAGTCAATTGAATAAAATTACCCGATTACTCAAACCAATTTAAACCCGCGGGAGTTTTGACTTAAAAATCCAATTCCGATAAATTACACACAATTTTCCCAAATCAACACTTCCAATATAAAATTAAATACATTTTAAACAATATTATAAAATGAATTGAACAAAACGGCTCAATTATACGACCCAATTTCATTACACCCAAAATTTGACCTAGGACTCAAATTCTGATAAAACCTGCATAAATTTCTCAAATTGACGGTTCCAAAATGAAATTGGATACATTTTAAAACATATTGTATAATCAATTTGTCCGAAATCGCAAAAACGGGCTGATCCGAAAAATTTGGGCATAACCCGGCTAAAAATCCAATTTTCCCAAAATTCCAACACAACCACACAATTAACCTATCCAAATCAATCTTACAGCACATATATACACAATCAAACAATCAATTTAGCTTTTTATAAGCTAATTCATACCCAATTAATCAAATATATATATTAGGGTTTTCGGAAATTATACCAAACAAAAACCGATAAATCGGGGCAAGGGAAGGCTGGGGAGGCTTCGTCGGGGGTCGGGGGTGGCTCGCCGATGGTCGCCCGAGCTCGCCGGGGACCGGGCGGTGGCGTGAGTTGCGCGACTCATCGCTGCCCTGCTGCATTTCGTTGATGGTGTTGCGTGGCTGCTTCGGTGGCTAATGCTTCGGCTGGTGCTGCAGGTTGAGGCCGACGAGGGCTGGCGAGGTTGGCCGGAGCGAAGAGGAGGCGGTGGCTAGCGAGGGAGCAGGGAGGAGGAGAGAGGCGAGGGAGGCCGGCTAGGGTTAGGGTTGCAGAACAGGGGGTCAGGGAAAGGGAAGAGGGAAAGAAAAAGAAGGGAGGGGCGCCGGTCGGGGCTGGGTGCGAGGTTTTTTTTTTTACAAATACACATAAAATAAAATACTAAAATTATAAAAGTATTATGGGAAGATTTTATATAAAATTTATTTAATGAAAATTTATTTCGAACGGATCAGAAGGCTTAAAATTAATAAAAAGCTATATAAAGAATTTCGGATACATTTTCGAAAGAATTTACCAACAAATGTAAAAACTTATATTATTTACGGAAATACATTATAAGACCCCGAAAATTATTTAAAACATATACTAAAATATTTAAGTCAAATTCGGATAAACCAAAACTAATTTAAATACTTTCCGAAATCGGTTTCCCGTAAACCAAAAAGCATAAAACGAAAGAGAGTTAATTCCAGAAAAATTTCATAAATAAACTCCGAAAATCTTTTTTTTTTTAATTTAAAACTTCCCAAATATTAAAGATTTCCGAAAACAAATAAATTTAAAGTTGGAAATATTTTCTACGGATAAAATCATTAAAATAAATTTAACTATTTAAACAGAAATTCTATAATTTAAATAATATATTTAATTAACGAAATATAACTCCAAAAATAAGGTCGTAATCACACGATGAAGTTATAATCGAAAATGAATCTAAAATATTAAAAATTAAAATACGAGAAAGAACGGGAATACATATTTTTAACCGAAAATCGAAATTAAAAGAGTATAATAAAATCATAGTCGCGAACGAATTTGTCTAAAATAGTTCATAACGACAACGATTACTTAAATTAAAATATAAATTCAAAATCGTCGATAAATCCATAAAACAAATCAAAATTAAAATAATTATTTTTTTTACATCAAATTACGCTAATAAAATCATTAAGCTTAATAAAATTAGGTTTTAAAAATACGGGGTATTATAGTATGGACCTGCTTTTGGTGCACAACTTAGTCGATCTCATTCTCATGATTAAAATATGACTTAAAAATATATATTATATTTTTACCTAATCTAGTGGTGGATTTTAATTTTCCTAGCATCTTTATTATATCTACGATTTTTCATTATTTTTATTATTATTTTATTTTATTTATTCCTTTTATTATTTTTATTTTTATAACCCCCATTATTATTTTCTTATTTAGATATTTTGTGTTATTTAGGATTTTTATTCTTAGTTTAAGCTAGTTAGATAGAGGTGAGCCCTCTCAATCCTCGGCTAGAATGATACCCTTATTTAACAGTGCTACAATTGACAATAAGAGGGTTTAAATTGTGTGACGGCTATGGCCACACCAACATCCTCGTCTACTCTAGTAATTTAGAGCAACACAAGAAACATCTGACATAAACCTTGGCATTATCAAGAGCACACCAGTTGTATGCCAAGCTTTTAGGGTGCGAGTTTTTGCTACATCAAGTGGTTTTACTTAAACTTGTGATTTCTAAGGATGGTATGTCAATGGAATCATCTAAGTTTTGAGAAGTATCCAAGTGGCTACCATTAACTTCTGTTAAGGAGGTGAGTAGTTTTATAGGGTTAGTTGGTTTCTACTCTAGATATGTTGTAGACTTCTCCATGGTAGCTTATCTATTAAGTAATTTGCTAAAGAAGGATACACATTTCTAGTGGGATGAGAAATGTAGTGAAGCCTTCAAAGAGTTGAAAAGATGTTTGACTTCAACCCTAGTGCTCACATTACCGAGTGGATTGGATGGCTTTAAAGTGTATTGCAACACTTCTAAGCATGGGTTAAGTTGCTTGTTGATGCATGATGGGAGAGTGGTGGTGTATGCTTTATAAAAACTAAAACATCGGTAGAATAACTACTCAATGCAAGATTTAGAGCTTACCATAGCGGTGTTTTCTTTGAATATTTAGAGGTATTATCTCTATGGTGTTCAGTACAAGTTCTACACCAATCATAAGTGTCTCAAGTAAATTCTCATGTAGAAGGAGTTAAATTTGAGACATGACCTATGGTTGGAATTAATTAAGGACTATGACCTAGAATAGAACTACCATGAGATTTAGGTTACTGTAGTGGCAAATGCTCTTAGCCAAAAAACCTTACATTCCCTTGGTACAGTCATGTTATATAATCAATTGTGTCAAGAGCTTAGGAAAATGGAGATAGAAATGATCTCCATTATTAATATAGATGTACGGATGAATACACACACCATCACACCTTCAATATATGAGGAGCTCCAAGCTAGTCAACTTTATTATGTTAAGCTCAAGAGGATCAGGTAGGCCAAGGGATTTCAACTCCACAAGGATGGTAGTGTCAGCTATCATTATATGTGGTGTATACCATGAGTATATGTTCAGCATAAGAGTAAAATGCTAGAGAAAGGTCATTATACTCCTTATTCCATCCATTGTAGATGGAATAAGTTGTATATGTATTTAAAGAAGGTATATTCGTGGCCCCATATGAAGAAGGAGGTTGTAGAGTTTACTCTTGATGTTTGTCATTTCACAAGGTTAAGATTGAGCATATGAGAGTATTAAGGTTAATACAACCACTAGAAGTTCCAAAGTGAAAATGGAACAACATATCAATAGACTTTGTAGTGGGTATTCTAAAGATCTGTAGTGGATTTGATTCCACCTAGGTTATTGTGAATTGTATAACTAAGTTGGTAGTTTTTATATCGACAAAGATCACAAAGAGTATGGATTTCTTAGCCAGTAGCAACAGGAAACACATTGTGCGACTATATTGGCTCCCTAGATACATCGTGACAAACCAAGACTCTAGATTCTTATCATACTCTTACTAAAAGTTACAAGTTGTTTTTAGGAGTAAGTTAAATATGAGTATTTCTTTTCACCCGGCCACAAATGGTAATACATAAAGGACCATTCAAAACTTAGGGGACATGCTTAGGGTATATATTTTAGATTTTGGGGCAGTTAGGAAAAAAGCCTAGACTTGATCGAATTATCCTACAACAACATTTAACACTCAAGTACTGAGATGACATCTTTTAAGGCCTTATATAGGAGGAAAAGTCATAGTACCTTCTTTTAGAGTAATTGTAGTGAGATGATTGTGTTGGGTCTAGAGATGATTGAGGAGATGGTAAGGAAAATCCTAATGATTCAATATTATATGAGAGAAACCCAGGATTGGCAAAATATCTATGCAGATTTGAGAAGAAAATCAATGGTTACAAGGTAGGCTATAGAGTCCTTTTGAAGGTATCTCCTGCCAAGGGAGTAATGAGGTTTTCTAAAGAGGAGATCATAGATCGATTCAAAGAGTTCACTTATCATTTAGCTCTATGGATGGAATTATCACATGTGCACAATGTCTTCCACATTTTCTAGCTAAGAAAATATGTAGTAGATCCTTTGTTTGTCATCCAATGAGAGTTGTTAGAGCATGAAGTATCTCTAACTTATGAAGAACAACAAATAAGCATTTGTGACACCAAAGACACAAGCAATGCATATGAAGACCATTCCACTAGTGAAGGTTATTTGGTCATGGTATGGTATCGAGGAGGCTACATGGGAGACTAAAGAAGAGATCCAAGCAAAGTACCCATAATTGTTCCCTTAATGTGTATCTACGGTGTAACCATTCTTTTAAGGGGGTAGTCACAATTTTTTCTTTGTTAAATGAAATATATGAATTGTTGTGTAACATATATTGTGTCTGGATCTTCATTAGTAGGCTTTAGGGCATGGCCTCTTTAAGGGTGTAGTGTTTGTTTTTGTAAGATTTATAAAATGAAAAAAAAAATTTTTTAATAAAAATTGATAATATTTGATCTTGATTTGCAACAATAATTAGTTTTGAGATGAAAATAAATTTGGAAAAAGTTTGAAAATTGAATAAAACAAGTTTTCTAGCAAACTAATTCACTGGTTTGAAAACTAATCTACTGGTTTATTATTTCAGCTAAGGGTTTTTGCTTGCTTGAATTGATCAACTAGTTTGGAGAAACCGATTGACTAGCTTGTCAAGTTGAGTATTTTTAAAACCTCACTTTTATAATAACATTCTTACATCATAATGGAACTTTTATAAAAACAACTCTAAATTATTTTAGAGTGATCCTTAGCCCTTTTAATTATTTACTGAACTTTAGCTAATACCTTGAACAAATTTGAGGGCTTGCTTTTGATAGGTGAGGGAGAGGATGACCTCAATCTTTTAGTATTCTTCCTCTCTCTTATGCATACAATTGAACGTATACTTTGATTTCCAAACAATCCCTTCATGGTTGGGAGATTTTCATTCTGCATCAATCTTCCATTTCCCTTCTTATGTTCAATATTTTCTAATGAGCTCAGCTGATACTCTCCACAAAATCACCATTTGCACTCTAAGATGGAATTTAATCTATTGTTCAAAAATTTCCTTATTTAGCTCAGCTTTGAATGGAAAAATTAGGATTATTGATCTATTATATAACCTTACTCATTCCTTAACCAATTTGTTGGCTATAAATAACCCTAATCACCACTTTTTCTTACCTTTTTTCATATCCCAAAATACTCAAGTTCTCACACACTTGTGTTCATTTCTCTCCACTTTGAGCTTTCATTTGAATCTTCTGATCCTTTTTATTGATCCATCTTGTTTTATCCTTAATTATGAATGAGTTAGATTTAAGTAGAAGTTGAGTTTGTTCTAGCTAAATCTTCTCCATTTTCTCTAAGAAGTGGTATTTTTGTTTTCTTCCCTAATTTGAGTTCTTGATTTGCAAAAGCTACTTAATGATTTCTAATTTTTAGCCTCTTTTTTTAATGGTTTTGGAATTTGAAATCTTCCACCATGATTTTTTTCCACTTTAGTAGGAAACTTTGCAAAGCTTCAAGTAAAATCATTCTTGCCTTTAAAATGTGGCATGAATAATAATGTACCCTATAAAATTTTAATTTTATATTCCTATATGAGAGTTTGGCTTCTTAAATAATGCATGTTGAATTGCTTAATATTTGTAAGAAAATGGTTAGATTTGTGGAAATAAGGTCGATTTCTTAAAAAGAAAGCATGAATTGATTTACAAGCATGTTCAATCTTGGCATTACTTTAAGATATGTTATTGTTTGGATGTGATAAGATTTAAAGTTTGAATCTCATGTAAAAACTATGTTATGTGTTGTTTGGGAGCAAACTGATTGACTATTTAAGCCAAACCAATTGACTAGTCCATAAACTAATCAAATGGTTGGACCAAACAAATAGACCGGATGGTCTATGATGACTTAGGATGCTCTTAGCTTAGATCCATTAACCAATTTGTTAAAAATGATTAACTAGTCACATAACAATCAACTTGTCTTACCAAACTAATTGATTGGTTAGAGGAAATTCTGGGATTTGGGTGAGCCACACAGATAAATTGGTTCGGCTAAAGTGTGTTTTTTTATTCTTTTACACTTGATAAGTTTTGATACTATGACCAATGATATTATATGATTCTTTAATGATGAGAACACACATCTTAGCATAAATTAACTAATCTATTGGATGGATTAAATGGTTTATAATACATGTCATACTGAATAAATGATTGGGAAGGCTTTAGCGGAGGAAAAAATAGGAATGGGTACTTTATGAATTTAAAGGAATAATGTAATATAGGTTATTGGCCTAAATAGATTATAATGATGGAATGACTTAATATTAGTTAAGAACTAATGGAAATCCCACCACATGGTTGGAGGGTAATTATAGTTAATATGAAATGAGTATATGGATATGTTACTTGGATGTTACATAGGCTTTGTATAATAACATAACCTTAAAAAATAATACACTAATCACTTAAAGTCAAAGATGATCTATTGTAGATGGGTTTGAGTTACCCAATCCTTAATTAGCTACTGAGGGTTAGCCTTACTTCAAGCATATATTAGTGCCTTTGGGTGGGATCCTAGTACATCTAGGTTCCTTACTCTAGGCACTAAAGATGCAATAGGGGGTGCAGATATTAAAGGGTTTGGTTACTTTGGTGATTTTTGTCTTTGGCTAAACTTTATGTCCATTGGTGTTACATAGCTTCGGCTAAACTTTGTATCCTTTAGTTTTGTTAAGATTTCATGTTATATGGTACCATAGGTAGTAAATACTCAATCACTTAATAAGAATAATAATAAGGATGTGGATAAATGGAAAGGAATAATAAATGGAAAGAGAAATAATGGCTAGTAAATAATTAATCCTAATGAATCATGTAAACTTGGAAATGGACCTAAGGGAATAACTTGTTATTAAATTATACATTCATATCCATGTTATTTTTTTTCTAAGGAAAAGACTTCATATCATTAAAAAATGTACATCCAAGTCTATAGAATTGATCTAATTGCCTAAGAAACCCCTAAACTTAGCACTCTTTGCACAGTTATTACAAATAGATTAGCCATCCTTCTCAAATCCCACCTAAACTTTGAGAAAATACATGCATTTCTAGCTTTCCCTGCCTCATAAATACTGATACCATAGAAAGCACACTTGAATTGTGCCCTAGCTACACCTCTATTTTGAGAACAAGATCTATGAATTTTCTAACTCCTTGCATGGCATAAAATCCTGATGTATTATTTTATTATGGTAATATAGGTACACTTAAGTGCAATGTGTAAGAATTTTATTGTATTTGGTATGACTTTTATAACTATATGTGGACTTGTATGTTTGTGAGTCTCATTGAGGAGGCAACTTGGCTTACTTAGTACATAACATACTGATGTGCCTATTTGTTTGGTCACCTGCTCAATTCCATAAGTAGAAGACCATGTGCAGGTTTTTAAAGATGGATGGTAATGGGCCTACCTCATTTTGGGGTTGGGGGATTGAGAACATGGACATCTAGAGACTTTTTTTTAGTTCTTAATGGACTAAGGTTTGAGGCTATAACTAACATTTTTTTTGTTTCTCATTATATTTCTAGGCTTCAATTTAATCTTCTCCCATGTATTTAACTGTTTTGGGAAACATCGATGCCGTTTTTGTAAAGGTTTTTTTTGTATCCATATATCATATTTCTTATTTTGATTGGTTTGGTTTCTTATCCTTATATCTAACATAGGTTGGATAGTTGATACCTATCATATATTAGGTTTGGTGGTAGTACCCTATTTTTAGAGGTATGATTAGTATTTTTTTTTTGCTTTTGAAATGCTTTAAAATGAAATTTGTTAGTAAACATAGGGGTGCTATAAGTCCCATTTTTCTATCATTCTCAGACCAAGTGCTAAGGATAAAACTTAAATTTACAACATAATTATAAGAGTTATAATAGAGATAACAAAGCACTGTAATATTATTCTAATACAACTAGGGACAATGATAACAAGATCCAATTGAAAGAAAATACATAAGGACATAAGAATCGAAGAATATCATGATCAAAAGATGATAGGTAGGACACCAAATAAATTCTACTCTCAACCCAAAATATTAGCCTTCAACTAATATCTCAAGCTAACCTGCAAAAACCACTGCCTATTAAACAAGCAGGGGCCCATGAAATAGATTGTTTAGCCAGTTATGGAGATTACACTTGGTTCGATAAG
The DNA here is from genome assembly GCA_030549775.1 of Tamarix chinensis. Taxonomy (NCBI): domain Eukaryota; kingdom Viridiplantae; phylum Streptophyta; class Magnoliopsida; order Caryophyllales; family Tamaricaceae; genus Tamarix; species Tamarix chinensis. The sequence goes on along the minus strand of CM060176.1, from coordinate 80,251,955 downwards.
TGTAGTTTGGCATCCAAGTATACTAGAGTTTAATGTATATGCTACAAAAGTTTATCCTATAAGAAATCAATTATAAATATAGGTCTTTTTGGTGGTTGATTTCTCTCATAATTACAAGGAAAAGTCCACTATCCTAGGATAAGGTATTCAAGCCAAAGAAAGGAGCATTGGGTCTATATAGCATTGAATGGTGGAATATTGCAACCTTGGGGAGACATTTGTGGAACATTGAGAAGAAAAAGGATATCATGCGGTTGAGATGGATTCATTCTTATTACCTTCTAAGGTGTAATCTATGCTATGATCCTATTCAACAAACAACTTCATGGTGTTTGAGAAGGCTAATGAAGCTAAACCCATCTTTCAAACTTTCTTTAATGCAAGGATAAGTGTAAGTTGTTGCTATAACATAAGTAGAATTTATGACTTAATAAGGCTAAAGGAAACATAAGTGGAATGGTAAAAGGTGTTATGGAATCCTATTTCTTTTCCAAGACACAAAATGCACTTGTGGATATTAGTCCACCAAAGATTATTCACTAGAGATAGAATGCAAAAGATGGGGACTATAGAAAAATGCAAATTGTATGCTATAAAAAATCATGAGGAATCAAATGAAAACCTGTATTTTAAGTATAGTTACTCCCACTAGATTTGGTTATCCATCATGAAGGGATTAGGGTGCACAAACCAAACAAAATCCCTTTTTGAAGTATTAGCATGGATGTGAAGAGGAGGTACAGTTCCAAAGAGTAGAAAACTCATTATATGTCATTTATTTATTTATATTGCTTATCACATTTGCTAAGAAAGGAATATGCATATTTTCCAAGCTATGTAAAGGAGCCTTAGTCAACTTATAACTGTTATTATTAGGGAGTTGGCCACAAAAATTGGTGGCATCCATCATTGTAAATCTTATAATAATTTGGTTGTCTTTGTAAATGCCTTAGTATAAGTTAAGCTATTTCATGACTCATTGGTGGATGTAAATATTTATTTAACTTTATAATACTTTTCTCATTTATTAAAAAAATTACAAAAGTACCCTTAATCCATAAAGAAGGAAAATTGGGCAAACTCACTCTCCATGGGTAGGTTGTGTGAGTCCATGTGTATTAGGAGGAATGACAGGAGGGGTATATAATAGGAATTTAGGGAAGCATTGGTGGATGGTGGTGGTAATGGCTACTAGCTCAAATGGGAAGGGAAGGAACACAGTAGTGTTAGTTATTAGATAAGGTGCTAATGGGTGTGAGAAGGATATAACAATGGTTTGTGGGAGCTTTGGGGAGGCTCAACTCACCCGAGATAGGCTCCATTGAATGGTGATGCAAGATAAACATAGTGGTGTGGGATTCTCACATTGTGGGAGAGGTGGGGAATGTGAATAGATATTTTTATGAGGGGTTGGTGGCATAGGGAGGTGCAACTAGGAGGTGGAGCATCAGTGGTGGTGAAATATTGACGACTTACTTGAGGATGAGGGGGAAGTTAGGCATATCTAGCAGTGAGTGGTTTGAATTGACATGCAAGGGTGGAGGGTGTTGCATAATGGGGAGCACAATTGGAGGGGTTTGTGTAAGAATGTAACAGTTTGTACAAGAGCTCACACACTTGTGCGAGGGTTGGTGCACAATTATATGATGCACACAACCAAAAATAGGATTTCCTATAATAATAATAGTAATAGGGATGGTGGTGAGGATAATGATGATGATGATGATGATGTACTTATTACACCTTTTGTGCGATAACTTTATAGTATTATTTTTTATTTTGTATTAATTATCATTAGAGTTACTTAAAAATATATAAATATCCTAGTTAATTAACTATTTTATAAAATTCTTTAGCTAATTTTTTTAAAATAATGTTTTTGAAAATAATTATTTTTACAAGTAATTTTACATATGAATTAATTATTAATAAGGGGAGAGGGAGATGAAGAATGGAGAGAGGAGGAGGAGGAGGAGGAGGTGTTGGGTGGTGATGGAGGATGGTGTATGGTGAACGGTGGTGGTGTAGTGCAGTAAGGGGCACAGATCAAGGATATAGTGCAAGGTAAAAGGAGAATGAAAAAGAAGAATGGAAGGACAATTAGAATAAATGAAGGGAGTAGAGGGTAAAGTTCAACCAAAATGGAGGGGAGGAGTATGGGAGTAGATATATGGAGATGGTGAGGGAAATGGTTCAGGCACATAGGAGGGGTGGGGTGCAAAGGTTGGTAAAGGCATACTTGGATAGGGCAGGGGCATTCTCTAGTGTAGTGAAAGGAATTTTTAAGGGTAACAGATTGTAGGAGCTAGGAAAGGAAAGGAAAAAAGGGGCATACATGAGGAGAATGTAGGGGAATGCATGGCTCAAAGAGGAAATAAGGGCACAAGTTGAGTTGAGGTTGAAGAAAAGATAAGAAAATGGAGAAAAAAGGAAAAAGAAAAGAAAAAGAAATTTAGGATTATGATTAGAATTAGATTTAAAATTAAGATTATGGAATTAGAATAAAAATTAATTTATCTAGGATTAGGGTACACAATTAGGAAAACTAAATTAGGGAAAAATTTTACAGATTTATATATGTTGTGGATCAATACTAATTCGGAAAAATAAGATCTAATTAGAATCAATTAGAACACACAATAATTGAGAAGAGAAAAATACTCAAGAACACATATTGGGGAAACAGGTGATCTTATTGATGTGAAGTAATTGTGATTACAAAGAATCAAAGAAATTCTCACATAAATCACTCAATTCATCAAGGAATTACAATAGAACTCAATAGGAGAAGAAGACGGCGTTCGCTCTTAGATTAGGGTTCTAATCGCATGGTATTTATACTATACGAAACTCTCATTAGCGAAAACCGAGGCGGAGCAAAAAACCCAAAAAACACGGACCGTGTTAATAAACACGAGGGTATCGTGTTTATTTTCTATCTCTCGGCCTCTCCCGGAAAACAAAACATATTTTCCAGATGAAAAACCACGGATCGTGTTTCTAAAACACGGCCCCCCGTGTTTATTTCCAGCTTTGACAATCTTCATTATTTCAGCCACAACTTCTTCATCTGACCTCTGATCGAGCTTATTTTTGATGCATTGGAAAGCTAACAGAAAGATCTACAACTTTCATGTTCATTACATTTATAAATTCTAATTTATTCAATGTAAAATATTCACATATTTCCATAATAGCTCACAGTTCTACTTCAAATTTCTCCAAAACACTTCACACACCAATCCAAGCTATTCTACACACCAAATACGAGTCACAAGCTCACAATATAGGTTTTGAATCAAGGATTAACAAAACTAATTAATCTAAGATTAAAGAGTTATTTTCAAACAAAATGTTAAAAGCCCGAAAATAAGAGTTCTAAAATTTTGAGATATTATAATTAGGCCAAAAGAAAGAGTGGCTTAGCCAAGGGAAATGAATTCCCACCTACCTAACACATTAAGCTCCTCGGCACGTTGACTAACGCTATGAGTCCGGTCACTTGAAAAGACCGCCAAAGACAAGAAGGGAACAAAATAGCTTGGCCGAGAGGGAGAATAAGCATAAGGGCTAGGGCAATTAAGTAAAATATGGTAGTAATGGTTATGATGGATGAATGATGAACAGAAAATTGGAGAAGGATGAGGTTGGAAGGTGTTTGGTTGTGTAATAACAGGAATTATTGTAATCCTAATTTAGAGCATTTAGCCTTTTATCCAATTAATTTAACTTTTAAGTATTAACTTAATTATTTTTGTCAACCTATGACCTCTAAATCTAGATTATTTATTTAATAATTTATTATAATTATTTTATATTATACTTTTTATTTAAATCAACCATAAACCTTTAATTTTTATTGATTCATTTTTTAATATGATACCCTAAATTTGGATAAATTAATATTATCCTAAAAACCTAAATTTAACATAATTTTAATTCTAACCCTAAATCTATTTTCTTTTTCTTTTTCCTCTTTCCTTTGTCTTTTTTCTTACTTTTCTCTTTTCTTTTTTTTCTTCTCCTGTCTTTTTTGCTTCTCCCCCAGGCCAGCTCACTTTTACCCCTTTCTATTGTTTTTTCTTGTGCCCGACCCAACATTCCCTTTATTTTTTTCTCTTCTCCTTGCCCAGGCTAGCCTAGCCCGCATGTCATCTTCTTTATTTTTTTCTTCTCTTTCTCTCCCGCACCAGTCCATTCCTCTTATCCCTTTCTTTTCTTTCTCTATGCCCAAATGGCCTACCTCGCCATCTTTCTACTTCTCCAATACCCATTCTACACCCCTAAGCCCCAAACACTCCCTTACCCCCTCCACCTCACCTAAACTCAACGTGACTCTGCCATGCATGCTTGCGTTGTTTTTCTCATTTCCAACCAAACCAAACCTACACCCCCTCCCTCTTTGCAACCTTTTCCTTATATTTTCTACCCCTATAACACCTCTCCCAGCCTACATCGACCTTTATGCACCCTATTTCCTACCATCCTCATCAACCGTGCACCTTCTACCTTGCCTACACTGTTTCCTACAACTCCCACCTACCCTTTCACATGCCTAAGCTTTGCTTGGTTTCCTCTTTCCATCGATTTCTCCTTTAAATTTCTTAATTTTTATCTTTTCCAGCAAAATCTATTCAGAAGAGAAAAACTCGAGAAAAGATTAAATGATATAAAATTAATGAGGAAAATTTGATATTTTTACATAGGAAAATAGCCTATAAATTCTATCTATAAAATACCCCCATGCTTAAATCATTGCTTGTCCTCAAGAAACATCATATCATGCACATGAGAAACATCAAGAAATTCAAGTTAGATAAGTTATGGATCACAAGAATTGTAAGATTGGATGTATACATTCACAGAATTTAACAATGCATTGGGACTTAAAACACTTATAAGTCATAAAATCATAATGTTGAAAATATTTTGGATCACACATCTAACACACCCTGTAAACAGTCTTATCAAATGCTCAAGTGGTTAGGGAACGACAGTTAATATAGTCAGTATCTCACCATGCAAAGTTAAATTAAGATTAATGAAATTTAAATCGGCAGATTCTTACTTTCGGTGTGTGAAAACGCTCACTCTTATGTGTATAGGGTATGATGTGTTTACTCTCAAAATTTCTCCAAATGATAATGATCTCCCATATGTTTTCCATTACTCTCAATTTGCCATTTCTAAAAAGAACTAAAGTATATCAAAATCAAAAGGTCTTAAATTTGGTTATAATGGGGCTTAGGTTATAAGGTAGGGTATAAATTTGGGATTATAGCTTAACTCTATTAACTAGAGAAGTAATTTTCTTACTTTCCATTAAGTCACAATCCTCTCTCTCTCTTTTTTTGGATTATATACTTCACCAAAGATTTTTTTTTTTTTGCACCCCCATGCTTATGGTTTCACCTTATTAGCAATTTTCCCCTAAAAATATATTAATTCACTAGTTATAGAGTAAGGAGGGAATGTTCATATGGAGATTATTTGTTAATGAAAGTTAAATCAATAGAATAAGGCTTAGGCTCAAAGGGCTTATACAAATGAATGATAATTGGTAAGGTAAGATTTTTGGTCTTATAGCTAATAAAGAAAGAAGAATGCCTTTATCATTTTCAAATATCCTAAAGTTCTATGCAGTCTTGAAGAGAATTAATGGCAAATTCTAGTTTCACATATCATTTGAGAATACATACAAAAGAAATATATATTTTGGATAAACAATGTATCCAAAGATTAGGCTTAATCACTCACAATGGTATATCTACCAATTTTTAATTTCAATTCATCTCATTCATAATCATTTCATGGATTGATTCCTAACCATTCTAACTTTCTTTCCTTCACCACTATCACAATCTCAATTTCTATTTTTAAGGTTTTGGAAGATGGTGATCAAATCAGTTAATATGATTTAAAAATAGCCTTTGTAAAAAGATTTAGTCCCATTACCTTGTTTACCCCATGAATGGATAACTCGAATCTAACACTTATTGTTTCAAGATGAACCAAATACCAAACATAAGATCATACACTTAGGAAAGAACTTACCTAAACAAAACAGCCATAGAAAAAAAAGAAATCAAATTGAATTAATAAATAAGTATATACACACACACACACACACACACACACACACACACATAACACCACAAAGACTATCTTAACTTAATAAATTACTACAAGCGCATCCCCCTACTTATCTTGTTCATTGTCCGCAATGAACTAACATAAGAAAAAGATAATATTGGAGTTATGAAGGAGGTGGTGATGGGTCCCTATGTCCGAGGTGAAACTCTAATGGAGATTTCACCATTTCCATCATTTGATCTTGATTTTGGCGCATGGAATCTAGTTAGGGGTAGACTTTGGTTTGAAATTGGAGATGCCATTCAGGAATATAAGTAGAAGAGGGAGAGGATTATAACTATGAATAAAGGGGGAGGCAGTGGTGCTTGTTCACCATGAGGAGGGAATGGATGCTCAATCGCCAGAGGAGCAGGATTGTCTTCATCATCGATTGGCTGCCAATTTCATGGGTTTAAAGGGTTTGTTTTGGTAGGGTTAGGTAGGGGAATATTAGCACGCCCCTGGTATGGAAGATACCATGCACTCCCCCTACGCTCAATAAGATGCATAAGACGGCAATGTTCAATATCTATTCGGGTGCTCAAGACTTCTATAGGCATATCATTAGGGAGATAAATGTTCATACTTAAACAAATGGTAGTAATTAAACCACCGATGACAATATCACCTATTTAGAATTTCCTACCTCTTGAAATTGCTTAGCTAGAAAATAGGCAATGTCTAGTTGATTATGATCTAGCATGGCATTGATGAAGAAAAGTTCTATGGATCGAACAACCCCTGTACTATCCCCTCACCCAAAAATGGTGGTAGCTAAGAGTCTTTGTAAATATCTAAAGACTAGATTGAAAATCCTTGAAGCCTTAGCTTTAGAGATTCTAAAAGTATTGAGGGTGGGCATATTGGAGATATCACCAATTTTAGCAAAGAAACTATTTACATTGAACCAAGGGTATATGATACAATCGCCCTCAGAGGCAACATAAAAATATGTGCTAGTTCATACAGAGACAATTTTTTATCTTCATTAAAGAGGAAAAAACAAATATATCCTTGCTCCTCTGAATAAGTGCTAGTAATAGTACATAATTCAAAGGTACTGAGAAATTCTAATGTTAAACGCCTATATGTATGATTAGTACAATAGATGAAATTATGTAATCCCACATTTCTCAGCAAATGCATTACTTGTGCATATATTAAAATGTATTTAGAGAACCATCATCTAAATATCTTGTTCCAATAATGAGCCTTTGAGATAAATAGTCATACATTTGTTGCTGCTCCAGAGTGGTAAATATAATACCTAGTTCATTAGGTCGGTTTCTTTGGTTCTGATGTTGAGTTAGTGACGATCGAGGTCTTGAAGATTCCCCCTCAGCCTGTTGTCTCTTTTTGGGAGCCATCTACAAGAGACACATGCATTAGTAAGAATAGTAGGATGGAAGATAATATATTTTTGTGTTCTTCAGTTTTTCATTACCCAATCCTACACTTAAATAGAAATGCCAAATATCAATTGAATGTTACAGCCATTATGATATTTGGCATTCAAATTCAACAATTTTATTGCCATTAAGTCATAGGCATGCAAATTCAACACTCATAATAATATTTACACTTCATTCATTAGCAGGGATATAGAATTCTCATCTGGTAAGAATCATTTCAGCACATACCCCTATTGTTACAAAAAATATATGTCAACTTGCAAAACAATTGCAACCAGTACATATGCATTGTATCTCTAGCAAACCAACATATTATTGATAGGGCAGTGTAGTTTTGCAACAAATTCAACATACAAATGCATATGGATTGTAGTATGCACAAATTGTTTTTAGCACATAAACATATATGCTTTGCAATTGCAACAAAAATTATAGAATCAAACAATTTGGTAAGTTCAGTTAAGTAGTGCACAAACCTCATAAGTGTGAATTTTGATGAATGATATTGCATAATGAAGTTCGGTAAGGCTCGAAAAATTCAAATTAAACAAAATCCCTAAGCTAATTTGCTTAAATTGGGATAATTTGAGAAAGAACTGAAGTTAGCATTTAAAACTCAATTTTTCAATGTTTGCTAGAGGATAAGTGATGGAATGGTTGTTTGAGAACAAAATATGGATGGAGAATTGGTAGGGATGAAGAATGTATAGGAATGGAAGATTATTGAAAGAAAATGGAATATTGGAGAGGAGAGAAATGGTAATTTTGGAGTCGGCAGAGACAGGGTCAAAAAGAAATGGTCGTGTTCTACAATTTCTAAAAACACAGGCAGAAGTTGGGTTTTTCCAAGAAACATGATCTGTGTTTACTAAACATGCCACTCCCATGTTAATTTTTGAACTCTTTGTTACAAGGTAAAAATTCCTGACATAATAATATGGCCTGTGCTTATTAAATACGGACCGCCTGTGTTTATTTTGAAAGTCTCTAAAATTTGACAAAATTAACTGATAGAAAAACATAGACCATGTTTTGAAAACACGAACCCCCCATGTTATTTTAGAATGTTTCTATCTTTTTTGTGCTTTTGCCTGCACTCTGACGGAAAAACACGGGTTGTGTTTTTTGTAATACGGTGCCCCCGTGTTATTCTATTCTTCTTCTATTTTCCTCCCTTTATTTTTTTTTTAAATAAGGAAAAACACATGCACATATTATATACTAAGTACACAAACATAAAAATCGTAAACATACATAACTACATCCTACATGATAAACACATATACAAAAATGATAATAATAATAATAATAATAATAATAATAATAATAATAATAATAATAAAAGAAACATAATCTAAGATAATAAAAACTTATGTACAACACTTAGGTGTTTCCCAAGTGGTAATATCCCATTATTTCAACTTTCATAACTTAGAACGGTAAGATCTACCACTTCCAAGTTTCGCACACAGTGTCCTTCGTAAAAAGGTTTGTGACAGTGGCCATCTCGACCTTAATTTCCCATATTTTTTCCTATTTTCTCACTTTTTATCTCTACTACACCATGAGAAAACAAATTAGCTACAATAAATGGGCTGACCCATCTCGACCTTAATTTCCCTAGAAACAGCTTTAGGCGAGAATGGTATAATAAACTTTTTAGCTGATTTCAAAATTCTTCCTAAGAATGAACTTAACATGAACCGCCTTAGTTCAATCTTTATATCACAATGAATTTTGAAAAGAATCATTTCTTATTTCCTCAAGTTCTTGTAGTTGGAGTTTTCTATGCCTTCCAATTTCATTTGACTCCATGTAACATTTCTTTACAGCCCTAAAAGCTTTAAGTTCCAATTCAACTGGGAGATGACAAGGCTTACCATACACTAAACGATATGGTGACATATCAATTGGAGTTTTGAATGATGTGTGATAGGACCAGAGAGCTTCATTGAGGTGTAAGCTCCAATCCTTCCTTGTTGGTTTTACCATCTTTTCCATAATTGATTTAATTTCTCTATTGGATATTTTGGCTTAACCGTTTTTTTGTGGAGGATATGTTGTGGAGATTCGATGTGTCACATAATATTTCTTTAACAATAATTCTACCATTCTATTGCAAAAGTGCAAACCTTTGTTATTTATTATAGCCTTTGGCAAGCCAAACCTTGCAAAAATGTTAGTTCGAAGAAAATCTACAAAAACTTTAGCTTCGTCAATATGGGTGGCCTTTTCCTCCACCCATTTTGACACATAATCTACAGCAACAAGCATATATTTGAAACCAAAATATGATGGAAAAGGACCCATGAAATCAATACCCCAAACATCAAAATTTTCACATGCAATGCTAGGAGTTTATGGAATTTCATTTCTAAGACCTAGTCCTCCGGTCTTCCGGCAATTTTCACATGTTTCATAAGCATCCTTAAATAGGGTAGGCCAGTAAAATCCACTTTTAAAATTTTATAAGTTGTTCTTTTAGGACCAAAATGACCCCTACAAGCATAGTTATGACAAAATGTTAAGATCGAAAGAATTTCACTATCAGAGATACACCTTCTAATGATTTGATGAGCACATTGTTTCCATAAATATGGATCATCCCATACAAAATATTTTGCTTGACTCTTCATTCTATATTTTTGTGCTTTAGTAAATTGTGAAGGAAATACTTGTGTGACAAAAAAATTTACCATGTCAGCATACCATGGTATCTCATTTCCATTGACATGAAGTTGTTCATCTAGGAATGCTTCATTGATGGGTGCCTCAACCTTAACCTCCTTGATTAACCTACTTAGATGATCTACAACTCCATTTTCTAATCCTTTTTTCTTTGATGTGTAAATTGAATTCTAAGAGTAGAAGTATCCATTTAATCAATCTTGGTTTTTCTTCCTTCTTAGCCAGCAGATATTTCAAAGCTGCATGGTCAAAATAAACAATAATATTAGTGCCTAAAAGATAAGAATGGAATTTATCTAAAGCAAAGATAATGGCGAGAAGCTCCCTCTTAGTGGTTGTGTAATTAAGCTGAGATTCATTCTAAGTTTGTGAGGCATAGTATATCACATGTGGATCTTTCCCAATCCTTTGACCCGACACTACACCAATAGAATAGTTAAATGCATCACACATTAATTCAGAGGGAAAATCCAATCGTCTGGTTGGATTATGGGTGCACTAATCAATTTTTCCTTCAAATGTTCAAATGCTTTATTTCATGCATCATCAAACTGAAACTCCATTTCATGTTGAAGAAGATTACACAACGGTTGGGCTATTTCAGAAAAATCCTTAATGAATCGGCGATAAAATCCCGCATGTCCTAAGAATGAACGCACATCTTTAACAGTTGATGGATAAGGTAATGATGCTATAAGATCGATTTTTGCCTTATCTACTTCAATCCCTTTAGCCAAAATGGAATTTTTCAGAATTTAGTACAAGATTTGTTTCAAGACATCTTTTCAAGATGAGAGTTAAATTACCTAGGCATTCATTAAAAGTATCCCTATGAATACTAAAATCATCCATAAATACCTCGATAATTTTCTCCGGATATTCAGAAAATATGCTTAACATACATCTTTGGTATGTGGTAGGGGCATTACATAGCCCAAATAGCATGTGACGGTATGCAAATATACCATAAGAACATGTAAATGTGGTCTTTTCTTAATCTTCTAGAGCTATGGGAACCTGCATATATCCAGAATAACCATCAAGAAAACAATAATAAGCATGGCCCGCTAGCCTCTCTAACATTTGATCCATAAATGGTAGAGGAAAATGATCTTTTCTAGTCATGGAGTTCAACTTCCTATAATCTACACATACCCTCCAACCATTTTGAACTCTAGTAGGAACCATTTCTCCCTTATCATTTTCACTACTGTGATTCCCATTTTCTTGGGTATGACTTGAAGATGACTAACCCAACTACTATCAGAAATTGGATAAATGACTCCCACAGATAACAATTTTAACACCTTTTTCTTCACAACCTCCATCATGATTGGATTTAACCTATGTTATACTTGTCTACTCAACTTCACATCATCTTCCATTAAAATATGATGCATACATACCGAAGAAATAATACCCTTAATATCAACAACCATCCATCCCAAAGCAGATTTATACTTTTTTCAAAACATTAATAAGTTATTCTTCTTATTAGGGTGTTAAGTCACTAGAGATGATAATAGGAAGGGTATTTTTGTCTCATAAGAATGCATACTTGAGATGGTCAGGTAAAGGTTTTAATTCCACTTATGGTGCTTGATCTATGGAAGGTAAAGGTATATCCAATGTCAATGGTAAATCCACATATCTTCCGATTCTACCCTGACATGCTCCTAAAGCAGCTACTACCTCTTTAATTTCTTCTTCAATATCAAACATCTCATTCAGTTCTTCCAAATCTTAAGTTTCTATGCATTGAGTTAAGGTTGCTTCTAAAGGATTTGTAGATCATCATTTGTAAACCTTTTTAGGTAAATCCTCAATAACATCAATTATAGATACCGATTCACCATCTGTAGGGTATCACATGGAATCGTATATGTTAAACCTAATGACTTCATCATTAAACTCCATGGTAAAAACTCCATCATGTACATCAATTTTTGTTTTTGAAGTTTTCAAGAATTGTCTACCTAACAATATAGGAGAAGGATTAGATGAACCATTCTCCTGCATATCTAACACATAAAAATTAGTAGGGAAAACTAATTTGTTCACCTGAACTAAGACATCTTCAATTACCCCTTCAGGATATGTATTGGATCTATCAGCCAAATGAATAATAACACAAGTTTCCATTAAATGACCTAGACTTAGGGAATTAAAAAAAGATAAAGGCATGATGTTGATTGAAGCACCTAAATCAAGCATACATTTTCTATACCTCCTATTTCCAATCTTGAAAGGGATAGTAAAAATGCCTGGGTCCTTGCATTTCGATGGAAGTTTCCTTTGTAAAATTACTGATACATTTTATCCCACACTTACCTTTTCATCCCCCTTTAGTTTCCTTTTGTTAGTACACAAATCCTTAAGTAATTTTGCATACCTTGGAAAATTTTTAATTGCATCAATGAGAAAGAGATTAAATTTGACCTTTCTAAATATGTCAAATCTCTCCTTGTCATAATTCAGCTTCGTGTTTTTTGCCAACCTACTGGGAAAAGGAGCAGGAATTTTAATAGGAGTAGTTGACTTACCTTTAGTTACCTATTGAGAATTTTTAATATTTTCTTCTTCAAAATTTGTCTCATCTTCTTATTTGCTTATTTCATCCTCCTCACTCGCTTTTCTTGGATCTACCAATTGTTTCCCACTTCGATTTGTGATAGCACTAGCATTTTTCCTAGGGTTTCTTTCCCTCTGACTAGGGAATTTTGAGGACCCTTGTGCTTGTAATTTCCCAAAGGAATCTGCCAATTGACTCACTTGATTTTCCAAAATATTGATACCATTTCTAGTTTCCTATTGAAATTTTAATGTATTGGTAGCCAAAGATTTCACCAAATCTTCCAAAGGCATTCCTCCTGATTGTTGTGGAACTTGTGGTGGAGGTATTGGTTGAAATGGTGGTATTTGGTGATTTGGTGGAACTTGAAAGAATCCAAAAGGTGGATTTGATCCTTGTTGATTTTGATAAACTTGTGGTTGGAAATATGAATTACCACCTTGTTGATTATTTCAATACCTTAGATTTGGATAATCCTTCCATCCAGGATTGTATGTTGGAACATATGGATCATTTCTCTTTGGTATTTTTTGTCCTCCAATGGCATTCACTTGTTATTCTTCCTACAAAGTAGGACACATATCAGTAAGGTGCCAAGTAAAAGAACAAATTCCACATAACTTTGCAGGAATTTTTTCACCCACAAATCTCTCTACAAGAGCTATCAAATTTAACACTTGTGTTTTCAATTCAGCAATATTAGCTTCTTGCACTTGTGATTTGGATAATCCTTGTGATTTGGATGATCCTTCCATCCAAGATTGTATGTTGGAGCATATGGATCATTTCTCTTTGGTATTTGTTGTCCTCCAATGGAATTCACTTGTTGTTCTTCCTACAAAGTAGGAAACATATCAGTAGGGTGCACAATAAAAGAACAAATTCCACATACCTTTGTAGGAATTTTTTTCACCCACAACTCTCCCTACAAGAGTTGTCAAATTTAACACTTATGTTTTCAATTCAGCAATATTAGCTTCTTTCACCTGTTGAGACACAAATGTAGTACCCCTACTACAATAATGGGAATTAGATGCCATGTTAGCAATAAATCTTTTAGCCTCGGTAGGGGTTTTATCAACCAACTCACCCCCACTAACAGCATCTATCATATTACGATCCATAGGAGATAGTCCTTCATAGAAGTATTATATTAATAATTTCTCACTAATTTGATGATTAGGGCAACTACCACATAACTTCTTAAAATGTTCCCAATATTCATGCAATGATTCTCCTCCATCTTGCCTAATACTACAATTTTTTTTTTCTTATGTTAGTTTGTCTAGATGAAGGAAAATATTTTTCAAGGAAAACATTTTGCATATTAGTCCAAGCATTCACCGACCTCGCTGGTAAATCATATAACCATTCCTTTGCAACATCAGCCAAAGAAAAAGGAAAAGCTTTGAGTTTAAGTTATTCTACACTTACTCCATTCGATTTCATACTGGAACATGTTATGTGGAATTCCTTAATAAATTTGTTAGGATCAGTGAAACAACCTGAGCCTATGGAAATTGTTGTCTCTGAATCTTATAAAAATAGGTAAAGCGCGTATCAAACCAAGTTTGATCTCACAAGTATCATTTTTGGCAAGATAATTAATGTATAAAAGACTAGGGTTGAAGACAAGAGTGGCTAGCTCCTTGAGGGTTCAATATGCCATAGATGGATCGATGTGACAAAGTGTATTAAACAAAGCCTCTATGTGGTCTTCTTCCAAATCTGTTGAACTTCCTTCATAAGGTAATGGAATATAATGAGCATACTCCAATCTCTTTCTTAAATGGTTTGGAATAGGAGAGGAAGAATTTGGATCTATTGGCGGGATGATTTGTCCATGATGCTCAATTGTGAACAACCTCAAATGTGAGTGCCTAAGGCTTACACACAATTAAAGAATAGATAAGCACAGTTGGAGAAATTATTGAAAGAAAAAATAAGAAACAACACCAAAAACAAAACTAAAGATTATAAGTGCCATTCCCCAGCAACGGCGCCAAGAATTTGATGCGATGTCGTATACACAACAAATTGAAAGAATAAATCCTAATTCTCAAATACATAGTAAATGGAAAGAAGGAGTCAAACCCATAAGAAATGGTATTTAATAAATAATTTTGTAATTGATGTTAGAACCCCCTGGTTACACAATCTCATTAATTCTATCACTAATTCAATACTATAGGATACTTTGCTCACTAATTGATGAATGAGGATAGGAATGAGTTGATTATGGAATTAAGGTATCAAATACTTATGGAAAAAGAGTGATTCTAAATAATTTAATATTGACCTCTAGAAAATCATAATAATTTATCTCTTTGATTACTCTTCATTCTAATAAATTGCATAAACTCTCAATATATCATCTAACCAATTAATAACCTAGGTTACGAATACTAGATTCAATTAATGACAGCATTACGAGTGAAAAGCAGTCAACTACAACCATAACCACATAAGCTCAGATTATGGAATTGTACGAATTAATTGTAACACCCCCAAATTTACTACTGAGAAATTTCGTTTAAATCAAAAAGGTTTAGCAGAAGCAAAAGATAAAACCGTAAACTCGGGGGCGTTACCCTCACACTTAGTACCAGATTGGTTCACTTCTACCGTTCCAGTACTAAGTACTAAGGCTACATAAAATTAACTCTAAACATGCATCATAATAAAGCATAAGTTAAACAGAGGTCATAGTGCGACTTAGGGTTTACAATCCAAGGAGTACGTTCCCAAAAAATAAGCATAGTACAAAACACAATTAAAATACGATAATAAAAAGTCCAATAAAAGAGACAGGTCCGACCAAGTCGCTCTCGATCCCCAGGTCCATTTTAGGCACAACGCTCAACCCCACCCAATGCCTCGTAGGTGTCGTAGGCATCGAAGATGTCATCCCCTACCTGCACAAGCTCAGACGGGTCTTCTGCTCGTGGGAATGAGCAACACCCATGAAACGGGTGATCAGTACACTACGTACTGAGTAAGGTAACAGATGAGCTAATGCCAAACATACAAACATACAAATAGCATACATGACACATTCACATAAGCTACATATAGTAATCCAGGTAATGAAGGTGGGCTATGATCCAATTAGACTTAATTCCTCATAGATCTCTATTAAATGTATTCATTTCACACCATAATCTTTGTTAATCCATGCGAGTATGGGAGCCCACTATTATAGCTGAAGGATTGGTCACTTATAGGGAAAAACGCACCTAACCACTATTATATATCGGTGGATCAGTCTCCAAGGTAGAACGCTCCTGGCCACTATTATGCCGGTGGATCAGTCTGGCCCCAACTCTCATGGTGTTTCATTGTAAGTATATAGTAGCTTTCCCATGATTCATTTACAACATAATGTTTGGTTTGTTGAGCTTGGGATCCCCCACTATTATAGCCGGTGGATCGGTCACTTATAGGGCAGAACGCACCTAACCACTATTATATGCCGGTGGATCGGTCTCCAGGGCACCTCGGCACCTGGCCACTATTATGCCGGTGGATCGGTCTGGGCCCAGCTCAACAATCTTGCTCTTTAAGTAATTAGTATCTTATTCTTATCTTTTCAGATAAAGCTTTCCACCCTTGACATGCATATCAACTACCCTCTACGTCTATTCTCCCTAGGAGGCCCGTCCCATATCTTGAGACTCCTACGCCCCTTATCACACCCCGACATCCATTCCCTTTACACTTACCTTTAGATTAAAGAGTCAACCCCTACGGGTGTGGGTTAGGCCCAACACTCATGACATCAACTCCACCTCCTATCACCCCCCTAGGGTTTTCCCTTGAAAACCCTAATTGGGCCGATGTGGCCCAACCTTCTCCTAATTACTCCATCCTTACTTCATTCAACGCCCCACATCTTATCTTAATTAGGTTCAATCCCAAAACATATCACTTGCCTTTTGATTCCGCACATAATCATGAAAACCCTAGTTGACCACCTCAAACCCTAGTACCTTTCTTCTCCCACAAGTAACCTTTCTATTTCTCACCCAACATTCCTTCTTACCCCTAGCACTCATACTCACCCTTCACATAGTAAATCCCCCTTCTTAACCCATACTCCACTCTCCCTTAATCATTTTTACTTCCAAAATTTCCAGATTATCACTTCCTCCCAAAACCCTAATCGGGTCCCTTACACACCCTTACACCGACCTATGTACTATTTTTCCTCACAAGTCTCCAATCACTCCACAACTTTCCCTTTAGCTTATTTACACCCTAAATCAACTTTCCACACGTAAAGATAACCCCCATGAAAGATCTATCCACTTCATACAAACTCTCAAGTCCCCATGCAAACCCTAGGATGCCCATGCATGGTTCTCATCTCTCGTTCATTTTGGTCAACATTCCCCTTAGCATCTCACTTTTCATTTGTTAATTTTTTTCCTTTCACTTCCCATAACATGATATCATTTGTCCTAGTATGAATGTCTTAGAGGGCCATATCATATCGCACACAATCATCACATATGCATGTCATATTCATATCATAAGGACACATACAAAATATACCTCACTCCAAGTTGTGCTACACGTGAGAAAACTTAGGGAAAAACATACGACACATAATATAGCATGGAACATAAAGCATCCAAGGCATACAAGTCACGTAACACACAAGGGCCTTAGCTACGTCCTTACCTAAAGCGACGTCAAACTTGAAGCACGCTCCTATAACTCCTTAGGGTTTTGGTGAGGATCACCTATAAAAGCGAAAATACTAAGTACTATTTTCCCCTCAAAAGTACCATCATCCCTTATTCTAGTTTAGGATTCGGATTATTATTATTAAAGAGAGTATTATACGAAAACTAAGGTTTTTTTATCTTAAAATAGTCTACTAAATATTACTAGTCGAAATATGTTTATTTTTAATATTTATTGTTACACTTATACTATTAGACTTATTAGCTCTATTCTTATACTAATAGTGTTCGTGCTAAGCATAGTAAAATAGTGATAATAATAATAATAAACTAATAATAGTCATGCTAATGTTTATAGTGCTAGAAACCCTAGTATTTTTTAGGCTAAGTCTAATAATAGTGTTAGGGTTAAAATAATAATATAATAATTACAATACCAACAATTAAGAATATTCCTAAAGATAATGATGATAAAAGTTATATTTTGAATAATAATAATATAAGGGTTCAAATTTTTTTGTCACACTAATAGAAATAAAATAATGATAATAGTAATAACTAATAATGATACCATAGTAATGATGTTAGTGTTAAAGGCATTAGGAATAATATTAAATGGTAAGGTACTAAGGTTTAAGTATTCTTCTTATTTAACAACAAAAAGATAACACACCAACTTCGAGTTAAATAACATTGATAATAATAAAAGTAGTAGTATTAATAACAATAATGATAAATGTGTTAACTATAATAATAATAATGATGATGATGATGATAATAATAATAATAATAATAATAATAATAATAATAATAATAATAATAACAACAATAATAATAATAATCAAATAAGGTTAGGTTAAGTAGTAGTAGTAGTAGTAGTTGTAGTAGTAGTAGTAGTAGTAATAATAATAATAATAATAATAATAATAATAATAATAATAATAATAGTAATAATGTTAAGTATAATAGAAGATAACAATCGAAAAGAATAATAGTAATATAAGAGTCCCAATATTTACACTAAAAGTGGTAATGGTCAAGTTGGTACTAGTAAGAAAATAATAATATTAATAATAGAGATAATAGTAGTAGTAGTAATGATTATGTTATTAATAATGATAAAGATACTATATAATAATACCATATTTATAAATATTCTTGAAATTAGTTTAGGTAGTAAGAGTGATACATAATAATAATGATAATAGTAATAATAATAATAATAATAATAATAATAATAATAATAATGAAACGAACTCCAAATGGAGTTTAATAGAAATTACACAATAATCACAAAAATAGTCGAACAGGAATAGGGATAGGGTGATCGGGACTACCCGATCTAAATCCTCGAAGCCGAGAATACAAGGTAGCCATAAACCAACAATAAACTATGCAAAATCGTAAGAATTAAGCCAATAGCTTTATTTCATATACTGAAATCGAGTCGAGCAAGTTGTCCTTCTTACATAAAGATAGAAGCTTTATATAGGGCAGCAACTAGCTAGGGTTGATGGGAGCCGAACTGTAACACCCCCAAATTTACTACTGAAAACTTTTGTTTAAATCCAAAGGTTTAGCGGAAGCGAAAGAATTAAAACCGTAAACTTGGGGGTATTACCGCCACACTTAGTACCAGACCGGTTCACTCCTACCGTTCCGATACTAAGTGCTAAGGCTAAACTAAACAATCATTAAGTAAGAATCATCAAAACATAGGTACATAGTTAACATAGATCATTCACGAAAACCACGAGGCAACAACAGTTAAAATATCGTTTGAGATTACAACTTAAAAGTGCGGTCTCAAAACAAGAAGCGTAGTACAAAATATAGCTAAATAAAACAAATCCCAATGGACCAATATCCGGACCGCCTACTCACTCAAGTCAAGCCTTCCACCCCAAATTAGTAATCGATCAACCTGCATAGGAGGTCTGCTCCCCACCATCGGTGGATCATCACAGGACCCAATCAATCAAGGTAGTATCAGTATGGGTCCAATACTGAGTAAGGGCGCAGGTGCGCTAAGGCCAAGCATACCATCATACAACATAACATGCACAGTACAAACACATAAGCAACATGTAATATTATGGATGATGTAGATCGGTTATAGTCCAATTCAACTTCTTCTTTCATAACTCTGATAATTATAGTCGATTCACATCATAATCGTTATGAGCCCATGAGAGTGCGGGAACCCCACTATTATAGCTGGTGGATCGGTCACTTATAGGGCAGAACGCACCTAACCACTATTTTATGCCGGTGGATCGGTCTCCAGGGCAGAACGCTCCTGGCCACTATTATGCCGGTGGATCGGTCTGGCCCCGACTCTCATAGTGTTTCACTGTGATTATAACGCATCTTTCCATGATTTATTTGCAAGTCATTTCACACCATAATCTTTGTTAATCCATGCGAGTACGGGAACCCCACTATTATAGCCGGTGGATCGGTCTGGGCCCGGCTCAACAATCTTACTCTTTAAGTAATTAGTATCTTATTCGTGTCTTATCGAAAAGCTTTCCACCCTTGACATGCATATCAACTACCCTCTACTTCTTTCCTCCCTAGGGGCCCGTCCCATATCTTGAGACTGTTCTCCCCTTCTCACGCCGATGTTCATCCCCTCTTACCCTTATACATAAGGAAACGTAGTAAGGGCACGCTCTCCCGAGGACGTGGGCTAACCCTAACACAACGATATCGGTCCCGCATGTCCTCACCCCTCTAGGGCTCCTCCTTGGAAAACCCTAATTTGGGCCTACATGGCCCAACTCTTTCTTACTCATCCTTACTTTACTTTGTTCCTTGTCTCGCATCCCGTCTCTACTAAGAAATTCCCAAAATATATCCCTTTATTCCCCAACTCCGCATGTGATCGCCAAACCCTAGTTGGCCCCACCAAACCCTAGCACTTTACTTTCTCTCCAAGTAACCTCTCTTCCTTGCCCCAGAACCCCTTCTCTCATTTAGAATCCCATACTCATCCTTCATGCAAGTGGACTCTCACTCTCAACCCATACTCCATCCCTCCTTGATCATTTTTACCCTTATATTCTTCAATTACTCATTTCCTCCCAAACCCTAATTGGAACCCTTAGACACTCTTACACCGACCTACGTAAAATTTTGCACCCAAGTCTCCAATGGATCCATAACTTTGGCATTATTTTATTCACTTCCTAACTCAACTTTCCTCACGTAAGATTCGTTCCCATGCATAATTTAAACACTCCATGCAGACTCTCCAACGCCTACTTACACACAAACCCTAATAAGGTCTCTTATGCACCAACTTACGTACTATTTTTCATATTAAGTCTCCAATCATCCCAAGACTCTCCCAAGCTCTTACTTACAACCCAAATCAACTTCTCATACGTAAGAATCATGCCCATGCAAACTTCCCAACGTCCACTTTCCCGTTGTTCTTTTAATATCATTTCATGCTACCCAAAACCCTAGCATGCATGTCCTAGAGGGCCATAACAAGTCACATCATCAACATCAACATCAACAACAAACATGGAACATGGCATGCTTGTATAACATAAGACACACACCACATACCTCATGATCCACGCTGCGCTACACAAAACAGGTTATTCATAGCACATGCATAATACACATCAACATGACATGCTCATCATTCATCAACACAGTACAACACACATAACGTAAGGCCATAGCTTCGTCCTTACCTAAGGCGACGTCAGGCTTGGAGCACGCTCCTCTAACTCCTTAGGGCTTTGGTCGGGATTACCTATAAAAGGGGAAAATGCTAAGTATTAGTTTCCCTTATAATCAACCCTCATTCTAGTTTAAGGTTAGGGTTTTTATTTACTAAAAAGGGTTTTATACAAAACTAGGGTTTTTACCTTAGAATTAGTATACTAAATATTAGTAGTCAAAATATGTTTATTTTTAATACCTATTGTTACACTTATATTATTAGACCCGTTAGCCCTATTCTTATAATAATAATGTTCATGCTAACTATAGAAAAATAGTGATAATAATAATAATAATAAAACTAATACTAGTGACACTAATGTTTATAGTGAGAGAAACCCTAGCATTTTTAAGGCTAAGTCTACTAATGGTGTCATATTCGAAATAATATTATTATAAGGTCACAATGTTACAAGTAACTATTCCTAAGGGTGATAATGATAATAGTTGTATATTCTTGAATAATAAAAGGGTCCAAATGCTTTTGATTACAACAATAAGGTAGTGATAGTAGTAATAATAGTAATAGTTAATAATAGTGTCATAGTAATGAGGTTAGGGTTAATGTTAAATGGTATGGTAATAAGGTTCAAGTACTCTTCTTAGTTAACAACCAAATGATATTTACTAGCTTGAGTTAAGTAACATGGGTAAGACAAGGTAGTATTATTATTAACAATGGTGACAATGTGTTAAGTATAATAATAATAACAATAACAATAATAATAATAGTAATAATAATAATACTAATAATAGTAAAAATAATAATAATAATAATAATAATAATAATAATAATAATAATAATAATAATAGTACAACCAAGTAAGGTTAAGCAATAATAATAATAACCATAGTAAGGATAATAGAAATAATAATAATAAAAATGTTAATACTAATAATTATAAAAATAAGACCAAAGTTAAGTATAATATAGGTTAGGGTTTAAAAGGGATGTTAGTATTAGTAAGAAAATAAGAACATTAATAATAAAGACAATAATAATAGTAATAATGATATTAAAAATAATAATAATAATAATAATAATAGTAAAAATAAAAGTAATAATAATAATGATAATAATAATAATAAGTATATTAGTATTAATATTAGTAGAAAATAGTAGCAGCTATATAAAAAGGGGGTTAGGGTTTGGATGGGTGGAGAACCACCTAGGGTCGGTGGTGGTTCGGCGGCGGCGCGTGGCGGCGACGGCGGCAGCGGTGGAGGAGGAGAAGAGGGGGAAAGATGGAGGTGGCGGTTAGATGGGAGGGGAAAAGGAGGAGTTTGAGGTGGGGAAAGAAAGAGCAGGTGAAGGGGGTGGAGTGAGGGTGGTGGCGTGAGAAAGGAGGCGGCGCGCGGTGGTGGACGCGGCGGCCGAAGGTGGAAGAAGGTGGTGGGAGATGGTGGAGGCTGGTGGAGAAGGAGGTAGGGGGTAAGGATGGTATGGGCAGGTAGGGGAGGACCTGCCGGTTATTTTGGGAGGTGGCAGGGTGGCTAGTAGCGGCGGAGGAGGCGGCAGAAGGTGGCGCAAGGCGGCGACGGGCTGGAAGGGGCTGTTCGGGGGGCGATTTTGCACGGCCTGGGGTGGCTCGTGCAAGGCGAATCGAGGGCTGAGGAGGGCTTGGTTAGGTGGAGGGTGGTGCAAGGTGGGTTTCTGGGCGGCGCTCGACCGGCGGCGTTGGGGGAGGGCGGCGCTCGACGCGTCTGATGGGGCGGCGGCAAGAGGGAGCAAACCCAGGGTTTCGGGGTTCCAAATCCCGAATCCAGGTGATCAATGGGGGTATTTATAGGCAGGGTGGTCGGGCAAGGTCAAGGGGAAGAAGACAAGGAGGTGCGGGCGCCAGGCTGGCCGGCAGGCGGCAGTGGCAGGCGGTTGCGGGAGAGAAAAAAAAGAAGGGTTGCAGGCTGCTCAAGAGGGAGGACAATGCTGGTTGGGGCCAAAACGGGGAAAGAAAACAACAGGAGCGCGAGAGAGAGAGAGAGGCAGGCTCGCCGGTGTCGGGACAGCGCCGGCAGTGCAGACATGCGTCGCTGCTGCTGTCTGCACGGGGAAGAAGAAGGGGGAAGAAAAGGGGGTGGACCGGCGGTCCAGGGGAAAGGAAAAGGGAGGGGGAACCGACCGGTTTGGCGGCGGTTATTTCCCCTATTAATGAAACGCGGAGTTTTGCGGAAGGTTTTGGGCAAAACGCGACGTCCTCGTCGGTCTGGCAACGGTCACCCTTTTTCCTTATTGTGACACGGCGTTTCGACGACTATAGAGACGAAATGTAGCGTTTGGTTTCACGGGCGGATGGCTCACTGGGCCGCGGGCGAGAGGAAGGAAGGAGAGGCGGGAAGGGGGTCTGGGCTGCGCAACGGGCGACGCAGGCTGGCAGGCCTAGCGTGCGTGACTGGGAGAGAAGAAGGTTTGGGCCGACGGCTGGCCCAACCCGGGGGAAGAAGAAGAAAAAAATAAAGGAGGGAGAAAGAAAAAGAAAAGAAAGGAGAAAAAGGAAAAAGGAAAATGGAAAATGATAAAATGGTTGGGGATATTTGGGTATTTATTTATTTATATAATTAATTCATATATTTAATTTTAATAATTATTATTTTAATTATAATAATTAAATCCATTTTTAAATTAGTTAGGCTATTTTGGATAAATTGTCCTTAACTTCCATTTTAATTAGTAAAATGTCCAAAATTTTCTAATAACTTATTTATTATTTTCTCCTTATTTTTCCTTAATAAATTTCCTCTTTATTTAATAAATTCACCTATTTTCTTAATCTTTCTCTAATAAATTATTATTTGCCATAATTCCTAAATTAGAATTTTTGGGGTATTTCACAAACGTTGGGCAACGGTCGAGAAGGAGGAGCGGCCGGAGTGGATTAATGGTGGGTAATCACCATTGATGGTGCGCGTCGAAGAAGGCGGAGTTAGAGGAAGCTAATCGCAGATGGGAGAGTTCGGTCGAGCTGAGGGAGCAGCCTTGATGCTGCGTTTTGTTGACCGTGCTGAAGGATAGTTTTAAGGGTGTGGATTGGGTGATGGGGGAGAAACGAGTGTGTGAGTTTGGTTTGGGCTTTTTTTAGGTGGAGAAATGGTGGGCTTGGGTGTGGTAGAATTAAGGAATATGTGGGGCATTTAAAGGTGGTTTAATGATGGATTAGGCAATTCCCACTTAACTAGCTGCTTAATACCCTTATTACAAGATAAAACTAAATAAGCAAAACAACAAAAATAATAGTAGAATTTTGCTAATTGGGTGATAATGCCCTTATTTTTGTTAATAATTTAGAACTTGAATATTTCTTCTCAGCAACAAACTCCTGTTTCTTGATAGCACCGTCTTGAGTCTTTTTCTCGCTTGCTTGGCTAGATTTATCAATTTTCTTGATTGTCCTGCAAGACAATGATACAAGTATAATTAATTATTTTTAAAGGATAATTGGTGTTTTTCTTAGTAAGGGTACTAAGAGTATTTGGGATTTCATCAACTAATACTAATAATAATAATAGTAATAATAATCATAATAATAATAATAATAACAACACAACTGATATGAACCTTAAAATTTTATACTTAATTAATTTTGATAATTGCTATGAATTATTTAGTTACAATTGTTTGTCTTATTTGGTGGATAAATAGGATTGTGATGCAGCATATGGATTCTTTGGATCTTCGGTTGCAACTGCTGGAGTGTGCAGATTATGTATCTGGAGTGTGCGGATTATGTATTTTTTTTTGTTAATTACTTGTAATCCCATATGATGCATTCGCCGGTCGAATTGGCTAATGGAAATTAGGTCAGTTGTATAATCCGCCACCCGATCCTTAATTATGGGCTAGTTGGATTGTGGATTAATCGATCCTTAATAGCCATGATTAGCTAAAGTTAGTTAGCTAATGGGAATTATGTCTCAAACTTACCTTGTATTTGGGGAATTTCCATTGTTGCGTTCTTGGGCTGGTTGAACCTATATCTACGGCCCAAGATTGTCAACCCTTCCCGTTTCGCTGGGCTTTGTCTCGTCTGGGTTGTACGTGTGTATTTCATACGATCTGTTATACGGTCTATAAGCTGGTATAAAGAGGCCATATAACGTTGTAATACGTAGATAATTAGAACAGAATACAAATCTTGATTTCTCTCTCGAATTCTCTCACGACTTGTCTCTCTCTCGGCGAACCTCTCACTCGCTCTTCTTCTCTGTGTCTGCTCTCTTACTTTGATCGATCTTGATCATTCTTTCTTTGATTTCAGTTGCCATTGTAAAAACTGTGCCTCTAAATCTTTGGATCTTCCTTTGGATTTTTCCTTAGGCTGAATCCGGCGAATCGAACCTTGCGCTCGATTGATATTTCGATCCTTTCGCGAAACCCTAACAGGTTTCCATCATTTGGTATCAGAGCCTTGAACATTCGAGTGCTCATAGCTTAATTGTTACTGCTAGTTCTTTTTCAAGTTTTGGCTCGATATCTGTTGTTTTTGCTAACCCTACTTTGAGGTGTGAAATTTTAGGGTTTGCAACGACGAAGGCCACACCGATTTCCATCGTTTTAGAACCGGCGATTGAAGTAATTTTTTCCATTGTTTCGAAGTTCCCAAAAGAAACCCTAATCGACCTAGGGTTTGGTCAAGAATTTGAATCTTGACTGACTTTGCGACAAATTGTTGTTGGTAACCTTGATTCGTAAATTTTCTTGCTAAATACAACTGTCTGCTATAATTAATTTCCAATTACTTCGTGATATTACTTGTTCGTTGATAAGTATTCAGGTGAAGTAACTGGTGAACCTTTGGTTTCGAGAAAAGGGTAAGGCCTCCAAGAAGAGGGGTCCCCTAGATAAGTGGATTATTTGCTTAAGCAGTCGCGGTAATATCATTCCCTTTCACTTATTCATTTTTGACGAATTATTATTGGCTTGGACAAGTCTGAGTAAGCTATACTATTGCTATATCTGTTAATCATTGATACTGTGACACTTCTTGTAATTAGTCTGTGTGTTCTGTTTGTCTGAAGTTATTAAATAAATTGATTCTGTTAATTAATTGTTGTTGTGTTAGTTGTTTAAGTCAAAGAATTTCATTATGTCTAACAATGGACAGTGTGTAAATCAATATTTTTCCAGTAATGATCTATTAGAAACTCTTAGGACTTTTCAAGAACAAATGACTGCTCAATTTGCTGTATTATCTGCTAATCTAGAACAAAGACTAGGAGAACAGGAAGTAAGAATTAATGAATTACAACATAACAGAGTTGAAACTAACCAAGCAGGAGTATTAGGAAGGGCTCCTATGGACCCTAGGATTAGGATTCCACCCATAGCTAATCTAGAAGAGCTGGAAGACCAAGTATCTAACAATAGTGATAAGATGCCTAGGCAGAACAATAGCCAAGATAGGGAATTAGAGTTCGTTGATAGGAATTTAAATAATCTAAAGCTTAGTATACCTGGGTTCAATGGCAGGTATGACCCTGATTATTATTTTGAGTGGGAAAGGAAAATAGAACTAGTGTTTGAATGTCATAATTATTCTAAGGAAAAGAAAATTAAGGTAGCTGTAGTAGAATTTACTGAGTATGCGTTCTCTTGGTATCATAATTTGGTGTTTACTAGACGTAGGTGTGGGAAACCACCTATACAAACTTGGGAAGAATTTAAAACTTTAATGAGAAAACGGTTTGTGCCAAGTTACTATTATAGGGAATTACATAAGAGATTGCAAACAATTAGTCAAGGAGTGAGGACAGTGGATGATTATTATAAGGAATTAGAGGTTTTGATTATTAAGACAGGAGTTATTGAGGATGACGATGCTACCATGGATAGGTTTCTGAGTGGATTAAATTCAGAGATAGCTGATAAAGTAGAATTATATCCTTGTGGGACTTTAAATGAGATGGTAAATATAGCTACTAAGATAGAGATTCAATTAAGGAAGTCTAGGCAATATAAACCCCCTAGGATTGGGTTTAAGAGTACAGTAAGGAGAAACTTTGGGGGAACTACTTCTGGAAACTGGAAGAATACTAGTAAGGTTGAATCTAAAGGTAGGAATAATGAAGTTAAGGTAGGGCATAAGTTTGAAAAGGGTGAGATAGTGATGACAAACCCTGTGAGTGGACCAAACAAAACTAGGGATATTAAATGTTTTAGATGTGGAGGATTGGGACATATAGCTTCTGAGTGTCCAAACAAGAGAAACATTTTAATTAGAGAATCTGGAGACATAGAATCTGAATCTGAAGAAGAAGATGAAGAGGTTAATGTAGTCAGAGAAGATGATAGTGATCTAGAGGAAGAAGTAGAATTGCCAGTGAGTAGGGATCTTTTTATAGTACGTAGGGCTTTAAATAGTAATAAATTACTAGGTTCTAATGCTATACAGAGAGAAAGTATATTTCATACCAGGTGTCTAATTGATGATAAATGCTTTAACATGGCCATAGATAGTGGTAGTTGTATTAATGCTGCTAGTACTCTGCTAGTGTCTAAATTAGGTTCAACAACTACTAAACATCCAAAACCATATAGATTGCAATGGCTTAATGAGTTGGGAGATGTCAAAGTTAGTCAACAAGTTTTAGTAAATTTAAAATTAGGAAAATATGAAGATTCTATTTAATGTGATATAGTTCCTATGCATGCTACTCACTTGTTGTTAGGTAGACCTTGGCAATATGATAGGAGGGTAATACATGATGGTTATAAAAATAGATATATAGTACAGAAGGATGATAGGAAGATTATCTTAGCACCTATGACTCCAAAAGAAATATTTGAGGATCAAATTAAAATTAAGTCTGATTATAAGGAGTTATCTAAACCTATTTTGGAGAATGATATTAGTTCAAAGGACATGAAAGGAACATCTGGGTTTTATGCTAAAAGTAAGGATGTAGGGAAGGCAATGAAAAGAAATGCCAATGTATATTTAATGGTTTATAAGGAATGTTATGAGTTTCAGTTAGGAATAAGTGGAAAAATACCTAGTACAGTGAAACAATTATTGGAAGAATATAGTGAATTGTTTCCTGAGGACATTCCTAGTGGATTACCTCCATTAAGGGGAATAGAACATCAAATAGATTTTATTCCTGGAGCTGTTATACCAAACAGACCTTCTTATAGGGATAATCTTGAGGAGGTTAAGGAACTAAAAAGATAGATCTCTGAATTGTTAAGTAAGGGATACATTAAGGAATCTATGAGTCTTTGTGCAGTACCAGTGTTATTAGTGCCTAAAAAGGATGGTAGTTGGAGGATGTGTGTGGATAGCAGGGTAGTAAATAAGATAACTATAAAGTATAGATATCCTATCCCTAGTCTTGATGAAATGTTGGATCAATTGCATGGTGCTGTTATATTTTCAAAAATAGATTTAAAAAGTGGGTACAATCAAATTAGGATGAAACTAGGAGATGAGTGGAAGACAGCTTTTAAGATTAATTTTGGATTATATGAATGGTTAGTAATGCCTTTTGGGTTATCAAATGCTCCTAGTACTTTTATGAGACTTATGAAATATGTTTTGAGGGAGTTTATTGGAAAATTTTTGGTTTTTTATTTTGATGACATACTAATATATAGTAAGTCTTTAGAGGAACACTTGAAACACTTAAGGATTATTTTGAATGTGGTTAAGACAGAATAGCTTTATGCTAATTTAACTAAGTCTAGATTTTGTCTAGAAAGTGTGGTTTTCTTAGGATTTGTGGTAGGAAAGGATGGTATATCTATAGATGAAGATAAGATTAGAGCTATTCAAGAATGGCTTGTGCCAAAGAGTGTGACTAAAGTAAGAAGTTTTCATGGGTTGTGTTCTTTTTACAGGAGATTTGTTAGGAATTTCAGTACTATAGCTACTCCCTTGACTGCCATAACAAAGAAGGATAATGGGTTTAGATGGGGTCTAGAACAGCAAAAACCTTTTGAAACACTTAAGACTAAATTAACCCAAGCACCTGTGTTGAGCCTTCCTGACTTTGAAAAGATGTTTGAATTAGATTGTGATGCTTTAGGGTTAGGAATAGGGGTTGTACTTTCTCAAGAGGGCAAACCAATCGCTTATTTTAGTGAGAATTTGAATGGTAGTACTTGAATTATTATGCTTATGAAAAGGACTTGTATTCTTTAGTAAGGGCTTTGGAAGTTTGGCAACATTACTTGTGGCATAGAGAATTTGTAATTAATACTGATCAGGAAGCTATTAAGTATTTAAAAAGTCAATCAAAGTTAAATAGAAGACAAGGTAGATGGATAGAATTTATTGAGAGTTTTCCTTACATGATTAAGTATAAGAAAGGAAGTGATAATATAGTTGCAGATGCTCTATTTAGGAGATATGCTTTATTAAATGTTGTTGATACTACTTTGTTAGGTTTTTCCAGTATTAAACTGTTATACTTAGAAGATCTTGATTTTAGAGAAATTTATAAAAAAGTGTGAAGTTTCTACACAAGGGAAGTATTTTATTAATGAAGGTTATTTGTTTAGGGAAAATAGGTTATGTATTCTTGCATGTTCTTACAGAGGTTTATTAATTCAAAAAGCTCATAGTGGTGGGTTAATGGCACATCTAGGATCTCAGAAAACTTTAGATTTTTTAACTAATCATTTTTACTGGCCACACATGAAAAAGGATGTTTTAAAATATTGTGTCAATTGTATTGCTTGTAGGCAGGCAAAAATTACTTCAAAACCATTTGGTTTATATACTCCCTTACTTGTCTCTAACCACCCTTGGGTTGATGTTTCTTTGGATTTTATTTTAGGATTACCTAGGACTAATAGAGCTAAGGATTCAATAATGGTTGTAGTAGATAGGTTCAGTAAAATGGCTCATTTTATACCTTGTAATAAAACAAATGATGATGTGACTGTGGCTGAATTATTTTTTTTCTAATGTAATTAAATTGCATGGCATTCTTAAGACTATAGTTTCAGATAGAGATGTTAAGTTTCTAAGTCATTTGTGGAAAGTTTTGTGGGGGAAATTAGGGACTAAGTTATTGTTTTCTACAACTTGTCACCCTCAAACTGATGAACAAACTGAGGTAGTAAATAGAACATTGGGAAACATGTTAAGGGCTGTCCTTGGAAAGAATCTTAAACAATGGGAATAAGTCTTACCTCAGGTAGAGTTTGCTTATAATAGGACTTTGCATTCTACAACTAATAAAACTCCATTTGAAATTGTGTATGGTTTTAATCCTTTAACTCCTTTAGACTTAAGTTTACCTCATGCTGAATTGCAAAATTTTGATGCTGAATCTAGAGCTGATAATATGAAAAAGTTACATGAGTCTGTAAGTTAACAAATCAACAAAAGAGTCCAGAAGATGGCTGAACATGCCAATAAAAGAAGGAGAAGAATGATTTTTAAACCTGGGGACTTAGTTTGGGTACACCTTAGGAAGGAGATATTTCCAAATTTTAGAAAGTCAAAATTAGATTCTAGAGGGGATGGACCATTTACTGTGCTAGAGAAAATTAATGATAATGCTTATAAGATTGATTTACCTGCTAAATTTGGGAATGTGAGCAACTCTTTTAATGTGGCTGATCTTAGTCCATTTTTGTGACTTTTTCAGGTTTCAGAGGCAAAACTTTTTCAAGAAGAGGGGAATGATATGAACCTTAAAATTTTATACTTAATTAATTTTGATAATTGCTGTGAATTATTTACTTACAAATGTTTGTCTTATTTGGTGGATAAATAGGAGTGTGATGTAGCATATGGATTATGTGGATCTTCGCTTGCAGCTGTTGGAGTGTGCAGATTATGTATCTGGAGTGTGCATATTATGTAGTTTTTGTTGTTAATTACTTGTAATCTCATATGATGCATTCGCGCGTCGAATTGGGTAATGGAAATTAGGTCGGTTGTATAATCCGCCACTCGGTCCTTAATTATGGACTAGTTGGATTGTGGATTAATCGATCCTTAATAGCCATGATTAGCTAAAGTTAGTTAGCTGATGGGAATTATGTCTCAAACTTACCTTGTATTTGGGGAATTTCCATTGTTGCGTTCTTGGGCTGGTCGAACCTATATCTGCGGCCCAAGATTGTCGACCCTTCCCCTTTCGCTGGGTTGTGTCTCGTATGGGCTGTACGTGTGTATTTTATACGATCTCTTATACGGTCTGTAAGCTAGTATAAATAGGCCATATAATGTTGTAATACGTAGATAATTGGAACATAATACAAATCTTGATTTCTCTCTCGAATTCTCTCACGACTTGTCTCTCTCTCAACGAACCTCTCACTCACTCTTCTTCTCTGTGTCTACTCTCTTACTTTGATCGATCTTGATCATTCTTTCTTCGATTTCAGTTGCCGTTGTAAAAACTATGCCTCTAAATCTTTAGATCTTCCTTTGAAGTTTTCCTTAGGCTGAATCCGGTGAATCGAACCTTGTGCTCGATTGATATTTCAATCCTTTCGCGAAACCCTAACAGGTTTCCATCAACAACATTAATAATACTAATAAGGGTAATACTATTAATATTACTAAAAATTGTTAACACTTATATAAAATGGGTTTCTAAAGTTAGATGAACAAATGATAAAGATAATAATAATATTGATAATACCAACCATAATAATAATAATAATAATACCCTTAATATTAGTAAAAATTATTAGTCACTTGTGCTAAGAAGGTTTAGGGGTTGAGGAGGTTGGAGCACCACCTAAGGTTAGTGGTGGAACCGGCGGCGGCGCATGGCGGCAACAGCGGCAGTGGTGGAGGAGGAAGAGAGGTGGAAAGATCAATGTGTAGGCTAAAGGAGAGGGGATAGAGGTGTGTTTGAGGTGGAGGAAGATGCAGCAGGTGAAGAGGGGTGGAATGAGGGTGGTGGCGTGGCTGGGAGTGGTGGCGCGCGGTGGTTGGTGCGGCGGATGAAGGTGGTGGAGGGTGGTGGGAAAATGGAGAAGGTAGAAGGAGAGGGAGGCAGGGGGAGATGAAGGTGTGGGAAGGTAGAGGGAGATCTACTGGACATTTTGGAAGGTGGAGGAGGTGCTGGTGGCGGCTAGATTGGAGGCGAAATGCGGCGCAAGGGGCGGCGAAGGGTTGGAGATGGCTGTTCAAGGTGGCAACTTTGCACGGCTAGGGCGGAACATGCAGGGTGAGGCAAGGGGTGGTGGTGCTCTGGTTTCGTAGAGGAGGGTGTAGGGATGGTCTCGATGGGCGGCGTTTGTTGCGGCGGTCACCGGTGGCGGCGAAATATGCAACTGATTGGGCGGCGGTAAGGGACGGAGTTTCTGGGTTGTGGGAAAAGAGAGCTCGATTATGGCTGCCAACGGGGGGTATTTATAGGATAATTGAGGAGGAAAAAGACAAGGGAAGAAGAAGACGAGCAGGGCAGGTGTGGCAGGACCACCGGCCGGCGGTGGCAGGCGGTGCAGCCCTGCCAACTACAGGTTAGGTCAGGTCAGGAGAAGAAGGGAAAGGAGATGGCACGCGGGGAGGGGAGAGATGGGGCTGGTTGGGGTCGAAAAAGGGAAAGAAAATCACGAGAAGGGCATGGAAGGACATTCGGCGTTGGACTGGTGGCTGCCGGCGAGATTCGGGGTCGTAGGGTTGAATTTCAAGTCGGGGAAGAAGAAGGGACGACTGGACCGATCGATTCAGGGGGAAAGAAAAAAAAGAAAAGGACCGACCGGCCTGGGCAAGGGAGAAGGCTGACGCGCAAGACAGGCCAGGGAGGAAAGGAGATCTGGGCCGACGGGCTGGCCCACACCGGGGGGAGATGGAAAAAAATGTAAAGGAGGGAGAAAGAAAAAGGAAAAGAAAGGAGAAAAGGAAAAAGGAAAATGGAAAAATGATAAAATGGTTAGGTTGGGGGTATTTGGTCTTTATTTGTTTATATATTTAATTTAGATATTTAATTTTAATAATAATTATTTCAAGAATAATAATTAAATTTATTTTTAGATTAATTGGGCTATTTTGGATAAATTTTCCTTAACTTCACTTTTAATTAGTAAAATGTCCAAAATTTTCTAAATAATTTATTTATTATTTTCTCCTTATTTTCCTCAATTAATTTCCTCTTTATTTAGCAAAGTAATTTATTTTCTTAATTTTCCCTAATACATCATTATATTGCCATAATTCCTAAATTAGGATTTTTGGGGCATTACATTAATGGACGAGATTAACAATTAAACTTTTTTCTACTCTAGACATGTTAATTAACAATTACGTATAAATCACGTTGTCCTAGCGGAGATTAACTTCTAAACTAAATAGTTGATCAATCTAATTAGTTTAAATTCTTAATCTATGATATGAAATCATTCAATTCCATCCATTAATTCAATTAAATTTCATATAGAATCATACTTTCAAATTATGTTGTTATATTTGAAACATAATTCCATCCTCAAATAATTACCAAAAAAAAAATCCATCCTCAAATCATCCTACCCTACTTTATTTACTCTACTATCTGCATAATTATAAGATCACACTATTACATGTAATAAATTATAAGTAATACAAATGATCCCTAATAAATAAGTAATAACACAAAAAAAAGAAAGAGAAATAAAAACACAATTGCAGAAACGTTACTTGTATTCAATCAAAATACAAAACTTGCAATTGAGAAAGGAATGGAGAAGACTTATCACTTGAATTGCAGACCATCAATTGTTCAATAGAATACAAGAAAGATAAAGAAAGTTGGAATTGTGGAGTACATGTATTTTCTAGAGGGATTATGATTATATGATTATATGTATGTATAGCATTATTAAGTTATATAGCTTTGTTATTTTTGTGGTCTACTTTATAATTCTTATAAAATTATCATTGTAACTTTATTTATAAGCCATGGATTGTGCATTAGGAAGGTTAAATCATTAATGGGGCTGCTAATGGGATTCTTAATGAAAATTTCGACAAGTTTCCATGCCTATAAATACTTTTACTTGAAGGTGTCAACACATTAGAGAACATTATATCATGAAAAGAAAAGTTCATTTGAAACTAAAAGAGAGTAAGCACAAGCGTATGTGTCTTCTTCTTGTTCTTCTCTCCTCCTTTTCCATGTGTGTATTGAGAAGTATAAATGTGATCTAGTGGAAAATAGAAGGTTCTTATTAGATGAGATAGATCTTAGACTAGATCTACTCAAAGTTCTATCAACATTCTAAGATAACCGAAGCCTAAATACTTAAATTCGAGAGTGATGGTGTTCATTTTCATCTTTGTACTCCTTCAAACAAGATCCTAAATTATTATATAAGATTTGAAGATAATCTTACACATCAAAAGTGGTATCAAATTCTCCTTGAAGTTGAAGCTAGGTGCAAAAATACAACCAAGGATCGACCATCTTCATCACCATACTTGGAGTTTAAGTTAGTATATTGAATAATATTGGTAAAATCTTGTGAATCATGATGCGTTATTTTTGTTTCTTGTAAAAACCTTTATTTTTCACGTGAATATTGAAGAATCTTAATGGTTCTTTCCTGATTCTATGATTTTATTGCATGTTAGTTTTGACGTTAGGTAGCAATCTCTAGTTGAATTTGTGTGTAATATTTTTTCCAATGAGTAGTGTGCTTGATTTGTTCATAAGTTCTATAAATTTTTTTATCTATAATTGTGAATAATTAGGTAACATTTGATACTGATAGGACACTCTTGGTGGCCTTTATTGTGGTGAAAATTTACTAAGTAAGGATGATAGAATATTGTTATATGCGTGAGTTTAAGAGTGAGTCATGTATATTTGTGAAGAAATACTAGATCATAAGGTGATATTTTCATGTGGTATTAATGCATATTGTACCATTATTTTTTTACATGAAATGTAACTTGATATGTTCAAATGCATATGAATATGTTGGAATGCTAAAGTAGGGTTTTAGAGCAAATTTTTCATGCTTTATGATAAGAGTTTTACAAGTGTAATTTCATGTGTCTATTATATTTTTTGTGTATTAATTTTTATTTTCATTGATATTTGTGTTTTTTAAATCATTGAACTCTAAATTGGTACACAAGAATCAACTAAGAAAACATTAAGTGAATGTGAGGAATTCAGTTTTAACCTATTAAAACTAAGTGGAATTTGAGTGATTGTGATATAAATCATCAATCATGGAAGGGGAAAATTTTTCCAAACCATGTTTGAAGTTATTAAAAAACTTTCTAATAACTTATATGCCACTAATGCACAATTTAGACAATTACTGGTAATGCAAACGCAAATCCAAAGGTTAGAGTCTGGGTTATCCAAATAAGATTCAGTTTAAAATTTCCAAGAGCATAGAAAATTCTATGGGGATAGGTTTGGAAGTGCTATTAGGTCAAATAATCTAATTAAAGGGAGGGATTTTAATTCAAGAATAGACCATGAAGAATAGTATACAGGGAGTGGAAGTAATAGGAAGTTCCATGACCATCAACTTAAGCATCATCAAAAGGAGGATAAGGGCATTAAGCTTGATCTCCCTAACTTTGATGGTAAGCTTGATGTAGATTCTTTTTTTGATTGATTAAATTTTGAATTTAAGGATTATCAAGATGAAAAAAATTTCAAATTAGCAACTCTTAAATTTAAGAAGTTTACTAGAATTTGTTATAATAATCTAAAAAGGACTAGGGAACGAGAAGGTAAATCCAAAATTAAATCTTAGGAGAAAATTAAGAAACATCTAAGAAGAAAATTCATTCCAAAAGAGTATGAAAAATATAATTACATTAAATTAACTACCCTTAGGTAAGGACTACTAAGTGTCGACCTATATGTCAGGGAATTCGAGAGATTGGCACTAGTACATAATATCCATTAAAGGAAGGAACAAAGTTGTGGTATATTCTTAGGAGGCCTTAACATGATTATTTGAGATAAGGATAAAACTTTTATTTATGATTCCTTAGATGATATGATTAAAGTTACACTAATATTTAAAAAAAATTAGGTCCACTAAGCCTCATACAAAACAAAGGAAAAAATACTAGTTAAATAATCAACAACTAAACTTGGAGTGGGTACTTCAACTTCTACTAATATTGAAAAGGAACCTGGAATTACTAGAGAGGAGAAAGGAAAAAATAAAAATAAAGTCTATATTAGGCAATGTTTCAAATGCTGAGGGTTTGGACACTTCACTCGCGAATATTCTAATCAAAGGATTTCATTAATCCAAAAGATTGAAGCCATGGAGACATGTGAGGAAAGTACTGAAATTGAGCCTTTTGAGGAAGCTCCTAGTGAATACGATTAACAATAAACTACTTGTTACATCCTAGAGAGATTACTTCAAGAAAAAAATATTGAACAACCTACTTAGAGGGAGAAGATATTTAAAACAAAAGGGAGAGTAGGAGATACGGTTTGTCACATTGTCATCGATAGTGGATCTTGTACAAATGTAGCCAATGAAAGGATGGTTAAGGCTTTGAGGTTGAAAACTATACCACATACAAAACCTTATTCTCTTCAATGGTTGAACAAATACAAGGGATTCAAGGTGATAAAATAAACCCTAGTATCATTCAAACTAGGTAATTACTATAAAGAAAAGTTATGAGATGTTTTACCTATGGATGCTTGTGAAATCTTATTAGGTTGACCATGGAAGTATGATAGAAATGCTATTCATAATGGTATTACTAATGAGTATCTAGTTGAGAAGGATAAAAATATGCATAGGCTTAAACCTTCTAAGAATGATAAGGAGAGCATAGTCGAGAACAAAAAGATTTTGTTCTTACATGAAAAGGCTATAGTCAAAATCATTCAAGAAGAAGGGAGTTTTTGTTGTGGTCATGAAAGAATCTCTACAAGGGGAGAAATATGATGAAAATTTTCAATTAGATAAAGTCTTAGAATAGCATCGTGATGTTTTTCCTTATGAATTACTACCTAGATTGCCACCTAAAAGAGGGACAGAACATTCCACCGATTTAATTCATGGTATGTCCTTACCTAATAGGCCTGCATATAGATGTAATCCAGAGGAAGCCAAGGAGTTAGAAAAACAAATCTAAGAGCTCATAAATAAAGGCTATGAGAGGGAAACCATGAATCCATGTTGCATGGTTACATTACTAGTCTCTAAAAAGGATGGTACATGGCTTATGTGTATGCACTCAAGAACTATAAACAATATCACTATTAAATATGGATTTTCAATGCCAAGGCTAGATGATATTATAGATGAGTTATGTGGGGCATGGGTGTTCTCTATTATTTATCTAAGAAGTAGATATCATCATACGAGGATAATAGAAGAGGATGAGTGGAAACCTACATTCAAGACTAAGTATGGTCTTTATGAGTGGTTGGTGATGCCTTTTCACTTATGTAATGCACCAACCTCATTCATGAGACTAATGAATGAAGTGCTTACACCTTTTCTCAGAGTTTTAGTCATAGTGTACTTAGATGATATACTTGTGTATAGTCGAAATAAACAAGACCATCTAATTCATCTTAGGAAATTGTTTGATAAACTGAGGGAGACTAAAGTATATGAAAAAATGGGAAAGTGTGACTTTATGCTTTCAAGTATAGTTTTCCTTAGGTACAAAGTGAGTAGCAAAGATATTAAATTTGATCATATTAAAATTAAGGCTATTTAAAGTTAGCTGACACATAAAGATATTTATGAAGTGAGAAGTTTTCATAGTTTAGCAAGTTTCTCTAGGAAATTTATTGAGGATTTTTCTACTATTTCCACACCGATAACTCAACTCAAGAAAAAAGATGAGCTTAATTAGAGTGAGGATCCAACTAATGCTTTCCAAAATTTGGAGAATAAGCTTTACAATACACTAGTACTAGCTTTATCTAACTTTGAGAAATTATTTGAATTTACTTGTGATGCAAGTAGGTTAGGGATGTGAGGTGTTCTCTCACAAGAAAAATGAGTTATGGCATATTTTAGCTAGAAATTGAATGGATCAAGGCTGAATTATTCTACATATGACAAAGAATTCTATGCTATCATATGAAGTCTAGAAACATAGATTCATTACCTAAGGCCTAAACCATTTGTTTTCTATTTGGACCATGAGATCTTGAAGTATTTGCATGGGTAAAAGAAAATTAGTCTAAGGCTTGCAAAATGGGTTAGTTTCTTACAATCCTTTGTATTTTCTGTTAAGTATTTTCATGATAAATAAAATGTCATGGCAGATGATTTATCACATGGATCCATGATACTAGTCACGTTAGATGTTATGTTTTTGGGATTTGAGATGTTGATGGAGTTATATGATAAGAACAAAGATTTTGCTTATATATATAATATGTGCAAAAAAAATGGTAGTTTTGGTAATTGCTTACTACAAGATTACTACCACTTCAAACTGAATAAGTTGTGTACACCTCATTCAAATGTATGTGATTTATTTGTTAAAGAAGTACATGAGGGAGATATAGCTGGTTATTTTGGAGTTCATAAGACTATAGAAATACTACAAAAAAACTTTTACTAGCCACGAATGATAAAACTAGTATAAATAATTATAGGAAGATGTGTAACTTGTTAAAAAGTAAAAGTTTCTTCCATAAGGGTTTGTATACTCCTTTACAAATACATCATCAACCTTGGAAGAGTGTTAACATGGATTTCATATTAAGGTTACCAAGGACGTAAAGGGGTAAAGATTTAATTCTTGTGGCAGTGGATAGGTTTTCAAAAATGGCAAATTTTATACCTTATAACAAAACTGATAATGAACACATGTAGCAAACTTATATTTCTAAGAAATAGTGGGGTTACATAGGGTTTCCAAAAGTATAGTTTCTAATAGTGATGTAAAATTCTTAAGCTACGTTTGAAAGACATTTTGATGCATGTAAGGTACTAGGTTGCTATTTAGAATTCTCATCATCCTCAAACGGATGGTTAAATCAAAGTGACTAATAGAACTCTAGGTACTTTTATATGAGGGTTGGTATATAAAAGTACCAAGGATTGGGATATAAATCTTTCCCAAGTTGAGTTTGCATACAACAAAATTCCTTCCAGTATAACTAAAACAAGTCCTTTTGACATTGTAAATAGGGTTGATCCATATCTACCCATTAATATATTATCATTTAAGAGAGGGGATATAAAGAATTATGATTTTAAGGAAGGATCAAATTATTTAGAAAACTTTATCAACAAATTAAAGACAACATTGAAAAATCAAATACTAAATACTAAACTCAAGCAAATAGAAACATAATTTAACAAGTGTTTAAATTGGGAGATTCAGTGAGGTTTTACTTGAGAAAAGAGACATTTTCAAACAAGAAAGAATAAACTAATGCCAAGAGCTAATGGCCTATTCAAAATCTTAAGAAAATTTGGAAATAATGCGTATGAACATGAATTGCCAAAACATTATGGATGAGTATCTAAGACTTTTAACATTGGTGACTTATCTCCATATAATAGTGATGCTAATTTGAGGCCAAATTATTCTCTAATAAAGAAAGAATGATGTACGATCATCTCTTGAGAACTCTCAATCATCTTCTTCTAATAATAATTGAGATCAAGAGGAATTAGCATACATGGAGATAGAACCAATTATGCTTGAAAATGCATATACTTCTAATGCTTTGTCAAGTCATTCTTATCGCAGGTATTGTATATGTTTGCAACAAATTCATGAAGTGCATGATGGTTAAAGATATTTGAGATACAAGGAAATTACAAGGGATTATACGATTACAAAGTTCAAGGAAGAATAAGGCTACAAGACCATAAATTTTTATCACATATGATTACATCTATATATATCATTATTAAGTTATGTAGCTTTATTGGTTTTTATTCTCTACTTTGTGATTCTTCTAAATTTGTCATTTTAATTTTATTTTTAAGCCATGGATCATGCAATAAGAAGGTTAAATCATTAATGGGTCTGCTAATGGCTTCTTAATGAAAAGGCCCGCAAGGTTCCATGCCTATAAATACTTTTACTCAAAGGTGTCGACACATTAGAGAACATTATGTCATGAAATGAAAAGTTCATTTGAAACTAAAAGAGAGTAAGCACAATCATGTGTCTTCTTCTTCTCTCCTCCTTCACCAAGTGTGTATTAAGAAGTATCATAGGTGATCTAGTGGAAAATAGAAGGTTCTCATTAGATGAGATAGATCTTAGATTAGGTCTACTCAAAGTTCTATCAACATTCAAAGATAACCGAAGCCAAAATACTTGAAGTCAAGCGTGTTGGTGTTCATTTGTGTCTCTGTACTCCTTCAAAAAAGGTCCTGAATTATTGCAGAAGATTTGAAGACAATCTTCCATAGCAGGCTTCCTAGCCGCATCACAATATTCATTTAAACCTATATTAAATTTAGGTTAAGCATGGTTAAAATTATGATTAAAATGTTATAATTACATGGAAATGTTAAGATAGAAATTCCAAGACAACATGATCAATCAACAAATAAATAATGCCAATCTACGTACATAAAAATGAGCACAAATAAAACTAGTTAACGAGTTGGTCAAATTGATAAATTATTCATGGAAACTAATTGATAGGTTTAGCCAAATCAATTGATGTGTTTAAGCAAAGCCTAAGCCACTCTGGTCACAACACAATCAGTTGATGTGTTAGGCAAACTGATTGCTTTTTACGGATACCACCCAAATAGTTCATAAAACCAATAAAATATTCAAGCATCCAACCAATCATGATTGTCAACCCAAACGATTGTTCACACAACCAGTCGATGGGTTATAACAATCTAGTCAACTAGTTTAGGTGAAGCAATGGCCAAATGCACAAACCATACCTAA
Organism: Tamarix chinensis; assembly: GCA_030549775.1. Taxonomy (NCBI): domain Eukaryota; kingdom Viridiplantae; phylum Streptophyta; class Magnoliopsida; order Caryophyllales; family Tamaricaceae; genus Tamarix; species Tamarix chinensis. Next base: position 80,210,944 of record CM060176.1, on the reverse strand, counting down.
ACAAAATTATCAATCTTTTCTAAATTAATTTTATCATGCTTTTATGTTATAGAACATATAAAAATATAGACTCCACATATGAACTAACATAAATCATGGTAGGGGTTAATACTCAACAAGATCATGATTGAATTTCACTAAACTCATGCTTAATATTAAAATACTTAAATTTGCTCCAAAAAATTAGAAATCAAAATATAGCAACATGCTCTAATCCAAGAACACAAGATAATACATACATGTTATAGAACATACCAAGTAGTTAAAACCACAACAAATAACACAAGACCTTATTCAAATTAGATATAAGGATGCCTTATCTTCAAGCAAATCTTCTAGCACACAATTACTCCTAACTTGATGTACTCTACCAAGATCTTTATTTCTTAAGAGATTTAAGAATAAAAACATTAAAACTTCTCTTCAAAACATAATAAAATGAAACGAGAAGAAGAAGAAGAATAGCATAACACGATATTTCTCTAAAAAATGGATTTTCAAAGAGAAAGCCAAGATCCTCAACCTTTGTCAAAATCGTAACACTTCCTTACTTAAGAGAAACAAGGTAGATCTAAAGCTAATAAAGGAAGAGGTAAGAGATAACCAAAAGATGAAAAGGCAATAGCAAACCTTTGTTTCTCCTAACAAAGAAGAAAAGGAGAGGAAATTGATGAATATGTAACACCTAAAAAATTTCAAAGAGAAAATGGAGAGAATGAGCAAGTGTAGAAGGTAAAAAGTATGAATGGATTGGGAATGTAGTGTGTAGAAGGAGTTAGCCAGCATTCTTAAGGTGGAGAGAAAGAAAATATGCATTTTCATTCAACTACTTTGTTGTAAGGGACTTCTAGTTAATTTTTCCCATTCTCATTATATGATTTAAAACATGCTAGATAAATCAATTCCATTTTTATGCCCATATATTAACAATGTTTATATGTTTAATGCAAAATCAATAAAATTGTATAATACATGCTTAAGTCCTATAAATAATGATGCATGGTTATAACATAAGAGAATAACTCATGGTAGCATGTATTTACTAAATTAACTAGCTAGAAAACATTTGGTGTATGGTCTTCTGAAGTTGAAATTTGAAAAAGATAGATTATATGATCCATGAAACAAGGAAAAAAATATAGAGTCCCATTTAAATCCAAAACTGTTATGACCATATATGAACCAATTTAGTTTCTATACATGGACTACTTTGCACCTACTAAGACTAGTAGCATGGTTGGTTATAGATATGCACTAGTCATTATGGATGATTACTATTAGTATACATGAGCATTATTCCTTTCTACAAAAGATGATGCTTTTAACATGTTTTTTTGTGCTTGCTAAGAAAATCCAAGCAGAAAAGGAACAATGATCCATGCAATAAGACGTGGTTATAGTAAGGAGTTCAATAATGCCATATTCATCGAGTTTTATGATATAAAGACATTGGAAAATATTTTTGGACCTAAGGACTCCACAAAAAAATGGTATTATATAGCAGAATAATAGAGCCTTGGCAAGAGTAGCAAGAACCATGTTATATGAATCCAAGATTCCTAAATGCTTCTAGGCTAAAGTCATATCAACCGCCAATTATGTCATAAACTATGTCCTTAATCCATGCCATCCTTGAGAAGACTTTATACAAGATCTATAAGAGTAAGAATACAAATGTTTGATATTTTAGAATATTTGGTTGCAAACTCTTTGTCCTTAAGAATGGGAAAAGTAATTTTTGTAAGTTTTAATCTAAATCCCAAAGAAGGTATCTTCATTAACTATTCCTAACATAGTAAAGCTTATCAAATCTTCAACAAAATAACCTTAATAGTTAAATAGTCTTTCCATATTGCTTTTGATGAATCTACTTCAATTATGAAAGATATAAATGATTATGAAATAGGTCCATCAATTCAAGTTGATAGTTGGCTTAAAAAAGAAGATTCAAACACCATAGAGACTTAAGAGGATGAAGAGAAAAATTCTCAACAAGAGGATGAAATAAGGGAAGATATCTCAATAGCTTATAGATAGGCATATGTACATCCTCAAGAACTCATAATCGGTTATCCATCTAGGTGAATGGCTAATTGATCTTTAATAGGTAACATTTTTAATTATTTAGCATTCTTATCTCAAATGTAACTCAAGTCTCACTGGGAAGCCATGAACAATGAAAATTGAATCATGGAAATGTAAGATGAGCTGAACCAATTGGAGAAAAATAAAGCATGGGAATAAATTCCTATGCTACAAAGTAGAACCATACTTGGTACTAAATGGGTCTTTAGAAACAATCTAGATTAAGGAGTATTTGTAATATCTTTATATCAGTACTATATAAGGGAGGTTTAAAAAATTGATATGACTCCTATAGATATACTGAATTTGTTAGAAACTTATACTTAGTGAACTTCACAATTAAGTGTGTTTCACTTAGAGCAACATAAGGGTGGGTGATCCCCTAGGAACTTTTTTGGGATGCTTGCGAGTTCATAAAGAACACACTCTAAAAGGCTCAGTTGTTCTATAGGGCTAATCATCAATCCTAAAAGCACTTTAAATCAACTACTTGAGGCCGTAATGTGGGGATAAGGTGTTATTGTTGGCATCAAAGCTTTTCAATTATTGAGAATTGTGTTTCACCTTGAGATGTGATTCTCACAATCTAAATGTTTTAAAGTCTCCAATCTGATTTAAAAAGTTTGAGTCTACTTTGTCTGGTGAGTAAATAATAGTTGGGATTGGGGAGTTGGTTTCTATTCCTTTACGTTATTTTTGTACTAACCTTTTATTCCATGCATGATTCCCTAGTTATTTTGGAAAGTGATATATGTACATTATATTATGGTATTTGAGTTTAACTAGTTTTCCTGTCCTATTGGTTGCGCCTAAAGGTTAGGTTTAACTTTTATTAATAGAAGAGAACTTTTCATAGGTTTGGATTATAGATTTTTCCTTAGGTTTAAAAACTCAAGGCAGGCTTAGTGGATGCATTGTGATCACTATTTTTTTATGCAGTAAAGATCATCGTTGTTTCTCCTATTGTTATTGTGTTATGATTGTTATCTCAACTGTAATTTCTTAATTGTTTGTTAGATCAAGTCCTATGAGTTCATGTTTGGTGAATTAATTTCCCTATAACTGGTATTAGAGCTTGGGTGTAGGATCAATCTATATCAGGATGGCATGCATAAGATTTGAAATTGAGAAATTTTATTATTCTATTAATTTTGACTTATAAAAATTGAAGATGAAGGAAATCCTTGTTTAGAATAGATTGGAGAATGCATTATTTGGAAAATTAGAGAAGCTAAAAATGATGTATGATAAGAAGTTCAGGAATATTGATTTGAAGGCCCTATCCAATATACATTTATGTCTGTCAAGTGAGGTTTTTCAAGAAGTGGAAAAAGAGACAATTGTTTTCAGCTTGTGGTTGAAGCTAGAATCCTTGTATATAACGAGATGTATGGTGAATCTTCTATTATTAAAAAGTTGGCTTCATGATTTGAAATTAGGTGGGGGTCAGTCCTTGAAATCTCATCTTGATGAATACAAATCTATAGTTATGGATTTACATCATATATATGTTAAATTAGATGATAAGGATCTAGCTATTATATTGTTTTGTTATTTTCATATTGATTATAAGCATTATCATGAGACTATTGTATAGAAATTATGAATTAGTTCTTGCAAATGTTAAGAATGCATTGCTAGAACATGAATTGATTAAGAATCAATTAACTAAAGAGTGTTTAGGTGACTCACGTGGTGAGGGACTTATAGCAAGGGGGTCTAGTGATAAGAAAAGTCCAAATTGAGGAATGATAGGTTCAAGGTTGTGGTATACCATAGTTATCACATGAAATACCATATTAGAAAATACTACCCCTATAGGAAACCGATAGATACTGTTGATGGTTTATCTGATGAGGGCGATGCTACCATAGTTAATGGCGATGTTGATGCACTAACTGCCATATATGGACAAGCTAGATTGGTTGATAGGTGGATTCTAAATTTTTTAGTGTTCCTACCTTGTTTGACCCAACAAAATATGGTTATATATGTATGAAACTATTTGAGGTGGAATTGTTGTCTTGGAAAAATGGTGCTTCATGAAAAGTTACTAGGATTAGGACTATAAGGGTGAGGATGCATCATGGTGTGCTTAGAACATTGTTTAGCATTCATCATTGTCCTAAGATGATAAAGATCTTGATTTTAGTATGTTCCCTAGATATCAAAGGTTATAAATATGTTATTGAGAATGGAACATTGAATGTTGCTAAAGGGGTTATGGTGGTGATTGTTGGCAAATGAGGAAGGACATTGTATGAGCTTGTTGGTACAACTATTATGGGTGCAATTAAGGTAATATTGAGAGTGTGTAACTCAAATGCTATTGGTCTTGGGTTGATATGATAGGGACATGGGCGTGTCATTAGTATGATTGGGGGTTTTATTTTGTGACTTGGTTACATCTAGATTAGTTACCTTCTAAGAGTTTGAATTCCTTCTTAAAAAGAAGGTGTAATAGGGTAGTTTATCGGGTGCTTCATATGGGGTGGAGATTGTTGTTGATCTAGATGGTACAGATTCCTCTAATGAGGAGGAATCTAGACAGCAAGTGGAGCAAGTGGTTGTTGATTTATGTGGAGTTGGTTATGTGTTGTATATTATGGGTAGTAGTATTGGTGTGCTAGAGCTAGTGGTAGACTCATAAGTTATTTTGGGTGTTGATTTTGCCTTGTGGTATTCTATTGTTGTTGCAAAGATATGTGGCCTCTTTGGTGGACATGGACATTGGTATATGATGCTTGACAAGTTATTTTTTTATTGTATGCCTATGTTATGCTTGTCATAGCAAAAAAAATGTCTAAGGAGAGCAAGTGGGAGACTTTGGATATGACCAAATCCAGAGCAATTAGGGTGGCTTGCTTTGTAATTGGTTCATAGTTTTAGCTATGAGATATTTATGTACGATGTGATTAGTACCAACTATTGTATGGATCATGTTGGGAGCATGTGCATGGTGATTCCTTTGAAGACACTTTGATTAAGTGTGGTGCGGATTTCTAAGGTACTTCGTGCGTACAATATCAACTTGTATTAATAATGTGTTACTGACTATTTTGTTGATAACTTACTCTGACCTTGGTTGTGGTCATGATGATTAGAGGTACACTATTTTGATAGTGTTCGACCTTAGAGGTTATAAGGTTTTGTTGTTGTATATGATTAGAGTTAATAATGTTGTTTGGCTTAGAATATTAGCTTGTGAGGCTAGGCTGATAAGAGTTGTTTTGATGTTGATCTAATGTGTGTGCTAATGTATTCAGTGCTTGCTTGTCTTCATTTCCCATGAAGGGTTCTTTAAATAAAGTGGTTTATATTAATATTTTATTATCCTATTTCTTACTGTTATAACTACTATGTCAAGGTGATTATAAAATCATGACTTGTATTTATGTATGCAGTCTAGCATTGATTGATGCATACATTTGTTTAGATAAGTTTGGAGCTAAAAGGATATCTAGTGATAAAACATAGGGGCCCTATGTTTATGAACATAACTCGTTTTTCCTTGGCATTATTTTTCAGAAATCAATAGTTCTAGAAAAAAACACGTATTTTTCATATTTTCTACCATTTGCTTGTGCCGGTTATTACTTCTATAAATGTGTGTATGCAACCCTAGTGTGGAGTGGTACACCATCGAACTTTGTCCAAAGCTTCTCCTTTTGTATTCTCTTGGGTTAAGAGAATTATGTAACGAGTGAGGATTGTTTGACCATCCTTGTAATCACTAGTTTTATATGTAGTAAATATCATAATTGTTTCTCCAAATGTTAGCGCTTTTTATTATTATCTCAGTTAGATATTGTAATTTCTCAATTATTTATTAGATTAGATCCTAGGAGTTCATGTTTAGTGAATTGTTTTCGGTACATGTGTAATAATACTTTTATAATAGAACTTGCTAAGAAATCGCATTCTTGCCATCGTTATCAATGCCAATGAAAAGCAACCACGAATGCAGAGTAGTTGCAATAACACCTACAACACAGCCACACACATAGAGCAACCACAATAATGACTATGACACATCCCAACATGCCATCATCTGGTTACCTCCAATACACCTTTTATAACACCCCCAAAATTTATTATTAAAAAAATTTGTTTTATTTAAGAATTAATGGAAGAAAAAACTATAAATTTTAGAAATGTTACCACCACATTTAGTAGTAGACCGGTTTCCTCCTACCGCTCCAATACCAAATGCTAAGGTTAAAAAGAATCAAATATAATTTACTCAAATTCCACCTTCATTTAAATCAGAGTAGCGTATTAAATTGGTTACAAGAGTAAAATCCACTATTAGTGGTTACAAGAAAAAAAATCATTAATAACAAGGAAATAAAAGGTTAAAATAGAAACCCTAAAATCTTTCGAAGACAGTCCTTATACTCTTACCCGATATTATCTTGAACAGCATCTACAACAAACCTACAAGGGACATTGCCCATTGAATAGATAGGGGCCCACAAATATAACCCTTCAATACCATAATATTGAGCAACCCTTTATATCAAGTCGAAAGGTAGAGTCCGCATGCAACACATCATACATATACGATGTAAAAATGATGACATACACAAGCATAGATATAACCAAACTCAACATAAGAGTTAATACACAATGCAACACCACATACAATACAGAATGTATAATACCAAGTCCATTTACTTAGCAAATCCATCACTTACTAAAAGAAATATAGGCACCAAGGCTAAACTTATCTTATAACAATGGATCATAAAGGTGAAATAAATAATTTTGGTCTTAAGCCTTTAATTAATCATTATTCAATCATCATCTCTCGAATTATATCCACATAAGTACAGGGACGCCACTATTATAGTCAGTGGACCGGAAAACACTTCAAGGCAAAATGAGCCTGACCACTATTATAGTCGGCGGACCGAAAATTATCCTCACCTAGCCCTGACTCATGTGGTGTTCCACTATAAGTAGTTAGTATCTTTCCTATGATGTATTACCATACAAAGTTTGGTTTATCGAGCTCGGAACCCCCACTATTATAGCTGGTGGACCAAAAAACACTCCCCAAGGCAAAATACACCTAACCACTATTATAGCTGGTGGGTCAAAAATTATCCTCACCTGGGCCCGACATGATAATATTTCATGTTAAGCATTTAGTTTTTTACTCATATCTTATTCTATGTGTAGCCTCGACTAGAAAAGCATGACCCGCAGGACTTCTCATTCTCACCATTTATCCTAGCTCTCCTGAAAAGTCCCATCCCATATCTGGAGACCTTTACTCACCCTAGGACATGAAGACTTCTTCCTCATACTTCTTTTACTCACCACTAAACCCCCAAACTCCTATGTACATGGGTTAAGACCTACTTTCCCATATTTATGTTTTAACTCGCCATCACCTTCTAGGGTTTCCCTTAGAAACCCAAATCTAGTTTATGTGGCCTAACCTCTCCCTATCATACATTGCCCATGCTCTCTTTGCTTCCAACCCCATCACTCCACTCAATCAATTCCCAACATCACAACCCTACTTCTCATACTGCACATATGATCATGAAAACCCTAGTTATGTCACTCATGGATTCTAATCAAATACTCTTCCCTCACCTTTCTTAACCCTTATGTAAAATTTGATATTTATTTTATTAATTTTGATCAGTTTATTATATAGTATGTTATAAAATAGATCTAATTGCATTTCCAAACACTCAATTAAATAAAATTAATAAAATTTAACCAAATAGAGATTTTGGTCCTAAAACCCTAAATGGAAAAAAAATTATAAAATTGATCATTTGTATAATTTTTTATTCCAAAATAGATGTCATGAAAGTGTTTGAAATGACCTTCATTACATTTTAATACCTTCAATTTGGATTAATTGGCTTAAATTATTCAAATTTGTATACTAGGCTTTAAAACCCTAATTTTTGGGAATAATTTTTTAAAATATAGTTGTGCTTGATTCTGTCACATATTAATAAATTAGCATGGATTTAAAATTAATTAAATTGTTTTTTAACTTAATATTCGAATCAAATCTATAAAATCGATCGGTTTAACATTTTGAGTTTTAAACCCTAATTATTTAAGTTATTTTTGATAAAAATTACTTATTTATATTATTATATGTTTCGATTAGTTTTTCCTAGCTTAGTCTTATATTTTCTAATGTGATCTATAATGACGTTAGGTGGATCCAAAAAATTGTTCAAATCTTCCTTGTTTCCTTCATTTCTTAAGCTTGAGATAATAGTTAAACTTTCTTAAACATCTAGTAGATAGAAAATTATTTGAAAGCATGATTCTTTCCTCATTTTCAATAATATAAATCATGTCTTAGTTCTAAAACATAATCAAAATAATTAAGCAAGAATATGTGTTTGAGCCTTAAATGTGTTTGGTGCAGTAAGTTAAAATAACTATGATATAATTATAATTTGAATAAGTGATTAGATGTCCCTTAGGGCATGTTTAAAATCAATCAACTGGTTAGTAAAATAATAGAATGGTTAACTAAACCGATAGACTAGTTTGTTGAGATCAGTAAATTTTTTAGCCTTAATTTTTGTGGAAAAATTCTTCTAACATTTAGGAATTTGGTTATTGACAGCATAAGTCAAATAATGCCATCATCCTTGTTTTGATGATAAAAAATGAGTCTTGACAACTAATGTGCTTGCCTAAGGGTATATGTACTATGATATATAAACAAATAGATCTAAAAACACTTACCCAAATTATTTCTCTAATGTGTAATTTAAAAGAGCAATAAAGTTTAAAAGCAAAAGAGAATATCATGTGAAGATAACTAAGAAGTAAGGTTTAAGGATCATAATTAAAAAGCCTTAGATTTGTTGTTAAGTGTTAAGTTTATCAATATCATATTTTAAACAAAACTCTTTAAAAAATATTTAAAACACTTGATTTGAATTTACTTTATAAGAATTCATGGCTGATCTTGATTTCTAAATTTCAAAGTGTTTTAGACTTATTGTTTGGTCTAATCAAAACCGAATGATTGATCACAAGACTAATCAACTGGTTTAATCTAGTCATTAGCATTAAATGAGTCAAACTTATACTAATCAACTAGCATAACAAACTGTTTGATCGGTTCTACCAAACCAATTGGTTGCTTTGACTAACCAATCCATGGGTTTGACTCTTGTAGAAACCCATTCATTTCTATTTAAACTCATCGATAGGTTTTGCTAGATTGATTGAATAATTTAAGGAAACCAATCTACTAGTCCATGGGTTTTACTCCTATAGAAAGACTTGTTAGAAAGACTTTTTATAACACCATAAATTTTACTATGGAAAATTTTTATTTGTAACAGAAGCATAATACTAAAATAATCGGGTATCACCACTGTAATTGACATAAATTTAGCTTATTTCACTATCCTTATGTCAATAATAAGGTAAAACAATTAAAATAGATAACATTTTAAATAGAAAACAAGAGAAGTTTCACAAACATACATATGAGTTGGAGATTAACTCCAAGTATAATATCCAATATACAGACAAAGGGTTACCATAGATCTAAGAGTCTAAAAAGATATCTAGGTAAACTACAATCCAGATAACATGAATCTATGCCCAAAATCCTTATTACAACAAATCAATATGCCCATACAAAGAATCATAGGCTGTAAAATCATCTGGTGGGTCTTCATTGACCTACACACAAAATATCAAGGTTATCTACTCATGAAAATGAGTAACATCGATAAAAAGGATAGTCATTTTACTACGCATTGAGAAATTTGACAATAAAGTTGAGTAAGAGGTACATACAGTTACTTGCATTCGCAATGAGAAGTAAGAAGACATGCGACATACATAAAAAAAAAAAAGATAATCACTAGTCTAAGCCTCATTATCATATATAATATATTCCATTCTTTTATTTATATTTAGTTTAGGGACCCCATTATTCTTAAATTAGTGGAACAGTGTAAAGCACCTCTCAAGAGCAATATACTTAAGCCACTATTATAGTCTAGTGATACTAACCCGGCACTTTGGTCTTGACTCGTGTACTCTTCCACTTTAAATCATTAATGTCTTCTCCATTAGTTTCTTATATCAAATCATACTATCATTCAATTTTATTTAGGTCCCCAATATGCTTAATCAAGTAGAACGGGCTAATGCATCTCTGAGGGTATAACACTCATAAGCCACTATAATCATTCGACAGAATGAACCCATAAAATACCTTGCCCTAACTCACATGATATTTCACTTTAAATTATTAATGTATTATTTCTAATTGATTTGATAGGTACCAAACACAATTAAAGTAGGTAAAGCACAATCAATTAGATAACAAGGTCGATCGTAGGGTTTAAGATCTTTATATTTGTAATACCCCGTATTTTTAAAATCCAAGTTTATTAAGCTAAATGATTTTATTAGCATAATTTGATATAAAAATTTAATTATTTCAATTTTGATTCGTTTTATGGATTTATCAATGATTTCGAATTCATATTTGAATTTAATTAATTATTGTCGTTGCGAACCATTTTAGATAAATTCGTTAACGACAATGATTTTATTATATTCTTATAAGTTCGAGTCTCGGTTAAAAATATATATTCCCGATCTTTCTCGTATTTTGAATTTTAATATTTTAAATTTATTTTCGATTATAACTTCGTCATGTGATTACGGCCTTGTTTTGAAGTTATATTTCGTTAACGAAATATATTATTTAAGTTATAGAATTTCTGTTTAAATAGTTAAATTAATTTTAATGAATTTATCCGTAGAAAATTTTTCCGACTTTAAATTTATTCATTTCGGGAATTGTTAATAATTTTTAGGAAGTTTTAAATTAAAAAGATATTCGGAGTTTATTTATGAATTTCTTTCTGGAATTAATGTTCTTCTGTTTTATGCTTTTTAATTTACGAAAAACCGATTTTGGAAATTATTTACATTAGTCTCGGTTTGTTAGAATTTTACTTAAATATTTTCTTATATGTTTTTAAATATTATTTTGGGGGTCTTATAATGTATTTATATAAATAATATAAATTTTTACGTTCGTTGATAAATTCTCCCGAAAATGTTTTCGAAATTCTTTATATAGCTTTTTATTAATTTTAAGCGCTTAGATTGTTTCGAAATAATTTTCGCTTAATAAATTTTAGATAAAATATTCCAATAATAATTTTTAAACTTAATTATTTTCTTTTAGGTGCATTTGTTTAAAAAAAAAAAAAAAAAAAAAAACCCAACCCGTCGGCCGACCCCCCTCTTCCTTTCCCTTTTTCTCTTCTCTCCCCGACTCTCCTGTTCATGACTCCTATTCCCTGCGCCCCAAGGCTCTAGCCTCCCTCACCTCCTCCTCCTTGCTAACTGACCTCCAGCTGCCGCCGACCGACCACCGCTGGCGGCGCCGCGCAGCAGCCACAGCAAGCAGCAACCGCAGCAGCTGTAACCGACGCAGTGTCACAGCCGCACAGCAGCAGCATCGAACTGCAGCGGAGACAACAACGAGCCACGCCAGATCTGCCGCCGTCCGGCCGCGGCAAGCGTCGCCGACCACCGGCGAGCCACCCTCGTTCCCCGACGAAGCTTCTCCGGCATTTTCTTGTCCCGATTGTGTTGATTTCATTCGGTATAAATTTTCGAAAACCTTAACCCTTGTTTTGATTAATTGGGTATGAATAAGCTTATAAAAAGCTAAATTGATTGTTTGTTTATGTACGTATATGCTGTAAGAATAATTTGGATAGGTTAATTGTATTGTTATGTTGAAATTTAGGAAAAATTGGATTTTTGGCCGGGTTATGCCCGAATTTTTCGGATCCGTCCGTTTTTGCGATTTCGGACAAATTGATTATACAATATGTTTTAAAATGTATCCAATTTCATTTTGGAACCGTCAATTTGAGAAATTTATATAGGTTTTATCGGAATTTGATTCCTAGGTCGAAATTCGAGTGTAATGAAATTGGGTTGCTTAATTGAGTCGTTTTACTCAATTGATTTTATAATATCATTTAAAATATATTTAATTTTATATTGGAAGTGTTGATTTGGGAAAATTGTGCGTAATTTATCGGAATTGAATTTTTAGGTCAAAACTCCCGCGGGTTTAAATTGGATTTTGTAATCGGGTTATTTTATTCAATTGACTATATAAATTACATTAGAATATGTTTAATTACATTTCCGAACCGTCAATTGGTATGTTTTGGCAATAATTGATCGGGTTTGCGTTCCGGGCTCAAAAACCCTAATTGTGCTAAATTGCGTATTTCTTTTATTGGTTTTGAGCAATTGATTATTTGATATGTTATAAAATGTGTTTAATTGCATTTCTAAACATTCAATTCGGTTAAATTTATGGAACTTTACCGAATTGCATTTTCGGGCCTAAAAACCTATATTTTAAGTGAGATTATGAGATTGATTATTTGTATAGTTGTTTTGCTAAAATTAAATTTATAAAAGTAGTTGAAATGATCCTAATTGTATTCTAATATCTTTAATTAGAATTAATTGATTTGAATTACTTGAGTTTATGTCATGGGCTTTAAAACCTTAATTTTGAAAATTGATCATCTGGAATTGATTTATCGGAAGATCGTTTTGTTGAAATTGATTGTCTAGCTTTATCTAAAATTAGTTTAATTGTGTTTTAAAACTATCAATTTGAGGTAATCAAAGTGATTTGGCCGATTTGTGGTTTACGTATTAAAAACCTAATTTTCGGGGATGATTTTATAAAATTGATTTTGTTATGTGTATTTTATCTAATCAAATTCTAGCTTTGGGTTTTAAACCATTTAAATTATGTTTTAACCTAATCGGTTTGGATTTGATTCTATGTAAATTGGTTGGGTTACTTATTTAGTTGTATAACCTAATAAATAAGTTATTTTCGATAAATTAACTTATGATCGATTATTCTTTCTCGGGTTTTCCAAATTAATTTGAAATGTCCTAAGTGTATTTGTATTAATCTATTTTGATTTATATTTAATCTTAAATCTTAATAGAGCTATGCTTTTAAGTCCTAAGTTTTGGACATGTTTTCCAAGAAAAATAGTTTGTGTCTCTTTGTATCGACTAAATTATAATAATTGGAATTATTGATTGATTAGATAGTTTCTAGTTTAGTTTTCGATTTCTATCCGATCTAGGAAAGCCTTATCGTGGATCCACGAGTTAGTGATCTCTCTCTTCCTCTTATCTCGCTTAGCTAGCTTCGGATCCAGGTAAGTTCTCTACTTACCTCTACTTATGGGTATTTCGTAAGGATGTGGCTAAGGTCCCTATGTGTTATGTGACTTGCATGCCTTAGATGTTTTGTATATATACCATGTCCGGTTGTGTACCGCATAGTTGTCCTTAATGTGTTTTATGCGTAGCGCAACTTCGAGTTAAGGTATGTGGTATGTGTTTTTCTTACAACATGAATGTGATATCCATATGTGGTGATTATGATGTGCTGTGATATGATGTAACTCTCTAGGACATGCATGCTAGGGTGATTATTATTATTATTATTATGACATGGAGATAAAATGGCAAAAAGAAATAAATGGGAAGTGAGTTGCTGAAAGGGAGTATAAGGGACCCGATTAGGGTTTTGGGAAGAATTAGTAATCTGAAAAATACGAAAGTAAAAATAATTAACGGTGAGTGAGGTGCGGGTTGAGAATGAGAGTTTATGTTATGAGGAATGATTATGGGTGTTTTGGGAGAGAAGAAATATTGGGTGAAAAGGAGATGTTACTTGTGGGAAAAGAAAGGTACTAGGGTTGAAGTGGCCAACTAGGGTTTTAGAGTCACTGGTGGAATCGATGGGTAGAGCGATATGATTTGGGATTGGGCCTAAATGAGAGGTGTTGAGGATAGATGAATTAATGGTAGTGAAATAAGAGGAAGTTGGGCCACATAGGTCCTATTAGGGTTTCGAGGGAAACCCTAGAGGCTAATAACGGGTGGAGTCTAATGTCACGAGGTGTTGGGCCTTAACCCACACCCTTAAGAGTTGGTTTTTATTATGTGTGAGTATAGAGGGAAATTGATATCGAGGTGTGATAAGGGGTGCACGAGTTCCAAGATATGGGACTGGCCCTCCTGGGAGGATAAGTGTGGATATAGTTAGCCATGCATGTTAAGGGTAAAACACTTTCAAATAAGATACGTTAAGATACTAATCACTTAAAGAGGAAGATGCTGAGCCGGGCCCAGACCGGTCCACCGGCGAATAATAGTGGCCAGGAGCCGGGGTGCCCTGGAGACCGTGCCACCGGCGAACAATAGTGGTCAGGAGCGTTTTGCCCTGTATGATTTCCGGTCCACCGGCTATAATAGTGGGGGTTTCCGTGCTCAGCAACCCGAATGTAAAATTTATAATACATGGGAAAGATACTAAATACTTACAGTGGAACACCGTGTGAGTCGGGGCCAGACCGGTCCACCGGCAAATAATAGTGGCCAAAAGCGTTCTGTCCTGGAGACCGGTCCACCGGCGAATAATAGTGGTCAGGAGCGTTCTGCCCTGAGTTTATATATTCCGGTCCACCAGCTATAATAGTGGGGTTCCCGCACTCACGTGGATTAATAAAGACTGTGGTGTGAAATGACTACTTTTAATAAAGACTCAAAGGAAATAAGTCTAATTGGACTATGGTCAGCTTTTATTATCTGTATTACTATATGCTGCTTACGTGAGTATGCCACGCGTTGAGTTTCCAATAATATAGATTATTCCTACCTGAGGCGCATGAGCCACTTTATATTTCGGTTATACCATGCTTATATGTTTAAATGGGATGTTACATATGCTTCATATGTTACTATAGGTGTATGGAAAGATTCATGCTGTGGCTTGTGAGTATGTATGATATTGTATCAACGTATTGTGTCATAATTTAACATGCACTTGATGTTATAGTTTACGTCTCTCCCATAAGATAGGGTAGTGAGACTTACTCAGTATTGGACCCGTACTGATACTACACTGGTTGAATGGGTCCTGTGATGATCCACCGATGGAGGGGAGCAGACCTTTGATGCAGGTTTTGATCAGTTACTAAATTAGGGGTGGAAGGCTTGACTTGAGTGAGTAGGCGGTCCGGATAATTATCCTTCGGGATTTGTTTTGTTTAATTGTATTCATCTTTAAAAGTTAAAGTGTTGTATTTAAATTTCCAAGGGTTTTGTAATTGACTTTTAATTTCTCGTAACGCTGTCATGCTTTTAAAATTCGGATTTAATTGTTTGACAGGTTTTAGCCTTGCATCTAACATGAGATAGATGATTGACATTTATCTTATGTTAGATGTAACGGTAACATCTCCCAAATTCTCTCCTAGCTTCCGCTTACTTCTTTCAAAAAAAAATTCAGGAGTGAAATTTGGGGGTGTTACAATATTTCCCTAAAAACCCTAATTTTGCATTTTAGAAATAACATTTATCCACCAAATTTAGTATCTCTCCATCAATTATTATTATTATTAACATACCAGAAATTCAAGGCCTAAATCTAAAATCTTATGCATGTGATAATAGCCCTATCTTAAAATTTACTATTCATAAGGCTTATAAAATGCTATTTTTACATGTATGTCATAAATTTTCCTATAATGCTCATACTACTACAAAATTCAATAGACATTCCTAAAACACCAACATTAAAAATATATCCAAAATTTGTAGTCTAACTCTAACGTTTCATACATGTGATAATTACCTCCCTATTTTAGGGATACTATTCCTAAATTAAGTTATTTTTCATTTCATTGAACTTAAGCCATTCATGACTACTCTTATCATTTAATATGATTCCCCTTAGAAAATTTTAAATCATATAGCACATCAGAATACCAAATTTTCTTTAATAAACCCATATTGACCAAAACTCCCTTATAAGTAACTAAAAACCCTTATTTCAAGAATAGCTTATTTGTTTTGGTATCATTTCTTTTCAAATCCTCCATTTATCACCATATATCTTAATTGATATTTTCTCACTTAACATACTCTATTAATTCCATATTAAAACCATACATCACATTGATGAACTTAGAGATTTCCCACATAAAATGTTGCCATGATGATATCATACGCTTCTCAATGCACACATTTCACATTATACACCATCATATTATCATATTAAATCATTAACACCATAAATTTATCCAAATAATAATTAACATGATAATACACATATTCAAGCATAACAGTTGACACAAAAACCCTATATTATGACTAGTATCCTTATAGAGTAAGCCTTCGTTCTCTATACACATACTCAATATTGCCTCCCCTAAACATTTTGCAAATTACCTAACAGTAATTAAAAAAAACAACATTATGATTTAATGACATAATTAGGGGTAAATGATAAAGAAATGGAAGATAAAAGAATAGAGGAAAGCTAAACTAAATCTAAGAAAAGTTTGAACAACAAAAGGAAAGGGATTGAAGGAATGTTCTGAGGAGATATGTGGAGCAACAATAGCTTGTACCATTATAATTATGTTTAATTACATAAGTTCCATCATATAACTTTTTGAGAATTTTGTGTCTAATGGCTATATGATAAGGATAATCTCTATACATGAGTTCCGTCAATATTCATTAGAGAAACTTTTCAACTACATTAATTGTGTAATTAATTATCTACTCTTAAATCATTCAATTACTCATTCAAACTCTCTCAACTTTCAAGTGTAGAGTTTTTATTAAAAAGTGTTCATTGCTCACTTTGATTAGCTAGAATTTAACTTCAATTTTAATATCTTAGATTATATCTAGCTAAATTACATTTAATCCAAAGTTCTATAATTTCTTATATTTATGTTGGGTGAGAATCAATTGTAATGACAATCACCTTACAAAGTTCATTATAAAGGGGCCAGTGAATGTATACCCATCATTCTTAAGAGATCCTTGTTGAGAGTTCAAAAAATATAAATTGGTTCAATTGTAACTCATCTCTTTGAGGATCATTGAGATTGTGAGGCTCATAAAACAAGAGTATGCATCAATAAAAATATATTCCTATTCAAAATCCGAAAGGAAAAACTTTTTGTTAGTGGATGTAGAGGGTAATTTTTTATGAAACCACTCTACATAGTATATTAATTTTTTTTATTTGTCATTTCCATTCTAGTCAATCATATTCACCCCTATAGGGTTTTTTCATTTGTAATATGACTGTAAATAACATCTTGATCTATTTGCAACCATTTCAAACATTCACCACAGCTTTTATTTACCGTGGATGGATTCAAATGTTTAATTTTAATAGAAAAAAGGGAGGATAACCTCAACCGTTATGTTCTTCATCATCTCTCCTCTGTATAGCCCTAAAATAGACAATATGTTCTAGATTGGCCTAACACAATTGAGGGATTTGTTTCCCATAGTAATCTACCCATTTCCCTTCCTTTGTTAGATATTTTTCTAGAAAATATTGATCTACATTCACTGGAAATCACCATTGGAGCTATAGGAAGAAATCCAACCCTATTATTGAAAATTTTATCCTGTATAGTCCGATTTTGAATGATAAAACTAGGGTTTTGATTTGTTACACCTCTATCCTTCATATCTTAACTGATTATCATGTTATATATAACCCTAATCCTATTTCCTTTTACTACCTTTAAGCCACTGAAAATATTATGAGTTTTCACCTACACTTATGTTCCACTCCTCTTATTTCAAGCATGTATGCTCCACTCCTCTTGTTTCAATCTTTAACCCTAATTCATTTACCTCTTCTGAACCTTCTCATATCTCCCACTTATTTTATTCTTAAGCAAGAAAGAGTTAAATTTGAGGAAAAAAAGTTTAATATTAAATCATTTCTTGGAATCTCCTTAGAGGTGGTAGATTCTATTTTCTTTTTCCTAAATTATATTTCTTAATTTATGAGAATTTTAAGAAGGTTTTTGAGTTCTAAACTCTTGTTTTTAAGATTTTTAGGGTTGAAATCTTTTAGCTAAAGGTTTTTCTTTCTTGATGTGGAATTGTGTTAAGCTTTCAAGTAAGTCTTTATTGCCTTTAAAATATGGTATGAATGTGATTGTGAGCTAAGTTTATAAACTTTTGATCTTTGTATGAATATATGAAATTGTTTGTTTTTTTATGCATGTAGAAATATTTTAAGAGTTTTGATAGAAAGTCCAATTTCATGAAAAATATGGCCGATTATATAAAAATGCAACATGACAAGTATATGAGCATGTGTAATCATTTGCCTTTCTATAATGGTAATGTATGTGCTGGTATGGTTGTATTTTAGACTCTTAACCATGTTGAAAATGCCTGTAATGTATTATTTGGGAGTAAACCACTAGTTTTTAGAATAGTTGATTAGTTAACCTAAACAATCGACTGGGTTGTCTACGATAAATTTGGTTGCTTTTTGGTCACACCCATTGACCATTTTGTTAGAACTAATTGAATGATATTTGAATAGTTTATTAGTTAGAATGACTAATTAATTAGTTTCAACTAGAAAATATAGGGTTTTAGCTGAGCCAGATCAATTAACAAGTTACCTACATTGATTGACTAATTTGCTTAAACCAATTGATCAATTTGGCCAGAGAGGGTATTATTTATTTCCTTTGATCTTGGTATGGTTTGAGATTGGATATGTATGCTATAAAATGATTCTTTAATAGTGAGACCACACATATTGGTATGAATCAACTAACCTATTGGATAAATTAATTAGTTCATGATTTATGGTATTCTTAATAAGTTCCATTGAAAGGTTTTAATTGGAAAATTGGAGTATATATGCTATGATGCTACCAATGGATAATGTAATCCAGATTCTTGTCATAAATAGATTAAATTAATGGATTGATGAAACTTGGCTAAGAACAAATGGAAGTCCTACCACATGGTTTAGAGGGTAAAATTGGTTAAAATGGAATGATTATGTGGATGTGTTGATTTAGTTGTTATATGGGTCTTATATGATAACATAACCTTATAGAATAACACATTAACTACTTAAAGTAAAGAATGATCCAGTAGTATATGTCCCTAGATTACCAATCCTCAATTAGCTATCGAGGATTAGTTTGCATTTGAGCATTTATTAGTACCCTTAAGCTTACTTTTGGGCCAAATCATAATATATCTCAATGTCTTACGTACTCTAGACATTGATGATGTACTAGGGGGTATCGATACTAAAAGGTTTGTTCACCTTAGTGGTTTATTTGTCTTTGAACAAAAATGTATGTCCATTGATTATGTAGCTTTAGATAAGGCTCGATGTCCATTAGTGTTTATTTGGCTTTAGTAGAGACCTAATGTCCATTGGTGCTTATTTGGATTTGACCAATATTTATATCTTATATTTTGGATAGGCTTCTATGGTATTATGAGACCATTTGGTTGTAATTCAATTGATTGCTCAAAATGAATATGGCTAATAAATAACTAACCCAAAGGATTTTGTAAACTTGGACGATGGACTCACTAAGTTAACCATGTAACTAGATTGTAGAAGAGACTATTGAGTTGTTGAATAACTAGATATGTGATTATAACATGTTATATCTAATATCTATATTATGATGATAGGCATGGTGAGTTGCGAATTAAGTAAGTCAGATGGCATGAAATCCTGATGCATTATATAACCATAATAGAGCATGTAAATTTAATTGTATTATATAAGTATAATTTCTATATTATATCATGGCCTTATATGCTTATGACTACCATTAAGGAGGCTAGTTAGCTTACTTAGTACACATCATACTTATGTGTTTATTTTTTGAGTCACCTACTCAATACTATAAGAAAAAGATCATGTGTATGTTTTTTTAGGATAGCTAATAGTTAGCCTACCTCATGTTGGGCTTGGGAGCATGTACAATAAAAATCTCTTGTAAGTCCTTAGAGGAATAGAATTTTAGGTTTTTCTCTATTTTTATTTTATTTCTTTTATATTTTTATTACTTTAAGTTTACTCTCTCCTATGCATTTAGATATTTTAGGGACTCATTGTGGCCTTGTATTATAAACATTTTTTCTTTGTGGTATCCATATATTATACCTTTTGTTCACATCATTCTTGTATTTGTTTTGATAAGTTTTGTTAGCCTTGTATCTAACATTGGGTGGGTGACTTGCCGTGGATGCCTATCTTATGTTAGGTACGGCAGTACCATATCATCATTCCTAAGTGTATTTGGTGTTTTATGCTTCCATAATGTTTTTACATGAAAGTTTATGCAAGTGAGAAATGGGAGCATTATAGTTTGTGTGCCTACACTTTAACTTAATTAAGTTATAATTATTATCTTGGGTTGAGAGTTAGAGTAATCCAAAGTTTTAATCCTATAGAACTCATAGGTTAAACAATGTTATTGCCCTTATTTTGATGATGTGTTTGCTTAAGTGAGCACCCAAAGAGGTCTAAAATGCACATTCTCAAAGCATTTCTCTCAACGTATAAATTTAAAAGAGCAATCAAGTTTCCAAAAATAAGAAAGCAAAGCATAAAAGATAACCAAGACTTGAAGGTTAATGGTCATATTTCTAAAATCTTAGGTTCAATGTAAAGAGTTAAGTTGAGCAAGTTCATATTTTGATCAAAACTCTTTAACATATTTTTAAACACTTTCTTTGAATTCACTTCATAAGAATTGATGGTTAATATTGATTTCTAAATCCTTCAATGGTGTTTTAAAACTCATTGGTTGTTTCTAGTTAGAACTAGTTGGATGGTCTTAAGACCGATCAAATGGTTTGGTCTAATCAAAGTCATGGCATAAGTTAAACTTAGATGGAACAAATCAAAAAATTAGGTCTATCAAATCAATTGACTGGTTTGGCCAATCGGTCCATTAGTTTCACTTCTATAGAAATTGGTTCATATTTATTTAAACTCATCTACTGGTTTCACTAAACTAATCATTAGTTTGATGCAATAAATTAATTGGTTTGACCAACCAACCCATAGGTTTTACTCTTGTAAAAAACCATTTGTCTTTATTTAAACTCATTAACTAGTTTTACCAAATTGATTAACTAGTTTGGCCAAACCCATCGACTAGTTTGAAGAAACAGATTGATTGGTTTAACCAACTAGCCCATGGGTTTTACTCATATAGAAACCTATTTTCCTTTCCTTAAACTAATCATTTATTTCTACTAAATTGGTAAACCAGTTTGAACTAACCAATTGACTGGTGTTATTAAACTATGTCACTGTTCATATGTGTTTATTAGACTAATTCTACACTAATCAAAACCTATTTGACTAGTTTTAGTAAATCGATAGACTAGTTTATGGAACAGTAACTTCTCAATTCTTATCTAAGCATAGTCAGTTAAATGCTTAGAACCACTAATCAATTTTCCAAACAATCAATCGATTGGTTCAACCATACAATCGATTGGTGAGCATTAAATGTTGATTTTTTTCTCTTTTTAGGCAATGTAACTTTTTAGGAGTTTTACGTCTAACAGTTGTGTAACACTCCCAAATTTTGGAACTTAAATTTTTGTTTTAAAGAGTTAATAGCGGAAGCCAAAACAAAAAATATAGGGGTGTCACGCCACATCTAACATAGAAGAGGCACTTCTTATGCCCAATCAATATTGGGTACATGGAAAAAGTAATCTTATACCTAGGAATTAGGTGTGGGAAGCACTTAATTCCATCGCGATAACAGATACAAAATAGAGAGAAAAGAATAAATAGTAAAAATAAAGGACTAGGAGTCCAAAGAGAGAGATATAAATATTCTGATAACCATACCTTTTACTAATTTGTTTAGCACTCACCCAAGGCAAACATATCAAACTAATAATCATCAATCACCGACAAAACAAGGTAGATCTGCTCGTGAGAATGAGCAGCACCCATAAAACGAAGGGTCGGTACACTACGTATTGAGTAAGGGAATAATACTATCAAAGTAGGGATACAAATAACACATGCTTTCAAATTAGATAATAAGTGAGATAACCAAATAAAAAAAACATCTCATAAGATAGAATATGATCCATATTCCTTTATTATGTATAATCCATTTTCATTCTTTTATATACGTTGAGTGCAATAACCCCATTATTCTTAAACTAATGGAATGGTCTATAACTCTCCTCAAGGACAACACACCGGAACAACTATTCTTTCCAATGGAATGGATTAAAAATATCCTCTTAGGATAAAATGCTCTCGAGCCACTATTCTTCCAGATGGAACGGAATTCATATATATATATATATATATATATATATATATAGAAAAATAGATCATCTTGGTCCTAACTCACATATTCTTCCACTTTAAGTCATTAGTATCTTTTCCATAAGTTATAATGACACGTTTTCATTTCAGGATGAGTAGGGACCCCCACTATTCTTAATCTAGTGGGATGGACTAAAGCACCTTCTCTAAACAAAATACTCTCGAGCCACTATTCTTTCTAGTGAAATAGAGATTAAAAACAACCTCCCAAGGCAAAATTCTCCTGAGCCACTATTCTCCTCATGTAACACCCCAAAATTCACTAAATTTTTTTTTTTTTAAAACGGAAGCAATTAAGATAGAAACACTTAAAACCTGTGAATTCTGGGAATGTTACCGCCACACTTAGTACCAGACCGGTTCTCTCCGACCGTTCCAGTACCAAGTGCTAAGGCTAAAGAAAAGATTTACGTTAAATTCAAATTAACAATTCATAAAAGAATTCAAAAGATCATACAACAAAATCAGAGTACGCATAAACGTTTATTAACACTTGTAACTTCCAAATAGAAATATATTTAAACAAGATAAAATCCGATGGGTCAAATTCCGGATTGCCTACTCACTCAATTCAGGCCTGCCACCCCAAAACAGTCTCTGATCTTAAACCTGCACAAGAGGTCTGCTCCCCACCATCGGTGGATCATCATAGGACCCATCAACCAAGGTAGTATCAGTACGGGTCCAGTACTGAGTAAGGTGACTTGATTTCTAAGGCCAACACATAAACACATAAGCCATGCAGAAAAATAGAAGAACACAATCATAAATGCATATGATCAACCAGGTAAAAGTACGAACAAAGGCTCATGAATAATCTGGATTAATCACTTAATTAATCTCTTATCAGAATCCGATTCACACCATACTTTTTATCAAATCCATGCGAGTACGGAAGCCCCCACTATTATAGCCGGTGGATCGGAGGCACATAGGGTATCATACCCTAACCACTATTATAGCCGGTGGATCGGAAACACATAGGACTACGCGTCCTAACCACTATTCCTAACCTGTGGATCGGTTGGCTCCGGCTCGCATGGTATTCCACTGTAAGTAATTAGTATCTTTTAAGCATTCTGGTTTGTGACTGTTGAGCTCGGGAACCCCCACTATTATAACCGGTGGATTAGTTTACGCATAGGACATCATGTCCTAACCACTATTATAACCGGTGGATCGGTCGCACATAGGGTAAAAACCCTAACCACTATTCCGAACCGGTGGATCGGTTGGTCCCGTCTCAATGATCTTCCTCTTTAGATAATTAATATTTTAAGTATCTTATTCAGAAGCTTTCACCATATACATGCACGAATCATAAATCATAAATCCCGTATTCATCATCATACTTTATTCACCAAGCACACATGTGCTACCACCAAACCCTAGACATGCATAAATCGCTCCCTTTACACTTATCCTCCGATTCTACTTCACATCTCACTCTAGGGTTTTATCCGAAAACCCTAATTTAGGCCTTAACATCTCCTCTTACTCCACCTCACATCACCCAAATTATTTTAACCCTCCACACATCACAAATTATCGATTCCATTCTCATGATTACACCTTAATCACCAAAAATACATGATACAACAAAAACCTTAAGCAGCCACCCCAAACCTTAATCAACCACCACAAACCATAATTAACCACTCCAACCCTTATTTAACCATAACAACTATAACCAGCCATTCCAAACCTTAATTAACCACGATAATTCACAATTAGCCACTCCAAATCCTAGCTTCATCTCCTACGTACCCAAATAATGTTCCACGTATTATTTTCCATCCAAAGTGTCTAACTACCCAAACAATGCTTACCTTACCTTCCTTACATCCCAAATTAACTTTTCATACGTAAATTTTACTCCCATGCAGACTTTACACATTCCATACAACCATTCGAACTATTCATGCAAACCCTAAATTCCATGCAATCATTAACTCCCATGCAAAACCCTAACTCCACCACGCAACCCTAATACCACCACACAAATCCCAAGATTCCGTCATACAATACCCTAAATTCAATCCATACCAACCAAATGTTCATCCTTACCAAACCCTAGATTCAAATCACATAAAACCGAAGATTCATCCTTACAAAACCCTACATTCAACCATATTAAGCCCAAAGATTCATTCACACAAAACCTTAAATTCAATCCATACCATCCCCAAAGATTCAAATCATATAAAACCCAAAATTCAAACCATAAAGATTCTTCCATACCAAACCCTAAACTCAAGCCATAAAGATTCTTCCACATAAAATCATAAATTAGAATCTTCCAAGGAAAAGTATAAATTGAATTCCCCCAAGCAAATCATAAATTAGATTCCCCCATATAATATCATAAATTACATTTTCCCAAATAACATCATGAATTAGATTCTCCCAAACAAATTATAAATTAACTTTTCCAATCAAATCATAACTTAAATTCTCCCATATAATATTATAAATTACATTATCCCAAATAACATCATAAACTAAATTCTCCCAAACAAATTATAAATTAACTCTCCCAATCAAATCATAACTTAAATTCTCCCATATAATATTATAAATTACATTATCCCAAATAACATCATAAACTAAATTCTTCCTTATAAAACCATAAAATTTAGGTCAACTCACTTCCCTTAGTCAACTTCTTTCCCCATCCTCCTTTTTCATCCTTCCTCTCATACAAACCACATCGACTTCCTCACATCCACAACACATATCATAATACATAATTAATACACATACCATGCACAACATACTTCAACTCCAAGTCATACCACATATAAAATATTTAATTATAATAAACATTACATACATAACATGCGAAACACATAATACACATAAGCACATAAAAGGCCTTAGCACTCCTTACCAAAAACGTCACCGGTCTTGGTGCACGCTCCTATTCCACTTGAGGGGTTTGACTGGGCTCACCTATTATGGGGAAGAAATACTAGGATTAGCTTCCTTCCTATACTACTATTAGTTTCTAATTTATCTTAAGTCTTGATTCTTAATTAATTATGCCCAAAACCACTAAAACATTAATACATACTATTATAATTTAAAGTAAAAAGGTGATATAAGGGTTTCTACCCTTTACCGAAATAAAGTTAGTAAAGGTAATAATAGTAATAATATTTATTATAATAATAATTTTAATAATAACAAATTATTACTAATAGTAGTAATATTAATAGAAAACTTAACAATAATAATAATCTAAGCCTTAAATTTACAAAGTGGATTTCGAAACCTCCCCATTTAATGATAATACTATTTGAAATGTAAAAAGATATTAATATTATACATATACTTATTATATAAAAATAATATGGTTAATAATAATAAGATAATTAGTAGTAATGTTTAAAATGCTAAAAATAATAATAAAAGGCAAAGCTACGAGACTTAATTAAAATTTTAGGTTTCTAATTCTCCTGAAATAATTTCAGTATCAAATAAATGATTATACTAACAATAATAATATTAATTATATTATTAATAATAATATTAAACATGTAATAATTACATTAAATAGGCAAAATTCGAGAATAATAATTTATCTTACTCAATAATACTCCCAGACCTGTCAACCAAATTTAGAAATTAAAATACAGGTGATAACAACAATAATAATAATTATAATAATAATAATTAAACTCAAATTAGCATTAAAAATTAGAATAAAAGCATAATAATTATCAATAAATCGAAAGTAAGTATTTAAAAGTTCTAGGGTTTCACCTTGAGTTGGAGGGTATTGGTGGCACCGGCGGTGGTTCCCGGAGGTGGCCGGAAAATGGGTCTAAGAGAGGTAAAAATGAAGAAAAAGAGGGAAGGGGTAAGGAGAAAAATAAACTAAGCTTATGGTTCGGTGGAGGATACTTAGTAGAAGATTTTGAGTGGTTTATAGGGTGGCAGAAGCGGCGTAAGTGGCGGCGAGCGGTGGTTTAAGGTCTCGGGGTCAAGATTTTGGGCGAGATGAGAAGCAAACTTTGCATGGTTATGGCAGCTCATTTAAGAAGAATCGAAGGATTTGAAGGGCTTAGTTAGCTAGAGGGAATTGCAGGGAAGAGATTGGTAGCAAGAGGAGGTGTTGAAGTTGGCCGGGGAAGAAGATAATGGCGTCTGATGGGGCGGTGGCTGGGCGATTCTGACTTAGGGTTTCGGAAGGAAGAAGTCTCGACCACACTCACAACCAGGCTATTGAAAGGGTTTAGATGGGTTATTAGGGTTCTGGAGGTCGATAGGATGGGTTTGGGTTATAGGGTTGGGGTGGCCGGCGTGAGAAATCGGTCGGCGATCATTTGGGTCGGGTCGAAGGTTCGAGAAGCCAGAGAGAGAGAATGAGCGAGAGTTAAGGATAATTGATTATTCCAAGCTAATGTGCGAGCCAAGAGGAAGAAAAATAGGGGTGAATCGGTCGATAAAATTCGTCGTAGCCGGCGCCGCCATTTTCGGGCTGGGAGTTGCAGGTGCTCGACGGCATCGAGGCTGGCAGGCGCGAAGGGGGAAGAAGAAGAAAGGGCTGGGCCGGGCGGTTCGCGAGGAAAGGAAAGAAAAGAAAAGGAAGGGGACCGGCTGGTTCGACGCGAGGGAGGGGCATTAAATGAAACGACGGGTTTCGGTGGAAGTCGAATCAAAACGCGGCGTAGAGGGGGACGGGCGAAGGGCGACGGGCGCGGGCTGGGCCGAAGGAAAGGAAGAAGGGGAAAAGGATTGGGCCGCCGGAGAGGGCAGCCCAAATGGGGAAGAAGGGAGGAAAAAAAAAGAAGAAAAGAAAGAAAAAGAAAGAAAAAGAAGAAAAAGGAAGAAAGAAGGGGAAAAAAGGAAAAGAGAAAAATAATTATTTTGGGTATTTAAATTTATTAAAATATTTGGGATATTTAAAAATTATAATATTTAAATAAAATAATATTTAAATCCCTTTTTAAGCTAAATTAGGATTTTTAAAAGATTTTCCATAAATTCCATTTTAATTAGCAAAACACTCTAATTTTCTCCAATTAAATTATTTATAAAATTAATATTAATTTGAAAATATTTTCTCCTTCTTATTTTAAATAAAATAATTTATTTAATCAATTTTCAACATAAAATGCTTAATTAGCTAAAATACCCAAATCCTTTTCTAATAAAAATACTTATAAATTTCTTCTTAATTTCCCTAATTAAATATCCTTTTATTTTAATAAAAATAATTTATTTAAATAAATTTCTAATAAAACCTCATTTAAATATAATTTATAAAATTAGGAATTTTCGGGGCATTTCACCTCAGTAGAATGGGATACATTTATATATAGAAAAATATATCACCTTGGCCCAACTCACATTCTCTTTCACTTTAAGTAATTAGTACCTTATTCAAGATTGATTCTCAGGCATAGAACGCATTAAAATAGACATGCGTATAACATAGGTCTAAGTCTTTAAATCCTTTCGAACCCTAATTAAACACCCTTTTGTATTCATTCTCCCATATTAATTAATTCACAAAACTTATATTATATCATCTCTAAATCCCCTCACTTTCATCATATCCAATATGCATAATCTAATTCCCATAAGTATACTTTAATAATCTCATCCTGATATGTTAATCACATAAACATATAAGACTTAAATTCCATTGAATTTTCATAACACCTCTCATGAAAGTTTAATGATTACGAATTCCGATAGATAACCTCTAAATCTTAAATATGCAATAATGGTATTATCATTATAAGATAGTTTGCCCCAAATTAGCCATTAAATCATTTAAGAACCCCAAATAACAATAATACTTCCATGAACTCCTCGTACTATTAATATCATATTTTAATCCTTCTAACACATAAAATACCAAAATTTTCTTATTATCCCATAATGACCAAGTTTCCATTAAGCACAAATAAAAACCCTTATTTTATAAAATATTATAACTTCCCCACTTGTTATATTCCAAGTCCAAAATTAATCATCATACCTCATGAGAATTCTTAAGTCCATTTTATCAAAACTCATTTAGCCCATATTTCATAATATATTGTATATTTCCACAAATATAACATTTTCACAAAAAAATAATAATGGTACCTCTTATTCATTCTTACTTTCTTTTAATAATATAATATCCTTAAGTCCATATTTCATACCATAAGATATATTTCTACAAATATGACATTATCACAACAAGATAAGAATGATACCTCTTACCCATTCTTACTTTCTTTCAATAACATAATATCCTAAACCCATATTTCAGACCTTAAGATATATTTCCACAATATGACATTATCACAACAAAAACCATAAGATAATGGTACATCTCGCCCATTCTTACTTTCTTTTATTCATATAATATCCTTAAGTCCATATTTCATACCATAAGATATATTTCCATAAATATGACATTATCACAACAAGTTAATAATGATACCTCTTACCCATTCTTACCTTCTTTCAATAACATAATATCCTTAAGCCTATATTTCATACCATAAGATATATTTCCACAACATAACATTATCACAATAAAAACCATAACAAAATGGTACCTCTCACCCATTCTTACCTCCTTTCAACATAATATTCATATCATTATATAATATCATGATCAACACATGCCACATCATATTTCAATAATATCATAAAAACACATATAATCATCCAAGAAAATAACACCAAAAATCCTAAACATTGAATCGTGTCCTTACAAACTAGGACACCAGGCACCAGGCTCTAAGTATGAAAATCCTAGACTTCCTCCTCCAAAGCTACTAGAATACCACCTATAAAAAATAAAAAAATTCATGGCAAGGCCCAACTAGTTAAATTAAAGGAGAAATTCAGGTAAAGAGGGTAAAATAGATATAGGCATAGTCAAATGGGAGCTTCAGATGTGTGGATATGTAGAGGAATGTGTGGTGGAGCAATGGTTAAATTTTGGTGGTGTTTGGAGAAGGTTTGAGGGTGAAAATAGGGGTGCATAGCCAAAAAAAGAAGTTAAACACCTAAGCGGTGCAAAAGTTGCACGGTTGTATACCACCAAGATGAGAGGAATTATGACATACAGCTAGGTAGTGCAAAAGTTATACTACTGTGCAGCACCAGTGCTTAATAAATCGAGAGAAAAAAAGGCACACACCAAGGTAGTGCAAAAGTTACATAGTTGTGCAGTAAGAGATTTTAAGTTTTACACGACCATGTATTAGGCGGTGTATAGGTTGTACACTCTATAAAAGTGTGACGAATGAGAGGAAGAAGAAGGGAAAAGAGGTGGTGGCCAGTCGTGATGGACAGCAACGACAAAAAGGAAGGTTAGGGTGACATTGGTAGTTGACCCACCAGCCAATAGGCAAGGAGTGGCGACCAAGGTAGAGCACGGCAGTGGAATGGTGGTGCGCAAGCCGAAAAAAGGGAAAGAAAGAAAGGAGGAGGGGGAGGAGGAGGAAGAGGGAACTCGCAATGGCTCTTTGACACAAATATGGAAGAATGAGCCAAAACCAAAGAGGAATAAGGAAAGTGTGAAGTATATATATATACCTACATATGTGTGTGTGTGGTGTGAGTCAAGAAGGACGATAAGAATAGGAGGCTGGTGTGCGATGATGATGATGGTGATGGTGCAATTACAAAGTGATGATAATGGTGATGGTTGTAGAGGATGGTTAGGGTAGGGTAGTAGATGTAGGGTGAGGGTGGTGATGGTTGATGGAGGTGTTACGTGAGAAGGGAAATGGGAGGGGAATTTGTGGAGTGTGAATAAAGGGTGTAGTTGGGCAGGGATAAGGAAGTAGAAGGATAAGAAGAAAAAGAAGAAAGGAGGTAAGGTGATGGGTGATGATGCAAAAAAATGATGGTGCAAGTTGTAACAATTCAAAAGTTGCAGCTCAAGGCTGACGGGAGGAGGAGATAAAAGAAGAAAAGAAAAAAAGAAAGAAAGGGGAAAGAGAAGGGTTAGGAGATTAGTTTAGAGTGATTTTAGATTAGCCAAAGTAAATAGGATTAGTGGAAAATTTTAGCAGGCTTTTATTTTGGTTTACAAATTATGATTTACCAAAGTTAAGGTTTCGGATTAAGTAGTTAGGTTAAGGCTAACATGGGATTTACTAAGATTAGAATCAAATTAGGCTGCTAATGATGCTGGATTAGGCTAAGAAAATTTTAGGAGTATTATAGATTATATAATGAGGGAGGTCCTTATAAATAATATCACTCTACAATTAGTACAAAAACTTTTCAATAACATTGATTGTGTATGTATTCATCTACTATCAAATCATTCAATTTCTCATTCAAACTCTATAAAATTTCAAAGTTTAAATTTTATTAAAAAGTTTTCATTACTCAATTCTATTAACTAGCATTTATAATATCACAAAACCCTAATTTAAGAAATTATGATAAAATAGGGATTTATTAGTGAAATTAATTAAATATATTATTTTAATAAAATAATAGGATTAATTGAGACAAAAAGGAGAGAAATAATAAAGAATTTAATTGGCAAATATTAGGGTAATTTGCTAACTAAAATAGAATTTAAGAGGATTTACAACAAAAAAATTCTAAATTAATATACAAGGAATTTAATTATTATTTTACCAATTTTTATTATTTTCAAATATTTAAAAATACCAATATATCCTAAGCACCCTAACCAACTTATTTTCCTTTTTGATTTTTTCCCTTTTTCCTTTTTCCATTTTTCTTCTTTCGTTTTCTCTTTTATCCCTTTCTTTTTGTCCGCCTCTTCTCCTAGTTAGGCCTCGATCATGCGGCCCAACATCCCTATCCTCTCTCTTCTCCCCCACTTGGCCCAACGTGTGTCATCTTTTTTTCCTCCCTCGTGCACCTAGTTCTCCCCCTCTCTTTTCCTTTCATTTTTTCCCCTGACCGGCTGACCTAACTCCCTCCTTCTTCTTCCTCCTCCCTTCTCCCCGTTGTCACACTGCAGGTCGCACCTACAACTTACCACCGTCCTTTCCCCTACAACTGTACAGTCCAACCTACTCCTCCTCTCTCTTCCCCATCCTTTTCCTTCCCATTTTGAGCCAAAGCCCCCTGACCTACCTCCCTTGTGTGCTCCCCTTCCTTTCCTTTTTTTCCCCACCTACCGCCTGTACCCTGCCATTCGGAGGCTCATATCAGCCTACCACTGTCGGCCGTGAGCTCTTGCCATACTTGCCCCCTTGTCCTCTTCCCCGTTTTTTCTTCTTCTCCCTCCCTTAGCCTATATATATCCCATACCGACCCCCCATTTGTCATCCTTCACTCTACCTAGAAATTCTAGCATATTTTGCCATCGCCACTCTAACCGCCGCCCTAGCCACCATCGTGCACCACCTTCAAACCACCACCAATTGTGTATAGTTGGCAACTCAAGCTTCCCTTTGCACCCCATTGCTACCCCCTCACCAACATGCATCACCTCCTCACCACAATCACCACCTCCCCTACCATCCGATCAACCCAACAAAACCTCTTCTACCTTCCCCTACCTTTCATTCTTCCTTTCTCCTCCACCTTCCACCTCCATCCTTCTCCATCACCCTCAACCACCACAACCACCACCACCTATGCCACCACCCTACTACACCACCAGTGCAACCCTCGCAACCAAGAGAGTCCACCACCCCATAACCATTATCTCACTCTCTCTCTCTCTTTCGGCCCTAAAAGACCCACCCACTGAAATACTCTAAAAACCCTAATTTAGGAAATTAAGTTAAAATAGGAATTTCTTAGGAAAATTAATTATTTTATTAAAATAAGGGGAGTATTTGAGGCAAAATCAAGAGGAAAATAATAAATAATTTAATTAGGGAATATTGGGGTATTTTGCTAATTAAAATAGAATTTAGAAAAAAAATTACCCAAAATATCCTAAATTAATATAAAGAGGGACTTAATTCTTATTTTACCAATTTTTATTATTTTGAAACAATTAAAAATACCAAAATATTTTAAATACCCCAACCAACCTATTTTTCCTTTTCCATTTTCCCTTCCTTTTTTCCTTTTTCCCTTTTTCTTTCCTCTTTTCCTCCTTTCTCCTTTTCTTTTTTCCCCTTTCTTCCCCATTTTGGGCCAGCTCCCTTTCATGGCTGAACTTTCCTCCACTCTTCTCTTTCCCACGTGACCCAGCCCCCTTCCTTTTCTCTCTACCTCACTCGCTCAATTTCCCCCTCATTTTTCCTTCCTTTTTCCTCCAAATGGTCAACCCACCTGTCTCTTCTTCTTTCTCTCTCTCCTCCCACACATTGTAGGTCAACCTGCAACTCTGCACTACTAACCAGCCTAGCCAACGTACTACTAACCTGCCACCTCCCTTCTCTTCCCCATACCTTTCCTTACCAATTCTAGCCCCAAACTACCCCCTTCCCTTTCCTTTTTCTCCTCCCTAACCAAACCTACCCTACAAAATCGTAGGCTTGTACCGGCCTACCACCATCGGCTGGTGAGTTCTGCCACACCTTCCCCCCTTATCCTCTTCCCCTTTGTCTTATCCTTGCAAAAATGGCCTATAGATACCCCCAATTGATCCCCTTCAGCCCTCTTTCTCCTTTCCAAAAATTTTAGCCCTCCTTGCACCACTACTACTTCAAATGTTGTCCCCGCCACCATTTCCCAATGCTGCCACCCAAAACCTTCCCTGCATTACCCTCCATCAAACCATACCACTCACTAACCCTAGTTCCCCCTACACGAGCCATCCCAACCGTGCAAAGTTGGCTGCTCAATCTGCCACTTCGCACCCATCACTACCCCTCTTGTCATCGTGTACCACCTTCTCCACCATAGTCATTGCCTCTCCTGCCACCCAATCCACTCAACAAAGCCTTCCCTAACTTGCCCTACCATCCTTTCTCATTGCATCTCTCTCCTTCACCCTTCCTCATTCTCCATCACCTTTGGCCACCACAACAACCACCACATGCACCACCACCACCACTCTAACCCTCTCAACCTAGATAATCTACCACCACCACAACCACCATCTCACTCTCCCTCTTCTAGCCTAAAAATCCACCTCTCCAACCCCCATTTCCTCCTCCACCGTCGTTGTGTAGCACCTCCACTAGATTATTCCCTAACCTTCCTAACCCTTAAATATAATTAATGTAATTGTTATTTTATTTTATTAGTGTTATTATTATAATTATCATTCTTCTTCTTCTTCTTATTATTGTTGTTATTATTAACATTGGCATTATTAGAACTATTATTACTAGTATTATTATCATTATGATTATTCGAACTACCATTATTATTATTATTATTATTATTATTATTATTATTATTATTATTATTATTATTATTATTTATTATTACTATCATCATTATTATTGTTGTTGTTGTTGTTGTTATCATTATTGTCACTATTTTTAATATTACTAGTTTTATTATTATTATTATTATTATTACTCAAATGGTTATTATTATCACTATTATCATTGTTGTTGTTATTATTAAAGTTATTATCTTTAGTATTGTTAATATTGCTAATAATACCTTAACATGGACTAATATAACTACCTAACCCTATTTTGACTAATAGTAGCATGATTAGCTACTTTAAGAATAATACCCTTATTTTACTAATAAAGCTACTATTATTATTAATAACCCTAATACTAGGCTATGATAAAGGTAAAGTAAGGCCGATTATGTGTGTTATATACTTTATATGCCATGTGTTATGATATGTTTGTATACCTTATGTGATTATGACCACTTACTTGTAGTGCAGTACGAAGTTAAAGTACGCTTATGTGTCCTCCTCATGACATGTGTAAAATGATATGTATGTTGTGCTTGTGGTGCTTATATGATGTTGCCCTTTAGGACATGCATGCTAGGATGCTTTAATGATGTGGTGTGGGGGTGAAAGGATGAAAGGGAATAAAGGGAAATGAGTTAACTAAGAGGGAAGTAAGAATGATCTATGGATCTCATGACTTATACAAGGGCAAATAAAAGGAAGATATGTATAAAATAAGAGAGTGAAGTGAATCTTGCATGGGGTTAGGGTTTTCATGGGATGGTTAGTTTTTGAATGGGGATAATCATTACATGGGAAAAGTTTAATGGGGGTTTAAGTAAGGTGGGAGAAGAGTTTTGGGGGTGATTGGAGTCCATGGGTGAAAAATAGTGCATAGGTTGGTATAAAGGTGTATGGGAACTTGGCTAGGATTTGAGAGGAAAACCCTAAGTGGAGGAATTGTAGAAGGGAGAAATAATGTAGATAATTAGAATATGGGGTAAGAGTGGAAGGATGTCATAGGGAGGATGTGTGTGTGGTATGTGGAAGAGGGGATGGTAAGTGAGAGTGATGGGGGAATAACATATGAGAAAAGAGAGGCGCTAGGGTTTGGGGTGGCCAACTAGGGTTTCTTGGTCACATGTGCAAATAGGAATTAAAGTGGGATTCTTGGGGTTGAATCTAAGTGAGGTGATAAGTTTGGGGCAAAGGATCATGAGTTATGTGGGATAGATGAAGGTTTGCCATATAGGCCAAATTAGGGTTTTTAGGAGAAAAATCCTAGAGGGTGATAGTAAGTTGACTCAGAGGTATGGGAAAATGGGCCTTGACCAAAACATTTAGGAGCTACGTATTCGTGGTAAGTGAGGATAAGAGGGAAAGGATGTTTAGACGTATTAAGAGGCACAAAAGTCCCAAGATATAGGACAGGCCTTTTCAAGAGAATAGGAGTAGACGAATTATGTGACATGCATGTCAAGGGTGGAAATATTTATCAAATAAGGCACAATTAAGATACTAATCATTTAAAGAGAAAGATTGTTTAGCTAGGCCTAGACTGATCCATTGGCAAATAATAGTAGCTAAGAGCCAGGGTATCCTAGACACCGATCCACCGACCAATAATAGTAGTCAAGAGTGTTTTATCCTATATGTTTCTGGTCCACTAGCTATAATAGTGGGGGATCCCAAGCTCAATAAATCTAACCTAATGATGATAAACCATAGAAAGATACTATCTACTTATAGTCAAATACCTGAGAGTGGAGGACAGATTAGTCTACTGGAAAATAATAGTGGCCACATGCCTTGTGCCTTAGAGACCGTTCACCGACGAATAATACTGGCTAGGTGCCTTGTACCTTGGAGATTGTTTCACCGGTGAATAATAGTGGTATGGTGTATTCTGCCCTGGTTATTTTTTTCATTCCATCGGCTATAATAGTGGGGTTCTCATACTCATATGGATTGATAATAAGAATGGTGTGAAATGGTAATATTGACCAGAGATCTAATGATTAAGTTTAATTGGACTATAACACAACCTATACTATCTACATTGCTTGTATGGTTTATTTGTATGATCCTACTTCTATTATATGCCTTTTTTTATGGCCTTAGCTGCATGATTACCTTACTCACTACGTAGCATACTGACCACCCATTTTATGGGTGATGCTCATTCCCACAAGTATAGGGGCCTACTGAGTTTGTGAAGGTAGGAGACACCATTTTCGATGCCTATGATACTTATGAGGTGTCAAGCGGGGTTGAGAGCTGATCTTTTTGGACTTGGCATGGGTGCCCGATAGTAATGTAGATCAGACTCTTTCTCTTTATTTCTATTTTCATTTATTATATTATATCTTTTATCCACTAGGAACTTTATCTATGTACTTTATTTTGTTTGTAATGACTTTTTATCACACACTTGGATTCTCTTGTTATCAACATTTCAATTTTATATGAATCTCTGTTTTAAGCATTCCTAATGTTCTTGTGAAATTTTCTTAGTCTTATGGTTGGCACGAGACTGGCTAGGGGTCGGGCTTATACGAATTACAATGGTAGCACCCCCCGTGCTTGTATTTATTTTAATTAAACGAAAATTTTCAATTGTGATTTTTAGGGATGTTACACCTATCCCAAAACCACCACTTCCACCACCGTCGCTATCGTTGCCTCCACTAGGTTGTGCCCAAACCCTTCATATCCCTCAAGTATACTTTATTTAGTATAATTATTATTTTAACTTTACTATTATCCTTATTATTACTACTACTACTACTACTACAGAAGGATCAGATAAACTGTTACAATAATAAAACTAAAAGTAATACAAAGAAAGGACATAATAGTCTAAAAGAAAATATAGATCAGAAGACATTGAGACAAACAACGAATAACCCCAACTCTCATCCCAAAATCTAATCTCCTCAAAAGGGACTAAAATAACTACCTAAACCTATTTTGGCTAATAATAACGTGGTTAACCATTTTAAGGATAATACCCTTATTTTTACTACAAAAGCTATTATTATTATTATTATTATTATTATTATTATTATTATCCCTAATACTAGTTCATAATAGAGGTAAGTAAGAGATAATGAAATTAATAAAAGGGAAATTAATCCTAGTGTTTCCCCTCTTATAGGTGAGTCAAGTCCGACCCCTAAGGAGGCGTAGGGGCATGTTTTAAGCCCGATATCATTTTAGGTAAGGATGTGGTTAAGGCCAAATATTTGTATTATGTGTATTACATGTTATGTGTGATGATATATGTGTGTACCTTATGTGGTTATGAACTATGTACTTGTAGTGCAGCTTGCTAAGCATGGAGCTAAGGTAAGATATATGCATTCTCTTTATGGCATGTGTAATATGATAAAGTGTCTTGTACTTTGTGGTTCTTATGTAATATGACCCTTTAGTACATGCATGCTTGGAGTCTTTAAATAATATGATGTGGTGGTGAAAATATGAGAGGGGTAAAGGAAGTGAGTTGTCTAAATGGAAGTAAGAATGTCCTAAGTATCTCATAACTTATGGGTGGACAAATAAAAGGATAATATAAATAACATAAGAAAGTGAAATGAATCTTACATGGGGAGTATAGGGCTAGCATGGGATGGATAGTCTGTGCATAGAGATGATCCTTATATGGGAAAAGTTTACTTGAGGGTTAAGTAAGGTCAGAGAAGAGTTGTTGGGGTGATTGGAGTTTATAGGTGGAAAATAATATGTTGGTTGGTATAAGGGTGCAAGGGGGCTTGGCTAGGGTCTGGGAGGAAAACCCTAAGTGAGGGAGATTGTGGAAGGGAGAAATAATGGGAAGGATTGGAGTATGGGGTAAGAGTGGAAAGATGTCACATCGGGGTGAATGTGTGTCATGTGTAAGAGGGAATGGTAAGTGAGAGTGATGGAGGAACAACATATGAGAAAAGAGAGGTGCTAGGGTTTGGGGTGGCCAACTAAGGCTTTGTGGCCACACATGTAAGAGAGGAAGTAAAGTGGGATATTTGAGGACATATCAAGTAAGGTGATGAGTTAGGGGAAAAGAAAGCATGGGTTGTGTGTGAGAGAACGAGGTCGGGCCATATAGGTCAAATTAGGGTTTCCTAAGGAAAACCCTAGAGGGCGATAGTGATTTGACCTAAAGATATAGGAAAGTGGGCCTTGACCTATGCACATAGGAGTTAGGTATTCATGGTAAGTAAGGAAAAGGGGGAAAGGACGTCTAGGTGTACTAGGAGGCGTAGAAGTCCTAAAATATATGGTAGGCCTTTTAGGAGAATAAGAGTAGACGAGTTGTGTGATTGGATAGTCCAAGGGGAATACATGCTTAAGGTGAAAGTATCTATTAAAAAAGATGTGGATGAGACACTAACTATTTAAAGTGGAAGATTATTGAGCTTGGTCCAAAGACTGATCCATCGATGAATAATAGTGGTCAGATGCGTATTGCCTTAGATGTTTCCAATCCACTAGCTATAATAGTGGGGGATTAAAATGCCCCGAAAATTTCTAATTTTAAAAATTATATTTAAATGAGGTTTTATTATGAAATTTAATTAAATAAATCATTTTTATTAAAATAAAAGGTAATTAATTAATGCAAATTAAGAAGAAATTTATAAGTATTTTAATTAGAAAATATTTTGGTATTTTAGCTAATTAAGGATTTTATTTAAAAAATTAATTAAATAAATTGTTTTATTTAAAATAAGAAGAAGAAAATAGTTCCAAATTAATATTAATTTTATAAATAATTTAATTGGAAAAAATTTGGGTGATTTGCTAATTAAAATGGAATTTATGAAAAATCTTTCAAAAATCCTAATTTAGCAGAAAAAGAGATTTAAATATTATTTTATTTAAATATTATTATTTTTAAATATCCCAAATATCCTAATTAATTTTATTGGCTCTAACCCATTATTTTTTTCATTTTTCTTTTTCCTTTTCTTTCTTTCTTTTTCTTTCTTCTCCTTTTCTTTTTCTTTTTCTTTTCCTCCCTGAACTAGGCCTGTCCCAGCGGCCTAGTCCCCCTTTCCTCTTTTCCTTTCCTTCGCCCGGGCCAGCCCGTGTGACCGGCTCCTCTTTCCTTCTTCCCACACTGCGTTTTCCCTCCTTTTCCCCTGGAACACTGCGTTGTGATAAAAAAAATTTAAGTAGAGCACCCAACCCCGTTCTTTCCCCCCTTTCTTTCTTTCCCCCGAAGCGCCGGTCCAACCTTTCTTTCTCCTTCCTCCTTCCTCTTCCCCCCGTAGTCAACAGCCTGTGTAACCCCCCCCCCCAAATTCACTCCTAAATTTTTTTTTAAAAGAATAAAGCGGAAGCTAACATAAAATTTGGGGAATGTTACCGCCACATCTAACATAAGATAAATATCTATCATCTATCTCATGCTAGATGTAAGGCTAAAACCTGTCAAACAAAATTTTAAACATCTATGCCATGAGGATAAACTCCCACAAGGATATATCCACAGGCATATGGAAAGTGAATAAATTCACTAAATAAAATCATCGTTGAATGAATCAATGGAACCTGTGAAATAAATCCAAATTTGAAAAGCTTATCAAAGTACGAGAAATTAAAAGCCAATTACAACATCCTTGAAATTTTAAATATAACACTTGTAACTTCCAAAGATGAATACAGTTAAACAAAATAAAACCCGATAGATTGCCTACTCTCTCAAGTCAAGCCTTCCACCCCAAAAGAGTATCCGATCTTAAACTTGCACAAGGTGTCTGCTCCCCACCATTAGTGGATCATCGCATGACCCATTCAACCAAGGTAGCATCAGTACAGATCTGGTACTAAGTAAATCAAGACTACCCAACTCATGGAAGGAAACATGAAACACATAAGATATGAAAGACTATAGCTTACAATCCTCATGCTCAATTATACATGTATTACATACAATAAAACATAGGGTCACAGATTCATACTTATAAGTACATTACTAGACATAACGACACATAAGATACAAGCGTACAAGAAATCACGATCGCATGCTAAGTAACACCAATCCAACAATCCAATAATAATCATTACTACATCCAATTTTATTTATTTACGATGAGCTCAGGGACCCTACTATTCTTAAACCGGTGGAACGGTCTGAAGCACCTCTAGGGGACAACATACCCAAGCCCCTATTATCATCCGGTGGAACGGATTCTACACCTCTCAAGGCAAAATGCTCCTGAGCCACTATTATCGTCCGGTGGAACTGACCCTACACATAGTCCTAACTCACGTAATCTTCCACTTTAAATTATTAGTGTCTTATTCATTACTTATCTCATATCATATTCTTATTCACGTTTAGTATAAGGCCCCACTATTCTTAATCCGGTGGAATGGACTGAAGCA
This sequence comes from Tamarix chinensis, assembly GCA_030549775.1. NCBI lineage: Eukaryota > Viridiplantae > Streptophyta > Magnoliopsida > Caryophyllales > Tamaricaceae > Tamarix > Tamarix chinensis. Next base: position 80,170,919 of record CM060176.1, on the reverse strand, counting down.
CCTCTCAGGGACAGAACACTTAAGCCACTATTATCGTCCGGTGGAACAGACCCTACACCTCAGCCCAACTCACGTGCTCTTCCACTTTAAATAATTAGTATCTTATTCAGGGATTTTAACCGACCATAAATCAGGCCCACATGAATAATTTCATGACATAAGGATATAGCATAAGGTATCAAATAGTTTCAAATCCATACTCAAATACATATCATATTCAACATCATACTAACATGCATTGGCATTGAGGCTATGAATTCATACATACATAAAATTACCACACAGAATACGGCATATGTCGGACAGGATTAAATGATCAATAAGCATAGTCATCACCTTCCACTCGCAACAAAAATACATCCAAATTCCATCATAAGTAAAGGTAAGTAGTGACTTACCTAAGTCCAAAGCTAGCTAAGCAAATTGAGAAATAGAGGGAGCTATCGAAAGCTCGACAATCCATGAGAAAGTTTTCCTAGATCTTTGATAGGAATCGGAACTAGGTTAGAAACTATCTTATCAATTAATAATTCACATATTCTAATTAAATAAACGCAAACGGACACAACCGATCTTTCTTGGAAAACGTGTCCAAAATTTAGGACTCAAGATCATAGATCTATTAAGATTTAAGATTAAATATAAATAAAATTAGATTAACACACATATCACTTGGGACCTTTAAAATTAATTTGGAAAGCCCGAGAAAGAATAATCGATTATAAGTTAATTTATCAAAAATGACTTATTCATTAGGTTTTACAACTAAATAGGTAAACCAACCATTTGCATAGAACTAAATCCAAACCGATTAGGTTAAAACATAATTCAAATGATTTAAAACCCAAAGCCAGAAATCGATTAGATAAAAGACGCATAGCAAAATCAATTTTATAAAACCATCCCTAAATATTAGGGTTTTTAATGCCTAAACTACGAATTGACCAAATCACTTCGATTACCTCAAATTGATAGTTTTAAAACACAATTAAACTAATTTTGGGATAAATCTAGATAATTAATTTCAACAAAAACAATCTTCTTAGTAGCCAATTTGAGACTATCCATTTTCAAAATTAGGGTTTTAAAGTCCACGACACAAGCTTGGATAATTCAAATCAATTAATTCCAATTGAAGGTATTAGAATGCAATTAGGATCATTTCAACTATTTCTATAAATTTAATTTTAGAAAAACAATTACACATATGATCAATTTCATAATTTCACTTGAAATTTAGGGTTTTAAGCCCTAAAATACAATTCGGTTGAATTCTATTAATTTATTTAAATTAAATGTTTAGAAATGCAATTAGGCATATTTTATGACATATCGCATAATCAATTGCCCAAACTAATAAAAGAAATACCCAATTCAACATAATTAGGGTTTTTGATCCCGGAATACAGATCCGATCAATTATTGCTAAAATATATAAATTGATGGTTCGAAAATGTAATTAAATGTATTCTAAAGTAAATTATATAATCAATTGAATAAAACGATCCGATTACACAGTCCAATTTAGTCCCGCAAGAGTTTTGACCTAAAAATCCAATTCCGATCAATTACGCACAATTTTCCCAAATCAGCACTTTCAATATGAAATTAAATACATTTCAAACGATATTATAAAATCAATTGAGCGGAACGACTCAATTATGCGACCCAATTTCATTACACATGAATTTTGACCTATAAATCAAATTCTGAATAATTGTGCATAAATTTCTCAAATTGACGGTTCCAACATGAAATTAGATATATTTTAAAACATATTTTATAATCAATTTACCCAAAATAGCTATATCGGACGAATTCGAAAAATTCGGGCATAACCCGGCCAAAAATCCAATTTTCAAAAATTCCAACATAAACCATACAATTAACATATCCAAATCAATCTGACAACACATATATACATAGACAAACAATTAATTTAGCTTTTCATAAGCTAATTCATACTCAATTAATCAAATCAATATTAGGGTTTTTCAAAAATGTATGCCAAACGAAAATCAACAAATTAGAGTAAGGGAAGGTTGGAGAAGCATCGCCGGAGGACACGGACTGCTCGCGGACAGTCAGTCAGGCTCATCGGTGACCGGGCGGTGGCGCGAGATGTGCGGTTCATCGCTATTGCGGTCGTTTGCTGCTGCTGCTTGGGTAGCTGCCACTGCGCTGCTTCAATGGCTACTGTTGTGGCGTCTCCGGTGGCGGTCAACCGGTGGGGTAGCTAGAGCAGGGAGGAGCTGGGGAGAAGGAGGCTGGGGTTGTGGGACTGCGCAAAGGGTAGGGTCGGGAGTAGGGGAGACAGGAAAAGGAAAGAGAAGAGAAGGGAGAGGAGAGAAAAGGAAAAGAAGAGAAGGGGTCGGGAAGCATCGACTGTTTTTTTTTTACTCCAAATACAAGTATAAAATAAAATACTAAATATTTAAAATTGTTAAAGAATTTTATCTAAAATTTATTTAGCGAAAATTTATTTCGAACGTATCAAAAGACTTAAAATTAATAAAAGAGTTATATAGAGAATTTCGGAAATATTTTCGGAAGAATTTACCAACGAACATAAAAATTTATATTATTTATGAAAATACATTATAAGACCTTGAAAAATTATTTAAAAGCATATAAGAAAATAGTTAAATCCAATTCTAATAAACCGAGACTAATTTTAATAATTTCCAAAATCGATTGTCAACAAAATAAAAAGCGTAAAACGGAAGAAAATTAATTTCGAAAATAAATTCATAAATAAGCTCCAAAAATCTTTTTAATTTAAAACTTCCCGAAAATATTAATGATTTCCAGGAAATGAATAAATTTAAAGTTAGAAATATTTTCTATAGATAAAATTATTAAAATAAATTTAACTATTTAAATATAAATTCTATAATTTAAATAATATATTTCGTTAACAAAATATAACCCCAAAATAAAGTCGTAATCATACGACAAAGTTATAATCGAAAACGAATCCAAAATATTAAAAATTAAAATACCAGAAAGAATGGGAATACATATTTTTAATCGAAAATTGAAATCATATGAATATAATAAAATCATAATGGTTTGCAACGATAACAATTAATTAAATTCAACTATGAAGTCAAAATCGTCGATAAATCCAAAAAATGAATCGAAATTAAAATAATTAAATATTAACATAAAATTTCAAAAATAAAATCATTAACCTTAAAAAATTTTGATTTAAAAAATACAGGGTATTACAGCCTGCCATTCCCGTCGAGCACCTACGACTTCTTCCGATCGGCAAAAAATTTTAGTGACGACTACGCACGATCTTTGCCCACCTCCCCCTCTCTTCCACATCAACTCATCGACCACACCTGCCTGCCCATTCCCCTCTCCTTGCATGCTTCCCTTTTTCTAGCCAACTGCCTGCCACGTTTTTTTTTAATTTCGCCAGCAACAGTCACCAATGATAAGCCCAACTGACTTGCCGATCCTCCCATTCTTCCCTTTGACCTAAGCTACCCTTTTTTTTTTCTATAAATACCCCTACCCAATCTGCAATCGAGCTTTCCCCCGAAACCCAACTTTTCCCAACCTTGCCACCGCTACCCCTTCAGACACCATTTCTATCACCATCGGCCAACGCCGACACCCACTCCATCTACCAAACTCTTCTTTACATCACCCTCTAGCTAACCAAATCATCTATCCCCCTCAATTCTTCTTGCACAAGCCACTGGCTGTGCAAAGTTCTCTCCTCAACCAAACCATTTTCTGCCACCACCGCCCTTCGAACCACCATTAGCCACCTCCTCTGCCGCTTCCGCCGTTTCTTTTACCTCTCAAATTATTCTGCAGACCACCCTCTATCTCCCCCTACCTTTCTTTTCCTCTTTCTCCCTCTCTTCCTCTCTTTCTCTTCTTCTTCCCTATTCGGCCACCACCACTGCCGCTGTGCGCCGCCACCATCATTATGTTCCCCTCCATCTGGGCAATCATAATCGCCCTTGCTTCCACCCTTTCCCTCTTTGTCTTTTTTTAGCCCTCAACTTTTCCTCTTTTTTCCCCCTTTTTTCGGCCGCCACCGCCGCCGTTGGTGCCACCCCTCACCACTAGCCTAAAGTTGAATCCTAGACCCTCTCAACCCTTTTCCCTATTTTTACAAGCCTTAAATTATTTTATTTCATTTATTCTAATATAAACCCTATTATTATTATTATTATTATTATTATTATTATTATTATTATTATTATTATTATTATTATTATTGTTATTAATGTTCTTATTATTATTCTATTGAGGGTCGAAGCCCTATTATACTGTTAATTTGATTTTTTTATTATTAGTATTATTATTATTGTTATTATCTTTATTTTTAATATTAATATGTCATTGTTGTTTTTTTGTTATTGTTGTTATTATATTCAAGTGTTAGTACTATTATTTTATATAGGGCTAAAACCCTATTGTGCTTATTTTAAATTTTATTAGTATTATTATAAATATCATGTCTTATTATTGTTAGGGTTATTAGTATTTTTATTATTGTTATTATTTATTCTTATTAGTATTATTATTTTTATTTATTAAGTTATTATTATTCAATATAGGGTGGAAACCCTACTTCTTTTTATCTTCGATCATTACCTTTACTATTATTACCATTATGGTTATTATTACTTTGTAATATTATTATGGCTTTTATCACTATTAGTATTATTATTTCATCATTATTATTATTACTAAATTTAGTTATTTATTTTACTAATATTATTATCATTAGTATTATTTTAGTAAAGGGGTCGAAGCCCTTGTTTCACTTTGTTTTGAATAATGTCCTTGTTATTATTATTGTTACTATTATTATTATTCTTATTTATATTATCATTGATATTAGTTTTAGTATCTTTGCTATTATTATTTTAGTATCATTATTATTATTATTAGGGTAAAGTTTTCAACCTTATATTATCAACTTTTATAATATTTATATTATTTATATATCTTTAGCAAAGTTAGTAATTAATTAGTGTTATTTTATTAATATATTATTATTTATTTAAAAATCTAGTCTTATAATAAGTTAGTGATTAATAGTAGTTTGGTAGGAGGGAGTCTAATTTTAGCTTTTCCTTCATAATAGGTGAAACCAGTCAAAGCCTTAAGGAGGCATAGGAGTGTGCTCCAAGACCGGTGTCGTTTTAGGTAAGGAGTGCTAAGGCCTTTTGTGTGTTTATATGCATTATGTGCTTCACATGCTATGTATCCTATGTTTATCATTATTAATTATGTTGTATATGGTATGACGAGGAGTTTAAGTATGTTCTTGTGTTGTTATATGGCATGTGCATTATTTATATATGATGATATGTGTTGTGACCCTATAAGACATGCATGTGAGGGTGTTGATGTGGTTTGTGTGGGAGAAAGGATGAAAAAGGAGGATGGGGAAAGAGGTTGACCAAGGGAGGTGAGTTGACCTAATTATTTTAATGATTCATGGGTGGAAGAATAAAATGGAGAACTTTAGGGTTTTGTGTGGGAGAATTTGATTTATGATTTTTATAGTTTTGTGTGGGAGAAAATAATTTATAGTTTTATATGGGGGAATCTAATTTATTATTTTGTATGTGAGAATCCAATTTATGGTGTTGTATGGGAGAATATAATTTATGGTTTTATATGGAAGAATCTAATTTATGGTTTTGTGTTGGAGAATATAATTTATGGTTCTATTTGGGAGAATTTAATTTATGGTTTTGTGTGGGAGAATATAATTTATGATTTATATGAGAGAATCTAATTTATGGTTTTGTATGGAAGAATCTAATTGATGGTTTTGTATGAGAGGGTCTATTATAAGGTTTAGTATGGATGAATCTTTGGTTTTGTGTGGATTGAATTTAGGGTTTTGTATGATAGAATCTTAGGTTTTGTATGGCGGTATTAATAGTTGCACGGTGGTATTAATGGTTGCATAGTGGTATTAGGGTTTGCATGGTGGTATTAGGGTTTGCATAGTGGTATTAGGTTTGCATGTTGGTATTAATGGTTGCATGGTGGTATTAGGGTTTGCATGGTGGTATTAGGGTTTGCATGGTGGTATTAATGATTGCATGGTGGTATTAATGATTGCATGGTGGTATTAGGGTTGTATAGTGGTATTAGGATTTGTATGGTGGTATTAGGGTTTGCATGGTGGTATTAATAGTTGCATGGTGGTATTAATGGTTGTATGGTGGTATTAGGGTCTACATGATGGAGTTAGGGTTTTGCATGGAAGTTAATGATTGCATGGGATTTAGGGTTTGTATGAAAAGTTCAAGAGGTTGCATAGGATGTGTAAAGTTTGCATGGGAGTGATATTTACGTATGAAAGGTTGATTTGGGATGTAAGGAAGGTAATATAAGTGTTATTTGGGTGTTTGAACATTTTGGATGAAAAATAGTACGTGGAGATTATATAAGGGTCCGTAGGAGACTGAACTAGGGTTTGTGTGGACAATTAGGGTTTGTTGTGGTTGCTTAGAACTTTTATTATTATTATGTGTATTTGGTGATTAAAGTGTAATTATGATGGTGGAATTTTATGATTTGTGATGTGTGAAGTATAAAGAGAATGATTCGTGCATGTCCATGGTGAAAGCTTTTGAATAAGCTACTTAAGATATTAATTACATAAAGTGGAAGATGTTGAGTCGAGCCTAGATCGATCCACCGACATAACTATGGTAGCTTGGAGACGGATCCATCGGCATAATAGTGGTAGGGTATGTTACCCTAGTGACCGATCCACCGACAAAAATAGTAGGGGATCCTGAGCTCAACAAACCCAACCATATATGTTGTTAAGATGTGGGAAGACACTAATAACTTACAGTGGAACACCGTACGAGAAGGGGCTAGACCGATCTATCGGCATATAATAGTGGTAGGGTATGTACCCTAAGTGATCGATCCACCAGCTATAATAATGGTCAGGAGCCAAAAGTACAATGGAGACCAATCCACCGGAAAAAATAGTGGGGCTCCCATACTCGTATAGACTTGATAAAGATCATGGTGTGAAAATATTTCGATAAAGGATTAATGAAGTAATTACTCTAAACTATCTTGGATCTTGACATTTTCACCTGATCATTCATTTGCCTTTATGTTATTGTATTAGTAATTATGCCCTGTTATTATTTTGCATGGATTATGTGCTTATGTGTTGGCCTTAGTGCTCAGTTACCTTACTCAGTACGTAGAGTATTGATCACCCTTTTCATAGGTGCTGCTCATTCCCATGAGTAGTATGCCCTTCTGACTTTGTGCAAGTAGGCGGGACATTCGGCAAGGATGAGGGTTGAGCATGTTTTGGCTCAAAGTTGGAGAGAGTTGTGGCTATATTTCTGTCTTTATATAATTCTATTTCCTTTTGTTATTTCTACCGTATCAGATTTATCCTTTTAAATTTATTACCTTGCATTGAGTACTTTAAATGAATCTTTTATCGGTTGTAAGATATTTCTCTTTTGAATATGAATAGTAATTCTTTATGTGTACTCTGATTTCTATGTTATTATCTCTTTAATTCATTTTATGAAATCTTGGTTTAAGTTTTATATTAATCCTTTATTTAGCTTTAGCACTTGATACTGAAACAGTCAGAGAAAACTGGTTTTGTAACACTCTCAAAATTCACTACTGAAAAATTTCGTTTTGTTAGAAGAAAATTGCGGAAGCCAAAATATTAAACAATAAATTTTGGGGATATTACCGCCACACTTAGTATTGGATTGGTTCACTCATACCATTCTAGTACCAAGTGCTAAGGCTAAGAAAAATGAAATACAACTTGAAAGAAATTCAACATATATAAATCAGAGTAGCGCATCAAATTGTTTACAAGAATAAAATCCACCAATGGTGGTTACAGTAACAACATAACATTAAAAACTAGACCCTAACGGTACTAGATAATTCCTTACTCTCTTTCCTGTTGCCCACTTGAGTAGCACCTGAAAAGATTTGCAAGGGGCACTACCCATTGAATAGGCAGGGCCCCCACGAAGGGAACGCTTCAGTACTATAGTACTGAGTAACCCTTTAATACCACACTTAAAAACATGCATGCAATACAACACATAAGGCAAGCTATATACGTATGTAATGAAAGATGCATACATACCAATCACATATATAACAAGGCTGCCACATGTCAACAAGTTATAAAGTACGATCGATACTTTTGGGCCTTAAGTCATTAGTCCATCATTATTCAATCATCTATCTCATTATATCCAAGTGAGTGTGGGAACCCCACTACTATAGCCGATGGATCGGAATACATACAGGACAGAACGCTTCTGACTGCTATTATTGCCGGTGGATCAATCTCCAGGGCAAAACACTCCTGGCCACTATTATTCGCAGGTGGACCGGTTTGGCCCTGACTCACAAGGTGTTCCACTATAAGTAATTAGTATATTTTCATATTATATTCACATCCAATGCTTGTTTTATTGAGCTCGGGACCCCCACTATTTTAGCCGGTGGACCAAAATACGTATAATCATCATCTAGGGCAAAATGCTCTTGGGTTACTATTATATCCGGTGGACCGATACTTATAATCACTTGCCAGGGCAACACGCTTTTGGGCCGCTATTATATCCGGTGGATCGGTACTCATATCATAAGTCATTTGGGCCCGACTCATTAATATTTCACTTTCATTATTAGTATCTTTCTTTTCCTTAATCAGCACAACAATTCTATTTATTTGCCTCGGACGGGAGATCAATAACACGGGACACAAAGGTACACTGGTCATACCGGTGCATACAAGCTACTCGGTACCCTTCAACCACGAACCCAAGGATGCAAAGGTACCTTGGTCGTACTGGTGCATAAAGCTACTCAGTACCCTACCAACAAGGACACCTAATCCATAAGTATGCATACCCTTTAACTAGGTCCGTAGAGCTAGAAAGAGTAAGATATAAGGCCTAGTTGGGGCACAAAGGCACACTAGCAAATACCAGAATAATCATGGACTAAACCACATCTTTAGGGTAGCAACCCCTAAAGAGTCACCATTCCCGATCTCGAGGTCTTTCACTTAAAGTATTAGTGTCTTAATTAAGGTGATCACGAAAAGCACAATAATCAAATACTTATTCACTTTTAATCGTTCTGATGTCATTAGTCATTTTTTATTCAGAAGGTTATCCAAGATATCACAGAGAAACCATTAAGGCCATCATAATCTCATTTAATTCCAAATTAGGATTTATTCTCGTGATACTTACTGATCATTAAAAACTCTTACCTTGCTAATCAGCATTATTTGAATCATATTATGAAATTCCACAATCACAATGACATGTTAGGTACAAATTACTTGTTTTCCCCTTACTTATATAATTGCTAAGTCATTCATTCCTTACTTGATAAATTACCATATTACCCTTTAGGTTGCATAATTACCAAATTACCCCTTATCCAATTTAGGTTATCAAGTTGTCTCCTACACTTTTTAGATCACCATTCACCCCTCATAATTGCGACACTTAACATATGTCACATTTGGTTGGTTAGATTACTATTTTCCCTTCTTCTTTTATTACAATTAACAACTTTCCCTTCAATTGGATAAATTACTAAATTACCCATCTTCGCTATTATGATTACCAGTTTCCCCCTTTATTAGGTTAAATAATTACTAACTCACCCTTTAGTCTATTATTTACCAAATTGCCCTTCTCCATTGTCATAATTACTGACTTGCCCCTTATTTGGTTAAATTACCAAATTACCCTTTTCCATTGTCATAATTACCATTCTACCCTTCTCAATTACTATAATTACCATTTTACCCCTCTCAATTATTGTAATTGCCATTTTACCCTTTTCAATTATTATAAATCCCAAATTACCCTTCTTTATAATTACAATCATTAATTCACCCTTCTTCCTAATTATAATTACCAATTTACCCTTCTCCATATTTATAATTATTAATTTAACCTTCTCCATATTTATAATTATTAATTTACCCTTCTACATTCTTATAATTACTATATTGCCCTTCTCCATTATTAAAATTACCATAATGCCCTTTTATTGGTTAATTTACCGAATTACCCTTCTCTATTATCATAATTATCCAATTACCCCCTTTTAATCATAATTTAATTACCAATTTATCCTTCGTCATTATCATTATTACCAAGTTACCCCTTGCTCCCAAATTTACAAAATTACCCTTCTACCCCTTACTTCCAAATTGCCATAATATCCTTTTATTTATTAAATTTACCATTTTACCCCTTACATCCAATTTTACCATACTACCCTTTGCTTGCAAATTACCATAATACCCTCATTCATCTGAAATTACTATTTTACCCCTTACTTCCAAAATTACCATTCTTACCACTTACTTGTAAAATTACTATATTGCCCTTTGACTCCAAAATTACTGCTTTACCCCTTTTATCCAAAGATTACCATAATACCCCTTTACTTAAAAATTATCATTTTGCCATTTAATCATAAAATTACCATATTGTCCTTTTGCCTCAAAAATTACCATAATGCCCTTCTTTCTCACAACTTACAATTTTATCCTTTTACTTATAAAATTATCATTTCACCCCTTTCTTTTGAAATTACCAAAATGCCCTTTTGCTTACAAATTACAGTTGTACCCCTTTCTTTCAAAATTACCAAAATACCCCTTTACTACAAAATTTCCAAAATACCCTTTTCACCTATAAAATTTCCACTTAACCCCTTTATTACACCACTTTTATGAATTTACCACCACTACATAAAATAATAATATTAGTACTTTATTCTTATCATCTAACTCCACCAACTTGTCATTATTCAACATAATACTCATTAGCAACTACATATATTAAATCATATACTTACATAGGCATATTACTAAAATACCCTTAGGCTCATAATAACATTGTTCATGCATTAGCAACATAATACATCATAGACAAGCATTTAACATTTCCATCAAATATCAAACTCATTCCTTAAATATCATCTCTACACATGGCACAAAAGCTATCATCATTTTCTTTTCTTTTATTTTTATCCCTAAATTTAAACAACCATATATATCATACTAGGTAACACAAAACATGCATAAAATCATACTAAAATCCCTAATGTGCTAGCATACGTTTTTCCATGCATTTAAGTGAGGATTAACGATTACCTTAATCCCGCAAAAATTAAACCTTACCGGTATCCCGGTTAAAGGTTCAAGCTTTGATTAGCAAAACCAATACCTAAAAATAATGTCAAAACTTATCATATTAGGAGTAAGAAAAACCAAAGCATAAAAATTTATAAAAACTTAATTAATGAAACATTTAACTTAAAATGCTATTATACCTTCAAAATTTTATATCAAAATACTTAAGCAAGCAGCAACTCATCTTACTCATGCAGCGTGAGCTGCATGTAAAATAAAATAATTTATAAAATTATAAAATGTAATATTATTGATGAATTATTTAATTTAATAATTTAATTCATTATAATTTAATATATTGGTTTAAAAAGGATATAGTTAGTAAATTATTAGTTTAAAAAATTATTTAAATAAAAATAGCATGATAAAATAACAAAATATCTATTTTAATTTACTAAATATTCCCATCCAAATTTATATACTCAAAAGTCCATAAAATAATTAAATTAAATAATTTTAAAAGCTAATTTATTTCAAATAAAAGTTATTTATTAAATTATAGGTTTTCTAAAATTTAGGGGGATTACAGGTTTGGTACTAAGTGTGGCAGTAACATCCCCATAATTCACGGATTTTAATTTAAAATTCTTCCACAAAAAAGTAGTGAATTTTGGGGTGTTATAGGGATCTCGAGCTCAATAAGTCAAACCTTAATTAATGATAAGACATGGGAAATATACTAATTTCTTGTAGTGGAACACCATAAGAATTAGGGCCATATCAATCCACCGACATAATAGTAGCTAGGAACACTTTACCTTAGAGATTGATCCATTGACAAATAATAGTAGCCATGAGCATTCAACCTTGGATGTTTCTGATGCATCGGCTATAATAGTGAGGTTCTCCTACTCGCATGGACTGATAATGAAAATGGCATGAAATGGGAATATTAACCATATATCTAATGATTATGTTTAACTAGACTAAATTATTGCTTGTACAATCTATCTTTCATGTATGGCTTTTCTATATGGTTACTTGCTTGTGCTGTCTATATTTCATGTATGGCCTTAGTCGCATGGTTACTTTACTTAGTATGTAGCGTATTGATCACCCTTTTTATGGGTGATGCCCATTCCCATGAGTAGAGGTCCCTTCTGAGTTGGTGCAGGTAGGAGAAGCTGTGTTCGATTCTTATGACTCATTTGAGGCGTCGGGTGGGGCTGAGTGTCGATCTTTTTGGACTTGGCATGAGGCCCAAGAGCGATGTAGTCTGGAATCTTCTTCTTTTTTCTAGCTTTTATCCTATCTTACTGTTGTATTATTCTCTCCCCTTAGGGGTTTGACTATGTAACTATTTTCATTTTGTTATGACTTTTAATCACGCACTCTAATTTTCTCCTTATGAATCTTTTAGATTTCTATGTTTCTAGATCCTAATTGGTTTATTACCTCTTGAGATTATTTCATATCCTTGTGGTTGGTGCGAGACTAGCTGGGGGTGTTATAGAATTTCTCTTCAATTGTAATATATTTCATTACTCTAGCAAGATTACATCTCATCAAAAGTTCTACACTTTTATTTTTTAAATTATTAGTGATAATCATTTGTAATTATAACCACCTTACAAATTCATTTCAAAGGGGTTAATGATCGTTTATCTATCAATCTTGATAAGCCATTGTGATAGTCTAAAAAAGATAAATATGTTAAGTTGTAGATCCTCTCTTAGATAACCAGTGAGGTTGTAATGCTTGTAAATTGAGAAAAGAGTGATCATCAATAAAACTCATTACTATTTTAAAATCCAAAAGCAAGAACCTTTTGGTAGTGGATATAGAGAGTAATTTTCTCTTGAACCACTGTACATCGTACATAAATTTCCCCTATCATCTCCATTCGCTAAAATGCTATTCACCCTTGCCCATGATATTCATCATGGTTGAAGAACAAAGATGGGTCAAGATCCTCTTTTCCGATGGTACTCATCTTTTTCGTTTGTACTCCTTCCCCCCTCCTCTCCTCTTTTTCCTTCTTTGCTCATTTTGATACCATGACCAAAGAACCATGTTCTCTAACTTGGTGTGTTAATATTCATCTTCATTAGATAAATTCTTCTCTTCTTCTTCCCCCATCCTATGGGGCAAATTGATATTTTAATTGAAAAAAAATTATTTCGACATGTACTGAATTTCAACCTAGATTTGGATTTGAAAAAAAAAAAACTAAGTTTTGAGCACCATATTTTATTTTATCTACATAATCTAGTTCAATGGGTGCCCTTAGTATGAACTTTGACTAAAATTTGTATAATCTTAAAGCAGGGCTTGGTTATGGTTCTTTAGCTAGTAGGAAAAAATGTAGGGTTCCATAGAATTTAAATTACACTTCGTGTCTCCCCCATAATTGTAAAGTTTTTAAAATGAAGAGTAAATAATAAACTATGTTAGAGTAGATAATAAATGTAAAACGAGAAAGGAAGAACGTGAAGAGAAAGAAGATGTCATAGAAGTTGTGCAAGTTGGGAAGAGCAAGTGAAAAGATTGAAACCCTATACGCAAGGATCAATGACACGAGCAACTTTAAATTTGGTCGTAAAAGTGAATTTTTTTTGTTTGATTATGTATTTAAACTTTTTATTATTTAGGTTATTATTTTATTTATTTAAATTTCCATGTGTTTCATCTGAGTTACTGAAATTATGCTTAGTTTTAGTTAAAAATATATGCTTTTGTTTTAATTTAGTTCTAAGGGAGTCTAATTCAAATATTTGGATTTTTGTGAATTTATACTAGTAGGCTTATTTTTTAAAAATAATAATATTTAATTCTATATAAATTATGTATATATGTATAATATATGGATATAATATACTAAGTATGTTGTACGGTATAAAATATAAAAATATTAATATTTTAATATATGCCAACAATATGAGGAAAAATTCTGGTTGAAGTATCCTTATTCGAAATATAGGTACAAACATTTATTCATTAATTAAAAAATAAAAGTAGTTGTTCCTGAGTTTTAACGACGTCTAAATGTTTCTCTCTTTTTTATTTTATTTTATTTTATTTTAAAAAACACCCTGAGCATACCACCAAAACACAATTGAGTTCCTCCCGTGTTGAACTTGCTCCTCGCGTCTTCATCGACTCCCAATTCTTTGTCACTCCATTTTCTCCCCTTATTATGTCTGATTTGTTAATCAACTGACCATAATATATTCAAATCATCTTCCTTTAATCAATTCTTAGTCTAATTTTGTGCATTTAGAGATCGAATTCTTCAATTAATTTTAATCGGTGACTTAACCTAGCTTGGTAATTTGGATTTGTTGACTTGCTTATTGCGAATTTCAATTGATATACAGCTGCACTAGCTGGCACGCTTTCCCTTAATTTCTTATGGATTTGTATTTATTGCAGGCTTTAGTTTGAAGCATCGGTGAAAGCTAATGGTGGCGACACTCTGTTAGTAAATGTTCTAAAAATGCCGGGGATACCACTTGTGACTCGAGAGACCAGGTTTGGTGTTAGTTTTATCAAATTATTTGTTAAAGTTGTATCTCAGAGCCAGTAGTCATATCACATTGATGGAAAGGTTCAATTAACTAGTTTTGCCATTTTCAATGGTGATCATTTCTGTGTGAAATGGAGTCGTGACTACGGTGAAGCTTTGCTACAAATCCATGTATGATACATTCTTTCATGCATTTACATTTCCAAGAAATTAAAAATATTAGAAATTTATTCCTAGGCATCAATGGAAACGAGTAGTTTTGCACAAGATTTCACATAATTTGTAGCCTCACCATTAATAATCGTAGCCGATAGGTTTTTCCATGCATTTTTCTACAATTTTTTTGGTAAGATAAAGACTTTTTATAATCACATTAAACGAATGACTACCAGTATTTGTATTAAATCGACAAAATGAATCAAATGCTCAAACTTAACTAGTCTATCTATGTAAAGGCTACTACAAGATAAGTTAAGTGCTATGAACTTGAGCAAGGTGTTCCAATTGGTCATAGCTGCTGAGAAAGTTATAAGCTTTCAAGCAAGCTGCCCAAAACTTGTACACCACCACTGCATAGCAGCTGATTCCAGTTCAGCATACTAAGTTCTTGTAGGACTTTACAAGAACTTAGTATGCCGAACTAGAGATAGTGTTCCATATTTGCCCCATATAAGAGCATTCCAAGAGCAGATGCTTGATGGATTCGACTTGTCAAAGAAAAGCACAACTGATATCAATATGGAGAGTGAATTGGCTAGTCTATTTGTTGGGCTCAGACAATAGATTGTAACGGTTTTCATGGAGGACACTCAAGAAAAATGAGGCTGGAGAGGAGAAGGACCATAATTCTTACTATTGATTTTTGATGATTAATTACAAAGTGTAGCTTTAGCTTATATGATTGACAACACAATATATTGCAAAGGATAAAAACAAAATCTGGTAATAGGCAGAGGAGGCAATCGGCTATAATAGAATACAAGAATAATTAGGATACCAAACATCCCCCTCAAACTGGAGTAGGGAAATGCTTGTCCAGTTTGGAGATGATGTCTGGGTAATGATTGTTGGGAAGACATTTAGCAAAAATGTCCGCAACTTGAGAGCATGCAATTAAATATCAGTCCCATTATGTAATATTGGTTTATTCTTATCAGATTTTGGGTCAGGTAATACTTGATTGTTTTAGAATTTCACATATCAATTATTAGCCGATACTGATATGTGTTGATATTCGCCAACATTTGTTGTTATATTGTTGTGAAGAAAAAAATCATGCCTCAATAACCACGGCATACAAAATATCGTTTGTGACCCCTTGAGATCACAACATTGCTTGCTTGATAGGTGGAGGAAACATGATATACTGAAATCAAAGTTGGTGACGAATGTAATGATATTCAAGCTCAAGGTGTTTGGTTTGCTGATGGAAGACCAACTTTCATTCAATATAAATAGTTATCTGATTGTCACATTGGAGAGGAATTGGGGTTACTTGATTAACACCAAGTTTAGCGAAAAACTTGCTTAACCAAGCAAGTTCAGTTGTGATCTTGTGCTTAGAGTGATACTCCACCTTAGTTGAAGAAAGGGAGATAGTAACTTGTGTTTTGGATTTCCATGAAATGGGATCGCCCTCAAAAGGGATTAAGAAATCATTAACGAAGTGGCAAATGTGTGGGCAAGGTGCCTAGTTGGAATCACAATAGGCTAACAAACATACAATTAAATATCGGTCCCGATATTTATCGGATTTTGTGTCAGCCGATACGCGAAATTGGCGATACGCGATGGATTTAGAACTTCACGTATTTATTGGCGATATATCGGTTATCGACCGATATTCACTGGTGTTTACCGATATTTATTGTGAAAAAAAAGTAAAAAATCACACCGCGACATATAAAATATCATTTGTGACGCTCCGATACCGCAATACCGCGAACGCAACCGCGACCGCGATTTTATTGCTTGCTAACAAGTTGAGATTATGAAAGAGTTCATAAGGATACCCTGATCACCTTGAGGTAGCTAAGAAGGTGGTAGGCAGCATTATGCTGTATGTCAGAGTAATAAGGTAGAACATAGTAGAAGCAAGAATTAAGCTAAAACAATTTGTCTTGATTAAATCGGGGAAACCTAATCAATGACAACTTCCTACTTTTGAGAGGTAGGAATGCTCTCCCAAAGAGTTCCGAATGGTTATTACCATCCCTAATCCCCTTTTTATCCTATTGCTTAAAGGAATATTCTGCATAACAAACCTCCCTTAAACCACTCCCCATTATTTATTTCCTAATTACTCTCCCTCCGCCGAAGCTAATAAAACTGATAAATAAACTTCACTAACCTTCATGATCTTACTGCTGAGCTGCTCATGGCTTCCTTTTGTCATATGTGAATATCACCTACGGTTTAGGATGATTTATAACATTACCCCCGGCCTAAAGATTCACCTTGTCCTCAAGGTGGAAAGAAGGGAACCTTTGATCTAAAGCATGGAAGCAAACAATCAAATATCGGTACCGCAATTGCGTATCGGCCGCAATTTCGCGGTTTTCGGGTCAGCCGCGACGCGAAATTCCGAAATTGCGGCCGATACAGAAAATCACACATTTATCGCCGCGATATCGGCGAAATTTCGGATATCGGCCGATATTTTATCGATATTGACCGATATTGGCCGATATTTGTTGTGTAAAATAATTAAAAATTCACGCCGCGACAACCGCGATATAGAAAATATCATTCGCGACACCTCGATACCGCGACACCGCGACCGCAACCGCAATCGCGACCGTAACCGCGGTTTTATTGTATGCATGGAAGTCCTTTCAAGTAGCTTCAAAATCTGGTAGATTCTTCCACTTGATTAAGACTTCAACCAGTGCTGAACTTCCCTACTTTGCATTTTTGACCCCTAACACCTCTTCTGGTTCTGCTTCAAGAGTCAGATCGGAGGTGAGTTGAGGTGGAAGCTGGGGTGAGGAAGGCACATAGCCGATGGCAACTTTCAGCTGGGAGACATGAAATATTGGATGTATTTTAGCTGTAGAAGGAAGCTCCAGTTTGTACGCTACTAGCCCAATCTTCTGAATCAAATGGTCCATAGTATCTTGGTGCCAACTTTTCAAATGGCCTTCTTGCCAAGGTTTGCTACTTGTAAGGTTGCTGCTTTATTTAGACCCAATCACCCACTTGGAAAGTCACCTTTCTTCTATGAGCATCCTCTTGAACTTTTTTTTTTTGTTGTGCTTGAATCAATTGGGCCTTTAAATCATCCAAGATGACATCCCTCTCTATTAGCTGCTCTTCTGAGGAATTAACTATTGTGCTACCTTTGTCATATCTCACCAATGGTGGGGGATTCCTACCATAAATAGCTTTAAAATCTGAGCATCCAGTAGCTGAATGAATGGTTGTACTGTACCAGAACTTAGCCCATGGGAGCCACTTAGCCTAAGTTCTAGGTAGGCCATTGATTAAACACCTTAAGTAAGTTTCTACCCCCTTATTTACTACCTCAATCTGTTCGTCCGATTGAGGATGATATGCTATACTTCTAATAAGGGTAGCTTGTTGAAGCCTGAAAAGCTCCTTCCAAAATATGCTCATAAACACCTTATCCCTGTCTGACACAATTGTGGATGAGTAACCATGGATTTGGAAAATTTCCCTAGTGAAAAGAGTAGTAACAGTTTGAGCAAAAAAGGGATGTTTGAGACCCACAAACTGAGCATACTTAGATAACCTGTCCACCACAACCAAGACAGTGTCTAACCTCAGAAACTTTGGCAGCCCTTCAATAAAGTCCATGGAGATGTCTTCCCATATCTGGGTTGGCACAAGCAATGGCTGAAGCATTCCAGCTGGAGAGAGAGAAGAGCTTTTTTACTGTTGACAAACCGCACAGGACTGTACATATTTGGTAACTGCCTTCCTCATACCTGGCCAGTACCATTCAAATGCTAACCTCTGATAGGTCTTTAAGTCCCTAGAATGTCCGCCTATAGGGGTGTCATGATACTCATACAACAAGGATTGGACTAAAGAAGAGCTGCTTGGGATGACCAATCGTCCCTTATACCTTAGGACATCATGCTCTAAGGTGTATCCCTTTGGAACCACATTTCCAGCTACCAAATCTACCTTGAGTTGTTGGATAAAAGGGTGTTGCTGAATCTGAGCCTGGAGATCCCTCCATTGCACTCCTCTTGAACTCAACAAAGCCCCATATTCAACATCACTAGCAAATTCCCTTGACAATGCATTAGCCGCTTTATTCGATGCCCCTGGTTTGTAAATGATGTCAAAGTCATACCCCAACAACTTGCTTACCCATTTCTAATACTCCGATCCTATCTCCCTCTACTGCATCATAAATCTAAGACTTTGTTGATCTGACCTAATGAGGAACTTATGTCCTAATAGGTAATGCCTTCACTTCTACACTGCTAGGACTATTGCCATCAACTCCTTGTAAATAGACTTAGCTCTTGCTCGAGGGCCCAATATCTTGCTGAAAAAAGCGATTGGGTGCTTTGATTGTAATAATACTGCCCCCACCCCAAAACCACTAGCATCTGTTTCCACCGTGAAGGGCAAATGGAAATTGGGCATAGCCAAGATAGGGGCTGTTGTCATGGCCCTCTTCAACTCCTCAAAGGCACTTATAGCTTCTGAAGACCACCCATAGCTATTGGTTAGTGAGAGGTGCAGCTATAGATGTGTAACCACCCAAACCCTAACCCTAGCTGCCAGCCTCCCAGCATCAAGGGATCCTCCAGGCCTTACACCATCTTCTCCTCTTGCTCTTCCAATATAGGAAGAGTAAGAACCCTAGTTCTAAGAACTCCACATCCTCATATATTCTTCCCAATCTCCCAAGACCATAACATGTATGCATAACTTAGACTCTAAAACTTGAGCTCTTAGCTCTGTTCAGGTAAGTTCAATTTGAAGAGCAATGCTCTAAGTCACTAATGAAGAAAAGATTGAGGTTATATCTTTTTAATCTTGAACATTACTATATTCTTGCTTCATATTTTTGTTTGTTTACTTGTGGATCACTAGAGGCATTGTTAAATGGAAAATATTGTTCAGAACAAGAAGTTAATGATAGTGTGCTATACATTAGGATTTCTGTCTGGTGATTATTAGGTCTGTATCGTTGTGGAGCCACAATGTTTTAGCCTCTCCTTGTTTTTGTTATTTTTCATATGGATCATACAGTGTTTTACTGTATGGACATTTTGTGAGACTTATGATGCATTCTCTGCTTACTGTTTGTTATGGCCATCTCTGCAGTTTTAACTTCAGGTTTGAAGCTTATTCTCATTGCATCTTTTCTTCTTTCTTGTGGATTCATATATTAGATATATGACTTGTGTGGCCATGCTTATGGCATACTAAATAGCAAGTGTTTTTGTTGTCACAGTCAGTTGAGAAGTGAAGATAATATCAGTCCTCAGAATTCTAGACTGGTTTTGTCTCCTGAAGAAGAAATTGCTGCTGAGCGAAGTCTCTCTGTTTATTGCAAGCCTGTGGAACTTTACAATATCCTTCGCTCTCGTGCCACATACCA
Organism: Tamarix chinensis; assembly: GCA_030549775.1. NCBI lineage: Eukaryota > Viridiplantae > Streptophyta > Magnoliopsida > Caryophyllales > Tamaricaceae > Tamarix > Tamarix chinensis. The sequence goes on along the minus strand of CM060176.1, from coordinate 80,150,630 downwards.
AGTATTATCTCTATTCTCTGTTCACTTGTTTGAAGTTTTTATACCTGAACATTGTTCTCTTGCCTTCCTAATTGATAAGATTATGCTTGGATAGGTCTTAAACCAAGGCATATTTCAATTTCACTAGTTACGTATGTGTTACATCTAACTTGACGTAAGGTGAAAATAAATAAAATGGAGAAGTTTCCATTGGCAGTTTTGGCTATTTGTTTTACTGGTTGAGACTTCATTCATAGTGTTTTTACGTGTGCTTCCAATGGGGTGTTCTAGAGGATTCAAATTCCTCCTTTGCAAGAAAATCGGCATGCTCAACGTCCATAATTACTATTTTTTTGACATTTATTCTTTTTATTTTTTATTTTTTATGTGGATGTAGAGACCTCTTTTATATACAGTCCATACTAATGAACTTTTCTGTTCCAACTATAAAATTTATTGCTTTATGGTGTTGGGATAGCATTGCCTAAGTTGCTAATGGGAAAAATGAAAAGAGGTAACAAGAATAAGAAATGGGGCAATATGTATACTTTGTTTCTGCCTTGCACCTTTTCTTTTACTAACAAAGCCCTTTCCTTTTGTAGCCATTATTCCTTCAGCGATGCTTGAAGTACAAAATTCAGAAGAAGCACCACAGGAGGTTTGACCTTAGTGAATATAATTTTCTTTTTCATATTTTATTTATGTACCATTTTTAAGTATTATATGGAGGCTGTAATTGTGGGACATGTAGTGGCAGATGATTCAAGCATGTACTTCCTATATTTTTACCTTTTACTAAATTTGGCAACATCCTGTCTTACCGAGAAAGAAAAGAGAAAAGGAATAAAGAGTTTATAGCTCCTGCATTTTGAACTTGCTTTTATTGGTTGGGAGTTAAGTCAGAATGGCTTTGGCTTTTGCTTTTCTTGGATGTAATGCACAGAAGCTGCAGTTTCTGGAAGTGTGATTGGCATATGCATAATTTTGATTTAGGAATGGTGTTTGCTTCTGTGATATTCTTTATCAAGCGTGCTATGCTCTAATATAATTCATGTGGATGGTGTAATCAAGAATTGAATGCTTTATATTTTGCACATGGATTTCATTGTTTCCACAAGTGTGATAGCTTTCTGTACCTTGCCAAAGGCTTTATTATTCTTGGGTCCTTTGCATTTTGCTACTTGTTTTCCTCCCTTCTATTTCTTCAATATATGATAGAAGATGACAAATATACATTAAGAGTAATAATATGCTAATTAGTATCGTGAGTATAAAGCTTCAATCGACTTCGAGCATGCCTTGTGTTGTCTTTTTATCAGGAAATTGAGTGTGGTATTGGATTCAAACATGGATTGTCAATACCCAATGCAATTGAATCACTGAATGACATGCTGCAGGGGACAAATACTGGCCATTCTCTTGGTCTGAATTTTTCCGATCCAAAAAATTTACTGGGTTTTTAATGATTATTACCATTAATATAATCATTTCAGATATGATCTTATTGTTCCTGATTTTGTTCTGAAAAAATGAGGAAACAGGCTCTTATTGTGATCATCATCATTTATATTCTCTGTTATATGCCTTCATCATTTGAACATTGTTATCCTAAACCTTAACACCATGTATTCAAGCATATCACCCATTCAATGCCCCATCAAAATCTTTCAGAACAAAATGAAAGTATAAATTAACTGTTGGATATATGTATGTGAGATTCGTTAATCCTTTAGAGTGTTGGGTAGTCATATGTGGAGTATGTTTCCCATAATCATTTCTATTCATTGAACATGCTATTTCAAAATGTTGGAGCTTTTCAAACATCTTTCTGCAGTATTTGTGTTTGGTAATCTGCAATGCATTACTTTGAGTTATCAGTTTAAGTTTGTTACTTTTTAGACATGCCAAATTACCTCTTACGAAAGTTGATGTAGTATATGATGAGCCTGTAGTCTTAACCTGATCCATGGAAAAGGTGGTCCTCGTCCACATGGATACCTTCTTTCGCGGTTCCGGCTGGGCTGGAAGATTCAACAATATTTGTTAAAATCATAGCTGATTTATTATGATTTGATTTGACTTTTATTTTTATTTCATTTGGATTTTATGTTATTTTATTATCTATTTTTTGGTAACAGTTGGGCAATGTATATGGCATTTAGATTTACTATTGAACTCGAAGTGAATTGAATAGATATTTAAATTGAGGTTTGGTGTGGGAACGTAGACTTAAAACTTTAGTTGTACATAAATATGACTTGTTTATCACGGGAGCATTTTTGGCGGGCCAGGCCCAATAGGACTAAGGCCTAGTTTTCATCGTCTTGATAAGATGTGATTAGTGCTCCTGATGAGAATTTAACCTAAGGTAACCGGTTATAATTATTATAAAAATAATAATATTAATTATAATAATAATTAAAATTTTAATAGCAATAGTACTACTATTTTTTTATAAATAGTAATATTAATAATATAATATTATGTATAGTTAATAATAATAATATTATTATAAATAATGATAATGAAATTATAAATGATAATATTGCTCTTATGAATAATTATTATTAGAGAAAATGCACCAAATAATTGTGAGTTTATACGAAATATACAAAATAACCCTTGGTTAACTCCGAGGTTGTCAGAAATTTTGAAAATAGGAAATAAGTGACCATAATACCCTTCCTTATACTTTATCACTTCCGTACCCTTCCTATCCTTTTTTCTTTCATTTTAAATTTGAATTACCAAAGTACTTCTAATTAATTTGGCCCTTTTTCTCACCTTTTTTTTTTCTACTAAATTACCAAAACACTCCTCAATTAATGAACATCCATCCCTCTTTTCCCTCTCCCTCACTCGTGGCCCCACCTAAACTACCCTTTAGTAAATAAATAATGGATTTTTGGGATTTTGAATATGTGGTTTATGATAAATAATGTCAACTTAAAAGGTTAATTATGACATAAAATCTTGGATTAATAATGGTAGTTAAAGTGACAAAAGCCGTGGCTATGGATGAGGGTTAGGTTTCAAGAGGTTAAATATGATGAGTTTGATGTTTAATATGTATGTGTATGTGTGGCAATTATGGAACTATTGTATGGGGTTATGGATGCTGGTTTAATGGCAAGATTAAGGGGCAATTGTGGCAGGTGAAGTTCATGATTAATGGGGTTCAACTTAAAAGAAAATTGGTGTTATGGAGGAAGGTTAAGGTTAGGATTAGGGTTTTAAGAGGTTGAAGATGAATTTGTGTATGACTATGGATGAGGATGGGAACGATTATGATTTGATATGAATGTGTTCAATTGAAAAAAAACTAATCTATCAAAACCACATAGAAATTGAAAAGGAAAACTTGAATAAAAATTACACACCAAATCTTACATAATCGGCACACACACATTCACACTAAAAGATAAAACTTGAAACTATAATATGAATCTTTCTAACTAAATCTTTTAACTAATAAATAATATATATGGCTGATTCTTCATGGGGTTGGATGTCCTCCTCATGTGCTTATCTTAAAATTTCAATAATAATTTTAGTAATGACCATTAAGTCTTGTTTTGGTCTATAGTTAATCAAGCACCTGATTAGGCCCAATTGTGCTAGTTTGACCCAAATCTTCCACTAATGCCAAACTAATGGGCTCTAATATTAAATAAGCTAGCCCATACCTTATATAATTTGTAGGACATGTCCCTTTTTCTTATTGCACAGAGTTGGACATATTGCAACAAACACCTATATCAAACTTAAATGTTGGCCATTGTTGCTGTCCATAAGGTAATGATAGACATTTTCTTTATGGTCTTCATAGACTAGTTGCATTTAGAACCCTGCTCAACAAAGAACGTGTGATAATAAAATAACCCAACAAAATCTCGCATAGTAAGAAAATGGTATTTCTTGGTTATCTGAAATGAGGAGTTGGATGCACCTTATGAAAGTTGGCACATAAATGCTTGTAACATTACATTTTCGAGCTTTGAGGAAAGACATCACCCCAAACCTTTCTCCATTTTTAGAAAAATAATTTGATTTGAAACATGAATATAAACTTTTAAGTAACAAAATATGGTTTGAATTGAAAGGTGTATACACATCATATATTTCGGAGCAAACAAAGTGTTGTCTTGTACATATACACATACTAATTTTATAGTGAACTAAGATTTATGTTAATCTTGATTCATCAACATTTTCTATGGTCAGTTTCAACATTCTCAAAAAGTAGGTCTAGCTATTAGTTGTTTTAGCTTGCACACCACTATAAGCTATTGAGAATAGTAGATGATTCATCAAAGCCAATGGCAGATAGGACCACACCAAAGGATCCCCTTAGATGACAACCATCCACTCTAATAACTAGTGTGCAACCATTTACAAACCCCTTAAACAGGACAAACCAATACTTAAACTAAATGCACTCCCCAGCTCTAGTAGAAGCATAGTGGCATCTTAACCCATTGATTTCCTTCGCGACCATCTCAATGTGATCAGGAATCCTGCATATGACTCATCACATGCTCCCTTAATCTCTTGGCTTTAGTCCTAGCCTTGTTCATTAATATGTTAACAATAACCCCATACTTCTCAAGAATTTTGGTCTTTGAAGCTGAAATGGTGCATCTAGATTACCTCTAAATTCTTCTAAAATTTTCTCCACAGTCTAGTTACATGTAACCATATCATTCTCCTCTAGCCTGAATATACAGGATTGCTTATTGTCTTCACTGCAAATAATTCTCCATCATTCAATACAGAGGCATGGATCCTTTGGTCGCAATCAACACCTTTTCTTTTCAACCTTGTCTCTATTAAGACCCTACAATTTCAAGTGGATTCATAGTAGAGTAAATTTGATTGTTGAGAGAGAAAAAGCAAAGAGAGCGGGTTTATTAATGGTGAAAATAGTCTCTCTTTTCCTTTCCCCTTTTAACATAGCATATGTCTGACTCCCTAATAGAATTAGCCAACTCCCACTATACTATATCATAAAAGAGAATGACTCTAAATAGTATCAACTGTCTCCTACTAACTTACTACCAGACTCAACCTAGCTCAATTGTAGCAGCCCAAACCCATCCAGCACAGCATGCCATAAGCCTTGCCTCACCCTTTTCCTTCCTCACATAATTGTATCAAACAATGGGCCTATCATTACCCTTCGCTCGGTCTTTCACATTGTCTTCAAGGTGGAACTCTGAAAATTGCTCATTGATTAGCTCAAATCCCTCCCAAGAAGCTTCAAAATCAGGTAGTGCCTTCCAGTTGATTAGGACCTAGAACACACTTGTAGAGTTATACTTGAGATCTTGCAAGGCCTCTCGCTCCACTTTCCGTTCCAAATCCACTGTCAATACTGGAGTGAGTGGTTGTCTCTGCTGACTTGCTCCTATAGCTGGCTTGAGCATGGAGACATGGAAGACTAGTTGTATAGCCACAAAATCAGGGAGTTGTAGGTGGTATGTCACTGATCCTATTTTGTCCACAACTTGATACGGCCCAAAAAACTGCGGGGACAAATTTTCATTCAAATGTTAAGCCAAAGACTTGTAACGATAGGGTTTGAGCTTCACATAAACCCAACTGCCCCCTTCCCATTCAACTTCCTTTCGTCTTCTGGAAGCTTGTGCTTTCATTTTACCTTGGGTACGTATAAGATGTTTTAATTCGTCTAATAGAGCATCTCAGAGTTGTAAATCCTGATCCAGCACTGCTAAGGGTTTACCACCCTGAGTATAGCTTAGTAGTGGTGCCAGAGGTCTTCCATAAGCTGGGGGTCATATGGGTGGTAGAATGGTAAGAGGTATTCAACCAATACTCTGCCTATGAAATCCATTTTATCCACTATTTAGGTTTGTCACAAATGAAACAACAGAGATAAGTCTTAAGGCTTTGGTTAACCACCAACGTTTGCTCGTTTGTTGGGGGGTGCTACGTACAACTGAACTTGAGGAAAGTGCCCTGAAGCTTGAAAAGTTCCTTACAGAAATTGCTCACAAATAATTTATCATGATCGGAGACAATGGTGTTCGGTATTCTGTGTAAGCGCACAATTTTCTTCACAAACACAGCCACAACCACAATATTCTAAACCTTTAATCAGTAGTAAATATAGAACTTGGCCAACATATAGATAACTAAGTTTCTAGTGTGCATACGCCCAATCCTTAACCATAAATGCCATTCAGGGAAACCTTGTAGTTGGTTGCTATTAAGGACAGGACGATAAAATCTGGTGATAAAATATGAAATTGTAGTAACAAATGTAGAGTAAGATTGAGAATGTCTTTGGTCGATCTCTTGCATGCTCTTCACCTCTAGATATGAGGCTATCATACTCTTAATTCTTTTATCTTCCACTTTAAATTAGTAATAATTTTAATTAAACGTGCTCACAAAGCACATAATAAGATACACATAACCACATAGCAACTATTGAACCATATATTTATCATTATGCCTATTTTTCATTTTCCTTTTTTCATTTTTACAATATAAAAAAAGTAGAAAAAAATTACATAAACCAAACATTGACTAGAAAAAAATATTAGTCAATCCTATATCATATATTAAAATAAATAAAGGACTCGAATAAAATTTAGGACAAAATATATTAGGTTCAATTCATAAATATTACTATTTTCTTTTGGTAACTTTTATAAATTTATGTACTTATTCGGTATTATCCTAATAAATTTTTATAAATATTAGATATATTAATGAACATATGTAATTTATTCCACAACCTTGTTGACTTGTACTATAGTACTTTGTATTTTTTGTAAATTTATTTGCATTCCCAAAAATTTACAAATAACTAATAGGCATGCAAATAAATATAATACAATATATTTCAATTAAAAAAAAATATTAAAATGTTGATTCGCCTAACTTTGCAGATTTAAACTATAGTACTTCTCAACTTCCATAATTATATATACTTTTCCTCTTTTGTTCAAACCAATTATAATGGTTGCTGAACATTCCAATCAATATGAAAACAATTATTTAGATGGTCATGTGAAATAAAATAATTTTTTCAAAAAGATTTCACATAAATTGAAATTGATTCATGTAAAACAAAGGTATGTATACAAACTAAAATCTCACGTAATCTACTCCCAAACAATATTATATGGGTATTTAAATTATGAGTTACTTTAGAATTCCAAATAATATGAAGATTGCAAAAAATAGCCTTCAATTGCTTCCCACGCTTCATTTAGGCTCTTGTTGAACAAAATTAATTTGATATTATAAATATTTTGATATTAATGTATATGTTAATATGAAAATGATTAATAAAAAAGATCATGCCTTGTCAACCTTACGCAATACCCAAATATAACTATAGTGCTTTGGATTGGCTTGGTCCATAGAATAAAGCTCAAGTAAAAAATGGTGATTAGGAAGAATTGATTAAAGCCTTAAACTAGTTGAGACAAAAGACAATGGCCAGATAATCAAGATTTTTGAGAGCTTGGTCTTGTTTGAGAGGCTGGAACTCACGTTCAACTCACTCTAATTTTCCCAGCGTACAAATCTACCACAGCTATTTAGGATCTTGGAGCTCTGTTACCAAGTTGATACTGTGATTGAAGCTGAACACTATCAAGGTTTTGAAGACCTTGCACCTCCATTTTCCCAACCCACTTCCTTCCTATCTCCTCTTATTGCTAATTGACTCTGTTATATATCCATTTCTCTCCCTCACAACAGACCATGACCCAGCAAATCAAATAACAGAATAAAATGATGACTCGGCATTCTGCTAATAAACTTAGATTCCCACCCCAAGCAGATGCAATTATCTATTTTTAAACATAAACAACCCAACACTACAGGACCAAACAATCAGCCCCAATTTTCCTGTATTCCCAATGAGACATTCCTAAAATCACTTGCCACCTAAATAATACCTTGTCCTCAAGGTGAAGTATAACAAGGAAGCCCAGTCTTTTACACAACCAGCCATCAACATCCTGATCATCATCCTCAAGGTGAAGTAGAACAAGGAAACCCAGTGTGTTACACAACCAGCCAACACCACCCTGATCATCGTCCTCAAGGTGAAGTAGAACAAGGAAACCCAGTCTGTTACACAACCAGCCAACAACAATCTGATCATGCATGTTTCCAGGATCTGGTAATGATGGTGTCTTCCCCTGTCAGAAATAAAACATTCCCATATATGTGCTTGCACAGATTACACATTCATTCACATCTTCTTCCCAGTTTTTTGAGTTAAAGGTTCAGCCACATGTGGAAATGATCCATTCAAGCTTCCCTGATCTGCCACATTATAATCCTTACGAAGCTGTGCAGCTGTGTGATGTGGTAGTGCATAGATGCAAACATCTCTCAGCAGGAACGTTTCATATCCAGCATATAGTTCCTTGCAGCCTCCCATCATAGCAATAAAATAGACACTTCCACATATAAAAGGTTATGGCCACTCTTTGTTCTGCTCTACTTAACCCCCACAACGTGTTGCCAGTTCATACTATTGCAGCATCTGCATATCTAAGCATTTGGACCAGTTGTTGGTTCTTGTATGATGTACTGGCTTCTTTGTCTTTTGGCATGAGTTAATTTTTGCTGTGGATGCCCTGAAAGAATAAAGTAACATGTAAACACTGTTTCTTGGGTGTGTCTAGGATACAAATGACAGTCTCTTTATCGGGGGCATTGGGGAATGGATTTCAAGTGCAGAGCCTATTTCCTCTGGATACTTATTTGGCAACATTGGTTCCTGATTTCCAATCCTCGGAGGTATATTGTGCTAAAATGATCTTTCTTTTGTTTCACAGATCTAGTAATGAGTAAAGTTTACATTCTTATCATCCTGGCGCTTCTCCTGGCTTTCACCGTCTGTATTTATGAGATTGGTGGCTGTTCAAGTTTACATTCTGTTCAATTATGAATATGTGATAGTAGCAGTGAATTATTCTCAGAATTCTGCTATGTTCATTTGTCTATTCTATATATTATGTTGCTATCCTACATTCTTACAATACTGATTTTTTTGGCTGTAGATTGAAATTTATCACTTCAGTGCAACCCGTTCCTTAACTACTTCTAATATGCGGGAGGCAATAAATCAAGCACAAGCACAAGCACAGTTTACTCTTCCAGAGATGAGTAAGCTAGCAGTGATGACCAAAACTAGGTCACTTTTCATCTTGTTTATAAGCTATGGTACGCGTAACCAAAAATCATTAATTAATTTGGACAATCCTGTTTACAAAGTAGATGCTAGTTAGATCAAAATTTGTTTTCTTACAGCTGTGGAAAATTCATCTTTTGTTGAGGATAGAGAGAAGGATCGTGTAGAAGCTTCATCCATTCCATGTAAGTGATGTTTGATTTTAAAAAGAAGATAGAGCATTCCATAGCATATTTTTCCTCTCAGCTTTGGAGCTCCCCCCTCTCCCCTCTTCCACTCTCTCCTGTCTAACTGTGGTAATTTCTTTTAGTTGGAGACAAGGTTACTCCTGCTCTCTTGCAGTGTGGGCTGGTCTAGAATGTGCTGCAGCAATTGCTCTCTATTTGGGCAGAAATAAACCAGTTTAAATTCTCTTTCTTCATGAGTTGTAATCATATGTTTCAAACTCTATTGGAACCAATAATTTGTGATGTAGAGTGCTTTGCAGATTTCTCTTTGTAAGTCTATTGTCATTGTTGTCAAAAAGTGCTTGGTGCCCATGAGACGCTTAGACTTTGAAAGGCTCAAGGCATTAGGTGATTGCCTAAGCAAGGTGGTGTGAAAAATTTGGTGGAGTTTTAGATTGAAGCACAAGCGGAAAATTCTCTCTGAAATATGCTAAAATAAAGATTGCATTCATGAAACTTTTTCTATATCATCAAGTGGTCATCATAATTAGAAAAGAGGACCTCTAGATAGGCTATAGTGGTGTAGGAAATAGAAAGCAACAGATGCTTCCTTATCCTTTTTTCTATGTCTGGTTGTAGCCAGTCTTCTTCTTTCTCTTCTACCTTTTCCCCTATCACTAGTAGTTTTCTTTCTCTTCTTTTGTTTACCAACACTGTCTTTTTTTTCTTCTTTCTTTTTTTTTCTTTTTTTTTTCTTTTTTTTTTTCTGTTTATATATTTTGTGTTTAGATTGTAATGGCTTGTAAAATGAAAATGATATCTGGGACCAAGCCTCAATTAAATAACTACGAAAAAAAAGAAATAGGAAAACAGACCCAAAGGCAACTCCTGAGGTGTGCCTGGATGAGGTTCTGTTTATTGGACTGAAGTGAGCTGCTGATTGGTTATTTTTCCTCATCTAGGTGCCTTGGTAAGTTCCTGCAAACCTTTCACAACACTGCCTGTTGTTAACAATCAGATCTTCGATTCTAATCCTGTCCATCTTATAATAGTTGGAAACCATGGCTCCTTTTAAGGTTAAGATATTAGTTTGCTTTGTTGTTCTTGACAAAGTTTATTCTAAAAATCAGTCACAGACAAAGCCACAGGAGATCTTGTTGTTTTATGCATCTTCTGCACCATTAGAGTGGTGAGGTGACTCAGCAACTGCTTTTTCATTTTGAGCTTGCTATGTTTATATGGTATATTTATGTCACGTGTATCCAAAGAAGATGACTGGAATATAAGGAATTTTTTTTTCCTTTTTGGAGCTAACACAGGAACATAAGAATAATTTATGATTGATGATCAGCACTATTGGTTTCTTGTAGTAGTTTCCACCAAATGGGTAGGTGCCCGAGTTATTTTCGGTTCAGGAGATGTTGGATTTGTACAGTGCTGTTACTGATTTGCTTATATGCAAAGGGGTTTTGGCAGGATTCTAGGCCATGGCTAAGGGCATATAGGTCAAAGTAGATTCTTCTTTTTGATTAATCAAAACCTGTTCCCAAGTAATCATAAAAGTGCTTGGGGTAAATGCTAGGAAGGGATGTGTGTGAGTGCTTCCTTTTTTCTGTTATATAACGTCACTAGATTCAACTCTGTAATCAAATATTCTTACGACTGCGTGAGTATTTTCATATAAATAAGACTATATATAATATCATTAAAATGTAATTAGTGTTTTTATAGCTGTATTGTCAATATGTGTAACAATTCTGTTTATCTATGATAAATAATAGCACAAAACCATATACCTTTTTTGAGGTAATTGATTAACTAATTAAAGTTGTTAATATTCTAGAATTAAATAACAAAATTTAAGATTTTTGAATGGCCATTATGAGAGATTTAATAGTTCACTCTTAACTGTAAAATGAATAGCAAAAGAGCTAACAGAATAAAACTATTAATATTCCTTTATTAACTAGCTAAAATTCATTCTTTTATTTGGAAGACCATTATGAGAGATTTAATGGCATTAGTTCAGATTAATTGTAAAATGAATAGCTGAGAATCTAGCAGACATCATTGGCCAAAATTAATTTTCGGTAATTAACTATGGTAAGCATATGAAGGGAATCAATATAATATGCCATCTAATTAATTGATATTGTGAATAATGATATGGGAAAAGTAAGTTAGAGAATAGAAGATGAATAATTATGAGAAAATTCCTTCCTCATCTCTTATTATTAAGTAAATACTCCTAGATTTTGCTGGATTCTTTCTTTCATCTTTTTCTCTTCACTCAAAGGAGTGGGAAAAAAATAGTTATCTTTTGATCTTTAAAATCTCTTGTTTGCCTTTATTGCAGCAAAAGTTGGAAAATACTGTTTATGGGGAAAGATACCTTTGGAACCTATCATCTCATCATGGGAAAGGTCTCCAAACCTTAGCCATGGGCAAAGAGTTCAAATCATGTCTGCTGTTGAATTGCATGTTTCTCATGTGAAGGTATGGAAACTTTAGGAGGATGACCAAGACCTCCAGCAATTTGAGATGACAATTCTGTTTGGTTCTCTTGTGGAAAGCTGGTGCATGTCTCTCGTCATCAGGCATTCTGAATGACTGTATATTCTGTCCTACTTCTATTTTCTGTTTGATGGGTCACCTTTTCTATGCCTGATACCACCTCACTAATCATTTTTTTTACTCCTTGTGGGTAAGAACAAAGATTTAGTTCACTTTGTTTCTTGAAAGGACTGAGCGGTAATAATATATGGGGATAATAACATGTTTGTTGTGCTATTTTGTTTATTTTAGAAGGATATGGGATTTTAAATGAGGGCAGGTGTCTCATGCTTTCCACTATCTTGTGGCTGCACTCTCTCTCTCTCTCTAACATCTTGTACTTTCTCCCATAATAAGCAATAAAATTTCAACCTAACCTCAAACTGATATTGTTTTTTACTTGAATTTTCCTGAAATCAGAAGCTCTTCAGTAAATTAACAACATAACTAGAAAAGATAGGCTCTCTAAAGTTGTGGCAAACCTACATTGTTGTGATGATGTCATAGATTCTGGTGAGGACTAGAAACCACAGTGCGTGAAGTGTCTTTGCTGGAAAAGCAGAGGGTCAAGTCCAACTTTTGGGGCCAAATTTGTTATGGAGATAACATCCTCTATGAATCCCTTATTTAACATTGTTTTGGGAGGTAGCTTGTAGACTACAGCACCATTTGGGATCTGAATGTGATCTTACGATACTGTTTGGGATCTGAGGTAATAATATGGTAGTGTTTGATAGACACGAATTATTTATATATGAATGTGTTTGAAATAATGAATCAATGTATAGTGACAATTTTAGGCATGTGTGAGGTTTGTGGGGTTAGTTAACAGAGGATATTTTTATAATAGAAGTAAATAGGATAAGAATTTTTGGATATTCAGTTGAAATTGGTAGGACCTACTTATGAAGTAATAATAAGTTATAGATAATGATATCACAATAATGAGGTAAAACAAACAGCCTACATAATGAGCAAATAATGAGTTTTACCGAATGTCAAACAATGCTTACCACACCTCTGCTAAACTTGAAGACTAATAGCAGATTGTTTCTAAAGACCTGCAGAGAAATCCTCATTTTTTTTTGTGGGGGGTTGAGGGATTTGGACCTTTAGGTACTTGACTACCTAGTCCTAACTAATAGTTTGACCTATTTGGTGGTGCCTAACTTTGTATGCTATTGATGAATGACGAGAATCATGCCTAATGTCCTCAAAGACACTCTGGATGATGACTGAGTGACTTGAATTGAATCACACAAAGCTTAAAGTTTGCTGTGAACCATCATGCAATTGGGATATAGGTCTCATTAGGTTGCAGTTTGCCAAGCTGTAGCATTCTCTCTGATTTTGCCTTTATCTTGACTATTCAACTTTTGTTCATGATGATAGTTCTGGTTGTCAGCTGGAATCAACTGGCACTCTGTTGTGCTTTAAGACTACTACCCACTATTAAAAATTATAGGATAAAAGGAGAAAAATAATTTTTGCAGTTTCTCTTTTGACCCATGGGGGGCTTTTAGCCTTTTAGTGTATATTGATTGAGCATATTGTTGTGAGCTCCTGCTGATGAGTTATGATGGTGAGGCTATTTTATCTTCTTCAGGTGCTGTTTCTATTACAGTTGTTTTTGTCCTGGCCAAATCTCTGTATTGGTGTGTCCCAATACCTTGTTTCATGTCACATCAATATTCTGGAAATGATTGTTTGTGCCTTTTTGTCTTTCAAACCTAATACCTCTCACTATTTCTATCGTGCTTGTTATTAAGGTAATGGTGCTTTGGTTTTTGAACAGGGAACAATAGTAATAACAGTGACCAGGATCTCTGCTGCTCCCTCTATCCTTAATCTCCAATTCCTCACCCAAATTCTGGTTGTTTGATAAGCTGTTGGCTTGCACATAACTGTCCCTGCACCAATAACTGACATATAGCACCTGGAATCTATTAATTTATGACATCTTTTCATTTGCAGGTTGCCATTCCATATTTCAATTTTGCTAAATGATGCCCTTTAATTTGGGAGATAATATGGAACACACAGAACACATAGCAGTCATTACCCACTCAGGCTTGTGTATTCCCCCCCTCCCCCCTGCATAGAAGCATGCATGTGAAGTAGAGAGGGATCTTACATTAGGTTCTTACTACCTGGTTTTGATACAATATCTCACACGAATTTCTTTTGAGATAGGTCACGAAATCATTCTCATTAGTTGTTAATTTCTGTGGCTAACAACAAAAATGGAAGGATTTGCCCTTCTAGGACAAATTTCTTCATAGTTCTGAAATTCAAGGCTTGCAAAATCGATATGATGATGTGAAGATTATTCCATCGGCCTTTGTATCAGCTTCATCTTTCTTTGCGGTTTACTGATTTATTTATCACACTGCAACATGTCTTGCTTGACTCTCTGCAGTTTGCTTTGGATAAAGAGCGACAGATATCATTTTATCCATCATACAATAGCAGTGTGGTATGTGCTTTATGTCAATCAGAATGTTTTATTTTTTGAGGGGTATTATCCTTATATATTTTAGTAGTGACTTTTTTTTCCCTCATTTTATTCTGTAAAAGAATACTTCGCACCAAGTAGAAGTGACAATTTCTACTGAAGAGGTTGGGGCCAAAGAAAGATCCCCTTACAATTCATCAATTTACAAGTCTTCTGTTTCTTCTTCATGTCCTGTTCTACGGTAAGATATATGTCATGCTTCAATATTATTATTGTTATCAGGAGCTGTTTGAGGAATGAATGATTGTTATTGTCTGAGCTGGTGTCCTGGACCAATGTAACTGTGCTGCAGCACTGCTATGACTGCTCTATTAATGTTTCCTTGTGAATTACCAGCTGTCATTCTGCTTTTTGATTGCCTTGACTGATCCAATGTTTCTTTTATTTGTTTATTGTTTCATGTAAATTCATGTGTCATATAAGTTTTCGGTTTCAATGTTTTTCTTTTCATTCATCCTGTTTTCCTATGTAATCTTAAGTATGAGTTTATTGCAATGTGATAATCTTTGGATGCTTTAGAACTTAGAAGATGCTTAATGCTTGTAAGTGGGTCAGCCATAAACTAATGTAGATTTTTGAGATAATATAAAACTGTTATGGTGCTCGTAGTAGCTTCTATCATTCTTGAACTTTGTCCAGTTTCTAAACTGTGAAGAGAACTTTTGTTTCCCGTAAGACTCAAACTTGGCTATGCCGCATTGAGATGATTCTTAGGGACTTATTCTTACCTTTAGCCTGTAATACTATTTTACTTGACCTTCTCATCCTGTCATGCCTTGTTTTGTGCATCTATTTTAAAAGAAACTTCCTTTCCATCCACACATAGCTTGTGAAACCATGAACTTGAACCTTGGTTCTCCCTCATTAGTGTGCACCACTTCAAATGTATGATTCATGGTCATGCAATTGTAGCGCTAAAGTCAAGAATACCTAAGAAGCAGATTTCAGCATGTAAGATTCAGTTTCATGCTTCGGATCTGTCAGTGCTGATTTAAGCACCAAAAAATTGTGAATCTTTTTGCGTGTGGGATTTATTTCTCTGTTATAGTTTGATGTTCATCACTTAAATGCGACAGGATTCTATCCTAACTTATGCAGTTTTGCATTTAATATCAAAAATGAAAACTCATGGGTATGGTTCTTTCGAGCTTCTCTGTATGTGGGGTCCGTTCAGTGTACCGAAGCAATTATCTCTTATGATTAAAGTTAGGGATGACAATTGTCAAGGGGGCTGGAAAAACTCAATTCCCACCATAATGGTTTTGATTATGTGTAATAATAAATGGTTATGAAGACAAGATTTGGGAAAATGATCCTGCTGGGTTTCATGCAGGGGTAGGGTGAGGAGGTCCCCATATTTATATCTGCCTACAAACCTATCTCCATTACCTGATAAGAGTACCCAAAAGCAATCTTGTACATGTGTATTGAGGGATATTGCAACCATATATGACTTATAGCATAATAAACAATTAACAATATGAGGAATAAAACAGTGAATAGAAACAAACCCTGCAGAGATCAGGACCTCAAGGCATATGGTAATGAGGATAACACCAAAATCCCTTTGGTAATGGATATGGTGATGGGGAACCAGACCTGCCTATTTCTATCGCTGATTCTAGAATTATCTATGTAGGACATGCTTTGTGGGTCTAGGCATTGTATCCTGCATCATCTCCCCCTTCCACCCCCCAACACAAAAAGAACTTTGTCTCTGGCTCTTTGCTAGGCCTCCATGAACGATTTACTTTTGATAATTTTTCTCTCTTTATTTTCCGTAGGTTGAGAACTGGTAATGTTATCTTTAATTATCGCTACTATAACAACAAGCTCCAGAGATCTGAAGGTAATTCCTGTTTCTGATTTGGTCATTGCTTTCTTTTATGAGCTTTCTTGAGTGTGATCTCAGTTCTTGAAATGATGGATTGTAACTTTATTCTATCTTATTTATGGTTGGGCGGGTGGGCAGACAATCCTATATTTATGTTGACAATTATGTGCTCAACTGAATTATACAAGTGAGTTGAGGAAGTAGGTGCTGTGTATGGGGTTGGTCCTAGCCATGTTGGTTTAGTGAATTGAATGGAGATGCAGGTGGGTGTGGTATGAAAGTGTTGGTGTTGGAGCATGAACATGAAACTAGTCAATTGAGGTATGAAAGTGCTCAACCGTCACTCATGGAAGTTGCCTTGCCTTGCTAGTTGCCACCTTTGATCCTTGAGATTAAATCCAATCCATAGACCTTGGATTGGTGTGTCTTGTTTTGCAAGCTTGATTGAGTGACAGTATGGTGATTTCAATTATTGACATCACCTTGGTGGCATCATTCTTGGTGACCTCACCCTCCCTTGATGGCTAAGGACTTCACCATAACCATCTTGATTTGGGTTGAGACTTCACATGTGATCACATGAGATTTCTTCCAGTGTGGCTTGGATCAACCTCTTGTAGCATTTTGGACTGCTGTTCCTTACATGAGAATAATTTTGTTGCCTTGGTGAAAATAAGTTGATGCTCTCCATGTAATGCTAATACATGATGAATTTGCTGCTTCTGTTTGTTTAATGTGCAGCTAGTGCTTTGATAAGAATCGTACTTATATTGTTGAATTTCCAAGATAACCATTTTGCTTAATTAATGTAGGGCTATTTCATGAACGTATACAATTCACGAGTATTTTAAACAAATAATATGTATATATTGATCAAAGCTCATGGGATAACTAGTGCTTAAATGTGAATGTGAGAGTCTAATTTTATCTGTTGGATGATGAAATCAAGGGATGAGATTTAACGTGCAACAATATATCCCATATTCATAACACAACAATTTTTAGTAGATCCATTGATATAAATGATCTGATGGTCAAGAAGTATTCTTACATTCACATTTTAGGAAGAGGTTTTACTTGGTCCTTATACAATACAAATGAATAATAACACAAAATTATATTATATAAACAGAACAAAATTGCAAAAGGAATCATATTTAGTACATACTATATGAAAAAAATATAATTCTCCAAATTTTAACAAAAAAAATAATAAAAAAGTCGATTAATAAATTCAAATAGTGCTATGTTCATATAGATCTATAGGTGTACATAGAATTTTGTTTGACAAAAAGGCTACATAATTTAATTTATGATATTATAAACAATTTTTATCTAGAAAACATATAATATAGAGGAATAAAAGATAAATAATTTTTAAAAAAACATACAAAGGAGAAAAATTGTCGCCATTGTCTATGCAATGCAAGGATACCTCAACTTAAAAAATATATATGACATCGTCAAAATATAATTAGTAAATCTTTCAGTTCATTTAATTATATATTTGCAACTTTTTACTCTAAGAGGAATATGAACACAACATTCCATGTCATAGGAGAGCACTCACAAATTGTAAAAGAAATAATATGGAGTAAAGACTGAACTATGAAGAACCCACATTAATATATGAGGAAATTAATCACTATTGTGAATTCTTGTGAATTGTTCAGATCATTTCAAGTCACCTTGACCTTATAGCGATTTATGAAATATTAATCATAGAAAACACATTTTGAATGAATTATTGGATTTTAAAGATGTTTACTATAAAATTATATTTTCAGGTTGTAATTATTTTTATCATAGGATGGAAAAATGGAAGTATGAATTTTGAAGAAATAGTTGACTTTAGTGTTAAACAAAGTCTTCAAGATTCTGTTAGGGTGAACCCCGATCATCATTGTAATAATAAGAAAGATGAATTTTTAAATATATGATATTCTTATAAAATATCTTACTATTATCAAATTATAGTTTTGATAGGTTTCATTATCGTTTTATGAAATAACATTGATCAAGCTAGTAAACGACGTGAAGATTGTAAGAGAAAGAACAATAAACAGAATGAGGTATTATCATTTTATGTGGAATCCCATCCTGGAAAACTACATCAATGATTCTGTGGACGGAGAAACCTCTAATTTGTAATCTCCAGCTCATAGCCCAGGGCGCAAATCCATAAAGCACCTTGCCAAACATCACTCTCCAACTAATTATTCGTGGAGTCACATTTTCACCACTACAGGGTTGACCCCGCCGAACTATGCCTGTGAACCATCTTTTTAAACCCATGGGATTATTCTCTAATTTTGAGCCACATCTCAAGAGAGGGTGTGAACACATGGAACTATGGGATGATGTTTTGATCCAAACAATCTGTGAGCATGATCCTAAATTTAAAATGCAATTGTATTACTAAGTATATCTGTTGTCATGGCCAAGGTTGTTTCTGTACTGTCTTCATCAGAGAAGAAGATTATTGCTTTGTTGGTCCTAGATTTCTACTGATGATATCATTTTTTTTTGTAAGCACCTGTGTTTTCCGGTTATGCATATCAGTGCGGTTCTCTCTTTCATTTCCTTTTTTTTCCTGATATATTGCAGTCACTGACGATTTCTCTTGTCCGTTCTGTTTGGTGAAATGTGGAAGTTTCAAGGTCTACTTTCTGACTAGTTTCTCACGTGCTTTCTGATTTTTCTACAGTTTACATCATTATTTCACAAAACTGATTTTGACGTTGGTTGTATATAATTCTGTAGGGCCTGAGATGTCATCTCTCTGCATCACATGATCTGTTTAATTTTGAGTTCTGGGTTGGTAAACTTTGGTTCCAAGGGCTTTAAATATTGCTGTTTAGAGATTTCATGTAATATCTGATTTACTTGTTGCTATGCTTTAGGTTACAGAGGAATACCAAGCTGTTAATGTGTCTGTCAAGACTGACAGCTGGAGACCTGAGGTAAATATTGTCTCATTTATTACTCCTTTTTGGATCTTATGCATTGCCTCTGAGTGCTTGTTTTGATGCTTGACTCCACAAAAATTTAGTCTTTTATATGTTGACCGTATCACAAATAGGAAGGCATAAATTGGCACTGCCTCCTAAGATCACTTTATATCTGCATAGCCTAAGTTACCATCATTCAAAGCGTGTCAGCATAATTGTGGACTAGTTTCGAATTTCTAGAGACTTTATTACAGATTATATTTTGGGGGTTTCTGTTATTTGAATGGTGATTTTGAGATCTAATGAGTCATGCGTGATATGTCTGAAAGTTTTACATTTTATTTTATTTATTTTATTTTTTTATATGCTCAGCAATCTGATTGCTATAATGGTATTGCTTCTGTTTTTGGCACCTGATGCTAAAGGAGGAATCTCATTTCTGTAGTCCTTGATTACTTGATTTTATTCTCGCTGTTTTATTTGTTATTATATTCAACTCTACTGAATTATGATAAAATTCTGGAGCTTATGAGTTGCTTATTGTGGGGGCTTGGCTGAGTTTGGAATCAGAAAAGTAGTACAGGGCTGTAGAAATGTCCAGAATACTTGGAAAAGGAAACTGCAATCTTGTTTAGAGGAACATGTTTCAATTTCCAAGTAGTTTATCCACTTATGAAGTACTGCATACTTATTGTATTGTGGATAAACTAATAACTAATGAGGAGTCTACTGAATGTTTTGATGATTAATCTCAGTTTTTACTAATGTATCTGGTATCTGTTGTTACTTCAGTTTATTTCTGATCTTTTCTTATACCATCCTGTTTTCTTAGGCAGTTTGGTGTTCTAAGTTCTAGCATGCTAGTTAGGTTCAAATAGTAGTTGATGCTGATAGTATAAACGTGAAATATTTCTATTCATCTCCAAACTACATCATTCAAACGTGTCAAAACTCTCTGTTCATTTCAGATAATTGGAGAAGGGGTTGATCCTAAACAACAAACTTTCTTCTTATGGTAATTGCTGTTGCTGTTGCTTTATTGTTGATATATCTTGTTGAATTGATTCAAAAGGGATTAAAAAGACTGGGTTCTGAATTTTGTTGACAGCTCAAAGCCATTGAGATGGAAGAGAAGGAAACGTTCAGTTTGCGAACCAAATTCCATGCAACAAACTGTCTTTACCTCTGATATGCCCATGGTTGTAAATGAGGTTTACGATAGGGTTGATGGTAGGGGGAAAATTTCCTATGCATTCTATATGTAAATTTACAGATCTTTGGATACATCTGAGGATGTGTTTTATTTGACTAAATTTATTGTGTGATAAGAAATTTTTTAATTTTTTTTATTAGCAAGAATTAGGCATATGAACCCTTTCCTTTGTAGCCTGAAAATGTTTATAGTGTTGTGTGAAATTGAAAGTGGAAACCAGAAGTTGGAAGAATTTAGTGTTAGGGAAAGTAGAAGAGACAATATTTACGTTGAAACCTAATGTGGGAGAAAAACATGGGGACAGATATCATCCACTATCTGCAAAACATAACTAGGATTTACAATTGTATGCCCTCCACTTCTTAACATTGGGCCCAAAGCCCAAATGCCTAAAACTGCCTTTATCATATGGCAGGCCTGCTTTGTTGTATCTGACCCAAATGTTAACCTTTGATACGAACCTACCAATAAAAAGCCTTCTTTTGTTTAGTCTAAGTACTATTTTCATAATATTGCATGATAAATTTTCTTTATCAGATGCTTATTCTAGTAAAGCTGAAAAAGCTCGGAGCTCAAGTGCAAACTATTCACAGAGTGCTGTTCAAGGTGCTCTATTCATTTCTGGATCACTTGTATTACAGTCTGTTCATTTCAACCTTTGGTATAATGAGTTTGGTGCACCTATCTGCAGAACCTGAATGCATTCAGTCTGTAGCCAGAAACAACTTCTCTCCTCCAGCAATGCTCCAGTTTGCAAGGACAAGAAAGTTATCTGTTGAACGTTCTGAGAGCCGGAGGTTCGTCATTTTCTCTTGTTCTATGTTCGTATTTCATTTAATCTTTTATGTTAGCATATTTCCTGTATTGCCATGGACCAACACCAGTCTTGCCGGCCAAGGCTAAAACCTAGCCTGCCTTGGCAAGTTTTACCGGATCTAGCTATTTTTTTTATTAAGTAAAATAACTTCTATTACTGATGTGATCCCACATTGAAAACTAAAAAGATATCCTCCATTCTTGAGCTAACAATTAGTTGGAGTCAGGGCTTTTTCTGGGTAAGTACGTATGGCGGCCCTTGGACAAGTATGCCTTAGGTCCAATATTAATTGGTCGTGGGTTAGGTTGATTTTAATTGGGTCTTATCCTCTTCCTATACTTCCCTATAATCCCATCCTTTGTCTAAAACCAATCACACACAAAATGTTCTAGCATTGCTCTCACCTGTTTTTTAACCGAAATCTGTCTGCTCCTGTCCCACCTAGTTCAGGGATGTTCTTCACAGTTTAAACTTCATGGGTGATCAACCAAGAGGCTTGGATCTTGAAAAGCACACAGATCGAGCTATTGAAATTTTGCAAGAAGATATAAGAAAACTAGAGTAGTCCATTGAGAACATGCAAGAAGAAATGAGGCAGATGCGTACCATGTTGCAGCCCCATGAAGGAGATGCCAATGGTGTTGAAGAAGGCTCAAGTGAGTCTGGTTCATCCTCTAATGGATCATCACTTGAACCAAGAAGGAGAAGGCATGTTAAAAGGGATGATTTTCTTGATATAAGGGCTTAAATCCCTAAATTTGAAGGCAACCACAATCCAGAATAATTCCTTGAGCGAGAGTTGAGGTATGCTAAGCTATTTGAAGCAATGGGGTACAAGGATGTTGAAGTTTTCAAAGTGGCTGATTCGACGCTTAAAGGTCATGTGGGAAAATCTCATTCATCAAAGGTGAAAGAATGGAAAGTCCAAAGTTAAGTCTTGGACAAAGATGAGAAATCTCATGAAGGAAAGGTGCTTACTTGCATCTTCCACTCAAGACCTCTATAACAAAATTGACAAGGTCAAATGAGTGTAGAAGAGTACGTTAGAGAATTTGAAAAAGTCATGTTGTGACTCGGGCTAGAAGAGGGTGAATAATACAATATGTCTAGGTTTGTTGGAGGCCGAAGACAAGACATTGCAAGGAAGGTTGAGATCCAAAGATGCTAGAAGAGCTATTTTACCTATCCATCAATGTGGAGATGCATAAGAAAGAGAAGTAAACACTTCGGTTTTCTTACAACAAAAACATTTCTAGCACTTCTAAAGGTACTCATAAAACTTCAAAAACCCCATCTATACCCATTAAGATTGATGTGTAGGGAAAGAGCAAAGAAGTTACATTTGAACCTAATAGGGCGAGAAATGTCAAATGTTTTAATTGTCAAAGGTAGAAACAATCAAGGCTTGGCCATCACCAACAAGCCTAACACTAGTGAGATCATTCCATGGGCTTGCTTCCTTCTAGGTGGCTCATTAAGGAATTTAGCACCCTTTTGGCCCCTATCACTAAATGCATGAAGAAGGGGGGAATTCAAGTGGACAAGAGCAGCGTGAGAAGCATTTGAATTGGCTAAAGGAAAGCTTAGTGAAACTTCTATCCTAGCCTTACTTGATGTTTACAAATTATTTGAAGTTGAATGTGATGCAAGTGGAGTCGGTATAGGAG
The DNA here is from genome assembly GCA_030549775.1 of Tamarix chinensis. NCBI lineage: Eukaryota > Viridiplantae > Streptophyta > Magnoliopsida > Caryophyllales > Tamaricaceae > Tamarix > Tamarix chinensis. The sequence goes on along the minus strand of CM060176.1, from coordinate 80,127,750 downwards.
CTGTTTTACTACAAGAAAGAAAACCAATTGCCTTATTTAATGAAAAGCTAAATGGGTCAAGGGTTGCACATGGATCACTAGTCATTAAAGTATATCAATGGTTAAGACAAGCTCAACCCAAGGCATGTAAAATGGTTGAAATTTTTACAATCTTTTTCCTTTGTAGCCAAACACAAAAGTGACAGATTGAATATAGTAGCAGATGCACTCTCTAAGAGATATTCATGATTTCTTTTCTAGAAGCAAAATGTTAGGGTTTGCATGCATCAAATAACTCTACGAGGAAAACAAAGACTTTGTAAACTACTTCAAGGATTAAGAAAAGCTTCAGGTTTCCTTTATGATTCAAGGCGGCTTTCTATTGAAGAACAAGAAGTTTGGCATTCCTAAGTGCCCAATGAGAGAATTGCTTGTGAGAGAGGTACATGGAGGAGGACTAGCTCGCCACTTTGGAATAAACAAAACTATAGATGTTCTCTAAGAACATTAGTTTTTGGCCTAAGATAGCGGGTGATGTAAAAGGTGAGTGGTAAGATGTGCCACATGCCAAAATTCTAAGAGTCATTTTCTCAAGGGCTTCACACCCCTTTACTTATCCTATATCAGTCATGGGACCACGTTGTCATAGATTTTGTTGTGGCATTGCCTAGAACAAAAAGAAAAAATAATCCCATAATGGTGGTTGTAGATCGGTTCTAAGATGGCTTATTTCATTGCTTGTCACAAAACAGTTGATGCCTCCTACATAGGTTACTGTTTTGTCAAAGAAATAGTTAGGCTTCATGGTATCCCCAAAACTATCGTCTTTGGTGCTGGGGCATCCAACATAAATGGATATTATTTACTTATTAATTTTTACAAAAAAGAAGACCCAAAAACCGTTATAATTTGGAAACAAATAATGAATTAAATTATGAGCCACTTAGCCATGCAAAATTCGTATTTAAGCTATCACCTTTTGGTACGTATTAAGTGGCTTAAAAATGGCTATTTTGGGCGAACATGGCTTAGTTTTTGGTTCTAGCTACAGTAGGAGGTTGGCTAGCTTGTTGAAATTTTTGGGCACAAAAAAGGAGGATCGAAGGAATAGAAAAAGTGGCAAATCAACTATTGTTAATTATGGCAGAAAAGTTAAACAAATGGCCATAATTGTACTTAAAGGTCTGCAGGTAAAAAAGTCACTTTCGCCTTTTTACTTTTTTTTTTGATATTTTAGCCCTAGCATAGCTTTAGTTTTTTAGTTGTAAAACACCACAAAATCAAAGAGGTGGAAAGCATGGGCTGACATTTAGGCCTGAAAAAAACCAGCATACCTAGTTGACTTTGGTTAGAATTAAATTAGTAAAGGTTAGTCTCTTTGACAAGTAAACTAGTTTGATTGGTTAAAAAAATCAGCCCTTTTTATTTTGATGAGTTGTAGTATAATTAAATGAGACCTAACATCTTTTATGTGTTAGTATTACATTTGAATGAGAGGAAGATATGATTATCCATTTTTCTATCTGAAAAATTTGAGAAACCCCACAAAACTCAGGTGCAGAGTTTTGCTTATCTTCAAGAAAAATCAGTCTTTATACACCTTGGATGGTGATAATAAGTATTTAACCTTGAGAGTTGCTCATATATCAAATAAATTCCCTTTCCTCATCTCTTTCTATAGTTTTCTTTTGGTGGTAATCCTCTAACTCCACCACAATCCTTTAGTTTGACCCAATTGTTTTTCATATGCATCAGTCTTGAATAAGGATACCAAGTTCTTTAGCTATTTTGGAAGATTTTGTGAAGATTAGTTTGTACCAAACTTCTCCTGAGTACTACTTACCATCCACAAGTTGATGGGCTAACTGTGATAACAAATAGGACCTTCACAATACTCCTTCAGAGTGTGGTTCCTAAGAGATTGAGACACCAAATTTAGTTATGCAGAGTTTTTCTATAACCATTCGACCATGTGTGCCACGGGTCACTCACCATTTGAAGTAGTGTATGGATTAAATCCTACTACTCCTATTGACTTCTTACCCCTTCCCATTGAATCAGATATCGACTTTGAAGTAAACGAAAGATCTAATGAAGAATCGACATGAACAAGTGAGGGTTAAGATTGAAAAGGTGAAAGAACTAAACAAAAATAAAGCAAACTAGCATTGAAAGCAACACTTGTATGAACTCAGAGATTTGGTTTGGCTTCACCTGATAATGAAAAGAATTTTTGCTAGAAGGAACAACAAACTTATGGCAAGAAGTGATGATGATGCAGGAGCATCCCTTTCACAAAGCCCAAAAATTCTTCTAAGTTGGGAAGGAATTCACGAAGCTCTTCTTTTCATTTCTCACGTCTAAAAGAGGCATGTAAGTCATGCAACTTGCTTTCTAGCTAGATTTTTTGTAGCTCAGATATAAGCCAACCATGTAGCTCACCAACCAGCCACTTCTTATTTCTCATGTCCAAGGGAGCTTCACAAAACCTGTAGAATTTTTGAGAGAGAATAATATTATATATTACTTTTGAGAGAGCACATGTTCTATTTATATACATCTACACAATTGAAAAATATTCTACCTCCTAAAAAACAGGAATTAAAATATCTACCTAACTCCGAACTTTAAGGAACTAAGTATTTGACACTCCCCCTCAAGTTGGGTTGTAGATATTATAAATACCCAACTTGCTACACAATCTCTCAAAGTTAGGTCCTTGAAGAGCTTTTGTGAGAATATCTGCGTACTGCTCCAGAGTGGGAGTGTATGTCACTCCATGCAGAGTTTTTCTATAACCATTCACCCATGTGTCCAGAATAATCACCTCATGCAATGCACTGTAATCAACTCAGAACTGCTAACTCCTATCTTTCTTTTGACTAGTAGCATTGGACTATAGAAAGGGCTATGAATTGGATGAATCAATCCTGCTATTAACATGTCTCCTGCCAACCTTTCGATATCATCCTTCTGTATTTGAGGGTATTTATACAAATGCACATTCACTGGTTCTATTATGGCAATAGAGGTATTTTATGATTTAATTCTTGTGCAGGTGGTAATCCCTTCGGTCTCAGTACCTTGGGAATGACTTGTATCACCGCTTGCACTTTTGAGGAAGCCCTCTCTCAAAGTTATTGATGTATTTTCCAAATTGAAATTCTTTCGTAATACCATCTAATTAATTTGTGTAACCCTAAGTTTCTCTAACCATTGCATGCCCAAGATAACATCTACAATTCCCAACTCTAAAGGCAGGAAATCTTACAATTTTTATCTCTGATAATGTTAGTATCACTCCCTTGCAAATTCTAGTAGTCTGGGCAATTCCTATGCTCATGAGTACCTCATAGGACGCAATGGCTAGAGTGGTAAACTCAAATGTCACACCAAGTCCTCCTTTGCAATCAAATTTTGCAGAGCTCCACAGTTGACCTAAATCACCATCGTTACTCCCTTAATTTCCCCTTTAAAATTCATTATCTCGGGAGTACTAAAACCCACAACAGAGTTCATGGAGAGCTCAACCTTTTCCTCTACCTTTGCAATCTTCATTGGGTTCATTAGTGGGGGGATCTCCTCTTCCTCCTCGTCTTCCACTGCCAACACATGTAGCTACCGATGACGACACTTATGTTTAGGAGCATACTTCTCAACGCATTGAAAACACAACCCTTGGTGCCATTTGTGCGTCATCTCAGTTTTTGATAGTCATATAAACCTATTGTGCGACAACTGCCTTGAGATTTTTCTATTGAATTGTTGGGGGTGGTCTGGGTTGGGGTTGTTCTTGTCGGAAATGAGGGGGAGATAATTCATGCTACCGGGGACAAGGAAGAAGAAAATGGTGTTTGGTAGTTTGGGGGTTGTTTGAATAAGTGAAGGTGTTTACCTTGGGCCTGGCGCCAATCATATTTCTCGAGGTGTTTGGGTTAGAACCCTCTGCTTGGATGATGTGATTCTTTTTCTCTACTAATTGAGCTGTCTCCATAATTTCTGTGAGCCCAATAGGCCTCATTAGTTAAACTTTAATGTTGGCTTTTGAACCATTCAGGAACTTGCTCTCCAGCACTTCCTCGGACAATTAGGTGCCTCTAATAGTTCAAATGCCTCTAGATATTCCTCGATTGTTGATAGTTGTTGGATTGCTACTAGTTTTTCGCACAGGGACCCATCTGGTTTGGGTCGGAATCGCGTTAGGAACATCTCCCTAAAGTTCCTCTAGACAGAGAATTTCTACCCTTCCTCGGCGTACCAGAACTAGGCCACCACCTTATCCTCCATAGCCACCGCCTCTGTCTCCATCTTCTCCACCTTAGATAATTGGTTTAAGTTGAAGTACCTCTCTATTCAAAACCGCCACCCATTAGGATCAATGCCATTGAAAGTCGGGAACTCTAGTTGACAGGCCGATATTATGCGGCTCTTCTCCACCCTCTACCATTGGAGGGGGTACTCCACCACCCTCATCTAGTTTCCTTCTAGGATTAGTCAACAAGGAGCTCCCATTTCTAGCTTGGTTTGTGCATGGTAACGGGGCTAATATGGATTCTATTGTCTTCTCAATCGAGCCTAGCTACTCCTCAATGTCAAGTGCTCATGGAACTTCCTTAACCACATCCATTTTCTTCTGCCAATCTTCTTGAATAAGCATTGGTCATTTGTCCATCTTTGCCTCCAACTCCTCCACCTTCTTAGGCACCATCTTCCTTGTTTGTCACTGTTCCTATACCACCTTGATAGAATCCACAGTGGAACCTTAAAGGGTCACAGAAAATTATGTAGTTACACATAAATCAATTGGGTGATGAAGAGAGGGATTGCATATATGTTCAGAGATGGGAAGATACATCTTGACATATGACAGACTTATACCTCCCTCCTTCCTTTCTCTTCAGTGCCCTACTTAATTTAATACTACCCCAAGCACCGCCTCCAACAAAAAAGATACCCTAAGGAAAAATTCAAATAAAAGTCATAACCACCAATGGACTCCCTCCACCCCATTCTAACAAGGAAATACTATGAATATAAAGGCTAAAATACCCTTCCTAGCTACCCATAACAGACATACCCTACACCAAGCCTCACATTCCCCTATTGTTCCTCCTAGCATAGGTATATTTAATCATGGGCCTATCAGCCTGTAATAGAAAAGTTACTTTCCACTTTATGCTTTTAATAATGTTTTTGGTCTTTAGCATAAAATCTTCGTTTACTTTTAATAATTTTTTTAGCTTAGTTTATTAACTTGTAAGGAATTTCCCAAATTAGACATTCAGAAAGCACCAAACAGTTCTTTATTATTTTTTTATTTCAGCTACACAAAGTTAATTTTAGTTTTGGTTAGGATTAAACTAGTTAAAGATAGTCTGTTTGACAACTAACTAGTTAACTAGCTCTTTTGTATCTTTAGTTGATTTGTATTGCAACTAAATGTGATCTAACACTCTCCTATAAGTGTTGGATTCACACTTGAATAAAGGACAACTTTGACTTTGGCTATCTTATTTCTCTTTGTAAGAATCAATCCCCATCATCTCTAGTACATGAGTTTGAAGTTTGAATTTGAAAATCTCACAAGATATATCGCAGGTGTTGAAACCTTTGGTGATTCCTACTAGTATATGATCTAGGGAGATACGAAGGGTTATATTCAACCCCATTTCTTCACCTTCTTCTCCGTTTTCTTATTCGGCTATCCCCCATTGATAGTCATCCTCCTAACTTAACCTAATTATTATCCTCATATACATCAATTACTTGCTTAATTGAGTGAGGAGTACAAACCAAAATATTAAAAAGTTTCAAAATTAGTTCCTATCAAATCTATAAAGGACATCAATTTTCAAAAAGAAAAACACAGAAAATGCCATAGATCTACTTGCTAAATCATTAAGGATGAGTCTCTTTATCTAGCTTGGAGGCTAAGATGTGTGTCAAAAAATTCTATTGTTTTTGTCTCGAAAAACATGGCAAGCAGCTGCAGTGAGCAAATCTCTAATCAACTATCTTCTCACTAGGGGCTCTATCACCATTTGGTCACCCTCTTAATTTTGTGAAAGATGCTCATGTTGTGAACAAAGGCTGCAGATATTCTTAATTAGGATACCATATTGGACAAGCTTATCCTTAGTTTGTAATCAAGTCTACACCGCCATCTAGAAAATAAAATAATGTCATAGGAGTGTGAGAGGGTTCCCAACAACCCTTATCCATAGGACTGTAAATGAGTTGAGTTAGGGGATGCTTAGGGTTGGCTCGTTTAATAACTAAGTCTAAAAATAAAGTTCGAGCTAGGCTTATAAAGGCCGAACTGAATAAGCTCTTGAGCTTTTGCAGTGTAAATGAGTTTGAGCCTAGATTCTTCATATTCAAGCATGGCTTGTTTATTAAACGAGCCTAAAAATAAGGTTCGAACTCAGATCATTTAGTAAAATAAAAGGTTGAGCCCTTAATGAGTTGACCGTAGAATGCTCATGAGCTGGCTTTGTTTGTTTGTAGCCCTACCTATCCATGCCACTCTCTTCCCTTTGGGTGTGATAGCTTCATAAGCTAGGGAGATAACATAGTTACCCAACTTGCAAATCTGGCCCCTAGCTGTTGCAGTAGTGAACAAGGTTTGGTAGATTTGCCTATGGCTTCACACTTTCCTTAAGATCCAAGTTTAGTGGCTTTAAGGTTAATATGCCATAGATTAGTATGTTTGATATAGTAAGAATGGATCCACCTAACCCACATTAGGGCCTTCTGATCCTGGAACCATATTAACCTGCTAATAGCAACTATATTCCACCAAAATATATCAATGAATCCTAAACCCTCTTCTTTCTTTTGTTTGCAAGCTTTATACCATGAAATTGGTGCTTTCTTCATCTTTTCAACTAATCTGACTAGTGAAAGCTTCTACATATAGCATTGATCTCATCAGTCACGTATTTAGTTAGTGGAAAAATAAGGCACCGAATCCTTCCATTCATTATTACCTGTTGGCATCCTAATCTGTTTCAGCGGTGTCCAAACCTCAACAAAATAAGGATGAGAAAACAATTGTAACTTTGGGCTCAAGTACCTTGTTTTTATGTAATGATTGTAATTTGGGCACAAATTATATGAAATAATATTATAAGAAAATAATTGGTTACCATAAGACCTTAGATTTGTATATCCCTATAAATAGGGACCCCTATGGTAATAAGAACCCAATTAGGATATTAACAATAAATGCTAATTCTTAGCTATTGACCCTTCCCTCTATCACTCTCTCATAATACTTGGAGCTCATCCCTAATCACCCTTACAATCATCCATCTTCATCACCTCTCTACACATTTAATACATCTCCATTAACAATCAGCGTAAGTGCTTATAGGTTGCAAAAGAATTAATATAAAGGGAGGCCTTATTCTTAGTAAATTATGAGTCTTGATTAGTGATAGGATTGGAATCTCATGCCCATAACCTTTCCATGTATTTGAGTTAACTCTCTTTATGACAGTCCATGTTTGATTCTATAAATGCACATAATAGCTAAAAGTCATCATCTGCTCTTCTTATTGTATTACGAGACATTTTCAGGTGTATAATCTGTCAATGATGATATTTGTTATTGCATGGTAGAATGTAGTGATTCTCTAATTATTTCTTCTTAGGCATGCAATTAAATTCTAATCATTTTTAAATTGATCAATTTATTTCTCTTGACTTATATTCAGGCGTGCTCTCCTAGAGAAAAGGAAGTTCTTTCACTCACATCGAGCTCAGGTAGTAATCATCATCCATTTAAGTTTTCATTTAATATATTTTCTTAAATGAGATTCTAGGTTTATACCATTCATGATACATGTTGTGCTTGTTACACTTATGCTATGTTTGGAAAGTAAATAATTTCTAGCTTAATCAATAATTTCAGCTAATGTGACCCATTAGTATTATTATTATAAAAAGTATAAATAATTCATATCTTTTATATTGTGAAGTATTTTTTATAACTAAAAGAATATCCACGTATATGTCGTAAAATGTCAACATACAAGAAGTCATTAAATTTATTTCTACTCTTAGTTTACCAAAGAGATTGTTAATTGTGATGCTAAAAATTGTAAAAAAGAAGAAGATGACGCATTGTCTTAATATGCACCTAGGTTGATTCAGTCTACTGAGTAGGAAGTCTTACTTGAATCCATCATAAAGAAGGTCCAAGTGGCACTCAGGTTGTGCAGGTTAGGTTCAGGTCAGTTTATAGTAGGTTGGTTTGTTTGAGGGTTATTTTTGTTCGTGGGTTGGTTGTGGGTTGAATTGGGTCATCTTATTGTTCTGGTTGGGCTGGGTTCAGGTTTGAGTTTTTGTAGGTCCGGATCGTATCAGATTAATTTACCGAGTTAGGTCAGGTCAGGTTTGGTTTGAGCTGGTTCGGATTTTGATTGGGTCGGGGTTGGGTTATTTTTGGGTCCAATCGGGTTTGGGCCGAGGAAACTCATATTCAGGGGATTTCATATTTGAGTTAATTTGACGAGTCAGATTGAGGTTAACTTTACGAATTTGGTTTTTTAGATTTTGATGAGTCGTTTTGGGTTCAGGTTGAGCTAATCCTGGATCAAGTCACTTCAGATTTGGGTTGAATGGACATTAACCACTAAAATTAATCTAACTCTTTAATGTCATAAGTAAGCATTAAGTTTGATTTTATGTAAGTATGTGCTTAATAATGTGTTATTGATTGTTATTTGCTTAGTATTATGACTTTTTAATGTTGTGTTTTTATATAAAAAAATTTGATAAAATTAGAATATCGTTAGTGAATAAGTATGTGTACAATAAAAATAAGAAAAATGAGTAAAATTCATATAATAATATATTTTAAAAAGCTTTAAATAAATAAGAAGACATGTGTAATTTTTTATTATCACAACCAATTAATATCGAAGTTGGTTTTGTCGAGGTGAATTAGGTTGATAATGGGTCGGGTTAATAGTGGGTTGAGTTGATGTCGGGTTGCAGGTTGGGTCGGATTGATGAATTTTTTGGGTTATGTGGGGTTAGGTTTTGTGTGGGTTGGGTTTGGTCGGGCGGGTCAAGTCAATTGTTGCCAGCTCTACCGCTATGTCATGTAGACAATTATAGAAGTCATCATGCACAGAATTTCATGTTCATCCTTCCTTCGCTGCCTCTTAACCATGGGAAAGCTTTTTCCCATGTAGAGAATGATCGACACATTCCGAGCCAATTAGCAATGCCATACTTCCTAAGCAAATGGGCATAGCACAAAGAGATGATCCAAGCCCGCTTTCCCTAGGTTACAAATACCACACTTCATGTCTTCTATTACCCCCCAATTGACAAGGATTTAATAAGTAGAGCCTATTGACATAGGAGCCACATGATGGACTTTTACCTTGGCAAACCTGCATGACACCATACCACTATAGATGCCAAGGTTGAATTTCTCCTTTAGGCTGTTTCCTCTCATATGCTCTGTTGAATTTCTCTTTTCACAGCTAACATGCTGTTTCTCAGTTATAAAATTCTCCTAAAAATCCATGGTTATTGAGGTGATCATTTAACCTCTGCTACATCAGCTCCCTTGATGTAGTAATCGTGCACCTATTGAATATAAATATCTCTTTGCAGTTAATTATAGATGAAAAGATAAATATATTAAGGAGGAAGAAGGAATGCTTTTCTCTTTGTTTTATTTTATATCGGGTGTTACAGTAGATATTAAATATATACAAGTATTAGCAGTCAAAGGAAGGAAACAACAATATTATGGGATAATTACATAATTATCTTATGGGAAATAGTCTCCCTACCCTGCTCCTAAATTCTCTGGAATCATAATTATTAATTATTCACTGGTATTAAATATCCCCAGTTTCCTCCTTGAAATAGGTTATTAGAGTAAAGTTGAGATATTTCAACACTATCCTTCAAGGAGAGGTTGATGTTAATCATGTCCAACTTGCTATTGAATTTCTTGAAGCTCAGTCCTCAGTGAGTGCATCAGCTGTTTGATTGTTTCTTGAAACATATGTTAGACACACTATGCCTGCATCAACCTCTCCTTGATGAAATGTCTGGCTACCTCATCCTGTTTGGTGCGATCATGTTGTACTGGGTTTAATGAGATAATAGTGTCAGCTTTATTGTCACGAAATAGTTTTATTGGTGGGCCAAAGCTGACTCTTAGTTGTCTAAGAAGTTTCCTTGGCCATAAGCCTTTGTAAATTATAATTCTGCTTCATCACTACTTTGGGCAGCAACATTTTGTTTCTTACTCTTCCAGGTTACCAGATTTCCTGATACAAATGTGCAATAACTAATTGTTGATCTGCGATCAGAGTTAGAACAGGCCTAGTCTGCTTCTGTGAATGGTTCTATCCTTCTTTTTTCTCCCTTCTTGAACAGCTGTCCTTTTCCTTGTGACCTCTTGAGATATTGTAGGATTTTATAAACCGCTTTTACATAAGCTTCCTTCGGCAAGTGCATGTATTGGCTTACAACACTAACTGCAATGGCAATATGAGGTTTAGTATGAGAGATTAATTTTCTCACCAGTTTCTAATAGCTTTCCCTGTTAACATACTTTCCTTTATCATTGAGTCAGTTTCTTGGTTCAACAGAGGTATCACTGGGTTTGCAGTCAAGCTGCCAGTTTCTCTCAGTATGTCAAGGATGTACTTACGTTGTGATAAGTTGATACCTTTCTTTAACCTAGCAACCTCCATGCCTAGAAAGTATTGCATCTGCGATCCTTCTCTTCAAATTCTGTGTCCAGGACCATTTTTAGTCTCCATTTCAATCAGGTTGTTTCCGGTGAGGATGATAACATCCACATATGCTATAAGTGTAATTCTTGACCCAGTCTTTCCATATCTGAAGAATAAAGTGTGATCTGATTGGCCCTGCCTGTATCCTTGCCCTTGTATAACTCTTGGAAATCGATCGAACTGTGCTTTGGGTGACTGTTTGAGTCCATACAGATTTTGCAGAATTTTCTATACCCCACTCCCTTTGCTGACTCCCGGTGGAATCTTCATAAACACTTTTTCTTCTAACTTGCCATTGTGGAAAACATGTTTTATATCAAGCTGCAAGAGGGGTGATGAAGGTGTAACTTTGTTTATACCTCTAAACATATTTTTTAGATACGTATAGAATGGTTCTTGGCAATATGTGTTTTGAAGTACTACAATACTTTCTTGAAGATTGAGCCATAACTTAAGAGTTTTGTTTAAATAATATTCCAAACACAACCTCAAATGACATGCAAGGAGTTGGACTATGTTAAGATGAAAAATTGAAGGGTTTGGACATGGAAAGTCGACCATGCAACGTGGAAACCAAGTTAGCTAGGATTTGGTAAGTATTAGCTAGGGTTTCTTAGTTAGTTAAGATTTGTTTTTAACTAATTCCCCCCTTCCCAATGTGTAATATTGCTGGTTGACAAGGTATTTCGTGGGTGTATGTCTATAAATAAGGCATCCATTTGATTATCATAAGGTGTGTAATATTGAGTAAAGGATTAAAGTCTCTTTGTGATCAATTAAATCTTTCTATTACTTTGAAGAGTTGAGGGTGATCTTGAGAGGATTCTTAGTTTGTTCTTTTCTAGATTTTATTCAAAGAATTTTATATGTGAGTTTTCTTGGAAGATCCTTGTAGGGGCTATGTATGTGAGGTTCCTAGAAGTTATAATTCAGCAATTATCACCATTCACCTTTCCTTTCATTCCATTGGGCACACATCCACATTATTTTCTTCATTTCATTTGATTTCATGGTGTACTTTTATGAGAGAAGATTGTGTTGATTCGATAGTGGGAAGAGGAGTAGAAGATCCAAATCAAAGGGCTTATCAAGATTTGCAACCAACGATATAAGGACTCAAACAATACTTAATTTTGCTACCAGAGCAAAAGTCTCAGTATAGTCATTATGATAGTGTTGGGCATACAATAAAATTGCGATCGCGGTCGCGGTGTCGCGGTATCGGAGTGTCGCGGTCAATAAATTATGTGTCGTGGCCGTCGCGGCGTGATTTCTGATTTTTTTTTCACAATATGGATTAAATGTTATTTATTCATCATTTAATTACTTATACAACTATGCATAAAGGTTATATGTTATATTAGAAGTCTTTAAATGACTTATTATATGTTAAATTATTCTAACAACACTACTTTTTCTAATTAATAAATAATAAGTTATTATATGTTAAATTATATGTTATAAATTTATTATATGAAAATTTATAAATAACTTATTATAGAACTTTCATGTAGCATATGAAAATTAGCAACATATTAATATATTATTCAACTAATAAATAATAGCTAATTAATAAAAACTAGATAGCATAAGTTAAGTAGATTAGTTAGCTAATTAATAAAACATAGATAATATTATCACATATTAGTAGCATAATTTAACATAAATCATTTAAATATTTCATATCTACTAAATAAGGAATATCACATCATTACTAGGTTAAGTATTAATATTTTATTTAAAAAATTCATATATGTAGCATATGAAAATTAATATCACATCATTACTAGGTTAAGTATTAATATTTTATTTAAAAAATTTATATATGTAGCATATGAAAATTAGCAACATATTAATATATTATTTAACTAATAAATAATAGTTAATTAATAAAAATTAGATAGCATAAGTGAAGTAAATTAGTTAGTTAATTAATAAAAAAGAAATAATATTATAGCATATTAGTAGCATAATTTAACGTAAATTATTTAAATATTTTATATTTATTAAATAAGAAATATTTAATTTACTAAATTACTAATTTCGACAGTTTAGTGTGACGTATCTTATAAGCTAATATGGGTTACTGTATCAGAGTCTCAAAGTCAAACTCTCAGACTCAGTCGGTCAGTCCCACACCCCCACTCCTAGCCTTCGACGGTTCCAGACAAAATACGCGATTTCATTCTATGTTCCAGAGTGCTCGACTTCGAAGTTCGACGACCTCGAGTGCTCGAGCTGCTCGACTCTTCCGGAGTGCTCGACTTCGACCTCGAGTGCTCGAGCAACTCGACTCTTCCGGTCTTCCTGTTCGCAGACATCTGCTTCGAGTTCCAGAGTTCCCACCTCCAATCCAAGGTTGCAGCTATTGGTCACCGTTCGCCGCTCGTCGTCTGCCGCTCGCCAGTCGCCAGTCGCCGTCCGCCGCTCGCCGCCCGATTCTACGGTTCTGGGTTGCGGGTTTGTGTTTTTTCCTTTCTTCCATCAATAATTGCTAGTTACTGTAGGGTCACCGATATTTCGGACAATATCGGCGATATTTTCCGACATCCGATATTGTGCCGAAATATCGGCGACATTGCCGTGAATTTCTCCCTCCGTCACGTTTCGGTTGTTTCGCGTCGCGTCAGGCACTGATTCTGCGAAATTGCGGCCGATACGCAATATCGGACCCGCGATTTCATTCCATGGTGTTGGGCAGATCCTTTTGCTACAAAATGAGGTTTGTTGTAATACCTCGAGTCAATATGATCACATGTAGTGATGGCAATGGGGCGGGGCGGGGATGGGGATGGTGTCCCCATCCCCAAACCAGAAATAGATACCCATCCCCATAGCCGCCCCCATCCCCGATTTTTGTTAATGGGGAATCCCCGCCCCGATCCCCACGGAGGCTAATCCCCCATCCCCGCCCCCATTCCTTGAACTAGATCCCCGATCCCCGATCCTTATTCCTCGTTCCCCGATCCCTGTCCCTGAAACCTATCACCCACCACCCCCAAAACCTGAGCAACCCAAAAATATAATTTTCCAGCAATCATAAACATGAAACATAAGTTTACTTTCTAAAAATTGTACAGTTGTACTTATATAATTTTTTTGAATAAATTAAAATTACAACAGCAATAAAAGTAATATATAAAATAAATAAAAATTAAAAATAATTACATATATAGATAATTCGGGGCGGGTTCGGGGACGGGGATACAAAACCCATCCCTGCCCCATCCCCGTTTCCATACCCGAAAAATTCCCCGAACCCGAACCCATCCTCGAAAATCCTCCCCGAACCCAACCCCGATAGGGGAATCCCCGTCAGGGCCCCAAACTCGTGGGAATTTTTGCCATCCCTAATCACATGGGAGATACCTTAGAGCGCTTTCGGATTGATTTGCTGGCTCCATAGATCAATACGAGTAATTTCGGCGCGCTTTTTTTCCCACTCACGTGCTTCTTGAGAAATTTTCAGAAAATTTCCGAAAGTTTCAGGGAGGGTCATCTATCTTAAAAATTGCTCCACAACTAGCACGCTTAACTGTGGAGTTCTTTGGACGGAATTACCAAAAAGGTAATATACCATGTTGATTTAAATAGCTAGATCAACCCTTATAACACTTAGCTCAATTTGGGGCATTACATTTATACTGTTTATTAGTTCCATCTGCCTAAGACTTCACTTTGAATGCCCACTTGCATCCAACAACTTTTTTGGTAAGTCAATTATTCACCATTTATAATTCTTCCCTTGGACCCTTAATTATTTCCATTACAACTTCCTTTCATTTAGGATGCTTTAGTACTTCATAAATATCTCTTGGGATTTCTGTTTTGTTAAGATTAGTAGTAAAGGAATGGAACCTTGTAAAGAGTTCCTTATATGAAATAAAATTTGAGGTTATATGAAGTGTACACAAGCATGGTGGCTTTTTAAGAGTGATAGGTAAGTCATCATTTAGAGATTCAGGGTTACTTGTGCTAGTGGATGGCTTGGGAATCGACACCGTGTTAGACTCTTTTGGTCCTCTATCGGTTTACTTTGGCCATTGGTGAGTATATGAGTATCTCCTTGTTTTGAAGTTCAGGCTCTCTCCCTTTGTTTGCTTCTTCCGCTACTAGTGGATGAGGGCATGATATTCTCGGTGAGGAAAAGATCATTCTTCAAAAACTGATCTTTACTCATACTTTCCCCCTAAAGAGATGTTTAAGTGAAATAAGGTTAATTTTCAAAGGTGACATCATAGCTGACCAAGGTTATTCTAGTAGAGGGATTGTAAAATTTATAACCCTTTTAAATGGGGAAATAACATAGGAAGACACATTTAGTTTCCTGGGTATCCAATTTTAAGTGGGTTTGAGGGTGACTATGACAAAAGTAATGTGCCCAAACACCCAAAGAGGAATTTCGTACAATACGTAGGAGGTAGGGAAAGCTTGATCGAGTCTTTTGATGGGACTCTTAAAATTTGGAATCGGACTAGGCATGCAGTTAATGAGATATGCAGCAATCAAAAGGGTATCCCCTTACCCAAAATGCCTTAGGCATGCTAGATGTAAACATAAGAGCTCGAGCTACATGGAGGAGATGTTTGTTTTTTATTTTGGCGACCCCCATTTTTAGTGGGGTATGAGCGCTAGAGCTTTGACGAAGGATCCCACTCTGAGATAGATAGTACGTAAGGGAAATTTTGAAGTATTCAATGTTATTGGTTCTAAGAATCTGAATCTTAGCTTGGAATTGTATTTGGATCATTGTATGGAGATTGATTAATTTATTGTAAATTGGTATTTTGTCCTTTAGTAGGTAAACCCAACAAATGTGAGTACAATCATCAATAAAGGTTACAAACCTGTTTGTGGAGGTCCAATTTGGGATGTGAGAGGGTCCACATAGGTTATTGTGAATAAGGGATAAATGGTATGGAGGGTGTGTATTGGTGCTGTGGGAAGGACGTGCGATGGTGTTTTGCAAGTTCACAATATTCACATTGCAACTTAATAATTTCTTTAATCATGAAATTAGATTTTGATGCTCTAGCCTATAATATCATAAAGCTCATTATTCCTAGGAGCAGAGCTATAACTTGCAATTTGATGTCGTGTATTCATGTCAACCTCTTCAAGGTTGTAGATTTCCTCATGTTCCATTGCCAATCATTTTCCCTAACGATAGGTCCTAAAAGATACAAGACTATGACAAAAAATTAACCAAGGTAAAATTGATAGAGAACAAATTACGTGATAATTTAGGGACGTGTAAAATAGATTCAAGAGTTATGGCATTAGAAATTTTGATGTTATCTTTTCCTTGGTACAGGTGAAAGGGTACCATGGGCAATTTTGACTTAAAAAAAATGATATGATGAAGTCATATTCCCCGAGTCGATTTTGTAAAGATTTTATATGATCAAAATATTAATTATCGGGGGTTTGGGTTAGATTAAAATATTAATTATCTAAAATTCGAGTTAAGTTAAATTCGGGATATTACTTGCAGTCCCAAAAATCCTATTCTCTATAAAATTTTAATCTAGTTAACTTATTACCTAATTCCTCATATTATTACTTGTAATAATAACATATCTAACACAACATACCCTACAATAATTTATCTATAAATAAATACACATAAAATATCAAGTTTATAATTATGGTTTATTAAAAAGAGTGTGTTAAAGTTACACTAACCCACTGGTGCCTTGCTCCTTAGGTGCACCTGATCCAATTCACCGAAGAATCTCGAGCTCAATGAGCTTCCTTACATATTAGGCAGTGCAGGCAACTTTCCATAGTTCAATTTCTCTTGTGCCTAAACCACATCCCTTTTTTGGCATACAGATTTTGTGCCAAGCAATAAAAAGCCCTTGCTTGATGTAGATATGTTGTCAAGAAATTTCAACATTAAGCAGTGAAATGATGGCCTTTTGGACAAGGTGAAGCTTTGAGTCCAGTAGTTTTCAATACCAATTATGACTGACTGAAGCATTTGCATTTTCCCAGCAAAACAGAGATACTTCATCGTCGAAGACTTCTGCTTCTTTGTGACCTTCTCAATCAGGGACTGATTATGTGCCCTTACAAGAGAAGAGTAATTGAGGGAAACTCCCAAATACTCGAGAGGAAATACACCTTCATTAAATCCCAAAGCATGGAGGATCTGTGATTTCATAGGAGAGGTCAGTCCTCCAAAATAAGCAGTACTTTATATAGGATCAGTTTGTAATTCAGAAACCTCATTATATTGTTTCATGTTAAGTATTAACATCTCAAGTGCCCTTTGCAAAACAAGAGGAGACCATCTGAAAACTCAAGTTAATCAACTTCACCTACCAGCAATCTGGATGACCCTTGAAACTGTCCTGCCAAAGAGTATTCAATGATCTATGCTAGTATTTAGTGGCTAATATAAACTGATAAGGAGATAGATGATGTCCTTTTCTATCCATAAATGGGGAATATAAAGTGCCTCAAAGACATGGTGAACTAGACTGTTGCAATTTCTTTTAACCATTCAAAGCAAATTTTTTTGATTCCTTACTATTATCTTGTTTGAAGTAGGCACTCCTACATTTTTCTTTCCTTACATTTTGAGGTCTAGCTTTATTATATTTGTTTTTAAAAAAAAATAAATAATCATCTATTTTAGTATGCATAGTGAGGATTTTGATCAAACTTGGTCATGTTTCTTTTCTTGTGTTTAATTTGAGTAACTTGGACGTGCTTTGTCATTGTCATAGTTTGTCTGGCAAATCCATACAAGCTATAATGAAGTTTTGTGATGGGCACAGTTTTTTGTGAGATATTTGTAGCAATCACTGTGAAATATTCCTCTATTAATCTTCATCAAAGAAATGGCCTATGGAATAAATGGATATATTAGTAGCAATCCTAGTTTGGAATAGAATTATTTCTTGAACTTTAGTCTATAGTGTGATTGACCCCAGTTTTTATGATGGGTGAAGTTTTTTGCGAGATCACATACAGTGCTGGAGCCTGGAAGTTATGTTCTCTCCTTTATACAATGAAGAAGAATTCACTTGTTGATAACTCTTTATGTTCACTCATACTACTAAATGTTTGAGTCTTTATCCTCTTTTTTCTGACAATGCATTCCAGATATTAAACTCAGCTCCAGTCTCTTAAAAGATAATACAAAAAAAGTTTTTGATTTTTCCTTGATGAGATTTGCGAGGGATTTAACGTAGAAGGGACACTTCTTGTATAGTACTTTGTCTATAAGAGACAGCTTAAAACCCTCCTGTGCCAGGAACACTAAACATTTCTTGTCTTCTCTTTGCTGGTTGCATGCAATCTTTCTTCTCCATCAAACAAAGATAATGTGTTTTTTTTTTCTTCCCTTAACAATTAAAAAAAAATGTTGTAACCTGATAGTGCCTGTTGTATATTTCTACATAGATGTTGGACAACTCTGTGACAGTGCCTTTTATGATTACGTAAAGGCAAATGGTTAGGCATCTCTCCCATTTGGTGCTTAAAAAATCTTGTTTGTCATGTTTTCTTGAGTCCTGAACATTAGATAGTGGTGAATGTGACTCATTTTGTGTCAATGAGTCACATTCGCCACTCGTTTCGTGTCAATGTATTTTTTATTTATTTATTTAGAACTTTGTAGTGCTGCATTCTTCCTTATGTTGGCTTTTCTTGTCAATTAAGATTTTACCATATGTGTGGGTGTGTATGTGTGATGCCAATATTTTTCATTTATTTTATGCTTGTGATGCAGCCCATGTCATTGGAACAAGTTTTGGCAGATCATGATAGTGAGGATGAAGTCGATGATGATGTTGCAGATTTGGAAGATCGGAGGGTATGTCTTGTAGAACTCTTTCGTCGCTAATTGACTCGTTTCTATAATCTATCACGTGCTATTGGAATATGCTATGTGCATGAGAGAGAATTGCTCGATAAACTGCTAGCGTAGTCAACTGTACTGTCCTTTCCCTCTTCGTATAAACCATTCTTTCCCATTGTACTCAAGTTGCCAATTTTTTAACTTCGAAAACTTGCAGATGCTTGATGATTTTGTAGATGTCACTCGAGATGAAAAGCAAATTATGCATCTTTGGAATTCCTTCATAAGGAAACAAAGGTAATCTTCATAGTCCATTCTGCTCGAACATGTTGCTAGCGAGGGCTTATAGACATGTTGTAATTGGACTGTGGTTAATGGTCATATGTGAGCCATAAAATATTTGCTTAAATAGGAATGTACAAACGTTAATAATTCTTTGTTCTTTGAATGCTCATAACCCTGTATAATAGCCTAATCCATTGCTCTTACCTCCTGGTTACGATAGAGTGCTAGCAGATGGTCACATTCCATGGGCATGTGAGGCATTTTCAAGATTGCATGGACCTGACCTTGTACAAGCACCATCCGTTCTTTGGTAGGTAACCTTCTGTGCTATACATATCCACTCTGAATGCCACTAAGACTGCATGTTAGTGCCCCACGTGTTGTATCTGCAGCGGAACAGTTATTGACTTATTCATTTTAACTGAACATTCATGATGGCCTCCAACCTCTTTACCCAGACTGATTTTGAGATGTCCTAGGTGCTGGAGATTATTCATGTTAAAACTGTGGAATCATGCGATGCTTGATGCACGTGCCATAAACAACTGTAATAAAATCCTTGATCAGTGCCAGAACCTGGAACCCGGTCCTGTATGAAGTAACCAGAGGCAATCTGTAAATGTGATGAGTTATTGGAGAGTTTGATGCAACGTTGTCTGAGTGATACCACATGATACGTTGAAGGAGATGCAAATCAGAGAAGTTCTCGGAAGTATTGCTTCATTGCTGGATTTCCATGATATCCCCCTCTCAGTCTGGCCTGTTGACCTTATGCTGTTTTTAATCATTTGTCTAAGATATCACCCTCTACTTTGTCTCACATAAGAATTCAACTGCCCAGTTTTATGGAAAATGTAACACTTTTATTCAAGTCTTTGGAACCACCAGTAGGATCCAAGAGTTGATTGTGAAGTAATCACGGAGAAGCTCTATTATAGAATTTTGCACATGAGCATACTTCGTTTCACATGAAGGAGAATTGCGAATGTTCCGGTTTTGGGTGTCTGAGTGCGTCGTTTACTTTCTAATGGTGTGTCACGGCTTATTACTTCTCTAAGAACGCCTTATATCTAGGGCTTGTTCTATTTCCGATGATGCATCATGGCTTGTGCCTTCTGATATGTCACGGCTTGCTCCTATTTGAGTGCGTCGTTTCACACGCTCAATGACGGGAGTGACGAGATCACAGTCCTGCTTGGGTAGAAATGCCCGTAGAGGCTATAAGTCTAACCGATAGTGAGTGAGTCTCAGGTAAAAAGAAAGTATATCATAGGAATGATAAACCAAATGGCTATAAGTAGATGCTTGAGAGTTTATTGTATTGTATAAGGAACTTTTTATGATTTTAACACTATTATATATAGGGGTGTGTAGTGATCCCAAATCAATCTAGCTGAATTAGACTGAAATTTAGTTAAAGATCGAAAATTTTTTAAGTAGCGTTTATAGATTGGATCAGTTAGAATTATAATATATATTTTAATTTAAATGTATATATTTTTTTAGATAAAATGTTAATGAAATTATGTGGTCTATCAAAATCGGTAGAATGATTATTTATACTTGGGGATCCAAATTCGACCAAAATATGAATTAATTTAACCATACCTTCCTATAATTAGAATTTTATGTATGCTTTTAATTAGAAAAAAAAACATGAGACATTTAACTATTGTACTTTTATAAAATTTAGACATGACCAAATTATCCTTATTTCTTCACCCTCTATTCATATTCCTTATTCGTCCTCAATTCAAATTCCTATACATTTGAAACTTGAAACCTTTACCATATGTAAGTTAGAAGTATGATAAATTATCTTTGAAACCATGAAAAATGTCGATCATATGTTTGAAAAATTACTAAACAAAGAAAATGAATACCACTTTAAATGTATCTCATATCTAAAAAAAATTACTAAACAAGTATGTAAATAGCTTAGGGAGATATATTTGAGAGTTTAGACATGTACCATAATAGACATCCCTACGAATTTCATTTATTTATATAAATACCACTTTAAATATATCTCATATCTAAAAAAAATTACTAAACAAGTATGTAAATAGCTTAGGGAGATATATTTGAGATTTGAATTTTTTTGGTGGTTGTAATCATATTTTGAAAGGAAAGTAATCAAATCTGCACATTATTTACCAAAAAATGAAATAAAATTACTAAGCAAAGTAAAGAAACACAAGAGAAAAAAATAACTATACAAATAAAATAAGAGACAAATATAAAATATAGTCACATATAAGAACTTAAAACCCATTTCCTTTCCATCTTAATTCTACTTAAAATAAGACACATATTTACAGCTAGGTAGTTCCTTTCATTATAAATAGAGGATCAACCCTCTAGTATTTATAATCTAAATCTTAATATACGAAATTGGCATGTTCAATTCATCTTGTCATCTCTCATAATTCTTTCTCTTCATTAAAATTTGTTGACTACTATCATAACACCTCTAAATTTACTACTTAAAAATTTTATTTCGAGAAAGCATTAATTATAAAAATAGTGGGGAGTTACCACCACACCTAGCATAAGTCTGATATCTATCATTGTTATACTTAGAGTTAAGGTAAAACCTTTGTCTACTCAAATTGATAATACAATTATAAATATTACAGTAGAAAGAGAGTCAAAATAGCTTAACATTATTCCAAATAAACCAACTATCAATGGTTACAGAATTTAGTGAAATGAAAATACATAAGATAATAAGAGTTTAGAAATGTATGGATCAAAAGAACCCCTAGATAATCCTAACTCTTGACTCATACAAGAAGTTATCTAACCATACTCTCAAAGTAGCTCTGTAAGGTAAAGACTGCCCATTAAATATGTAGGGGGTTATGAAATGAAATCTAGAAGTACTATGGTACTAAATAACTTATTGTACAAAACTAATATGAAAATCCTATACAGAACACATAAAAGCATAAGAATACATGCTACAAAACATTTAATTATACACACATTAATTGAAATATGATAATCATTTATATAAGTACTATAACTATATACCACAAATGCCATATACTACTAATGCTCATTCATTTGGAATTAGTTGAATTTTACTAATGGAACATCTAAGAGATGCTCTTTGCAGTATAATTAGAAATAACATCATCCTCAAATCATTACTACATTCATAAATTTAATTATCAATACTAGCAAATCTCATTACATAGGTAGCCTCACTAGCACAGACTAATAATAACTCATGGTAACACAAGTAGGCACAAAGGCTACTATCTAACTATAGGTAAGCCTGAAGGCCACTATCGACCAATCCATTCATCACTTTGAGTTAATAAAAATTAAATTTGTTTTTATTTACTTGAGGGAATACAATATGAACTTGAAAACATAAAAGTACATTAGTCATACCGACACATAAGGCATCACGGTATCCTCCTAATAATTCAACCTAGAGGTATAAAGGCTTTCTGATTATACTAGCTTATAAGGCGACATAGTATCCTCCAAACTTAGAACACTAGAACACTTAATTCTTAAGTATTGATACTCCTTATGGGGCTCATAGGTCACCTATAAAATAGATTAGTGCCTTACTATGGCACAATAACATACTAGTGAACAAAAAAAAAAATTGAGGGATCCTACCTTGTATATTGTTTTATCCCTAGAGAGCAATCATTCCCAATTCAAGGTCTTTTTCTTGAAGTATTAATATCTTGAAAGGGTGATCACAAAACATTACATATTGTACAAAGATTTTCCAATCTATACTTAACCATTTTTTTCTCTTTATTTCCAATTATTCAAGTCAACTCTAAGGTCAATAGTCCAAGTATGATTCATAGTTAAAACTAAGGTTAGCCTATCAATATACTAAGGCAAACCTATGTCTAATTATTTGGGTTAGGCATATTAGGTTAAAAGTGACAGAAATACCCTTGAGACTGTTATTACTACATTATCATCTATTTTAAATACTACAGTTATTTTCTTTATTATATTTTCATGAGAGGGCTAAAACATACTAATTAAATTACATATCATACAAATAAATTACCAAACATGCCAAAATATCATTTTACCCTTATACATAATTTTACGCATAAAATCTTAACATGCGTTTCTAAGACATCAAAATACATATTCTCATGTTTAAAATTAAATAATGCATATTAGGTATGTTTATTAGAATAATCATCATGGTACATTCAAAATTACCAAAATACTCCTAGGCCATCTAATAATAATAATCATACTAAAACATATGTTTCTAAAATATTAAATCATTTAACACCATACTTAACAATGCTTAGAACATATTAGGCATTCTGATTCATATTAAATATCATGATATGATTAAAATGACCACATTACCCCTACGACACATGGTAATAATAATTATGCTACAAGTATGTCCAAACATGATCAACCTATCATTTTCACCTATACATATCATATAATTTTTTCCCCCTGATATTAGAACCATATTAATTATACTTTTGTACACATAATATTTTACATAAGAACATACTTCCTTTTTTTTATATCTATTTTCACTATAATAATGGAAAACATATAATTACATGTAACAAAGAATGCTTAATATAATATATATACCAAAACCCTAATGTGCTATCATATGATATCTATTCATTTTTGTAGAGTATAAAAGTTACAATGTAATAAACATGCTTCTCACAGTTTACGTATCAAACCGTAATGTGTTATCGTGTGGTATCTGAATATTTTAGTAGAGTATAAAGAGTACTTGATTTCTAGCAAAAGTATAATTTATCAAGTAACTAATTAAAAATGATTAGATCTCTCTAATCAAATTTTTATGATTAAAAATAATATCAAAATTATCATATGAATATTTAATCAATAAAATAATACTTATTATTAAAAATATTTATTAAAGAGGGAAATTACCAAAAGTGCCCTTACGTTAAAACGAGGGGGTAAAATAAAGGGGTTCTCACTTTGCTCATGTAGTGTGAGTTGTGTAAAGTAAAAAGACTTGAGGCTTTAGTTTGATAGGTGGGGTTCTGGTTCATCGTGGGTAGCAATGGTGGCGACGAGGTTGTGATGGTGGTGAGTTTGTGCAAGGAAGGGTGAGGGGGTTGACTTCAATGGTGGTATTGGAGTTGCAAGGATAAGGAAATAGGCCATAGGTAGGGGAAGATGGGAATAATGAGGTGAGATGGAGAAGGTATGGCTGAGGGAAATGGTGGTGTGATTATGCAAGGAAGGGTGATGGTGGTGCTGGATGGTGCAGGTGTTTGGTAGCTTGATGCAGGAAATAGGGGGGATGGTGTGCTGGTGGAGAATGGTAGGAAAGAAGAAGAGGAAAGGAGGAAAGATAGGAGGAAGGGGTTGAGTTGGGGCCGGTGGTTGGAGTTAGAATCGGGGAAGGCTATAGTGGTGGAGGTGAGGGGCTGCATGGGATGGCGATGTAGGGAGGTAGGTGTAACACCCAGAGTTGATATGACCACGCGGGGGCTACCTTGGAGTGCTTTTGGATTGATTGGCTGGCCTCACAGATCAACACAATTCCTTTTAGTACACTTTGTCTTCATTCACGCACTT
Organism: Tamarix chinensis; assembly: GCA_030549775.1. Taxonomy (NCBI): domain Eukaryota; kingdom Viridiplantae; phylum Streptophyta; class Magnoliopsida; order Caryophyllales; family Tamaricaceae; genus Tamarix; species Tamarix chinensis. The sequence goes on along the minus strand of CM060176.1, from coordinate 80,103,321 downwards.
CTCGAGAAATTTTTCAGAAAATTTCCGAAACTTCCCCAGGAGGTCACCCATCCTAAAATTTCTCCACAGCCAGCTTATCTATGGAGTTCTTAGGACATAATCACCAAAAGGATTATATACCATGTTGATATAAGTAGCCAGATTAATCCTTATAACACTCCCCTCAATTTGGGGTATTACATTCACCCCCACTCAAAGAACACAACGTCTTCGTTGCGCCTTAACCAATGACTGTCTCAATACAGTTTATCCCAAGAATCATCCCGCTAGGTGACTGACTGACTCATCCAAGTTCAGCTCATGGTTGTGGTTTCGCTCTAATACCATTTGTAACACCCCAAGTCGATACGACCATGCGAGGGCTACCTTGGAGTGCTTTCGCATTGATCGGCTAGCCCCACAGATCAACACGAGTCCTTTTAGTATGCTTTATCCTCACTCACACATTTCCCGAGAAATTTTTAAAAAAATTTCTGAAACTTCCCAGGAGGTTACCCATCCTAAAATTTCTTCACGGCCAACACGCTTAACTGTAGAGTTCTTAGGACAGAATCACCAAAAGGATCGTATACCATGTTGATATAAGTAGCCAGATCAATCCTTATAACACTCCCCTAAATTTGGGGTATTACAGTAGGGGTGGTTGGGCCTATGAGGGATAAAGATAAAGGAAAGAGGTAAAAGAAGAAGAAGATGGGGGAACATGACTTAGGTGGGAGTTGTAGGAGAAAGGGAGGGTGCAGATAGGTGTAGGTAGGTAGATGGGGAAGGGAAAGCATGCGAGGTGGGAGGTAGGGCTATCTAGGCTTGAAGAGGATATGGAAGCAAGTGAGTCAAGGAGCAGGTTGGGGCAAGTTACATAATGGAATTTTGTATGGCCGAGAAGAGGAAGGGAGTATGTGTGCAAGCTACATCGTAAAGCCCTGTTTAGGCTAGAAGAAGAAAGGATAAAGGGAGGGGAGAGAAGAAGACTAGGTAATGTAGGGGGGTTGGGGGCATGTTTGGGTGGTCAGGGGTGCACACGAGGAAGGAGGAAAAGAGAACGAAGGAGGTGGGCTAGGTTGCTTGGGCATGGGGAAGGAACAAAAGGAAAGGAAGGGGATTGAGCATGATAGAGTGGGCCAGGGAGGAAGAAAATGGGAGAAGGTCGGGCTGAGAAGAAAGAAAAGGAAGGGGAGAAAGGAAAAGAGAAAAAAAAAAGAAAAAGGGAAAAAGGAAAGAAGACAAATGAAAAATAAGAAATTAAATTTAAGGTTAGAATTAAAATTAGATTAAATTTTTAATTAGGATAAATTTTATTTATCTAGGTTTAGGGTACTCAATTAAGAAAAGTAAACTAGGTTAATATATATAGATTTAGGGTGGATCAAAATATAAAGAAAAGATAAATTAATTAGGATAAATTTATTTAAGAATTTATCTAGATTTGCAGATCAAATGCTAAAAAAATATTTAAATTAATATTTAAGGTTTAAGTTAAAATATAAATAAACTAAGGTTAATATTAAATAATATTTTGGTGTATTACAAATGTTTCTTAACTTGGTATCAAAGCTATTAATAATAAGATCTAGAACTATTTTTTTCATTATGCCAACAAGCACTGTATCATCTTCATAACCAGGTGATGACAATGCTCTCATGCACCAAGATTCATTCTAATGCATTTGTAGTTGTTAAAAGTGAGAATCCCTTGAAGTTGGTTGTTAGTATTCTTAGTTAGTTGATAACCTTCAAGTTAGAAGATGAAAATTACATGAAATAGAATTTTAAAGTTGAAGCTAACATCTAATGGTTATGGCTTAGATAAGTACATACTAGGTACTCAACTAATTCATGATCAAAATCTCTTATATGAACAAGGTAACACTATTGCTAATAATGCCTTCACAACTTATCAATGATAGGATAAAATTACTCATTTCTTGGTTACTCTCCTCAATCTCTCTATCATACATACCCCAGCTTATTAGGAGTAAATCAACCTAAGAAATCTAGATGACACTTGCTTAGTATTTTGCTTCACAATCCACACACAAAGGTTATAGTTTACAAGAAATAACTTGAGGGATTGAAGAAGGGAGGAATGACTATGAAAGGCTACCTTAGGAATATTAAATCTCTGATGGATCTTCTTAGAGGAGCATAATATAGTGTGTTTGAAACTAATCACATTCTTGTAATCCTTAACGTCTTAGGTGAGGCATATGAGCCCATAATTACTATAATTACTTCTAGAGAGACTTCTTATAGCTTCAAAATAACGGGAAATCTCTTTTCATCCCATAAGGGTAGAATCAACCAAAATTTGCTAAATCAAATGGTGGATAATGTGGCAATTCAAAGTAGAAATTAAAAAATTTTGGGACTCAAGATAATTAGAGCACTGGGGGTCAAGGAAGTTTTTCTCATGGTCAGCAACAAAAAAGTTTTTGAGGTTGTTTTAGAGGTAATGGAGGAAAAGGCCATAGTGGGTATAACAATAATAGTAGTCTTGAGTGATATTTATGTAGGAGATTAGGACACACTATTTATAAGTGTTACTATAGATTTGATCCTAGTTTCACAAACATTAATATTAGAAATTCCACTAATTCTAGTAGTATAAGTCAAGGTGGTACTCAGGTCAATAGTAATCGTGCTTAAGATCAATCGAGCACCTATCAAGATTTAGTTCTTCAAACTCTCTCAATAAATATTAGTCCCAACATTTCTAGTGGGTATCCAAACGCTATAGCAACTATTCATGTGATCAATTATGTTCAAGTGGCTGAGATGATTCAATTTACACATTATTGCATAAGAAATCAGGGCATCCATCTTTGAAAGTTGTGAAGAAAGTTCTTAATGATTATAATGTCCCTTGTAATTTCAATAAGAGTCATGTTTGTGAAACTTTTCAATTATGTAAGAGCCAAAACCTTCCTTTTCTACAGTTACAGACTACGTACACTGAACCTTTAGATTTATATGCCCCTTCTCCCTCTCGTTCCATTTATGGGTATTGATATTACTTGAGTTTTATGGATGCTTGTTCTATATATACATGAATATATATTTTTTTAAGATGAGTAGGAAGCTCATGAATGTTTTAGGAATTCTATATCTCAAGTTGAGCTCTAACTTAACAAGAAAATTAAAATACTTAGAATTCATTAGGGAGGAGAGTTTAGAAGCTTGTCTATGCTGTTAAAAAGAGCTAGCATCATTCACAGAATTTCATGTCCCTATACATTAGAAAAATGACATTATTGAAAGGAAACATATACATATAGTGGAAACTAATTTGACACTATTGGAAAAAGATAATTCACCTCACAAGTGTTGGTTTGATGCATTCTCTAGTGTTGTCTATCTATTTACTAGGTTACCTATTGATGTTCTACATCAAAATTCCCTTATGAGATACTTTTCCAATCTAAACTTGAATATTCCTAAAGTTTTCGGATACTTTTGCTTTCTATTTTTGAAACCCTATAATAATCATAAAATGAACTTCCTTCTTCTACTTATACCTTCATAAATGGTATAAGTATATGTACAAAGCTAGTAGAAATTTTTGTCAAGACATGTTTCCTTTAATGAAGTAATTTTTCCCTTTATGCCTCAGGCTAAGGACAATGGTAGTTATTCTTCTACCTATCCTATTATACCTAATATTCCCATTTTAAGTAGTGGTTAGATCCCATCTCAGGTTATTAATTCTATTATGGCACATCAGACAGATGGTCCCAAGAGTGATCTTCCTCTATACATCCCTACACCTTTTGGTCACCTCTCCTATGATTATGAGAATCAATCTTCCAATCTAGTTTTTCTTATTCTACTCATAGATTATCTATTCTTATTCAGTTTTACCTATAAGATCAAAATCCAACTACAACTCAATCTCCACAGGTGATAAATTAGCCTCCTATGGTTACTAGAGCCAAACATAGTATTTTTAAACCTAAGGCTTGCAATATGAACCTAGACCTACAAGAACTAAAGTATCTTGAGCAAGCTTGGGCCCATCCACTTTGGAAGAAAGCTATGGAGGCTGAATATGAAGCTTTAATGATGAACAAGACCTGATCACTAGTAATACTCCCTATTGATAGAAAAATAGTTGTAAGTGGGTTTTCAAGTTAAAGAAAAACCTAGATGGTTCTATCTATAGGTAAAAGGTACTGTTGGTTGCAAAAGGTTACACATATACCTATGGCTTTGATTTCTTAGAGACCTTTAGTCCAATGGTTAAACCAGCTTTTATTAGGGTCATGTTAATTATTATCTTGGCTAAAAAATGGCAAAATCATCAACTTGATGTAAATAATGCTTTCCTTAATAGAGAATTAAGTGAAGAGTTTTATATGGAGAAATTTTATATTAGGGATGGCAATAGATCGGGTATGGATCTGGTACCACCTATCCATTACCCAAATCCAGCAAGTATTTTTTTCTCTTTCATATCAATATCCATATTTGTTTATCCATATCTGCTTACATATCCATCGGGTAAAATCCATTAAGTTTAAAATAAAACTCATTTAATGTTATAATTATTTATTTAAATCATTGAAATTAAATTATATATTCACTTTTAGCCTTAGAAAATATACTTAAGATTATGTAAATGATGGTAAAAATGTATTTTTATAACGGGTAAACAAATACGGGTACGAATACGGATTTGAGGATCCCTTATCCACATCCATACCCAAACCCGGTGGATATTTCTTCCCTTTCTCTATATCTGTATCCATATCCATTTACTCATCCAATGGATGAAACCCACTAGGTTTCAAGTAAAATCCATTCAATTGTCATCCCTACTTTATAAGTTTCAAAAGAGTTGCAATTATCTACCACTAGTGTGTAAATTAAAGAAAGCTCTTTATGAGTTTACATGTGCCTAGAGCCTAGTTTGATAAGCCAAAATCTTATCTTCATAGCTTAGGGTTCAAGAGCTCTAGAGTGAATCAATCTCTATCTATCAAAAGTTATGATAGCTCCACTAATTTTATATTCGTTTATGTTTGATGATATCATCATTATAAGTAGTAGTAATGATGATCTACAATCACTTATTACTCTTATCAATCAGTCCTTCTCTTTTAGAGGTTTAGGAAAGCTACGTTAGTTCTTCTTAATTTAAGTAAAAGATGTTCAAGGGGGGCTTCATCTCTCCCAAAAGTACATTTAATATCCCTTAAAGAAGGTAAAGATGGATAATGCTACGACCTTACCCATTTTGATGACTAGTGGTCTTAAACTTTTAAAATAGGAGGGTGACCCTATTACTGACCCTGTGAGTATAGATTATTGATTGGTGCTCTTTAATATATTAATATTAACCAACATAAAATTATTTTTTTTAACATAGTGTATCAGTTCGTGTAGAATCCACGAAACACTAACCGGAACATAATTAAGATAATTCTTAGATATTTAAGTGGCACTATTGAAGAAAGATTGATTCTAATGTGATCCCCTAGTTTCAATCTAATAGGGTCCAGTGATGTAGATTGGGTTCATGATCTTGAAGAAAAACGTTTAACTAGTAACTTTTGTATATACTTTGAGGAAAATTGATTGCTTGGTTCTTGGAGAAATAGAATGTTATCTCTCAGTCAAGCACTAAAGTTGAGTTCAAAATTTTAGCTAATGTAGCGGCTAAGGTTTTATGGCTAAAATCTCTCTTACAGGAGCTCATTATTTGTATCTCTTCACTTCTTGTAGTTTGGTGTGACAATTTGACCACATCTATCATCTAATCATATTTTACATCCCCATACCATACATTTAGAGTTAGCTTTGTACTTTCTACATGAAAAAGTAGTTGCTAGTACTTAATCATGTTTCGGTTATGGATCAAGTAGCTAATATTTTGACAAAATCCTTGTCCTTCTAGTTCTTTGATAAGCGGAAGAGATGCTTGATTGTCGGTAAACTTGATAAGTAGAGGATTTGAATTGTGGGGAACAAAAAAAGATCTCTATATAGAGCTAGCTAGTTACATCTTTTATGATTCTCTTAAGGTTAATGGATTCCTCTCATTATAAATGCAGGGTCAGTCTTCTTGTATTCATAATCTAATTCTTAATATACAAGATTAACATGTTCAGTTCATCTTATCATCTCTCTTAATTCTTTTTCTTCATTAAAAATCACCGGCTATTCTTTCTAAACTACCTATTGCATCAATTTGACATATCCATACTAAACACTAAACAAATACTCTCAACATTCTTATATTCTACTACAAATCATTATAGTCTTTTAGCATTGTTAAACTATTAGCATCTGTCGAGTAGAATGTGTACATACATACATACTCAATAATGTAAAAATAGAAAATTATGATTAGCCTCTATTTCTCCATGATCATATTGTTCGAAGATTTTTCTCAATATATATATACTCAATAATGTAAAAATAGAAAATTATGATAAAAAAGCCAAAAATTTCTGATTAGCCTATATTTCTCCATGATCATATTGTTCGAAGGTTTTTCTCAATATAAATCTTCCTACCAATTAGTTTAGTGATTCTCGGTAAATACTTTACCCTTAATTACATCTTGTTAGTACAATTCTGTATTAATTCATTCAAGTAGTTGAAATCCTGCAACATTGGTATCAAAGCCTTATATCATTCCTGAGGTGATAATGGTTGAAGGAACCCTGTAACACCCCCAAAATTTACTATTGAAAAATTTGGTTTAATTAAAAGAAAATATGTGGAAGCAAATTAATAAACCGTGAACTTTGCGAGTATTACCGCCACACTTAGTACCAGACCGGTTCACTCATACCGTTTCAGTACCAAGTGCTAAGGCTAAAAGAGTAAAATACCATTTTATGAGAAACTTAAGCGTTTAAAAATCAGAGAAGCGTAGTAAACACTTTACAAGAGAAAAACTCAATAACGGTGGTTACAAAATAACATATACATTGAATTTAAAAGAGACAAATTAAAACCATAAAATTTCGGACAGTACCTTACGTTCTTTTTCGAGAGCCCACTTGAATAGCACCTGAATACAACCTGCAAGGGGTACTGCCCATTGAATAGTGATAAGTTCATATTTTGACACATTTTACACCCTTATAATCTTAGTTTTTGGTAGTTTATTTAACTAATATAGAGGAATACTTATTGTTTTATGCTTAAGTGGTAAAATTTGCATAAATATTATTATTTGAGCTAAAATGATATAAAATAAGTATATTTAGAATAAAATATTATTTATTAATATTTATTGAATTTTCTTTCGTAGGTTTTGTTTTTAAATAAAAGGAAAAAAAGAAATTTGACCTTTGGACCAACGGCCAAAAGCCGAAGGCCCAAAGGCTCGGCAAAAGAGACCAAACGAAGCCTAATGGCTCAGCTGACTTGGAAAGAAAATGGAAGCGACCGGGCGAAAAAGGGCTGGAACCTCGAGAAGCAAGGGCGCGAGTTGAAAGAAAAAGTCAGCCGTAAGGGCTCACGTGGAAAGAAGAAAAAGGAGAATCGAGCCGCACAGAACAGGGCTGGCGTGGTGCAGCAAACTTAAATTATAAAAAGAGAGACGGGACGTCCAAAGAGGAGACAGACGCGGAGAGAAGGTAGAGCCTTCTCAGGCTTGGAAGTGAGCGGCAGAGAGGCTCGTGCGATAGAGCCTTAAAAAGGCTCGATCAAACGGGAAAAAGTAGAGGAGCAGAGGCACGGACGACGCGCAAAGGACAGCGGCGCACGGAGTTCGAGAAGGGCGACGCAGTAGCTCAACAGCCGCCAGCGGGAAAAAGAAAAAAGAAGAAAAGAATTGTGCACGGAAATAAAGGCCAAGAAGGAAGAGAAATTAGAGGATGAGTTTAATATCGGTAGAATTTATTTAAGATAAAATTAATTTTATTTGAATAAATTCTTGATCTTTTATTCAAAATTAATTCCGGTTATTTCTTTCTCTTATTTTTAATTTATATATTTCTGTGTAATTAATTCTATAATTATGGCTGGCTGATTATTTATTGTTAGGGAATGAATTGAAACCCTGGATTAGGATTTGAATTATAATTTTATTTTCTTTGTTTTGTGAGATTGTTTCTTGACTCTATGTTAATTGCTATCGTTTATATGTATGATTCTGTCAAGTATAGTTTATTTGCTGCATGCCTTGTTCTGGCTCCTCATAAGTGACAGTATGTAGGATTATTTGCCTACTAGGTGGCCGTCTAAATATACTAGAATTTATATGTATAAATTGCAGCTAGGTTAGATAACAATTACCTAATCGTTTTGTGATTCTAACCGAAGTGGTAAAACGTTTCGATACATGTGGGTCAAGGAAAGGAAATACAGTTAGACATGCTTTTTGTACTAGTATGGATACATAGATTGACAGTGTTCCACTTACACTTAATGCATTAAATCTAGTTAAATATAGGAGCCGCTTGTTGCTGCTATACTGCTATTATTTAATAGGGTTAATATTGGCGCTTTGTCGTATTAATTAATTAAGGGAAGTAATATAAGGTGTATAGACCTGCTTTTGGTGTGCAACTTGGTCGATCTCATTCTCACGATTAAAGGATGACTTAAAAATAAATATTATATTATGACCTAATCCAGTGGTGGATTTTTATTTGCCTAACATATTTCTCATATCTGTAGTTTCCCATTATTTCCCATCGTTTTCCATTATTTTCATTATTAGTTTATTTTATTTATTTCTTTTATTATTATTATTATTATTATTTTTATACCCCCCATTAATATTTTTTTATTTATTTATTCTGTGTTATTTAAGATTTTTAGTTTTAGTTTTAGTTTAATTTTCAAGCTAGTTAAAAAAAGGTGAGCCCTCTCAATCCCTAGCTTAGAACGATACCCTTATTTACCAGTGGTACAATTGACAACAAGAGGGTTTAAACTGCATGCCGGCTACGGTCACACCAATTTTTGGCGCCGTTATCAGGGATTAGTAACTTCACCTTTATTTTGCTAGTATTTTTAGTGTGTTTTTATTTTTAGTGTTTTTTAATTTTTTCTTTTAGTTTTGTTTTAGATTTTCTTAGGATTTTTGGTGTGTTTTGATATTAACCTTTTCCTTTGAAGTGTTAGTGTTTTCAGGTAGCTATGAGGGGATCCTTGGGTTACGGACAACTTTGCATGAATCCGAATGCAAGAGTAAATGAGGTAAGTCTGAGTAGTCTAATTGATAAACTTAACAAACTCACTACTCTTGTTTTGCAGGTAGATGAAGTTAGAGTTATTAATACAAGTGGAGTGTGTCATACGCAAGGATATCCATATGCTTACCATGAACAAGCTATGAGAGGAGGAGGATGGACACAATCTGATGCTCAGTCCTTCAATGGTTTTCAAGGACATGATCCCTATACAAGCACATACTATTCGGGAATGAGGCATCAACCCAACTTTGGATGGGAGATGAATGATTAGTATCAAGTGCCATATTAAGACCCTTACATATGTGAATATGAAGCTTCAAAATATTATCAATATCCTCAACAAGAATCTTCTCCAGTTTCAGAACCCTCAAGTTCAGAAAAAATGGATAAGCTTCTTGAAGAACTGATAAATGATCAAAAACAGTTGGCAAACATCCTAAATCAACTGATGCAAAGTCAGATTACACAAAATGAAAGGGTGTCAGTGCTAGAGGAGAAAATGGGTTATATGGTCAACTTGATGAATCAAGATCAAGCACAAGAAGAGCTCTCTAGTACTTCAATTCCAAATTCAAGTGAGAGTTATTAGTATGATGATGCCATATCTGAATGTAAGGATGAGCTAGTTGAGGAGATTCCCATGGAGAACATTGAAAAGCAAGATCATGTGGAAGAAGAGTTTGCAAAAGTAGAAGAAGAATCTCATCAAAATGAGGATCAAGTGAACAAAGAGAAGTATATGGATGACAAGACTATCACTTTCACCTACCATATACCATCTTTGAACATTTATTCCCCAATTTTTCTTGGAGATAACCATGAGACACAAGGTAAGCCTTTGAACCACTTTGATTTTATTTATGCTAACCACACTCCTTGTTTTCCCTCTTTTAGCAGGTTATATGGATCCAAGAGTGAAGAGAGTAATCAAATCACCTTGCATACATTTACTAAGAAGCGTGATGCTCCAAAGGAGAGATTATGTTGGAAGGATGTGTTTAAAGATTTTAAGATGGGAAATTATGTTCCTTTGATAGAGAGATTATGATACATGGACATTGGGCAAAACATTCTCTCTTTACACACCTACTTAAATTCCATGCTAGGTAAGTTACGTTCTTGCTGGATCAAATCTTTCATTAAATATAATATTTTGTATTTTTTCTTGCAGGATAAAGATGATCATCATGAGGAAGGATTTGGTGAAGCAGCTCTGAAGTTGACATATCCACCTTGAACGAGAAAAACCGAGATCATGTCAGGCTGAAGACATAAAAAAAGTGCTACTTGGGAGGCAACCCAATGTCATAAGGGAGTTTTCTATCCTTTATTTATTTATTTATTTTGTTTTCTCCATACATTAAATTTCATGTTTCCTTAGTTGTTTACACATTGAGGAAAATGTGTGATTTAAGTGTGGGGGTGCATGTGTTTTATGTACATGTCAAAAAAAATTTAAATTATTAGATTTTTTTTAGAGTGTTTAGTGTTTTTAGAGTCATAGGAGCCTTAACTAGTTAATGAGGAATATATCTTTGAAATCTAACGAAAAGATGATCATGAAATTGAGATAAAGCAAGTGGAGATTTTTTGTGTTGATTTCGATATAGGGAACACATATCTATGTGCCTAAATGTGAATGGAGAAAGAACATGTATGATTTTCTAACCACCAACATGGCATGTTGAGATTCATCACATTCCTTAGTGAGCTTTTGAACCATATGTACCTTCTTTTTCTAAGCGAATTTACACAAAATCATCTACTATTTCTTGGCTTCAAAATTTTTCTTTGTAAACCTCATATATGTTTAATTGTTTTGATCAAATTATTTGCCATATATTATGGACTATAGAGATTACTAGAACTTACTCTTGTGCTAGTCGAAGCTTATAGTCAAAACATGCTCTGATTGAGAAAATGATAAAGGCAGCTTAGGAATTTTCCATCACATGACCAAAGAGCTTAACCTAATTTGTTTATCCATGATATACATCCTATAGAAACCCTTTTGAGCCTATACATGGAACATACATATTTTTTTTATTACCCACATTAAATAACCTTTGGGCCTTAATGTCCTTACCTTCGCTTAAAGCTAGTGGAAGGAAATCATATCGTTATGGATATAAAGAGTTATTGTGTATGTGAAAGAAATATATGTATTTATGCTAAGAAAGAGGATTGGTTATGTTTGATGGAGAAAAAAAAATTGAAACAAAAAGAAAAAAATAATGTATGAAAAAAAATAAAAAAAAATAAAAGAAAACAAATGAAAATTGTCAAAAAAAATATTTGAAAAAAGAAGAAGAAATAAAAAGGATATAAGGGAGAGAGGGAGTTATGGAGATGATGTAGAGAAAGTTCTATTCATGTTACATTTTATTGAGAAGGTGGAGAGGTGTATCATTAATATTTGATGTGGAGCTATGCTTATATTTCATTTAATTATCAGATTCCACTAGCTCTTGATCTTTTTAGCACCACACTCCTAAAATACTCCATACCCTACTTTACCTTAAACCCCACTACAACTAATAAGTAAGTCCTATTTGATTCTTGAGATGAGCAACCTTTGATCTGTTGGAGATTAGTTACAAGAGTTAAGCATATGGTTCGGTCCATTTGGCATGTATTTGATATCTTTCATGAGGTTTTATCCATAAGAACATGAGCCTTCTTTATTTATATATGTGAGTTGTTTGTTATTTTTATCATCTTAGCTCACATACATGAGTGTTTCTAAACATTTGTAGCCATGAATCTAAGAGAAAAAAATAGAGGGTATCCATAGTGAGGATGGATCTTGATGTGACTAAGGGGTGATAGATTTTCATCCATAATATTGATCTGTTCATACCTGTCATGTTTATGTGTGAACCATATGTTGAAATTGATCCTTTAAATCTCCCAATACTGAATCTTGGTTGATTGCTAATCTTAACATTTGAAAGTAAAAGATTATGAGACAAAAATAGTTAAGGGTGTTAGGTGTAGTTTGATTATTATTATTATTATTTTATTTGTGTGTGATTTTTTGGGTATATCATCTACGAAACCCTCACGAGACCTTACTCATCCTCGATGGGTGACTTAGGAGTTTAAAGGGCTTGTTGCACATGCTAAGTGTAATCGTGAGACCTACAAAAGTGGCTAGTTAATTTAATTTTATCTGTTTAGAGTAATAACTTGCTTGAGGACAAGCAAGAAGCTAAGTGTGGGGGGTGTGATAAGTTCATATTTTGACACATTTTATACCCTTATAATCTTAGTTTTTGGTAGTTTATTTAACTAATATAGGGGAATATTTATTGTTTTATGCTTAAGTGGTAAAATTTACATAAATATTATTATTTGAGCTAAAATGATATAAATTAAGTATATTTAGAATAAAATATTATTTATTAATATTTATTGAATTTTATTTTGCAGGTTTTGTTTTTAAATAAAAGAAAAAAAAATAAATTTGACCTTTGGACCAATGGCCAAAAGCCGAAGGCCCGGAACAAGAGACCAAACGAAGCCTAATGGCTCAGCTGACTTGGAAAGAAAATGGAAGAGGCCGAGCAAAAAAGGGGCGGACGCTCGAGAAGCAAGGGCGCGAGTTGAAAGAAAAAGTCAGCCATAAGGGCTCACATGGAAAGAAGAAAAAGGAGAATCGAGCCGCACAGAACAGGGCTGACGTGGTCCAGCAAACTTAAATTATAAAAAGAGAGACGGGATGTCGAAAGAGGAGACATATGCGGAGAGAAGGCAGAGCCTTCTCAGGCTTGGAAGTGAGCGGCAGAGAGGTTCGTGCGATAGAGCCTTAAAAAGGCTCGGTCAAACGGGAAAAAGTAGAGGAGCAGAGGCACGAACGACGCGCAAAGGACAGCGACGCACGGAGTTCGAGAAGGGCGACGCAGTAGCTCAACAGCCGCCAGCGGGAAAAAGAAAAAAGAAGAAAAGAATTGTGCACGGAAATAAAGGCCGAGAAGGAAGAGAAATTAGAGGAAGAGTTTAATATCGGTAGAATTTATTTCAGATAAAATTAATTTTTATTTGAATAAATTCTTGATCTTTTATTCAAAATTAATTCCGGTTATTTCTTTCTCTTATTTTTAATTTATATATTTCTGTGTAATTAATTCTATAATTATGGCTGGCTGATTATTTATTGTTAGGGAATGAATTGAAACATTGGATTAGGATTTGAATTATAATTTTATTTTCTTTTTTTCGTGAGATTGTTTGTTGACTCTATGTTAATTGCTATCGTTTATATGTATGATTCTGTCAAGTATAGTTTATTTGCTGCATGCCTTGTTCTGGTTCCTCATAAGTGACAGTATGTAGGATTATTTTCCTGCTAGGTGGCCATCTAAATATACTAGAATTTATATGTATAAATTGGAGCTAGGTTAGATAACAATTCACCTAATCGTTTTGTGATTCTAACCGAAGTGGTAAAACGTTTCGATACGTGTGGGTCAAGGAAAGGAAATACAGCTAGACATGCTTTTTGTATTAGTATGGGTACTTAGATTGACAACCTTTCACTTACACTTAATGCATTAAATCTAGTTAAATATAGGATCCGCTTGTTGCTGCTATACTGCTAGTATTTAATAGGGTTAATATTGACGCTTTATCGTATTAATTAATTAAGGGAAGTAATATAAGGTGTATAGACCTGCTTTTGGTGTGCAACTTGGTCGATCTCATTCTCATGATTAAGGGATGAATTAGAAATAAATATTATATTATGACCTAATGTAGTGGTGGATTTTTATTTCCCTAACATATTTCTCATATCTGTAGTTTCCCATTATTTCCCTTCGTTTTCCATTATTTTCATTATTAGTTTATTTTATTTATTTATTATTATTATTATTATTATTATTATTTTTATACCCCCCATTAATATTTTTCTTATTTATTTATTCTATGTTATTTAAGATTTTTATTTTTAGTTTTAGTTTAATTTTCAAGCTAGTTAAAAAAAGGTGAGCCCTCTCAATCCCCGGCTTAGAACGATACCCTTATTTACCAGTGCTACAATTGACAACAAGAGGGTTTAAATTGCGTGCCAGCTACGGTCACACCAAATAAGTAGGGGCCCCACGGAGGGAACCCTTTAGTACTACGGTACTGAGTAACCCTTTAAAAACGCACTTAAAAATAGACATGCATTGTAACACATGAAATACTACTACATTCATATATAACCATAGGTATAAACATGATATTCAGATCCATTTATTCACACATCCAACAATTCGATAAGATATTAATAGCGTATGCGTAACATTCTCTTTCATATATTCGCTTACTTAACAAGTCAACCAATGTCAATATGCCATAATGAGTAATCGATATATTTCGAGCCTTAAGGCCATTGGTCCATCATTAATCATCTCAATGATTAGTATTTTTTCATAACTTATTCACATCTAAATCAAATTTAATTGAGCTCGGGATCCCTACTATTCTAACCGGTGGATCGAAATGCATATATATATATTAATATATATATATATATATATATATCAACTAGGGTAAAAACATCCTGGGCCACCATTATATCTGGTGGATCGATACTCATGAACATCATCTAGGGCAAAACATATTGGGCTACTATTATTTCCGGTGGATCGGTACTCATCAAATAATTCAACCGGTCCCATCTCATTAATCTTTCACTTTAACAATTAGTATTTTTTCGTTTTTTTATTCAGCACAACAATTCCATTTATTTGCCTCAATAGGAAGATCAAGAACCTGGGACAAAAAGGTACATCGGTCGCATTGGTGCATAAAAGCTACTCAGTACCCTTCAACTAGTAACTCAGGGACGCAAAGGTACCCCAGTCGTATTGGTGTATAAAGCTAACTCAGTACCCTACAGAGAAGGACACCTAATCCTTAAGTATGCATACCCCCTAACTAGGTCCGTAGAGCTAGATAGAGTATATATAGGGCTTGGCTGGGGTACAAAGGCACACCAACAAATACCAAATAATCGTGGGCTAAACAACTTCTTTAGGGTAGCGACCCCTAAAGAGTCACCATTCCCCATCTCGAGGTCTTTCACTTTAAGTATTAGTGTCTTAATTAATGGTGATCACAAAAGCACAACAATCAGATAATTATTCACTTTTACTCGTTCAGATATCATCAGAAACTTCTTATTCAAATAGCTTTCCAAGGTAACACAGAGGAATCATTAAGCCATCCTAACTCATCTAATTTCGAATTAGGATTCAATCTCGTGATACTTACTAATCCTCAAATACTCCTACCTCGTTAATCAGCGTTATTTGAGTCATATCACAAATTCCACAATCACAATGACATATTAGATACAAACTACTCATTTACCCCTTACTTATAAAATTATTAAGTCATCCCTTCCTTACCTGATAAATTATCATATTACCCTCCTTATTATAAAATTACCAAGTTACCCCTTATTTGATTTAGGTTATCTAGTTTTTACCTATACTTACTAGGTCACTAACCCCCCTTAATAATTATTGTACTTAATAAACTTTCCATTTAGTTGGTTAGATTATCACTTTGCCCTTTTTCCTTTATTATAATTAATAAATTATCTTTGAGTGGGTCAAATTACCCTTCCTCCTTATCCTAATTACCAAATTAACCCTTTATTTAGTTAATTACCCAATTACCTTCCTCTATTATCAATGACCAACTACCCTTCTCCATTATCAAAATTACCAAATTATCCCTAGTTGGTTAAATTACCAAATTGCCCTTCTTAATTGTCATGATTACCAAACTACCCTACTCTATTATTAAAATTACCAAAATACCCTCTAGTCGGTTAAATTACCAAATTACCCCTCACATTTATCATATTTACCATTTTACCCTTCTCCATTATTAAATTATCAAATTACACTTTAGTTATTTAAATTATTATTTTATCCTTCTCAATTATTATGATTACCAATTTACTCCTTTCCAATTTCCACTTTTACCCCTTTGATTTACTACTTAACTCCCAAAAATTACCACATCGCCCTTTTACTTATAAAATTTCCATTTATCCTTAATTATAAAATTACTATTTTACCTCTTTTAATTTTCAAATTATCATTCTGCCCGTTAATCATAAAATTACTATTTTACCCTTTAATTATGAAATTATAACTTTACCCTTTTATTAAAAAATTAAACATGTATTAAATATTACAATAGCATAAACAGTGTAGATAACACTTAACATTTTCCTTAACAACCCAAATTATTACCTTAAATATTATTTCCATGCATATCATATAACCTATCATGTTTCCTTTTATCAACCAACACAATAACCACATATAATATACTAAACAACATATATCAAGCATAATACACATTAAAAATGCCTAATGTGCTAACATACGTTAATCCATGCATTTAAGTGTGATTTAACGATTACCTCGATTTTCGTAAAAACGAACCTTACCAATATTCCGGTTAAAGGTTCAAGCTTGATTTATCAAAACCACTACCTAAAAAATAATTCAAGAATTATTACATTAGAAATTATGAAATCAAAATATAAGGCTTTAACAATTAATAGAATAATTAACTTAAAATATAATTAAACCTTAAAATTATTAAACAAATAGATTAAGAAATGCAAAAACTCATGCTGCTAATGCAACATGAGCTGCATGCAAAGAAATAAAAAGGAGAGGGCTCAATGGTGGTGGAAATAGGGAAAATGGGTATTTTCATGTTGGTGGTTTGGGGCTAAGAAAAGGAGATGATGAGGAAGGATTTGGGGCAAGGGAATAGTGCATAAGTGTAGAAGGGGTGTAGGTAGTGGTCGGGGATGGGTTGAAGGTGGCTAAGGGCGGCGGAGGCGGCGATAGTGGGGCTGAGAAGGTGGCGGCCAAGGAGGGGTCGAAATGGAAGGTTGGTGAGGAAGAAAAAGGGAGGGGAAAAATGAGGGCCTATGGAGGATGGTTTCGACCAAATGAGGATTGGGGGTGGTAGAGGGGGCTGCAGGGAGTAATGTGGTGGATTACATGGCGGCAGAAGCGGTAGGACAGCGGGGAAATATGGTGGTGCAGGGTGGCTGCCGAGAAAGTAGGGAGAGAAGAGAAAAAGAGGAGAGGAGGAAGAAGGGGGCTGCGGGGTGGCTTGGTGGGGCTGTGATCGGTCGGGGTGAGGTAGAGGGTGGCAGGAGGTGGTGCAGGTGGTGGTTGAGGCGGCGACAGTGGTGGAGATGGGTGGTGAAACAAAAACAGGGAGAGAGGGGAGGAGAAGAAAGGGAGAAAAGAGAGGCTTGAGTAAGGCACATGGGCTTGAAAAATGCCCGAATGGATCAGGAAGGGAAGAAGAAAAAGGATAAGGAGAGAGAGGAGGGGATAGGGAGCTCGGGGATGGCGTTAGGGTGGTAGGGGAATGGAGGTTGCAGGGAGAGGGAGAGGAAGGTATCGGTAGGGAGAGGGAGAGGGAGAGGGAGATAGGGATGGTGGGACCAGGATGGCAAGAAAACGACGAGAAGGAGAGGGAGCTGCAGGTTGGGTGGAGAAAATGGTGGAGGATGGCTAGGATTATCGCCGGGGAAAGGGGAAGAAGAAGAAGGGAAGAAGAAAGAAGGGTCGGGGGCTGGGGTGCTGGGCGTGCGAGACGGCAGATGCACAGGAGAGAAAGGAAAGAAAAGAAAGGAGGTAGTCTGGCTCGACGCACGAGAGAAAAGGAGCCGGGTCAGGAAAGGAAAAGGAAAGGAGGGAGGAGGGGGAGAGAAGTGGGCCAATAGCCCAAGGCGCAGGAGGGGGGTAAGGGCAGGTCGAGGCAGGCCGGCGGCCCAAAGAAGAAAAAGAAAAAGAAAGAAAAGAGAAAAAGAAGAAAAGGAGAAGACACAAAAAAGGAAAAAAAAGGAAAAAAATAATTTAATTGATAAAATAATAAAATAGAATAATTTTGGGTAATAAATTTATTTAATATTTTAATTTAAGATAATTAAAATATAAGGGTTAAAAAGGATAGTTTTTGGAAAATAAGGGTTTAAAAGTTTATTTAAATAATAAGAGTATAGTAAAATAACAAAATATTTATTTTAATTTATTAAATATTTATAATAAATTTTATAAGCTCAAAAATCCATAAAATAAATAGATTTAAAAGCTAATTTATCCTAAATAAAATTTATTTATTAAAATATAGGCTTTTAAAAATTCAGGGGATTACAACTCAATCATAGGCATTTGTTAAGGATTTGGAAGAAAATCTTAATCAACAAATGGCTGCCATGGATCTCAAACTTAATGAATTTGTTAATATAGTAAAAAAATTAAATTATGGATTCATGGGGAAATAATGATAGAACCAGAGCACCAATAGAGGATTCAAGTCATCAAACAAATAGCTCCACACTAGAAGATCAACATCAAGCACAATTGACAATAATGGTTGGAAACTTCATGATAGATTGATTTTCCCAAATGTATAGGTGATGCATTAAAAAATGGATGTATATATGTGAGCAACTCTTTTTGATAGATAATACACGTGAGAATGTGAAAGTAAAATTAGATGCTATTTATTTAGAAGGTAAGCCACTACATTGGTATCATACCTTCATGAAATCCCTATTATTAGCAACACAACCTAGTTAAGGAGAGTATGTGCACATGATCTATGATAGATTTAAGGATTTATATGATGATTGAATGGTTAAATTAAAATAATTACATCAAATCTAATCAGTGGGAGCTTACCATGATATGTTCGACACTATCATGACTTGGGTTAATATTCCTAAAGATTACTTGGTTTGCTATTTCATCACGGGGTTGCGATTTGGTATTCATATGCATGTAAGGATGTTTTAACCAAAGAGTATGAGGCAGGCTTATACATTAGCTAAATCTTCCATATCTCTCCTACAACGTACTTCAAAATCCCCTAAAACCACCCCCATACTACACACAAAATCACCATAACACCACTCTACTCTTTGGCTAGTTGTGCCGGTCCCTTCCCCATTGCTTGGACAAAAGCTGCTAAAGCCCCCCCACCTTGTTGCACCTTTCTTTCTCATATCCCCTAGGATCAAGAAATTTTTTTCATTTCTACTCCCTAGTTTCTTCCTACTCCACCGTTGCTCCCTCCCTCATCTAGGTAACTTCCATCAATCCCCCTCTTTTGTTATGTGAGTTTGTTTAGCTTCCTCATTATTTTTCATTGCTATTTAGTAATCCTTGAGTAATTTTAGTTATTTTTAGGTTATTATTATGATATATTAAATTCTAATACATGTTTTATTGGGTTTTAAATACTTAGATAATCATTGAGGATCTCGCAAAAGGTGATCTTTTGTATTTTTTGTGCAAGCTTAGATTTAAGTAAATCCAATCATTCATAGGATGATATTAATTATGCGGGCATGTTAGGAACTTTTATACCAAGATTCATGTAAGGCTTTATAGTTTTCAAGTATTTTAGCATACATGATAAAATGATAATATGCATGATTATTGATAATTTAGCTATACGCATGAAATATGTAAAATGTTTTTCATTCGCATGAATTAGATTTTGTTACAGCCTATATTATTATAATGATATGATTTAAATCCCATGTTATATGCCTCATGGATGCTCATGTATGGAATTAGGGTAATGATAATGCATATGGATAGATATGTGCATTACTAGGGTTGGCTTATGATGTATTATATTTCTCATGGCCTAAGTTATGGATATGCTCCTACATGTACTAAGATGATAATATATCTATTTAAATGATTCCCATGATTTAAATGTGCATGTGTATGCTATACAAAAGATGTGGTATGTGGTAGTCACATGGTTAGGGTTTTGGTGGGTGCAACCCACTAAATACTTGAAAAGTAGAAAATACAGTTAATCACTAAAATGAAATGATTACCTATGTGCTAAAATAATGTGGAATATTTCCTTATTGTATGCTCATGAAAAATATTTCACAATGATAACGTATGATATGAAAATGAGGGAACTTTGTGATTTAAGGATATTTTAGTAATTTTGACCTAATGTATCATTTGCATATAAATGAATGATAGGATGACCTTAGCCTTTTGATAGGTTAACGTTAGCCTTAAATTAGCTTGACATATACCTATGACGTTAGAGCTTACCTAAATAATTGAAAATAAATGGAAAAAGATGATAATTATGGGAAATGGGAATTAATATGAATTATGTACTTATGTGATCACCCCTAAGATATTATTAATTAAAGTGAAAGACCTAGAGTTTGGAGTGGTTTCTCTCTAGGGGTCATTAACTTAGAGGTGAGGTGTTAGCCCTCTTTTTTGGTTTATTGGTGTGCTGTAGTGCCCCAACTTTTAAGGCCCAACTCTACTCTATTAGTGTATTACAAACCCAATCAGGGGTATTGATATTTAAGGACTAGATGAATGAGGTTGAGAGGATATTAGGTTGCTTTCAAGCACCAATATGACCAGTCGTACCACTATGTCCTTAGGTTTGAGGAAAGGGTAGTTTGTTTCCTTCAGGTGTCGATAAGACAAGATGTACTTCTATGTCTCTGGGTTGGTTTTTATCTCTGTTGAGTAAGGAAGGAAAATGAAAATATTTTTTCTTTAATAAAAGAAATGGATTGTTGGTTTAGTAGTTGCCTTAGTGCCCTACCTTGATATAGTTATAGATTATTTGTTTGGTAGTTGCTTTAGTGCTATGATTTGGCTTATGTTGGATTTTCTTGTTTGGTAGTCACATTAGTGCCCTACCCTTATATTATTTTGGATTGTTTTTTTGGTAGATGCCTTAGTTCCTTACCCCTATGCTTGGTATGTATTTAGCTAATTAAATGTACAATTTGAAATTATGAGAAATGGTTTAGTATGCTTTACTATTGAATTGAAACTTAGACTATGATATATGTTTCTTTATGAATATTTTATGTATGATTTATACCTTGTGCTTATGTATGCTTTCTGGTTTATTTGTGGCTATATGATATATGGGTATTCTGACTCCTATAAGGTATGGTGATTTACCTAGCACAAAAAAAATTGTACGAATACTACATTTTTAGATGACTATATAAGGGCCATGGAATGGCATGAAGGTTATAAGTGCAGGTAGGACAAGTGGAGTCCTTAGAAAGAGGTTTCATTTTTAGAATGGGCCTTTTGCTCTAAGAGTTAGGGATAACTAGAGGAGTACCTTTGCGTATTAGTTTTTATTTTGATTGCTTTTTCTTTTAACTCTTAAGTCTTGTACTATACTTTTGTTATACTATTTTAATGCAATATCTATTTGTAAATCTATTATGTATTATTTCCATTTACACTTAATTACATTGGTTGAGTTTTTTTAGCCTTAAGATAGGTGAGGAGCCATACTTATAGTAATTGTAGCAGTAACACCTGATAATTTACTTATTAATGCTTTCGTTAAAACAAAAATTTTCAACTTGTAAAATGGGGGTATTATAAGTTGGTATCAAAGCTTTTGTTTTAAAATGCTCTCTCTCTCTTTTTAAATTTTTTTGTTATGAAATACTTTATTTACAAAGTGTTTTGAAACCCAGTTTAGCCTTATGAGCTTTGTGAGATAGCCATCATCTTTTATTAGTCTTAGTACTTGGAGTTATATCTCCAGGGGTATTTTTGGTGAACTTTGAAATGGAAAATTTAGTTTGGTATTGGCTGGGAATTTAAGGAAAGTTATTATTGGGAAATGGTTTGGTTGATAAAATCTAAGTTGAGTTATTTTGTCTCGTAGGATTCCTTAGGATGTCTCTTAGAGCATCATTACTATCAATTACACATATTAATATGTTGCTTGGTGAGGATATCAAAGTCCATATAAAGTTGCTAGCTATAGAGTTGAACCACATGGTGGAAGAAGGCCTATACATTGGACCATATATATTTTGATCTAACCATTTATTAAGGGCCCTTCCTTTGGTAGAACCATAGATTTTGGAAAGAGTTATAAAAGGATCTATTTGTGACTAATGTCCTGCACCCAAGGTTTATGGAAGGTGTGTGCTTCCTCTTACATTATGATTTGCTAGCAAGAGAGTTGATCATGATTGATGATGTATGGAGACGTAGAATGTGAATACCATCGAGTAAAACCCCATAATATCCTAGAGAGTCTAATGAAGTGGATTAGCCTTCTTGCTATTTGGATAGAGAGTAGATGATACTACTCGAGGAGTGGCTTTAGAGGGTGACTAGATGTATTTGGAAATTTGATGCCACTATGGATTTGAGCCTCCATCATTTTGATGGCGATGATTGATTTACATGGGTCTTGAAGTTTCTTTAGGTATTCCGTGCTTAAATTTAATGCTGGGTGAATGCTTAGTAGAGTGCAAATTTATCCTTGTAGTACATATAACCTTAGTAGATTTAAATTTCCTTTGATTGTAATGTACTAACTACTATCGTTGTAATTTTTGTAAGCATGAATGTTGCTTGACCATATGGTATGAATGTTAGTACTTCTTTTTTACATATGGATATGATGTTCTACAATCCTAGTGATCATGTTAATGTTATTGTTAGCCTTTGAATGATATGGTTTGCTTAGCCTTACTATAGTTGGCCTTTGTTTTTATTGGTTAGGTTATAACCTTTTGACACATATAGAATAGTTACTTATCATAGTAGTGGAGAGAGTGGTAAAGCCATAACTACAGCCACAACCATAAACCCCGTATTAGACACCTATTTAGTCTAAGAATTGGCTTAGAGAGGTTGGGTTTCATCACTTACCTGTGTTTGAGGGAGTTAAGGATCCAAAAATTTTGGAATGATGGATAAGGGAGTTAGAGAAGATCTTTAGGGATTGTGATTTCATTGATGGGAATAAAGTGGATGTCGACACATTCTATGTGCGAGGGAAGGTAGATGAATGATGGAGAGGATATATATCAGCTCCTAGATAGGAATTTTGACAAATTTGAGAGCTTGCTACTACCCTTTACATGTGCATTGTGTAAACCATGTTGAGTTTTGGACCTTACAACAAGAAAGCATGTTGGTTGAGGGTTACTTTAATAAGTTCTCTGAGCTCCTTGCTTTTGTGCCAGAGATAGCTGGTGGTGAGTATACTTTTTTGTATGATTATTGATGCATTTGGAGGTTGATATATGTCTCCATAATTTGTACATAACTAATTCTATTAATTTTTATAAATTATATTGCACATATAATTACTTTTCTTATTGTTTGGTTAATTAGGAAATTAAATCAAGTTATGGGAGATGGATCAAGATGATTTGTTGTGTGTAGCTGCTGCTGGTTGCTATTGGTGACGGGAGTTTGCTGTATTAATTTTTTTGATTTTCCCATATGATGCATTCGCCGACATACTTTGACTAATGGAAATTAAGTTGGCCGTGTAATCTGCTACCCGACCCATATTTACTGGGTTAGTAGGATTTTGGGTTACGAAACCCTTGATAAACATGATTAGCTAACAAAATTTAGTTGATGGGGATTAATTTGTAAATCCATTATTTTTGATTAGTTTAAGTATGTATATTCTTCTTTGAAGTTAGGATCCTTCTTTTGTTCTAACTCCACGACCTATTTGTTGTAATTTTTGGCTGATTTGTGGGCTGATATGTTGTAATTATACGTGAGCCCATCATCCGTATAAGGGTCGTATTGTGTGTATTGTATACGCCCATATAAAGGCGTATACTGGACTGTGTGTAGTATCTTTTGGTTGAATACATTCTTAGACAATTATTTTTTTGGAATTCTCTCGACTTCTCTCTCTCTCTCTCGCGACTATCTCGTTCGCTCAATCTTCTCCTTCCTTGATCTGCTTCTCAATCTTCTTCTGTTATTCAAACTCCAGTAGCCATTAATTCGACCGTGCTCTAAGTTTTTCTAATCTTCCTTTGGATTAAAAATCCTTAGAATGTATTTCTTGTGCGAAATCGAACCCCACGCTCGATTCACAATCCGGCAAAACTCTTGAAACCTATCAAGGCTTCATAATTTGGAATCAGAGCCTTGAATCTTTAAGTGCTCATCGTTTAATTTTTTTATTATTAAAATTTACTATTTTTTTAATCCTTGAGTCCGTTAACCCTCGATTCTGAAGTGTTGTTTCTAGGGTTTGTGATTGACAAGAATAGTATGATTCTTATCGCGATTAAGCCAACTGCAAATAAATTATCCTGATGGAGGCGGGAGTACCTGGAAACCCTAAGTAACTATTGGTATGAACTTATCAGTTAGGGTTTGGTCGGGATTCTAAATCTTGATAGTACTCAATAAATACTTCCCGATTGGTAAACTCGACCCTTTCTTTTTCTAATTCCTACAATTATTGGACGTCAGGTTTGATATTCTTATTATGAGTTAATACTCCACTAACTCTTTAAAGAGTGCGCAGGTATTAATTCAGTACCGGTGAACCTTTGGTTATAGAAAGGGGTAAGGACTCCAAGAAGAGGGGTCCTATCTCATTATTTGGCTTAACCGCCAACAATTGTTGGCACATTAAAGATTTTAATTTGGGAATTTATTTCAATAAATTATTTTATTTAAAATAAAAATGATAAATAGTTTTAATTTAATAATAATTTTATAAATAATTTAATTAGAGGAATTTGGGTGTTTTGCTAATTAAAATGGAATTTATGGAAAATATTTTAAATATCCTAATTCAGCCTAAAAAGGGATTTAAATATTATTTTATTTAAATATTATTATTTTTAAATATCCTAAATATTTAGATTAATTTAATTGGCCCCAATCTAATTATTTTTCTCCTTTCCTTTTTCCCTTTTTCTTTTTCTTCTTCCTTTTTTCTTTCTTTTTCTTCTTTTTCTTTTTCCTCTTCTTTTTCCCCGACTGGGCCAGGTTGCGGCCCAGTCTTCTTCTTTTTCTTCCTTCTTCGGCCCAGCCCGCGTGACGCCCTTCGTCGCCCTTCCAACACTGCGTTTTGGCTCCGTTTCCTCTGAAGCTCGTCGTTTCATTTAAAAACCTTACCTCGTCGCGCTCGACCGCCCGGTTCTCCCTTTTTCTTTTCTTTTCCCCGGCCGAGCGGTCCGCCTCCCTTCTTTCTTCCTTCTTCCTCCTCCCTCCTCCGTCAACGATGCTGCAACAACGGCCTCCGTCAATGGCTTCTCCTGCTACGGTGAATAATAACCGCCGTTTCTTGTCTCATTGTCTTCCTCTTAACTCCAGGAATGAATTGGCATAATTTTCGAGCGTTAACTCTCGCTCGTTTCTCCTCCCCAACCTCTCGAAACCCCAAAGCCAACCAAACGTCAGCCGATCAATTACCGCCACCGACCACCCAAATTATTGCAATTAAAACTTCCATGTCAACCTCCAGCTCCTCATTATCCATTCCAACATCTATAAATAGCCTTGTTATAGGAGTTTTTAGAGTTTTTCTTCCCCGAAACCCTCGGCCCGAGCTGCCGCCACCCCAACTTCAGACGCCTCTTCCGCCTCCGTTAGCCAACTTCAGAGCCACCGCTGCATGCCAAATGCTTCCCTGCAACGCCTTCTAGTTAACCAAAGTATTTTAATCTCTCGATTCTTCTTGTACGAGCCTAAATAATCATGCAAAGTTAGATGCTCGTTTCGCCGGAATTTTGACCCCGAAGCCTTAAACCGCCTTCCACCGCCACCTTTGGCTGCACCACCACCATCATTTTGTCCCTCTCCTCCTGGGAAACAATAAACCCCTCTTATATCACCTCAATTCTCCCTATCTTTTTCCCAACATCCATCTTTTTCTATGTTCTTCTATTTTTTCCGCCACCGCCGCCGCCGCCGTGAACCACTGCCGGTGCCACCTATCCCCACCAGCTTAAGGTTGAACCCTAGACCCTCTCAACCATTTTCCATATTATTATAAGCCTTGATTTAATTTATTTCAATTATTTACATATAATTACCATTATTATTATTCTTAATATTTATATTCTTAATATGTTTTATTATTATTTGATGAGAAAATTTATTCTGAATTGTACTTGTAGGGTGGAGAGTGGTAATAAAACAATATTATTGTTAGTTTCGAATTTTAAGTTATTAATTGAATTATTATGGGATTATTATCATTATCATTATTATTATTATTATTATTATTATAATTATTAGAATAATTATTATTATCATTTTATTAATTATTCTGGAAAATCTTAGGCCCTAATTTTGTATTAACATTTGCACTTATTTATTTTAGTATTATTATTTCTACTGTTATTATAACCATTAATAATAATATTATTATTATCTTTATTATTTTAATATTATTATATATGTTAGTAATTTTATTATTTATATTAAATAAGTGGTAAGTCATTAGTTATAAGTAGGGTCGAAACCCCACTTTAAATTTTAAAGCTTATTATTATTATTATTATTATTATTTATATTCTCATTGATATTAGTTTTATTATCCTTGATATTATTATGACATAATGATGGTCTTTATATTCCGATAAAAGATTAATTAAGTAATTAATCTGGACTATGATTGGGCCTTTATGTATGTACCCGAATGATTGGTCGATATTATGACATAATGATGGTCTTTATGTCCTTTTATTATTATGCATGATTTTATGTGCTTATGTGTTGGCCTTAGTGCTCGGTTACCTTACTCAGTACGTAGCGTACTGATCACCCTTTTTATGGGTGCTGCTCATTCCCACGAGTAGTATGCCCTTCTGGTTTGTGCAGGTGGGCGAGACATCAATCGAGGCTGAGTGTTGAGCATGTTTGGCTCAAGTTCGAGAGAGTTGTGGCCGTATTTCAGTCTTTATGTAATTTTATTTCCTGCTATTATTTCTTTGTATTGGAGTATTTATTCGCTTTGATTTCGCACTCTGATTTCTATTTTATTATGTTTATAACGTTTATGCGTACTCTGATTTTAAGGTATGATCTTTCGAGTTCTTTTATGAACTGTTGATTTTAAGGAACGGTCGGAGAGAACTGGTCTAGTACTAAGCGTGGCGGTAACATTTCCAGAATTCACGGGTTTTAAGTATTTCTAATTTAATTGCTTCCGCTTTTAAGAAAAAAAAAATTAGTGAATTTTGGGGTGTTACAGTGTTCAATTTGCTATTTCGGTTGGTCTGATAGTAAAGTGTGTTGTTCTCTGTAAATTGATTGTTTATCTGTTTTTCTCTTGTTTTTCATAAAGTAAATATCGATAGGATTCATAATGTCTAGTAACGACCATTCTGTGAACCAATCTGTATCTGTATCTTGTAATGATCTGTTAGAAACTCTTAGAACATTTCAATAACAAATGACTGCCCAATTGGCCGTTTTATCTATTAACCTAGAGTAGAGGATAGGAGAGCAAGAAATTAGAATCAATGATTTGCAGAATAATAGGATAAATGACCAACATGTTGGGGTATTAGGAAGGGCTCCTATGGACCCTAGAAATAGGATTCCACCTTTAACTAACTTAGAGGAACTAGAAGATCAAATATCCAATAATAGTGATAGGAGACCAAGACTGGTTAATAGGCAGGAAAGAGAGTTAGATCTAGTTGATAGGAGCCTATGTAACCTTAAATTTAATATACCTGGAATCCATTGGAGGAATGACCCTGATTATTACTTTGAGTGGGAAAGAAAGATATAATTAGTGTTTGAATGCCACAACTATTCTGATGAAAAGAAAATTAAATTAGCAATACTAGAATTCACAGACTATGCATCTTCTTGGTATCATAACCTTATCTTAACTAGGCGTAGGAGTGGAGAACCACCTATAAAGACATGGGATGAATTTAAGATTTTGATGAGAAAAAGGTTTGTTACCAGTTATTATTGTAGGGAATTACATAAAAAATTGCAAACATTATATTAGGGGAATAGGTCTGTAGATGAATACTTTAAGGAATTAGAGGTGTTAGTGATCAAAACAGGGATTGTTGAGGATGAGGATGCCACAATGGCTAGATTCTTGAGTGGGTTAAACTCTGAGATAGCTGATAAGGTAGTGTTCTATCCCTATGGAACCTTGAGTGAAATGGTTAATATAGCTACAAAGATAGAAAGTCAAATAAGGAAAACTAGGCAGTATAAACCGCTTGGAATTGGGATTAGGAATACACTGAAGAGGAATTTTGGAGGACCTAGTTTTGGAAACTGGAAGAATAATGGGAAGTTTGAGTCTAGAGGTAAGGGTAATGAGGCTAAGGTAGGAAACAGGTTTGATAAAGGAAAGACTGTAGTAGCTAATCCTATTAATGGCCCTAATAGAACTAGAGACATAAAATGTTTTAATTGTGGGGGATTAGGTCACATAGTTTCTGAGTGTCCTAATAAGAGGGATATCTTGATCAGAGAATCTGGAGATATAGAGTCTGAATTTGAAGAAGAAGAATTAGAGGTTAACTTGATTAGGGATGACATTAGTGATTCAGAAGAAGAGATAGAACTTCCAATTAGTAGAGACCTTTTTTTGTGTGTAGGGCATTAAACAGTAATAAGTTACCTGATCCAAATGCAATATAGAGAGAAAAAAATATTTCATACTCGGTGCTTAATTGATGATAAGTGTTTTAATATGGCAATAGATAGTGGTAGTTGTATAAATGCTACTAGTAATTTAATAGTATCTAAATTACATTTACCAACTACTAAACATCCAAAACCTTATAGACTATAATGGTTAAATGAGCTAGGAGATGTTAAGATTAGTCAACAGGTTCTAATAAACTTAAAATTAGGTAATTATGAAGATTCTATTTTGTGTGACATTTTTCCAATGCATGCTACTCATTTATTGTTAGGAAGGCCATGGCAATATGATAGAAGAGTAACACATGATGGGTACAAGAATAGATATACTATACATAAGGATGATAAGGAATTTTTTTTAGCATCCATGACTCCCAAAGAAATCTTTGCTGATCAAATTAAAATAAAGTCTGATTATAAGGAATTAACTAAACAAAGTGTAGAGGCTGGAACTCGTTCAAAGGAGGTTAAGAAATCATCTGGGTTTTAAGCTAAAAGAGGAGATGTTGAAAAGAATATTAGGCAGCAATCAAGTGTATATCTGATGGTCTATAAAGAGTGTTATGAGTTTCATCTAGAGTTAAGTGAGGAGGTGCCTCCTAATGTTAGGAAACTGTTATATTAATATAGTGAGTTATTCCCCGTGGAGATTCCGCATGAATTACCTCCACTAAGGGGCATAGATCATCAAATAGACTTTATACCAATAGCTGTTATTCCAAATAGGCCTGCTTATAGAGCTAAGCCTGAGGAAGTTAAGGAATTAAAGAGGCAAGTTTCTCAATTATTGAGTAAGGGTTATATTAAGGAATCAATGAGTCCATGTGCTATCCTAGTACTCTTAGTTCCAAAGAAAGATGGAAGTTGGAGGATGTGCATAGATAGTAGAGCAGTAAACAAAATAACCATAAAGTATATATATCCTATACCTAAATTAGATGAAATGTTAGATCTTCTCCATGGTGCTATAATTTTTTCAAAAATAGATTTAAAGAGTGGATATCATCAAATTAGTATGAAACCAGGAGATGAGTGGAAAACAACTTTCAAAACAAACTTTGGGTTATATGAGTGGTTAGTTATGCCATTTGGGTTATCCAATGCTCCAAGTACTTTTATGAGGCTCATGAATCATGTGCTTAGAAATTTTATTGTAAAGTTTGTAGTTGTTTACTTTGATGATATACTTATTTATAGTAAATCTCTAGAAGAGCATTTGAGACATTTAAGAATCATTCTAGATGTGTTTAAAGCAGAACAGTTGTATGCTAATTTAGCAAGTCTAGGTTTTGTTTAGAAAGTGTAGTATTCCCAGGATTTGTTGTTGGTAAGGATGTCATATCTGTTGATAAGGAAAAGATTAAAGCCATATAGGAGTGGCCTATACTTAAAACAGTGACTAAAGTTATAATTTTCCATGGTTTGTGTTCTTTTTATCGTAGATATGTTAGGAACTTTAGTACTATAGTTGCTCCTTTAATAGCAATAACAAAAAAGGAAAATGATTTTAAATGGGGCTTAGAATAACAAAAATCTTTTAAAACTCTTAAAACCAAGCTAACACAAGCGCCTGTATTAACCCTTCCTGACTTTGAGAAAATGTTTGAATTAGATTGTGATGCTTTAGAGTTGGGAATAGGGCCTGTACTTTTTCAATAGGGTAGACCTATAGCTTATTTTAGTGAAAAAATAAATGGTAGTACTTTAAATTACTCTACTTATGAAAAGGAATTGTTTGCTTTATTAAGAGCCTTAGAGGTTTGGCAACATTATTTATGGCCTAGAGAGTTTGTTATAAATACCGATCAAGAAGCCATCAAATATCTAAAAAGCCAATCAAATTTAAATAGAAGGCAGGGTAGGTGGATTGAATTTATTGAAAGTTTTCCCTATATAATTATGTATAAAAAAAAGAGGTGATAATATAGTGGTTGATGCCTTATCTAGAAGACATGCTTTGTTGAATACTGTAGATGCTACTTTGTTATGATTTTCTTATCTTAAAATTTTATATTTGGAGGATCAAGATTTTAAAGAGATATATACAAATTGTGAAACTACTACACAAGGGAAATATTATATCTACGAGGGTTACTTATTTAGAGAAAATGGACTATGCATAACTGCTTGTTCATATAGAGGATTATTAATTCAAGAAGCACATAATGGTGGGTTAATGGCAAATTTAGGATTTCAAAAGACTTTGGACATATTAGTTGATCATTTTTATTGGCCTCATATGAAGAAAGATGTGTTAAAATACTATGTTAAATGTGTAGCTTGTAGACAAGCTAAGTCCACATCAAAACCTTTTGGGTTGTATACTCCATTTCTACTTCCTAATCAACCCTGTACTAATGTTTCTTTGGATTTTGTTTTGGGATTTCCTAGAACTAATAGGGCTAAAGATTCAATAGTGGTTGTAGCAGACAGGTTTAGTAAGATGACCCATTACGTACCTTGCAATAAAACTAATGATGCTGTGATTGTAGCTAATTTATTCTTTTCTTATATAGTCAAATTACATGGAATACCTAAAATAATAGTATATGATAGGGATGTTAAATTTTTGAGTCATTTTTGGAAGGTTTTATGGGGTAAATTGGGAACTAAGCTTTTATTTTCAACTACATGTCACCCTCAAACAGATAGACAAATAGAGGTAGTGAATAGAACCTTAGGTAATATGTTGAAAGCTATCCTTGGGAAAAATCTTAAGCAATGGAAAAATGTATTACCACAGGTAGAATTTGCTTATAACAGAACATTACACTCTACAACTAAAAAGACACCTTTTGAGATTGTTTATGGATTTAATCCCTTGACTCCCCTTGATTTGAGTTCTTTGCCTAATTTTGAGTTGCATAATTTTGATGCTGAATCTTGTGCTGCAAATATGAAGAAATTACATGAATCTATAAGTCAACAAATTAATAAAAGGGTTAAGCAAATGGATGAGAGTGCTAATAAAAATTGAAAGAAAATGGTTTTTCAGCGAGGAGATTTAGTTTGGGTACACCTTAGGAAAGAACATTTTCCAACTCTTAGAAAATCAAAATTGGATCCTATCGGAGATGGACCTTTTAGTGTATTAGAAAGAATTAATGATATTGATTACAAAATAGATTTTCCTGCTAATTTTGGTAATGCTAGTGATTCTTTTAAAGTTTCTGATCTCAGCCCTTTTGTGGGTGTTATTCAGGTTTTAGAGACGAAACCTCACCAAGAAGAGGTGAATGATATATGTCTCCATAATTTGTACATAACTATTCTATTAATTTTTATAAATTATATTGCACATATAATTACTTTTCTTATTGTGTGGTTAATTAGGAAATTAAATCAGGTTATGGGAGATGGATCAAGATGATTTGCTATGTGTAGCTGCTGCAGGTTGCTGTTGGTTACAAGAGTTTGCTGTATTCATTTTTTGATTATCCCATATGATGCATTCACTGACATACTTTGGCTAATGGAAATTAAGTTGGCCGTGTAATCTGCCACCACACCCATATTTATTGGGTTAGTAGGATTATGGATTACGCAACCCTTGATAACCACGATTAGCTAACAAAATTTAGCTGATGGGGATTAATTTGTAAATCCATTATTTTAGATTAGTGTACGTTTGTATATTCTTTTTTAAAGTTAGGCCATTTCCTTTGTTCCAAGGCCACGACCTGTTTGTTGTAATTTTTGGCCGATTTGTGGGCTGATATGTTGTAATTATATGTGAGCCCGTCATCCATATAAAAGGCTTATACTAGACTGTATGTAGTATTTTTTGGTTGAATAAATTCTTGGACGATTCTTTTTCTGGAATTCTCTCAACTCTTCTCTCTCTCTCTCATGACTGTCTCGTTCACTTGATCTTCTCCTTCCTTGATTTGCTTCTCGATCTTCTTCTGTTAATCAAACTCCAGTAGCCGTTAATTCATCTGTGCTTTGAGTTTTTCTAATCTTCCATCGGATTAAAAATCCTTAGGCTTAGTTTCTTGTGCGAAATTGAACCCCGCGCTCGATTCACGATCCAGAAAAACTCTTGAAACCTATTCAAGCTTCATCAGAGGTCATAGGATGTGTTCCTAACAATGTTTCCACCCTTTGAGTTTATACATGACTCGCACAAATTTCATTTGAAAAGATTTTGAATATCCTTTGAAATAATATCATTACTTGTACTCTCATGTCAACTCATAGACTTAGATGCCTTTACTTACTCGGTTACAAAGCATGCACAGGTGTAGTATGAGGAGAAGATATAATTTAGTAGAGTCTAATGACATTGATACCTTGCCAAAACTACATAATTAATCCTAACATAATTTGTTATCTATTTCAGAATAAATTACACACTCAACCATCAAAGAGAATAACCAAATCCCTAGTTTTCGCTGTATTCACTAGGGGACTATTAGAGGGTGCAACCACTTGAAGAAACTCTAGTTAACACCTATCCCGATTTTCACTTGCTACAACTTATAAAATCCCATTGGTTCAAAGCAACGAGTAGTGAAGGAGGGAATAAAAAATTGGGAATCTAGAGTAGAAGAGAATCAATTATGAGGGAGAAGAGTGCCATTGAGCTACATTAAGTGAGGGAGAAGCAGAAAAAGGAGAGATTAGGCTAGATGAGGGGTTGGATTACCATTATCTACCCATTCCCTTCCCTTCTTCATCTTCACTGTTTACTTTTAATTAGCTTAATGAAATTCAACATGAGCTAATTTTCTCTATTAGGGGGTGGATTAATTGATCTTTTTCCTATAGTTTGTCACTTTGTAGTTATGTTTGGTTTATATGATATTTCATTTCATTTAGAATTCATTTGTTGAGGTGTTGAATGTTGGCCGCATTAGTTACTTGCATGAATTTTGTATCAACTATCATAGTGAACTCAGTCGATGATGGTGAATGGTCACAAGGTTGGAATTGAAAGGTGATGTGTCTTTATTATTAATCCTTTGAAACATAATGCATAACATAGCCTTGGCCCATGCCCTATGATGGAGATAACTTGAGAGTATACTTCACCTTTGAGTGAATTCTAGTGAGTTTAGAAGGATTAATATCATTTGAGAATTATGTATCTCCCTCCCATGACTCTATCTCTTGAATTATCTTCTTACTGATCTTCTGTTGTTATTGATGAAATCCTTTTGCTTAGTTACTTCTTTTCACTTTTATTATTATTTCCATCACATTGCCAATATGTCGTACTATAGTTTAATTTGTAGCAAATTTAACTCTAGTAATATGCATTTCATTGGTTCTCTATGGGAATAATACTCAATCACCACTCTATTACTAGATCGACCAAGTATACTTTCACAATTGTTTTATGCTACCTTTATTTCATTACCTTACCAAGTATTATCAAACCAAGCACACCAAGTTTTGGCTTCAGTTTCGGGGATTTGGTTTTAGAAACGCTATATATTGGAGGATAGAATACTGTGTAATTCTTAGTATAGAAATAACATTAGAGTTTTGTAATTTTTATGGGATTAACCCTTGTATGAATAAAAATGACCAGAGCGCCTTATTGATAGTTGATATAGATACTGAGCGCACCCTATATATTTTGGCATTTTCATAAGTATCTAATTGCAACTCGTCGAGCTCATTGAGTTGAAGCATCCTTCACTACCCTACTTCCTTTAAACCAAGATGAATAGTCTTAATGGCCTAATGTGCCTTGTATTTGACATCTACTGGCAAATGACATGATTTTCCGTATGCCAAATGGAATGGTGCTGTGCCTATAAGGGTCTTATAAGCTTTCTGATAAGCCCAAAGAATGTCATTGAGCTGGGAGGACCAATA
Organism: Tamarix chinensis; assembly: GCA_030549775.1. NCBI lineage: Eukaryota > Viridiplantae > Streptophyta > Magnoliopsida > Caryophyllales > Tamaricaceae > Tamarix > Tamarix chinensis. The sequence continues at coordinate 80,068,850 of CM060176.1, read as the reverse complement.
TTTCCTTGACTTAAACACTGTCTTTTCTAGGATTCCTTTTATCTCTTTATTTGTGATCTCCACTTGACAAATCGTTTGATGATGATATGGTGTAGCCATTTTGTAAGCTACACCATATTTAATTAAGAGCTTTCTTAGAACCTTGTTGGTAAAGTGGGATCCCCCATCATTGATCATAGCTCTTGAGAAACCAAAACGGGGGAAAATAACCTTCTAAAATAGTTAGACTCTATCTTCACATCATTTGTTGGAGAAAGCTAATGCCTCTTCCCATTTCAAAATGTAATCCACTATGTCCCATGTGTTTTTGTTATTGTGAGATGATGGAAAAGGTCCCATGAAATCAATTCCCCACACATCAAGTAACTCCACTTCAAAGATGTTGTTCAAGGGCATCTTATTTCTTCTCAAGATATTCCTAGTTCTTTGGCAGCAATCACATGCTAGTACATAACTCCTCACATCTTTAAAGAGCATAGGCCAGTAAAATCCCACGAGAAGTAACCTTGCAGCTATTTTGGATATGATTGCATGACCCCTATATGGTGATGAATGACAATGGGTTATGAGATCAAGAATTTCATCTTTGGGTATGCATAACTAGAAAACTTCATCTGCACAATGCTTGCAAAGGTATTTCTTTTGTTGTTGGTAAGATACGTCTTCTGGTAACACCCTGTAAAAAAATATAATCGATAAAATCTATAAACCTTGGGGATTGGAGGCCCTCAAAGACAAAGAGATTGTCATCAGGAATGAATCACCAATCAAGCATTCACCCTTTTCATCTTCATGCATCTCTTGCCTCTACATTTTTAGCACCCTTCTTGTCTTTTATCACTAAATCGAACACTTATAAGAGAAGGATCCATCTAATCAACCTTGGTCTTGCATCTTTCTTTTCCAAGAGGTTCCTAACAGTTGTGTGATTAGTTAATACAAAAACTCAGAATCCTATAATATACAATATGAATTTATCCAAAGAGAACACCATAGCTGGGAGCTCCTTCTCAATTGTAGCATAATTTATTTGTGCATCATCAAAATTCCTATTGGCATAGTATATGGCACACACATTCCCCATCTTTCTTCTACCCAAGAACAACCCCAGCAGCATAATCACTGGCATCACACATCACCTCAAAAGGAAAGTTCCAATCAGGGGGTCTCATTAATAGGGCAGTAGTCAATACTTCCTTTAACTTGCTAAAAGCTTTAGAAAGATTGATCAAATGAAAAAAGGGTATCCTTGACAAGTAAGTAGGTTAGGGGTTTAGCAATTTTTGAAAAATATTTAATGAACCACATATAGGATCCATTATGGCCTAGAATGCTCCTCACACCTTTGACATTAGTTGGGGGAGGCATTTTAGTAATGATATTAAATTTTTCCTTATCCTTAATCCCCCCTATTAGAGATTAATTGTCCTAGAACAATTCCCTCTTGTACCAAAAAAAGCATTTTTTCCAATTAAGTACGAGGTTCACTTCTTTACATCTCTTTAAATCCATAGTAAGATTATCAAGGCAATCATCAATGGTGGTGTAACACCCCCATCTTTAGTACTTAAAAATTTCATTTTGTGGAAGTGTTAATTACCAAAGATAATGGGTGTTATCACCACACTTAGCATAAGTTTGGTTCCCTCACCTTTCTTAAGGCAAGTACTAAGGCTAAAACCAACCAAACAAAAAACAAATCAGTGGAAATAAGAGATATTACATAAATAAAGGCTACGGATAAATATTTTTCATACAAAAACGATAATCAAAATATATCTAGGGACATAAGAGTCTAAAGAAAAATTGATACAATAAAAATTAGTACCTATAGGTACAACACCGGCTTATCCTAACTCTTAGATCTATATGCCCATTTTGAGAATGGAACCACTTACCAGGGGCTCCACTTATCCTGGCCACTCTTATAAGCTTCACGCCACTCCATGGCCTTCACATAGTTATATGAAAATGTAGTATCAATACGACTTTCTTATATTGAGTAAATCATAATACCTCACAAGAGGTAGTATACCCATGTTGCACATAATCATGTAATGATCCAAAACATGCTCAAACACAAGCATATGCTATAATGATATATGATAAATCATGGATCGATAAACACGTATAAATATACGCCATTAGAGTCTCATGCTCAACATTCAATCATATTTAACCAAGCCACATCATTTCTAGGTACACAATAACCATATAAAAATCCATGGCTAAAGTCAACTAATCTAATAAATTCTAATTAACATAGTAGGGCACCGAGGAAATTACTAAACCATCAATCCAATATATACCAAAAATGAGGTAAAGTACTCAGGCAACTACCTAACCCAACAATACATACAATGGCCATCAACAAGTATTCATTTATTATTTATATTACTCAAGGGGATACAATCCACCCAATGACACTGAGGTACACCCGGTCATATCAGTACACGAAAGTAAGATAATACCTGTACTCTAGATCCCAAGGACACATAGGAAACATAGTATCCTCCAACCTCAGTCACCTAATCCTTAAGTATCAAAACCCCTAGAGGGCCTGTAGGTCACCTATAGAGTAGAAAAGGGCCTTAGTAGGGTACAAAGGCCCACCGGAGAAGCATCTCAAATGAGGGCTAACACCTTATCTCTAGGGTAGCTAACCTTATAAAGCAACCACTCCCAAACTTGAGATCTTCCACTTTAAGTATTAGTATTTTATGATGTGATCACAAACATTTCATACCATACAATCATTTCTATTTCCATACTTAACCATTTTCCATTATTTTTAATTATTCAAATAAACCCTAAGGTCATCAGCTTAGGTCAAAGCTAAAGTTAATACTATGGTTAGCCTATAAAAATTCTAAGGCTATTCTATGTCCAATTATTCACATTAGGTGCATTAGGTCGAAAATGATCAAAATGCCCTTGAAACCCTAATTTCATCATTTTTATCCAATTCCATACCAAACATTATTATTACAATAACTTGTCATGAAAAGGCTAAAAGATATTTATTCACAATATTTTAGCACGTAGGTAATTTTTATGATTTAGTGATTAACTATATTTTCCACTTTTCTTGCGTTTATTGAGTTATGCCCTAAAAACCCTAATCATGCATTATTAGAGTGTCACATATTCCATGAAGCACATGAATATATATTTTAAGAAAAATATGACATTTAATAGGGCAATTTTTATCATAGTACATGTGGGAAAAGTCTCAAACCCTAAAAACATACGAATAGCAATTATCGTATTCTAACCCTAATAATGTGTATATGTTTTTATGATTTTTACATCAACCCTAAATACCGTACAATGGTAACCATGAAGTAATTAACATGGTATTTAAATCATCACTTGACAAGAATATGACCACAACAAAATCCTAGGGATAAATATGTAAACCATACAACACATTACTCATGCTTATACTCCACTTTCGATAATCTCATTTATCATTTATATAACATGTTATCATTTTATTATGCATGTCATAATACTTGAAGAATATATAACTATAGAATGATTATAGTTCTAAACAATCCTTTCATGCTTGCACATAAATTCTACTAGCTCATGAGTGATTGGATTTAACTAAATCCAAGCTTACACAAAAAGCACCAAAAACCATCTTCTTCGAGATCCTCAAATATTACCTATTAAAATAATATCTAATAATACATATTAGTATTTAATATAAAATAAAATCAACTAAAAATTAATTAAAATAAGTTAATAACAACTAAATTTCTAAATTAAGGCAGCGAGAAACTAACCGAAACTCACAAAACAAAGGAGTAATCAGTAGAAGTTGCTATGAAGGAGAGGAGGAGAAGTAGTGGTGTTGTGTGTTGCTAGGGGGTAGGAAAAGTTGGGAATGTGGTGGGGTTGTAGCAAAGGAAGGTGTTGATGCAGGAGCATACATTGAACATAATGGTTGTAATATTCATTATAATCCTCAAGATAAGGAAGATGATTTGGCTTTCTTAATGTTAGAGCCTATCATGTCAAATATTCTTGATAATTCTACTATGCTTGACATTGGAAAACATTCAAGTTATTCTTGTAGGTATGTTACATATTTGCAAGAAGATGATGTTCATATACATTGATGTGTACAATTAAGGCATGTAAGGATATAACTTAAATGGGATGATACATTACAACAAGAGATAAAGTGATGATATTTTTATAAACTTGTTGTAAACCCTAACCCTAAGTATATTTTATGTAAGTTAGGGTATTGCTATAATTTCATGTATGTATCTTAGTCAATTATATAGCTTTGTCATATTAATACTTATTATCATTTAACCAATGATATTATTCTTTGGATTATGGTTAATATGAGCTTAATTCAACCATGATTAATGGGCTGAATTAAGGAAGAAAACTTGGCTGGTTTAAGCTAGTCACCATCAAGTTTCCTTTCTCCTATATAAGCTTTTGTGCGTAGCATTTGTATGCAGATTATTGAATGAGAATTTAAATCAAACTTTGAGAAAGAGAGATAAAGTCTAATCCTCCCTTTTTGGTCTACATTGAGTAAGGAAAATTTGATATTAATCCTTTCTTAATACTATCTTCAAGTCAACACATTTGAAGACCTTCAAATCTGCCGAAACACCTTCATCTTGTAACATCAAGTTCTTCATCTATAATCCACCAATTCACTTATTTAATTTTAAATTAGATCATGGGTTAAAGATTCTATTACAAATTTTGATCCAACCTTCCGTTACTTTGATAAAAACCATATCAGGTGTAGGAGTGGGAGGATCTGCAAGTTTGATAAAAATAACTGAAAAAAGGGTGGGGTTTATGGTGATTTTGTGTGCAGCTTGGGGGTAGGCAATGACAACTCTTGCTGCAGAAAAGGGGAGGGCTATAGAAAGGAAATTTGCATTAAGGAGAGGAGGTTCAGTGGGAGTTTCTCATGGGGATAAAAATGGTGAAAAACAAGAATGACGATGGGGGTTTTTTTTTCTTGTGTGAGGGAGCTCGTAAGAAGGAGGGAGTGTGTGGGATTTTTGGGAGGGCTAATACATGACACAAAATAGATAAAATGGAGAGGTTAAGAATTGTATGGCATGTAGGGAAAGGAGGACCATAACAAGGAAATAAAAATAAGGGGGACAAAATCGTGCATGGTAGGAGATTATGTGGGTGTGGTGTGAAGATTCTTGTTGGCAAGGAGAGGAGAAAAGATAAGGTTAATAGAGCATAGGTTAGGGTAATACTCTAGGTAAAAATTTAGGGTAAAATATCTAGGTAAAAATTATGCGGTTACCGAAATAGTTTTATTTGACGAAACAGATACTGGTTACGATCCCAACCTAGATTTAAATTTTAATGCACCCTTTAGCATATTTTAGCCTAATTAAATTTTATAACTAATAGGTTATAATAATATTATATATTAACAATATATTTAATATTAAAAATCCTTAAATAATTATTACAACTAGTACAAATAATTACTAGTAACAATTAGGGTTTCTAAAAATGGGGTATTAAAGGGTGTTCCGTAAACAAAGAAGTCATCCATAAACACCTCCATAATATTTTAGATAAAAACCAAGAATATTTACATCATATAGGGTTGAAAAGTGGCTCGGGCATTATGCAAGCCAAATGGCATCCTCCTATAAGCAATAGTACTATATAGGCATTTGAAAAAAATCTCAAGTATCCATCTAGATAACAGATATAAGAGTGCCTAGATAACCTTTCCAACATCTGATTGAAAAATGGAGAGGGGAAGTGATCATTTCTGGTGGTTTTATTTAACTTTCTATAGTTAATGCACATACGCCACCCAGTGACCATTCTTGTAGGGATTAGTTCATTTTACTCATTTCGTATGATAGTCATGCCCCCTTCTTAGGTACTACCTAATCTAGGCCTACACACTCACTATTTGAGATAGGATAAATGATTCCTGCATCAAGTAACTTAAGCACTTCCTTTTTTTACTACCTCCTTCATGTTTGGGTTCAATCGTCTTTGATGTTCAATGAAGGATTTATTCTCGTCTTCTAATAAAATGAAATGCATGCAAAATAATTGATTTTTACACTTGATATCTTTAATGGAAAAACCTATGGCATCTTTATGTAGCCAAAGGACATTTGGTAATTTTTCAACTTCTTCTTGACTCAAGATAGCATTTACAATAACAATATATTCACCATTGGAGTCCAAAAATTTATAATTGATAGAGGAAGGGAGGGGTTTAGTCTCTACCTTAGGTGTAGATTTTTTTTGTACATAATGAGCCATGTAATTCTCTCTCAATCGGAGCCACTAAACCTTGTTTTTTTTTTGCATAGGCAAGCATGGTAGTATAGGTAGCTGCCTCCTCGTTATTATCATGGAATACTCTGCCTCTCATAAAATATTTCTCTAGTGGATCATTTGATATTAAATTAGCAAGGTCTTCTTAAAAGATTCTATCCACCATATCCATCCTGCAATAAGCATCATCAATCAATGGAAATTTTACTATGGAAGGTAAATCAAAATCTACTTTGTCCACCCCCAATGTTGAGAGAGAGCTTTACGTTTTTCACATCTATAACCGCTCTTGTAGTAGCCAAGTGCTGTCTTTCCAATGTGATGGGGATTTGTGCATCCTCCTCTATCTTTAGAATTAAAAATCAACCGAAACATAAAACATACAAACCTGGATAGGTACATCTTCTAATATACCTACTGGATGTTTTATTGACTGATCTAATAATTGGAGGTAAATGGTGGTGGGCTTCAAATCTCCCATCTACAGTTTCTTACAAATAAAAATAGGCATTAGACTAACACTAGCTCCAAGATCACTAAGGGCATGGTTAATGGACAAGTCACTAATAGTACAGGGAATAGAGAACAAGCTGGGGTCTTTGAGTTTAGGTGGAAGCTTGTTTTAAATAATATCACTACATTCTTGCATTAGGGCTACTATTTCATACTCCTCTAACTATCTTTTAATAGAAATAATTTCTTTCAAAAATTTAGTGTAAGTAGGCATTTGTGATATGGATTCCACAAATGGAATATTGATTTGTAGTCTTTTTAAAATATCAACAAACCTTCCAAACTATTTTCTAATTTTGCCTTAGCTTGTCTTTTAGGGAAAGGTGGGGGTGATTTATATGGTGGTGGAGGGACATATTTCTCAACCTCATTATCGTTCCTTAAGGTGGTTTCTTTCTCAATGTCATGGCTTCTCTATTCCTTTCCACTTTCTCTTTGACTCTTCTACCTTCCTCTTCCATTTCTTTTCTTAAAATAGATCCTTCCAACTCCTTTGCACATTTGAGTGCTATGGAATTAATAGAGCCTTTAAGATTGGTCTTTGGTTGTGTAGGAAGCATTCTGATGGTCCAAGAGGATTATCCTGACTGTTAGACTACTTAGATAATTTGGTTTTTTCACATCTTATTGTGGGTGGCTAAGGATTCAACCTTATAACTTAAGCTTTTGACTGGATTCTTCAAATCCTCAGTTTTTATTTTATTTTGAGAGGCTATGAAGTTCTCCATCATCAACTCAAGATTTTTATTTATAGGATTAGGAAATGGTGGTCTAAGATTTTGAAAACCTGGAGGCCTAAAGTGCGATTGAGGGATGGGATTTAGTGGTGGGTTCTTGTAGGATAAATTTCAATGATTCTTTCATCCTGGATTGTAGTTGGGAGAAAATGGATCTCCCTTTTGGTTAATGTTATTCACATAATTAGCTTGGTCCTCTAGGGTTTCTTTAATGGGTGGAGGATTAACTTATTGACATTTAACAGATGAGTGTGCTACAATACCACAAATCTAACAAACAGTAGGGGAGGATGTTAATGTGTTAACACTTATTTTATCAAGTTTTTGAAATAATGCATCAACGCATAAAGAAAGGTGATCCAAAGTATCAATGTCATATATACCACCCTTCTTGGTTGAAGTGTGCTCACATGACCATTGGTAATGATTTTGAGCCATGTCTTCAATCAATTACTTGGCCTTGGGTATGCTTTTGTTCATGAAAGTACCTCTTGCTGCTGTATCCAAAGTCAACCTAGTATTATAATGTAGGCCATTATAGAATGCGTGAACTAGTAACCATTCTTCTAACTTATGATGTGGGCACATTCACAACATGTCTTTGTAGTGCTCCCATGCATCGTAGAATGAGTTGATACCCTTTTGACTGAATTATTATAAGATTCCTCAATTGACAGGTTTTGGATGGGGGATAATACTTGTTTAATAAGGCTCATGAAAGATGATCCCAAGTGGTAATGGACTAGGGGGAGATGATTGCAACCAGGCTCTCCCTTTATCTCACAATGAGAATGGAAATAATCGTAGCTTGGTCGCATCATCTGACACTCTATTTATCTTCATGGTGTCGTAATACTCAAGAAAAATGGATATGTGTAAGTTTAGATCCTTTGTTGGGCTACACTAAAGTGGTTTTGATAGACCATGTTGAGTAAGATAGGATTTACCTCAAAATTTTTGGTAGCTATGTTTGGTTTCCAGACACTTGATTATGTCTTGTATGAGTTTGGAGATGCAAAGTTGATTCCGAGTCAAATATATATGAATGTGCACTTGAATCTCTGGAAAAATCAAACTAATGGAATTTTTTTATACATAAAGCTATATCTGATTAATGAGGAGTAAAATTGCTCTCCAATCTCTCCTTTTGCTGCCTAAGAAGTCCCTGAAGTGTGACTTAAAAAATCCCCATCATGCTAGCCATATCCCGCATGTTGATCACGGGTGAAACCTCAGTGTATGGCTATGCTACCTCTGCAAGGCCTAGTTACGTAGCTTCTCAACTCTTGAACTAGTTGAATTTTAGGTCTTGCAAAGTTTTGTGAGACGCGCACTACCTGGCCGTGTAAGATTCTGAGCCTTAGCTTTTCAGTAGAAAATTTTTCACGGCCATGCGATCCATGCACTACATAGCCATGAAACTCTCTTTTCCTTAAATATGATAGGGAGGGGCTGCACGGCTATGCAGCAGGGCGTACAACTGGTCGTGTAGGTCTTTTTTCTTGTTTGTTCAAGGATTTTTGGAATATCACCATATCTCTTTACTTTAAGACTCTTTGATAAACATGTTGGGTTGATTTACTCTCCTCCAAAGCCTTCCATGCTAGGTCCTTTGTTCTAAAAATATGTAATTCTTCCTCGGATTTGGTGTTCTTATAAAATTCCTGATTCACAAAGCTTAGAAAAGAAGTAGTGAAAATAATAGACTAGAACCATTTCAAAATATGTGAAAGAATTAAATGAAGTCCCAAGGTGAAGGAAAAGAGAGGTAAAATAATAAGAAGCATTTCCTAACTCCTCTAGTTCATTTAGCTATAACTTACATGCCTCTCCTACAATAGATAGATCAAAGTTGACCACCTTGAGTACCTAATATTAGTTGTATTCTTATTTAATGAGTAGATGAAAGTCCTTTCCAAATAGAATCCTATAAGGTGACATGCCCAAGGCTATCTTAAATGCTTACTTGTATGCCCACAATGTGCTATCTAACGTAAAAACAATTCCTTTCTAGTAGGGTTGACCACTGTCTCCAAAATTCTCTTCATTTCCTTATTAAAAGATTTAGTTTGGCCACTTGATTGTGGGTGATCAGTTGTAGCTACTTTGTGATGAATCCCATATTTGTGTAAACGTTTGTTCAATAACTTACTATAGAAATGAGTATTACCATCACTGATGATTACCCTACGAGTCCCAAATCTTATGAAATATTATTTGAGAGGAAATAGGTTACTACCTTGGCATGATTTGTTGGTAGGTTACTACTAGAACATATTTGTGCCTAAGTATGATGGGAAGGGGCACCTTAAACATCAAATAATTCTACCTCCAATATACCTATTTGAGGTATTTCATTTTTTTGTGATACATTCCCAGTACATTGGCATTGCTAAAAATTTTGGACCTCAACTCTGGCATCATAAAATATGGTGGGCCAATAAAACCCACTTTAAAGAACCCTTTCCACTATGCTTATCCCTCCAAAATGACCTTCGTAGGGTGCATGATCACAGGCGACTAAAATCTCCTTTGTCTCCTCTTCACTCACACATCTCTACAACTTTCCCTACAAAACTCATAGGGCTAATATAGGTTGTCAGAATGAGGACATTAAACCAAACACTCTTAGGAGGTAGCTTAAGTTTTATATCCTTTCTTTTAAAAATTTTTCATTGTATTTTTTTTGTAAGATTTCACTTCTGTACAATCAATTTTTACTATATCCACCTTACCCTAATAGTGTAATTCTTTTATTGTCAGGAAGCTGAGAAGGTGAAACATTTGGGTGGGAAGCATGGACCATGTGGAAAATGAAGGAGAATTCGAGGAATTATTTTCACATCTTCATGACGATATTCGTATCTTGAGTTATGAAGACACTTTCCTAACACTGTATATGATAGTCTATTTGTCCTTATCCTCACACTGCTTTGAAAAATCTATTGATCCCTTCATTCTCATCTCATCTTCCTTTCCTTATAACAATGTCTTAAGAAGCTCTGCACAACCTTTCACTACAAGAAGTGAAAAACTAAAATATTAATCCACTTGATTAGCCCATTTCATCCCCTTCATCTAAGACCATTGAAACTACCCTTATCACCACCAAAAAGAACCTACTCCTTTATGCAGGTCCATTTCTATTTCCTCCTCTCCGATTGTTTATATACCCACCATGAATTGATGAACTACTTGATTAGTAGTTGAATTAGCTTCTAGAAACCCTCAATCTTAGATGAAACTTGCACCCTCAAAAAAATGGCTAGCCTCTTCTTCATTTGCAGAAGAATTTTTGTCCACCGAAGAAGATGAGGAAATATGTTCATCCACTCCTCCATCAATGTGCCCAAAATAAACTTCAACACCTTGAATATTTTGCACTCTAACCATACTCAGGGGAATTTTAACTCTTTTATCACCAAAGAGTTCTATTTTGAACGCGATTTCACACTCCTTGAACTCCCCTATATCTTATTAACCTAATTAACTTGCACCACAAGGCCACCTTTTGTTAATATCTAAAAGAGTTTTCTCCCTAGGTAATGCTTAAAATTTTCTATAATTTAGATATGAATAGGAAAAAAAACTATTTTTTTTGTGCGAGGAAAGTTATTATCATATCTATCCACTACCATCAACAATCTCTATAATCTCTCTTTTTTTGATACTGACGAGTACTCCAAGTTGCTAGACAACCCTACCAATTAATTGGTGGTAGAAATTCTTTCAACACTCACAAATCTAGGTTTAAAGTGGAGAGTTACCCCAAATGGTATTTGTCACTTCAGCGAATCTCACCTGCTCCTATAGGTGGAAGTTTGACATCTCTTCCTCTAAAGTTGCCTTCTACACATGACACATGACTGATCCATCTCCTTTGATGGAATGGTTTTGCTCTAGTTTGCCTTCGTGGTGAAAATCATCAAAGTTGGTTGCATTATCTAGGATCAGTTGGAGCTGGTGGCAATGAAGTCACAAGGTCTTTTCTTCTACACTACCTTTTTAGGTGAATTATGTGCTTAGGAAGAAGTTCCCTTCACATTTGATAAAGAAAAAGTTTCCAACCCTCATTCAATCAATCAAGTTATCATTAATCATTTCTTTGACTCACGTGGTATAGCTCTAGTAGCTAAAACACCTCCTCTAGCTCTAGAATGTACTCCTATAGGTTAGGAGAAACTCTTTCATGAATTAAGGAAGGATATTTAAATCCTAATGAAAGGAAAAGGGAAGTTAATTACTATAGTGACCAAACTTATGTGGACTTTAAAGTGTGTTAGTTTGTTGGATCCAAAGACTCAAGACACTTAAAAGAGCCAATGGTGGATTAGGTTTTGGGCATGTTTGCAAATTCTAGGCATAAACATAGGGTAACACATGCCCTCACTTAGGAGAAGGAAGGTACAATAGATCCATTAGTTGATAACCCAATACTTGAAGAAGTGATGGAAGTTTTGGAGAAAGATGCGGGCATGGAAAAGCTTACAATGTCGATAGAAGTAGGTCCTACAACCATACTTAAGGCTCTCCCAAAGACACTCATAGGGTATGCTGTAGTAATCGGTGATGGTTCTACTTGAGGTTGGTCTTAAATCCTTCCTTATCAAAATTTGTTTAAAGATTGTCATGACAATGGAATAGCCTATGCTAGAAGTCTATTTTTTTTCTTTTGGAAGTTGTAACTATTCTTAGCTAATTGGTCCTCTTGTTTCTTTTTCACCCAACCCATCCACTCTAATAGTGAGGATAATGTCGTCCAAGGGAGGGTATATCCTTATTTGTTTTATCTTGTAATTTTATCCTAAATACCATAGTAAGATGTTTTGCCTAATGTTCTTTTTCTTATGTATAGTTCTTTTTGTTTTTTTATTGTTTAGGGTGATTTCTATGACCACTTTAGTAGACAAGGTGGCTCCCTCAATCACCTTACTTAACTAAGTGTTGAATAGATGAATCATCGATAACCCAATTACTTGTGCATATTGTTGATCTCCTCACATTTGTAGTACAAACATGTTGTGAACCCAATACCTTGATTGAAAAATAATTGAGCTAATATAAAGAGGCCTTATGAAATATGTTGACCTTCTAGAAATGTTTTTCCAAAACCATTTTTGTTGTCTAGAATATATCATAACTTGTTAAAATTGTCAGCATTCAAATGTTCTAAGAAAAAGGATCTTAGGATTATCTCTATAATGTTTTTATTAAACCTAACACATAGGTGAAAGATCAGGTAATTAAGGAATTATTAATAGAAATCGTTAAGATGACTATAATTAACTATCTTGAATGAGTGCAATTAAATATATTTGGGGGAAATAATTATTAATATAAGTTTAGCTATTAATGAACATAAGGCATAACCCAGATAGTGGCATAGGGAGCTTCAATACCCACAACACCTTGTAATTAAGGGCACCTACATGAGAACCATGTGTGCACTTGCATTAAACAGTGTAGTAGGGTGACAAGCTCGAACACTTTTGGAATAGGTGTCAGTGTGGAGTAACTGGGGCTTCTTGTTTGAGAACCAGATGTACACTTATGTTAAAAGATCCTAACAACCTTAGGATGCCCTATTTCTACATGATATTAAAAAAACATCAAACTTTATACTACTCTACAAGGTCAATAGGATTGAGTGCTAAGAATATGGTTGTTCATACTATCTAATATCTAATGATTTAATCCAATATTTGAATCGATCTAATATGATGTAACTAATAACCTATATGATATATATATATTTTTAAATAAAATATTGGATCTCATAAATAAAAGATCAAATAAATCAGATTTTTGATCTGACAAATAAAAATAATGTCTAATTTGATAAATTTGATACATATACACTCTAAACGCTATTTATATTTAATTATAATCATGTATATGTGTGTATAATTTGAAATGAGTATTTATTGTAAGTAAATTTTATATTTTTTATTATTATTTTGATTAAATATATATTTATTATCCAAAATGTGGAATTACTAATTGAATATAATGTAATTTAATACTCAAATCAAATTATGTGATCATATTTGTTAAAATTGGATCAATTTTTTAAAATTTTTTCAATTAAATAATTTTTTATCTAATATTTCTCAATTGTGAGCTACTCAAAATTTTTAGATATCCCATAGATTATTTATTATCCGATCCAAAACTCTAGATATTTGAAGTGTCTAACAACTAAAGCTTTTTTCCTGATATCCGATCTTTTAAATATCCGAAACTTTTTACTTGATATCCGATTATCGAATATTTAAAACACTGAATATCTAATCCATCACACCCCTAACTAATAATTGCTTCATTATTTCTATGTCAAAATTACTTATGGGTTTCTCATTATTAGCTTAAGCTTAGGGGGAGTTGATATGAGTTAACCTTTGCAGATTAAAGGACCTTATGAGTATTTTTGTATGTATAATTCTTGGTGAATTTTACACTTTTTGAGCTTTCTTAGAACTAGCATGGACTTCATCTAAAAAGAGTTTGAATATCCTATGGAATTATAGTGTTAGTTTTACTATCATATCAACTCACAAACTTGGATCACTTTACTCACTTGGTTACAATGTATGTATAGGTGTAGTATGAGGAGAAGCTACAAATCAATAGAGAGACATTGATACCTTGACAAAAATATAGAAGTAATACCAACAAACTTTATTATCCATGTCATAGTCAACTACATACTTAGTAGCCTAAAGAGAATAATCAAATCTCTAGTTTTGGATGTATTCACTAAGGGACCATTGGTTGGTGCAACCACCTAAAGGAGCTCCAAGTGATACCTATCCCATTTAGCAATTGCTACAGCATACAAAAACCCATTGGTTCAAAGATACAAGAAGTTTAAGAGAGAATAAAGTATAAGAAATCAATATTAGAAGAGAATAATTTCAAAAGGAGAAGAATGTTAGCAAGCTACATTGAGTGAGGGAGAAGAAGAAGAAGAGATCATGCTATATAGGGGTTAGATTATTGTGATTTACCCATTACCTTCCCTTCTTCATCTTCGCTATTTACTTTTGATTTGTAATATGCCAAAATTTTTTATAGCCTAATCCCACGTCATTAATGCCCTAATTTGATTCTAATATTATGAAATCTTATTTTAGCCTTAACCTAATTTCTTAATCCCAAAACTTTAATTGAAACTAAAACCTTAACTCCAATAAATCGTAATTCGTAAACAAAAATCAAAACCCACCAAAATTTCTACTAATCCTAATTAAGTATGGCTAATCCAAAATCATATAAACTAATCTCCCAACCCTTCTCTTTTTAAATTTTCTTTCTCTTCTTCTTCTTTTATTTCTTTCTTCCCCTCTTTCCACCAACATTAAGCTGTAACAATTCAAATTGATGCACCTTGCACCCCCATTTGCAACATCATTTACCACCTTTCTATTTCTTCTTCTCCTTCTTCCATCTTTTTGGACCTACACACCACATGCGCACACCCTACCACTCTTCTTCTTCTTCATATTTATCTTATCCTTATGCAACACAAACACACTCAACCATCCTCATCACTTACCAATATCTTATCTTATGAAATATGGGCTTAAGAATGTTATGTTATTGAAAGAAAGCAATAATAATGGGTAAGTGGTACCATTATTAATTTGTTGAGATAATGTCATATTTGTGAAAATATATCTTATGATATGAAATATGGGTTAAATGAGTTTTGATAAATGGATTTAAGAATTCTCATGAAGTATGATGATAAATGGTGGACTTGAAAAATAGTATCTGTGGAAGGTGTAAGATTTTATAAAATAAAGATTTTTATTTGTGCTTAAGGGTTTCATTTTGGGATATTAAGAGAATTTTGGTATTTTATGTGTTAGGTGGATTAAAATATGATAATAATAGCATGAGAAATTCTCTAAAGTATTTTTTTTGGGCCTTAAATGATTTAATGGATAATTTGGGGTGAACCATCTTATAATGATAATATCAATATTTAATGTATAAGATCTAGAGGTTATATGGATTTTTCAATACATTGTTGATATTTGACCTTATGAGGTTATCTATCAGAATTGTTAATCATGTAAATTTCATGGGAGGTTTTATTACAAATCTATAGACTTTAGGTTTTGGATATTTCTGTGAGTAATATATCGGGATGGGATTATTAATGATTTAAAGTGGAAGAATACGTGAGTCAATACCAAGGTGATCTATTTTTCTATATATATATATATATATAAGTGTTCCTTTTCCACTAGAGAAAATAGTGGCTTGGGAGCCTTTTTCCCTTGAGAAAAGGTTTTTAATCTTCTTTCCATTAGAAATAATAGTAGCTCAGGTGTGTTCAGAGATGGTGTTTTAGATTTAAGAATAGTGGGGTTCCTGCACCCAACATATATAAAAGAATGAAAATGGGTTATACTTTATATAGAAATCTAGACCATTTTCTATCTTATGAGATGTTTCAATTATTTGGTTATTCACTTATCATTTGATGAAAAAGGATGTCCTATTTATATCCCTGTTTTGGTAGTGTTGTTCTCTTGCTCAGTTTGTAGCATATTGCCCACAATTTTTATGAGTGCTACTCATTCCTAGGAGTAGAAGGCCCTAATTCTTATGCGCAGGTCTTAGAAGATCTAATAGATGATTAATTTACTTATGATGCCCTATGTGGGATGAGTGACTTCATCTATGTTAGGGGATGAGTGAAGAGTAACTGTTATTCAGTCAATGTACTTAACTAGATACCTTTTTTAGATTCTTGATCCATGGTATTTCATCTTTTGTATTTTATATTGTTAACTAGGAATTAGGCTCCAAAATCATTATTATATTATAAATGTTCTTTTATTTCTAATTTTAATGTATTAATTTTAATGTTTTAGCCTAATGATTGATGTAAGGATAGTTGCATAAGCTAAAATTATGTCGATCATATCAGTAACCCCCAATATTTTACTTAATTACTTTTGCTGCAAAATAAAATTTTCAATAGTAAAAATCGGGGTGTTAAATGATTGGCTTGATTAAATTTAGCATGAGCTAATTTTCTATTAGGGGTTGATCTATTGATCCTTTTTCTATAATCTATGACATTATAGTTATGTTTGGTTTAGATGATGTTTCCTTTCGTTGAGCTTTCATTTGTTGAGGTGTTGAATATTTTCCGCATTAGGCACTCATATGAAATCTATATCGAATATAATAGTGAACAAAACGGATGATGGTGATTGGTAACATGGTTAGAACTAAAAGGTGATGTAGCCTTGCCATTAATATTTTGAAGCTCACTACATGACATTGCTAAGGCCCATGCACTATGATGGAGACAACCTAAGAATTTACATTGAGTGAAGTCCATTGAGTTTAGAAGGATTAATATCATTTGATATTCCCAGGCAATGAAATGTCATAGGATGCATGCATTTAGTGATAAGTGATCTCCCTCCTACGACTCTATCTCCTGCATTTTCTTCTTATCTATCTAGTGTTGTTATTAACAAACTCCTAGAACTTGTTCTCTTCATTACACTAATAACAACAACAACAACAACAACAACAACAACAACAACAACAATAATAATAATAATAATAATAATAATAATAATAATAATAATAATAATAATAATAATAATAATAATAATAATAATAATAACAAACTCCTGCATTTTCTTCTTATCTATCTAGTGTTGGGAAGAATTTAGAAATTTGATAGCCATTTTAATCATGATCGAAGGAGGATCACTTATTGCTTCCATTTTGTTAAGAAAAAAAGCATGCTGACACCTATAAGATCTTGCTCTTTGATCAACAAGGAAGTTACACAATACAATTATCTTTTTTTATAGGAACGGTCTAGGTAAATCCATTGATAAATGGATCCATTCTATTTCTTATTGTTACTTAAACATTATGTGGGGAGTCTACGAAATGATGTTGGAATTAGGGTATTGTTAGATAAGTTTTTTGATGGAATGTAATACCCTGAAAATTTGATTAGCTTTATCTCACATCATTAATATCCTAATTTGTTTCTAATTCTAAGAAAATATTATTTTAGCCTTAAACAAATTTCTTTCATCAAAACATTAACCGCATCCAAAACCTTAACTCGGATGAACTAGACTTTGTAAACCCAACTAAAACATGCCAAAATTATCTCTAATTCTAACTATTTTGGCTAATCTAAAACTACCTAAACTAATCCCCATATATTCTTCTCTTTTCCTTTTTTCATTTCTTTCTTCTCCTTCTCCCATCAACTTAGTTGTAGTGTTTGAAATTTATTGCAACTTGCCCTGCAAACTTGTATCATCAGCCATCATCTTTGTATAGCTATCCATCATCCATCGCCTTGCTCTTCTTCTTCCCCAATTCACACAACACACACCCTTGCATATATACACACTACACACTCTCCTTCCTTCCTCTTTTTTTTTTCCCTCAACTTTTTACCCATTTTGCATCCCAACATACTACCCTAGCTCTTCCTCTTCTGTCTCGTTTCTTCCTTCTATTTTTCTCCTTCTTCCTATTCTTTCGTCCCCTATTTTTCCTATTCACCACCATTTCCACAACCCTACACCACCACACACCATTAAGGGTGGTGGGTCGACCACCCAAGATCACCCCAACCTTCCTTGACACCATCTTTGGATATCACTACTAACCACTTTTTATTTTCCCTTCTTCTTCCTCATGTCTATTTTATTTCTACAAAATACACGGCTAGCACATGACCATGCAATACTAGAATTTCCTACTACACATGTGTGCAACCTAGCAGAGCCTACACATACACCCTTAGATGCCTGTGCATGGCTCAAACGCATGCCCACAAACACTCAATCGACTTGTGAAATGTTTGCCTATAATCAAGCATGGCTATGACACTTTGCATCACCTAACTGTGTGTGATCCTTCTTCTTAGCCTGGGTGTGCATCGCTTAAATCACAACCATGCAACCACCCTATTTTGGTTATGCAACCCTATTTTCACCCCAAACCATGTCTAAATGCTACCAAACTTGTACTATAGCTCCATCACACATTCCACTACACATCAACACATCCCAAGCTTCTATTTGACTATGGTTATTTCTATTTTTTTACCCTATATGTCATAATTTCTCCTTCAATTAAACTCTTCGAGCCTAATCTGCTGTTATATTATTTTTCTTAGGTGGTATTCTAGTAATCCTAGAGGAGGAAGTCTAGGATTTATGTGCTTAGGGCCGTGTGTCCTATTTGGTAAGAATGTTATTCAATGTTCAAGGTTTTTGTGTTATTTTCTTATATGGTTGTGTGTGTTTTTCATGATATCATGGATATATGTTTTAATATATGTTGATCATGATAGTTTGTAATGATATTGTGATGGTATAGATATTATGGTTAAAAGAAAGTAAGAATGTGTGAGAGATATGGATATGATATTGTTATATTAATGACATAATTGTGGAAATATGTCTTATGGCATGAAATATAGGCCCAATGAGCTTGATAAATGGGCATAAGCATTTTAATGAGGTATTATGATGATTGGTGGATTTGGAAAATAATGTGTGTGGAAGGTATAAGATTTTATAAAATAAAGGTTATTTTTTGCCCTTAATTATGGGATAATAAGGAAATTGTGTTTTTTTTATGTGTTAAGTGGGTTTAAATATGATAATGATATTCTGAGAAATGTTTTGAGGTATTTTCATTCGTTTTGGAGTCCTTTAATGGAATAATGATTAATTAGGGCATAATAACTTACAATGTTAATGTTATCATTCAATGGGTAAAATCTAGTGGTTATTTAGATTCAGAATATGACGCTAACGATTTGCCTCATAAGGTTTTTTATTGGACTTGGTGATCATGTAAACTCAATGGGAGGAGTTGTGACTAATAAAATTAGGGTTATTAGTAATTCTGTACATAGAACCTTTAGCAAGATTATTAACATATGTGTATAATGTGGGTGTTAGACCATAGATTATGGGTATGATAATAATGGTGAGATTTGAGGATGAGATAATATAATTAGTCGTGGAATAATTATTATGGGAGAATGAATGCTAAAGGGTGTGCAATTATGGTTTGAAAATATTTAAGGATGGTGACTTCAGTTATGTGCCTATCTATGTTAATGTGTTCGATTTCTGAGAATTAATCTTAAATAAGATAATAATCATTTAAAGTGAAAGAGCATGTGCATAGGGCTAAGGTGCAATATATATATATATCGCGTTTCCCCTGAGAGAATAGTGACTTAGGAGTGTTTTGCCCACAGAAGGTGTTTCAGTCTGTTCCAGTGAATTAAGAATAGTGGGCCCCCTAATCATTGTAAAATGAAAATATAATAGTATAACATATGGAAAAGATACTAATGATTTAAAGTGGGAGGGTATGTGAGTGAGAACCAAGGTGTTGTTTTTATATATATGTCCCATTCTACCTTGAAGAATAATGGCTCTAGAGCATTCTCCCTCGAGAAGGTGATGTTTTTAGATCCGCTCCACTAGATTATAATAGTGGCTTAGGTGTGTTGTCCCTGAGAAGGTGCTTTGGACTATTCTACCAACTTAAGAATAGCGGGGTTCCTTCACTCAATGTATATAAAAGATAAAACTAGATTGTACTTAATAAAGAGATCTAGATCGTTATTTGTCTTATGAGACTTTTCATTTATCTACCTATACACTTATTATTTGATGTGAAAGCATGTTCTAACTGTATCCCCTTTTTTAATTGTGTTGTTTCCTTGTTTATATACAACTCTCAATAGATCTGCAAGGTGATTATGCTACCTATGATTCCTTATGTGTGAATGAGTTACTTTATCTATATTAGGGGCTGGGTGAAGAGTAATCATATCTAGTATAAGTATTTAACTAGGTACCGTTTTGAACTCTTGATCCATGATATCCCTTCTTTTATATTTTGTATTGTAACCCGGTGTCAAACTCCAAACTCATTATCATATTATAAATGTTTCTTTTATTTCTAATTTCCTTATGTGGTATAAATATTTTATTCTTATGATTGATGTAAGGATGGTTGCATAAACCAGACTTATGTCAATTATGGTTATAACCCCCAATATTTTACTCATTTACTTTTGCTGTAAAAGTAAAATTTTTCTATTGTAAAAATTAGGGTGTTACATGTATTCCCTTATTATCCTCCCTATGTATTACCCCCTTAGAATCATAAAGCACCAACTAGACATTATACCCAATGCCACAAACCCAAACAAATTGGCTTATAGCTTTAACCATAAGGATTCCATGGAAAGAGAATGAAAAGTAAATGATTTGTTATCTAAGGGATTAATTAGAAAGTCCTTTAGTAGTTGTGTCATATAAGTACTTCTAGTTCATTAGAAGAATGGATTGATAAGAATGTGTTGTGATAGTAGACTTATCAACAACATTACTATCAAGTTTAGGTCTCCCATACCTAGATATGATGATATGATATATTTATTCCATTAATCTAGTGTTTTATCCAAGATAAAATTCAGGATAAGATACTACCAAATTAGAATGATGAAAAGTGGCTACTAGAATTCCACATTAGGACTAAGGGAGGCTTATATGAATTATTGGTAATGACATTAAGATTTTCCAACACACAAATCACATTCATGAGGCTCATAAATAAAGCTCTCAGACCTTCCATTTCTAAATTTGTTGTAGTGTACATTGATAGCATACTTGTATACTATTTTATTAGTGAAGATCATATAAAGCATTAGAAACTTGTATTATTATCCGTTAGGAACAAAAAATTATATTCCACGTTAAAGAATTTGTGAATTCTTTGTACCTAAAGTCACATTTTTAATGTTTGTTATTTTAAAAGGTTGAATATCTAGGGATGATTCAATTTTAGAGGAAATCAAAATATGGTCTAAATACACATCCATTTCAGCACTTTGATCTTTTCAAGTACTTGCCTCATTTTATACAGCGTTTGTAAAGGGATTCACCACTCTACTATCCCCTATAATCGAGTGTTTAAAAAAGAGAGATGGATGCTAATCTATAAGAGCATGACTTTATTATGGCACATTAAGGTCGTATCCATAGGGACTTTGCAATTGATTATTGATTTTTATTATTTTAGTTATCTAGATCATTATGGAGTGATAATATGTAAGTAAATAATGAGAAAAAAATGTAACAACTAAAAAATTATAAATTCTGAAATGAAGAGTATAAAGCCTAGGATTTAACTGCAGTCTCATTTTAAGTATTTAATAATGAATTAACAATATGTCATAGTATGATCCAAAATTTCTATCAATTATTAGTATAATGTGAATCACTAGCCTCTTTAAAGGCCTAAAAACATATCCAATCTAATTCATTGATTACATTTATGACACAAAAATTAGATTAAATCTATTAAACACCATCGATTCAATCGTCCCCAAGAATTAAACATCTACTTTTGTGATCATTTGAATTTGTATTTGTATATTAATTTTCAACATTGTTTTCAACCTTTGAGTTATAGTCAATGTCTCTATAAGTCAGATTTTATAAAACCTGACTCATACCAATAATTCCTAACAGGAGAATCAACATATATGAACCATATATACAACATATACTTAAACTCATCTTGCTCATACCAAATAGAGCCTAGTTCAATCATTGAAGAAGGAATTACTCACTCATGGTTTGAAAGAAATGTAGAAAATAAATATAAATGACATAAATATTGGACATAGAATAAATAACAAAAGTGAGAATGGATAGATCAAACCGTATATTGAAGATAAAATTGCGCATTGTAGAATTGTGATTCATGATTGTCTACTCATATTTTGCAAGAATAAAATTTGCATATGAATTCAAATAAATTACATGGAGTCAAATGTCCCTTTCAAATCTCGACCAAATTCATTCCCTTCCTTGGTCGTCCCCTCCCTCTAACTCCGCCTTCTTTGTCGCTCACCATTAATGGTGATTACCCACCATTAATCCACTCTACCTACTCCTCCTTCTCGACCGTTGCCCAACTTTCAACTCCCATTAATTCTTGGCTAGTTGTTGCCCTATATAAAGCTTCCATCTTGATGTAAAAGAGGAGAACTTACTTGACTAATATTTCAGTTTATGGAATAAAGCTCTCTGCTTAATTCTTATGATTTTGTATCGTTTATTATCGAGATTCTGGCGACCCTATTATTCTCTGTTTGGTGGATTTAGATCGGGCAGTCCCGATCACCCTATCCCTATCCCTATCCCTGTTCAGTTGTTTTTGTGATTATTGTTTCATTTTTATCAAACCTCATTTGGGGGTTTTCCTTAGTTGATATCAGAGCGTTGATCTGCTTCGCTCATCTCTAGTTTAATTTTTTTATTAATCGAATCCGTTCGGATCTGGGGTTGTGTTAGTATCAATTTTGTGTTTTCAATTTTCCTGTCTTTGATTTCCAGTATCAATTTTGTGTTTCTATCTTTGATTTCTATTATTCCTGTTTTGAGTCATTCGTATCGATTTCATAAATTTTCTTTCATTTATTTTTCCAATGTTTCCATTGTGAGTTAGTCGTGCCGATCTCCTATTTGATTCGATTGAATTAACCTCGAATCTGCATTCTCTTATTGTTTTGAGTTTGTAGTTCTGAAAGTTGGTGTTTTCTTCTTCTCCAGACAAAGCCATCATATGCTTTTCGGGTAGTTAATCTTTGCTAATTGCGTTAATATAATTTTTTTCTTTCTTGTTAAAAAAAAATATTTTTTCTTGGGTTCATTGAGTACCCTTTCCCCTAGTGATCCAAAGTTGATACCAAAATTAATTTGGTATCCAGAATTAGGGCAGGCTATCGGGTATTAGGCAATGATTCGAAATTCTATTTCATCTAAGCCACCAACTAAAAAATCCCATCCTATCGAAAAGTCACGGGCTAAAAGCCCAACATTCTAATCTCTCACTACTTAAAGTGATGCCAATCATTCGTGTGATTATTAAACCAAATATAAGCAGATTGAAATGAATTCACGAATCGGACATGCATTATCAGGACATGTGTCGGAAGGGTCCGATAGTAATTCAAGCCCTATTTCCACGCAACTACGTATCCTAATGGAAAGATTGGATCGAATCGAACAAACAATTAACAATACATCTGAACCCATCCAGACCCCCAACCAAACAAACATCCAAGGAACTTCCACTCCGAACTAGATATTTTCTCGTCCGATGGATCATCAGTCCAAGAACATGCTAGGATGGGACATCGGCCTCGCCGAAATCCAAGGCAGTACGAACAGGAGGACCAGAACTTAAATAATATCAAATTAACAATCCCAACATTTAGTGGTAAAAATGACCCTGACACATACTTGGATTGGGAAAGAAAAATAGAATTAGTTTTTGACTGCTACAATTACTCAAATGAAAAAAATATTAAACTAGCCATTATTGAATTTATTAATTATGCTATCAATTGGTGGGATCAACTAGTTATTAATAGGCGCCGAAATCATGAAAGGCCAGTAAGGGATTGGAACAAGTTCAAGGGACTATTAGGACGTAGGTTTTTTTCTAGGTATTACTATCGAGAACTCTACCAGAAACTACAAAATCTCATCCAGGGCTCTAAAAGTGTTGACGAATATTATAAGGAAATGGAAATTACAATGCTTCGGGCCAACATAATAGAAGATAGGGAGGCGACCATGGCTAAGTTCCTTAGTGGGCTTAACAAAGAAATAGATGCTAAACTTGAACTCCAGTACTATATGGATATTGAGGAAATGGTTAATTTAGCCATCAAAATTGAAAAACAAATAAAAAAGGCCAGAACTTTTAAGCCCCAGTCCAACTTCCAACCTGGCTTTTCTAAAAATCCTTATTGGAAACAGCCTCTTAGAAATGAAGAAAGACCAAGAGTTCAATTCAACAATATAGTAAACCCTCTTAAGGAAAAGGGTAAGGAGCATACAAGTGGTAGTTCTAACATTGGTCATTCAAGAAACATCAAATGCTTCAAATGCTTGGGGCGTGGTCATATCGCGTCCGAATGTCCCAATAGGAAGGTGATGGTGGTTCGGCCAACAGGAGAGGTCGAGTCCAAGGATGATGAGTTTATTGATCACTCCCCTACTCTTGTTGATCCCTGTGATGGTAATGATCCTGAACATGATGTGGTATATGCTTCTGAAGGAGAACTACTCGTCGTACGACATGCTTTGAACATACACGCAAAAATTGATGACAATCGAATACAACGTGAAAATATCTTCCATACCAGATGTCAAATCAGTGACAAATTATGTAGTTTGATTATTGATAGCAGTAGTTGTGTTAATGCTGCAAGTGCTAGCCTAATTACCAAATTAGGGATGACGGCCACAAAACTCCCTCGACCCTACAAACTACAATGGCTCAATGACACGGGTTAAGTAAAGGTCCACAAGTAAGTATTACTTGCAATCCAGATTGGGAAATATATGGATGAGGTATTATGTGATGTCATTCCCATGCACGCGAGTCATGTCTTACTTGGGAGACCATGGCAGTTTGACAAGACAGTAATGTATGACGGGTATAAAAATAGCTACTCTCTTGTCAAGGATGACAAAAAGCTTACTCTAATTCCATTATCACCCAAGAAAGTCCATGATGATCAACTCAAAATACAAGATGAATTCAAAAGCATGAGGGAGGAGATAAAAAAGATCTCAAAACCCAACACGGAAGGCCAGAATAAGCTGCTACGTAACTTCTTCACCCGAAAAAGGGACATCTCTTATGCTTTTTCTACTAAGTTACCCATCTATATGCTCATGCATAAGGAGTGTTATCATAGTGAATTAACTTTGCTTGACTCTGTACCTGATAATGTGCACTCCTTACTTAGAGAGTACTCTAAACTCTTTCCCAAATAAATCCCAAAAGGGTTGCCTCCAATTAGGGGGATCGAACATCAGATTGATTTTGTACCTAGAGCCTCTATCCCCAATAAACTTGCGTATCGAGCTAATCATGAGGAAGTGGTATATCTCACTCTTGGTAACATGCTTCGAGCTATCCTAGATAATAACATTAAGCAATAGGAATCCCACCTAACACATGTGGAGTTCGTACACAATCGGACCATCTACTCCACCACCAAGAGGACTCCATTTGAAATTGTCTCTGGATTTAACCCTCTCTCACCACATGCTCTTATTCCTTTACCAATATTTGATTATACTAAATTTGATGCAAAAATTAGGGTTTCAATCCATAAGAACATTACACGAGTCAGTAAAGAAACAAATAAACCAACGCAATCATCAGATGGCAAGTGCAACAAACAAACACCGTAAGAAGATTATATTCGCTCTAGCAGACCTTGTGTGGGTCCATTTACAAAAAGAAAGGTTTCCTACCCAAAGGAAATAGAAAATCGCACATAGAGGCAATAGTCCCTTTACCATCTTGGAACACATTAATGATAATTCTTACAAGATCGATCTCCCAGGAAAATATGGCAATATAAGTGACACTTTCAATGTTTCTGATCTATCTCCCTTTTATGATGCAGGTTTGGTTTCGGTGACGAAACCTTTTCAAGAAGGGGAGGATGATGAAACCCCAAATACTCTCAGCACCCTTACCAAGAAAAACATCAATAATCCTTTAAAAATAATTGATTATATTTGTATTTTTTTTTCAAGATAATTAAGAAAAATTAACCAAGAAAGCGGGGAAAAGGATCCAAGACTATTGCAATCAAGAAACGGGATTCTGTTGCTGAAAAGAAATATTCGAGTTTTAAGATTATTAGCAAAAATAATGGCATTATTTTCCAATTAGCAAAAGTTTATTATTATTATTATTATTATTATTATTATTATTATTATTATTATTTTTGTTTTGTTTATTTATTTGATTATCTTTTAAAAGGGGTATTAAGCAACCAGTCAAATTGGGACTTGCCTAATCCATCATTAAACTACCTTCAATGCCCAAATCAACCTTTAATCTTGCCATAACCTTAGCCCAAATATTATTCCATATTCTCAGCCCAAATAAAATGGACATTGAGGCCTGAACCACATATGCACCCACAACCTTAAACTCAGCCTTCATTCTCAATCCTGTCAGGTTAAATGTCCCTTTCAAATCTCAACCCAATTCATTCCCTTCCTTGATTGCCCCTCCCTCTAACTCCACCTTCTTTGTCTCTCACCATTAATGGTGATTACCCACCATTAATCCACTTTGCCCGCTCCTCCTTCTTGACCATTACCCAACATTCAACTCCCATTAATTCTTGGCTAGTTCCTGCCCTATATAAAGCTTCCATCTTGATGTAAAATAGGAGAACTTACTCGACTAATATTTCAGTGTATGAAATAAAGCTCTCTACTTAATTCTTACAATTTTGTATCATTTATTATCGGTATTCCGGTGACCCTATTATTCCCTGTTTAGAGGATTTAGATCGGGCAGTCCCGATCACCCTATCCCTATCCCTGTTTGGTTGTTTTTACGATTATTGTTTCATTTTTATCAAACCCCATTTGGGGGTTTGCCTCACACAGTTGTTTGATGGTTGCACTACTATGCTGCAAGTTGTGTTACACTAGTGCAACACTGTCCTTTTTGTGCTGATGGATTAAAAGTTCCATGGTTATGTAGCTGGTTGTGTTATAGCCTTGTAACACCGTTTTCTTACTCCTCCTTTTAGCTCCTTGACTTTCTTGACTTCTCCAAAATCATGTGGGTCTGATTAACTTCCTTCAATGCCTTTTATATTTGATATTTTTATTCCATGAACTAGTCCCTAGAATTTGAGCTTTTAATCACAATTTTCTATGAAAACAATTGCCATAAGAGCATTAACGCAAAAAAGAACCTTCAACTATGATAAATTTCTTAATATATGCCAAAACAATTACAAAAATGAAGGTAAAGTAGGGTAAAAATATGGAAAATATCCACTTTATCATCTTCCCTATTCTTACTCTTTAATTTTCCACAAGTAAACTTTAAACTATCATAAAGAATATTTAGGTAGAGGGAGTGGGATCAAAGCCTTAGACGATAGAACAAACTACATGAGAAAGGGAAACAATTGCTAGATCAACCTATATTATGAGTGTTAATAGTAAGAAAATTAACTTTAAGTTGTGAATACTCCTTAGTAATTACTCCTAAATTAGTATTAGTATGACATTCTAAGAAGGTTTACGATCATGTAGGTTCTCATCCTTATAAGCTAAGGGTTTAATATTGAAGTAGGATCTCAATTTAGGTAAATGTAAATGCTCAATGCTCATGTGTGTTTTTGTTTCTCTCAAAATTCTCTCTATGATTGTGATCAACTATAAGCTTGTACGTATTCTCATTATTCTCCACTCAAAGGTATTTTGCACTAAAAAAATCATAAGGTCTTATTGAAGGTGTAAGAGGGCTTGGGTAAAGGGTAGGACAAGTTTAGGATTGTTGTTAAAGGCTCGAAAACAAGTGAAGTGATGGTAACAAAAATAATTCCTAGAATCTATGAATAATAATGTATCACCATACTCTAAAATATTCTAACCATGACCTTCACCATTAATTCAACTCTACATATTGGAATCATTAGATTAATTTCCCCATAGCTCAACTTCAACACTTTATTCTTTTCTTTATCTTCTTTTTTCTCTCTATCTCTTTTTATTTAGATTAATAAAGAAAGAATATGATAATAAAGAATATGAAGCTAAATTTTGGTCATCTTCTCAACACAAAGTCTACCCAACACTTATTTATTACACCCTATGCTTATCCTTGGCATCCCTACATTTAAATGCATTCAAGAATTATATCTCCCTAGTTTTTAGAAGGACAAGGTAATTAACCTAAATTATGGATACAAATGTAGGTTTTCAATTGAAGAAATATGTTTTAGTCTTAAAGAGGTTAAGAAAAGTTAATGGACGTGATTTGGTAACTAAATTAGCTAATGTAGCAATGAAAAGGAAACATGTGCCTCAATTCCTAATGTATACATAAGTCATATATGGCCTTGAAGTGAACTCATGCAAGTTCTATTTTCATACATTAGGGGAGAATACACACAATTAGGAATAAGTAAGACTATATAAATCATGGACAATCTATAAGGCTCAAGATCTCAATGGTTCTTTTTCTACTATTTTATTACCTATGTCTCGGTCTAGATGGATAAATCAAAGAAGATGAACCTCTAGAGTGCTAAGGTAATAAGTTGTTGAGATTCTATCAATTAGAGAGTTCATGCTGAAAACATCTTTAAAATGTTTTTCACTAGCTCCCAATTTATAGGTCTCACTAATGTATGATTAAGCCATTTAGAGAATTCTATCAAATTTTCATCATTAACCTATCATTTCCCAATTTTTTTAAAAGATAAAATATTCTAAAAAATGATAGAATAAAATAAAACAAAAAAGGGAATAATGAGAGAAAAAATAGTAAAAATAAAAAGAAAGAAAATCAATAAAAATGGTAAATGGTAAACCGAGAAAGCCCCTATGCTTAAACAACACATTGTCCACAATGTGTGTGTAATACCCCATATTTTTAGAAAACTAATAATTTAATAAATAGCTTTTATTTGAAATAAAATTAGCTTGTAAAATTATTTATTTTAATTATTTTATGGATTTTAGAGTATGCAAATTTGGATAAGAGTATTTAATAAATTAAAAATTAATATTTTGCTATTTATCATATTATTTTATTTAAATAACTTGCCAAACTAATATTTTACCCACTTTATCGTTTTTAAATTTATATTTTAGATTATAATGAATTAAATTATTAAATTAAATAATCTATCAAGAATATTACATTTTATGATTTTATAAATTAATTTATTTTATTTTCCCCACTTTCCATTCCCTTTTTCCCCTTTTTCCTTTTCTTCTCCTCTTTTTTTTCCTTTTCCCCCTCCCTTAGGCCGCCCGGCCAGGCCAGCCCTCCCCCGCGCGTTTGGGCCAGGCCCGTTCCCCCAGCCCCTTTTCCTCGCACGGCACACCAGCCCACCCTCCTTTCTTTTGCCCCTGGACCGGCCGACTTGCCTTATTTCTTTCCTGCGCCGGTCCGCCCGCCAGCCTTCTCCTTCTCCCCTCTTCTTCTCCCATGCCCAACCAGCGCCCCTCTGCCATAGTCAAGCACGCCTGCAACCACCGCTCTGCAAGCTGCCACCACCTACTCTCTCTCCCTCTCTCTCTTCCCTCGTCATTTTCCTTCCCTTTCCGAGCCAAACCGACCCTGGACCACAGCCCCGCATGCTCTCCCCTTTTCCTTCTTCTTGTCCTCCTTTCCCATGCCACCCGACCAACCCTACAACCTGCAACACCGATCGCCGGCCAGCCCTGCCCCCTCTCTTCTCCCTCTTCTTTTTCTTTATCTCCCAAGCCTTCATTTCCCCATTTTTTTCGAGCCCTACTCCCTTTCCCGAGCTCCCTCCTCTCTCCTTACTCCTTCCCCATTTTCTCCCCCGGTTTTTGATCACCGCCGCCCGCCGCTACTCGAACCACCAATCCCAACCCTTGAACCGCCTCCTGCCACCACCTACTACCACCCTACACCACCATGCCACCCCTCGAGCCCTACAATTCCTCCCTTCTCCACGCCTTTTCTTTTTCTCCCCAGTTTTCCCCCTTACCACCAAGCCACCTGCAACCGCCATTTCCACTGCCGTCCGGCCACCTCTGCCGCCACCCAACCCATCGTTCAACACCCTGCAATCCCTATACAACTGTCATGCCTTAGTTGGCCAAAAACAACTCTTGCACTTCTCCATTTTTCCCTCTCCTTTTCCTTCCTTCACAACCCCTTCCCCTCGACCCTTCTTGGCAGCCAACTTCGCCGCCTTGCCGCCGCCGTCTCCACCGCCCTATGCCGCCTTGAAACCACCCTTAGCCTCCACCTACACCCCCTCTTCACTTCTGCACCATTCCCCTACCTTAGAACCTCCCCTAACCACCTTCTTTTCTAGCCGAAAGACCCTAACCCGAAAATAATAAATCTTGCTTCCTTCACCCCCCTTCGAACCCTTCCACCTCTCATTTCTGCATGAGACTCACGCTGCTCATGCAGCGTGAGCTCCCCCTTATTTTGGAATTTGTTTGGAAAATTTTTGAGGTATATTGATAATTAATTAAAGTTTTTTATTATTAAATAAATTCTTTTTTATAAAGTCTTATCCTTTTAATTTCTTATTTCTAACACAATAATGATGGATATTATTTTTAGGTGTTGAGTTGCTAATTATGCTTGGTAAGATTTGATATTTTGCGAGATTAAGGTAACCGTTAATCTTCCCTTAAATACATGGAAAAACGTATGCTAGCACATTAAGGATTTAGCATGATTTTATGTATGGTTTGTGTGCTTAGCATGATATATATATATGGTTGCTTATATTGCTTGATAAAAAGGAAAAGTATAATAACCTTTGTGCCATGTGTAGGTATGATAATTAAGGAAGAAGTTTGATTATTGATGGAAATATTAAATGCTTGTTTATGATGTATTATGTTGCTAATGCATGAGTAATATTATTGCCTAAGGGTATTTTAGTAATTATGCTTATGAAGTATGTGATCTAATGTATGTAGTTGCTAATGAGTATTATGTTGAATAATGACAAGTTGGTGGACTTAGATGATAAGAATAAAGTACTAATATCATTATTTTATGTAGTGATGGTAAATTCATAAAAATGGTGAATAAAGGGGTTGAGTGGAAATTTTGTAAGTGAAAAGGGTATTTTGGTAATTTTATAAGTAAAAGGGTATTTTGGTAATTTAAAAAGAAAGAGGTTAAATGATAATTTATGAGTAAAGGATAAAATTGTAAGTTGTGAGAAAGAAGGGTATTATGGTAATTTTTGAGATAAAAGAATAATATGGTAATTTTATGATTAAATGGCCAAATGATAATTTTATAAGTAAAGGGGTATTATGGTAATTTTTGGAGAAAAGGGTAAAGCGGTAATTTTGGAGTGAAGGGGCAATATAGTAATTTTATAAGTAAGTGGTAAGAATGGTAATTTTGGAAGTAGGGGTAAAATAGTAATTTTGGATATGGAGGGCATTATGGTAAACTTTGGAAGTAGAGGGGAAAAATAGTAATTTCATAAGTAAGTGGTAATATGGTAATTGTATAAGTGAATGGAAAAATGGTAATTTATAAGTAAAGGGGTAATATGGTAATTTTGGAAAAGAAGGGCAAAATGGTAATTTTGTAAGGAAAAGTAAAAATGGTAATTTTGGATGTAAAAGGGTAAAATAGTAATTTGTAAAGTAAAAGGAGTGTTATGGTAACTTTACAAGTAAAAGGGTATGGTGGTAATTTTTTTAAATAAAAAGATATTATGGTAATTTTGAAAGTGAGGGATAGAAGAGTAATTTTGTAAATGAAAGGATATTATGGTAAACTTGGGAGTAAGGGGTAACTTGGTAATTATGATAACGACGAAAGGTAATTTGGTAATTAAATACAATTGTAGAAGGGCAATTGGATAAGTATGATATTAGAGAAGGGCAATTTGGTAAATTATCCAATTAAAGGGCATTATGGTAATTTTAATAGTGGAGAAGGGTAAATTAGTAATTATAAAAATGGAGAAGGATAAATTAATAATTATAAATATGGAGAAGGGTAAATCAATAATTATAACTATGAATAAGGGTAAATTAATAATTGTAATTATGAAGAAGGGTAATTTAGGATTTATAATAAACGAAAAGGGAAAAATGGTAATTATAATAATTGAGAAGGGTAGAATGGTAATTATGACAATGGAAAAGGGTAATTTGGTAATTATCCAACTCAAGGGCAATTTAGTAATTATAACAAAGGAGAAAGGCAATTTGGTAATTTAACCAGCCAAAAGGGGAAATATGTTAAGGTTAATAATTATGAAGGGTGAATGGTGATCTAAAAAGCATAGGAGATAACTTAGTAACATAAACCGAGGAAGGGGTAATTTGGTAATTATGTAACCTTAAGGGTAATATGGTAATTTACCAAGTAAGGAAGGGATGACTTAGCAATTATATAAGTAAGGGGTAAATGAGTAATTTGTACCTAACATGTTGTTGTGATTGTGGACTATTATAATATGATTTAAATAATGCTGATTAGCCAAGTAAGAGTATTTGATAATTAGTATGGCCTTAATGGTTTTCTTTGTGATATCCTGGATAATCATCTGAATAAGAAACGATTAATGATATCAGAACGACTGAAAGTGAATAAGTATCTGATTATTGTACTTTTCGTGATCACCTTAATTAAGACACTATTACTTAAAGTGAAAGACCTCGAGATCTGGAATGGTGACTCCTTAGGGGTCGCTACCCTAAGGACGTGGTTTAGTCCACGATTATTCTCGTATTTGCTGGTGTGCCTTTGTGCCCCAGCCAGGCCCTATATCTTACTCTTTCTAGCTCTACGGACCTAGTTAGGGGGTATGCATAATTATGGATTAGGTGTCCTTGTCGGTAGGGTACTGAGTTAGCTTTATGCACCAGTACGACCATGGTACCTTTGTGTCCTTGGGTTCGTGGTTGCAGGGTACTGAGTAACTGATATGCACCGGTACGACAGGTGTACCTTTGTGTCCCGGGTTATTGATCTCCCGTTCGAGGCAAATAAATATGATTGATGTGCTGATTAAAGAAAGGGAAGATACTATTATTGAAAGTGGAATATTAATGAGCCGGGCCCAGATGATTATGATATTTAGTACCGGTCCACTGGTTATAATAGTGGTCCAGGAACGTGTTGCCCTGGTATGTGATATTGAGTACCGGTCCACCGGATATAATAGTGGTCCAAGAGCATGTTGCCCTGGTATGTGATTATGAGTACCGGTCCACCAGTTATAATAGTGGCCAGGAGCGTTGTGCCCTGGATGATGATTTTATATATATTCCGGTCCACCGGCTAAAATAGTGGGGGTCCCGAGCTCAATAAAACCAGTAGTGTATGTGAATAATGTTATGGAAAAATACTAATCACTTATAGTGGAACACCATTTGAGTCGGGGCTAGACCAGTCCACCGGCAAATAATAGTGGTCAGGTGCGTTCTGCCTTGTGTGTTTACCTTCCGGTCCACTGGAAATAATAGTGGTCAGAGGCATTCTGCCCTGTGTGTTGACTTCCGGTCCATCGGCTATAATAGTGGGGTTCTCGCACTCACATGGATATAAAATATGATATTGATTGAATGATGATGGAATAATGGCTTAAGGCCCGAATGTATTGATCTTACACTATGACATGACCTAAGGCCAAAAGTATCGATCGTGACTTATAATTTATTATGTACGTCATTGTTATGTATGCATCTCTCATTATTTATGTGTGTAGCTTGCATTATGTGCCGTATGCGGGCCTGTCTTTAAGTGTGGTATTAAAGGGTTACTCAGTACCGTAGTACTGAAGGGATTCCCTTTATGGGGCCCCTGCCTATTCAATGGGCAGTGCCCTTGCAGGTATTTTCAGGTGCTACTCAAGTGGGCTACGGGAAAGAGAGTAAGGAGTTATCCGGTATCGTTAGGGTTTTCTCTTTCTCTTTAAATTCCTAGTTTTAATGTTATGTGTTACTGTAACCACCGTTGGTGGATTTTATTCTTGTAAACGATTTGATGCGCTACTTTGATTTGCGTGTGTTGAATATTTTTCAAGCTGTATTTCATTTTCTTAGCCTTAGCACTTGGTACTGGAACGGTATGAGTGAACCGGTCTAGTACTAAGTGTGGCGGTAATACTCCCAAAGTTCACGTTTTATTTATCTACTTCCGCAAATATCTTTTAATAAAATGAAATTTTTCAGTAGTGAATTTTGGGGGTGTTACAGTGTGTATGTGTGAAAAAGTTGGGGAGGGAAAGAAGTGCACTTATTGTAGGGGCTGTGGGGGTGGAAGCCATTCTCAAGATGCCATTGATACATCTGGTTCATCATGGTGTTCATTTAGTAGATGGGATGAATGAAATCTCGGAGACTATCTATTTGAGCTTTTAGTGAATGGAATCATGCATCTATTTGATGGAATCAGGAATACTAAGATGTTCCTAATAAAGAAGGGCCTCGTTCTATTATAAGGGATGAGGATAGTGGAAGAGGAAGGAATGGTGAAGTAGGTGCATCACTAGTAGTGTTGGGGTTCTCTTCTAGAGGGAGAAACATATTGACTAAGGCGAGGTGTCATGAGCGAAGGTAGTCAGTTGGCATTTCCATTACATATGAGATTTTTGAAATATCTATTAGGTAATGGGTACCATGTCTCCTACTTATAGAATAGTTGGAACTGTAACCCATCTTGCATAATGAGTTTCATATTAGTCCATGTTGTCAATCCTAGATATATTTTAAGAAGTTCAATAGGGATATATTCAATGTCTCATGCAAGCTTCTAAAAATGTGTGTGATGATTCCTTTGATAAAAATATCACAAGTAATGGTAGTAATAACATTACATAGGTGGTATGCTAGATAATACCCTCCATCAAGGGCAACATCCCGAAGCATACAATATGGAGCCTATAGCTCTAGCTTATGCACATTCCTTTGGTTCTCCCTTGACTAACAAGTGTCATAACAGATAGCTCTTGAAATTACTTCAATGCAAGGTTATAAATCAATGTGTCTTTAGCATGGTGTTATCTATAAGGCCTATGGGAACTTCCTAGTATTGGGAAAGATATTTGAGCCCAAACTACGTAAGGATCCCACATTTGGTGAACCTTAGGGATAATTCTGAGTACGATGGTAGGAAAATAAAGTAATGTAGAAACTCTATCAATAAAATAATATGAGACTCATTGAAATGTATAATAGAAACAGATTTGGAAATCTAATCAAAAGTAAATGATCTAAGGAACTCATGGAGGATTCCTTTGCACGTATGGTTAGCATGTACAAAGAAGTGGGAAAAACCACTCTAGCTATTAAATAATCAGTGTCATCCTTAATCCCTTGCTTTTGAAGACATGTCTAATTGACATATTGAGTGGATTTAATGTTTCAAGAAGCAATGGCATCGTATTGCTCTTAGGAAATTGTGTTTGCAAACATGATGCGATAAGGATTAGATAGTTGTGTATTTGATGTTTTACCTCTTCCTCAAGATTAATGTTGTTGTTATCATGAAGATTCCATTTTATTTTGTATTCACCTTCTTGCACTTCTTAGATGCCATTATGGAACAAAGTTTGTAGAATTGAAACTAATTTACCAATTATTAAATATTATGTAATATAAATTAACAAATAAAATTCCACCTCTGCTACTATAATAAAAAAATATGAAATCAAAAAATTAGAAGAAGTAGGGTAATTAAATCATAATTGTAAAATGAAGCTAGGTAGTGTTGAGGTTGTGTGTTAGGGTTGCACTAGTGTAGTACTTGAGTAGTGGTGTTGTGTGTTGGGTTATGGGGTGTTGTGCTACGTTGGTGTACTAGGGTGTGCATTTGAGTGTAGAGAATGGTGGTGAGAAAGGAGAAAGTGTAGGGTTTTGAAGGTTAAAGAATGTTGAGCAACAGAGGTTGAATTTGAAGGCATAAGGTGCAGACAAGGGTGTGTAGTATATATATTTGGTGATGTGCATGGTCGTGCAGCATTACATAACCCAACCATGCGACAAATTGGCTCTCAACAAAGGGTGCATATGGAGGCACTAGCTTATGGAATTAGCATGGCATGGCTGTATATTAAATTTTGTCTCACATATTCTAAGTTAGGTGTGCATGGGCGTGTAGGATTAGCACAGACTAGGCATGCCCAAAATCAAGCCTCACAAAAAATTAGCATAAGATCACCTGATTGTGAGAGAGATGGTTCCACGGCTATGCTTAGGTCTGGCTATTAGGTATGTGTTTCCTAGGAGTGCATGATTGTGTGAGAGGCTATGCCATGGTCGTGTAACCTTCATTTTAGCATGTTTTTTTATCACTTTTTCCATGAATTTGATTCCTCATCCCCAATTCGCTCCTCCTCATATTATATCATAGTAAGACCTGTAAAATATTTGTGAAGGAAAGTGAAAATATAAGAAAAATGCTAAGAGGAAACAATAATAATATAAAATCACACAAGAACATGGATTGTGTCCCATATAGCACTTATTTAAAGTCCTTAGCTCAACCGTAATATTGTCAATTCAATGGTTGATTTGGAAGAGCAAGTATACTCATTTTTTCTAATAAAGATATGGTAATGTAAGGCTTCAACCATTGATCATTGACCATTTACCTTGAAAATTCCCATAGACTCACTATAAATATTAATAGTTCCAAATTGATATACCTTATAGACATAAAACCACCCCAACAACCAAGAATGAAACTTTCCAAGAAAAAAATTAAGACAAGAGTTAAAGAGGAAAACCAAATCTCCTTCTTGAAACTTCCTTTGGGTAATGTTCTCGTCATGCCATCACTTAGTTCTCTCCTTATATATCCATGCACTATTTTTAAGCATCTATTCTCAACTAATCAAGCTCGTTAAGTTGGAGTTTCCTCCTTTCTCCAGTGGCCTTGAAACCATAATTGATTACCCTTATAGCTCAAAATGCCTTGTGCTAAAATTCAAGAGGCAAATGACAAGGTTTTACATATACTGACTGAAAAGGTGTTAGTCCAATTGGTGTCTTATAAACAATTTGGTAGGCCCATAAACCATCATTAAGATTCATCGGACAATCTTTCCACCTATGAGCCACTATTTTCTCAAGTATCCCCTTTATATCTTGATTAGTAATTTCTATTTATCCATTCGTTTAGAGATGGTATGGTGTGGCCATCTTATGACTGGCACCATACGTCTTCAAAAGTGTGCCAAGAAGTTAGTGAATTGAGGACCACCATCACTAATAACTACTCTAGGATTTCCAAATCTCAGAAATATAATCTTTTGAAAAAGTTGAACCACAACCTTTGCATCATTGGTGGGAGATGGTACTGCATCTACCTATTTGGAGGCATAATCTACTTCAACTAGAATATATTTGTTTTTATAAGATGATGGAAGTGATCCCATGAATTTAATTTATGATGTAACATATTTTATAACATCCTTGAAGAGGTTGGGCCAATAGAGGCCGTTCTAGAGAATTTTGGAGTTATTTTAGAAGTGTTTCCATAACCCCCGTAAGGTAAAGAATGATAATGAGATAAGAAAATTTCAAATTCCCCTTCAGGAAAAAGTCTTCTGTGGACTTCATTCACACATTTCTTGTAGAGATAAGGATCAACCCAATAATAATGTCTGACATATGAGAGGAACTTCTTCTTCTTTTTTGATACGATAAGTCTTGTGGCATTACCCCACATGCTTTATAGTTTACAAAATCTACAAATCATAGGTAGGAAAAGCTTGTGATTTCCAAATTTTTATCATTTGAAAATGAATCATTGAAGGGATTATCATCCCCTTCATCTCCATCCATGTCTTGCCTTAGCAAAGAGAGATGATCAGCCACTACATTTTTTATTCCCTTATTATCTCAAATTTCAAGGTTAAACTCTTGGAGTAAAAGGATCCATCAAATCAAGCATGGATTTATGTCTCTCTTGGTCAACTAAATACTTAAGGGTTATATGGTCAATGAAAACTATAAACTTCAATCCTATTAAGGATAATCAAAATTTATATAGTGCAAACACCACTATCAAGAGCTCTTTCTCAATTGTAAAATAGTTGACTTGAGCATCATCAAGATTTTATTTTATATTAAATTATATAAACCTTCCCATCTTTTCTTTACCCAAAACCCCTCCCACTATATAATTACTTGCATCACATATTACTATAAATGGAATGTTCTAAATAGGAGGCTGCATCACTAGGGTGGTTATCAATGCCTCCTTTAACCTGTTGAAAGCATCTAAACTTGATTGGTTAAATTAAAAAGGAACATATTTTAAAAGAAATTGAGTTAAAGGTTTAAAAATTTAAAAAAAAAATCTATAATGAATTAGTAATAGAAACAAGCATTACCCAAGAAAGTTCAAATGCCTCTAACAGAATTTGAAGGTGGCATATTTTCAATAATATCAATCTTCACTTTATCTACCACAATGACTCTATTATAGACTAAGTGACTAAGAAAAATTCCTTCTTGTAATATAAAATGACATTTTTTCCAATTGAAAAAGTGATTTACCTCCTCGTACCTTTCAAATACCTTAGAAAGATTACTCAAATAATTCTCAAAAGTAGTTCCAAAAGATGAAAATTTATCCATAAATACTTCCAATATGTCTTCAATAAAATTATAAAATATGGACATTATGCGTCATTGAAAAGTGGTAGGAGAATTACATAATCCAAATGGCATCCTTAAAAAAGCATAGGTGCTAAATGGACATGTAAATATAGTCCTCTCTTGGTCGGTTGAGTGAATGGGGATTTGGGAAAATCCTAAATACCCATCCAATTAAAATAAATAAGAATGTTGGGCCAACCTCTCTAGCATTTAATCGATAAATGGTGGGGAAAACGATCCTTACAGGTGGCCTTATTTAATTTTCTATGATCTATGCACATTCGCCAACATGATTGTCAATATAATGCGTACATATGGAAGGATTTATTCTTTTAGGATAATCTATAGTATAACTAATGGTCTCTCTATAAAACCTAAGAATTATAAGAAGTTTTTCAATTTCCACTTTAATTATGCAAGAATTTACAATGATAGGGTAATTAGAGTTAGAGTCAACAAATTTATACCATAATGATGAAGGGAGGGTTTTCAACTCTACCTTAGGTATTACTTCTTTCTTTAAGGTAAGGATGGTAGATTCTACTTCAAGATTTTTTTTATTTTTCTTTCCTTAAGGAATTCCATTCCCTCCAACATTTTAATAAAATTAATAATTCTATGATTTTCATTGCAAGGCATCCCACTTCTCATTAAATATTGTTTAAGGGGGTCACTTGAAAATCCACAAAATCTACAATTTCAATCAAACAACCTATCATTTTAAGATATAATTTTCAACCTACACCAACAAGTTTAAATTTTCAACCTACTCCAACAAATCTATATTATCAATATCACTATTCACCAACCTATCAAACAATGAAACAATAAATAGTAATACAAGTCTGGTTCAAAAACACCACAACCAATAATATTTATTTGTACAAATATAATACTTCCACAAATAAAATTGCAATTAATAACTACTAAAGCATAATAATATAACTTTGATTAGCTAAAAATAGCATCAAGAAGATGTTGTTTGTGTTGAACTCCGAAAAATTCCATATCACAATTTATCTTTCCAACTTCAACCTCCATATCTTATGGCTTATGCATTCATCTAAAAAATAAATAAAAACATAAATATTTAAATAATTAAGTACAATCAAATATTTTAATCACTAATAATATATATAACATGTTTTACCTCATACTCACTAACATGTGAGTTGGATTCCTCATTTTGCAAAGCAAACCTACAATAAGTTGAGTTCATAGTACAATCATTATAAAAAAATAAAAAAAATTAGAAAATTAGAATTAAAAAAATATAATAATAGATATATTATAATTATTTAAACATCAAATGTATAAAGGTAAATATTACCTTCATTCTTTATAGTAGCCCAAAGCTAATCTCTACATCACATTAATACTTTTAGATTCTTTGGGTGTAATTGGTTGAGATGAGGACTTATAAATCTCCCACTTATGCTAAAAGCCAACTTAGAAGAAACTATAAAAATAGGGATGGAAAGTATGTCCCTGGCCATTTGTTGCAAAATCAAATACTTGGTATTTGTCTTCTACCTTGATAACACAACAAAGTTATCCATCTGTTGTATAACAGGCTCCTCCAAATAACAATCTAACTAGGTCTTCTATGGCACAATAGTCATATCCTGGTTCACCAACCACTGATTATAATGAAGCTAAAGGGAGACTCTAGAACCCAAAGTCACACTACTAACACTTGAGCTACAACTTTGACTACTAACATTAGAATCACGTGATATTGATGAAGTTCTCTCCCTACGCTTATACTTCTCATCATACTCACGAAACACTTCATAGAATATTTTACAAACATTATCTACCTCTCCCTAAATTTCCATAAATGATAGAATAATAACACTCTACCAAATTCAATTTATACCTTGGATCAAAAATAGTTGCCACAACTGTCATTTCATGAATCACACTCCAATATTTTTCAAAGTTTTCTGTCATTTTTATTGCCATACCACTAATAATTTCATCTTGATCAAGAGACCATTCAATCAAGGACATTCTAACTTCACAAAACTTGTAAAAGTATAAATTGGTAGTAGGATATCTATTCCTATAAAACATCAAAGTTACATCATAAAATAATGACAATCTCTTACAAATAGATCAAGCCAAATCCCATTAGTCACTTGTAGGACAACAATTAAAATTAGATTCCAACCATGCCAAGCGAGCAAAAACATCTTCATAAATTATAGTGACATCAAGCATAAAAAATGTAAAATTCCATCTTTTCATATAATAATGTGTTAAGGCTCTACTATGCTAATTTATTTTTAACGATAAACCTCCATAAACTTTTCTAGCCGTTAGGTGTGGCTTTCCAATGCATGAAACTCTCAAGTATATTCTCAAGAACTTTTTGAACGATCTCCATACCATAGCTAACAATAATATGAAACACATGAGCAACACAATACATATGAAAATATCTCCCACACAATAAAAAACACTTCAACTCAAATCCATTTTTCAAATCTCCAATCAAAGCTTTATTGATGGTATAATTATCAATGATTAATGTAGTAAATTTTGAATCAATGTTCCATTCCATGAAACAATTGACCAAAACATCACATAGAATCTTAGATGTATGTGGACTTGGAATACACACAAACCTTCAACAAAATATAATGATACTGTAAATAAACCAAAGAACAACATATAACTTCATAATATTAATATTTTAGAACCTTGATGAATATGAATTTAGTATACCTAATTATTTGACTTTGCAAGGTCTAATGATTATCAATCCAATGAGTCTAGATAGCCATGAAACCCTTTTATGATTTTGAGATGTCCATATATCTTTTGTGAATGAAACTTGACTCGTGTTACTACTTAACAATGACATTGCTTTTATCTTTTTCATATTTAAACAACATGAAAATATTGCTTTGTAGAGTGTTCCTTGAAATCATTTTAAGTGATGGTTAAAGAACTACAGAATATCTTTGAAAGCCTTCATGTTCTACAATACAAAGTGGATACTCATGCATAATTATCATATTATGTAGCTCATGCCTTGCAACTTCTTGATTAAATTCCATAACCATAAGCTTTCTCTTTCCTTCCCCCTTATGATCAAAACTCAACTTATTTTTTTCTACACCTTATATAGGCCTTAAATGTATGCATTTCTTCATGTGATCGTGTAAATAAGAAGTACCATTTTTTAAATCACTGCTCAAAGTCTTATTACAACATTTACAAATTACTTTTTTTCAAACCATTAATTTTTTCTGCGTTAAAGTGATCCCAAGCAACTAAAGTTTTCTTTCTTTTTTTTCACTAAAGAAATTAGATTCACTTCTTCTACCTCCTCATCGGTTGATGATTCACTAGGTGTAGGATTACTAGCTACACCGGAAGAATATAGTGGTTGACTTTGTGAATCAGTATTAGGTTAGCTACTTGATGCCATCAAACTAATCAATAATCCCAAACACTATACAACAATAAAAAATAATATTTACTTACTATTACTTATTTATATTTCTTAGTTAGTTATTGTAAAAGGTATTATAATAAAAAACCTAATTACCTACATCTCAAATAGTTTAAATCTTACAACATTAAACAAATATAACAACCTATGTAACTTGGAAGTTTTTTTTTTCTTATTTAACTCATTTGATATTTATATCTCATATTAGAAATACTAGATATTTCATTTTTTAGTTGAAATCTTAGAACCTAATTACCTAATTTTCTCAAATAGTTCAAATATCACATCATTAAACAAATATAACAACCTACGTAACTTGTAATTTTTTTTCCTATTTTGAACCATTTGATTTCTAGCTCTCAATTCTCAAATACCAAATATTTTATTTTCTATTCAAATATAAGAACCTAATAACCTTATGAGCTTAAAAAGTTTAAATCTAACAACATTAAACAAATATAACCACCTACGTAACTTATACATTTTTTTCTTTGTTTATCTCAGCTATTTCCAAAACCTACTTAACGATAGCTACAACTGGACAAAATATCCTTCAAAAAAATTTCATATAAGAGCATCTAAGAACCTTCTATAACAAAGGTAATGTTAATATGAAGCTTTTCTAATATTTCCAAGACCATCCCAAATTGCATTTCAAGTTTAACTTTAGCTAAACATAAATAGAAAGATAGGGAAGGCTTATAAGGTGTAGGTAAGACATATTTCTCAACCTTTTCTTTTTTACTAATTAGTGTCTCCTGGTCAATAATGGCACCCTCAATATCATTGTCTAAACTCTCATCACCACCCATCATCTTAGGTCCATCTATCTCTGTCACACTCATTAACGTGTTAGCATTAACTTGATTTTTAAGATTTATTTTTGGTTGGCCCAAACATTTCTCATAAGGTCTAGAAGATGAGCTAGCTTGTTAGGATACTTAAGTGATTTAGTTTTCTAGAATCTTGTTATGTGTATCTAGTGAATC
Source organism: Tamarix chinensis (assembly GCA_030549775.1). NCBI lineage: Eukaryota > Viridiplantae > Streptophyta > Magnoliopsida > Caryophyllales > Tamaricaceae > Tamarix > Tamarix chinensis. The sequence continues at coordinate 80,025,583 of CM060176.1, read as the reverse complement.
AACATTAGAAGCTAGATTTTTAATAGCATCATTCATGGTTTGGTTTAGTTGTACAAACTCGTTAGTTTCCTTCTTAATCTCTTCATTTTCTTTTATCTGTGTCATCATAAATTTCTCTATCAATATCTATGCAGGAGGATACGATTTTATCTGGCTTTGAAATCCAGAGGAACACAATTATATTGAGGCATAGGATTTTGGGAAGGATTGCCATAAGATAAATTTGAATGATTCCTCCACCCTCAGTTATAAGTGTTGGAAAAAGGGTCCTCCTTTTGATTAAATGTTTTAACATAGTTAGAATACTTATTAGCCCTCAAATTTGGGGGAATAAATGTTCTAACTTGACACTCTAATGACCTATGATGCCACATATTTCACATGATGCTTGGTTAATATGAGATGCTAAGGCATTAAAATTTAATTTGTTAAATCATTTGAATAGAGTATATACGTTAGATGCTAGATGATCTAGTGCATCAAGATCATACCTCCTACTCTTTTTAGGTAAAGAACGCTCACATGACAACTAAAAGTGATTATGGGTCATATCTTTGATGATTTTTTGTGCCTCTCGCACACTCTTGTTCATCGTGCCCCAACTACTACAACATCAATATTCATCCTAGTATTATAAATAATTCCATTATAAGGTGTGGAAAATCAACCATTCGTCCAATCTATGGTGTGGACACGTCTTAAATAAGTATTTGTACCTCTCTCAAGAGTCATATATTAATTCCCCTTCCTTCTATGTGAAGGTTGTTATGTGATTCCTTTGCTGAGTTATCTTACTTAGAGTGAATTACTTGGTAAGGAATTTCTATGAGAGTTGATACCATGTAGGGATGAAATTGAGAGGAAGTGATTGTAACCAATCCCTTCCTTTGTCCCATACGAGAAAGGGAACAGACTTAGCGTGATAGCATCATCTGATACTCCATTCATAATAAAAGTATTCCAATACTCAAGGAAGAAAAAATGTGTAAATTTGGGTCTTTCATTGGGCTACCACAAAATTGATTTTAACTTACCATATAAAGGAGTGCAGGCTTCAACTTAAAATTTTTATGGGTGAAATTTGTCTTTCGAATACTCAATTATGTTCCATATGCATTAGGAGATGCAAAATCCTTAGGAGAGAATTTATGCTCTTCTTCTCCATCTTTTTCTGCCATAATATTATATCTTATCCTTGATTTTGTCTCATGTACCCAAGTTCTTAACTCACTCAAAGTTCTGTTGATTTCAGGATCTAATAGAATGGGAGGTTCTAAATAGAGAGATCATTGCATATAAGGAACTTGAATACAAAAAATAATAAACAATTAAGGAGGAAAAGAAAAGCACAAAAGTAAAGAAAATAAGAAAATAAATATATAATCTAGCTTAATAAAAAAAGAATCAAACTTAATTAGCTAAATTCCCTAGCAACGGTGCCAGAAACATGATAGGTGCTAATTTGCAGGCATAGGACTTTTTTATAGCATGTCAACATCGTATCTATAGGGTCTTCAGCTTAATTTCTAATAATTATTATTTTAGCTATGCACTTCATTATAGAGATAGAATTTGGAAGCAAATAATGACAAAAAGATGCAAGAACTAACAAATTATATATCTAAAGCAATAGATATAAAGCCTAAGATTGAACTTATGTCTAGTATTCATTATTCAATAATAAATTAACAATATGTCATAATATGGTCCAAAATTGCTGTGAACAATCAGTCTAATGTTATTCACTATCCTATTTCAAGGTCTAAGAACTAATTCCATTAAATACTATATCTTTATTAGTCCTTAAGAATGAATCATATACTTTCATGATCATTTGAATTTCTAATTGTATATTAATTTTTGACATTGATTTCAACCTTTTGGTTATAGTAAACATCTATATAAGTTAGATTATATCAAACCCAACTCATAACAATAATTTCTAACTTATGAAACAACTCATATGAACAAAAAATATGACATATATTTTAACTCAACATATTCATACAAAATAGAGACTAGTTTCAATCCTAGAAAAAACAATTACTCACCATTGTGTGAAAGAAAAGTAGAAAATAAATATAAATGACATATATATTGTTAATACAATAAATAATGAAAGAGAGAATGGATAGATCAAACTGTTAATTGAAGATAAAATAGGTTGACTACATAGTTGTGTACATAATTGTCCACTCTTAATTTTTAAGAATAAAATTTGCATATGAATTAAAAATAAATTATATGGAGTTCTTCTGCTTAGGAATAATAGAGAAAAAGAGAATTCTAAAGCCCCTATTTCTAGTCATTCAATGAATATTTAATTCCCTCATTTGTTGCTAAAGAAAAATGGTTGGAAAGGATTGTGAAATGCTGGTGTACATAGTGATAACTATATGCTTAATGGTTGTGCAAGGTTGTACTAACTGACTATATAGGTTCTTCACTAATGAAAATTTCATAATCAGCATGGCTATGTAAAGGGTGTGCTAAGGCTATGTAAGAATTTTGTTTGCGGCATAGTTTTTCAATGGTTGCAGGGTTGTGCAACAAGTTGTGGTGATGTTGTGTAACCCTCTCCTTCTCGCGTTGATGGATTGAAAGTTGCATGGCTATGCAACTAATTGTGCTGTAGCCATGGAACACCCTTTTCGTATTCCTCTTGATTCCTTTACTCATCTTTTGAGCTCGTTGAATTTCTTGACCTCTCCAAAATCATGTGGAGTTGATTATCATCCTTTAATACCTCTTATATTTGATTTCTTTTTTGTGTCACTTCCACTATTTTATGTGTTTAAGCATAATTTTCTAAAAAACTATTTACTAATAGAGCATTAACACAATTAAGAGAATTTCATTATGATAAGTTTCTTAATTTATGCAAATTAAATTATAAAAATGACGACAACATAGGGTAAAATTTTGAAAAATATTCGGTTTATCAAGTCCAAATGGATTAAGGAAGCTCAAGAGGCTTTTGAGATGATAACAAGCAACCTAAGTGAGAACTTAATGTTATCATTGCCTAATGTTAACAAGGTTTTAAAAGTAGATTGTGATGCAAGTGGAGTGAGAGTTGGAGTTGTTCTACTCAAAGAAGTAAAATCAATTACCTTCTTTAATAAGAAACTCAATCACTCATGACCTAACTACAACACTTACGAAAAAATATGTAATCATTAGGGATTTATATCATTAGTCATGTTATCTTAGAATATCTTAATTTGTAATGCATATAAATTACAAGTCTCTAAAGAACATAAATGGACAACATAAGGTTAATCTTAATGATGCTAGATGGATATAATTCTTGCAATCATTTTCTATTGTAGCTAAGTATTGTAGTGGGAAAACAAATATTATAGTGGATGCCCTCCTAAAAAGGTATTCCATGTTATATTTATTGTTAGCAAGAGTGCTAAATTTTTACTAATTAAGAGAGCTCTATAGGAGGATGAATATCGTTCAAGCTTTTTTAAAGATCTTATATAGTTCTATGGCTCCTTTGATTTTCAATATGGGCTTTTCTTCAATAACTACAAGTTGTGAATTCTTAATAGTTAGACATTTTAATTGGGAAGTGCATGGAGGAGGGATAGTTTTCCATTTTGGGATAAATAGAAGCTTTGATGCACTCTTGTAAGATTTTTTCTAGGCCTAAGATGGCATGTGATGTACAAGGAGTAGTGGAAAGGCATTTTGCTCACCCAAAGTCTAATATTATCTTCCATAAAGGACATAACACTCCCCTACTCATCCTATATCAACTATAGGGTCATGTTAGTATGGAAAAATTTATTTTAGAATTGTCTAAGACTCAATGGAAAGATGGTGCCGTTAAGGTAGTGGTAGATGGATTCTCAAAGATGCCTTATTTAGTTCCATATGATAAGTTAGCCATATTTATTTTGATGATGTTAATGTGGAGCATGGATCAGCTGGCCAATGCCTACATGAAGTATAATGTTAATCGACACAGGGTTTAGAGGATCTTGTATCATATAGAGATTCGATATTCCTCTCTCATTTCTAAGGAAATCTATAGAAAGTCCTAGGGATGAAGTTGAAGATGTGTACAACCTTTTATCATGCTATTGATGGATAGACAGAGAGGACGGTAAATACCCTAGAAGACACACTAAGGGCTTATGTATTGGATTTTCAGGGCTGTTGGGAAGAGCTCCTACATCTGATAGAATTTTCATACAACAGCTACTACCATGATAGCATAGGAGTGGATCCCTTTAAAGTATTATATGGACAGAAGTGTGCTAGAATGAAATTAGCGAGATAGTGGTGTTAGGGCTTGAGATTATTGGGAATGTCTACCAGATTTAGAATTGGATGAGATCAGCTTAGAGTAGACAAAATAGTTATGATGATTTGAAGCATCAGAGCAGTGTCTTTGAGCATGGGAAAAAGTGTTGTTAATGGTTTCTCTACTAAGAGCATGTAGAGATTTGGTAGAAAGGGTAAGTTAAGCCCGAGGTATATTAAAGCCTATGAGATTGTGGACAGGATTAGTGAGGTTGCATACCAGTTATCACTTCCTCTTGAGTTAGCTCGAGTCCACAATGTTTTCCACATCTCATAGTTGCCAAAATACTTTGTTGATCCTTCCCACGTGATCCAGCTTGATGAGGTCAAACTTGATGATTTCTTGACCCATGAGGAGTGACCAGTGCAGATCCTTGACACTAAGCTCTAGAATACCGGCACGAGTGTGGTTTCCCTTGTGAAGAATCTTTTGAGATGCCATATGTAACACCCCAAAATTCACTACTTTTTAAAAAAAAATAGAAGTAATTAAAATAGAAATACTTAAAACCTGTGAATTCTGGGAATGTTACCGCCACACTTAGCACCGAATCGGTTCTCTTCGACCGTTCCAGTACCAAGTGCTAAGGCTAAGGAAAAGAAATAATCAATTATAAATCAATACCATCCAAATTCCAAATAAGCATTAAACGATTGTAAAACAAAAATCAGAGTACGCATAAGGAATTATTATTCAACTTAAAAAGAGAAATAGTTACAACCGATTAAAGATTAATTAAAACACTCAATCAAGTAATGAATCATAAAATGGTAAATACTATACCAAAGAAATAACAAAGGAAATAGAATCACATAAAGACTAAAATATGGCCACGACACTCTCAAACTTGAGCCAAAACATGCTCAACACACAGCCCCGACTGATGTCTCGCCCACCTACACAAAGTCAGAAGCGCATACTACTCATGGGAATGAGCTACACCCATGAAAATGGTGATCAGTACGCTACGTACTGAGTAAGGTAACCAAGCACTAAGGCCACACATAAGCACATAAATAATGCAGAACAATAATAAAGCATAAGACCAACATGAGGACATAATGCATATGACCATTCAGGTAAAAGATACAAAGGCCCCATTATAGTCCAAACTAATTATTTAATTAATCTTTTATCGGAAATTGATACACACCATACCTTTTATCATATCCATGTAAGTACAGGAACACCCCACTATTATTGTTGGTGGGCCGGTCACTTGCGGGATAAAGTCCACACCACTATTATTTGCCGGTGGACCGGTCACTTGTGAGACAATAGTCCACACCACTATTCCTGACCGGTGGATCAGTCTGGTTCCTACTCACATGGTGTTCCACTGTATGTAATTAGTATCTTTTAAGTGTCTTGGCAATCTCTAGTTTGTATTTATTGAGCTCGAGTCACCCCACTATTATTGTTGGTGGGCCAGAAAAGCACAGGTACAAAGACTGACCACTATTATTACCAGTGGACCGGTTACGCATAGGACATCATATCCTAACAACTATTTCTGATCGGTGGATCGGTCTGGACCCGGCTCAATAATCTTCCACTTTAAATGATTAGTGTCTTAGGTATTTTATTCAAAGGCTTTCACCCTGGACATGCATGAATCATCACACATCACAAATCATAAATTCGAACATCATAGTTACACTTTAATCACCAAATACACATGGTACAATAAAAACCCTAAGCAGCCACATCGAACCTTAATTAACCACAACAACCCATAATTAACCATTCCAAACCTTATTTAACCATAACAACCATAATTAGCCATTCCAAATCTTAGTTAATCGCCAAAAACCATAATTATCCACTCCAACCCTAGATAATCACAACAACCTAGAGTTAATCACTCCAAACCCTAATTTAGTCTCCTCCATACACTTATAATGCTCCATGTACTATTTTCCATCCTAAATGTTTAAACACCTAAATAACACTTGCATTACCTTACTTATATCCCAAATCAACCTTTCATACATAAATTTCACTCCCATGCAGACCTTACACATCCCATGCAACCTCTTGAACTTTTCATACAAACCCTAAATCCCATGCAATCATTAACTCCTATACAAAACCCTAACTCCACCATGCAAACCCTAATACCACCATTAATACCACCATGCAAACCCTAATACCACCATGCAAACCCTAATACCACTATAAAACAATTAATACCACCATACAACCATTAATACCACCGTGCAAACCCTAATACCACCATATAAACCCTAATACCACTATACATCCATTAATACCTCCATGCAACATTACCTCCATGCAAACACTAATACCACTATACAACCATTAATACCACCTGGAAACCATTAATACTACCATACAAACCCTAATACCACCATACAACCATTAATACCACCTTACAACCATCAATACTACCATGCAAACCCTAATATCACCATACAACTATTAATACCACCTTGCAACCATCAATACTACCATGTAAACCCTAATACCACCATGCAAAGTCCAACGCCATGCAAACCCAAATACCACCATACAACTATAGATTAAATTCTCCTATATAAAACCATAAATTAGATTATCCCATATAAAATCATCCAAACCATAAATTATATTCTCCCACACAAAACCATAAATTGGATTCTCCTAAATGGAATCATAAATTATATTCTCCCACACAAAACCATAAATTAGATTCTCCCAAATAAAATCATAAATTATATTCTCTCACACAAAACCATAATTTAGATTCTCCCAAATAGAACCATAAATTATATTCTCTCACACAAAACCATAAATTATGTTCTCCTATATAAAACCATAAATTAAAATTTTCCACACGAAACCCTAAAATTCTCTATTTTATTCTTTCACTCATGAATAATTAACATAATTAGGTCAACTCACCTCCCTTAGCTAACCTCTTTCCCCATCATCCTTTTTCATCCTTTCTCCCACACAAACCACATCAATACCCTCACATGCATGCCTTACAGGGTCATAACACATACCATCATATATAAATAATACACATGCCATATAACAACACAAGAACATTCTTGAACTCCACGTCATACCATATACAAAATAATTACAATAATAAACATAGGATATATAGTATGCGAAGCACATAATGCATATAAGCACACAAAAGGCCTTAACACCCCTTACCTGAAGCGACACCAGTCTTGGAGTACACTCCTAACAAAATTCTAACTTTACTAAAGATATAGAAATAATAGAAATATTATAAAAGTTGATAATTAATAAAGGGAAGAAAAGGGTAAAAGTTGAATGCTCAAAAAAAGATAGGGAGAATTAAGGTGAGGTATGGGGTGTTTAGAGTTACCCAGAAGGAGAGGGACAGAATGAGGGTGGTGGCACAACCATAGGTGGCTGCGCACGACGACGATGGTGGTGGCTGAATGGGAGGGAAGAAGAAAGAGAGAGGAGGAGAGGGAGAAAGAGGAAAAGAGAGGTAGGGGAAGGTAGAAGGATGGTTTGAAGAACAATTTAGGCTGTGAAAGAAGTGGTGGAAGAGGCGAAAGGGGTGGATAAGGGTGGCACAAAGGGTGGCGGAGCTGGAAAACAGGTTGGTCGACGGGGTTACTTCGCAGAGCCGGTGTGGCTTGTGCAGGAAGAATCGAGAGATATGGGACATTTGGTTAGCTAGAGGGTGGTGCAAGGTTGACATAGGTGGAAAGTAAGGGCGGCGAAGTTGACTGGAGGCGGAGGAAGATGCATCTGAAGTGAAGGCGGCTACAAGGGTTGATTTCTGGGTAAGAAATCAAGGCTTGACACAGGGCTATTATGAGGGGTATTTATAGGCTTAAATGAAAGGTTAGGGTCTGTGGGTCGGCGAGGGGATAAAGGAATTAGGGTTAGGGTCACCGGCGGTGTTGGTTGGCCGGTGGAAGCAAAATTTGGGCAGGGGAATGCGCAGGAGAGAGAGAGAGAGCATCGCACGATAAAAGGGAGAGATTTGGTTGGGTTGATGAGGCTACCAAAAAAAGGGGAAGAGAAAGGGAGGAAAAGGTAGGCTAAAGGGGCACGATCGGTGCCAAAAATCTCGGCTGGGCGGCGGCAGAGGTTGTAGGTCAGCGTCGACGAGGCTAGGCAGGTGTGAAGGAAGAAGAAAGGGGGGAAAACTGGGCAGTTCGGGGAAGAAGGAAAGAAAGAAAAGAAAAGGGAGACCGGGCCATTCGGCCGGTGTTAGGGTGCGTTAAATGACACGATGTGTTTCGGGCATAAAACGAAGGACACACAGCGCGCTGATGGGGGAAGAAAATAAACGGCTGTGCTGCACGGGCTCGGCCGAAGGAAAGGAAGAAGAAAGAAAAAGAAGAAAAACTTAGAAAGAAAAGGAAAAAGGAAAAGGGAAAAGAGAAAAACAATTAGATTGGGTATTTAAATTAATTAAAATATTTGGGATAATTAAAAATAATAATATTTAAATAAAATAATATTTAAATCCCTTTTTAGGCTAAATTAGGATTTTTAAAAGATTTTCCATAAATTCCTTTTTGATTAGCAAAGCACCCTAATTTTCTCCAATTAAATTATTTATAAAATTAATATTAATTTGAAAGTATTTTATCCTTCTTATTTTAAATAAAATAATTTATTTAATTAATTGCAAAAATAAAATCCTTAACGGGCTAAAATACCCAAATTTCACCCTAATTAAAATATTTATAAGATTTCCCTTAATTTTCCCAAATAAATTTTATTTTACTTTAATAAAAATAATTTGTTTAATTAATTTTCATAAGAATATATTGTTTAAATTTTAAATTAGAAAATTTTGGGGCATTTCACCATAGAATCAAAGAAGCTACCTGGGAAGCTAAGAAGGACATGCACAAGGCGTATCCAAAACTCTTCACCATAGGTACATTAGTCATTAATAAACCCATTTTTCTCTAAGAGGGTAGTAGTATCGCAATTCATACTCCTATTATCCCAATTAGCTTAGAACCTTCATTCAAGATTAATATTAAAATGGGGGTTAATAGGTGAGATCAATTAAATATAATATTTTCATTAAAATAATGTCATTATAATGAAAGTAATTAAGGAAAAAAAAAGAAAACAATGTAGGAATTAAACAAGTGGAAGTTAGGGTAATTTGCTAACTAAAATGGAATTTAGGAAGATATAACCCAAACTTTTAAATTAATATAAAAAGGAAATTTAGTTATTTATTTTTACTAATTTTATTATTTTTAAAAATTAAAAAAATTCCAAATACCCCAAACACCTCATTTTCGTTATTCTTTTTTTCCCTTCTTCCATCTTTTTTTCCATTTTCTTTTTTCTTCTTCCATTTTCTCCTTTTTTTTATTCTTATTTTTCCTCTCCACCCACTAGCTTGGACCCCACCATTGTGGCCTAACTCCTCCCCTCCCATTCTCTCCTTTTTTGTCCTTATGTAGCACAACCAACCTTTCCTTTTTTTTTCACCCCCTTTGCGTAGCCTAGTGCCTGCCCATCCCTCCTTTTTCCCTTTCTACCCCCATCTCTTACCTTGCCCCCTGCAATTGCTGATACTCATGGTTGCTTTGCAACCATGGCTTTGCTTTCTCCCTCACCTTCCCATTGACCTAACTTGTAGGGTGTGCATGCTGGCATTGCCTGCATTGGTCCCCTCCCCTCTACAACCCTAACACCCTCACTAACCCTCCTTGCAGCTTACCAAAATCACCTCTACCCCCTAAAAACCTACACACCTACAGGCCTATACCAACCTACCATTGCTGGCTGACTACCTCCTACCCCTCTTACTACATTGTCCTCATCCTCCCATTTCTTCTTCTCCTCCCCAAGCCTATAAATACACCAACTCGCACCCTTTATCCTCTTCTTTTTGCTCTGCTAAAAAAAAATCTTGATGTTTACCACTATTGCACCATTACATGCCACCCTATCCACCATCGTGCATCACTACCATCCAAACCTCTTCCTTGTATTACCCTTCACCAAAAAATACCACTACCCCTTAACTTCCCCTACACGACTCTCCTTACTCATGTAAAGTGGGCAGCGTAAGTAGGCTTTTGCACCCTACGCCAATTCCTTTGTCATAGCCACCACCCTACTACCTCCCTCTAAACCCAGAAGACCTTCCACTACCTCTCTATACCCTTTCATTCCCCTTTCTGCCCCTTCTTCCTTCTCCTCCACATTCGGCCACCGCAGCTTCCACCACCTATGCCGCCACCCTACCATGCCACCACCATTACTGCAACCCTCTTGGCCTAGGAAACCTACTACTTCGCAACCTCCATCTCCCTTTCCTTCTTCCAACTCTAAGGCTTAAACTTCCATAAGTCACCACCACTCTTGCAGTCGTTGCTATCATACATCGCCGTCGCCAGCACCTTAGCTACCACCTCTACTTCTAGTTGTACCCTAACCTTTGCTTCCACTTAAGTATAAATTATTTTGTATCATTATTTTTTTAACCTTATTATTATTATCTTTATCATTATTTATTATTATTATTATTATTTATATCATTATTATTTTTATCATTAGTACTACTATTAATGTTATTATAGTTACTTTTACTACTAATATTATTATTATTCTCTTTAATAATACTGATCTTATTATTATTATTATCATTACTATTATTTTTTTTTACTAATAATCAGGTAGGAGATAATGAAAGAAATAATATAGGAGTTAACATTAGTGTTCCACTTTTATTAGTGAACCAAACCCATCCCCTAAGGAGGCATAAGATTCATGCTCCAAACCCAGTGTCAATCTAGGTAAAGATATGGTTAAGACCAAATTATTTGTTATGTGTTTTTGTGTGTTTGATTGCATGTTTGTTTCTTATATGGTCATGGATTATATGCTTGCAGCATAGCTTGCTAAGCATGGAGCTAAGGTACGTTGTATATGTGTTATGACATGTGTAATATTGTTATATGACTTGGGTTTTATGTTATGCCTTATGTATTATTTCTTCATATGACAAGCATGCTAGGAGTCCTTATGTAGTATGATAAGGTTATGAGGAGATAAAAGAACTGAATAAAGTGGAGTAATAAGAGGGAAGTGAGAAAGGCCTAAGTATATTATGACTTATGGGTAGATAAAAAAAGGATAATATCAATGAAATGAGATGATGGATTAAATCTTGTATGGGAAGTGTAAGGCTTGCATGGTGTAGTTAGTCTTTGAATGGGCATAACTTTTATATGGATAAAGGTGAATTAAGGGTTAAGAAAGGTGAGCGAAGAGTATTTTGGATTATTAGAGTCCATGAGTGAAAAATACTACATGGGTTGGTATGATTGTGCATGGGGGACTTGATTAGCATTTAGGAGATAAACCTTAAGTGGGGAAGTGTGTGTGGAAGGGGGAGTTGATGGTAAGTTGTTGGAGTGTGGGTTGATATTGGAAGGGTGTCACATGAAGGGGGAACTGAGTCAAGAGGAAAGGAGAGTGGTGTGTGTGGATGATGAGAGGATGGTATTAAAGAAAAATGAGGTATTAGGGTTTAGGGTGGCCAAATGTGACAAATGGGAAGTAAGGTTGTGATTTTGTGTGTGGATTGAGTGGAGTAATAGGTTAGAATCAAAGGGAGCATGGGTTGTATATGTTAGGGTTAGGTTAGGCCACATAGGCCAAATTAGGGTTCTTAAGGAAAACCCTAGAGGGTGATGGTGAGTTAAAATGGAGATATGGGAGAGTGGGCCTTGAATCATGTACATAGGATCTTGGGTTGTCATGGTGAGTAAGGGAAGTGTGGGGAAGATGTCTGAGAGTTCTATGATGTGTAGAAGTTCCAAGATATGGGATGGGGCTTTCTAGGAGAGAAACTTTGAAAGGGGTGAGAATGGTAATAATAATGGGCATACATATCTAGTAATAATGTACCTATTGAAGAAGATATAGATAAGGGACTAACCAATTAGAGTGAAATATTGAGCTGGGCCTAGATTGTTCCACTGGCTATTAAAGTGGTGAGGTGCCTTGTACCTTAGAGATCGATCCATTAACGAATAATTATGGCTAGGTGTGTTAAATTCTAGATGTTTTTAGTCCATCGGCTATAATAGTGGTGGATCTCGAGCTCAATAAACCAAAAATTAATGATAATAAGAAAAGGAAAAAAATACTATTTACTTATAGGGGAACACCATAAGATTTAATGTCAGATCAGTTCACTAGTGATAATAGTGGACAAGTGCCTTTTGCCTGGGAGATTGTTCCACCGACAAATAATAGTGACCAGGAGCGTTCTCCCCTAGATTTTTTTAGTCCACCAGCCATAATAGTGGAGTTTCCATAATCACATGGAGCTAAATGAAAATTTTTGTGAAAATGGAATTAATGGCGAGAGATCTAATGATTATGTTTAACCAGACTAATTCACAACTTTTATTATTTGTCATTTATGTATTGCCTTAGATGCATGGTTATCTTTCTTAGTACGTAGTGTACCGATCACTTGTTTCATGTGCACTTCTTATTCCCACAAGTGGTGGCCCCTTATGAGTTGGTGTAGGTAGGAGATATTGCATTTGACGACTTTGATGCATTCAATGCATTTGGTGGGACTAAGTGATTGCCAATTGGACCTAGCATGGGGCCTGAGAGTGTGTTATCTAGATTCACCTATTTATTTCCTTATTATCTTTTTGTTGATCATTCTTATTTCACCCATAGGGGCATGAACATTATATATTTTTTTTCTATTCCTGTATTGACTCTTACATCACACACTTTATTTTTATTTACAAATTACTAGAAACCTTGTGATTTTATGGCCACTTTGAATTAATATCTTTTAAAATTCTAGCCTTGTGGTTGGTATGAGATTGGTTGGGGTTCAGACTTGTGCCGACCACGGTGGTAGCACACCTTGTCTTTGTGTACGTATTCAGTGCAAACTAATGTTTCCAAATGTAATATTTTAGGGTGTTACAATAAATGATGTTTATTTTGATTAAGTAAATTTTTAAGAATTTGATTATGTGTAGTGCACTAGATGGGGGTAGTTTCACCTGATAGATCAACTAGTCTTCATGACTAATCATTTGGTCCTCATGAATGATTGAATAATTTTGTAAAATTGATCTACTGGTTAGTCTACAACCTCAGTGGTCTTGATCTCAAGTGAAGACCATTAACTTATTTGCAAAAACCAATGATCTAGTTCTTAGACCACTTGACTGGATGAGTAAACCCATTAACTGGTTGGTTTGTAACCCCAACAGTCTTAACCTCTGGTTAGACTCATCAACCCATTTAACCCAACTGATTAATGGCTTGTTAGAACACTCAAATGATAAGGTTGATTATTTGCCTAGTTAACCACCACTGTGAAGGTTTGGTGGTGCCTAAACCAATTGACAAGTATAAGTGACCAAAAGGTTAGTATAATTGATCAAATAGTGTTTTGAACTGCACTGACTAGTCTTAGCCAAAACTAAATTTGTTACTTATTTCTTTTCGAATTCAATCCATTAAATTTCATTATTGGATAATGACCCAAGGTGCTAGTATCTATAAGTTAACTAGACTAGTTGATTTTAAATTATTGATTAAAGTTAGTGAAGAGAAATTTTATCCTAGTTGACTAGCATCGACCTTAATTTAACATTTGGGACTTTCTCCTTACCATAACATGAGTAGTTGATAAGATGGATGAAAGTGGATTTTTCCTATGGTTATGATTTATGTAGACAATCACAATGATGGATATTAGACCACTATTAACATATAACCAATGACTTTCACTTGGCTATTAAGATAAATGGATAAATACTATGAGTTATGGTTGGATTCTAGTTGATCTCAAATTGGACATTCATCATTTGCCTTTGTGATTAAATTGCAACATCATTTAAGGAATGATGAGATTGCTATTAAGTATTGAACTTTTGATTTGACCTTAGCCTTAGGCTTTTGTTCTATATTTTTTTTTGTGAAGAAAGACAAGTTAATGGAAATCAATGTTGGCTTGGACATATGTGGATGATATTGTCATGTATAATTCCACCTTTTGGAATAATTGATCAAGTTATAAGATGATCAGTTTAAGATACATAAAATGGGATCACTAGATGTTGTGAAAATATTATATGGGTACATTGAATTGAAATGGTATGTTATTTGGTGTGATATTCTTTGTAAACCTCTAAGAGATATATCATCTTGATCTAATAAAGTATTAATCACTTAAAGTGGAATAAGCAACATGATTGGTTTAGATTATTCCGTCCTTGATTAGCTATCTAGGGATAAGCTATGTTTAGGACTTTTACCTTAAGGTCCCTTCATCAACTATCTTATTTGGTCCTAGGATCCTTGTTGATCTTAGTGCCTTTTCTACTCTAAAAGTATATAATGTATTAGGGGGTAGTGATACTAGAGGGTTTAGTCACCAAGGAGAGTTACTTTGGTGTGAGCTAGGACTTATATCCACTATATTAGTTTAGCATGAGCTAGGACATTATATTCACTTATTTTATTTGACTTCTATGATATTGGGATATTATGGGGAATAATCCCACCAAATTATCAATAACTTTTGGTAAAAGAATTCTATGTTCACCTATTGCTCAATAACTTAGGGTAAAATAGTTATATGTTTACCTATTGCTTAATAGCTTAGGTTAAGAGAAGTATGTGTTCACCTGTTTCTCAATAACATAGGGTAAAAAGGATTTCTATATGCGACTAACATAAAATAATTTCCAAAATGAAACCAAAGGAGGTATTAAATTGGCCCTAACCTTTTTCTATACTCAATCATAATATGGTTACTTATTATTATTATTATTATTATTATTATTATTATTATTATTATTATTATTATTATTATTATTATTATTATTATTATTATTATTATTATTGTTGTTGTTGTTGTTGTTGTTGTTGTTGTTGTTGTTGTTGTTATTATTATTTTCTCTATAAATCTTTAGAGACCTCACTTCTCACTTAGGTTATGAATATTTAATGTAACTCACGTTTAGGTTCCTCAAATTTTATGTCTACCATATGTTTCCCTTAAATCCCCTATTATAGTCTATTTTTGTATTTTTGCCTTGTTTCCATTATTTATCACATGATATGCTATTACTATAATCATGATCCACCTACTGAAAGAATCTATGGTTGGAAATTCATATATGTAACTTTAATTTCACAATTACCCTCGAACCTATACTTTGAAAACTATTGTGTGGATAATCAATGTAATCTATGTTTCCTTAAGAAGGTGATATTCATGATATAATATGTGTATATTTATATACTAGTATGATTAAGATTTATTATGTTATGCTTTATCTAAATATTTCTTATATGACTTGGCATGCTTGTATGTGAATGACATAGTAAGAGTCTTGAATAAATGTTCTAGTAGGTTATATCATGAGTATATCATGTAGCCCATTCTTGTACCTTGATCCACATTAGTGGAAGATTGGTTTTCTTAGTGTGTATGAATATTAATGGGGTAGTTGTTGTAATCCCTTGCTCAATCTCATGAGTAGAAAGTTTGATGGATGTTCCTAAGGATAACTAGTGACTGGTTTGTCCTCATCTCTACATAACTAGGTTGTTGAGCACCACCATTCTTAGAAGCTTTCTTTTAGGGTCCCTAAGTTAGTAAGGCATCCTTCCTTATAATAAATTTACTATAGTTTTTTAGTTTTCATCATGTGCACCTTTGTATGAATTTTTAAGGCATATATAGCTTTAGGATAATGAGAAGTAGGTGTTAAGGTGCCTATTTAACATTATATGAGGTTGTAGTACCCCATTTTTCATAAGAATGACTTGTATTTCTACTCCCTCTATGTTTTAAGAAAAAAAATTGATATTGAAAAATGGAGGTGTTACATCTCCATTCATAAAATCATATTCACCCACTTACGGGTGTTTTTAAGGATGATATTATGTGATTGGCAGTCGTAGCATGACTAGGATATATTGTATGAGATATTCACTATGATTTCACCATCTTCGTTGTGATATGAAAACAGTGAATATAGTATGAGGTTCAAATCTTTAATTTGATATGAGATAATAACCCTCGTGTTTTACATTTTAAGAGTCTTCTTAAATAAGTTTTTATATCACGTAGCGTGCTTTTCTCACTTATTGAAGCATGAGTTTATGTAAACATGATTAAGTATTAAATTATTCATGTTCAGGAATTGAGGCATGAAATATGATTTTCTTTTGTATTCATGCATGAATTGAGGCATAAATTATGTGCTTTATTGTATTCTTCCATATACCATGTGATTTTATTTATAGAGTGTGTCTCCTTAAGTCTTTTATGACATAGAAGCTTGCTAGGATTAATTAAGAAAAATTTATTATACTTCTACAATAGTGGATTGCAAGTCTAGGAGTTGTTGGCCAATACCAACTCATTGGTTTGTTGGATTGATCAATTCTTTTTATGAACATTCACTTATTTTGGTATTTATGATTGACTGGTTGCAAGAGTAGTTAAATGGTTGGATGAAGAAGTCAACTTGTTCCAGTGAGCAGTAAATTGGTTTATCAAACCCATCAACTGGTTACCTTTTGACCAGAGTAGTTTAGTCTCTACTTAAACCTAATGAATGCTCGCTATTACTAGTAGATTAGTCGGACAAACCAACTAACTAGTTTTACTGTGTATTATATCCTTAGTTTTTGTGGGACCATACCTATTAACTACTCCTTAAAGGTAATATACTAGTATGTCTGATTTTACCATAATTTCTTGGAACTTGACGCTCTTTATTTAGAACTTGCATATTAATTTTTCTATATAATTATAACATTTTTATCATGATTTCAAAAGTGTTTAACCTTATTTTAACATAGATCAAGACTATAATACTATGGTTCCATAACTTGTTAAGTTTGATGTCATATGTAAACAACCAAGTTGTGGCTTGCATACCTTATGTTTTATTTTATGTTATCCATGGGCAAAACCTGTTTGGTTGTTAATAAACTATAATCGTGAATTATGATATCACTTGGTATTTAACAATAGTGTAATTAAGAAAGATGAAAAAAAGCTTTTTATGTAATTTGTGGCATTAGGTTAAGTTCTGTGTCAATATTTTGAAACACATAATTAAATTGTTGTGGAATTTTGTTATGAATTAGAAATAACCAATTAATAATATATTATTAATAAGGTTTCATTTGATCATTCTTCTTTAATTCTTGGGTTCATTATATGTGGTTATTAGTCTACTTACCATTTTCTATTTAATTTCCTTTCACTCAATGCCTTTCTTGTATTAATAGGTAGTGACCTATATGTAGGATTAATAACAATGTTGTGGCAGACAATTATGGTGTTAATGTTTGTATAGAGGGTATGCCTTGAATAGTGGAGTCTCATCTTTTTTCACATAGTACCTTTTCTTGTACTACTATGTTGTGACTTATATGAGGGAGAAGGAATCATACTATGCTCAATCATCATGGTGTATATGTGATGTGGAAGATCATAGAAAAATAATCTTCGACAATGCATGGACTAAATATTGGGATCATAATTTGCAAAATTCTTCCTAAAAGAATTATATGTTCAACTTATGTATGTTGATCTCTAAAGCTTTGATTGTAACACCCCCAAAATTTACAAGGTGTTTTTTTTTATAAAACGGAAGCATTTACAATAGAAATATTTTAAACCGTAAATTTTAGGAATGTTACCGCCACACTTAATACTAGACCGGTTCACTCCTATCATTCTAGCATTAAGTGCTAAGGCTAAGAGAAACAACTTCAAAACCTTAAAACATAATCCAAATTCATAATAATGGAAACCAAATACCACAAGTCCTTACACCATCCAAAATACGAGAATTTGTTTTCCAGGAAAGAAGATAACGACAATAATAAAATTATTTTCAAAGTACTAATCATAAATAAAAGATAGGTTAATAAAAATTGTAAAGAGAGCCGGCCACGTCACTATTGAAACGGATCCCGCCCCATCATCATTCGACTTCTCTTGATGCCCCATAGACATCAATGTCATCATAAAAGACATCTCCTACCTGCAAGAAATCAGATGGGCCTTCTACTTGTTGGAATCAGCAGCACCCATGAAACGGATGATCAGTACGCTACGTACTGAGTAAGGTAACCGAGCACTAAGGCCAACACATAGCATACAAAATCATAAAGGCAATGCTCAACTTACACTTTCAAACCACGTATATGATTCATAAAGACATACAGATAATTACACAACTTAATAAAGATTAAACCCACACATAAAGGCCCAAACAGTTGGGATTAATTATTTAATTAATCTTTTTACTGAAAGTCGATACACACCATAACTTTTATCAAATCAATGTAATCACAGGAACACCCCACTATTTTAGCCGGTGGGCCGGTCACTTGCGGGACAAGGTCCACACCACTATTATTTGCTGGTGGACCGGTCAATTGCGGGACAAAGTCCATACCACTATTATTTGCCGGTGGACCGGTCTGGTTCCTACTCGCATGGGGTTCCATTGTAAGTAATTAATATCTTTTAAGTGTCTTTAACAAACTCGGGTTCGTTTTTATTGAGCTCAAGTCCCCCACTATTATTCGCCGGTGGACCGGACACTTGCGGAACAAAGTCCACACCACTATTATTTGCCGGTGGACTGGTCTCACATAGGGTAATAACCCTGACCACTATTCCTAACCGGTGGATCGGTTGGACCCGGCTCAATAATATTTTGCTTTAAGTGATTAATGTCTTAAATATTTTATTCAAAGATTTTTGCCCAGACACGCATGACTATCTCCATACCAATCCTAGTTTTCGTACATATCCCTAGCTCCACATGACCACTCTTCCATGCAAACCCTAACTCCACGTAAACCACTATCCCATGCAAACCCTAACTCTCATGCAAAACCCTACCTCCATATAATCACACTCCCATGTACCCTAACTTCACGTAAAACATATTTCCATGACAACCCATAATTCTCATGCAAAACCCTAGTCATCATACAACTCCACGCAAAAACCCTCACCCCATACAACTTCACACAGAAACCCTATCACCATGCAGTTATGTAGAAACCCTAATACCATGAAATTATGTAGAAACCCTAAAACCATGCAATTATGCAGAAACCCTAACACCATGCAGTTACTCCCCATCATGATTTTAAAACCCCTTCATGCATGTATTGGGCCACGCCACATCGTACTAACAAAATATTTATACATATCATTCTCCTGCCATAATCATTTAACGAAACACACCTCAACTTCCTTACATGCTGCATTTTTAACAATTACATAATAGTTACATAAAATACACGACACGTCACATCACAAGGAATGCATGGCATATAAATCATATATATAACACAAATGGTCTTAGCACCCCTTACCTAAAATGTCACCGGTCTTGGAGCAAGTTCCTTTACCACTAGAGGGCTTTGGTTGAGCTCACCTACTATGGAAAATTACTAGGATTAGGTTTTCTCTTAAGAGTGCCATTATTTCTAACTTATCCCAAAACTTTATTTTTAATTAAAAATTATTATATTAAAATTAATAATGTGATTCAAAACAAAAAGGTGATATAAGGGTTTCTACCCTTCATCAAAATAATATTAGTAAAGATAATAATAATAATAATTCTAATAACAACTAACTATAAAAAATAGAGATAAGATCAAGAATATTAATAATAGTAATAATAATAACAATAATGCATAAGCTTTAAAATTTAAAGTGGGGTTTCGACTCTACTCCTAATTAATAAAATACCTTTCAATAATATTAATAAGATATATCAATACTATTAAAATAATAAGGATAATAAAAAATGAGAAAAAATAATAACACATAAAATAATTCAAATCATACCCTAAATTCGAAACTAATTATTTTATTCTTGCTCTCTATATCTGCAAGGAAAAATTTAGCCTTAACATTTCATCTAATAATAATAATAATAATAACAAATAAAAATACTTGATTAACCATGAATTAATTTGAATAAAACAAAATAGAGGTAAATAAATATAAAGGAAGTCTAAGGAGGTCTAGGGTTTCACCTTGAGTCGTCGGAAGCGGCGGCACCGGCGGTGGTGCACGGCGGTGGCCGGAAAATGGGTCTAAGAGGGAAAAAGATGAAGAAATAAAGAGAAGGAGCAGGGGAGAAATTAAAATAAGGTTATGGTTCGATGGATAAGGATTAGAGGGAGTTTTTTGGGCGGTTCATAGGGCAGTAGAAGTGGTGGAAACGGCGGCAGACGGTGGCTTAAGGGTTTCGGGGTGAAATTTCTGGTGAGACGAGCAGCAAACTCGGCACGGCTATGGAGGCCTATGCAAGAAGAATCGAGGATTGAAACTGGTTTAGTTGATTAGAGGAACTTTCAGGGAAGAAAATGAAATGTTTTGGGGGCACTGGGGTTGGCTAACGGCGGCGGAATCGGCGTCTAAAATCTTGGTGATGACAGCCTTCACTTAGGGTTTCGAGTGAGGAAAAAAATTCCAAAACTCCTACAATCTAACTATTTATAGATGGTAGATGGGATAATGGGGTTTTGGAGGTCGGCAGGGAGGTATTAGTTACGGGAATTTGGGTGGCCAATGGCAATAATTGGGAGGCCGACATTTGGTTGGCTTCGGAGTTTCGCGAGGCTGGGGAGAAGAGAGGGGCGAGAGTTAACGCACGACAATTATTCCAATTGATTCCTCGGGTCAAGGGGAATTCAAAGAGACAAGTAACAGCTGATTAAAGCCGCGGCAGCCGGAGACGCCATTGATGGGGTCGAAGGTTTCATTGCAGCGACGGGGAAAGACGGAGGAAGAAGGAAGAAGAAAGAAGGTGGGCCGGTCGGCCGAGGAAGGAAAAGAAAAGGGGAGAACCGGGCGGTTCGTGCGCCGGTTAGGCCCTCACTTAACGAGACGCAACGTATCGACATAAAATCGACCAAAATGCCACGTCTGGGCACACGCAGGAAGAAGGCCAGCGACGCTGGGCCGCGGGAGAAGAAAGGAAGAAAAAGGAAAGAGGACTGGGCCGCGCCAGGCCCAATCGGCGGAAGAAGGAGAAAGAAAAGAAAGAGAAAAAGGAAAAAGAAAGAAAATAAGTTTTTGGCTTTAAATAAATTAATTAGAATATTTTGGGTATTTAAAATAAAATAATTTATTTAGTAAAAATATATTAAATTTCCTTTTTAGGCTAGTTTAGGGTTTTTAAAATAGTTTCCATAAATTCTATTTTAATTAGTAAAACACCATAATTTCCTTCAATTATATTATTTATAAAAATTATTAATTTAAAACTATTTTCTCCTTCTTATTTTAAATAAAATAATTTATTTAAATAAATTCCCAAATTAAAATATTTAAAAGTTAAAATACCCAAATTTCTCCTAATTAAAATACTTATAAATTTATTCTTTGTCTGCCCTAATTAATTCTCTTTTATTTTAAATAAAATAATATATTTAATTAACTATTATAATAAACTTCATTTAAATATACTATTTTAAAATTAGAAATTTTCGGGCCATTTCATTGATACGGGTGCATTGATATAATTGAAGATCAAGTCCCTTCAATAGATAAATCTCTTATTTCTTTGGAGAATAATGTGCAACTCCTAAAGGAAATCACACTTGAAGAAGAAGAGGCTTGAAATGCTCTCTACTTGTCGATTTTGATCTTTCATTTATTCATTTATAATTATTCTTTGAATGTGTAATACCCTCTATATATATATATACATACATACATCCTAGCCTTAGTTTACCTTTTATTAATTAAACCTATATAATCAATCTAATTAACACAGGATAACCACATGCATTTTTAAATTATATATGTTATAATTAAAAAGAGAAATTACAAACATTACAAAGTATACAATAATATAACAAAGCTACACAAAACTCTAAGTATGTAATACATTGAATAGTCACATGTGATGAATATTTTTGTTAGGCAGTCTTCTCTTAAATGCAACTGTAGAATCCTTATAATTCCATTGTCTTGTACATCAAATATCTTCAATGGTTTGATCTTATTCCAAACATATATAATACATGCAAGAGTTACTAAACAAAGCATTAGAAGTATTAGGATATTTGGAACAATTAGTACCCTTCTTCATCCTTATAAGAGTAGGGTTGAGATGATCTTCCATCATTCTCCTCTTGTGAAGAAGAATTTTTTCCACAAATTAGAATAATTATAGTAGGGAAACAAATCATTAATATTGAATGTCCCACAAACCCCTCTCTAATGTTCATGTGCATTATTACCAAATTTTTATAATATTTTAAATGGTCCATCATATTTTGGTATAAGTTTTTATTTTCTTAAGTTTGGAAATCTTTCTTATATGTAACCAAACTAAATATCTTGGTGAATTCAATCTTATTTGCTTGAGTTTGGAATTTGTTATTAGATTTCTCTATTGTTTTTAATTTTTTCATGAAGTTTTTTTTTAATGAATTTGATTCTTTCTTTGGAATTGAAATTCTTAATATCTCCTTTTATTAATGGAAATATACCAATTGGTAAATGAGGATTAAACCTATAGATAACTTCAAAATGAATCGAATGATTTGTATAAGAAGGAATCCTATTATAAGCAAATTTTATCATTTACCAGTTTTATATCTCAATCCTTAGTACTTTAATTGACTAATCCTTATAGTAAGTTCCTAAAGTTCTATTAGTCACTTCAGTTTAACCATCCATCTGTGAATGATGAGAAGCACTAAAAAATAACTTAATACATAACATATGCAAAAGTTTCTTACAAAAGTAGCTGAAAATTTTCATATCTATATTTGACACTATGCTTTTGAAAACTCCACATAACCTTACTATCTCTTTGAAATATCAATATGCTACATAAGATGCATTATCAATTTTCTTACAAGGTATAAAGTGTACCATTTTAGAGAACCTATCAACTATCACTAGAAAAGAATCATTTCCCCTTTGTATCCTTTATAAACCAAAGTTAAAATCCATACTAACACTCCTTTAATATTGACTAGGAATTGGTAAAGGAGTACACAAAAATTTATGGATGAAAATTTTACTCTTTTAACAAGTCACACATCTACCAATAATATCTTGTACTTATTTAATCATTTTTATAAAGTAGAAGATTTCTTATATTATTTCCAAGGTTTTATGAATACACAAATGACCAACTATAACCCCCTCATGTACTTTCTTAATAAATAAATCATGTGCAATAAAATGAGATATACACAAATTATTAAATTTGAAAAAACAAATATTATTTAGCACATGGTTACCACAAATATTATTCTTTATACACGTGCTATAGATTTTCACAAATTATTCATCTTTAGCATATAATTCCTTTAAAATTTCAAAACCTAATAATTTAACACCTAATATAACAAGTATAAAAAATCTTAAAGATAAAGCATCTTCCATGACATTTTTCTTATCATCAAAATGTTTTATAGAAAACAAAAGGGATTGTAATAAAATAACCTATTTGGCATGCCTAGGATTAATCTTCATTTTCCAAGCAAATATTTTAAACTTTCATGGTTTGAAGGTAAAATAAATGGCTTAAGTCACAAATAATGGCTCCATGTTTCTAGACTTCTTGTGATGGAATAGAATTTTGTATCATATATTGAATAATTCAATTTTCCCGAGTTCATTTCTCAAAATAGAATGCAATGTCCTGTTTTTCTTTTAAAAGTACACCTATCCCTACCCAACTAGCATTAAATGCAACATCAATTGATTTTTCAAAGTTAGGTAATGATAATACCCTTGCATTCCATAACTTGTCCTTCAAAGTTGGGAAGGCTTTAGTTTTATCCTTCCTCTACTTCCTTGATACCAAACGACCTCATAGCCTCTTTTTCATTTAACCATCAATAAATAATTTAACATCAAAGTCAAAAAGAATAACTTTTATAACTTTGTTTCCCCATTGTGATGCTTCGGTTGATTTTTATAGAATGCTTTATCGATCCCACTTCCATTTGAATCTTCTTCATGATCTATATATGGGATTAGATACCTTCCTCTCATTTGATTTTTTTTACCTTGATACACTTCCCATTTGGTCTCTATGGAACTTTATTTGTTCTTTCACATTAGGGATCGAATCTTGCTCAATAAATTGTGACTCTACCTTTTGTAGTTGAGTTTGCATGGTAGGAAGTTCTCTTAGTTTAGCATTAGACACATCTATATTATCTTATTGCATTTGGATTAATTTGAAAAGAGCTTGAAAATTCTACTCCTCTGCCATCATTGTCAATTTCTAAACGCACATCCACAAATGGTTACTATTTATGGTGTTTTTTATTAGAAACCTATATTGATAAGGATTTACCTCTTGGAAATTTTTTGGTTCTTATAAATTTTTCTAATTAAAGTAGGTTAACTACAATATAAAAAATCAAATATATTATAGACATAAATTGATTCTTACACCCAACACATTTCAGATATTTTTATAGGTGTCAAAATCAACAAAAATAGCCTTAGGTTATTCGATGTAACTTCAAATGGTAATGCACGTTTTATATCCTATTGTGTTGTATATTTAAACCAAAATTGCCACATTAATCTACATGAAAAAAATATAAAAATATTTCAACATAACCTATCAAATTATTGTACTAAACACTAATTAAGGCGTAGAAAAATGAAGGATCAAAATATTAGCATAAAATTTTCATGTTACAACACTGATCATGTCATAATTTATATGGATTATATAATTGGTCTGGGCTCTTGTTATGTTTTACAATATGTAAGCAATTATCATGAAATGTTTATGTGTAATCCTTTGTGACACCATGTTCTAATAAATCTTAGCAAATAAAATATGATCAAACACACATGATCTAGTAAACTAAGTTCATTATATTGTTTAAATGTATACAATCATATATGCACACAGATTCAGTTGTTATTTTTCAAGAATGCATTGTATGGTTGATTCAAGATAGTCATGATTAACTACCTATGTTATTACACAATCAAAAATGGATAATTACACATGCATAATCTCACCACAAGTTATCAAGAACTCAAAGAATATAATCATGAACTATAAAAAATGATCAAGAACACATTTATACGGCTAGTTCTAGTGTGTTTTGTTTCTTCAATGTTAATTAATGGGTCTACTCCAAAGGTTGACAATTTAAGAAGAAAATCCAACCTAGATTTGATTAAAGATCAAGGATTCAAATCCTTGATTGGGAATTTCCATTTTCAATGCAACAAACATACATCTAAGAACAAATCACATAGCTTTCTTCCTATATTATATCCAACTCTTAAATACTCACTCACTTGGATAAGAATAGGGAGAAGTTTTTGAAATTTTTGATTATCTTGTTCAACTTCAAGTTATTTCTTATGATTCTATATATCTGTGTGTTTGTGTGTGTGTGTGTTTACATGGGTGCCTTTGTTTATATTACACTAACTAAGCTCTAACTCAACTGCCCTTAAGTTAGCTAGATTAAACAGTTCCTAGAAGAATTAAAATAATACAATATACCCCTATATCATAAATGTATTTGTGTAAAGTTATAATTTTTAAAACATTACAAAGCATACATAAAATCTAAAAGCTAAAAAAAATCCAAACCATTCAATACACATAGTAGTGTTAAGGCTAAGATAAGGAGAGGATTCGAGTAAAAGATTAAAAGAAAATGTAGAAGTCTCTATATTTCCTAAATTAAAGAAAGGGGAAAAGTGAGGAATAATCCACATCTATGAATTTTTCACAAGCTAAAGGGGGAGAGTGAGAAAGCGTAGATGAAAAGGTTCAAATGGGTAATGAGGAATGCACCTAGTCCTCATTATTCTTGAAAATGAGAATGAGAGAGCAGAAAATAGACTTTTGGTTTTAGTTTAGAGAACTAAGGTGTAAGAAAAATGTTTATCGAGAATGAGAGAGTTAGTGCGTAGTTTATAGAAAAAAGGTTTAAGAAAAATAGTTGAAAGATATTCAAAACTAATATAAAAAAAAGGGTATGAAATTACAGTCTAATTGGTGAGTTTCAACAAACATGCTAACTTGTTAATAATGGAAATAAAATACTAATCTCTAAGTGTACTGATCAAGTATTAGAGTAACTAGTCTACCACTATGAATGAATTTAAAATTATTATTATAATTTCAAGATTTATTAAAAAACTAATTTATTTTACATTAAAATAATATTAAATACATTATGAATAATTTTAGGATGGGGTATTATTGAAACTATATGAATAATACCCCATTTCTCAAAATCCCTAGGATATATTTTTGCCTTATATATTTAAAAATAAAATGAATATTATTTTGAATGTTTTATTAGATAATTTATGAAACTGGAAACCCTAATTTTGATTTTGAAGCATTTTGCTTCTATTTGTAAGCCCTTTCTAGCAAGTTCATTTCTTTGAGATCTTTTGAGCCATGTTTTTCTATCAAACTTATTCTATAACATTTTAATTCTATTACTTTTCAAATTGTTAGATTTTTTTATTCTTCTAATACATTTAAATAATTTTCAAAGATCTATTGAAAAAAGTACTATTCCTAACTCAATTAACCCTATTTTCGCATTCTAAGCCTCAAAAGGACACTTTCAACTATCTAAGATTTATGCAGTTTTGGGATCACTATATTATAGTGTTATGGAAATCAATATGACATAAAAATCCTTTGTAAATATTTTTATAAATTTTCACTTTATTTAATATTTTTAGACATATATGCACTGTCAAATATAAGTTTCTTATTCAACATTATTCTTATATAATATATGATGGAAATATGCCCTAGAACCAATCATATGTTATGATTTGTATTTGCATATTTAGTGATTGTGCTTATTAATAAAAGCATAAATTGATGTTATTCATTCAAATGTTTTTATCCCTTTGAATAACTATTCTTTATGTAGATAATCAAGTATGTGACTGGATTGTGGAACTCTACTAATAGATAGAAAGATTATTATTCAAGAACTGTCCCTAGTCTAATATCATCTACTTAAGGGATATTAGTGATTATAAGATTAGTATGTTGATTAGTTGATGATCATGTTCCACTGATCATAGATATGAGATATCAAACAAATAACATAGATACATGTTATGGAACATGATATTGAACCGACCCAGTAGGAGGACAATACATTAAATATTGTGCAAAGTGTCATTAGTGTTCTCCAAATAGTATATCGTTCTTTGACCTGAGATCTTCGTATTTTCCGGTATGATGATCATTCTGTTTTAACTTTACGAATCGTTACCCTTATTAGGGGTGATCATAATGGTATTGATTAGACATTTTGTGAATCATATAGAGGCACATAGTTGATCAAGAAGGGATTTGTCGTTCTCATGACATGAGAGAGATATCTTTGGGCCCCTCTACAAGTATGACTAATGTTAGCATGGCCATGTGCAAACGATGTGTCATTTGTTTAAGGTTAGTCTTACTTGGTGATCGAGAAAGAGTGTGATTGAACATAGCAAGGATGACATGACCAATGCCTTGTGTTCAATCTAAATATTGTGTGACAAAATTACAAATATACGGGTTATTAAAAGGTTATGTCGAGCATAGGACATTTGCGTAATTTGGGTAGTCATAATATCTTGCTAGAGACCTCTTATGATTTGTGGGCCCGAAAGGAGTTTCGGTCCACTACCAATATTACGTCAACCTACAGGGTCGCACACCGAACTGAATTGGATCAAAAAGATAAGATGAGATCTTAATATGATTAATATCTCATCAAGTCCAAGTGGTTTTAATATGATTAAGGCTAGAGTGTTAATCTAAATACCCAAGCTAGGGTTTTATTATATATACACCTTTTTCCTCTCTCTCTAAGTGTGAGAAAATAACATAGCCACCAACACTGGTTATTCAAAAAATTGAGAGAGTGTTTCATTGACGCTAGCACGCTTCCTTAGTGATCCAGATTCAAAGTGTGTGGATACCGGTAGAGGTGTGACGCAATTCGCACTCGCTCGTTCAAAGGAGATTGAAATCCTACAATTGAAATAAACTCAATTGGATCAAGAAATCAATCAAACCATTAACTTCAAGCCGATTTTGATTCAATCGTAACCTAGTCTGGGTGACTAGTAGGTTCATCTTTAATCTAGCATATGTTCCTAGTAAATTTAGCCTTTGATTTTATTCTGCTGCATTGTGTTTTTCTTGGCTAAATTCCGACAATATAACCCTTCCATGTTTAAACCATATCTAATAGAAGGGTCATTATTAGCCAAAATGCTATTGAATTTCATCTATACTCAAAACTATATGATCTTATAAACTTACAAAATTACCCTCTATACAATATTATTAAATCACCCCCAACATCCAACAAGAACTGATTTTATCATGCAAGAATCTTATCATCTTTAACCTCCAACTTCTCCCCTACTCCACTAAACCCACGAAACAAGAACCACCACTCAAAACACCTTATGCCACAACCTAAACCACTGATGTTTATCATTTGTTTTTATTTTATTTTCTTTTGAACCACGGATTATTTTTGTGGTATTTTTAACTAAATAAAAGGGATTAAAATTTTAAGGATTTGTATAAATTCACCTTTGATACGATCTTTTATTTTATTCATTCTTCTTAAAAGTTATATAAGGTAAATACATATAATTAGGTATAATTTTTTTATTTATTTTATTTTATTATATCTAATTTTGATTATACCATCTGTAGTTGAAATTATTTAGATTTTTAAATTTAGGTGATGAAAGAGCATATAATGATTATCATATTCCTATTGATTCTTAAGGTAAGGAAGAATTAACTTTCTTAATATTGGAGCCATTCATAATAAATGTTCATGATAATATGTCTATGCTTGGTATTGAAAACAATTCAAGATATTCTTGCAGGTATGTTACATATATGGAAGGAGAAGATGTTAACGCACTTTAAGCGTACAAGCATTCAAAGCATGCAAGACTATGGCATGCATGGGATGATGCTTTACAACAATAAGATATGGTGATGATTATCATTAGTTATATTAACTTGTTGTAAACCCTAAGTGTATTTTTTGTAAGCTAGGGTTTGATGTAATTTCATGTATTTATCATAGTTGATTTTATGGCTTTGTAATGTTAGTCATTAGTATCATTTAGATGATGATATTATAATTAAGCTTACATGTTATATGGGTTTAATTCAAGTAATTAAATGGGCTTGAATTAAGGGGGAACTCGATTAATTAGGGCGTGTATTTGACCCTCCCTCTTCTATATATATATATATATATATATATATATATATATATATATATATATATATATATATATATATATATATATATATATATATATATATATATATATATATATATCTTCTTGTACACGTTGAAGAAAGAAAGAATAATGAAGAAATAATAGTTTTTTTTAGCTTAGAATCTATCAAGCTTGGCTGCGTGTATTCTCCCTTCCAAGACTCATTTGATCAAGGAAAAACCTGGGGTTTAACCTTCATCATTCAATGCAACCGTCGACACTTTCAACTTCTACTCAAGTATAACCTGCATCAAAACTTGTTTTCCTCTTCAAGTTTCAACCGACTGGATTCATAATTCATGGAATAATCGATCCAACACTTCCCTCTACTTTGATTCACATCATCAGGGCTTTTAGAACTTATGGTTTCTTTGTTAGATCCATGATATGAGGTTAATCTTGGTTGTTTGTAGATTAAAATTGATATACATGATGTTATGATTTGATAACCTTAGAATTTATTATTTTTCATTGAAGATTTATATGATTTAGGTTTTTTAATTATCATTTGAGTGTTTTATGAAATTGATTATATTATGTTGTAAGTTATCATTTGTAATTTATTTTTCATAAAGAACATGCTTTGATTTGACTATGTTTGGGTGCTCGAATGTGTGGTTTAAAATTATAAAACTCTACATGTTCATCGAGGTATTCTTCATTGATGTAGGTGCATCTCACTCTTATTGTATTGCAGTTCAAGAATTACCATAATTAGAGATGACAATAATTATTCTTAAAAATTTTAATGCTAGTAATGTTTTATTTATCAATTATTCGCAGGCATTATAAATATTGGTAAGAAGAAAAATGTATCAAATATATATAGTGTATAAGAAAAAGTTAAGACAACTACTATACGACACAAATATTTGTTACATGGTTATATGTATATTGCATGGTTTGGATTTTGCTTAGCTTTTAGATTTTATGTATGCTTTGTAATGTATTAAAAATTATAACTGTACACAAATACATTTATGATATAGGGGTCTATTGTATTATTTTAATTCTTCTCGTAACTGTTTAATCTAGCTAACTTAAGGGTAGTTGAGTTAGAGATTGGTTATTGTAAGATAAATAAAGGCACCCATGTAAACACACACACACACACATGCACACATAGATATATAGGATCATAAGAAATAACTTGAAGTTGAACAAGATCATAAAAATTTTTGAAAACTTCTCCCTATTCTTCTCTAAGTGAGTGAGTACTTAAGAGTTGGATATAATATAGGAAGAACGCTATGTGATTTGTTCTTAGATGTATGTTTGTTGCATTGAAAATGGAAATTCCAAATTGAGGATTTGAATCCTTGATAATTAATCAAATCTAGGTTGGATTTTCTTCTTAAATTTTCAACCTTTGGAGTAGACCCATTATTTCACATTGAAGAAACAAAACACACTAGAACTAGCCATATAAGTCAGTTCTTGATCATTTTTTACAGTTCATGATTATATTCTTTGAGTTCTTGATAACTTGTGGTGAGATTATGCATGTGTAATTATCCATAGTTGATTGTGTAATAAGATAGGTAGTTAATCATGAATATCTTGAATCAACCATACAATGTATTCTTGAAAAATAACAACTAAATGTCTATACATATATGATGGTATACATGTAAACAATAAAAAGAACTTAGTTTACTAGATCATGTGTGTTTAATCATATTTTCTTTGGTAAGATTTATTACAACGTGGTGTCACAAAGGATTACACATAAACATTGCATGATAATTGCTTACATAGTGTAAAACATTACAATAGTTGAGAAAAATTATATATTCCATAATAATAATGACATGATCAGTGTTGTAACATGAAAATTTTGTGCTAATATTTTGATCCTTCATTTCTCTACGCCTTATTTAGTGTTTAGTACAATAATTTGATAGGTTATGTTGAAAGGTTTTTAATTTTTTTTGCATGTAGATTAATGTGGCAATATTGGTTTAAATATACTACACAATAGATTGTAAAACGTGCACAACCATTTGAAGTTACATCGAATAACCTAAGGCTATTTTTATTGAGTTCCACATCAATAAAAAATAAGAAATGTGTTGGGTGTAAGAATCAATTTATTTCTATAATCTATTTAATTTTTTATATTGTAATTAACCTACTTGATTTAAAAAAATTTAAAAGAACCAACAAATGTCCAAGAGGTAAATCCTTATCGATATAGGTTTCTAATAGAAACACCATAAATGGTAACCATTTGTTGAAGTGGGTTTAGAAATTCACAACGATGGTGGAGGAGTAGAATTTTAAAGCTCTTTTCAAATTAATCAAAAAGAAATAAGATAATCTAGATGTGACTAATGCTCAACTAAAATAACTTCCTACCATGCAAACTCAACTACAAAGGGTAGAGTCACAATTTATTGAGCAAGATTCGATCTAATGGAAACCTGTTAGGGTTTCACGAAAGGATCGAAGAAATTAATCGAGCGTGGAGTTCGATTCGCCGGATTCAGCCTAAGGAAAACTCCCAAAGGAAGATCCAAAGATTCAGAGGCACAGTTTTACAACAGCAACTGAACTCAAGAGAAAGAACGATCAAGAGTTGATCAAATACAGAGAACAGACGCAACAGAGAAGAAGCTAGCGAGAGGTTCACCGAGAGAGAGAGAGAGAGAGATCGCGAGAGAAGGCTCGAGAGAAATCAAAAGAATGTCATATATTAGCCAAAACTACTGTATCACAATGTATATGCCCTATTTATATAAGTGTACAGATAGTATAAAAATACACCATACATCCAGCCCAATCTCACGATACAGCCCAACAAACACAATCAGGAAATGGATCGAGATAGGGGTTGATAATGGACACTCGACCAGCCCAAAAATACATCAATAATCTCCCCAAAATTACAAGATAATATTTAGACATTAATTCCCATCAGCTAAATTAATTCTAGCTAATCATGGCTATTAAGGATTGATTAATCCACAATCCAACTAATTCATTATTATGGACCGGGTGGCGGATTATACAACCGACCTAATTTCCATTAGCCAATTCGACCGGCGAATGCATCACATGGAATTACATACAATAAACAAAAAAATACATAATCTGCAACACTCCAACAGCTGCATCCAGAATCCATGTGCTGCTTCAATTTCCTATTTATTCACACAAATAAGACAAACAATTATAAGTAATAAATGATTCACAACAATTATCAAAATTAATTAAGTATAAATTTTTAAGATTCATATCACGATCCCTAATGTGAAAGAACAAATAA
The DNA here is from genome assembly GCA_030549775.1 of Tamarix chinensis. Lineage (NCBI taxonomy): Eukaryota > Viridiplantae > Streptophyta > Magnoliopsida > Caryophyllales > Tamaricaceae > Tamarix > Tamarix chinensis. The sequence goes on along the minus strand of CM060176.1, from coordinate 79,992,664 downwards.
AGTTCCACAGAGACCAAATGGGAAGTGTAGCAAGGTAAACAAATCAAATGAGAGGAAGGTATCTAATCTCACATATTGATTATGAAGAAGAGTCAAATGGAAGTGGGATCAATTAAGCATTCCATAACAATCAACCGAAGAACATAATAGGGAAAACAAAGTTACAAAACTTGTTCTTTTTAACTTTGATGTTAAACATTATGTTACATTATTTATTGATGGTTAAATGAACTAGAGACTATGAGGTCGTTTGGTATCAAGGAATTAGAGGAATGAAGTATAACTTCCTGGAAAATATAAAATACCTTATTCTTTGGTTTAAGGGATGTGAAAAGTCAAAGGGAAAAACTATTTCCCCTATAATTCTGAACATCCTATATGTTAAGGAAGCTACTTCATGGGGTGAAGTTCAGTAAATAATACTTCCTAAGTTATATATTACCTAATTATCCTCAACTACCCATAATTTCTTTAATATTGATGAAGGTTATAGAAGGGAATATATTACCATCTTGTTGATTCTGGATGTTTAAAATATTCTTGCCACATTTATTATTTTTAGTATTGTATTAGAATTATTTCATCATTCTTTTTTATGTCATTACATTTATTAATTTTTTACAATAAGTTTTGATATAGGAGCTACTTCAATTACTTAATGATATTTTTATAATATTTTATTATTGTCAGTTATAATTATTTATATTTTTATAGTGGTAAATAAAGTTTCTATTCATGTAAAAAAATAGGTAAAAAAATAAATGTGATATTTATTATAAAAGAATATTAATGTAATGTTATATCTACTTCCTAAGTAATAAGAAAATAAACCTAACAAAACAACTGAGGAAGTTATCATACTTCTCAGGAGGTGTATGTATGTAACAAACAAAAATAAATATTTCTTCCAAGGAACGACTTCCCAATATCTAACTTCCCTAGAGGTTGTATTTACTGTGGAAGTAACTGTAAGTATACCAAAAGTCCCCTATATTTAAATTCGGGGATTATCATGATGAGCAAAAGAATAAATGAGCTACTCTAAAGTTTAAGAATTTTGCTAAGATGCGGTATGATAACTTGAAAATTACTAGGGAAAGAGAAATGAAATCAAAAATCAAGTTTTGGATAAGATTAAAAATATTTGAGGAACAAATTTTTAGATAAGGTGTATGAGAGCCATAATCATATCAAATTAACTACTCTTAGGAATTATCATCTAAGAATTGATGAATATGTGAGGGAGTTTGAATGGTTGTTACTTATATATGATATTCATGTGAAAAAGGGAACAAACTTTTTATATGACTATTTTGATGATATGATATATTTGAGATATGAAAAGCAAATCAAGCATATTCAGCGTCATGATAAGTAAATTACTTCTTCTACAAAGTACTACTCAAATGCACAAGTTAAAAAGTATGGGTTGGGTACCTCAATAACAAAAAATGTTTATAAGAATCAAGGAGCTAACTAATGAGAGAATTAGAAGACCAAGGTCAATGAGGTATATATAGACTAATGCTTTATATACCAACATGATAATGTCCTAAAATGATAGTGTTATCCATATCAGAGATTGAAGCTATGGAGACTTGTGATGAAGACCCTGAGTTTAAGTAAAGTGAAGTAATTTAAGGTAAATTATATGACCAAGGAAATGCTTGTTATGTTTATAACTTATGTCATCAATTTTAAGGTAATGAGAAATCTATTAAATGAGAGAAGATAGTGAAGATGAAAGAAAGACTTGGAGATATAGTTTGTCAAGTTATCACTGATAGTGGATCATATATAAATGTTTTTAGTGAAAGAATGTGGGTCTAGGTGACAACCTTATTGCCAAAACCTTTGAATCATCAATAAAAGTATTATCTTTAGATACAAAAAACCCTAGGAAGGTGACTTTTGGCACAAAGAAGTCACACTTCCCTAACTTCCTATACAAATTATTATTTCTAAGGCTAAAAATACAAGCCTTAAATTTATTACATGACCTTCACTAATAAAGGAGTACACAAGTGCATCATCAAAGTGCACTACAAAAAATTTGGAGAATAAGGGCCTAAGGACTTCATCCATGATCCTTATGAAGGTTCTAGGTGTATTGGAGAAACCAAAACACATCACTATCCATTTGTATAATCCTTTCTTTATTTTTAAGGTCGTCATCCATTCATCTCCCTCTGTTACTCTAATCTAGTAGTATCTACCTTTCAAATCAATCTTAAAAAACAAAAAAAAATTTGAAGTGGTGTTGCTAAGCTCTTCTAGTCATAGTAAAACTTTTAAAGTCAATAATAAAATATCAATATGTTTGAAATATAGCGTTTGATGAGTCTAAAAACTTGAGTTCTATACAAGATCATGAATTGGACATATGAATGATAAAGGGAGTAGGAAGTTAGGGAAACAAGAAAAAATATTTAAAGGCACTAAAAAAAAGTAAAAGATGTTTATCCGCTAAAAGGTATTAAGCAATGCAAGGACTCAAGAACTAGCACTTCTACGACTCTAATTTAAGGTTCTGAATGAATAAGGAATGAAAATCCTCCTAATATTATCTTATGACTTCCAAATCAAATTGTGAAATTCATTTGAAAATTATTGACGTTATAGGTCAATTAACCATTATTTTTTATGATAACAAACTTAATTGTGAATATGACTTATCTTGTTAATTGAGCACATGTATCATAACAAATATTGAAGTATTCAACACTTAGCTATGTTAATGGGTGATAAGGACATCATGTTTACAAGTTATGTCTCAAGAAGAAGAAGCCAACTATCAAAAAGAATAACAAAAATAGACTCTAACTTCGAGTCAAAGCCGAAAGCTCATAGGTGCATTTTATTGTCTTAAGTTTTATTTGTAAGTGATTTACATATAAGGTGCATATATATTTTCAATTATTTGATATTTCTAATCTTATTCAATAGTTTAAAATATTTTAAATTTATTTCATGGATCAAAAATATTTATTAGTACCTATGCAAAAGGTTGTCTTTATTTTATTTTTAGTAGTTTTCATATGACATAACATGTAAAATTCACCATATATATATATATATTATTTTTGACTAATAATATTTATTAGGAAATATGTTTATGTCTAATTTATAGAAAAAAAATATATCACTCAATTTTGAGCTTTGTAGCTTAAGTTATGATCATTTCTATAAGTTTATGTAATGTTGAAAAGTGGTCAACCAATCGACTAGTTTGAAAATCCGTTACTAATTTTGTCATTTCTTAGTTTATTTTCCTATTGTAATTCAAAATTTGGATAACATTTTTCACTTAACAGCTAGTGCTAATTTCTCTCACCTTTTTGCATTATAAATAACAGGATTTATACTTCAATAAACACCAAGCGAGATAGCACAACTCTTATAAAATTGTCATTTTTATTATAATAAAAAATGAGTTTTGATTTTGTACTTTCTAATCCAAATCAAACTTTTCTGGTGCTCAATTTGTTTTTATATTTAGCTAGGATAATAATATTCACTAATAATTACTTGCTTTCATATGAAATATAGTAAAGATTCTTATTATAATCATTCAAACTCATCATCACAAACACAAGTAAAGAGTGGTGAGTTGTTAAGTATTCCTAATAAAGGTCACTGAGATTGTGATCTCATAAATTGAGAAATGATACGTAAGAAACATCTACATTAGCTCCTATAGGGTCACTTAGTGTACCAACCCCAAAATTTACTACTAAATTTTTTTTTTGCATAGTGAAGTATGAAAGCTAAAATAATAAAAATGAAAGGTGTTACTACCACACTTGGTGTAAATCTGGTTTTGTCTACCATTCTCACACCAAGTACTAAGGCTGAAATCATTACTCCGCTTAGATTGATAATATGATTATTGAAATTAAAATAAAGAGAAAATTAGATAAATTCCGCGCTAATTAAAAACAACATTAGCAGTTTACAACTCAAGAGAGAAATTATAGGAGGACATAAGGGCCAAATACAACTGGAAATAAGATAGCAACAAAGATACCAGATAGTCCTATGCTCTTAATTCCGAAGTACCAGCATTTAACTAAACTCGGAGGCTGACCTACATAGTTTATTGTCCATTTAATAGGTAGGGGCCTACGAGAATGAAGTGTTTAGTACTAAAGTACTAAGCAACCCTTTATACCAAACTAATATCATAAAACAATATAGAACACATGTAAGGCATACAACTAACATGGTATAAGACATATATATATATATATATATATATACATATGATGATTGAGATACAATAATCATTTAGATAATCAAATTCCATCAAAACACATGCTACTCCTATTCTTTCATATGAAATAACTAAACTTGCGAAATGAGCATCCCAAAGATACTTTCTAAAGAAATAATTAAAACCCAACTCTACAACATAGTTTTAACCCTTACGACATAATTCATGTCTCAACATCAATCCCAAAAAATCACATATATTACAGGTATGTTCATAGGTATAATATGATAAGATCCATATCATTTCAAGTACACTTATAGGTATAATATAATAAAATCCCTTACATCACATATATACTTATAGGTACAGTATAATAAGATCCATAACATCACAACTATGCTTACAAGTGTAGTATAATGAAATACATAACATCACAGGTATACTTACAGGTACAACATAATAAAATCCATAACCTCACAGGTATGCTCAAAGACATAATACCAACATAGGTAGGCATAGAGGATGTTACTGAACCCACAAGTAGGCAACAGACTACTACCAAAATCATAGGTAGGCATGAAGGATGCTACCAAAACCACAAGTGGGAATAAAGGATCAATAAAGGCTGCTACCAAAACCATAGGTAAGCATGAAGGCTACTATTCAAACAAAAAGTAGGCATAAAGGATACTACCAAACAATGAAATAATCTGGTAATCATTATTTCAATAAAATCATATCATTTCTATTTTTATTCACTTTCTCGATGGGAGATCAATCAACCTAGAGATATAAAGTTACTTCTATCATACTAGTGCACCAAGGCAATATAGTATCCCATCGACTATCAACCCAAGGATGCAAAGGTACCCTAATTGCACTAGTAAATGAAGGTAACATAGTACCCAACCAACAATGACACTTAATCCATAAGTATGCATACCCTCTTTTTGTCCGTAGAATATAATAGAGTAAGATGTAGGGTCTGACTAGGGTAGTAAGGCACACCAGTAAAAATCCATAATATCAACCTTGGTTAAACCATATCTTTAAGGTAGCAACCCCTTAGAAGCCACCATTCCTAATCTCAAGGTCTTTCACTTTAAGTATTAGTATTTTATTAAGGTTACCACAAAATTGCATATAATACTCATAAATCTAATTTTCATACTTATCCATTTTTGCTTATTTTCAATCATCTGAGATAACAATAATGAAGGTCAATATCAATACAAACATTAAAGTATACTAAGGTCATCCTAAGCTCAATTATTCACATCTAGACACTTGAGGCAGAAAATAACCAAAATACCCGTGAGACAACAATTCACAGATTATCATCTATTTAAATACTAATTTTAATTTATTTGTTAACATGTCATGAAATGGCTAAAATAACATAAATAAATTATTTCTTACGCGATTTAAATGATCAGATATGCCAAATGACCATTTTTCCCTTATATAAAATTCTATTAACCACTTTTAATCCATCCAAAATACATGCTCACATACTTAACAATGGATAATTCAGTTGAGATAGGCTTTTCTGGATAAAAATTATAACAAACTTAAAATGATAAGATTACCCCTAGGAAACTTATCCATAATAACTATTCTAGAATTATGTTCAAGCATGCTCATATTTTTATTTTATACATACCTATTATACGAAATATTTTCTTGACATAATAATCATTTTGATCACACATTCATACTTGGTATATTCTATATCATATAACATGCACATTTTTCTAATTTTCATGATAATAATTAATAATACATAATCATATCATAAAGAATCATGCTTAACACATTTCACACATAAAAACCTTAATATGATGTCACACAATATTTATCATTTTAGTAGAGCATAACGATTACCTGAATTCCAACAAAAATGTAAAATAGCGGTATCCTACTAAAGTTGTCAGATCCCACTAATCAACCTTTGCAACTAAAATATAATACTACAATTACTGAATTAATATATATCAAGTAAAATTATAATTATAAAAATAAAATATTTATTTTTTAAAATTATCAAAATACCCTTACATTTAAAATGGGAACCAATATCTATAACATGAAACAATTCACTCATACTGCACATGCAGGACGAGGACTACATACACTGGTGGGTTGTATGTCACTATAGGGCTACAAGGATGAGATAGGGAGATGAATGCAGGGTGGCAGTTGGTGGTGTTTATTGCTGGAAAGATGGTGATGCTTGTTAGTGGTGATGTAGGGGCTTATATGGTCGATGGTGGAATTATAGAGGGAGAATGTGAGGTTGTAGGTAGGGATGGGGATGTAGGAGGAGGAGAATGGTGGGCTAGGTTCGGTAGGGGTGGTTGCATGCTCAAGCAAGGTCGGTGATGCTGCCAGTGGCTGGAGGCTGTAGGGTGCTGTAGTTGTAACAGTGGGACTAGGATAGGAAAACCAAGAGGAGCCAAAAGGAGCAGGGAGCTTGGTGCTGCACTGGAGGCTGGTCAATTGGGGTAGATACATGCACAGGCAGGGTTGGTGTTGTGATGGTTGGTACTCAAGGGGGATTGTTGGTCCATGAAAATAAAAGAAAAGGAGGGATGGATGGACAAGGGCAAGGAGGTGGATGGTTGGGCTTGGTTGAAGATGGAAAAAGTGTGTTTGGTTGTTGGGGGGGGGTACATTAAGAAACCAATGTGGTAGAAAAAGGGAGCAGGGGCCTAGGGTTACTGAAATGGTTATGGTTGAAGGTAAAATGCAAATGGGGATAGGGAGCTGTAGAGGCTAGAAGGGGTAGAGAAAGGAAGAGGTAGGGGGTTGTTTGGTTGGGGGAAATCATTGTGTAGATGGTTGGCTCAACGAGGGTGTTCAAAAGAAACAAAGAGGGAAGGATTTATGTGTGTTTAATGTGTAAATGTATATAAAAATGTAGAGGGCTAAGGTGATGGGTTGAGTGAGTGTGAAAGGAAGAGTGTTGAAGGGGGGAGAAGATAGGGGTATAACAGAGTGGTGAAAATGGTACCGTAGGATAGAATTTTATTTAGTTTGTTTTAGGTTTAATTTGAATAGATTAGGGTACTGAGTAGAAAAATAATCTTGATTAGGATAGATTTAAAAAGGATCGAAAAGAGTAAAATAATCGTGAATTAATTTTATAATTTTTTTTGTTACAGATCAAAAGATTATTAGTAAAATAATTTAAGGTAAGGATTAAATTAAATAACTCAATTTCTATCAAATTTTTAACCTAATTAAATTTATATTTAAACCATCATAATAATATGAATAACAATAACGCTTTTAATATTAAACCTTCTAAAATAATAATTATACTAATAATATGATTATGAATTTATAATTAAGATTTAATAATGGTGTATTACATTTAGATTGAAGACACATAAACTAAGAGAGGAGTATTCATCATCAAATATGTACTATATATAAATAAAGAGTCAAATTTAAAAGGCAAAATAATTTTGTAGTTGATGTAGAGAAAATCTATAGAGTTTTTGAAACTACTATGAATTTTTTTTTATTGTTTGCCATCCTTCTAATTATTTCACATAAAATTTGAATTCATCATAGTTGTTATAAAATACTCTATTCACCCTCTACTGTATCCATACGATCTTTCAAGATTTATTATATAAAGTTTCGGTTCCTCTATATTATTAAGCCTCACAATTAGGCTAAAACTCTAAAAAGCTATGATTACATTACTACAATACACGTGGAGTGAAACATATTTGACAAGAAAAGTGTGACATTTAGTACCTAAACAAAACACAAATAATTCATAGGAATTAAATGAGTATTTATAATAAAATAAACTATATAATTATGGAGTAAGTACAAGAACAATTAGTCATGGTGGTGCAAGTTATAATCAATAAGAAGCAACAGACTATGATGAAAATTTTTCTCAGTTAGCAAGACATGATGCCATCATATTGCTTGTGGCATATTTAGTACACAAGAATTTCAAGCTATAATAAATGTAAGTAAACAATATGTTTCTAAATAGCTACCTAAAGTAAGATGTTTATGTGACATAGCCAAAATCATTTGAAGATGGTAAGTTGCTTCGTTATGTTTACAACCTAGATATTATGCTGTGTCGATTAATACAAGCACCCCCAATATTGGTCTAAGAGGCTATCAAAGTATTTGATGAAAATAAGTTTGTAATTAGTTGGTTGGAAAAAATACTTTTCCTAATCCTAAAAGAAACTTATTCCCTGAGTTTACAAATCTATTTTGATTATATCCTCTTTTGCACCATTAAAAGTACTTTATCTAATGATTTTCCAAATCTAATAAAAATTAAATTTGAGATGAGAATGAAGGGAAAAGTAAAACTCTTTCTACAATTTTAGATGAAACAAAAAAAAGATGGATCTATGATACATTAATAGAACTATCTCAAGGAACTAATTATGAAAATGTATGTGGATAGTGCCAAAATATCTAACACACTAATGTGAAACTATAGAGGGATGAGAAAGGAAAAGATAAGGAAGAAAAGGTTTATAGACATATGATTGATTCATTATTATTTCATAGTACCAATAGACTTAACATAGTGTTTATTGTTTTTTTTGGTATTTAAGGGTCCAAGAAAACCCAAAGTAATTTCATCTAAAAAGTGTGACATATATACTTAGATAACTTAAAAGAATTTGTAATCTAGTTTATGGTATCCTAAAGGACCTGATTTGAATTAGTGGGCATATTGATGCTGATTTTATAAGTTACTTAGGAGATAGGAAGAGAACATCTAGCATGGAAATATATATAATATAATTTTGTATAAATTCGGACTCCATGAAGAAAACCCTCATTTCTACTCCCAACTCTTGAATAAAAATATTTTCTAGTTGCTACGTGTTGTGTTTAGTTTGTATGGATTAATGAATAGTTGTAAGACTATGGTGTTGTCCAGAAAACTATATTCTAATCATTGATGATATTGCAAAAAATAAGGTGCACCATTAAAGGACAAAACAAATAGATATTAGGAATCCTTTTTTAAAAGATGATCTTAAAAAACATATTAATTCAAAATTGTATTCATGATACTAAAATTCATTTTGTTGATATCTTAACTAAACCTTTGAGTATGCATCTTGATGGGTTAAGCCCGTATTAAGTATCGCAATGACATATGATGTTGATGTGAAAAATTTTCTCATATGACTCATTCATAGTGAATAATATTATTCATAAGAAAACTTATATCCTTACTAAGAGAAACTAAAAGAGAAATTTAGTACACTTCCATAGAACTGACAAACAACACAATCCATTTAAAAATAATTATTTTTACTATTAGTTGTTGGCCATAAATACACATTACCATTCTATCATTTGTGTGTGTCCTAATAATTTATCCATTATTGTTCGATAACATCATAAAGCTTAGTGTGTAGTCACAATTATTCATTATCTATGTACATGATATTCTAGTTTCCCTTCATGCATCAATTCATTTATGAAATCACATTCTCCTACTTTCTTTGCATAGAAACTTTCTCTATCTAACTAACTAAATCTATCATTATAATGTTCTTTTTACATTTCTATCAAACTCAAATGGCTCCTAATACCTTAAAGAAACCCTCAATGGGAAAAAAGCTAAAGGTTTAAGAAATCGTAACAATAATATCAAATAAACAAAAACAAGGTGCTAATATAGTATCTTGGAAATCCTCAAGATTACAAGGGACTACTGTAGAAGTAGTCTCAATGAAAAAGTATAAAAAGAAAGGTTGATGATGCATTTCAAACTAAAAATGATGGTTCTTTAAATGAGATTAAGGTGGAACCGTGTGTGACTTTAGAAAAGAGATAGAACTTTCAGAAGATAAGAGATAATAAAATAAAAAATAAAAATGAGAAGTGGTAAAAGAAATAGAGGGAGGAAAAAAAAAAGAAGTAGGAAGAGAAGAAAAAAGTGGAGGACATTGATAGTGAGAATGTAATACCCTATAATTTTGAATAATAATAATAATAATAATAATAATACAAGGTGGCAATGATAATAAGAAATAAAGGGAACGTATATATGTATATATGTGTATTATTTGAATGATGAGACTAAGTTTCCGATAACTGTAATAGTTAAATGATAAAGATTTAAATTATAGTATTTTATTACGTATACACATAGCAAGTAATTAATAGGTTGCTAGTAGAGTTTAATTAAGTAATGTTGTTACACAATTTAATGGGTTATTAGTAAATGGGCAATTTTAATTAAGTAATTTTGTTACACAATTTAATTGTTCATTAGCAAATGTGCCTTTTTAATTAATTAGTCAATTCTAGAATTCTCTAAATATAAGTTACACTTCCCCCATAACCCTAGCAGCCTCCCATTACTATAAATATATGGTTAGCTTCTTGTAAGCCGTATAGCAGCCACACATAAGAAAAAAAAAATAGCAACAAAAAAAGAGAGTGGTTTTATAGAGAGTAGCCCTCCACTCCTTTGATCTAATTGGTGAAGGTCTAGTGACTAGTGAGAATTTGTGATCATATTGCATTCCAGGTAACATTAAATTCAACCTTTATATATATATATATGTGTGTGTGTGTGTACCATTACTTTCAACCTTATATGTAGATATATATATGTGTGTGTAACATTACTTTCAACCTTGTATGTAGATATATATGTGTAACACTATTTTCAACCTTTATATGTAGATCTATATATATGTGTGTGTGTGTGTGTGCGCGTTCATACATATTTTAATTATGCACTTTTTGATATAATGGTCTTATCTGGCTATGTGACCTTACACGTATATATATGATTTTACATAATTAGGCCCCAAGGATGATATTCTATTTTATTATGAATTTAATATAAATATAGGTTCCTGATGGATTTCATGTAAATATTGAAATTTTGTAGTTGTGTTATTTATTTGAAGTGTTGGCTATAAAGAGTTGATTTTATGTAAGGGTTCCTTTATGAGGATATATCACAAGGCTCATATCTTATATGAGTAAATTAAATTTTGTTATTTATATTAGCATATAATTGGACCTAAGAAACTTTGACTATCATTTATTTATTTATTTAAAGTGTTGGTTGGATAATTATTTTATCCTGTTCTTTTCTAACTGGTGAATTGAGTAGTAACTCCAAGTGGTATATTTCTATGTAATTTGGGAAAGTTAATTATCATGAAAAGTGGATAAAGTGAAGTTTATATGGTGGATTGTGTGACTTTACTTAATTAAAATACCATAACTTAAAGTGAAACATAAAGTGGGCTTTGGGTCCTTCAGGTTTGGCCTCATGAAGTTGGGGATTAGCAATATCCTTTCTCTTTTCTATTGTGGATATTTATTTATTTGCTAGCTGTGTCTGGTTAAGGCTCCTTGTCTACTCTATAGGCTTCTTTAGACCCTATTAGGGGGTGTGCACACTTAAGAATAGGATGACCGAGGTGGTAGGTCTTCAGACTTTTGTTATCCCCTTTGGACTATGTTCACTGGGATGGCCTACGTGTGATTTCTAATCCTCCTGTGGTTGGTTTACTCACTTAAATAATTGGAGGTTGTGATCACCTAAATTAATGATTAATAAATACATATTCATTTATTTACATTTTGTTTTCATATATGATTCATTGCATATATATACACGCGTCTATATTATGTTCCATTGTACTAACATGTTACTTAGTTTTTCCCCTAGCTAACTCGTTACGTGTTTTAAATGGGGTTGTGATGACCCATGATATACATGGTGAGCAGATGATCTATTGTAGGTTTGGTATGAATTTACTCAAGGTGTTGATGGCATGCATGACGAGGAATATTGAGAGTGGTGGTGATTTTTAGAGTTTTATTTATCATACTAATTTTAGTAAACTCTTTTCATAGTTTCGATTGTAGGAACTTTTTCGGTTCGATTAGTTTGAATTAATGAATATATTTTGTGTGTTTTCTTATTTTATCTAGCCTTCGTAGCTAGTGTAAGCAGAATAATGGTTTTGAAAAATGGGGGTGTTACAGAGAAGGTTAAGGAATAGAAGGTTGAGCCTCATGAGGAAAATTGGCTAACTAGAAGCCTTCACTAAATGTTGTCAAGAAGTGGCTAGAGATAAAAAAGATTTTATAGGTATCTATTTAGAACTAAAAGAAAATGAAGTGTTAGAGGCTTAATAAACATTGAAAATGGTTTTGTATGATCTAGCTAAGGAGTTTCAAAATAAAGGAATAGAAGGTGAATAATGCTAAAACATGGGTAGGAAAAGATATGATGATATGATAAAGGATTACCATTATGGTCGTGAAGTAAATATGGATGAAAGTGATTCTATTATAGTTTCAAAGAAAGAAAGTGAAAGTATTGAATCAAACAATGATTCTAAACTTGAAGAATCAGAGGAGGATAAGTCTACCAAAAAGAGTGAAGAAGTGAGTGTCAATAAAGAGATTTGTGAAGATCTTGCAAAGGCTATATGCACCAAGAAAGATTGTGTGAGAGTGATAAAGGAACATAAGGAAGGGGAAAAATGACCCAAGATGGAGAAATTATCCAATGAGGAGTAAAGGAATCAAGACAACCATAGAGAGGCATAAAAAAATTTAGTAATGGAAATGAAAAAATAAAATAATGACACATAATGGATACTTGTGAAGGAATAGAACATCACTACATCAACTAAAAAATGTGGTTGGTATTTTGATTTTAAATCTCTAGTATGTTTATTGATAATTACTCATCTCTTGGTTTATAAGCCTACTATATCATTAACCTTACAAGAAGACTATTCACAAGATTTTAGAACCAAACTAGTTGATTAGTGTCTTTACATTTTTGATGGATAATTCAAACAAGTCTATAGAATATGTTCATACTTGAATATTACCATTGCACAAACATTTGATTGGTTATTAAAAACCTGTATTACTTTTTGTGCCATATACATTTAATCCCATGAACATTCAAATGGTTTACCAAAAAATTTGGCTTATCCTTACATAAGCATATCACTTTACTCAAAGCAACTGATCGGTTTAGTCCCTAGGAAAAAAACAATTTTGATATTCATCTCTACCCTTATCTTTATATAACACCCCCAAATTTGGTATTTGAAATTTCATTTTAATGGAAGAATTTAAACAAAATATCAAATGTTAAGACAAAACTAACATAAAAGAGGTACTAATAATGCTAAATCAATGCATGTTGCGATGTTAAAGCAACTCAAACACAAAGATTAGGTTTGGTCATCACCTAATCAATGGCTGAAAAAAAAAATAAAAGAAACCAACAAAAAACATGGAGAGATTTTAGATATATTACAATAGGTTATACAAGACTTGAAATATCAAAAGTGACCTTAAGAACAAAACATAAAACCAATTAAGAGATACCAGATTTAACCCTAACACTCAAACCCTAACCAAGGCTATAACTCAAACTTGCATGAAGTTAGATGATATAATATCAATATTAGTTTCTAATATTATGCAAGTAACAATTCCTCAAAAGTGGTTCCATGCCCACATTTTTCCCAACATAAAATAATATAATAAATGCTTCAAATGCAAAGATGCATGTAAAAATAAGATATAAACAATATGTGATAATACATAGGATGTTAGAGTCTCATGCTCAAAAACCAACATACATAACCAATTTAAGTCCATCTTAAAACACATAATAACCATATTATAACCCATGTCCAAAAAGCTATTGCACTGGTGTGCTATCTAGGAACCAACCAAATAAATTTCAAAATTAATGGTAGAGCAAAGAGACAACTACTGGAAAAATAATTCAATGGATATGAAGGTCATCAAATAAAGTTAATTCCTTATTATTTAATTTATGTGAGGGGCTATAATATCAATCTAGGGAAACTAACCTCAATTAAACCATACTGATAGGCAACACTATACCCTTATGCCATAGAACTTAAGGACACTAATGTACACAAGGTTATACTTATGTAACAAGGCAACACAATATAATTGTTCCTCTAAAGTCACCTAATAAATAAGTATTGGTACCCCTAAAAAGTGTAGAGAACTAATTATAATAGAATTAGAGCTTTGTTGGAAAAATGAGACACGATAGAGAAAATAGAAGAAATTGAGGGATCATCTAGTCCTTTAGATAACTACCCCTAAGGATCCACTAATCCTAAACATGAGGTATTATACTTTAAATATTAATATTTTATAGTGTGATCACAAATTTCACATAGTGCACCAACATTCCATTTCCATAATTAACCATTTTTTCCTTTTTTTCCAATTATTTAGGTTACCCATAAGCTAAATAGATGAAGCCATGTAAAAGTCAATAATAGGGTCAAAACGAAATGTTTACTAAGGTCCCATAGTCCAATTATTTACATGAGGACCACTTTTATCAAAATAAAAAGAATGACTTCTAAAACCCTTGCTACCATTTTCTTATCCAATTTACTAAAAAATTTATTTTTAATGTATATTTATTATTAAAATGATAGAATATAATAATAATAAATAATTTATCATATAAGGAAATTCCACACCATTACAGAAAAAAAATTTTACATGTTCATAACATAATATATATTTAGAACTCTATCACAAAATTCTAGTTTATCTTAATATTCGCACTAGTTCTACATAATTTATGACATGAATCATGGTACGTAAAAATTTATATTTCTACCTTAAAACATATGATCAAGAACCATTAAAATTTAATAATATTTTTTTTTTCTAACGATAACATGTGATATATATGTTAAAATCTATATAAAATATATAAGTGCTAATTGAAACTCATTAGTATGTCAAACATATTGGAAGGAAATTTTTTTTTTTAACTAAACACTAATGTTTAACATGCATATTATATCTATATTTAATTTATATATCAACCTAAGCATACATATTGATATTTAAAGTACTACCAAGGCATTCATGAACTATAAATTTTACATGGAAACATAATATTACATACTTTCAATACTTCGATAAAAAATGAAAATTTAAATAATATCATTATAGCATGATCTTATATTTCAAAAAAAAACCTTTTACAAACAAATTTCTATTGTCAGCAAAGTAGTTAGATTTATCTTTTAGCTACAAAAATTAATTCACAAAAATTCTTTATCTATGGCCACCTAAAATATAATTGTGATTACCTAAAACTAACAATATAAGCCACACTACATATATATATCAGTATTTATACTAGAAAAATTAATGGAAATTAAAAAATAGAAAATTAGGGAACTTAAAGCTAAGGGTCTTTAGTGCATGATACAACCAAGAGAGGTTCACATTCAACATATATGAGTTTCGAGTGTTAGAAGAACTAATGTTGGTTGGCTATTGAAATGGTGTGGGTGTAATAAAAAGGTTAGTATAAGTTTAAATGTTATCACTATTGGTGGAGGATTATGGTGATACAATATTGGTGGTGTGTACCACTATTTTAGCTGCACAAAGTGTCTGAAAGGTGGTAGTATTGCTTGAGAGTTCAGGAACAAAGCTAAAAAGAAAAGTTGGTAACAATGGTTCTCAACTCTAGGATGCACAAGTGAAGGAACAAATGATGTAGGGGTGTACGTGTAATACCCCATAGTTTTGTAAGATATATTGAATATAAAGTTATGAAATTTAATAAAATTTGATAATATTTGATTTTTATTTGGAACTATAATTGGGTTAGTCTAATGAAGGATTTGAATAAATCTTGGGAAACAAAATAAAATGATATTTTAGGGGAATTGATTAAGTGGTTTTATGAACTGATTAACTAGTTTGTCATTTCATTAAAAAGGTTTTATTCGACCAAATTGATTGACTAGTTTAAAGGAATCGATTGATTGGTCACTAGAATAGTTGGATACAAGGACAAACCAATCGATTGGTTTGTCGGCCTGTATATATTTTTGAAGTGCAATTTTTCTCAAAATTTTCTTATGCCAACATGGAACCTTGATAATTCAACTCTAAGATATTTTTAGAGATTCTTAACTATTTCTATCATGTATTTGGCTCTAGTTTTTTCCTAAAATGGATTCATGGGTTTGATTTAGAAAATTGTGAGCGGCAAGGACCTCATCGATGTATACTTTAACCTCTCTCCTCTACATACTCCTAGAATCACCTTAGCTAGTAAAATATTTACACAATGTTATGATATATTCATGTTTGAATTTAGTAGGATTTTATAGTGTGATTCACTTGAAAAATGTTAATTCTATGCTTAGTAGGAGAATACCAAATTGATTGTTTTGGTCAAATCAATTCACTAGTCCTTAGAATAGTTGATTAGTTTACGAAAACCAATTAACTAGTGGGTTTGTGATAAACTTGGTTACTCTCTAATAACACCCATTGACTAATTTGAAAAAATCAATAAACTTGTTATAGAACAATAGACTAGTTTTGCCAAACCAATTGATGCATTTGAAAGAACCTAATTTATGCTATGATAAATTAGTTAGACCAAACAGATTGATTATTTGGTGAAACCAATCAACCTATTAGGCCAAACCAGTTAGCTACTACGGTTAGGTTCTGTGATTTTGATCATTTGGCCTTGACATGCTCTAAGACTATGCCTTATGTTGCTATACAATTATTTATTGATGGAAATAAATCTTTTGGTGTGGATAAACAACTTAATGGGTGAATCAAATGGATCATATTTCATGGAATTCTAAATATAATTTTGGGAAGACCTTAGCAGAAAACACTGGCTAAGAACACTATGATTTCAAAGGAAAATTTAATCTAGATTATTATCCTAAAATAGATTATCCTGATGGGTTATTAATTATTGGTTAAGCATTAATGAAAATCTCACAAGATGGATTAGGATTGCGTGAAAATAGTTAATATAGAACAAGTGTGTGGATGTATTCATTGGATGTTATGTGAGCCTTATAGGATCATGTAACATTAGCACATAATGTACTAATCTATTAAAGTTGAAGATGATTGAGCTCTATACATGTCTGGGTCACCCAATCCTCGATTAGCTATTGAGGGCTTGGTCTACCTTTGGGGTATTATTAGTTCCTTCAGGTTTTGCCTTTGTGTAGGACCCTAGTAGTTCTTGATGCCTTACCTACTCTAGACATTGATGATGTACTAGGGGGTATTGATACCAAATGGTCTTGTAACTAAAGTTACTTTTCTTAGCTTTAGTCAAATACTATATCAATTCACATTAGTAGAAGAACTTTCCTACAATAGAAACATGTAATATAACATTGTTATTTATATATGGTGTAAGAAAATAATGGAAAAGAGGAGATATTGCAATCATACTTGACAATCTAAAAGAACTTCAAATAGTGGGTGGGTCATTTCATAGAGAAAGAGAAACAAACCTTAATGGTTGTGATAGATGATTATGATCAATTGAGTGTGGAGTAAAATATCTTTATATAGAGGTGTTAGAAGTGTTAGAAGTGTTAGAGGTGTTAAAAGGCTCAACAATTTGAAAGGATGTTTGTGCCCAGTTGTTTAGTAAGTTTAGGCCTTTATGGGAAGACCTAGAGAAATTTACTGATCTTTTAGTTGAGTATTAGCAGTTGTAGAATATTTCTTTGTCATGTTAAATGAAGAATTATAAATGTAAGAGATAAAATTTAATCACTAAGAAGCACAAAAAATAAAATAAAATTAGTAGGAGATAAAAGAGGTAAATTAAGCCGAAAGAATTGGGAAGAAAATTGATGATATGATTTACATTTAAACACTATATGGCTTAAAAAAACACTAAGTAAATTCAAATTGAACCACACAAGCTAAAATTTGCACTAAACACATAAAATGAGACTTAGGTATTAATGAAGACTTACCCTTGATTTCCTTAAATTAACTAACAAACCTAACTAGCTTTAATTCATTCATGAAATTTTAATGAGCTCTTGATTGTGCGATTTGGTGAAAAATTGAGGGATATAAGTAAGAGTGACTGAGGGTGTGCAGAGAGGAGTTAAATGGTTTGGGAATTAAGTGTGTGGCCTAATCCAAGTGAGCAAAGGCTTATTTATATGATTCATAAACCAATACATTATTTTGGAATTTCAGTTAATTGTTCTTATGCCAAATTAACTTGTTTTATATTTCCACTGACTATTCTTGTCAAATTATGAAAAATAGAAAGGTTGAGACTTGTGGCCTGGTTTTAGTTGAACTAACTAACTAGTTCTCATAACCCATCAGATGGTTTGTAAATAAGTTAACTTGTTTTACCACTACATCACTATACTCTTAGCACATCAAAACCAATTCAAATCATGGATTATGAACATACATTATCACTCAATTTGAGCACTTTAACCACCAATCATGTATCTTAATCTTGAATGAAATGCATATAATTTATGGCTATTTTGGCATGATTTTGGTTGAATTTAATGATTTATTTGCATAATTTAAGGGCAAAAACATTATTTCATAAATACAAGAGAAAAAACATTAATCATATAAATGTCATCCTAATTTCTTGCCTAATAGTTATGAATCTCTTTTAATTTAGGAGTTCAACATCACCCTATTGATTAATGTATCCACTAATTATGAACCCACATCTCCTTTTTTTAACATGGTATCTAACAAATGATATCTTATTTTAATATATATGGACATAGAGTATTGAACATGATTTTCAAGGAGGTAAATGGAACTTGCATTACCATGAATAATGGAATTTTTATCATTCCAACTAACAATAATTCTCTTAGAAATAAACAAGTATCCATTGTGGTTTGTCTCTATACCTTATATCTCGCATAATACACATCAAAGTAAGAAATAAAGTTTGAGAGGGTATTACTAGGGGGAAACAATCTATCATTATATCTACAAATTAAATACCTTACAGTACTTTTAACAACAATTAATTGAGATTCCTTAGGAATGCATTGAAATTGAGGACATAAGTATACACTAAACATGATGTTTAGCCTAGATGTGGTAAGATATAGACATGATCTAATCATACGTCAATTTCTTCTTTGATTAAATTCCTTACCTTCTTCATCAATCCCATGTCTAGTAGTGGCTAACATAGGTGTACTACAAGGTTTTACTCTCACCCGTTCAAAATTTCTTTAATTATTCCTTAGTGTACTTTTCTTGGTTGACAAAGATTCCTTTCTTTGTTTTTAGCTTTTAGCCCTATTAAGTATGTCATTTCTATTTAACTACTCAACATTTTAGAAATCTCCTTAAATAAGATTTTATTAGTTGTACAAAAGATCCTGTTATCCATAAAATTTTATGCAAGAAAAAGGTCATTCTTAATTTTCTAATGAATAATGTTTTTATCAATTTCCTCTTTCAAATACTTTTTTTTTCCTGATAAGTAAGAAGATTTATTACTATCGAAATGGAATGTTACAGCCAACAGTAGCAATCAATACAATCTAATAGCGATATGCACCTAGCATATTTAGCATGCAAACTATGGTGTACCATTCTCCTAGAGACATTCATAATAATAACTCTTAAAATCATAGAGTTTTGTCTATCATAATTCTGAAACAAATGAAGATTCTTTTCAAGCCAAATAGTAGCAATATAAGAAATAAACAAAGCCCCTAAGATATGTTTTTTGCTACAGTTCTACCTAGATCTAGTGATTAAAGCTTTGACTTCGTGATCCCATCCATTGATCCTATCACTTCTCCCTACAGCTACCCTAATCTTTTGCCAAAGCATGGAAGTAAAGGGGCAGAAGAGAAACAAATGATCTCTGGTTTCCACATGATGCTGATAGAAAACACACCTTGGATCCACATTCATTCCTAGTTCCCCCAATCTATAGAAATCTCAATCTTGGGATAATCAAAGGTCTCTAAACCTGAATTGCCCATCACTACTTCTCTTGTTTAGTACAAATAAGATGGTAAGCTTCTTTAATGCTAACATTAGGAACATTTCTATCCACACAATCTTGAACATACTCTTGTAAAAGAGGTCAAGTATGTAAGATTTTATGAAAAATCCAAGAAGTGTAAGGTCAGGGAACAAAGTCACACATAGAATTCTGCTAAAGGTAAATGGTGTGTACCCATTTGACCCATGAATTATCCTTCTTAGCCACAATGTTCCAAAGTAACTTCCCCAAAGCATAACTATTCCATATATCCAGATTTAGTAAGCCAAGATCCCCTTCATTTGTTGGGTAACAAATCTTATCCTAAGATACAAGTGAAGCCTTCCTAACACTAATCTTCCCTGACCACAAAACACCCCTGCACATACTGATAAAACAATGTAGAACTTTCCTGGGAAGCACAATGATTTGGCTAAAATATAGCTGAACACTAAACAAGACTGATTTGATGACGTGCAAACGACCAACATAGGACAAATATATTGTATTCCAATGCCTAATCCTAGCATATATTTTATCCAAAAGAGGTTGCAAATGATCTATAGAAATCCTTGCTAAAGAAAAAGGAAGTCCCAAATAGGTTATAGGAAAAGAGCCTGCAGGGAAACCAAGGTGTGACAGAATGGTAGCTTGAACTTGCTCAAAGACACCCCCAAAGAAGACACTGCACTTCAATGGATAGATAGACAGTCCAAACAAAGCAGAAAACTAAGATAAAACATCTTGTAAACAAATGACACTCTACAGCTCTCCTTTGCAACAGTAGATCATCAAAATTATGATTGATGAGTCTCATAGTTTTACATCTAGGGTGACCATGAAATATTAGATCAGCCCATAATTTCGTCAAACATCTGCTGAAGTAGTCCATCACCAACACAAAAGATAAGGGAATAAGGGATCTCCTTGTCATAATCCCCTCTTACCGGGAAAAAGGGGAGAAAGTACCCCATTGAAGCTCAAAGAGAAGGAAATGGAATTGACACATGCCAAAATCAGCGTACCAAAATGATGTGGAAAGACATATAAGAGTAAGAAATTCTACAAAAAATTCCAATTCACCATGTCATAAGCTTTTTGAAGATCGATCCTTAGCATGCATCTTGGTGATATATGTAACACCCAAAAATTCACTAATTTTTTTTAAAGCGGAAGTAATTAAAATACTTAATTTAAAATCCGTGAATTCTGGAGATATTACCGCCACACTTAGTACCGAACTGGTTCTCTCCGAGCGTTCCAGTACCAAATGCTAAGGCTAAAGAAAAGAAATAATCAGTTATAAATCAATACAATCCAAATTTCAAATAAGCATTAAATGGTTGCAAAACAAAATCAGAGTACGCATCAAGAATTGTTATTCAAATTAAAAAGAGAAATAGTTACAACCGATAACAGATTAATAATAGGAAATAAAATCACATCAAGACTAAAATATGGCCTCAACTCTCTCAAACTTGAACCAACCATAAACTCAACACACATCCCCGACTAATGTCTCGCCCACCTACACAAAGTCAGAAGGGCACACTACTCGTGGGAATGAGCAGCACCCATAAAAAGGGTGATCAGTACGCTACGTACTGAGTAAGGTAACCAAGCACTAAGGTCAACACATAATCCATGCAGAATAATAACAGTGCATAATCACCAACACAATAACATAAAAGGCCAATGAACGATCAGGTGAAAATACCAAGATCCAATATAGTTTAGATTAATTACTTCATTAATCCTTTATCAAAATATTTTCACACCATACTCTTTATCAAGTCCATACGATTACAGGAACCCCACTATTTTATTCGGTGGATCAGTTGCGAGGGTGACATACCCTACCACTATTTTAGTCGGTGGATCGGTCGCGAGGGTAACATACCCTGCCACTATTATATGCCAGTGGATCAGTCTGGCCCCTTTCTCGTATTGTGTTCCACTGTAAGTAATTAGTGTCTTTCCCATGTCTTAGCAACTGTAGGTTTGATTTTGTTGAGCTCGGGATACCCCGCTATTATAGCCGGTGGATCGGTCGCGAGGGTACATGCCCTGCCACTATTTTTACCGATGGATTGGCTGGTCCCGTCTCAATATCTTCCACTTTGAGTAATTAGTGTCTTAAATATTTTATTCAAAGGCTTTCACCATGGACATGCACAAATCATAAATCATAAATTCCATATTCATCATCATACTTTATTCACCAATTACACATGTGCTACCACCAAACCCTAGACATGCATGAATCGCTCCCCTTACACTTATCCTCCAATTCTACTTCACATCTCACTCTAGGGTTTTATCCCGAAACCCTAATTTAGGCCTTAACATCCCCTCTTACTCCACCTTAAATCAACCAATCATTTTAACACTCCACACATTACAAATCATTGATCCCATTCTCATAATTACACCTTAATCACCAAAAACACATGATACAACAAAAACCCTAAGCAGCCACACCAAACCCTAATCAACCACTACAGACCATAATTAACCATTCCAAATCCTATTTAACCATAACAACCATAATTAGCCATTCCAAACCTTAATTAACCCCGACAACTCACAATTAGCCACTCCAAACCCTAGCTTCGTCTCCTACGTACCCAGATAATGTTCCACGTATTATTTTTCATCCAAAGTGTTTAACTACCCAAACAACGCTTACATTACCTTCCTTACATCCCAAATTAACTTTTCATATGTAAATTTTACTCCCTTGCAGACTTTACACATCCCATGCGACCATTCGAACTTTTCATGCAAACCCTAAATTCCATGCAATCATTAACTCCCATGCAAAACCCTAACTCCACTACGCAACCCTAATACCACCACACAACCATTAATACCACCATACAAAACCCAAGATTCTGTCATACAATATCCTAGATTCAATCCATACCAACCAAATATTCATCCTTACCAAACCCTAGATTCAAATCACAGAAAGCCGAAGATTCATCCTTACCTTACAATTGATTAGATTCTCCCACATAAAATCATAAATTAGAATCTCCCTTAGAAAAACCATAAATTGGATTCCCCCAAACAAATCATAAATTAGATTCTCCCAATCAAATCATAAATTAGATTCTCCCATATAATATCATAAATTACATTCTCCCAAATAACATCATAAATTAGATTCTCCCAAACAAACCGTAAATTCAATTCTCCCATATAACATCATAAATTAGATTCTCCCAATTAACATGAAAAATTAGATTCACCCAAACACACCATAAATTCGATTCTTCCATATAACATCATAAATTAGATTCTCCCAATTAACATCATAAATTAGATTATCTCAAACACACTATAAATTTGATTCTCCCATATAACATTATAAATTACATTCTCCCAAATAAAACCATTTATTATATTCTCCGCATAAAACCATAAATTATATTCTTCCACATAAAACCATACATTAGATTATTCATTATAAAACCATAAAATTAGGTCAACTCACTTCCCTTGGTAAAATTCTTTCCCTATCCTCCTTTTTCATCCTTTCTCCCACACAAACCACATTGACATCCTCTCATGCATGTCTTATAGGGTCACAACACATATCGTCACATACACATAGTACACATGCCATACAAAAACATACTTCAACTCCATGTCATACCACATACAAAATAATTAATAATCATAAACATAGAATACATAGCATATGAAGCACATAATGCATAAAAGCACACAATGGACTTAGTAACACCTTTACCTAAAACGACACCGGTCTTGGAGCACGCTCCTATGCCTCCTTAGGGCTTTGACTGGTCTCATCTATTATGAGGGAAAAGATAAAATTAGACTCCCTCCTATCAAAAATACTATTAAAAACTAACTTAATATAAGACTAGGCTTTGATAAAATATTAAAATAATAATAGCAAAAATACCAAAAATAATATCAATATTAATAATAATAAGGTTAATAATAATAGTAACAATAATAATAAGAAGGACATCGCTCAAAAACATAGAAAAATAAGGGCTTCATCCCTTTTACTAAAATAATACTACTGATAATAATATTAGTAAAATAAATAACCAAATTTAATAATAATAATAGTGATGAAATAATAATAATAATAATAATAATAATAATAATAATAATAATAAAAAATTCTTAATAACACTAATGATAAAATATTTCTATTAATAATAATGGAATAAGAATAACGGAAATTCAAAATAGCAAAATAATAATAATAATTATACTTATAGCATTTTAATATTAATAATAGTAAATAAAGAAATAATAAGAAGAATTAATAATAAAATCGAATTAAAATACAACAGGCTTCAGCCCTTAACATAAATAATAATAAAAACATTAATAATAATAATAATAATAATAATAATGCATATTAAAAATATAGATATTAAGGATAAGAATAATAGTATTTATATGCAAATAATTGAAATAAAATAATTTGAGGGTTATAAAAATAGGGAAAAAGGCTGAGAGGGTCTAGGGTTCAACCATAGGTTGGTGGGGATAGGCGGCACCGGAGGTGGTGTACGGCGGCGACGGCGGTGGCAGGAAAAAGAGAAGAAAGAGGGGAA
Organism: Tamarix chinensis; assembly: GCA_030549775.1. NCBI lineage: Eukaryota > Viridiplantae > Streptophyta > Magnoliopsida > Caryophyllales > Tamaricaceae > Tamarix > Tamarix chinensis. Next base: position 79,967,982 of record CM060176.1, on the reverse strand, counting down.
AGTTGCATGCGGGAATAAGATAGGGAGAATGGAGGTGGAAGTTGGGCTATAAAAAATGCCCAGAGGGAGAGGAACAAAATGATGGTGGTGGCGCAGCCAAAGGTGGCGGCGCACGGCGGCGGCGGGTGGTGGCCAAATGGAGGAGAAGAAGAGAAGGAGAGAAGGAGAGGGAGGGAGAGGAAAAGAGAGGCAAGGGAAGATAGAGGAGGTTCTGCAGTAATTTTTGGGAGGTGAAAGAAGCGGCTTCAGGGGTGGAAGAGGTGGCTAAGGGCGGCGCAAAGGGTGGCAGGGGTTGGAAAACAGGTTGGTCGAGAAGGGAAGTTTGCACAGTCGGGGAGGATTGTGCAGAAAGAATCGAGGCTGATGAATGGTTTGGTTAGCTAGAGGGAGTTTCAAGGAATATTTTGGTGGCTATGGATGGCGGCAAAGTTGGCTAGAGGCGGTGGACGAGAGGTCTAAAGGGGCGGGCATTCCTAGGTTGGGGATCAAGAGCTCGATACAGGTCCATTATGTGGGGTATTTATAGGATTATAAGGGAGGCTAGGGTTCTGTGGGTCGACTACGAGGTAAGGTGGGTAGGGTTAGGGTTGCCGGCGGCGAGGTTGACCGGTGGGAGTGAGTTATGGGTACGGATTGGTGGCGTAGAAAAAAAAGGAAAGCGCGTGAGAATAGGGGAGATTTGGTTGGGTGAATGGTCGACGGCCATTAGGGGAGAGAGAGGAGTGAAACAGCCGGTCAAATCAGGCTAGATCGTCGGCGAAAACCCAAGCGCCAGCAGCGTTGTTGTAGGTCGGTGGCGTCGGGCTGGTGCGAAGGCTGGGGGAAGAAGAAGGGGGGTTTGTGCCGGGCAGTTTGCGGGGGAGAAAGAAAGAAAAGAAAAGAGGGGAGAAACGGGCGGTCAGTGCGAGGGAGGTAGGAATTAAATGAAACGACGCATTTCAGGGAAAAATGGGACGAAACGCAGCGCTCTAGCTGCCGAAGGTAAAACAAAAGAAACAACGGAAGTGGGCCTCGGTAGGGCAAGAAACGAAAGAAGGAAATTGGGACGCGCAAGGCCCAATTCAAGGGAGGGGAGGAAGGAAAGAAAAGAAAGAAAAAGGAAGAAGAAAAGGAAAAGAAAAGAAAAATAATAATATTAGGTATTTAAATTAATTAAAATATTTGATATTTTAAAAATAATAATATTTAAATCACTTTTTAGGCTAAATTAGGAATTTTTAAAGATTTTCCATAATTTCCATTTTAATTAGCAAAAAACCTTAATTTTATTCAATTAAATTATTTATAAAATTTATATTATTTTGAAACTATTTTCTCCTTCCTATTTTAAATAAAATAATTTATTTAATTAATTTATAAATAAAATCCTTCTTGATTTTTCCTAATTAATTCCCTTTTTATTTTAATAAAAATAATTTATTCAAATATATTTTATAATAAAAAATTATTTAAATATAATTTTTAAAATTAGAAATTTTCGGGGCATTTCATCACTACCCCCTTAAAAACAGACTTCGCCCCCGAAGTCTCCGGAAGCGCCTAGGGTTAGGGTCGAAAATGCTCTGAGTGGCTACAAAACCAAACTAACACCCGTACCTATATAAACTATGCCCTTAGGAATAAACTTACTAAAGAAAACTTAAATTGATGGAAATAGGGACACCATACGGAAAATAATACTTATAAAAACTACCCCCTTAAGAATAAACTTAATTAAGATTCTACCTTTCGCTTCTCACCGTGGCCGGAATGAAAACATTTTAAAATAAATAAATCCTTTTTTATTTAAAAATTATTTCAAATCAAGGAAAACATTTTAATTCAAATTCATTTTGAAAATGATACTACTTGTAGTCTCAGCTTAAAAAGGTTAAAAACGAAATAACAATCGAAACACACTTTAAATTCCGATAAAAATTTCGTAAACCAAATTTAATTTCAAAACAGGCGTGGTCAAAATTTTAAAAATGAAAGAGTGCGGTCAAACTAGTTACGATACCAACTTGTGGTATCAACTTAAAAATTTTAACACCGAAAGAGCATGATTAAAAGGATAAACTACTTCGATACCAAATTGTGGTATCCGCTAATAACATTTTAAAAATGAAAGAGCGTATCTTAAAGGATCAACCAGGCTCTGATACCAACTTGTTACATTCCCAGAATTCATAGGTTTTAAGTATTTCTATTCTAATTCTTCCGCTTTAAAAAAAATTAGTGAATTTTGTGGTGTTACAATATACCCCTGGTAGAATACTTCTTGACTAGCTCATGAGCCAAGAGAATATTCTCTCTAATACTTCTACCCTTGATCAAAGCATTATGAGAGCTATTAATGATAGTAGGCATAATACTCTTCATTCTCTACACAAAAATTTTTGAAATGATTTTATAAATCACATTATAGAAAGCTATATGTCAAAAATCAAACACCCTATTTGCATTTGGCTTCTTTGGAACTAGAGTTAAGGCAGTGACATTCACTTTCAAAGGCAAGAACCCAGATGCAAAGAATTCTCTTACAGCCAATAGAAGTTCATCAACAACAATATGTCAACTCTTTTTGAAGAAGCCTGCAAAGTACCAATCAACCCTAGGGGCTTTAGTGTCTCCCTTAGAAAAAATAGCCTCTTTGACTTCATCTTTGGATACAAGTGCAGTGAGACCAGCTTGTTGAGTGTGTGACAATTGAGACTCAATAACAGAATTATCCAAAACTCCCATCGTCATTTTCTCAGTCCCCAAAATTTGTTCATAATAATTAATAAAATCAACCTCTATATTTGTTGCCCCTCTAATTTGCTTGTTGTCAGAGTCCAATAGCATCACCACTAACTTCCTCTGTTATCTTTCCTTTACTTAGCAAAGAAATACTTGTGATTATAATCACCACAATTGAGCCATTGCACACATGCTTTCTATCTTAAAAATATTTCCTCACAATGCAACAAGTGGTGGTAATATTTCTCCTTTAGACGAAGCTGATCCCTTTGAGCAATATCAGCAGTGTTGGAGTAGATGAAATTTTCAATGAGTCCACCTCCTCTCTAGTAGCTTTAGATTTGTAAGAAATAGAACCATGCTTATCCTTATTAAGCTTCTTTAAATCCTGCTTCAAAAGGAATAATCTCTTGGAAATTTTGAGCAAAATATTACCACCTAATTTAATACTCCATGCTCTTTTAACAAGTGGTAAGAACTCCTTATAATCAGTCCAGAACTAGAAGAATTTAAAAGGTTTAGGTCTTGAAAGAAGTGGAATATGTAATTTGATAACCATAACACTATGATAAAAAAATAAAGGAATCAAAAATTCAGCAATTGAATGAGAAAAAAAATCCAAGCAAGTCATATTTACAAGAGCCCTATCCAACTTACAAAATACCTCTTCTTCTCCAACCCTATGACTCGATCAAGTAAATTGACATACTTGACTTTGAAGATCAAAGAGACCATGATCTAGGCAACAATCCTTAAAGTCTTGGATATCAGAGGCATTAGGGAGACCACCTTGAAACTTTTCATTAGCATTCAGAATCACATTAAAATCACCTAAAACAATCCAAGGGACATTACCTGGTGAATGAGTGTTCAACTATTGCCATAAACCTCTTCGATATACCCCACTATTATGAGCATAGAAAAAAGCCATAGAAAATTTTTGCAAAAGTCTGCAAATTAGTAATATTATAAAAAATTGCTTGGTCACACATAGTGTAGGACGACAACATTCAAATGTTAGGATCCTAGAGAACCCAAATCCTTCCATTTGGAGGATGGGAGTAGTTATTAATAGAATCCTAACCCCTTCTGACCTTATTTAAAATGGACAAAAAAAAATTGTTCTTTAACACTAGTTTCAAGAAGACTGATCAATGAAAGTTTGTTCATTGCACAAAGCTGCATGGCTTCCTTATGTTTGGAAGTCTTATTCAAGCCATGAAGATTCCAAGCACAAAGCATTTCCACTAGGATCAAGAAAGGAACAACCCCATCCACCACCATTAGACCTTAAATCTATATCCACTACTCTCACATGGTCTCCAACAAAATGTCGTGAGAACCAAAAAGGATAGCTCTTTGCCTTGTCATCCTTGGTTCAGAAGTAGGAAAAGGGGTTCTCTTTGTTTCCTTTATTTTCATGGATTTCTCCCCCTGCAAAAGAAGAAGATTCCTAAAGAGGTGGGATAGCAGAACCATGCAACCTGGATTTATCAGAAGTATCAACATTTTGTTGATCCTCTACAATCTCATTCACAGGTGGATCAATCAACATCTATGGCTGGTGGCTCTCTTCATTTGCAATAGTTTTTCCCTTCTTGAGGTCTTGCACCATTCTCCATTCCCCACCTTTCTCCTGACCCTCTTTTACAAACAGTTGATAACACATACTCCTCTTGGTATCATGTCCAAAATAATCACATAAAGGATAATAAAAAGGCTTCCAATCATACTCCACCTTTTGATCAACTTCCACCCCCATACTTTTTTAATAAAAAAAATTTACTCAGCTATTTATACATGCCCTATGAGCCCATTTTATACCATATAGGGCCTTTTAAAGCTTATAGACATATTTATGTGATTAGTTATTTAAAGTTATCTATCTATTTGGCACAAAAATACCCAAGATTTAAATTTGTTAAATTAATTGTCCATAAAAAAAGGTTCAAATCATAAAAATATTCAAAAATTTTAAAATAATTTTGTAAAAAATAATAATTCAAAAATTGCATAAGCTCGATAGACAAGTTAATTAGTTTACTACATACATCAATTTGTTCGAATTAGGTTAATTAGTTTCTTAGACTAGTAAACTAGTTTCCTTGAACTAAAATGCATGTTGAAAATGATAGATCAATCAACTGGTTCAAAGAAGCAATCGACTAGTGTACCTAAAAATATACCTTCCCAGTTATTTTCCAAACTTTTCTAATCCTTTATCAAATCAAATCTAAAATATATTTTCAAATTAATGTCAAATATCATAAAATTCCCATTGAGCACAAGAATTTTCACATATTATAGATTTTAAGTTTATGTGGTATTACACCACTCGATTGGTTTTCGTAATCAAGCAATTGATTTTTAAACTAGTCCATCTATTTGAGAACTTACTTGATCACAACCTTAGGTTTGAACCAAACAAGTTAACTAGTCTCGAGATTAGTCAATTGGTTTCAAGTTGGACCAATAAGTTTGAAAACACTTTTAAAAGAATTTAAGATTTAAAATATATAAGGGATTTATATAAAATGAATTTCAAGTATTATTTTAAAGCCTCCAAAGAGATTGAAAACAAAATTTTTATGTTCAAACAACATTATAAGATAAATTAGGAAATTAAGTATACACATTCAGGTTTTGAGTCATGGTAGTCTTGATATAATATTCTATAATAGCCCCAAAATTAACTACCGAAAAACTTCATTTTATTAAAATAAATAGTAGAATCAAAATATAAAACAATAAATTTTGGGGATATTATAGCCACACTTAGTACCAGACCATTCACTCCTACCGTTCTGGTACCAACTGCTAAGGCTAAAGGAACGAGATACACTTTGCTAGATTTTAAAAACATGTTTAAATCAGAGTAGCACGATACACTTTACAAGATTAGAATCCACCAGTAGTGGTTACAAGAATAAGGAATACATTTAAACCAAAAAGTAAAAGCAAAGGGAGAACCATAAACATTCGGATAATCCTTACGCTCTTTTCTATTGCCCACTTGAGTAGCACCTGAAAAGAGACCTGAAAGGGACACTTTCCATTAAATAGGCAGGGGCCCCACGAATGGAACCCTTCAGGTACTACGGTACTGAGTAACCCTTTAAAACACACTTAAAAGCAGGCCCATAATGCAACACATGAAACAAAGCTATATGCATATAAAATGAAAATGCATACAACACAATCACATATTTATCAATTGCACCAAGGATTAATAAGTCATAATGAACAATCAATGCCTTTGGGTATTAGGCCATTAGTCCATCATTATTCAATGATCTCAAGTTGTATATATCTATGTGAGTGGGGAAACCCCACTATTATACCCGGTGGACCGGTCATGTAGGGCAAAATGCTCCTAGCCACTATTATTCGCCTGTGGACCGGTCTGACACCGACTTATATGGCGTTCCACTATAAGTGATTAGTATATTTTCATAATTTATTCACATGCATGATTGGTTTTATTGAGCTCGGGACCCCCACTATTATCGCTGATGGATTGTAATATATATATCAACATCATCCAGGGAAACATGCTCCTAGGCCACTATTATATCAGGTAGACCGGTACTCATAATCATTTGCCAAGGTAACACACTCTTGGGCCACTATTATAACCAGTGGATTGGTACTCAATATCATAGTTAAACTGGGCCCGACTCATCAATCTTTCACTTTCATGATTAGTATTTTTTCTTTTTTAATCAGCACAATAATTCCATTTATTTACCTCGGATGGAAGATCATGAACCTGGGACACAAAGGTACACTGGTCATGCTGGTGCTTACAAGCTACTTAGTACCCTCCAACCATCAACCTAGGAATGCAAAGGTACCCTGGTTGTACTAGTGCATAAAGCTACTCAGTACCCTACCGATAAGGACAACTAATCCATAAGTATGTATACTAGAATAAATGTGGGCTAAACAACATATTTAGGGTGGTGACCCCTAAAGAGCCACCATTCCGGATCTCAAGGTCTTTCACTTTAAATATTAGTATCTTAATTAACATGATCACGAAAAGCACAATAATCAGATACTTATTCACCTTCGATTATTCTCATATCATTAGGTATTTCTTATTTATACTGTCATCCAAAATAACATAGAGGAATCATTAAGGCCATCATAATCTCATCCAATTCTGATTTAGGATATGTTCTCGTGATACTTACTAATCGTCAAATACTCTTACCTTACTATTCAGTGTTACATGAGTCTTATTACGAACCTCCAGTGTTCCATCAACATGTTAGGTATGAATTACTGATTTACCCCTTACTTGTATAGTTATTAAGCCATCCCTTCCTTACTTACCAATTTACCATATCACCCTTCATGTTAAAAAATTACCAAATTACCCCTTACTCATTTTAGGTTACCAAGTTATCTCCTACGCTTTTTAAATCACCATTCACGCATCAAAATTGTTACACTTAACATATTTCCCATTTGGTTGGTTAGATTACCGTATTGCCCTTCTCCTTTGTTATAATTACTAAATTTCCCTTAAGTTGGATAAATTATCAAATTACCCTTCTTCATTATCATGATTACCAATTTTCCCCTTTAGTTGGTTAAATAATTACCAATTTACCCTTTAGTCGGTTAAATTACCAAATTGCCCTTCTCCATTATTATAATTACCGAATTACCCCTTTAGTTGGATAAATTATCAAATTTTCCCTTCTCATTATCTTGATTACCAAATTGCCCTTCTCCATTATCATAATTATCAAGTTACCCTTTAGTTGGTTAAATTACCAAATTGCCCTTCTCCGTTATCATAATTACCAAATTACCCTTCTACTCTATTACAATTACCAAATTACCCTTCTCCGTTATCATAATTACCAAACTACCATTTAGTCGGTTAAATTACCAAATTGTCCTTCTCTGTTTTCCATAATTACGAAATTAGCCTTCTCCACTATTATAATTACCAAATTACCCTTTTCCATTTTCATAATTACCAAACCACCCTTTAGTTGGTTAAATTACCAAATTACCTTTCTCCTTTTTTATAATTACCAAATTCCCCTTCTCCTTTATTAAATTATCATTTTACCCTTCTTCATTATTCTAATTATTAATTTACTCTTCTCCATAATTATAGTCACCAATTTACCCCTCTCAATAATTATATTTATTAATTTACTCTTCTCCATAATTATAATTATCAATTTTCCCTTCTTGATTATTATAATTACTATATTGCCCTTCTTTATTATTAAAATTACCATAATACCCTTATGTTGGTGAATTTACCAAATTATCATTACATAATTACCAAGTTACCCCTTACACCAAATTTACCATAATATCTTGTCATTTACGAAATAATCATTCTACCCCTTACTTCTCTTTTACCTCCCAAGTTGCCATAACATCCTTTTATTTATAAAAGTACCACAATACTCCTTTTACTTAGAAAATTACCATAATACCTCGTTTAGTTGTAATTTACCATTTTTCCCCTTATTTCTAAAATTACTGCTTCACCCTTCTACTTATAATTTTTTTTTACCATAATACCCTTTTACTTATAAATTATTATTTTACCTTTTTACATCCAAAATTACCATTATACTATTTTCTTAAAAAATTATCATTTTGCCCTTCTCTTCCAAAAATACCATTTTCCCCCCCTTTACTTCCAAGTTTACCACTTTATCCTTTACTCCCAAAATTACCATAATACACCTTTACTTATAAAATTACCATTTTCCTCTTTACTTCCAAAATTATCATAATACCCTTTTATTATACAATTTACCATCTTACCCTTTTATTATACCACTTTTATTAAGTTATCATCACTACATGAATATTTATATTAATAATCCACTCACAATATCTAACTCCACCAACAATTATATTTTAATATACAACTTATTAGCACCACACATATTAGGCCACATTCTTCCACAAGAAATAATTCTAAAATGCCCCAAGGGCTCACAATAATATTGTTTATGCATAAGTGGTCATAATAACATAAAATAACATGGATAAGTACTTAACACTTTCATTGCTAGCCATACTCTTTCCTTAGATGACATTTCCACACATGACACATAAAATATCATACTTTCCTTTTTATTAAACAATATAAGCAAATATATAAATTATACTAACACACATATATCAAACATAATAACATATTAAAAACCCTAGTGTGCTAACATATGTTTATTATTATGTTTAAGTGGGTTTTAATGATTACCTTCATTTCCACGAAAATCAAATCTTACTGGTGTCCCAGTTAAAGATTCAAGCTTTAAATAGCAAACGCAACACCTAAAAAATAATGCCAATAATTATTATATTAGAAGTAGGAAATTAAAAGGATAAAAATTTATAAAAACTTAATTAATAATAAACTTTACTTAAACATTAGTATACCTCAAAAATTAAACAAGGAAAATCCTAAAATAATGTGGAACTCATGCTGCATGAGTAGCATGAGTCACATGCAGGTTGCAAGGAGGGAAAGGGTCGAGTGTGGTGAGGTAGAAGGGAGAGGGAGATGGTTCAGGTTGGGGATTAAGGTGCCAAGACGAGGGAAGGTGGAGGAGAGTGGGGGTGTAGGTGGTGGTCGGGGATAGGCTGACAGCGACAAATGGCGGCAGCAGTAGCGGCCTTTAGGCTACGAAGTGGGTTGTAGGAGTGGGAGGGGCTGAGAATGAAGGAAAATGGATGAGGAAAATGAAGGGGTTAGGGGGTTCTTTTGGCCAAAGGAGGTGTGGGGGTGGTGGGAGAGGTTGTAGGGAGTGGCTTAGTGGCTTTGGTGGCAGAAGAGGTAGCGGGAAGGTTGTGGACGGAGGGAGTGTAGGGTAGCTACCGAGAAGGGAGAAAAAGAAAGGAAAAGAGGAAGGGAGGAAGCAAGGGACTATGGGGTGGATTGAGGGGTGGTTTGGTGGTGCAAGTATGAGGTAGATGGTTGCAGAAGGTGGTGCAGGTGGCTGGACAGCTGGTGGCAGCGACGAAACAAGGCAGCAGAGCTAAAAACAGGGAGAGAAAAGGAAGGAGAAGGAAGGGGGAGAAGGAGTTGGGGGAAGGGAAGTGAGGCTAAAAAAAAGTGGGCAGGAAAGGCTGGTGAGGGGAAGAAAAAGATGAGGGGGAGCTAGGGGTAGGTGGCTAGTCGGGGCAGTGATAGGGTGGTAGGGAGAGGTAAGGGGAGAAGAGGAAAGAAGTTAGGTATGCGAGTAGGGATGTAGGGGTTTATTTGGTTTAAAATAAAAAATAAAATGATGGGGGAGATAGAGGAGGAGATAGTAGGCGCGATGGTAGGTGGTGGTAGGCATGGAGTCGAAACAAGCAGCTGGTCGGGGACGAGCAAGGAGAAGAAAGAAAGGAAGGATGGGGGAGTAGACTGGTTGGTAAGTAAAATAAAAGACTGGGTTGGTACGGGTAGAATGGATAAAAGGTAAAGAAAAGAATAATTTTCACTATTATGATTCCCAATATATTATGTTGAGGATGATGAAGTGATATAGTAGTTGGTCATTTTAAAGGGATCAAGGGTCAGGTTTTTCTTTAGTTAATAATTAAGCTAACAAGTTTAGATTATTGTACCTATTTTTTTCCTTTTTCTATATAATTTAATCTCTTAGCCTGATTCATATAATTTAACTTGGTAAACCACTTTCCCCTTACATATCATTTTTCATTCTTGATATTATCGTTTTATTGTTAGTCCATGCATACTTTGTTTAATGTTTCATTTTCCTTTGTATCAAACATGTGTTAGGTAGTAATCATACCTCTCCAATGATTGATATGGCAATGATATCGTCACGTTTTGTTTATTATGATTTTTCATTCTCTTCAAATTGAATTTATTGGTTCAAAATTGGGGGTGTTAAAATTAGGAAGTCATGTTTTACAACTCAAATATATAGTTCCCTAAAGTAGGTATCCAATTTTGCTTCCTGTTTAACATGGCACTAAAGGTAGTTGGATCTAAAATGAATGGAACCCCTATCAAGCTCACGTTGTAGGACTTGAGAGTAATATTAGGTGTACCTAGTAAGGGCTTTTTGTGGCATTGTGAAGATTAAGTGATCAACCATAGGAGAAGATGATCCAATGGAGATAAGCAAGAATTTCTTATTCACCAATTAAAGAAACTAAAGGATGAAGAGTCGAGTCCTTTGGATAAATTCCTACATGTTATTACATAGTGCAACATGCTTCCTAGAGATAAATAACCAAAAAGACTGATTTAATGGATGTTAGTCTCATAAATTTGATGTAAGACGGGCAAGTCATTATTCTTCTAGGCTTAATAGTTAAGCATATGAGTCATGTGGTTAAAGATGCAAGCAACCTATTACTCTATAGATCGTGGCTTAAAATAGCTTATAAGTCTTTTAAGGTTAACCTTAGAGGAGGAGAAAAGACTCTGGGAGAAGGAGATAGTTTTAACATAATAATAAGAAAAATGGGTCTAGAGCTTGTTGATGGAACTTTGGTAATGAAGGAGTGAAACACCCTTTTTCTTCACTACATAAAAAAAATCGATTTAAAGTTCATTGTAGAAGTAGAGTTACTAAAGTACTCTAGAATTAAATAGGATGTCACCACAACACACAATATTGGATGGAATATCCAACCATTAGTCATATGTTAGATATAAGGCTAAGTATCCAACCTATGACACTCCCAATTTACAAACCTAAAAATTTTGTTAATGCAAAAGTATTTGAAATGTAAAAGTGCGGGATGTTATTACCACATTAACCATGAGAGTGATGTGATCATCACCTAACTCATGCCTTATACAAGGTTAAATAGAACAATGAATGAAAAAATACATGCTCATAATCATAATATAACAGTCCTACTGATAATAAAGATGGGAACAATAATATAGATAGGAAGATTCTGAGAGTTTACAAAATCAAAATAAAGGAAATAAAAGTTAAGAGTTTAAATAACTGGAAAAAATAAAAAGCTACCCAATGTAGTGCGGCAAAATACCTCTAGCCAATTAGCCTATCTATTAAGCATAATGATAAATCCCTAACCCGACACAATGGCTAGCTACAGGCCCATGTCATCACCCTCAACATACTCCAACTGAGAATTATAACCCTATAAATCATCCTCTACTCCCCAGACTAAAATACACATCATCAAAGTGACCACACAAGTATAGTATTAGTAGGTAGAGTAATAGAAAAACTAATTACCTAAAACATAGTAAGGTTCATGCAACACATTAAAGTTCCATAGTAGCATGGTGTTAATCATGCCATTACAAACTAACACTCAGGCTTATGGTAGTAATCAGGTGAGCTTGCATGGAAATCATGGAAGAATAATAATATGGTAAATGCATCACAATCCACAAAATGTAAATAATAATATACATGTTCCTTTAGTGACTACATAGATTCTAGTTATTAAGATAGTTCATTAGACCAAAACCATCTCTCCACAAGGAACAAAAGTCATGGCAATAAATAAACCAAATGGGATACCACACCAACCACATGGGGTCAGAATATAGTTAAGGGGCTTTTCTCTAGGGATACCATACCTAGAAAATATAGAGTGCACTTGTCGGGATGGCTGAGAGAAATTGAGATACCACACCAACCACACAAGGTCAAAGTAAATAAAAGGGTCCAATATGGTGATACATCACCCACCAGACCTTAAATTCCTCTTCCGTGAGGGCATAAAAGTTGGGATACTACACCACTTAATCAATGGACAATAGGATGCGTAAGGAGCCTTGTGTTAGGATACATCATCGACCCAAACTAGACACCAATGTCATACCAGTCTGCCATTGTATAATCATACACCTTAAAGATATACTCATTTCCCATATCAACTGCAACTCGATAGAGAAGGCCATAGGTATTGAGTGAAAATATGAAGCATAGGGAAACCTGCCCACTAACTTCTGGTCAACTATTCTATGAGGTGGCGAAAAAAGATTGAATGAAATGTTAGTTCATTTTTAATAATTATCAAGTAATATAATAAATCATAAATTAATTTCAATGATAACTAAGTTGGTGTTTCTAAGTGATAACTCCAAACATTATTAAATTCCATTAATAACCAAATTGGGTGATTCTAAGTGATAACACAAAAAAAATCTTAAGGCATAAAAGCTACCAATTGGATGTTTGGAGATGATAATAAACTTAACCAATTCATGTCACAAATATCACCATTATGATTCATATTAAATCTAAGGCAAACATGGTTGGAATCATTATTTAAATGTTGTAATTATATGGTGGTATAAACTTCTATGGCCCAAAAGAAGAACAACAATTAACAAACGAACTAGGAGGCATATAACCAACCAATCAATTTGTCCTTGGGACCTATCGACTAATATAGTTGTACCAGAGCTTTACAAAAAATAAAACTAATGGACCAATCAACCAGTTTGTCACACTAATTGACTATTCATATAAAAATAGTTGATTGGTTTGGTCTAACTGGTTGATGGGTCTAAGCAGAGGTCAAGAAACTTTGGTTATAGGGTCACTAGTACATTAGTTTGGCAAATGGATCGATGGTTGATAGAAACCAGTGACTTATTTATCAAACCATTAGACTGATCTCACAATCATCTGAATAGATTTATAAGCCATGTAACTATTCACAAAATCATTGTATGGATTCAATAAACCAATTGACTAGTCTCAATAAAATGACCCCAAAATTGCGATACATACACATAATTCCAAAAACTTTACCATATGAATCATTCTTCAATGTCATAAAATACATAAATAGATATGATGCCCACATAGAATCACATGTATATATTATAATGTAGTCATTTAAATGAAATCATACTCAAATTGAAAAATGATGCAAAAAATTAGAGAAAACAACAGTGTTTAATTTGAGAAAGAAACTTTACCACAAGCTTAAATTCTAGAATATAATTAACTCGTGCTCAACACAAAAGGCACACCAAGAGCATGGAACTATGATGAGCAAAAAAAACCTCATTCATATTAACTATAAGAATGGCTAACCTTGAAGAATTTCTTCTACACAAAACTCTTACTTGATGGCTATCTAATAGGACCTCAATTCCTAAGACAATCAAAAGTCAAAAACATTAAAACTGCTTTTTCAAAATCCATTTAAATAAAATAAAATTTGAAGAAGAAGAAGAACATAAACATAACTCAGCCTTTTCTTAGAAAAATACTTTTTGGGGAAAAGAAGTTGGAATCTTCAAACCTTCTCAAACTTTAATCCTCCTTCACTTAAGTGAAAAAATAGAGAACCAAAGCCAAGATTTGAAGAAGAAAAAAATGGAGAAGAATTCAATGAAGGAAGTGAAGAAAACAAGAGTAACTCCCTATTTATTTATTTTTTTCTTCATAGAGGGGAAAAGGAGAAGAATGGGGAATACTTAGAACAAGTATACCTAAAATTCACAATATTATTAGAATTTCAAGCCGTTTTCAACAACAACACTAATTTATTTTATATAAAGATAATATCAAACATATTTTGAAGGATGTTAGGATAAGGGATTATAACACTCCCCCTAAAAAGGAAGAATTCATCTCCAAAGTCTATAGAAAAAACATATTATTGTAAGCTCAAAATATATGAAAGCCCTAAGCCATCAACAAAAAGAAAAATAATGACTAAGGGTTAGTACATGAGAGGAGGGTACTACCCCCTTATAACATATCGTGTTACCCATGTAATGCACCTACATGATCAAATCTAGATACTTTATCTTAATCTCCTCCTTTAACTCCCAATTAGCTTCCTCTACTCTATATTATGACCATATGACCTTTACAAGTAGAACGACCTTCAAATGTGTTTCCAAATTCTTTATATCTTGGATCTGTAATGATCACTCTCCTCATAAGATAATTCCTCATCGTACTTGATTGTCTCCGACAGAATGACATACGATGGATCTACCATTTACCTCCCCAGCTAAGAGATGTAGAAAATGGTATACATGCACAAAAGCTCAATAGGTAAGGAAATGTGCTAAACAACTTCTCTAACATAATCTAAAATATCATATGACCTAATATACCTTTCGCTATAATAAAAATTGTTCACTCCCTTGGTGGGAAAAACATTCAAAAAAACTAGGTCACCCAACTCAAACCCATCTTCCCTCCTCTAAAGATCTACATAACTTTTCTCTCTATATTTGAAAGCCTTCATTAGATCTCAAATTAGACTAATTTACTTTGTAGTGTCCACTACCATCTCTAGTTCCAACATAACTATCTCCCTTGACTTGCTCCAGCTTAAGGGACAATGACACTCTCATGCACCAACTACCTCAAAAGGTCTCATCCCTATGCTTACATGATGAATATTATTATGGGAGAATTCTACAAAGTCCTGATGAACCTACCAACACCCCTTAAACTTGAGTAAGCATGCCTGAAGCATATTCTCCAATGTCTAAATAGTGAGCTCGATCCGACCATTTACATGCAAATGGAAATAAGTACTCATCTTTAGGAGTGCCACAAAAGTTACTTGCAACTTGTGCTAGAACTATAATATGAATATGGAATCTTAGTATGAAATAATATCCTTAGACACCCTATGGAACTGCACCATATTCTTCCTTTAAGCACTCACTATCTACTCTATATTCCAAGTTGATTTCATCGGTATGAATATTGCTAACTTAATCAAATGACCAACTACTACCAAGATGAAATCTGAACTACTATGGATCTTCAAAAATATAACCTCAAAATCAATCAACACTATCCTATTTTCACTTAGAAAACTCTAATGGCTAAACCAACCACACTCAACCCTTGTGTTTAACCTTGACGTGCCGACATGTCAAGCACCTAGCTAAATGTCTACAACCTTTTGCTTCATATTAGCCCACCATTAGATCAATTTCAAGCCCTTGTACAACTTATCCCTTATTAGATGGACAAAATAAGGTGCACAACGACTCTCCTCTAGAATATTCCTCTTAAGATCCACACAGCTCTATAGAACACACCATCTTCCTCAAAAACATAGAATACCATACTCAAAAACCTAGAACTAAACCACACTACCCTCTGATATAGCTCGCTTGATTTGCTTGAGCTTGAAACCTCTTATATAACTAGCTTGAATCTCATTGAAGATTGTTGATGTGATCAAGAGAGCACTCATCCTTGTTTCAAGATCCTCGAATCCATTGATCTCTATACCCAAGTCCTAATGATCTTACTATATCTAATCCTAAACAATTGGTGAACAAAAGGAGTGTGAAGTATTCCTATTAATAACATCTAATATGATGTTTATCTAACCATTATGGTGGGTCAAATCCAAATCATATTCCATAAACAACTATAACCACCTTCTCTATCTCATGTTCAGCTCATGCCAAGTGAGGATGTACATGAGCCTCATATAGTTTTTATAGAGTTTATACTACACCCCATATAAGTAATGTCTCCATATCTTCAGCACAAAAACCATTGTTGTTAGATCAAGTTTGTTTGCGGGGTAGTTATACTCATGCTCCTTTATTTGGCGAGAAGTATATGCCACTACTTCTTGTGTTACATCAACACACACCCAAGACCGAACTTGGATCTGTCACTAAACATGTCAAATCCTTTAATACCTGATGGCAAATTAAGAACTAGAAATGAATTCAATCTCCTCTAGAGCCCCTCAAAAGCCTTAGTGCACTTCCCATCGTAATAAAATAGCAATTTCTTCTTCAACAAGGTAGTCAATGGATAAGTAATTCTAAAAAAAATCATCAACAAATTGTCAATAGTAGTATCCTAGTCCTAGAAACCTATATATGTTCATTGGTGCTTACCACCCTAATATGACATTTATTTTTAAAGGATACATAGAAAAACACTCCTTCAAGATGATATGAATAAGGAAAGCTTTTTCTTCTAGCCAAAACTCACACTTCGAGAGCTTAGCATACAACTGATGGTTTTTTAATAATGCCAAAGCTTCCATAAGGTGTTTCTCTTGTTCCTCATGAGCCTAGAGTAAATAAAGATATCATCATTGAAAAAAACAATGAACTTATCTAAGAGTTGCTAAAAGATATTGCTCATGAGAATCATGAACATCACTAGTGCATTCGTGACTCTGAAAGGAATTATGGTGAATTCGTAATAGTCATACAATGTCGTGAAAGCTGTCTTTGATATGTCCTTTTAAAAGGTCCTCAACTTATGATACCTTGATTTGTGATCTATCTTCAAAAACACTAAAGGCCCATGCTACTAATCAAAATGGTTAATTATAATAGCTCTTCACAATAACTTAGTTTAGACCTTGGCAGTTAATTTAGGGTCTCAATCCACCATCCTTCTACCTCACAAAAAGGATCGGTGTTCCCTAAAGTGGTACACATGGTCAAATATAACCCTTCTCCAATAACTATTCCAAATGTGTAAGTAACTCTAACAACTCAATCAGCTCTAGGAAATACGACGCCTCTAAAATTGAAATTATCCATACTAGAAGGTCTATCATGAAGTCTATCTCATGTACTAGTGGCATACTGAGTATCTCAATGGGAAATACATCCGGAAAACTATCATACCACAAATATACCCTCAAATAATGGCTCCTCAATGGTCAAATCCTAAACACTCTATAATTTAAGTGTTTACCCTATGTGTACCAATGTGGTAAGCAAAACAATAGATGCAATCCTTACCATGGGCCTAGGCTTACATCTCTTGTAAGAGACCTTAGCACCCTTTCATCCTATTAGAACCTCATGCTCTTATGCATAAGGAATCCAAACTTGATATCTCAAGAGCATATCCATCCCAAGGACAACATTGATGTCACAAAGTTAAAGCTCTAAGAGGTTTACCAAAAGTTTGATTCAACTAATGGCTAATGCCACATATCTATATAGTTTAGTACATCGAAGTCTATCCCTAAATAGGAATATTATAAGAGTTATCATCCCATTAGAATAAATCATAGCTTTCCTAGCTATGAAAGTAGTAAATAGAAAGGAGTGTAAGGCCTCTAAGTCAAATAACACATAAGAAGAAGGGGAAGAAATTGTGAACATACTCTTGATGGCATCTACTTGCTTATCAGTCCCCGACTGACTCATCAAATTCACACGATTGCCTAGTAGTGGTCCTACAACACTACCTAAAGCTTGCCTTTGTTGAAAAGCATGGGACATCTATATGTTTTACTATGAAGAAGTCCTACTAGCTTCACTATTTTTGGGTCACGCTCTCTAAACTAGAGGATTCTACACCATCCCACCTTACAAATGTGATAACCCCTGGAGGACACCATTATAACACTCCAAATTTTACTAATAAATTTTTTTTATTTACAACGGAGAAATAACACAAAATATTGGTTTTCACCACCGTAATTGACACAAGTCTTATTTACCAACCTATCCTTACCTTAATCATAAGGCTAAAACTATCTTTAATAAAACAAGGTGCAATAAAGGAAAGAAACTTTCATTATTACAAATACAAGTTTGGATATAACAATGAATTACAATAATAGGATGTAAATAAAGGGATACCATGGAAAAAAGAGTCCAAAATACATTTGGGTAAAAACACTATCTGAATAACATAACTCTTTGACCAAATGCCCAATAGATAACAAATCACTCTTCCCTGTACATTTCATCAAAAGTGACAAAATCATTTAGCTTGTCCTCAGAGACAAGCATAAAAGCATCAAGGTCCCCTACTCATGGGAATGAGAAACACTCGTAAGAAGGGTGGTCAGTATGTTGCATATTGAGAAAAGTAACAGGACTATCGAAATTAGGGATACAAATAACAACAATCATTCATAGTAGGTGATAAATACACATATATCTCTTATTAGATATAACCATTTTCATTCTTTTACATATGTAGAGTTTAAGAACCCAACTATTATTAAGCTAGTGGAACTATTTGAAGCACTTTCTTAGGAACTACACACATCGGCGACTATTATTATCTAATGGAATGGATCTAAAAAACATTACCTTCTTAGG
Organism: Tamarix chinensis; assembly: GCA_030549775.1. NCBI lineage: Eukaryota > Viridiplantae > Streptophyta > Magnoliopsida > Caryophyllales > Tamaricaceae > Tamarix > Tamarix chinensis. The sequence continues at coordinate 79,949,234 of CM060176.1, read as the reverse complement.
GTGGAATCATTCTGAGTCATTATTATCATCCGATGGAACGGATATAAATTATCACATTGGTCGTGACTCATGTACTCTTTCACTTCAAATATTTAGTGTCTTGTCCATTAGGTTTCTTAAGTCATATTCTTATTCATGATGAGTACAAGTGCCAATATTTTTAATCTAATGGAAATAAATGAAGCACCTTCTTAGGGATAACACACCTGAACCAATATTATCGCTCGGTGGAATAAATATGAAAACATCACCTTCTTAGAGAAAAACACTGCTGAGATACAATTATCATTTGGTTGAATAAATATAAAACATCACATTGGCCCTATCTATATGATCTTTTACTTTAAATGATTAATTCCTTATTTATTATTGATTCATACATATAGGAAACATTAAAATAGGCTAACACTTCACGCAGATTATGAGTTCTTTCTCTAGAGCTAAGGTCCTTATTACTCCAACCTTGATTTTACACTTTTCACATAACTTCTCCCATATTGATCATTTGCCCACCAAATTTAATATATATTCCTCAAATATTATTATTAATAAAATATCGGAAAGTAAAATTCTAAATCACTTATATTACACATGCGATAATAACCCAATCTCAAAAGTTATTATCCATAAGGCTCCCAAAACCTCGAGTTCAAAGGTGAATCATAAACTTTTCTAGAAGGCCCAAGAAATTACAAAATACAGTAGATGGCTCTAAAAGGTCAATATTAATAATATAAAAAAATCAGTGGACTAACACTAACATTTCACACATGTGATAATAGTCGCTTTGGTTTAAGGCTAATATTCCTAAATTAGCCCATTGTCATACTTCATTTATTATAAGTCATCCATAATTATCCCAAGCACTTCATAGAGATTTCTTTGCACTTTTAGGGTGACTAAGCACCCCTGAAGTTAAAGTAACACTTAAATTTATGCGAATCTCTCAAGTCTAGTAATATCATTTCCATAATCCATATTTTTCTCCAAAGATCTTACCATAATCATTTCACATTCATCATAACATAAATAAAGCCCACGGTATAATCATAATTCACATCAAATGTGTAACACCCTAAAAAATCACAAATGAAAATTTTCATTTGTTTAAAGAAAAGCTTATACCAAAAAGGGAGTGCTATTGCCATAATCAGTATAAGCCTAACCCTTGGCCAGCCTTATACTTATCATAAGGCTAAAAGATAAACATGAATATAGAAACATGATAGAAAACAATTAAAACATAAAGGAGTCTAACATTAAAATACAAAAATGGTAGAATAAGTGACAGTCAAATGTCAGTACAATAGCAAAACAATATACAAAGTAGGATCCCACTATAAGGGAATAAAAACATATTGTTAAAATGGAAAATATTCCGAAATACACTCTCTATTCCCAACCCTAGGACACCAGGGAATCACTCTGCCTCAACCAGCTCATCGTATACAACATAGTCCTCTAAGGCCTCATCACCTACCTACACAAATTCAAGAGGGGTCACTGCTCGTGGGAATTAGTAGGACCCATAATAAAGGTGGTCAGTTTATTACATAATGATTAAGGTATTAACGATAAGGCACAACAACACAAGACATAGATACAAGCATATAACATGATTTGTTAGGTCATTTACCTTTGCTAGAGTTTAAGCCATTAGTACCATAATTACACATTCTTGAATTGTATCCACTTGAGTACGAGAACCCCACTATTATAACCGATAGACCAAGAATATCTACCTAAGGACAAGACGCACCTAGCAATTATTATAATTGGTGAACTAGTAAATATATACAACCCAAGGGAAAAATACACCAAGCCACTATTATAATCGGTGGATCAATAAATATATACAACCCTAAGTCAAAATGCACTTGCCCACTATTATAATTGGTGGACTGAGAATATCTAACAAGTGTAAGATGCCCCTGGCCACTATTATAACCTATAAATTGATAAATATAAACAAATTAAAATGAATTCAAGAACTGGACATGAATTATCATGACACATGTCCGAAGGAGTCGATAGTTATCCAAACCCTATTTCCGCACAACTACGTACCCTAATAGAAAGACTGGATCGGATTGAACAGACAATTAACAATTCTTCGGAACCTATCCAGTCACCCCAGCCAAACAGACATACAAGGAACTTCCACATCGAACCAGAAATTTTCTCATCTTATGGCTCATCAGCCAAAACATGTTAGGATGGGACATCGACCTCGCCGACATCCAAGACGGTACGATCGAGAAGACAAGAACCTAAATAATATCAAACTAACGATCCCAGCATTTAGTGGGAAAAACGAACCTGACACATACTTGGACTGGGAAAGAAAAATAGAGTTGGTCTTTGACTGCTACAATTACTCAGATGAAAAAAAGATTAAACTCGCCATTATTGAGTTCACCGATTATGCCATCAATTGGTGGGATCAGCTTGTTACTAACCGGCGCCGAAACCACGAGAGATCGGTAAGAGATTGGAATGAGTTCAAAGGATTATTACGACGCAGGTTTGTACCTAACTATTACTATCGAGAACTCTACCAGAAACTGTAAAACCTCGTCCAGGGCCCTAGAAACGTTAACGAATATTATAAGGAAATGGAAATCGCAATGATTCGGGAAAACATAATCGAAGATAGGGAGGCAACCATGGCTAGATTCCTTAGTGGGCTCAACAAGGAAATAGCTGATAAACTTGAACTCCAACACTATGTGGATATCGAGGAAATGGTTAACTTAGCCATCAAAATTGAAAAACATATCAAAAAGGTCAGGACCTTTGAACCCCAACCCAAATTCCAATCCGGCCATTCAAAGAATCATACCTGGAAGCAGCGTCCTTGAAGTGAAGAAAGACCAAGGGTTTAATTCGATAATAAAGCAAGCACTCTTAAGGAAAAGGGTAAGGGACATACAAGTGGTAATTCTAGCAATGGACATTCAAGAAACATCAAATGTTTCAAATGCCTGGGGCATGGTCATATTACATCCGAATGTCCCAATAGAAAGGTGATGGTGGTTCGGCCAACAGGAGAGGTTGAGTCCAAGGATGATGAGCTTGTTGAACACTCCCCTACTCATGTTGACCCCTATGATAGTTACCCTGGCCATGATGAGGTACATGCTTCCGAGGGAGTACTACTTGTCGTACGACGTGCCCTGAACGTACATGCAACAGTTGATGACGAGCGAATACAAAGTGAAAATATCTTCCATACCAGATGTCGAATCAGTGACAAGTTATGTAGTTTGATCATTGATAGTGGTAGCTATGTTAACGCCGCAAGTGCTAGCCTAATTACCAAATTAGGGTTGACAGCCATGAAACACCCTCGACCCTATAAACTACAATGGCTCAACAACACGGGTGAGGTAAAGGTCTACAAGAAAGTATTACTTGCAATCCAAATTGGGAAATATACGGATGAGGTATTATGTGTTGTCATTCCCATGCACGCTAGTCACGTTCTACTTGGGAGGCCATGGTAGTTTGACAGGAAAGTAACACATGACAGGTATAAAAATAGCTACTCCCTTATCAAGGATGACAAAAAGATCACTCTAATGCCGCTATCACCCAAGCAAGTCCATGATGATCAACTCAAGCTTCAAGCCGAATTCAAAAGCATGAGGGAGGAGATAAATAAGACCTCAAAACCCAACATGGAAGGCTAGAATAAACCCCTATGTAACTTTTTTGCCCGAAAAAGGGACATCTCTTATGCCTTCTCTGCTAAGTTACCCATCTATATGCTCATGCGTACAGAATGTTATCATAGTGATTTCACCCTGCTTGATTCTGTGCCTGATAACGTGTGCTCCTTACTTAGTGAGTACTCTTGTAACACCCCAAAATTAACTAATTTTTTTTTTTCTTAAAGCGGAAGCAAATAAAAATAGAATCACTTAAAACTTGTGAATTCTGGAAATGTTACCGCCACACTTAGTACCAGACCGGTTCTCTCCGACCGTTCCAGTACCAAGTGCTAAGGCTAAGAAAAGAAATAATCAATACAATCCAATTTCCAAATAAGCATTAAACGGTTGTAAAACAATATCAGAGTACGCATCAAGAAATGTAATTCATTTCCAAAAGAGAATTAAACTTACAACCGATAAAAGGTTCGTTAAAATACTCAATCGAGTAATGAATTAGAAAATGGTAAATATTATACCAAAGAAATAACAAAAGGAATGAAATCGCGTAAAGAATGAATACGGCCACAACACTCTCGAATTTCGAGCCAAACACGCTCAACACTCAGCCCCAACTGATATCTCACCCACCTGCACAAATCAGAAGGGCATACTACTCGTGGGAATGAGCAGAACCCATAAAAAGGGTGATCAGTACGCTACGTACTGAGTAAGGTAACCGAGCACTAAGGCCAACACACAAGCACATAATCCATGCAGATTAATAAAAGATCATAAAGACCATCATCATATCATCATATCGACCAATCATTCAAGTACATACATAAAGGCCTAATCATAGTCCAAATTAATTACTTAATTAATCTTTTATCGGAATTCGATACACATTATGTCTTTTTATCAAATCCATGTGAAAACGGAAGCCCCCACTATTATAGCCGGTGGATCGGAGGCGCATAGGGTATCATACCCTAACCACTATTATAGCTGGTGGATCGGATACATATAGGACTACGCGTCCTAACCACTATTCCTAACCGATGTATCGGTTGGCTCCGGCACACATGGTGTTCTACTGTAAGTAATTAGTATCTTTTAGGCATTTTAGCAAAATTCTGGTTTGCGGTTGTTGATCTCGGGAACCCCCACTATTATAACCGGTGGATCGGTTATGCATAGGACATTATGCCCTAACCACTATTATAGCCGGTGGATCGGTCACACATAGGGTAAACACTCTAACCACTATTCCGAACCGGTGGATCGGTTGGTCCTGTCTCAACGATCTTCCACTTTAAATAATTAGTGTCTTAAGTATCTTATTCAACGGCTTTCACCCTAGACATGCATGAATCACTCCTTTAACACTTCACACATTGTAACTCATAAATTCCATCCTCATGACTCCACTTTAATCACCAAAAAAACACCTGATAACGCAAAAACCCTAAGGAGTTGCACCAAACCCTAATTATCCACACGAACCCTAGCTCGGTTTCCTACGTACCCATATAATGCTCCACGCACTATTTTCCCTTCAAATGTTCAATCACCCAAACAACACTTACATTACTTTCCTCAAATCCCAAATCAGCGTTCCATACGTAAACTTTACTCTCATACAAACTTTACACATCCCATGCAATTATTAACTTCCATGCAAACCCTAATACCACCATACAACCATTAACCATTATGCAAAACCCAATATCTCATCATACAAAACCCTAAATTCATTCCACATAACCCAAAGATTCATTCATACCAAACCCTAGATTCAAACCATATAAAACCCAATGATTCATCCATACCAAACTAAGTATCCATCCTTACCAAACCCTAAGTTCAAACAATACACAACCCAAAGATTCATTCACAAAAAACCCTAAATTCAATCCATACCAACACAAAGGTTCAAATCATAGAAAACCCAAAGATTTTTCCACATAATACAATTGATTAGATTCTCCCCTTTCATAACCACAAATTAGATTCTCCGCTACAAGACCATAAGTTAGATTCTTCCCCATAAAATCATAAATTAGAATCTCCCAAGCAAAACCATAAATTAAATTCTCCCAAACAAATCATAAATTATATTCTCCCAATCATATCATAAACTAGATTCTCCCATATGACATCATAAATTACATTCTTCCAAACAAAACCATGCATTAGATTATTCCTTATAAATTCATAAAATTAGGTCAACTCACTTCCCTTAGTTAACTTCTTTCCCCATCCTCCTTTTTCATCCTTTCTCTTAGATAAAATGATATCAACATCCTCACATGCATGTCTTACAGGTTCATACACAAATAATACACATGCCATACGAAAACATACTTCAACTCCACGTCATATCATATACGGCATAATTAATAATCATAAACATAGAATGCATAGCATACGAGGCACACAATGCACATTAGCACATAAAAGGCCTTAGCACCCCTTACCTGAAACGACACCGGTCTTGGAGCACGTTCCTACGCCTCCTTAGGGCTTTGACCAAATAATAACATATTAATAAAATAACTTTAACAAAATTCTAACTTTGCTAAAGACATAAAAATAATAGAGATATTATAAACCTTGATAATATAGGGTTAAATATTTTACCCTAATGATAATAATGATACTAATATAATAATATCAAGGATAATAAAACTAATATCAATGAGAATAATAATAATAATAATAATAATAATAATAATAATAATAATAATAATAATAATAATAATAATAATAATAATAAGCTTTAAAATTTAAAGTGGGGTTTCGACCCTACTTATAACTAATGACTTACCACTTATTTAATATAAATAATAAAATTATTAACATATATAATAATATTAAATTAATAAATATAATAATAATATTATTATTAATGGTTATAATAACAGTAGAAATAATAATACTAAAATAAATAAGTGCAAATGTTAATACAAAATTATGGCCTAAGATTTTCCAGAATAATTAATAAAATGATAATAATAATTATTCTAATAATTATAATATTAATAATAATAATAAGAATGATAATAATCCTATAATAATTCAATTAATAACTTAAACTTCGAAACTAACAATAAAATTGTTTTATTACCACTCTCCACCCTGCAAGTACAATTGAGCATAAATTTTACATCAAATAATAATAAAACATAGTAAGAATATAAATATTAAGAATAATAATAATGGTACTTATATGCAAATAATTGAAATAAATTAAATCAAGGCTTATAATAATATGGAAAATGGTTGAGAGGGTCTAGGGTTCAACCTTAAGCTGGTGGGGATAGGTGGCACCGGCGGTGGTTCATGGCGGCGGCGGCGGTGGACGGAAAAATAGAAGAACATAGAAATAGATGGATGATGGGAAAAAGATAGGGAGAATTGAGGTGATATAAGAGGTTTTTATTGTTGCCCAGGAGTAGAGGGACAAAATGATGGTGGTGGTGCAGCCAAAGGTGGCGGCGCACGGCGGTGGAAGGCGGTTTCAGGCTTCGGGGTCAAAATTCCGGCGAAACGAGCATCTAACTTTGCATGATTATTTAGGCTTGTACAAGAAGAATCGAGAGATGAAAATAGTTTAGTTAGTTAGAGCACGTTGCAGGAAAGAATTTGGCATGCGGAGGTGGCGCTTAGGTTGGCTATCGGCGGAGGAAACGGCGTCTAAAGTCTTGACGATGGCAGCTCTCACCGAGGGTTTCGGGGAAGAAAAAAAAATCCAAAAGTCCTACCATTAGGCTATTTATAGATGTTGGAATGGATAAAGAGGAGCTGGAGGTCGACATGGAAGTGTTAAATGCAAGAATTTGGGTGGCCTGTGGCAGTAATGGCTCGACTTCCGTTTTGGGGTGGTTCGAATTTCTCACGCTAGTATAGACAAAACGGACGATATTTAACGTCCAATAATTATATCAAGTTATTTCTGGAGTTAATAGGAAGACAAAGAGATAAGAAACGGCCGGTATTAATCACCGTAGCCGGAGATGCCATTGATGGAGGCCGTTGTTGCAGCGTCGTCGACTGAGGAGGGAGGAGGAAGAAGGAAGAAGAAGAGGAGGGGGCCGGTCGGCCGGAAAAAGAAAGAAAAGCGGAAGAACCGGGCCGGTTCCCGCGCGGTCGAGGGTTTTAAATGAAATGTTGCGTCCCAAGTAAAAGAGAGACGGAACGCCGCGCATAGAGGGGCGGAAGAAGGGTACGAATTTGCTTAAATGAAACGACGAGCTTCGGCGTAATATGGAACGAAACACAGGGTTCCACGGGCGGAGGCAGGATACGCGGCGCGGGCTGGGCTGCGCCGAAGGAAAGGAAAGAAAAGGGAAGTGGGCCGCGGCTGGCCCATTCGGGGAAAAGAAGAGGAAAAAGAAAAAGAAGAAAAAGAAAGAAAAAGAAAGGAAAAAGGAGGAAAGAAAAAGAAAGAGGGAAAAAGGAAAAGAGAAAATAATTAGATTAGGGCCAATTAAATTAATCTGAAAATTTAGGATATTTAAAATAATAATATTTAAATAAAATAATATTTAAATCCCTTTTTAGGCTAAATTTGGATTTTTAAAAGATTTTCCATAAATTCCATTTTAATTAGCAAAATACCCAAATTTTCTTCCATTAAATTATTTATAAAACTAATATTCATTTGTAACCATTTTCTCCTCCTTATTTTAAATAAAATAATTTATTTAAATAAATTCCCAAATTAAAATCCTTAATTAGCTCAAATACTCAAATTCCTCCTAATTAAAATACTTATAAATTTATTCTTTATTTTTCCTAATAAATTTTATTTTATTTTAATTAAAATAATTTATTTAATTAATCTTTATGACAAAACCTCATTTAAATATAATATTTAGAATTAGGAATTTTCGGGGCATTTCAACTCTAAGCTCTTTCCCGAAGAAATTCCAAAAGGGTCACCTCCAATTAGAGGAATCGAGCATCAGATTGATTTCATACCTGGCGCCTCCATTCCCAATATACCTGCATATCGAGCTAGTCCTAAGGAAGTGGTCAATCGCACTCTTGGTAACATGCTTCGAACTATCCTGGATAATAACATTAAGGATTGGGGATCCCACCTACCACATGTGGAGTTCGCATACAATCAGACCATCCACTCCATCACCAAGAAGACTCCCTTTGAAATTGTCTACGGGTTTAATCCTCTTTCACCACTTGATCTTATCCCTTTACCCATAACCGATTATACTAACTTTGATGCAGAAAGAAGGGCGCAATCCATAAGATCATTACATGAGTCAGTGGAGAAACAAATAAACCAACGTAATCATCAAATAGCAAGCACAACAAACAAACACCGCAAGAAGATTATATTCGCTCCAGGAGATCTTGTGTGGGCCCATTTACGAAAATAAAGGTTTCCTACCCAAAGGAAATATAAACTAGCACAAAGAGGCGACGGTCCCTTTACCATCTTAGAACGCATTAATGATAATGCTTACAAGATAGATCTTCCACGAAAATATGGCAGTATATGTGACACTTTCAATGTTTCTGACCTATCTATAAGTGAGAGAAAAGGGAAGAAGAGGAGATAGAGGATGGATAATGTTTGAAAAGTGCCTTTGGGAAATTTTAGCTAAATAAAATGATAAAATTACCTAAATAGTGTAAAAATGATCCCAAGGCACCAAAATCTTCTCATTAGTATAAATAGATTCTTATGATTTGTTTTATTAACATTACAAAATATTTCAAATCAAAATTAGAATAAGATCTATAATAGCAAGACAACTAGTTGATCGGTTTAAAAAAAAATAGTCTACTAGTTTATAGAAAAAATAAAATTTCCAATGAAAGTCCTTTCCAAAATCAAAAGTTATTTATTTTATATCAACATAAATTTAAATATAATTTGAAGAATTTAGAGCTGGGTATTTTACTCCATGCCCATCTTATCAAAGTAAAGACAAGTAACTTGGTCAGTTGATCATCTACTACCCAAATTACATCAAAACATCTCCTTTTCCCAGGTAACAAACTAACAAAGTACATGGAAATGGAGTCTCACTTCCACCGAGGCATCTCTAATAGTAGCAAAGGCCCTATTATCCACTTATGTTCATCAATGACCATTTAACAAGTAAATAACCTTGAAATAAACTTAGCTACATCTATCCACATCCCTAACCGGTGATACATATTCTTGAGGTCCCTATATAATTTATATATCTAAGGATGGACATAATGAGGTGTATAATTACCCTCCTCAAGTATCCTAATAATATCCTATTTCCATAAACCCTAATTATAATCAGTAAATATTTATATTATAATTACTAATTATTTTAATATATTTATATCCTCTTTTAAGGTAGAAAATTTAATTTGGTTAAAATATACTAGAGGATGTGTACTAAATTTTTCAACCTTGTTTGGGTCTTAACTGGTATCTATTTCATCCAGTAAACATAGCTTGAAAACCTAATAAATTTTTCCTATATACTTTAACATAATTATTTGCCTATAATTTATCCAAACATATCCCCTAATAAGTATAAGGAATTATCCGTACCATCACCGTACTTCCTATACCTCAACACCTTCATCCTACGCACCATCACTCTACACTATTTTCACCATACCTCCCCTATCCCCCATGTGTTCCTTTAGTTATTCTCCTCTTATTTTCCCTCCATTCCTCCACCATTCTAAAAAATTTATCCTCTCTCTCTTGTGTTGTTACAAATCTTATGCAAATCTGTAAATCTTCTACCTCTCTTCATCTCTATTTCTCACCAAATTCTTCTCACTATTCTTCCCCATCATTTTCTACAATTGCATATTTGTGTCGGTGTAGGTTATTGTAAATTCTTGCTGTTGCATGTGAGAAAACAAACCTGCAAGAAAACCATCGCCTAGCAATCTTCAACCATTTCTTGCCTCTTGATTTAATTCTTGAATCTTCAATGAGTTCTTGGTTGACGGTTTTAAATCTTGCAACAATTTTTGAAGATATACACAGCTTCAACCAGAGAAAATCATCCATTCCTTTTCAACATCATCTTCCCCCTTTCCTTCTTGTAGAGCTTCGACCAGTTTCCTTTCTTAACTTCTAACCATTACTTTGACTTCTACCAATCCCTTCCTTTTCTTTCCTTTATTCATTTTTCCATTTTCTTAATAGATTATCTATCCATTTCTATTTCTCCACGTACCATATTAATCAAGGATAAAACCCCTGGCATCCCTGGTATGATAGAACTTGGTTCAAAGGATTAGAGAATTTTTTTAACTTCGGTTCTTATCTTTTACTCTCTAATTTCAATCATAATCTTCTTCCTCCTATTCTTCATATCTTCTAGTGGTATGTAATAAATATCTTAAAATTGAATATTCCACTTCATTGAAGGAGATCTGACGGCCTTTTTTATTATTTTATGTGGCTTGATTGAGTGTCACAAAAGAGAACAACATTTGGCCACTTTCCTAGCAAGAGTACATGCAGTGTCATTCTGCCACTTTTCCTTCTGTTTGTGCATGACTAAATTAGCCAGGTATTGAATAATATTTGCTTGAGAATTAGAAAAACCTTTTCTGTTTTGTTTGGCTACAAGGAACTTCCAACACCTAAACATTTTGTTACATTCTTTTAGGGAAGAAAGAAGTGTGTTTTACTTTCACTATGGCAATTGAAGAGGTTTTTTCTTTAGTAAAGTCTATCATGAGTCTAACCACATGTATGGATGCTCAAATCCATAATAAAGCAACACTTCAACAATAATTACAAAGTGTGGAAGCATGCTAGCCAATCAAGAGAAGTCTCGTCCATGGCCAAATTAAATGGAAACCACACAAGATAGTGTGGATGGAAAGATGAGGCATGCTGTCCAAGTAAAAGGAGCATGTGGATACTCAAACATGCATCAAACCAAAGATTGAGAGGAAGAGATGATTTCTTTTGGCTCCAGCAATCATAGAAGACGACATCTATTCAAAGTAAGACATGCATACAATGAGGATCAAGGTATCAAACTTGACCTTCCTAAATTTTATGGTGAATTGAATGTGGAATTATTTTTGGAGTGGTTGCATGAAATTGAAGCTATATTTGAATTTAAGGAGTATGATGATAAGAGAAAATGTAAGCTTTCTACTCTTAAGTTCAAAAGATTTACTAGGATTTGGTATGACAACTTAAAAAAGGCTAGAGAAAGGCAAGAGAAATCAGAAACTAAATCTTGGGAAAAACTTAATAAAACCCTATGAAAAAATTTGTGCCTAGATAATATGAACAAGATATGCATATGAAAATTACAACATTAAAGCAAATATTATTTAGTGTAGAAGAATAAACTAGAGAATTTGAAAAACTAGCACTTATTTGTGCTGTCCAAGAAAGGAAAGAACAATAATGTGCTAGATGGCTTGAATAACTAGATAAGTGATAATGTTTATATGTATTCCTATGATTCTCTTGATTACTTGATTAAGTTGGATTTAAAATTTGAAAGACAAACTAAATCAACCAAAGCCTATGTTAACTCTAATGTTTGAACTTCAACTAAATCCTATTCGAATACCTTTACACCTAAATCAACATCTTCATATGATAAAAAGAATAATTGAGATAATAAAGGTAAAAATTAGGTATTTGAAATGTCTAATAAAAAATGCTTCAAATATAGAGGATATGGACACTTTGCTAGAGAATTTCCTAACCAAAGAGCCTTAACCTTAAATGAAATACAAAAAATTGAACCATGTAGTGATGATGAGAATCTAGAAATTGAATCTCCTAATGAGATCTTAACCATGGGTGAAGAAGAAGGAGACCCATGTTTTTTGATTCAAAGAGTGTTACAAATCCAACCGAACGTGACACCTACTCAAAGGAAGAAAATTTTTAAGACTAAATTTAAAATAGGTGACATAGTTTGTAGACTCATTATTGATAGTGGTTCATGTACAAATGTTTCTATTGAAGCAATAGTTAAGAGACTTGGTATAGATACTACTAATCATCCTAAACCATATTCTTTAAAATGGCTAAACAAATATAAAGGAGAAAAAGTAATCAAAATAACCCTAGTCACACTTTGTATTAGAGACTACCATGATGAAGTTCTGCCTATGGATGCTTGTGGATTACATTTAGGAATACCATGAAAATATGATAGAAAAGCAACTCATGACGGAGTAACTAATGAATATGTGATGAAAAAGGAAAATAAGTGTATAGATTGACACCTTCTTTATGTGATCATATGCCTTTTAGTGATGATAAAAGGAGATTATTTTTAATAAAATGGCTATGAAAAAATGCATAGAAGAACAAGGAATTTGCTATGCTTTAGTTGCTAAAGATTCTAAACTTGGGGAGCAACAAATTTAAAATCATAATATAACTAAGCTACTTGATAAATATCATGAAGTATGTCCTAATGATTTACCTCCTGGATTACCATCTAAAAGAGGTATAGAACTTGCCATTGATCTTATTCCTAGAATGCCTCTTCCAAATAAAGCAACTTATAGATGTAATCGAGAGGAAGATAAGGAATTACAAAAATAAATCCAAGAGCTTATGGATAAGGGATTTATGATAGAAAGTATGAGTCCTTGTAGTGTTCCTCCTTTACTAGTGTAACACCCCAAAATTCACTAAATTTTCTTTTTTAAAAGCGGAAGCAATTAAAATAGAAATACTTAAAACCTGTGAATTCTGAGCATGTTACCGCCACACTTAGTACCAGACCGGTTCTCTCCGACCGTTCCAGTACCAAGTGCTAAGGCTAAAGAAAATATTAACAATCAATTACAAAATTAATATTAGCTAAACTTCAAATAATCATTAAACGGTTGTAAAACAAAATCAGAGTACGCATCAAGAAATGTAATTCATTTCGAAAAGAGAATTAAACGTACAAACGATAAAAGGTTCATCAAAATACTCAATTGAGTAATGAATTAGAAAATGGTAAATACTATACCAAAGAAATATCAAAAGGAATGAAATCGCATAAAGAATGAATGCGGCCGCAACACTCTTGAACTCGAGCCAAACATGCTCAACACTCAGCCCCGACTGATGGCTCGCCCACCTGCACAATTCAGAAGAGCATGCTACTCGTGGGAATGAGCAGCACCCATGAAAATGGTGATCAGTACGTACTGAGTAAGGTAACCGAACACTAAGGCCGACACATAAGCACATAATCCATGTAGGTTAATAACAGGGCAATCCAACATAACAACATAAAGGTATATGAACAATTCAGGTGAAAGTACAAAGGCCCATATAATCCAGATTAATTGTTTAATTAATATTTTACCCGAAGTCAATTCACACCATGTCTTTTATCAAATCCATGTAATCACTAGAACACCCCACTATTAATACCGGTGGCCAATCACTTACGAGACAAGATCCACACCACTATTATTTGCCGGTGGACCGGTCACTTGTGGGACAAAGTCCACACCACTATTATTTGCCGGTGGACCGGTCTGGTTCCTACTCACATGGGGTTCCACTGTAAGTAATCAATATCTTTTAAGTGTATTTAACAAACTCGGGTTCATTTTTATTAAGCTCGAGTCCCCCACTATTACTCACCGGTGGACCAGACACTTGCGGAACAAAGTCCACACCACTATTATTTGCCGGTGGACCGGTCTCACATAGGGTAATAACCCTAACAACTATTCCTAACCGTTGGATCGCTTGGACCCGACTCAATAATATTTCGCTTTAAGTGATTAATATCTTAAATATTATATTCAAAGATTTCACCCTGGACATGCATAAGTCATCACACATCACAAATCATAAAATTCCACCATCATAATTACACTTAAGTCACCACATACACATGATAACACAAAAACCCTAATTAGCCACCACATACCTTAATCAACTACAACAAACCATAGTTAACCACTCCAAACTCTATTTAACCATACCAACCATAATTACCCACTCCACACCTTAGTTAATCATAACAAACCACAATTATCCACTCCAACCTTAGTTAATCACAACAACCCAGAGTTCAGTACTCCAAACCCTAATTCAGTCTCTTCTGTACCCTCATAATGCTCCACGTACTATTTTCCTTCCAAAATAGTTCAACACCCAACTAACACTTACATTACCTTCCTTACATCCCAAATTAACTTTCCACACGTAAATTTCATACCCATGCAGACATTAGTCTCCCCATGCAAACCTTCAAACCTTTTCATGCAAACCCAAAAATTCCACGTGAAACCCTAAATTCAACCATGCAAACCCTAATACCACCATACAGCCATCAATGCCACCATGTAAACCCTAATACCACCATACAACTATAGATACCACCATACAAACCCTAATTCCGTCATACAAAACCGTAGATTCAAATCACATAAAACCGAAGATTCATCCTTACCTTACAATTGATTAGATTCTCCTACATAAAATCATAACTTAGAATCTCCCAAGCAAAACCATAATTTGGATTAATTGGATTTCCCCAAACAAATCATAAATTAGATTCTCCCAATCAAATCATAACTTAAGTTCTCCCATATAATATCATAAATTACATTCTCCCAAATACATCATAAGTTATATTCTCTCCCACGAAACCCTACATTTTCCATATTATTCTTCCTCTCATAAATCATTAAAATACTTAGGTATACTCACATCTCTTGGTCAACTTCTTTCTCCACCCTCATTTTTCATCCTTTCCCCCGTACAAACCATACCAACATTCTCACATGCATGTCTTTTAGGGTCACATGCAAACACATACTATTCCATACACATGCCATATAGCAACACAAAAGCATGCTTGGACACCATGCCATACCAAATATGCAATAATTACAATAATAACATAGGATGCATAACATATAAGGAACACAATGCACATTAGAGCACAAAAGGCCTTAGCACCCCTTACCTAAAATGTCACCGGTCTTGGAGCACGCTCCTACGCCTCCTTAGGGCTTTGACCAAATAATAACATACTAATAAAATAACCTTAACAAAATTCTAACTTTGCTAAATAAAAATAAGAGAGATATTATAAACCTTGATAATATAGGGTTAAAGACTTTACCCTAATAATAATAATGATACTAATATAATACTATCAAAGATAATAAAACTAATATCAATGAGAATATAAATAATAATAACAATAATAATAATAATAATAATAATAATAATAATAATAATCATAATAATAACAATAGTAATAACAATAATAACATTATTAACAATACTAATGCTAAAATATTTGTATTAATAATAATGGAATAAGAATAATAGAAATTTGAAATATAAAATAATAATAAGAATTATACTTATAACATATTAATATTAATAATAGTAATAAAAGAAATAATAAGGGAAATAATAATAAAATCGAATTAAAATACAATAAGGCTTCAACCCTCAACATAAATAATAATGAAAATAATAATAATAATAATACATATTAAGAATATAAATATTAAGAATAATAATAATGGTATTTATATGCAAATAATTGAAATAATTTAAATCAAGGCTTATAATATTATGGAAAATGGTTGAGAGGGTCTAGGGTTTAACCTTAGGCTGGCAGGAAGCAGCGGCACCGGCGGTGGTGCACGGTGGTGACCGGTAAATGGGTCTAAGAGGGAAAAAGATGAAGAACAAGAGAGAAAGAGAAAGGGAAATATTAGAATAAGGTTATGGTTCGGTGGAGGAGAATTATAGGGAGTTTTTGAGGGGTTCAGATGGCAGTGGAAGTGGCAGAAACGGCGGTAGACGGCGGCTTGAAGGTTTTGGGGGTGAAAATTCAGGCGAGACGAGAAGCCAACTTGGCATGACTATGGAGGCCCATGCAAGAAGAATCGAGAGGTGAAAATGGTTTAGTTAATTAGAGGAAATTTTAGGGAAGAAAATGGAATGTTTTTGTGGCGCTGAGGTTAGCTTTCAGCGGAGGACGATGCATCTTAATTTGCGGTGATGGGAGCCCTCGCTGAGGGTTTCGGGGAAGAAAAATCTTCCACAACTCCTACAATCAGGCTTTTATGGATTTTAGATGGTATAATAGGGTTTTGGGGGTCGGCAGGAAGTGGTTAGATAATATGGTTTGGGTGGCCGGCGCTAGAAAACGGCCGACGATTCCTTGGTTTTGGTCGAAGGTTCGTGGGCCTGGGGAGAGGACACGGGCAAGAGTTAACAGACGAGAGTTGTGCCAATTTAATCCTCGAGTCAAGAGGAATACATAGAGACCAGAAACAGACAGTTAATGTCACTGTGGCTGGAGACGCCATTGAAGATGTCGGGACTGCACCATTGTCGACGGAGGAGAATGGAGGAAAAAGGAAGAACGGAGGGAGGCGGCCGGTCGGCCGTGGAAAGAAAAGAAAAGGGGAGAAGAATCCGGGTGGTCGGGCGCGGTCAAGGATGCGACTAAATGGAACGCTGCTTTCCAACGAAACAAAAATGGAACGCCGCGCAGAGAGGGGTAGAAGAAGGGCGACGGCGCGAGGGTAACAGATTAAATTAAACGGTGATTTTCGGTGGTAACTGGAACAAAACGCAGCGCATAGACAAAAGAAGAAAGACACCGCGTGGGCTGGGCCGAAGGAAAGGAAGGCCAGGCCCAGTCGGTGAGGAAAAGAAAAAGAAAAAGAAAAGGAGAAGAAAGAAAAAGAAAGAAAAAAAAAGGAAAAAGGGAAAAAAGGAAAAGAGAAAAAGAGAAAATAAGGGGTTGGTATAATTAAATTAATTAGGATATTTAGATTATTTCATGATAATAATATTTAAATAAAATAATATTTAAATCCCTTTTTAGACTAAATTAGGATTTTTAAAAGATTTTCCATAAATTCCATTTTAATTAACAAAACACCTTAATTTTCTTCCATTAAATTATTTATAAAATAATATTAATTTGGAACTATTTTCTCCTTCTTATTTTAAATAAAATAATTTATTCAAATAAATTGCCAAATTAAAATCTTTAATTAGTCAAAATACCTAAATTCCTCCTAATTAAAATACTTATAAATTTATTCTTGATTTGTCCTAATTAATTTTCTTTTATTTTAATAAAATAATTTATTAAATTAATTTTTATAATAAAACCTCATTTAAATATAATATTTAAAATTAGAAATTTTCGGGGCATTTCAACTAGTGCCTAAAAAAGATGGTGCTCTGCATATGTGTATAGATTCAAGGGCAGTGAATAACATTACTATCAAATATCATTTTCCTATGCCTAAGTTAAATTATATCCTAGATGAACTTTGTAGTGCACAAGTATTTTCCAAAATTGATTTGATAAGTGGTTATCATCAACTGAGGATTAGAGATGCAGATGAGTGGAAAACTACTTTTAAAACGAAATAATGTCTCTATGAGTGGATGGTTATGCCTTTTGGGTTATGTAATGCACCTAGCTCATTTATGAGGTTTATGAATAATATACTATGACATTTACGTTGTGATTTTATTATTGTATATTTGGATGATATTCTTGTTTATAGCAAAAATGGTCATGATCACCCAGTGCATTAGAGGAAATTGTTTGATAAGCTAAGGGAAGATAAACTTTATGGAAAACTTGAGAAATGTGATTTCATGCTTCCAAGTTTAGTTTTCATAGGCTATATTATTAGCGGTGAGGGTATTAAAGTAGATCCTAATAAGAATAGTGCTATACAAGAATGGCCTATCCCTAAAAATGATCATGACGTGAGAAGTTTTCATGGGTTAGCTAGTTTTTATAGGAGATTCACCAAGGATGTTTCTACTATAGATACACCTATTACACAACTCTTGAAAACTAGTGAATTTTATTGGGGACAAGAAGCTACTTAAGCCTTTGGGACCCTCAAAACTAAACTTTGTAATTCCCCTATATTATCTCTACCTACCTTTAACCTTCTTTTTGAAGTAACTTGTGATGCTATTGGAGTTGGAATAGGAGGTATACTCTCATAGGAAAAGAAACCTATAGCATTCTTCTATGATAAGTTGAATGGAACCAAACTTAACTATTCAACTTATGACAAGGAATTCTTTACCATTATATGAAGTCTAGAGACATGGAGTCATTATCTGAGACCAAAACCCTTTATGTTACATTTGGATCATGAAAGTTTAAAATACTTACATAGTTAAAAGAAAGTTACTCCAAGACATGCAAAGTGGGTGAGTTTCTTACAATCCTTTGTGTTCTCTGTCAAACATTTAGATGGAAAACAAAATGTAGTAGCTTATGCTCTTTCTCGTAGATCTACATTACTTTTTATGATGGACGCAAAAATCTTAGGTTTCGAAATGTTAAAAGAATTGTATCCTAAAGATCAAGATTTTAAAGATATATTTAGTTCATGTAGAGAGAGTGGATTCCATGGTAGTTACGTCATATAACATGGATTTTTATTTAGACTAAATAAACTTTGTATTCCTAGATCTAGTATTCGAGATTTACTAATTAAAGAAATACCTAAAGGTAGCATTGCAAGACATTTTAGTATATATAATACTATGGAATTGTTATAGGAAATTTTCTATTGGCCATGAATGGTTAAAAATGTACAAGCTATGATAAGTAGATGTTTTACATGTCAAAAATGTAAGAGTTAATTTCATAAAGGCTTATACACACCTTTACCACTTTATCCTAGGTTTACTAATAACACAACGTAGTAAAGATTCTATTCCTATGGTAGTAGATAGATTTTCTAAAATGGCTCATTTTATTCCATGCATATTACTGACTTGTATTTTAGAGAGATTGTTAAATTTCATGGTGTGCCTAAAAGCATAGTCTCATATCGGAATATTAAGTTTGTGAGTTATTTTTGGATAACTTTATAGCATATGCTTGGTACTAAATTGTTATTTAGCACTTCACATCATCCACAAACGGATGGTCAAACTGAGGTAACTAACCAAACTCTTGGTACATTATTAAGTGGTTTAGTTAATAAAAGTACTAAGGATTGGGATGTTAAGTTAGTTCATGTGGAGTTTGCTTACAATCGAAATCGATCAAGTATTACTCAAACTAATCCGTTTGAGGTGGTTTATAGAGTGAATCCACACATGCCAATCAATATGATTCCTTAAAGAAAGGTGAATTAGAAAATATGAAGCTAAGGATAGAGTCAAAATTTTTCAATAGCTTCATCAGAAAAAAAAAACTAATATTGAAAAAGCTAAATCCAAGTATAAAGCTTAAGAGAATAAGCATAGAAACCCACAGGTATTTTCTCCCAATGACTTAGTTTTGGTACATTTGCGTAAAGAAAGATTTCCTAATTTATGTAAAAATAAACTAATGCCAATAGCTGATGGAACTTTTTAAATACTAAGAAAGTATGGGGATAATGCTTATAAAATTGAACTTCCAGATTATTATGGTGGAATTTCAAGAACTTTTAATATTGGTGATGAAATGCCCCGAAATTTTCTAATTTAAAATATTATATTGAAATAAGGTTGTATTTGAAAATTTAAGTTAACAAATTATTTTATTAAAATAAAAGAATATTTATTAGGGCAAATTAATAAGAAATTTTATAAATATGTTAGGTAAAGGAAATTTGGGCATATTATCTAATTAAAAATTTTAATTTGGAAATTCATTTAAATAAATTATTTTATTTAAATTAAGAAAGATAAAATAGTTTCAAAATAATTTTAATTTTATAAATATTTAAATTAAATAAAATTTGACCAATTTATTAATTTAAAATGAAAATTTTGGAAAAATCCTTTAAAAAGCCTATTTTAGCCTAAAAAGGGATTTAAAACTTATTTTATTTAAATATTATTAATTTTAAATATGCTAAATATTCTGATGTTTTTAATTTGACCCAACCTAATTATTTGTCTTTTCCTTTTTCCCTTTTTTCTTTTCTTTTCTTTTATTTTCCTTTTTATTTCCTTTTCTTTCTTTTAATTCTTCTTTGCCGAATTGGGCCTGTTGCGCGACCCAATTCCTATTCTTCTTTCCTTTCTCTTCGGCGCGGCCCAGCCTGCGCGCCGTCGCCGTCCTCCCTCTCTCCACGCAACATTTGACTTCTTTCTCCCACATAAACGCCGCGTTTTATTTCATTTTCTTTACCGTCACCCGACAGCCCGGAACGCCGTTCTTTATTCCGTTTTGCACCCAAACCGCTTCATTTCATTTAATCTCCTTTACCCTCGCGTTTAATCGCCCAATCTCCCTCCCCTTTTCTTTCTTTACTCCCCCGCGAACCGCCAGGTCCAGCACCCCCACCTTCTTCTTCTTCCTCTAGCCCGATGCCATAACTACCAGCACCTCCATTTCTCCCCGAAAATGGCGCCGCCAGCCACATGTGGCGTGACTGGCTCGTCTCCCGCTCATTTTATTCCTCTCAACCTTCACGTTAATTTTAACTGTTCCACTCCCCCTCTCATCCCCATGTTTTGCCCCATTTCTCTCACGAAGGTCGGAAAAATTCAAAAACATTACCGCCAACCTTCAGCTCGAATAAACCAATTTCAACTCCTGGTAACCTCCCAAATTCAACCTTAACCTCCACAACTATAAAAACCATCCTCATAACCTAGATTTGGGATTTTTATTTCCACGAAACCCTAAGTTCAGATCGTGCGCCACCGCCCCATTAGATGACTATTACTCAACCTCCGGCCAACTTCAACGCCTCGTCTTGCTCCCAATCTCTTCCCTACAATACCCTCTAATTAACTAAACTAACAAAAACCTTCGATTCATCTTGTACAAGCCTCCATAATTGCACAAAGTTGGTTAGTTGCTTCAATAGAATATTTCACCCCGAGACGTTGAACCACCTTCCACCACCACATGCGCTGCTTCTAACACCTTTCAAACCAACCATTAACTCTTGATAAATCTCCTCCACAGACCCATAGATTTATTTTATTTTTCTCCTTCCCCTCACCTCTTTTTCTTCATTTTTAACCCTCTTAGATCCATTTTCCGGCCACCTCCGAGAGCCACCGCCGGTTCCACCTACATCCTCCGACTCAAGGTGAAGCCCTAGACATTTTAAACACTTAGTTTTGAATTATTGATAATTATTCTATTTTTAGCCTAAATTTTAGTGTTAATTCAACTTTAATTATTATTATAATAATAATAATTATTATTATTGATATTGACTGTATTATAATTTCTAAATTTTGTTGAGACGTCTAGGAGTATTATTGAGTAAGATATATTATATATCTTGGCCTTTACTTATTTAATTAAATTTTTACATGTTTAATGTTAATAATAATAATAATAATAATAATAATATTATTATTATTATTAGTGTAATTATTGGATTGATATTGTAATTATTTCAGGAGGGGAAGAGACCTAAACTTTTAATTAGGTCTCACACTTTTACTATTCATTAGTATTATTAACATTTTTAACATTATTTTAATTATATTATTATTATTATATTTATTAAATTATATTATAAGTATATATATATTGTTAATATCATTATTACAATTTTGAATGATGTTAGTATTATTAAAGTGGGGTGGTTAGAAATCCAAATTGTAATTTTAAGAACTTTGATATTATTAATATTTAATATTTTACTAATAAAAAAGTATCATTAATAGTATTATACCTTATTAATATTATTATTTATTTTTATTACTATTATTATTAATATTTTTATTATCATCATCATCATCATCATTATTATACTATCATTTCTATTTTGGGTGAAGGATAGAAACCCTTAGATCACCACCCTCTTCGAATGAAAATAATAAATTAATTGTAATAGTTTCTATAGTTAATTTTTTAGTAGTAGTATTTTAATTAAAAACCAAATCTTGGAATAAGTTAGAGGATAATAAAATTATATAAGAGAGTCTAATTCTAGTATGCTTTGATATAATAGGCAAAGCCAATCAAATCCCTCAAGTGAAATAGGAGCGTGCACAAAGACCGGTGACATTTTAGGTAAGGGTCTACTAAGGCCATTTATGTGTCTGAATGTACTACGCGCTTGATATGCCATGTATTTTATGTTCATTATTATTAATTATTTCACATATGGCATGATTGTAGAGTTGAAGTATGTTGGTGTGAATAAACTGTGGCATGAGAACTATGCATATGTTTATGTCATTATTGTATGATATGATTTGAGACATGTTGTTATGGTTCATGAAATGGCATGGTGTTACGATCCTACATGAAATGGCATGGTGCTAGGGTTTGTATGGAATGACAGGGAGTTAGGGTTTGCATGAAATGGCATGATGTTAGGGTTTGCATGAAATGACATGATTTTAGGGTTTGAATGAAATGGTATGATGTTAGGGTTTGCATAAATTGACCTGAGGCTGGGCCTTTCATGGAAGCATGTCTACGTGGAGCTAGGATTTGCATGGACGTGATGTAAATGTGAAGCTAGGGTTTCCATATAAATTGGGGTTGCATGGAAGTGTGGTATACGTGGAGCTAGGGTTTGCATATGAATTAGGGTTTGCATGGAAGCGTGGTCTACGTGAAACTAGGGTTTGCATGGAAATATGTCTACGTGGAGTTAGGGTTTTCATGGAAGCTAGGGTTGCATGGAAGTGTGGGTTAGGAGGAGTTAAGGTTTGCATGGAGTTAGTTATGCATGTTTGCGAAAATGATTGTGAGTGGCTAATGTTATGATTAAAATATTTAAGACATTAATCTTTTAGAGTGGAAGATTATTGAGCTGGGTCCAGACCAATCCACCGGTCAGGAATAGTGGTTAGGGTTTTACCCTATATGTGACCGATCCACCGGTAATAACAGTGGTTGGGACATGAGGTCCTATGTGTGACTGGCCCACCGGCAATAATAGTGGGGTGACTCGAGCTCAATAAATACAAACCATAATTGTTAAAGCTCTTAAAAGACATTAATTACTTACAGTGAAACACCATGAGAGCAGGAACCAGACCAATCGAGCGGTCAGGAATAGTGGTTAAGGTTTTACCCTATGTGTGTCCAGCCCACCAGTTATAATAGTGGGGTGTCCCTATTTTCGCATGGATATGATGCGAGCAGGAACCAGACCGATCCACCGGTCAAGAATAGTGGTTAGGGTTTTACCCTATGTGTGTCCAGCCCACCGGTTATAGTAGTGGGGTGTCGCTGTTTTCGCATGGATATGATGCGAGCAGGAACCAGACCAATCCACCAATCAGGAATAGTGGTTAGGGTTTTACCCTATGTGTGACCGGCCCACTGGTTACAATAGTGGGGTGTTCCTCTTTTCGCATGGATTGATAAAAGGTATGGTGTGTATTGACTTTTGATAAAAGAAAGATTAAATGATTAATCCAGACCTTTTTGGGCCTTATGTGTGGACTGTTTATTATAAGTTATGGATGTCACTTTAAGCTTCTGTGTATCATAGGTATGAGTTGTAATTGTATGTGATCATTATCCTACAAGAATTAATGTGTTATATGTCGGCCTTAGTATTCGGTTACCTTACTCAGTACATAGCGTACTGATCACCCGTTTCATGGGTGCTGCTCATTCCCACGAGCAGAAGGCCCGTCTAATTTGTTGTAGGTAGGAGATACCTACTTTGATGCTATCGATGTCTACGGGACATCAGGAGGGGCAGAGTGATAGCTGGGCTGGATCAATCTTTAGAGTGACGTGGCCGTTTTCCTTTTTAAATTTATGATTCATGCTATCTTTTATTATGTTTGAATTGTCGAAATAATTTTACTAAGGTTGTTTAGTTATTATCTGAAAAAACAATAGCTGGTATTTTGAATTATGTAAGACTTACGCGTACTCTGATTTTTGTTTTTATAAATTAGAATTTGTATGGTATTACTGATAATGTTTTCATAGCCTTAGCACTTGGTACCAGAACGGTAGAATTAAACTGGTCTGGTACTAAGTGTGGCGGTAACATCCCCAGAATTTACAGTTTTAATTTATGAATAGTACTTTTAAAAAATGTGTAAATTTTGGGGTGTTACAAGTTGGTATCAGAGCGGTTGGTCCTTTTTGCCACTTTCATTTTCAAAAATAAAATTTATTTTACGAAAAATTTATTATATTTTGAAGTGTGTTTTGAAAAAAAAATTTGGTCTCTAATCTTTTTAAGCTAATTTTGGGAAATTTAATGGATTTTGAAAGGTTTATTTGAATTTCAAAAAGAATTTCTGCTCTGATCAAAAACTCCTTCAGTTTTAAGTTTTGGAGTTGGCCACGGTGAGGAACGTATGGGTAGATTAGGGTTTCTTAAAAAAGGAGAAAAATAGAAGTTGTGTGTGCTTGGAACCAGTAGGTTTGTTTCTAACCTCGTTTGTTTCTATTATAATTGTTGATGATGATGAACGAACGCCTTTGACGATTAGAGGAGGCCATCACAGACTTCCTAGAGTTTAATCAGCGTTACCAGCCCTCTCATCTGGCCAAAGGCACTAGTGAAGATTATCTTCGAAGGGTCATCAGACATTACTCTCCTACCTACTCCGGTGAGAAGTAATCGATAATCCTCGAAGAGTGGATCCGAGACATGGAGCGCACTTTTAAAGCGGTAAATTGTTCACCAACTCAACAACCAAGTATTGCAGCATTTTTCTTCAGGTGCGTAGCGGACGTCTGGTGGGTGGAGCATCGTACCCAATAGACTCCATGCTACATGGGATGCATTCAAGACCGTTCTTCATTCTAGATTCTATCTTGCGAATCTGAAGAGGGATAAACTTCAAGAGTCCATGCAGCATACGCAAGGATCGATGACAGTTCGACAGTATCATGATCGTGTCATTGAGCTACTCGGATTTTCCCTGGTATCGCCGCCAACGAGTTAACAGTGGTCTTCCTGTTTGAGCAGGGATCGAGTGTCATTATGCGCCGACTGCTAGGTACATTGCTCTTCACTGATTTAGCAATGTTGTACGAACGCGCCCGCATCGCCTCCACCTTGATCTAGGAGCAAGATGCCATTCTTAGGAAGCGGAAACATTAAAACAAGAGTTCGAGGAGTAGAAACTAGCTGCGAAGGGAAGGTTATAAGAGATATTCGTCGTGAGATCATAGCAGAGGCCAGAGATCTTCGAAGGGACTTGCATGTAGAAGATGCGGCCATAGTCACCTGGGCACAAATTGTAGAGGCGGAGTTGTGACTTGTCTAAAATGTGGCAGTTGGGGCCGCAAAACTTCTGAGTGTCAAAGACCTTTTCTCTCTCAGGAATATAAGCACCAGCAGCTCCAACAACACACACTTGTTCTAGTTGAAGAGGCAAATCGAGATGATAGGGAATGACCCCAAGGATCCATATGTTCTCTCCGAAAGGGAGCCACTTGGGCAGGCACCTACATGTGATCAACTAGAATGACGCGGACCACCAACTAGATGTCTTTTCGGGAACGTATCTAATCCTCTTACGGATACCTTTTTAGTCGATTTGAGTTTTCTTTAATAAGTTTACCCCTAAGGGAGTAGTGTATATAGGTATTAGCATTAGTATGGTCCCCTTAATCACTTAGAGCATTCCTTCCCTAACCCTAGTAGCTGCAGGAGAGTTCGGGGGCGAAGCCTATTTTTAAGGGGGTAGTGATAAAATGCCCCGAAATTTTCTAATTTTAAATATTATATTTAAATAAGGTTGTATTTGAAAATTTAAGTTAATAAATTATTTTCTTAAAATAAAAGAAAATTTATTAGGGTAAATTAATAAGAAATGTTTTTAGGTATATTATCTAATTAAAGATTTTAATTTGGAAATTTATTTAAATAAATTATTTTATTTAAATTAACAAAGATAAAATAGTTTCAAATTAATATTATTTTTATAAATAATTAAATTAAATAAAATTTGAGCGATTTATTAATTTAAAATGAAAATTTTGGAAAAATCATTTAAAAAGCCTATTTTAGCCTAAAAAGGGATTTAAAATTTATTTTATTTAAATATTATTAATTTTAAATATCCTAAATATTCAGATTTATTTAATTTGATCCAACTTAATTATTTCTCTTTTCATTTTTCCTTTTCTTTTATTTTCCTTTTTCTTTCCTTTTCTTTCTTTTGCTTCTTCTTCGCCGAATTGGGCATGTTGCGCGGCCCAATTCCTATTCTTATTTCCTTTCTCTTCGACGCGTCCTAGCCCGCACGTCGTCGCCGCCCTCCCTCTCTCAACGCCGTGTTTGACTTTTTTCTCCCACTTAAACGCCGCGTTTTATTTCATTTTCTTTACCGTCGCCCGATAGCCCGAAACGCCGTTCTTTATTCTGTTTTGCACTCAAAATGCTTCGTTTCATTTAATCTCCTTCACCCTCGCGCCTAACCGCCCAGTATCCCTCCCTTTTTCTTTCTTTTCTCCCCCGCGAACCGCTTGGTCTAGCACCCCCACCTTCTTCTTCTTCCTCCAGCCCGATGCTATAACCACCAGCACCTCCATTTCTCCCCAAGAATGGTGTCGTCGGCCACATGTGGCGTGACTGGCTCTGCTCCTGCTCTTTTTTTTCCTCTCGACCTTCCTGTTAATTTGAACCGTTCCACTCCCCCTCTCTTCCCCACGTTTTGCCCTATTTCTCTCGCGAAGGTCGGTAAAAATTCAAAAAAATTGCTACCGACCTTCAGCTCGAATAAACCAATTTCAACTCCTGGTAACCTCCCCAATTCAACCTTAACCTCCACAACTATAAAAACCATCCTCATAACCTGGATTCGGGATTTTTATTTCCCCGAAACCCTATGTTCATACCTGCGCCATTGCCCCGTTAGACAACTATTACTCCACCTCTGGCCAACTTCAACGCCTCCACTTGCTCCCAATCTCTTCCCTGCAATACCCTTTAATTAACTAAACTAACCAAAACCTTCAATTCATCTTTTACAAGCCTCCATAATCGCACAAAGTTAGTTAGTTGCTTCGACAGAAAATTTCACCCGAGACGTTGAACCACCTTCCACCACCACATGTGCCGCTTCTAACACCTTCCAAACCAACCATTAACTCCTGATAAATCTCCTCCACAGCCCCATAGATTAATTTTATTTTTCTCCTTCCCCCTCACCTCTTTTTCTTCATTTTTAACCCTATTAGATCCATTTTGCGTCCACCTCCAGGAACCACCGCCGGTTCCACCTACATCCTCCGACTCATGGTGAAACCCTCGACATTTTAAGCACTTAGTTTTGAATTATTGATAATTATTCTATTTTTAGCCTAAATTTTAGTGTTAATTCAACTTTAATTATTATTGTTATATTTATTATTATTATTGATATCGACTGTATTCTAATTTCTAAATTTTGTTGACAAGTCTGGGAGTATTATTAAGTAAGATATATTACTCATTTTAGCCTTTACTTTTCTAATTAAATTTTTACATGTTTAATGTTATTAATAATAATAATAATATTATTATTATTAGTGTAATTATTAGATTGATATTGTAATTATTTAAGGAGGGGAAGAGACCTAAAATTTTAATTTGGTCTCGCACTTTTACTTTTCATTAGTATTATTAACATTTTTAACATTATTTTAATTATATGATTATTATTATCTTTATTAAATTATATTATAAATATATATATATTGTTAATATCATTATTACAATTTTGAATGATGTTAGTATTATTAAAGTGGGGTGGTTAGAAATCCAAATTGTAATTTTAAGTATTTTGATATTATTAATATTTAATATTCTACTAATAAAAAAGTATCGTTAATAGTATTATACCTTATTAATATTATTATTTATTTTTATCACTATTACTATTATTATTATTATTATTATTATTTCTTCATCATCGTTATTATACTATCATTTCTATTTTGGGTGAAGGATAGAAAACCTTAGATCACCACCCTTTTAGAGGATAATAAAATTATATAAAAGAGTCTAATTCTAGTATGCTTTGATATAATAGGCGAACCCAATCAAATCCCTCAAGTGGAATAGGAGCGTGCATCAAGATTGGAGACGTTTTAGGTAAGGGTCTACTAAGGCCATTTATGTGTCTGAATGTACTATGTGCTTGATATGCCGTGTATTTTATGTTAGGGTTAGCATGGAATGGCAGGGTGTTAGGGTTTGCATGGAATGGCAGGGAGTTAGGGTTTGCATGAAATGGCATGATGTTAGGGTTTGCATGAAATGACATGATGTTAGGGTTTGCATGAAATGGTATGATGTTAGGGTTTGCATAAATTGACCTGAAGCATGTCTACGTGGAGCTAGGGTTTGCATGGAAGTGACTTAAATGTGAAGCTAGGGTTTCCATATAAATTGGGGTTTCATGGAGGTTTGGTATATGTACAGCCAGAGTTTGCATGGAAGCGTGGTCTACGTGAAACTAGGGTTTGTATGTGGATTAGGGTTTGCATGGAAATATGTCTACGTGGCGTTAGGGTTTGCATGGGAGCTAGGGTTGCATGGAAGTGTGGGTTACAATTAGTTAAGGTTTGCATGGAGTTAGTTATGCATGTTTGCGAAAATGTTTGTGAGTGGCTAATGTTATGATTAAAATACTTAAGACATTAATCTTTTAAAGTGGAAGATTATTGAGCCGGGTCCAGACCGATCCACCGGTCAGGAATAGTGGTTAGGGTTTTACCTTATATGTGACTGATCCACCGGTAATAATAGTTGTTAGGACATGAGGTCCTATGTGTGACCGGCCCACCGGTAATAATAGTGGGGTGACTCGAGCTCAATAAATACAAACTAGAATTGTTAAAGCTCTTAAAAGACATTAATTATTTACACTAAAACACCATGCGAGCTAGAACCAGACTGATCCACCGGTCAGAAATAGTGGTTAGGATTTTACCCTATGTGTGTCCGACCCACTGGTTATAATAGTGGGGTGTCCCTATTTTCAAATGGATATGATGCAAGCAGGAACCAAACCGATCCATCGGTCAAGAATAATGGTTAGGGTTTTACCCTATGTGTGACTGGCCCACCGATTACGATAGTGGGGTGTTCCTGTTTTCGCATGGATTGATAAAAGGTATGGTGTGTATTGAATTTTGATAAAAGAAAGATTAAATGATTAATTCGGACCTTTTTGGGCCTTATGTGTGGACTGTTGATTATAAGTTATGGATGTCACTTTAAGCTTCTATGTATCATAGGTATGAGTTGTAATTGTATGTGATCATTATCCTACATGAATTAATATGTTATATGTCGGCCTTAGTATTCGGTTACCTTACTTAGTAAGTAGTTACTGATCACCCGTTTCATGGGTGCTGCTCATTCCCACGAGCAGAAGGCCCGTCTAATTTGTTGTAGGTAGGAGATACCTACTTTGATGCTATCGATGTCTACGGGACATCAGGAGGGGCAGAGTGATAGCTGGGCTGGATCAATCTTTAGAGTGACGTGGCCGTTTTCCTTTTTAAATTTATGATTCATGCTATCTTTTATTATGTTTGAATTGTCGAAACAATTTTACTAAGGTTGTTTAGTTATTATCTGAAAAAACAATAGCTGGTATTTTGAATTATGTAAGACTTACGCGTACTCTGATTTTTGTTTTTATAAATTAGAATTTGTATGGTATTACTGATAATGTTTTCATAGCCTTAGCACTTGGTACCGGAACGGTAGAAGTAAACGAGTCTGGTACTAAATGTGGCGGTAACATCCTTAGAATTTACGGTTTTAATTTATGAGTATTGCTTTTGTAAAAAAAATGTGTAAATTTTGGGGTGTTACAGGTGATTTGTCTCCTTATTATACTGATGATAATTTGGGGACAAATTCTTCTAAAATTGGGGAGAATGATGTAAGAGCATCTAATGATTCTCATGTTTCTACTGATTCTCAAGGTAAGGAAGAATTAGCTTTCTTAATAATGGATCCAATAATTTTAAATACTCTTGATAATATATCTATGCTTGGAATTGAAAATGATTCAAGATATCCTTGTAGGTATATTACACATTTGCAAGGGGAAAATGTTAACACGCAAAAAGAGACTTAATGTATACAAGCATTCAAAGCAAGTAAGGCTATGGAATACATGGGATGAAACTAAAACAAGATATAGTGATGTTATCATTAGTTATATTAAACTTGTTGTAAACCCTAAGTGTATTTTATGTAAGCTAGGGTTTTATTAAATTTCATGTATGTACCATAGTTGACTATCTGGCTTTTTAATGTTAGTCATTAATATCATTTAGATGATGATATTATTAGTAATTTTAGGTGTTATATGGGATGAACCCAAGTGAGTTAAATGGCTTGGATTAAGAAGGGAAACTTGGCTGGTTTAGGGCCTTTTAATCGTTCTCCCTCCCTTGTATAAAGCCTAAGCTTGTACACACAAGATAATGAATATCATTTGAATAAAAACCTCAAGTTTAACACTTGCTTTTTCTCTCTTTTAGACAAGTAGCTGGCAAGGAAATGTCTGGGGCATTCCTTCCCTCATTCGAATGTTGAATGTGTCTTCAACCTTTGGAGTACCTTACTCTTCTATTCTGCAACATTCATTGAGTTTAACCTCCTTAAACCGAAGTGTTTCTTGCAATTTCAATCTACCAACGTAGATATCAATTGTTGATAGATCCTGCTTGTTTCCCTTCCCTTTGATACACATCAATACCATTTAACATGTAGAATGCAATTCTTGTTACTGATTTAGTTAATTGAGTTTATGATTTTATGTTGTTTATTTTAATCTTTGTTACTTTGTTCCTCTATGTTTATTAAAGTTATGATTTTTATATGTTTATATTTTATATAATTTTTTTTAACAATATGGCAGGCAATATTAGTATGGCATAAAAAGATAATTGAATGGTTAGGGGATACTTATTCGAGAGGTGTGAATTATACTTAATTATTGTACATATTTTTGGTTAGATTAATAAAGAGAGTTTAATGATCACTAATATAAGATTAGAAGTTTCATATCTTGCTTGGACACCAAGTTAATTTGAATGTTTTTTCAATTATAAGATATTATAGTTAATCTATAATTGTTAACATATAGATCTACAAGTAGCAAGTAGGTTATTGATTTAATCTATTATTATTGATCTTTAGAATTAAATAAGTACAGCATACTATAATTAAGGTTCTAGATAGGTATTCGCTAATCATTAATGTCACCATTGCTTAAATCTAGAGATCTTATATTAAATCATAAGCAAACCATGGTTTATTTGCATAAGTTGGTTCTAGGAAGCGGATGTGTGCAAATTTCTATAAGTTTATATTAGAAATAAATTAAAATCATTTTATTTGATGATTAGTTGTTATCCCTATACTAAATATTTCCTCTCCCCCTGTGATCCCATTATTCTTATTAAAATATTTTGTTAATTGCTACATTTTATTCTTTTCATTATTAGTTATTACGTATTCTAATTTGAAAACCAAGTGAATTTGGATTATATTTGAAATATATTAATTATATTACTGTATTCACGAGATTAATTGCTACTCACTTCTTACTCTTTTAGTATGTTTAGGCTTTAATTTGGCATGTTTACGATAACCAACAAAATATTGATGCCATTACCTAGAATCAACATATTAAATTCTTACCTCTTTTATCAATTATTTTTTTATTTATCTCTTCTTAAAACTAGAAATCATTTTTCTTTTCTAATCCACGTTCAACAGGAATCAACATTTGACAGCATTTGCTAGTGAAAATAGTCATCAACTCATTTAATCGGTGGATCCTAATTCTTCCTTTTTGGTGGCAAACAGAACTTGAAGGCGAATCAAATATATTAATACTCTTCCTTTAGCTCTAAGTGATACCTTATCACCATATAAAGAGAGAATTAAAGATAATTGGGAGGAAATTATTGAAGAATCAATGGCAAGTTGAACATTGAAGGAGCTTTCAGCTTCAACTTTTAATCTAAATCTTCTTTGCATTAATTATCTATATGATCATGATAAGTGTAAGATGAGACCTATAATGATATGTGTGCTACCTATTTTTATAAGATTTTAAGATAATAAATTTATAGGATTAGACTATGTTAGTAATAAAAATAAATTTCTTAAGGAATTTCATATTGTTTTAACTAGTAAAAACCAAGTGGGAGTAAGTGTATTAAAGCCAAAGCTTTTTTTTTTTTGAATAATAATATAAAGGAGTGGTTATATAATTTGAATGTTATATCTATCTATACATGGATTGATATGAAAAAAACAATTCTACACAAGTACTTTCCATTATCTAATGTTAGATATTAGAAAATAAATATGTGGTATTATGTATAACGGAGGATAATATTTACATGAATATTCAAAAAGATTTAATAAAAAAATTTCATAATTATTAATAAAATATATCTATGAAGGATTAATACCCATGGAACATAATATGATAGTTGTTACTAGTGGTGTATCATCAATAGGTAAGACACCAACTAAGATAAGGAGGCTAATATCTAATATCTCAGCAAATTCCTAATTGTTTTTTGTATCATATATAATGCCACTTCATTGTTACATATAAAGGAGATAAGTATAATATAACTTAATGAAAAATTGAAAATTTTAACTTCCGTAGTTGAATCAGTAGTGAAAGATGGAATGTCGAGTCAAGTATGTGGAATCTGTTCATGTGAAACTTCATGCTCTTTTTGGGTAAACATATTTCTAGGTGGTGAGGACATTCTATGCCCATAATTTCTATCCATTTTGAGATGTTCATATTTGGAGTGAGGCCATAATAACCATGAAGGACAATAAGGAGAGGTTAAAGCAATACATAGTGGTCTCTTCAATTGAAAATATGAGTAATCTTACTATAATACCCCACATTTTTGCAAATATTAGAATAAGAATTTTTACAGATTTTAGGCCTTTGATTTTGATTTAATATTATGATTTGGTTTAGGATATATTCTAATATGAAATCTTGTTGAAAAAAAGTGTTTAATGACTTTTGTAGGCAAACAGATTAATGGGTTCCATGAACCGATAGATCACTTGATTGTTTCACTAAATTTTACTTTCTTAACCAAACCAATTAAATTGTTTGAGGGAAACTAATTAACTACTTGTAGAGCAGTCGACTTATAAACCCCAACCCATCAACTGGTGTGTCAAGCTAGTCATTTTCTTGAAGCTTGATTTTCTAAAACATTCCTTACACTGAAATAAAATCGTACCAACGGATGCTCAATTGTCTCTAAGAGATTACTAACTATTTTTCATGATGCATTTAGCAAAAACATTTACCTCAAATCGATCTAGAGGTCAATTGGGACAAATAAGGGGAAAAGATGAACTCATCATTATCTTCCTCCTCCTCTCTCCTTCACACAACTATAAGTTCAATGCTTCGGTCTCAGGAATGAATCAAAGTAGCTGAAAGATTTCTTCCACACTAACCTTCCATTACTTTACTCGTGTATGTTAATTGTTGCCTAATTAACCTGCATTCTATAGAGACACCATTTGAGATTTGGAGAATAGGTATGTAAATACAAAATAAAATCTATCTATTTAGCTCAAATCTAAAAAATCAATTATAGGTTTCAAGTTGGTTTCTGAACCCTTATTGTTTCCCATCAATTGGTTGGCTATAAATAGCCCCAATCATCCTTTATATGCACTTCTCTTTTGGCTAGTGAATTCTCTAAGTATTATATTCACCTTACTTCTTCTCGCACTTCGAGCCTTACCAAGGAACTTTCTTACACTCTTATGATCTTATGTTTAATTTTCTCTTTTTTTGTATGGTAATATAGATGCGAATATGTTGGATTATTTCAATACATGTTGTAATGAGGTTAAGAATGAATTATATATAAGAATCTACATGAAATTTAATTATTTGGTGTGGTGTTGAAAAAAACTAATCGACTTATTTAGTCAAACTGATCAACTTGTTCCTAGAATACTCACCTAGTTAACTAAACCCATTAACTTGTAAGCCTATAGAGACCATACTCTTTGTCTCTGCTTAAACCCAAAGATTATCTTAGTAGAACTGATTGATTGATCTATGAACAGTAGACCGGTTTGCCTAACCTAATTGATTGTTTGAGAAAAGCATGGTCTAGTTGAGTTAAATAGATCGATTGGTAGCTACAACTGATTAACTTGTTGGGCCACACTAATAAACTAGTTTGACATGTTTTCATGATTTGTTTCCTTTTGGTTTGGTTATTCTATAAGGATAAGTTTGAGAATACACAATGATTATTATTAGGATAAAATATATATACTATCATGGATCACTGACCTAATGAAAGGATTCAAACAAATCATAACTTATGATATACTCTATGAGTAATGTGGTGTAGGAGAATCTCTTGAGAACTCTCAATCTTCTTCTTCTTCTAATGATGGAGATGAAGAGGAATTAGCATACATAGAGATAAAACTAGTAATGCTTGAAAATTCATATACTTCTAACATTTTTCCAAGTCATTCTTGTAGGTAGTGTTTATTCTTGCAAGAAACTCATGAAGTGTATGATGGATGAAGATTGAGATATAGGTCAATGGCAAGAGACTAAAAGATTACAGAGTGTAAGGAATAATAAAGTTACAAGACTATAAATTTTTATCATATATGATTATATCTATGTATAGAATTATTAAGTTATTTAGCTTTGTTGTTTTTGTTGCCTACTTTGTACTTTTTGTAAAAATATCATCGTAACTTTATTTGTAAGTGCCATAGACCTACATTAGGAAATTTAAATCATTAATGAGGATACTAATGGGATTCTTAATGAAAAGGCCTACAGGATTCCATTTGTATATAAAGCCTTGTACTCAAAGGATTCAAAATTAGAACATTATGTTAGGAAATGAAAAGTTCATTCGAAACTTGAAAATAGTAGCTCGAGTATGCATGGCTTCTTCTTCTTAACTTCTCCTCTCTTAAGTATGTATTGAGAAGTAGTAAGGGTGATCTAGAGAGAAATAAAATGTTTTGATTAGAGGAGTTAGATCTTGGATTAGATCTACTCCAATTCTATCATCATTCAAAAGCAACCAAATACTATAAATTTAAGTGTTGACATTCATTTTGCATCTTTGTAATCGGTCAAACAAGGTCGTAAATTATCATAGAAGATTTGAATATAATCTTCCTCATCATAATGGCTAAATTTTTATTTCATTTATGATATTTCATGGTATTCAGAAATGAGTAATGAAAATTAGTATATATTTGTACAAAATAGTAAGACGGATATAGGTAATATGGTACAAGGATGAATGGAAACCCACAGGGTTGGGAAAATGAAAAAAAAATTATTGACATGGAATGAACATGGAAAGTTTCTTGCTTAATTTTTATGGGCCTTGTGTGATCACTTATCTTGATAAATAAAACAATAATCACAAAAATAGAAAGATAATGGAGTTGAGTATGGGTTTGGATTACCCGATCCTTAATTAGTTGCCTAGGTTTAATCTACCTTTAGGCATTTTTTTGCACCCTCAAGGGACATCCTAAGAGGCCTAGATGCCTCTCTTACTCTAGAAACTAATGATATACTAGGAAGTGTCGATACTAAATGGTCATGTTACCTAGGTGGATGGATTCAGCCTTGACTTATATCTATATTGGTTAGCTTTAGCCTTAACTTATGTCCATTTAGATGATTAGCTTTGACCTAAACATATGTCCACTTGGTGATCGGCTTCAGCCTAAAGTTTATGTCCTTTATTTGGATAGGCTTCCATGCTATGTACGACCTTGGGGTGGAACACATTCTATAGTGCAATGATAATAAAATATAGATAATAAGTAATTGGTTGAAAAAATATGAATAATGACCATGTGAATGTTTATAATTATATAAGAATAAAGAAAATGGTATGATTTACTAGAATGAATAAAAGTTGGTTTATAAAATTGGCTAATGGTTGAAAAGAATAATTTCTTATAGAATGGAATATTAATTAGATGGTTGACCTACCCATATTTGAATAAGTAAATGGTATAACCTAACAAATTGAGAAATTGAAAATAAACCCTAGAGGTTTCTTTCACTCTCTTTGCTATTACATGAACAAGTGCTTATGTGATGAGGATATGGACTAAGCATGATATATTCTACCTTATTGAGATTGCATGATCACATGTCCCTAGACACTCCTACCTTCATATATATATATATATATAGTTTTATCATAATGCATGTTGTATTTTATATCCATATATAATCAAATTCAAATAATTTGTTTACATTGAGGGAGGATCTTGGGTTACTCAATATGTAGCATACTGATGTGCCAATTTGCTTAGTTACCTACTCATTCCCACAAGAAGAGGATGATGTGAAAGGTTTTGGGGATGGCTAATAGGGGGCCTATCTTAGTTAGGCCAGAATAGCAAGGACATAAGTAGGTTTTTGGTGGGGTTTATGGCAGACATATATTTTATGTTGGGTTTCATGCCCCAACCTTATTTTATCGTAGCCTCGACCTACATGTATTTTGTAATGATTTGGTCGAAACCTAATAGGCTTCTATCATTTAAACACTCTTTGAATATGTATAATTAAGTTATTTATTCATGCACTCTATTGTTCTATATGTTTTTGTTGGTGACCTTGTATCTGATATAGGGTAGGTGACAGACATCTATCTTAACTTATGTATAGTAGTAGTGCCCCATTTTTGGTAAGTCTTTATAGCTTTTTCAAATGTTTTATAGTGAAAAATGGTAGTGTTATTGGGTAGTATTAGAGCATTTTCTTAAAAACCATTATTTTTTAAAGAACTGTTAAGGTGATACCACAAGTGTTTATCAAAGAGTTTTAATGAAAAGCCACTATAATTGAAATTAAAATTTAAGCTTATACCATAGGATGGTATTTGTCTCAATTTGATATTCATTTTCCTTGATTTTCACACAAGTTTAACAATTTCAAACCTAGAATGTCTGTGAGTAAGAGTTGGGTTGGCAATATGTTATAGATAACTTTGTGGTTATTGTTATGCAAGTCTTAGTACTCGATAGACTTAGTTCTATCCCTATAATCTTCTAATATAAATTATTTGAAGCTTTTATGGAGACCATTAGAGCATATATGGAGGGTGAGATCTAAGCATCTCAACCTCCACTGGTGCCAATTGTTGTACCCACTTCGGAGGATTGGCTCAAGAGGGTTGGGCATCAACATCAACCAATGTTTGAGGGCTAGAAGGAACCTAATATTATGAAATGATGAGTCTGAGTCATAGGGAAGACTTTCACAGCATGTAGTTGTGTGGGAGATAGGAGGGTAGATGTGGCAGTCTACTATATTAGAGTAAGGGTAAACCTATGCTAGAGGAGCATCCAAAGTAACTATAGACAAGAAATGGGATGTAGAAAGTTCTTGGAGGGATTGCAGGCTCGATTGTACCCAACTCATCTACACATGAAGAAGTAATACGAGTTTATGGCACTTTAGTAAGGGTTATGTCCACTGAGAAGTACTATACTAATTTCATGGACTTTGTCCAATTTGCCCCAAAGGTAGAGGCTAACAAGGTGATGCAGTTTCACTATTTCAAGATTAGATTGAGAATTTGATATCAGGAGCTATTGGTAGGAGTAACTCTACTATAAATAGTAGGGATGTATGAGCAAGTCCTGGAGGCATCCCGAGTCATCCACGTAGAGAGTGCTCGATCAAGGGGCAAGAGAAAATTCAAAGGTTGCCAGAATCTTCGTGATTGGAAGAAGGATTTCAATGGTGGTAGTATGCCACTAATATTTATTAAGAG
Organism: Tamarix chinensis; assembly: GCA_030549775.1. Taxonomy (NCBI): domain Eukaryota; kingdom Viridiplantae; phylum Streptophyta; class Magnoliopsida; order Caryophyllales; family Tamaricaceae; genus Tamarix; species Tamarix chinensis. The sequence goes on along the minus strand of CM060176.1, from coordinate 79,910,875 downwards.
AATAGGGTTAACACCTAGAGCTAGAGGATTATCTAGGGACTGTACTGAGGAAAGCCACTACCACTACAAGAGATGCATGTCAGATCACCTGGGGTTGATTGTAGAGGCAATAGAGTGGCATGCCATTGATGTGATATGGTCGGACATGAGGCATACAAGTGTTGGGTTGGTAGTGGCACATTTAGATGAGCCTCACTAGCGCTCAAAGCATGGGATCTATCTAGCAGCCACAACCACATATATATAGAGTTCCTACGTCAGTTGCCAGTGCCATTAGTGTAACACCCCTAAAATTTACTAACAAAAATTTAATTTTTAAAATTATAAGCATATTTAAAAATGATAAATTTTGGGAATTCTATCACCACACATAGTACTTGTAACACCCCAAAATTCACTAATTTTTTCTTTAAAACGGAAGCAATTAAAATAGAAACACTCAAAACCTGTGAATTCTGGGGATGTTACCGCCACACTTAGTACCAAACCAGTTCTCTCCGACCCTTTCAGTACCAAGTGCTAAGGCTAGAAGAAAAGATTAACATTAAATTCAAACCAAAAGTTCATAAAAGAACTAGAAAGATTACAACTCTAAGATCAGAGTATGCATAAATAATTATAGCTCATTTCCAAAAGAGAATTAAATTTACAACCAATGAAAGATTAACAAATAGAAATAGAATCACATAAAGATTGAAATATGGCCAAAACTCTCTTGAACTTCGAGCCAAACAAACTCAACACATAGCCTCGGCTAATGTCCCACCTACCTGCACAAAATCAGAAGGGCATTCTACTTGTGGGAATGAGCAGCACCCATGAAAAGGGTGATCAATATGCTACGTACTGAGTAAGGTAACCAAGCACTAAGGCCAACACATAGTCACATAAAATCATACAGAATAATACTCGACTTACACTTCCAAACCACGTATATGATACATAAGGACATACAGATAAGTACACAACTTATAAAAGATCAAACCCACACATAAAGCCCAAACAGTCTGGATTAATTATTTAATTAATCTTTCTATCGAAAGTTGATACACACCATGCCTTTTATCAAAACCATGTAAGAACAGGAACACCCCACTATTATAGCCGGTGGGTCAGACACTTGTGAGAAAAAGTCCACACCACTATTATTCGCCGGTGGACTGGACGCTTGTAGGGCAATAGTCCACACCACTATTCTTGACCGGTGGATCGGTCTGGTTCCTGCTCACATGGTGTTCCACTATAAGTAATTAATATCTCTTAGGTGCCTTTAGCAAACTCTAGTTTGTGTATATTGAGCTCGAGTCACCCCACTATTTTCCGGTGGGCCAGACACTTGTTGGACAAAGTCCACACCACTATTATTCGTCGGTGGATCGGTCACTTATAGGGTAAAACTCTGACCACTATTTCTAACCGGTGGGTCGGTCTGGACCCGGCTCAAAAATCTTTCACTTTAAATGGTTAGTGTCTTAAGTATTTCATTCACAAAAGTTCGCCCAGACATGTATGACTAATTCCATGCAACCCTAGCTCCCATGTAAACCCTAACTCCACGTAACCCCACTTCCATGCAAAACCCTAACTCCCATACAAACCTTGACCCCACGTAGACCCCACTTCCATGAAAAACTCTAACTCCCATGGAAACCCTGACTCCACGTAGACCATACTCCCATGCAACCCTAACTTCCATGCAAACCCTAACACTATGTAACTCCATGCAGAATCCTAACACTATGCAACTCCATACTACCCTATCACTATGTAACTCCATACAAATTTATAACAGCATGCAACTCCATGCAACCCTATCACCCTTTAATATTAGTATCATCTCTATTATTTTAATATTATTAATGAAAATAATAATAATATAACTTTAATAACAACTAAATATTATAAATAAAGATAATATTATGAATAATAGTAGTAGTAGTAGTAGTAATAATAATAATAATAATATAAGCCTTATATTTTAAGGTCGGATTTCAACCATGCCTCTAATTAATTACCTACTATTCATTAACATAAATAAATAATAAAATTAATATCATATATAATAATATTAAAATAATAGAGATGATACTAATATTATTATTAACGGTTATAAAAATTGAAATGAAAATACTAAAATATATAAGTGTGAATGTTAATACAAAATTAAGGCCTATGAGTTTCCAGAATAATTAATAAAATGATAATAATAATTATTCTAATAATTATAATATTAATAATAAGAAGAAAAATGATAATAAAACATATAATAATTCAAATAATAACTTAAAATTCAAACCTAACAGCACAATTAGTTCATTCCTACTCTATACCCTGCAAATAAAAATTAGCATCAATATTATGTCTAATAATAAAATTAATAATAGAATGGAAATAATTATTATCTTCAAATAATTACTAATAACTGAAATAAAAACAGAATATATTATAATAAATAATAATTAAGGCCTAAGAAGGTTTAGAGTTTCACCTTGAGTCGGCTGGGATAGGTGGCACCGGCGGGGGTGCACGGCGGTGGCCGGAAAAAGAGTCTAAGAGGGAAAAAGTTGGAGAAAAAGAGAGAATGAGAAAGGAAAAAAAGAAAAGAAGGTCGTGATTAGGTAGAGGAGAATTAGAGGGAATTTTTGGGTGGTGTAGAGGGCAATAGAAGTGGTAGTGGTGGCGGCAGATGGCGGCTTAAAGGTTGTTGGTTACAGATTTCTACGCGGCAGGCAAGAGATTTTGCATGGCTATGGCGGCTCGTGCGAGAAGAATCGAAGGATTTGGGGAGCTTGGTTATCTAGAAGAAATTGCAGGCAAGAATTTGAGATGCTGCGGTGGTGCTGTGGTTGGCTATCAGTGGCAAAAGATGTGTCTGAAGTCACGGTGGCGGCAGCCCTTGCTTAGGGTTTCTGGTGAGAAAAGAAAATTCCAAAACTCCTACAACTAGGCTATTTATAGATGGTAGATGGGATACTAGGGTTTTGGGGGTCGTCAAGAAGGTATTACGTGCGAGGATTTGGGTGGCCGACGATAATAACTGGTCGGCAATCGTTTGGGTTGGATCGAAGTTTCACGAGGCTGGGGAGAGGAAACGGGTGAGAGATAACGGACGAGAGTTATGCCAATTTATTCCTCGAGTCAAGGGGAATACAATGAGGCAAGAAACGGTGGTCAAAGTCCTTGTTGGCCGCGACTCCATTATTGGGGTCGGGAGCTACAGCCGCGTCGACGGAGGAGAAAGGAGGAAGAAGGAAGGAGAAAGGGAGGTGGACCAGTCGGTCGTAAAAAAGAAAAGAAAATGGGGGAGAACCGGGCCGGTTGGCGCTGGTTACTCCTTCATTAAACGAGACGCGACGTCTTGGTATTAAGAAGGACAAAACACCATATTTGGATGTATACAAGGACAGTAGTGATGTTGGGCTGCGGGGAGAGGAAGAGAAGGTGGGTTGGGCTGCGTCCAGGCCCAACCACGGAAGAAAGAAGAAAAAGAAAGAAAGAAAGAAAAAGAAGAAGAAAAGAAAAGGAAAAGGAAAAATTTAAGGTTTTGGGTTTAAATAAATTAATTTGAATATTTTGGGTATTTAATATAAAATATTTATTTAATAAAAAAATTAAATTCCCTTTTTAGGCTAATTTAGGGGTTTTAAAATATTTTCCATAAATTCTATTTTAATTAGTAAAACACCATAATTTTCTTCAATTAAATTATATATAAAATTATTATTAATTTCAAACTATTTTCTCCTTCTTATTTTAAATAAAATAATTTATTTAATTCATTTTTTTCATAATAAAATCTTATTTAAATATAGTCTTTAAAATTAGAAATTTTTGGGGTATTTCAGTACTAGAATGATTTTTCTCCACCATTTTGATACCAAGTGTGAAGGTTGAAAACATACTTTACACATATCCAAGAATCTATCAAAAATGGAGCAGTGCAATAGTTAAATTATTTGAAATAAAATATGCTATTAGTGGTTATAGAATCAAATCATTGAAATAGGAAGTATAATAAATTTAAGGAAAATAATGAAATCTTCCTAGATAGTCTTAGCCTCTGAACTTGAGAATAGATCAACAATAGCACTTGTGAGCTAACCTGTAAAGGCCGCTTGACGTGTGTATGGTTAGAGTCTCGGGCTTGGGTGTAAGATAAACACTAGTTTAGGGTTAGGAAAGGTGGGAGGTGGTTTAGGTTTGATGGAAAGATAGAAGGGCAGAGAAAAGGGTTTGGATGGATGAATGGAGTAACGGTTTATGAGTAGGGTTTTTGGTGGAAAAGATAGAGGTGGCGAAGTAAAAAAAATAAAGGGATAGATTAATCTTTAAGTCACACAGAAATAAAGATTAAAGTTTTTTGTAAGAAATGGTTCACATAGATTCGACTTGTTACGAGATGAATCCACATAGAATTTGAGTTTAAGCAAGCTTAAGGTTTTTCTTCTTGACTTGCCATGGTTGGTCTTGAAGAATTTGTTCACTCTAACCACAACCTTAGCTTTGATACCAAATTGATGCATGTACAGGTAGAGTTTCGGACTTGGATGGAGTTTATAGGGAGTATTTGATGAGGATAGAGTATGGAGGTTGATGATGGGTATTTGAAGGGGTTGATGATGATGGAACACAAGGTAGAAGGATAAATTAATATTTAAACCACATAGAAATAAAGATTAAGGTTTCAAGAACAAAATCGTTCACACAGATTTGGTTTTTTTTCAATACAAATCCACATACAATTTGGGTTTAAGCAATGCTTAAAGTTATTCTTCTTATTCAAGTTGTGTTCTTTCTCTCGGTTTCTATGGCTTTAAATAGCCAAAAGTTGTTGAGCCTCCCTTCAAAGATTACAATAATATTTCCACTAATCTTTCCTAGAAACATTGAATTCCCTAAGACTAGCTAGAAGATATTAAATGATCTATCTATGAACAACCTTATTTGACTCGAAATAAAAATAATAATAATAAATGACTTAAGACTAGCTAGAAGATATTAAATGATCTAGCTACTAACAACCTTATTTGACTCGAAATAAAAATAACAATAAATGACTTAAGATTAGCTAGAAGATATTAAATTATCTAGCTACTAACAACCTTATTTGACTCAAAAATAATAATAAATGACTTAATAATAAACGTTACGCTAACTAAAGAACGTTGCATGCAACCCATGCATGCACCTCCATGTTAATGTATCTACGTGGAGTAGCGTAACCATCTTAGTCGGTGTCATGTCATGCAACTCTGCTCTCACATCAGTATCGCAAGTCTAGGTGATGTTTTACCTAAACTAGTGAATTGGTTCATTGAACCCATCGACTAGTTTTGTGAATAGTTGTATGGTTCAAAATGTTTGATTACTTGGTTGTGAGTTAAATTGGCTAGTTTGATGAACTAGTTGACCTATTTCTATGAACACTCAATCAGTTCACCAAACCCATTAAATAGTGACCTTGAGACAAAAGTGATCAAGTTTCAACTTAAACCCATTGACCGGTTGGACCAAACCCATCAACTGATTTCCTATAAACAGTCAATTAGTAAGACTACATTATTGACTAATCTGCTGGTGTTATTTTTTGTTCAGGTCTAGAATGACTAGAACAATCAACCAGTCCTAGGGACTATGCTACTATGGAACTTTAATTGGGCATGAGACTTACCATGTTTAAAGTAGTTTGTTTTACCGGTAGTTTACCATATGGATAATGCACTAGTAGGGTTAGTATGATGATCCAACTTCTAGTATAGGGAGAAAAGGACAACTAATAGGGATATGATTCTCAATTAGAGTAAGTTGTGGGTGATGGCATGGGTTAGTATATGGTCATTTCTTGGGGTTGGAGATTTATATTTATGCTTAAGAGTTAGGCTAAGTGGGAAGAAATGTTTTGCCCACTATGTTGGAAAGTTTTTAATCTTTTGTTATTTAAAATATTGACTTTGATTTCCCATATTTAGATATTATAAAACTTCATACTCTTTCTATCTATATTATTGTTCTTGTCTTTGTTATAATAGTATTACTGTATTAATATTATGAGAATGCACCTTTTATTCGTTGTTCCATTTTTCCTTGTACTAGGCATAGGTTAGCTGATCATAACATCTCTCTCATTGTTGATTTGGCGGTAACATTCAATTTTGTTTTTCAAATGCTTATGCATTGTCGTCAATATGAAATTTGATTAGTTAATAAATTGGGTGTATTACACTTTCACATAATCCAACACTATAAAATATTTCTCCAACATGTTTGTGCTTAAGATAACATTGAAGTAATATGGTTCAAACTTTCTAATCTTTAAAGAAAACTCTATAACTCTTATATTTTAGTACACATTGCTACATAATCTAAAGCATGCAAAAGAGTCTCCAAGTGGAAACATAACAACTGTATTGATACATGTAATAGTTGATATGATACTTCTAACAATAATGGTGTATCAAATAAAAGAATGTGATGCACAAGAGTTAAACAACATATATTCTAGTGGTGAAGAATGTATGAATGAACTAATGATGATGTTTATCTTCTGGTCTCCCTCGGTCTAGCTAGTGAAATTTAGGTGCCCACCTAAAGGAACTCTCCTACTACCTCTAAATTTTAAACTCTAACCACCTCTAATTTGAAGGAGAGGATGAGGGTTTTAGACCATCACCTTCCACTACTTGCTTTGCGCACTATCTATAGTCAATGGCAATCTTTTTTTTTGTGGTAATTAAATTATTTTCATACCAAAGTTGGAAGATATATACATAAGCATTTACAAAGACTCAAAAAAAAACCCACTAGTCAAAACAACTTGCCTAACCAAACTACAAACAAATACTTAATCAAAAACAACAATATTTTAAAGAGCAATATTTTAAAGATATATACATAAGTATTGTAGTACCTTCCTATCTCTTCTCCCTTCATACCTTACAAAAACCTCATGGATAATTTTTTTGATCAATACATACAGTGCAACTTGCTTTTGTTGGAAAACAACAATGTTTCTACTATTCCAAATTTTTGCTAAAATAGCAGTGAAGACTACCCTTCAAATATTTACTTCATCTGTATCCCTTCTTGTGTTTTGAATCATCCATGTGAGATAAGTATACCAAGTAGTAAAATAATGGGGTAATACCATCCAATTTAGGACTTTTCTCCATAGCTATTGTGCTACTAGGCAGGTGACAAGTAGATGATCTATTGTTTCATCAGAATTTTGGCATATCTCGCATAAAGCTGAGTTAACCACATGCCCCTCCCTTAATCTGATCTGAATAACCAACCTTCTATGATAGCCTAGCTACATGGTCAATTTTTGTCTTGGTAATCTAGCATGGCATCAACTTATACCATGCCACTACAAGAGCTTTAAATCTAAATTCCTGATATGCTTTACTCACTAAAAACCTCCTTTTCTAGCTGAATTGATGAAGTTCTACACCCAATTCTCTCATCTTTAAAATGTTTTTGAGTATCCATGAAGAATCAACAATTGGAATAATATATTTAACATCTTGTGACTTGATGTACCTCTCGTGAATCCATTTTACACACATGCTTTCTCTATCATTCATAAACCTTAATAGATGCTTTACAAGGCAAGCAATATTCCAAGCTTCTAATTGGACAAGGCCCAGCCCACCCTCTAGGTAGGCAGATATTTTTCCATGAAATGAGACCTCTCCTTTTATGAGGGTCTAAATTTTCCCACAAAAACCTTATACACATGGAATTCAAGTGATGCACAACTGACTTGGGAAGAAGAAAAACTTGCATCTAGTAATGAGTTACACCAAATATCACTAATTGTAGATGGTGATAGTTACTGAGGCAACTACTAGAAGGTTATAGGACCTCTCTACTTCACCTAACTCCTATAATAACAAAAAATCAAACTTAACAACTAACTTTCCCGTCAAAAAAATTCACACAATCTAATTCATGTATGCAAAACCTTGACACTCAAGTTCCTAAGTACACTCCACCCTATAGAGTTTGTGAATCCCTGTGAGTGAAAAAGACATAGTTGACATGAAGGTCCAACTTTGCCCCCAACAACAAATTTTGAGGCACAATATCCCTTTCCAAACTCAATTCTTTCATCTTTAATTTTTAGTATTTCATACAATGTCAATATCACCAATCCACAAGATAGAATACAATATTCCAAGCATCAAATTTTATTAAAAGGGCCTCAAGGGTCACTAAAACTAAAAGTTATCTATACCTAAGGTTAGGCATCACACCATAACTCAAACAATAAACAAATCAATTCAATCCCTATCAATATTTTTGTTTCTAAATTATCCATAGGCCAACCTAGTATTAAAGTGTAAAACCAAGTTAAGGGTCCATACTAATCCCAAAAAAAATCTAACAAAAATACAAGGTATTACAATATGGTTAACATGCATAACCCAAGTTCAACACTTAGTAAACCATTTAGGTATGAAGCACCCTAAAATTTAGTACTAAAAAAAATTTAACATAAGCATAATACTAAAACAAATGTGATATGAATCTTAAGAATTTATATTTAATTAATTTTGAAAATTGCTGTGAATTATTTACTTATAATTGTTTGTCTTATTTGGTGAATAAATAGGAGTGTAATGCAGCATATGGACTCTGTGGATCTTTGGATGCAGTTGTTGGAGTGTGTAGATTATATAATTTTTGTTAATTAATTGTAATCCCATATGATGCATTCGCCGATCGAAATTGGCTAATGGAAATTAAGTCGGTTGTATAATCCGCCACTCGGTCCTTAATTTTGGACTAGATGGATTGTGGATTAATCAATCCTTAATAGCCATGATTAGCTAAAGTGTTGTTTTTAGCTGATGGGAATTAAGCCTCAAACTTAATTTGTATCTGGGGCATTTTATCTTGTGGATTATTTGGGTTGGTCGACTTACTTATGTGGCCCAAAGTAACAGCCCATTCATCCCTTTCCATTGTAAGATTGGTTGTGTATTTCGTCGGTCTGTATTGTGTATTTTGTACGTTGTTATACGGTCTGTAATACGCATATAAATAGCCTTGTAACTTGTCATACTGGACGATCTTTTTGGTCAAAATACATTTGCTGAGTTTCTCAATTCTTCTCTCGACTTGTCTCTCTCTCTCTCGGCGATTCTCTCGCTCGCTCTTCTTCTATGAATCCGCTCTCTTACTTTGATTGATCTTGATCATTCTTTCTTCAATTTCAGTTGCCGTTGTACAAACTGTGCCTCTGAATCTTTGGGTCTTCCTTTGGAGTTGTTCCTTAGCCTGAACCGGCGAATCAAATGTTGCGCTCGATTAATATTTCGATCCTTTCGAGAAACCCTAACAGGTTTCCATCATTTGGTATCAGAGCCTCGATTATTAGAGTGCTCATAGTTTTCTTTGTTACTGATTAAGTTTTCCTCAATTTTTGAGTCGATCTCTGTATTTCGCTAACCCTATTTTGAGGTGTGAAATTTTAGGGTTTACAGCAACGAGGACTGTTTCAATTTTTCATCGTTCTAAAACCGGTGATTAAAGTATTTTGGTCCGCTGTTTCAAAAATTCCAAAGAGAAACCCTAATCGACCTAGGGTTTGGTCAAGAACTTGAATCTTGACTGACTGTGCGATAAATTATTGTTGGTAACCTCGATTTGTAAATTTTCTTGTTTAATGCTACTATCTGATATACTTAATTTCCAATTTCTTCGCAAACTACTTGTTTGTTAATAAGTACTCAAGTGACATAACCGACGGACCTTTGGTTTCGAGAAAAGGGTTAGACCTCCAAGAAGAGGGGTACCCTAAATAAGTGGATTAATTGCTTAAGCAGACGCGGTAATATCGTTCCCTTTTACTTAGTCATTATTGTCGAATTATTATAGACTTGAATAAGTCTGAGTAAGCTATACTATTGCTATTTCTGTTAATCAGTGATACTATGATATTTCTTGTGACTGGACTGTGTGTTCTGCTTGTCTGAGATTCCTAAATAATTTGATTCTGTCAATTAATTACTGTTGTGTTAGTTGTTTAAGTCTAAATATTTCATTATGTCTAACAATGGTCAATCTGTCAATCAATCTGTTTCCAGTAATGATCTTTTAGAAACCCTTAGAACTTTTCAAGAACAAATGACTGCTCAATTTGCTGTTTTATTTGCTAACCTAGAACAAAGACTAGGAGAACAGGAAATAAGAATCAATGAATTGAAACATGACAGAGTTGAAACTAATCAAGTAGGAGTTTTAGGAAGGGCACCAATGGATCCTAGGATTAGAATTCAGCCCATAGCTAATCTAGAAGAGTTGGAAGATCAAGTATCTCACAATAGTGATAGGATGCCTAGATAGAACAATAGGAATGATAGGGAATTAGAGTTCATTGATAGGAATTTGAATAATCTTAAGCTTAGTATACCAAGGTATAATGGCAGGAATGACCCTGATTATTATTTTGAATGGGAAAGGAAAATAGAACTAGTATTTGAGTGTCATAATTACTCTGAAGAAAAGAAAATTAAGATAGCTGTAGTAGAATTTACTGAGTATGCGTCTTCTTGGTATCATAATTTGGTATTAACTAGACGAAGGTGTGGGGAACCACCTATACAAACTTGGGCAAAGTTTAAAACTTTAATGAGAAAGCGGTTTGTGCCAAGTTACTATTATAGGGAATTGCATAAGAGGTTGCAAACTATTAGTCAAGGAGTGAGGACAGTGGATGATTATTATAAGGAATTAGAAGTTTTGATTATTAAGACACGAGTTATTGAGGATGATGATGCTACCATGGCTAGGTTTCTGAGTGGATTAAATTCAGAGATAGCTAATAAAGTAGAATTATATCCTTGTGGAACCTTGAATGAGATGGTAAATATAGCTACTAAGATGGAGATTCAATTAAGGAAATCTAGGCAATATAAACCCCCTGGGATTGGGTTTAAGACTACAGTAAGGAGAAATTTTGGAGGAACTACTTCTGGAAACTGGAAGATTAATAGTAAGGTTGAATTTAAAGGTAGAAACAATGAAGTTAAGGTAGGACAGAAGTTTGAAAGGGGTAAGAATGTGATGACAAACCCTGTGAATGAATCAAACAGGATAGGGATATTAAATGTTTTAGATGTGGAGGATTAGGACATATAGCTTCTGAATGTCCAAACAAGAGAAACATTTTAATTAGAGAGTCTGGAGATATAGAATCTGAATCTGAAGAAGAAGAGGAAGAGGTCAATATAGTTAGAGAAGATGATAGTGATCTAGAGGAGGAAGTAGAATTGCCAGTGAGTAGGGATCTTTTTGTGGTTCGTAGGGCTTTAAACAGTAATAAATTACCTGATTCTAATGCTATACAGAGAGAAAATATATTCCACACCAGATGTTTAATTGATGATAAGTGCTTTAACATAGCCATAGATAGTGGTAGTTGTATTAATGCTGCTAGTACCCTGTTAGTGTCTAAATTAGGATTAATAACTACTAAACATCCAAAACCATATAGATTACAATGGCTTAATGAATTGGGAGACATCAAAGTTAGTCAACAAGTTTTAGTAAATTTAAAATTAGGAAAATATGAATATTCTGTTTTATGTGATATAGTTCCTATGCATGTTGCTCACCTGTTGTTAGGTAGACCTTGGCAATATGATAGGAAGGTAATACATGATGGTTATAAAAATAGGTATACAGTACAGAAGGATGATAGGAAGATTGTCTTAGCACCTATGACTCCAAAAGAAATATTTGAGGATCAAACTAAAATTAAATCTGATTATAAGGAGTTATCTAAACCTAGTTTGGAGAATGATATTAGTTCAAGGGACATGAAAGGAACTTCTGGATTTTATGCTAAAGGTAAGGATGTAGGAAAGGCAATGAACAGAAATGCTAATGTGTACTTGATGATTTATAAGGACTATTATGAGTGTCAGAGAGGAATAAGTGAATAAATACCTAGTACAGTGAAACGGTTATTGGAAGAATATAGTGAGGTGTTTCGTGAGGACATTCCTAGTGGATTACCTCCATTGAGGGGAATAGAACATCAGATAGATTTTATTCTAGGAGTTGTTATACCAAACAGACCTGCTTATAGAGCTAATCCTAAAGAGGTTAAGGAATTAAAATGACAGGTCTCTAAACTGTTAAGTAAAGGATACATTAAGGAGTCTATGAGTCCTTGTGCAGTACCAGTGTTATTAGTGCCTAAAAATGATGGTAGTTGGAGGATGTGTGTGGATAGCAGGGTAGTAAATAAAATAACTATCAAGTATAGATATCCTATCCCTAGGCTTGATGAAATGTTGGATCAATTTCATGGTGCTGTTATATTTTCAAAATAGATTTAAAAAGTGGGTATCATCAAATTAGAATGAAACCAGGAGATGAATGGAAGACAGCTTTTAAGACTAATTTTGGATTATATGAATGGTTAGTGATGCCTTTTGGGTTGTTAAATGCTCCTAGTACTTTTATGAGACTTATGAACTATGTTTTGATGGAATTTATTGGAAAATTTGTGGTTGTTTATTTTGATGATATACTTATATATAGTAAATCTTCAGAGGAACACCTAAAACACTTAAGGATTATTTTAAATGTGTTTAATACAGAATAGCTTTATGCTAATTTAACTAAGTCTAGATTTTGTTTGGAAAGTGTGGTTTTCTTAGGATTTGTGGTAGGAAAATAAGGTGTATCTGTAGATGAAGAAAAGGTTAGAGCTATTCAGGAATGGCCTGTGCCAAAGAGTGTGACTGAAGTAAGAAGTTTTCATGGATTGTGTTCTTTTTACAGGAGATTTGTGAGAAACTTTAGTACTATAGCTGCTCCCTTGACTGCCATAACAAAGAAGGATAATGGGTTTACTTGGGGTTTAAAACAACAGAAATCTTTTGAGACACTTAAGACTAAATTAACCCAAGCACCTGTGTTGAGTCTTCCTGACTTTGAAAAGATGTTTGAATTAGATTGTGATGCTTCAGGGTTAGGAATAGGGGATGTACTTTCTCAAGAGGGAAAGCCAATAGCTTAGTTTAGTGAGAAATTAAATGGTAGTACTTTGAATTATTCTACGTATGAAAAAGAACTGTATGCTTTAGTAAGGGCTTTGGAAGTGTGGCAACATTATTTGTGGCATAGAGAATTTGTAATTAATACTGATCAGGAAGCTATTAAGTATTTAAAAAGTCAATCAAAGTTAAATAGAAGACAAGGAAGATGGATAGAATTTATTGAGATTTTTCCTTACATAATTAAGTACAAGAAAGGTAGTGATAATATAGTTGCAGATGCTTTATCCAGGAGATATGCTTTATTAAATGCTACTGATACTACTTTGTTAGGTTTTTCCAGTATCAAACTATTATACTTAGAAGATATTGATTTTAAAGAAATTTATAAAAGGTGTGAAGTTTCTACACAAGGAAAGTATTTCATTAATGAAGGTTATTTGTTTAGGGAAAATAGGTTGTGTATTCCCGCATGCTCTTTCAGAGGTTTATTAATTCAAGAAGCTCATAGTGGTGGGTTAATGGCACATCTAGGATCTCAGAAAACTTTAGATGTTTTAATTGATCATTTTACTGGCCACACATGAAAAAGGATGTTTTAAAATATTGTGTCAATTGTATTGCTTGTAGGCAGGCAAAAACTACTTCAAAACCTTTTGGTTTATATACTCCCTTACCTGTCTCTAACCATCCTTGGGTTGATGTATCTTTGGATTTTGTTTTAGGATTACCTAGGACTAATAGAGCTAAGGATTCAATAATGGTTGTAGTAGATAGGTTCAGTAAAATGGCTCATTTTATACCTTGTAATAAAACAAAGGATGCTGTAGCAGTGGCTGAATTATTTTTTTCTAATGTGGTTAAATTACATGGTATTCCTAAGACTACAGTTTCAGACAGATATGTTAAGTTTTTAAGTCATTTCTGGAAGGTTTTGTGGGGAAAATTAGGGACTAAGTTATTGTTTTCTACAACTTTTCACCCTCAAACTGATGGACAAACTGAGGTAGTCAATAGAAAATTAGGAAACATGTTAAGAGATGTCCTTGGAAAGAATCTTAAACAATGGGAATATGTTTTACCTCAAGTGGAATTTTCTTACAATAGGACTTTACATTGTAGAACTAATAAAACTCCATTTGATATTGTGTATGGTTTTAATCCTTTAACTCCTTTAGATTTGAGTCATTTGCCTCATGCTGAATTGCAAAATTTTGATGCTAAATCTAGAGCTGATAATATGAAAAGGTTACATGAGTCTGTAAGTCAACAAATTAACAAAAAAGTGCAACAGATGACTGAACATGCTAATAAAAGAAGGAGAAAAATGATTTTTGAATCTGGAGACTTAGTCTGGGTTCACCTTAGGAAGGAGAGATTTCCAAATTTTAGAAAGTCAAAGTTGGACTCTAGAGGAGATGGACCGTTTACTCTGTTAGAGAAAATTAATGATAATGCTTATAAGATTGATTTACCTGTTAAATTCGGGAATATGAGTAATACTTTTAATGTGGCTGATCTTAGTCCATTTCTGGGACTTATTCAGGTTTCAGAGGCAAAACCTTTCCAAGAAGAGGGGAATGATATGAATCTTAAGAATTTATATTTAATTAATTTTGAAAATTGCTGTGAATTATTTACTTATAATTGTTTGTCTTATTTGGTGAATAAATAGGAGTGTAATGCAGCATATGGACTCTGTGGATCTTTGGATGCAGTTGCTGGAGTGTGCAGATTATGTAATTTTTGTTAATTAATTGTAATCCCATATGATGCATTTGCCGGTCGAAGTTGGCTAATGGAAATTAGGTCGGTTATATAATCTGTCACCCGGTCCTTAATTTTGGAGTAGATGGATTGTGGATTAATCAATCCTTAATAGCCATGATTAGCTAAAGTGTTGTTTTTAGCTTATGGGAATTAAGCCTCAAACTTAATTTGTATCTGGGGCATTTTATCTTGTGGATTATTTGGGTTGGTCGACTTACTTATGTGGCCCAAAGTAACAGCCCATTCAGCCCTTTCCATTGTAAGATTGGTTGTGTATTTCATCGGTCTGTATTGTGTATTTTGTACGTTGTTATACGGTCTATAATTCGCATATAAATAGCCTTGTAACTTGTCATACTGGACGATCTTTTTGGTCAAAATACATTTGCTGAGTTTCTCGATTCTTCTCTCGACCTGTCTCTCTCTCTCTCGACGATTCTCTCGCTCGATCTTCTTCTCTGAATCTGCTCTCTTAGTTTGATCGATCGTGATCATTCTTTCTTCAATTTCAGTTGCCGTTTTACAAACCGTGCCTCTGAATCTTTGGGTCTTCCTTTAGAGTTGTTCCTTAGGCTGAACCGGCGAATCGAACGTTACGCTCGATTAATCCTTCGATCCTGTTGAGAAACCCTAACAGGTTTCCATCAAAATAAGTGCTACTGCCTTAATTTACATAAGTCGAGATTACTTCACCTTTCTTACACCATTCACAATGTAAAAAATTTGAAATGTAAATAATGATAAATAGAAAAGGAGATAATATTAATAAACATAAATATAAGTTGGAATTTAACTCTAAGTACAATATTCAAAAACACAAACAAAAGAGATACTATGGATCTAAGAATCCAAAAAGGTATTCAAGTAAAACTATCATTAAGATAGCATGACTATACACACAAAAAAAATCCTAATATAGAAATCACTCCAGCCTATATAAAGTATTATAGACTAAAAAATCATCTAGTAGCTCCTCATCAACTTTTACACAAACATTAGGGTCATCTGCTAATGAGAATGAGTAGTGCCCATAAGAAGAATGGTCATTATAATGTGTATTGAGCAAAGTGATATTATAGTTAACTACGGGATAAAGATAATGACATGAATTCATAGTTGGAAGTAAGTACACAAGTGAAATATATAAAATAATATAGGATGATTATAGACCAAGGGCTCAATATTAGATATAACAATTTGGATTCTCTTATTTATATTGGGTACAGAGACCCACTATTCTTAAAATGGTGGAACGGTATGAAGCACCTCTCAAGGATCGCACACCTAATTCACTATTAGTTTTTAGTAGAACGGACTCAACACCTCTCATGGAAAAATGCACCTAATGCACTCTTCTTAAATCTCCATAACAATTTAATGCACCTCCTAGGGATAATACATATGAGCTACTATTATCAATCAGTGGAAAGGGCATAACACCTCAGTTTTGACTCACATAATCTTCCACTTTAAATCCTTAATATCTTATCCATTAATTACATAAATCATATTATCATTCAAGTTGAGTTTAGAGCCCCACTATTCTTAGTCCGATAGATTAGGCTGGTGTACCTTTTGAGAGAAAACACACCTAAACCACTATTAACATCTAGTGGAACAAACCCATGAAAAATCTCAACCCGACTCATATGATCTTTCACTTTGAATGATTAATGTATTATTCATTATTGACTTGATAGGTACAAAACATAAATGAAAAAAGTAAAGCACTAGCAGATAAAGAGACGGTTCTCAAGGTTCATATCCTTATATTTTCCCTAAAACCTTAATTTTACATTTTAGAAATCACTTCTTCTTTATTTCTCTTTTATCCATCAAATTTAGTATATATTCCTCAAATATTATTGTTATTGTTATTGTTATTATCATCATCATCATCATCATCATCATCATCATTGTCGTCATTCTCGTCATTGTCATCATCATCATCATCATCATTATCATTATTATTATTATTATTATTAACATAGCTGAAATTTAAGGCCTAACTCACATAAAATAATAGACAAAAACCCTAATTATACAATTACATATAACTCTTCCTAGAAGGCTGTGTTAAATACCAAATTCAATATATATTTCTAAAGTATCAATATTAACCACAAATCTAAAAGTTTTTTTTTTCAAATACTAACCGTTGACACATGCAGTAATAACACCCCATTTTAGGGTTAATATTCCAATGTTAAGCCATTTTCTCATTTTGTTGGACTTTTGACATTCAAGACTATTCCAAACATTTCATATGAACCCATTAGAATATTTTAAAACATCAAACACATTAAAATTCCATAATTTCCATATTAAACCCATATTGAACAAAATACCCTTACAAATGACCAAACACCTTTATTTCACGAAAACCTTATATGTTTTGGTATCAGTATTCTTCCATATATATCCATACATCTTAAATGATCCTTATCTAAATCATCATACTACGTTAATCCCATGTTACAACTATATATTGCATTGATCCACTTAGGATCTTCCATATAAAATATTATCATAATGATATAACATGCTTATCACCTCACATATTTCTCATCATACATCATCATATTATCATATCATCACAGTAGCAATAGGAATTTATCAACATAATGATTATAAAATGATAACACACATATTTAAACATAAAATTATCACTTAAACCCTAGACTACTAGTTATATCCTTACAAAGAAAAAAAATATTTGGTCTCTATGCACATATATCATATCCTATCTCGTTAGAAACATTTAGTAAATCAGCTAAAAAAATTTTAAAATACCATTAAGATTTTATAACATCATTGGGAAAAATATAAAGGAATGTAGGGTGAAAGAACATAAGAAAATGAACTGGCCCAAAGGGAGTGTTAGGGAAAAATTTGTGCAACAAAATGGAGGAGGCGATGGGATGTGCTAAGGATATGGGTGGAGCAATGGCAGCTTGTGCCCTTACTAAAGGGTGTGCACTAGTATAGAAGACTGAAGGCAGTTAGAAGGTTGGAGTGAGTTTAACCAAATGTAGGTGGTGAGCTATAGTGTTCTTTGTAGATGGTGGTGGAAGTGTTTTGCAGATTTTTACAAAAAAAAAATAGAGGTAGAAGGACAACTTTAGCTAATGGCAAGGGGTAGGATTAGTGGATTTTGTTGCAGCTAGGAGTGTTTCTTCAATATATCTCATCGTTGATCAACGGAGGAAGAAAAATGGGAAGTTTTGGAGGCATTTGCAAAGTCTTAAGAGGTTATTGTGTTATTTTTGGCCAGTCAAAATTGTGAGGAAATGGTGAAGGTTGTCAGTCCTCCAAAACTGAGGAAGAAAAATGGGCAATTTTGGAGGCATTTGCAAAGTGTTAAGAGGCTATTGTGTTGTTTTTGGCCGGTCATAATTGTGAGGAAATGGTGAAGGTTGTCGGTCCTTGGGGATAGTGTATGGTAGGTGATGCTAATTTATGTGTTGGTGGGATATTTTAGCCACGGTGATGAGGAGGGACAAGAAGGGAAAGAATGATGCATTTGATAATTTTTTAGATAAAAAAAGTGAAGGGAGAAAGGAGGTTGTTTGTGAATTTAATGTGCTCTCTCTCTTTATATATATAGTTTTTTTATAGATAATTAGAGGGATAATGGAGGTTGTTTGGGAATATAAAGTGATGCAAACACACACACACACACATCAAGGTAGGTTAGATGGGCAAAGAAGAAAACAGACACATTTACACATGGGTTACAACAAGTAGATCAAGTAAGGAGTGGGAGTTAACATTTGAGTAGGTATGGCAGAGGGTAGAGGCATAGTTGAGATAGTGAAGAATTCACACACAAGAAGAAAAATAAAGGATAAGAAGGTAAAAAGAAACCTACTAGAGGAAAAGAAAAAGATAAAAGAAAAGGAGAAGGAGAGAAAAAAAAAAGAGATAGCAAAATGAGGATGAGAAAATTAAGTTTAGGTTTAGAATTAGAATTAGGTTTAAAAAAATTAGATTATGGTATAGGTATAATTTATTTAACAACTTTTTGAGGTTAGGATTAGTTAAAAGTATTAATAATCCGTCATATAGATTATGATGAGGTAAAATATTAATTTTCTAATATTATAATAAGGTTATGATATTAATTACTAGATATTAGATTTAGCTAAAATTTGGGGAATAATATTACTACCCCCTTAAATGAGACTTTACCCCCAAATTCAAAAGGTCTTGGTTAGGAAAGAACTTAAAAATGATGTAAAGAAAGGTGATTTTCGACCAAATTTGACATTATACTACCAAGGACTACCCCCTTAAAAGAGAGAAAACATGAAGCCTAATCCACTATACCTAAATACTCGAGATGCAACTCATGCGTATACTTTGCTATCTCATAGTTCACCTCCTCTAGTCTATAACTATTCCAAAGAATCTTCATCAATTTTATTGAGCTTGTCTAGGTCTCGCACAAATCATTTTAAAGAATCCGCAAAGATACCCCCTTATTGGACAAAGAATTGTTGAGCTTAATCTCATTAGGTGTGATCAGGAGAGATAGATCTATAACCTACTTCCTTAGCTGAGAGTTATTGAAGAAATTATGAGCTCGATCCAACTCTAGTGAAGTGCTAGGTTCTATATAACCTCACCAAAACAATATCATAAGGACCAACGTATCTCAACCTCATATTACCCTTCCAATAAAATCTCTTCACCCTTTTAGTGGGTTAAATCATCAACACAACTACATCCCCCAGCTCATATACATCATTATGGTGCCTCTAATATAAAAATCTATTTAAATGACTCTGAATTACTCTCATTCTTTCTTGGACAAATGAAACCCTCTTAGTCGTCTCCTTAATCATCTCTAGTCCAAGTATAATAGTTTTGCTGATGTTACTCCAACACAAGTCTATCCAGCACTTGCATCCATATAGTTCCTCAAAGTGTGTTATCCCTATGCTAGTGTCATAACTGATCTTGTACAATACATCAACCAAATGTAAACACTCCAGCTAACTACTTTAGAAGTCCAAACTGCAAGCGTGTAGCAAAACCTCAAGTGTCTAATTCGTCCTTTAAACTACCCTTCCTTAGTTGGTGGAATGCGGTAGTTATCCTAAATATTATTCTGATAACCCCCTCCAACTTCCCCTAAACATATAAACGGAGTCTCAAACCCCAATCGAAGACTATGTTGGTAGGTGTATCATGCCTACTCACCAAAAATTTCATGTAAGTATCTTCCAACTTATCCATACATCAAGTCAACTTCATTGATACAAACACTACTAACTTAACAACGTATCGATGATCACCCATATCATGTTGCACCCACTATGAGTCCTTGGTATCCCACTTAAAAAATCCATCAAGATGGTGTAATGCCTCATCCTAAATCCTTTAAAATATGTTTAAAATTATGTTGATATAAGATAACTTTGTTTGATTCTAATATGGTCATGAAAGTTCTAATGAAAATATTTGGAGTATTAATAAATAACTACACTCAAAGATTGAAAATTTATTCTCGAGGAACCATTTGACTAGTTTTCTTAAACTTATTGACTAGTTATCTTTTCATTTCATTTCTTTTTTTAATTCTTGTTTGAATCCTTTATTATGTTCATGAAAACACTTAATCAAAATCTATTTGAGAAAATCAACATATTTTGATGCTTTGAGATTATTTTTTACATTATTTAGATTATTTTATGATTTTATTTAGTTAAATTACACCAAAAAACACTTTTTAAAGCATACATCACCTTCCCTCTTCTCCCTCACTTTCCTCGCTCTTCTTTTAGCTATGATTGTAATTTTAAATTCTTGTAAATCTTCCTTCTCTTACCAAATTTATTCCATGCCTCTCCCTAACTACATTGAACATCCCTCACACAATCATGTTCTCTCTTACACCCCGGTTGCCCACACTCAACCATACCAGTATTCTCTCTCTCTCTCTTGTGAATTTAAACTAGCTCTCTTTTCTATACACTCCATCACTGATTTATTTTCACTTCTTATTTGTTATTCTTGCTCTCTTCTTCCTTTCCCTTGGTGAAGTTTGATAAGTGTTGAGTATTTTGCATTGGTCTTCCTTTTTACTTTCTACTAAGAAAAAATAGAGTTTTAATTTTATTTTATTCCCTCCTTGGTTAGGTTATTATCACTCTTTTATTTTTCTAATCTTACCTTTAGTTCTCCATTATTTATCTTTTGTTTTTTATAGAAGGTTGAGTTTTAAAAGGATTTATAAATTTTTTTACCCTTGTTTCCCTTAGGAATATAATCCTTGGTAGACAGATATAAAGTTAGGAGCTTTGTGCTAAAAGAAATGCTTTAAGGTAAGGAAAATATTATCTTTAATATGAATGAGATTTTAGGTGCTTATTATTATTCCATGCTCTCTATGTGTTTCTATTTTGAGCATGGGATAATTGTATTCTATAATTTCATCATATGGAAGAGTTTCTTACTACAATATAAGATTTTCCTATTTCTTCTTTTCAAACATTTCTATATAGTCTTTAAAACAAAATTTTCTAGTTTGTAAATTAGGGGTGTTGCAAGTTGATGTTAGAGCTGATGGTTTTTCTATCCTTATTTTGCTTTGTAAAAAATAATTTCTTTGGTTTCATCCAAACTTATAGAATTCAGTTTATTTTGCTAGTGAAAGTTCATTTAGGTTTGGAATTAACCTTAAATTTATAACATAGGGCTAACATCTAGCCTTATATTTAATGTGCTACCTCTATGGGTGCTAACGACATAGTTATCATTAAGCCTTACATAACATGACTTAGTATTCTCGGACTTCAATGGTTTTGAATCAATGTCTCAAGCATTTCATGGTTATGATTGGGGCCTTCATGGAGTGATAGATTCAGTTTTAGGAGCTCTAGAGCCACCTCCACCACCTCCTTTACCGATATCGCCACTGAAGGATTGGCTTCGTGGGGTTGATATTCATCACCCATAGGTCTTTGAGGGTTAAAAGGACCCAAATGTGTTTAAGCATTGGTTAAGGGACTTCAAGAAGATATTTGTGGCCAATGGTTTCACAAAGAGTAAGAAGGTGGGTATTGGAGTGTTCCACTTGCAAGGCCCTACCGATGAAAGGGGGAGAGGTAAGCAGCTAAGATGAGCCACTACAAATTAGTGGGAGACTTTCATTGTGATGCTAAGGGAACGGTTCTATCCTACTCACCAAAGAATGGGAAATTAGGAAGATTTCATAGTAATGCATTAAGGTACATCAATGGTGGAGGAGTAACATGGTCGCTAGGACTTCAAGAGATGGTGGTTGCGACTCATACATAGGACTGATAGGCCTTGTATGACTATGTCTTAGAGTCATCAATGATCATAGAGGCCTCTAGTTCCCAATTAGGTGCTAAGAAAAAGTTTGAAGGCTTCTAATGCCAGGGGAGAGAAGAGCTTCTAAACCAAAGGATGTCATAAGTCGAGAGTACCTCTCTATGAAGGGGAGTTTATTCAACTGGTAGTGAAGCCCTTTATATGTTAGTGGTGAGATAAGAACCTACGGAATTATTATGTTAGATAATTGGTTAAAGCCATAGTTGCAGTTGGATAGGGTATCGTTAGTTTAAGTGTCACAACATCAGGGTAGAGTTCGGTAAGGCTAAGCATGCTTATAGGGTATAGTAGTGCAGACACAACTAATTCGAAGGGCTCTACTTTTCAATAAGGCCACCTCCAAGCAATCACCTGAATGTGATGATTCAACTAGAGGCTAATATATAGGTAGATGTTGCCACGAGTATTTTCATAGCTTATTCCTTTCTTTCTTAGGTAATTTTGAATTGGGATGATTGGCACTCCTTTGTGTCTAATGCTTTTATAGATAGGACAATTATGATTCCTTCTTTAATGATAGAGACTTTTGTTGTTCTCCTATATGGGAATAGACTTCCTTGTAAAAGGTTGTATAGAGATGTGTCCTTGGTAATTAGTAGAATTAAGTTTTAGGTAGACTTCATAGCGGTTGAAATTTGTGATGTAGGCATAATCCTTGGGATGGATATGATTTCAAAATATTGACCTATGAACGATTACGCACAAATATCTATGGTTCTTAAGAGACCAAAGGGTGTTAAGGCCTCTTAATGGAGGTGTAATATTAGGCCCTTGATGAGGTTGGCATCTAGATTGTGCTTAATATGTTGGTATGGAAAAGGTTTGTAACACCCCCAATTTTTACAACAAAAAAAAATTCTTATTCTAAGATAATATGGAAGCAAATAAAAAAACTAGAGAGTGTTACCGCTGCACCAAGCATTGGAGAGATGTGTACATTTGCCTAACCTATGCTTGATTAGTAAGTCAGGAAGGATTTACAATAAGTTAAACATGTAGACAAGCAACCAAAACAGGAAGGAAAGTAAGGGACAAGAGACAAGATGAGGTATGCCTTAAAAATAAATTTTTCTGGAAATTTAATTAAATAAAATCATACAATTATCTAAATAATATGTAAATAATTCTATGGTGCCAAAATATTCTCATTACTACAATTGGATTCTAATTAGAATATTTCATAAAAAAATATAAAGGGATTAAAATCAAAACTAGAAAATTATTTGAAATCATAGGATAACTAGTCAATTAGTTTAAGCAAATCAATCAACTAGTTTGTCGAGAATAAAATTTTCAATATCTAAGTGTACCACTCGATCAATTAGCTAAACCAATTGACTGGTACACTTGAAATTTATATTTTTCTTAGAATTTCAAGCCATTTTCAAAGCCAAAACTAATTTTTATATTAAATCAACATAATTTTAAACACACTTTGATGGATTTTAGGGCCTAATATTATAACATCCAACGACCAATCAGCTTCTACCTGGCTGATGACATTCAAGTACTAGCCTAATTCTCCTCCTTAGTATCCTTCACAATACCCTCTAGATCTTTCAATATACCTCCTCCTTGAGGAAATGTGTAAGGACCTATTAGCCACCCCGTAGCCTCCCTAGGATGTCCACTATCTATGACAAGTGCCTAGTGTATATTATCATACATTCCTAAGTTAGTTGTATGAACTCCTTTAACTTGTCCTTATTAATACTAATATGGTAAAACCTTATGTGGATCATTATATTGAAATCCTCTTAACACATTCGAAGTCCTCCATGCATACGATGACCTACCCACCAAATGTTGGTGGTTTCTCATAGAAGGAAGGTTAGACTACTCACCTTTCAACCAACTGGACAACAAATGGCCTCATATGTCCTATCCATATCCCAAATCCCTCCCTTCATAATTATTAGGTCCTAATTAATAGTGTATATTGGGGGTATCTCCTATGACCCTCCAAAGTGGTCTTCTTCATGTAACACCCCCAATTTATGAACCAAGAAAAATTTTTTGTAGGCAATGTGGAAGAATTTGACAAAATAAATAAATTGGGGATTGTAACTACCACATCAACCATGAGAGATGTGTGATCATCACCTAACCAATATATAATATAAGGCAAAATGGAACCACGAACAAAAAGATACATGCTCCTAATAATATTACAATATTACTAATGATCACAAAGATGAGAACAATGATATAGATAGGAAGAGTATGAGAGTATAAAAAATATAATTAAAAGAAATCAAAGACAATAGTTAAAATAACAAGAAGGATAAAACCTTCCCAACACAGTGGGCAATACACCTCTACCAACTATAGACTCATGTCATCACACTCAGCATACTCTAACTAAGAATTGTACCTCTACAAATCATCCTCTTTTCCCCACGTGAGAAGCCACATCATCACAGTGACCACACAAGTGCAATATTAGTATGGTGAAGTACTGGTAAAATAAACTACCTAAACCATAGTAAGGCTGATGCAGTACATTGAAGTCATATAGTAGCATGGAGAAAAACATACCAATATATTTTAACACATAGCATCATGGCAATAATACAACAAAGCATACTTGCATAGAAACCATGGAAGAATAAAAATATAATAAACTCATCATAATCCACACAATGTAAGCCATATTTTAAATCTTCCTTTACTTATCACATAATTTATAGTTATTAAAATAATTCATTCGATCACGCCCAAATCTCTTCCATGATCAAAAGTCATGGAAGAAATAAACATAATGTGATACCTCACCCACCACATGTGGTTAAGATGCATCGAAGGGGCTTTTCCCTCTACATACCACACCCATGATACATCAAGCATAATTACCGCAAGGGCTAACACAAATTGGGATACGACACCCACTACATGAAGTCAAAGTACATCAAGGAGCCTTATACAAGGATACTTTACCAAACACCCTTAGAATGCCACTGTCACAAGGGCTAAAATGTTGGAGAACCACACCTGCCTATTCAATGGTCAATAAGAAGTTCCAGTAGGCTTGTACAAGGATACCTTACCTACCCAAACTAAACACCAATGCTATGTCAGCCTACCACAATATATACAAAAACCCCCTATTAACCATGACCAATTAGAGAAAGAAATAGTTGTTGAGTGAAAATATAAACTATAGGACATCCCATCCACCAAATCCCAATCAGCTACGTCAAGAGTTTGGGAAAAATGCTTAAAAAAATTTTATTCCATATTTATAGCTATCATATGATATCCCAAATCACATATTGAGTCCACAAATAACCAATTGGGTGTTTCCAAGCAATAACACCAAAGGCATCATAAGGCATAATAACCACCAATTAGGTACTTCCAAGTCATAACACCAAACATAATTCAATTCCATTATTATCTAAATTGGGTGTTTCCAAGTGATAACATCAAACTCATCTCAAGGCATAAAATCCACCAAGTAGGTGTTTAGAGATGACACCAAACTTAACTAATACAAGTCCCAAATATCATCATTATGATCTTTATTAATCCTAGAATAAAAATGATTTTAATCCTAATTTAAATGTACTAGTTACATGGACTTGTTAACATAAAAGGACCAAAAAAATAATAACAAATACCAAATGAATTAGGTGGCATACAACTATAACATTTAATAGAACCCCAGGACTAGTCGACCAGTATAGTTGCACTAAACACAAAAATAAGATAACACTAATGGCCCAGCTAACTAGTTAGTATCACCATATGACTAGTTGATAAACTAAATTTTTTCCATATTTTTATCCTGCTTTCCCTACATTTTTTTAGTACTATTTGGCCTCTCGTATATATTAATACTTTCTTGATAATGCTCTTTAGGAAATTTTGCAAAACACAATGATCTAAGGAAATGATGCATGGACTCAAAAAAATATTCAATTATGGAAGGCCTTGAGTGAAGAAAATGAACCTCACACGTCTTTAGAGAAGTGAAGAGTGTTAAAGGGCTGAAAAGAGGAGTAGTGGAAGAAAGAGGAGGAAGAATTAGGTGTTACACGGCTAGCCAGTACAACCTTGCATAGCCGTGTAACTTCAAATATTGTTATGTTGAGAGAACAAAAGTTAGATGGTGAGCCAATACAACCTTACACTGCCACGCAACCACTGAACAACATTCCACATGGCATTTCTATACACAACCGTAGTACGCCCTTGCACACCCGTGCATGTCTATTTTGCCAAGAGTTAAAAAGATGCATGGTTAGCCAATGCATCCTTCTATAGTTGTGTAGTCAACGATTACTAACACAATACATGATTTTTCTCCCATGATCTCCCACTTTTTTCTATGTCGATACAAAGGAAGTATAAAAGAAAGGTTAATGATAGATTAAAAAGGGGGGAGAGGGCTAAATTCTTTGTATTATTGATGAAGGAGCAAACACTCAAGAATTAGTATTCATCATTATGGAACCAATTATTCTAAATTTAGGATAGATCTTCTATAAAATTGAAGACAAAGGGATGGTCTGTTTTCTAGCTATAGATGAAACGTACCATACAAGCTACTAGGCATATATGTGCATGTGTATGGCATGCATGGAGTGCATGGATACGTGCATGGGGGAAATAATATGCAGCTTGGAAATGTACATTAGTTGATTTAGTTAATTAATTAGTAGAGTTAGATATTAGCTAGAGAATAAAGTAGCATAAATCTACGCTTTTAAAGAATATTCTATATTCTAGTATCTTTTAGCGTATTCTATATTTTACTATCTTTTAGCTAGGTATCTTTTAAAGAATTATACATTTTAGCTAGCATATTGTAATTAGTAGCCTTGTCCATACAAATCCATATAACCCACGATTGGAGAAACATCAAGAATTGAAGTTGAATGCGAATTACAAGTGATGATTTCTATATGAGTTCATCTCAAATTTAATTGAATGTGTGAATGATTAATCTTGAAACCCTTAATCTCTTCATCTATGTGAATTAAGGATTAAGTACTATCTTTCTTAACTTTATAACTCACGCCATTATTAGCCAATTCATTGTCAAAACACATCCTAAAATCAAAAACCTAACCCTAAGTTTCAAACCAAACCCTAACTCTAACCCTAATCCATGACACTTTCTATCATTAATCCCTAATTGGTAAATCGTCATCTTCATTATCACATCATTTTTGAATCATCATCATCTCTTTAAATTTTATCATTCACCCATCATCATTGAATCATCATCACCATATTCGAATCATCATCATCATTATTCTACCTTGCTTCAATATCTTCATCATCCATACATCACTTTCACATCTTCTACTTCTTAACTACAACATAATTGAGTAGTGGGTTTACATAATTGATAATTCCATATTCTCACACACATCAATTATGCTAATGAAAAAACAACCGATTGTAATGTAGCTTTAATTTTTATGTAATTTGTGCTCTTCAATCAAGATTGTTAAAGGTGTATCTCAACTCTACAAATTATTAATTTTATTTTCAATCTATTATTTTATCTTTTAACTATATTTCTCGTTAATTATTATTTATCCAATATGTAAGTCAATTACATTTATTACCTGCATTTCTTTCCAGTTATGAGGAAGTAATTCTCTTTTCTGGGATTAAATTAGGCTCTATTCAATTTGAATATAATGAGTTAAATTATATGTTATATGTATGGCTCATATTAGCTCTTTTGTATATTCGAAATTATTGATATAGGTTATATTTGATTATATATATATAACTAAAATGTTGAATTCAATGTTACAAAATTAATATACAAAAAGGAATCCAATTAGTCATGAGAGTAGACAATTGATTCTTAGGGGCTATTTAATTGGTAGTGTTTAATGGATTTAATCTAATTTATTAGTTATGAAAGTAGTCAATAGATTATACTAGATAGGTTCCTAGACCTTAAAAGGGGCTAGTGAATTACAATCCACCGATTGTTCAAAGTAATCATTAATTATACTATGAAATCTTCATAAATCATTTTTGAATATTGAAAACAAGACTGAAGTTCAATCCTAGGTTTTTATATATAGTTTTAGCATCTACAATTTATTAGTCAATTTATAATATACCTACATTTTCCCTTTTATAACAATCTCGATAGCTTGAATAATGAAATTCAACAATGAATTACAAAGTCCCCGTGGATATGACCTTGACATGCTACAACACAACTGTGTGCTTGGGGATTAGCAATTACCCCTACTCATAAGAAACCAATTGATGATTTTGGTTTAACTGATCAATGGTTGTAAGAAGAGACCATACCACTTTGCTCATAGGGTTAATAGTTGATGGGCTTGGCAAACCGATCGACTGTTCATAAAAACCATATTACTAGGTCAAAGAACCAATCAACTATTCTCACAACTAGCTAATGAAAATTTCTAAACCATGTGACTGTTCACACAATCAATCAATGCATTCAACAAAATGATTAACTAGCTTAGGTAAAATGGCACCCAAAATTACGATACATACACCAAAATTTATCAAATTTTACCATATTAATCCTATCTTGCTTCTATGTCATAAAACACAAAAGAGACATGATGCACACATGGAATCTCTTGGATACATGGTTTTATAGATATTTAAATGGAATCATACTAAAATGCCCCATCATATATAAAATCAAAAGAATATACCAATGCTTAATTTCATATAGAAACTCTACCGCATGTTTAAATTTTAAGATACAATTAGCCCATGCTAGATAAAACAATACACTAAGAACATGGAACCACAATAAGCAAGAAAAACCCTATTGATACTTTAAGCATCACATGTGGGTTTTAGGTCCATCAAGGTTAGTCTCCTAAAGTTGGGATCAAAAATATCCTTTCATTTTCTATTGTGGATATATATTTAGTTATCAGTTGTGTCTAATTAAAGGCTCCTTATCTACTCTATAGGCTTCTTTGGACCCTATTAGGGGGTGTGCATTCTTAAAGATTAGATGACTGTGAATAAATTTTTCCCTTTGGTGCTAAGACTATTGGATTACCCAGGAGGTGGATCTTATGTGGTTAGATTTGGTTTTTGTTTGATGTCTTTGAACTTTTGTTATAGCTTTAAACTATTTACATTAGAATGGCCCGAGTGTGATTTCCAATCCTTTTCTTGTAAGTGGTATGTCTTTAGACTTTAATTTGCTAAGTGAACCCCTACTTGGTTTACCCATTTGAATAATTGTAGGTTATGATCATCTAAAGTAAACATTAATAATCGTATATTTTATTTATTCCCTTTTGGTTTTCTTATATGATTTGATGTAAATATATACATATGTATATTATATTTCATTTTACTAATGTGTTATTTAGATATATTTATAGCTAACTTGTTACATATTTTAAATGGGATAGTAATGATCCACGATGTACATGGTTAGTAGATGACCTAGCACAAATTGAGTGTGGACCTATTCAAATTGTTGATGATATACATAGTGGGGAAAAGAGAGGGTGATGGCTATATTTAGGGATTTACTTGTCATCAATTATTTCATTAATTTCTTTCATACCTTTTTATTGTAATTGTTATTTTCATTTTTGTCTTTTCATTTGATTTTTATTTCTAGAGTTAACAAGAAATTTATATTTTATATTATATTAAGATAAAAATAAATATTTGTATGCTTCCTTATTATAATTAGCCTTAACAGCTAGTATAAGTGAGATATTCTACTTACTCTACTTTTGGTGGTAATACCCTTATTATATCTATCTTTCATATATCTTTTTCCTTATTTTCTAGTAAATTGGTTTCGAAAAATGGGGGTATTACAATGAGAGTGGTGATATCATCACCTAACCCATATCTCATGCAAGGTAGAATGGAACAACAAACATAAAGATTCATGCTCATAATAATATTACAATAGTATGTGATAACAAAGGTAAGAACAACAATATATAGATAGGAAGGAGTATGAGAGTTTGCAAAACCCAAATGTAAGAATCAAAGCTAGGAATTTAAATAATCAAAAGAATAAAAACTTTCCAACAAAAACAACTCTAGCCAATTATTTTAACTCTTAAGCACAAAATATAAATCTCTAGCCCCAAGAAATGGCTAGCTACTAGCCCATTTCATCATCCTCAATATAATCTAACTGAGAATCACACCCCTACAAATTATCCTTTTCTCCTTAGACCATAAGCTAGATCATCACAGTGACCAAAAAATAAAGTATTAGTACGATAAAGTACTAGTAAAACAGACTAACTAAAACATGGTAAGGCTTATGTAGCAAATTAAAGTCACATAGTGGCATGGAGATAAGCATACTAGTATAAACTAATACTCAAGCTCAGCGTAGTAATACAACAAGGCATGCTTACATGAAGTTCATGGAAGAATATTAATATAGTAAATGCATCACAACCACACAATGTAAACCATACTATAAATCTTCCTTTAATGATCACATAATTTTCACTTATTAATATAATTTGTTCAACCACACCTATTTTTCCATCAAGAATAAAAGTCATCATAGCATCACTAAGGTATATAGTCCTTATCATGGGCATAACCTCCAAACCAGAGCACTGATCCTAATATGGGTGTTTAAGCGATGACACCAAATTAAAACATGGGTATACCCTTTAACACTAGAGCATCAATCCCAATATAGGTTTTTAGGAAATAACACTAAAGAAAAACACAAACATATCCTCTAAAACTATGGCATCACTTCCAATATATGTGTTTAGGTGATAACACTAAACATCAAGAAGGGCATACGCTTGGTGTGACCGTAGTCGGCAAGCAATTTAAACCCTCTTTTTGTCAATTGTAGCACTGGTAAATAAGGGTATCGTTCTAGCCGAGGATTGAGAGGCCTCACCTCTGTTTAACTAGCTTGAAAATAAAACTAAAAATAAAAATAAAAATCCTAAATAACACAGAATAAATGAATAAGAAAAGTACTAATGCGGGTTTATCAAAATAATAAAATAATAAAAGGAATAAATAAAACAAATAAACTAATAACAAAAATAATGAAAATAATGAGAAACCGCAGATATGAGAAATATGTTAGGGAAATAAAAATCCACCACTAGATTAGGTCGAAATATAATATTTATCTCTAATTCATCCTTTAATCATGAGAATGAGATCGACCAAGTTGCACACCAAACGCAGGTCCATACACCTTATATTACTTCCCTTAATTAATTAATAGGACCACGTGCCTATATTAATCCTATTAAATACTAGCAAAATAGCAGCAACAAGTGGCTCCTATATTTAACTAGAATTAATGCATTAAGTGTAAGTGGAAGGCTGTCAATTAATACCCAGACGAGTACAAAACGTATGTCTAGTTGTATTTCCTATCCTTGCCCCACACGTATCGAAACGTTTTACCACTTCGGTTAGAATCACAAAACGATTAGGTGAATTGTTATCTAACCTAGCTGCAATTTATACACATAAATTCTAGTATATTTAGATGGCCACCTTGCAGGCAAATAATCCTACATACTGTCACTTATGAGGAACCAGAACAAGGCATGCACCAAATAAACTATACTTGACAGAATTATATATATAAACGATAGCAATTAATATAGAGTCAAGAAACAATCTCACGAAACAAAGAAAATAAAATTATAATTTAAATCCTAATCCAGGGTTTCAAATTATTCCCTAACAATAAATATTCAGCCAACCATAATTAAAGATTTAATTCCACAAAAATATATATCTAAAATATAAATTAAAAATAAGAGAAAGAATTAACCGGAATTAATTTTGGATAAAAGATTAAGAATTTAATCAGATAAAAATTAATTTTATCTGAAATAAATTCTACCGGTTTTAAATTCTTTCTCTAATTTTTCTTCCTCTCGGCACCTCAATTTCAGTGTAAAAATTATTTTCTTTTTTTCTTTTTCTGGCCAGCGGCTGATGGCGCTGTGCTACCGCGCGTCTGTTTGCCTCGGTTTCCGTGCACCTCGTAGTGTGCGGCTGCTTTTTTTTCCTTCCATGCGCCATCCTTCGCTGCGCTGAGCCTGACCTCCTCTCTCTTCTCTGCGCTCTGTCTCTCTCGAGCCTGTAAAGCCTTACGTACCTCGAGTCCTGCGGCTCTACCGCCCCCCCTCTCTGCGTCTTCTCTCTGCGGCTGTCCTTTATTTATAAAGTGCGGCCCTTTCCATGCCACGTCCTTCGCTGCGCCGAGCCTGACCTCCTCTCTATTCTCTACGCTCTGTCTCTCCCGAGCCTGTAAAGGCTGGCGTACCTCGCGTCCTGCGGCTCTGCCGCCCCCCTCTCTGTGTCTTCTTTCTGCGGATGTCCTTTATTTATAAAGTGTAGCCCTTTCCGTGCCACGTCAGCCCTGACGGGTGACTGTCCTTCGCTACGCCGAGCCTTGTTTGTCTTGTTGTTCCAGGCCTTTGGGCCTTCGGCCGTTGGTCCAAAGGTCCAATTCCCTTTTTTTTTTAATTTATTTTATATAAAAATAAAACTGGCAAAATAAAATTCAATAAATATCAATAAATAATATTTTATTCTAAATTTACTTAATTTATATCATTTTAGCTCAAATAATAATATTTATGCAAATTTTACCACTTAAGCATAAAATAATAATTATTCCCCTATATTAGTTAAATAAACTACCAAAAACTTAGATTATAAGGGTATAAAATGTGTCAAAATATGAACTCATCACACCCCCACACTTAGCTTCTTTCTTGTCCTCAAGCAAGTTATTACTCATAATAAATAAAATTAAATTAACTAGCCACTTTCGTAGGTCTCACGATTACACTTAGCATGTGCAACAAGCCCTTTAAACCCCTAGGTCACCCATCGAGGACGAGTAAGGTCTCGTGAGGGTTTCGCTGATGATATACCCACAAAATCACACACAAATAAAATGAAATAAAATAAAAAATACCTAACACCCTTAACCATATTTGTCTCAGAATCTTTTACTTTCAAACATCAAGATTCGCAATCAATCAAGATTCAGCATTGGGAGATTTAAAGGATCAATTTCAACATATGCTTCACACATAAACATGACAGGTATGAACAGATCAATATTATGGATGAAAATCTACTACGCCTTAGTCACATCAAGATTCATCCTCACTATGGATACCCTCTAATTTTTTTCTCTCTTAGATTCATGGCTACAAATGTATAGAAACACTCATGTATGTGAGATAAGATGATGAAGATAACAAACGACTCACATATATTAACAAAGAAGGCTCATATTTTTTGTGGATAAAACCTCATAAAAGATATCAAATACTTGCCAAATGCACCGAACCATATGCTTAACTCTTGTGACTAATCTCCAACAGATCAAAGGCTACTCATCTTGAGAATCAAATAGGACTTACTTATTGGTTGTAACGGGGTTTAAGGTAAAGAGGGATATGGATTGTTTTAGAAGTGTGGTGCTAAAAAAAATCAAGAGCTAGTGGAATCTAATAATTAGATGAAATATAAGCATAGCTCCACATCAAATATTAATGATACACCTCTCCACCTTCTCAATAAAATGTAACATGAATAGAAATTCCTCAACATCATCTCCATAACTCCCTCTATTCCTTATATCTTAACATTTTTTCTTTTCTTTTTTTTTCTCATCCTTTTTTTTCAATTTTTTTTTTACAATTTTCATTTGTTTTCATTTGTTTTCATTTTTTTTTTCATTTTTTTTCATTTTTTTTCACCAAACATAACCAATCCCCTTTCTTAGCATAAATACATATATTTCTTTCACATACACACATACACCACCACTCTTTATATCCATAACGATATGATTTCCTTCCACTAGCTTTAAGAAAAGGTAAGGACATTAAGGCCCAACGGTTATTCAATATGGGTAATGAAGAAAAATATATTCCATGTATAGGCTCAAAAGGGTTTCTATGGGGTGTACATCAAGTGTACACAAATTAAGTTAAGCTATTTGGTCATGTGATGGAAAATTCCTAAGTTGCCTTTATCATTTTCTCAATTAGAGCATGTTTTGACTATAAGCTTCGACTAGTACAAGAGTAAGTTCTAGTAATCTCTATAGTCCATTACAAGATCTATGGCAAATAATTTGATCAAAACAATTAAACATATATGAGGTTTAAAAAGAAAATTTTTTGAAGCAAAGAAAAGTAGATGATTTTGTGTAAATTCGCTCAGAAAAAGAAGGTACATATGGTTCAAAAACTCACTAAGGAATGTGATGAATCTCAAAATGCCATGTCGGTGCTTAGACAATCATACATATTCTTTCTCCATTCACATTTAGGCACGTAGATATGTGTTCCCTATATCAAAATTAACACAAAAAATCTCCACTTACTTTATCTCGATTTCATGATCCTCTTTTCCATTAGATTTCAAAGATATATTCCTCATTAACTAGTTAAGGCTCCTACGACTCTAAAAACACTAAACACTCTAAAAAAACTCAATTTTTTTTTCGAAAACAAATTTTTTTTTATGAAAATAAGAAAACACAAACACCCCCACACTTAAATCACACATTGTCCTCAATGTGTCAACAAATAAGGAAACATTTAATTTTAAGTATGGAGAAAATAAAATAAATAAATAAATAAATAAAGGATAGAAAACTCCCTTATGACATTAGGTTGCCTCCCAAGTAGCGCTTGTTTTTATGTCTTCAGCCTAACATGATCTCGGTTTATCTCGTTCAAGGTGGATACGTCCACTTCAGAGGTGCTTCACCAAATCCTTCATCATGATGATCATCTTTATCCTGCAAGGAAGAAAAAAAACAAGATGTTAGCTTTAATGAAAGATTTGATCCGGCAAGAACGTAACTTACCTAGCATAGAATTTAAGTAGGTGTGTAAAGAGAGAATATTTTGTCCAATGTCCATGTATCGTGATCTCTCTATCGAAGGAACATATTTTTCCATCTCAAAATCTTTAAACTCATCCTTCCAACATAACCTCTCCTTTGGAGCATCACGTTTCTTATTAAATGTATCCAAGGTGATTTGATTACTCTCTTCACTCTTAGATCCATAAAACCTACTAAAATAGGAAAAACAAGGAGTGTGGTTAGTATAAATAAAATCAAAGTGGTTCAAAGGCTTACCTTGTGTCTCATGGTCATCTCCAATCAAAAGTGGGGAATAAATGTTCAAAGATGGTATATGGTAGGCGAAAGTGATAGTCTTGTCATCCATATACTTCTCTCTGTTCACTTAATCCTCATTTTGATGAGATTCTTCTTCTACTTTTATAAGCTCTTCTTCCACTTGATCTTGCTCTTCAATGTTTTTCATGGAAACCTCCTCAACTAGTTCATCCTCACATTCAGATATGGCATCATCATCCTCATAACTCTGACTTGAATTTGGAATTGAAGTACTAGAGAGCTCTTCTTGTGCTTGTGATTGATTCATTAGGTTGACCATATAACCCATTTTCTCCTCTAGCACTGACACCCTTTCATTTTGCATAATCTGACTTTGCATCAGTTGATTTTGCCCTTCTACCAACTTGTTTTGACCATTTATCAGTGCTTCAAAAAGTTTATCCATTTTTTCTGAACTTGAGGGTTCTGAAACTGGAGAAGATTCTTGTTGAGGATATTGATAATACTTTGAAGCTTCATATTTGTGTGTGTAAGGGTCTTGATATGGAACTTGATAATGATCATTCATCTCTGATCCAAAATTTGGTTGATGCCTCATTCTAGAATAGTATGTGCTTGTATAGGGATCATGTCCTTGAAAACCATTGAAAGATTGAGCACCAGATTGTGTCCATCCTCCTCCTCTCATAGCTTGTTCATGGTAAGCATATGTATTTCCTTGTGTATGACACACTCCACTTGTAGTAATAACTCTAGTAGCTTCAGCTACCTGCAAAACAAGAGTAGTAAGTTTGTTAAGTTTATCTTCAAGACTACTCATACTTACCTCATTTACTCTTGCGTTAAGATTCGAGCAAAGTTGTCCATAAACAAAGGATCCTCTTATAGCTACTTGAAAACACAAATACTTTAAAGGAAAAGGTTAATAACAAAACACACCAAAAATCCTAAGAAAATCTAAAACAAAACTAAAAGAAAAAAATACAAAAACACTAAAAATAAAAACACACTAAAAATACTAGCAAAATAAAGGTGAAGTTACCAATCCCCTGCAACGGCACCAAAAATTGGTGTGACCATAGCCGGCACGCAATTTAAACCCTCTTGTTGTCAATTGTAGCACTGGTAAATAAGGGTATCATTCTAGCCGGGGATTGAGAGGCCTCACCTTTGTTTAACTAGCATGAAAATAAAACTAAAAATAAAAATAAAAATCAGAGCACTGATCCTAATATGGGTGTTTAAGCGATGACACCAAATTAAAACATGGGTATACCCTTTAACACTAGAGCATCAATCCCAATATAGGTTTTTAGGAAATAACACTAAAGAAAAACACAAACATATCCTCTAAAACTATGGCATCACTTCCAATATATGTGTTTAGGTGATAACACTAAACATCAAGAAGGGCATACGCTTGGTGTGACCGTAGCCGGCAAGCAATTTAAACCCTCTTTTTGTCAATTGTAGCACTGGTAAATAAGGGTATCGTTCTAGCCGAGGATTGAGAGGCCTCACCTCTGTTTAACTAGCTTGAAAATAAAACTAAAAATAAAAATAAAAATCCTAAATAACACAGAATAAATGAATAAGAAAAGTACTAATGCGGGTTTATCAAAATAATAAAATAACAAAAGGAATAAATAAAACAAATAAACTAATAATAAAAATAATGAAAATAATAAGAAACCGCAGATATGAGAAATATGTTAGGGAAATAAAAATCCACCACTAGATTAGGTCGAAATATAATATTTATCTCTAAGTCATCCTTTAATCGTGAGAATGAGATCGACCAAGTTGCACACCAAACGCAGGTCCATACACCTTATATTACTTCCATTAATTAATTAATACGACCACGTGCCTATATTCACCCTATTAAATACTAGCAGTATAGCAGCAACAAGCGGCTCCTATATTTAACTAGATTTAATGCATTAAGTGTAAGTGGAAGGCTATCAATCTAAGTACCCAAACTAGTACAAAACGTATGTCTAGTTGTATTTCCTCTCCTTGACCCACACGTATCAAAACATTTTACCACTTTGGTTAGAATCACAAAACGATTAGGTGAATTGTTATCTAACCTAGCTACAATTTATACACATAAATTCTAGTATATTTAGATGGCCACCTCGCAGGAAAATAATCCTTCATACTGTCACTTATGAGGAACCAGAACAAGGCATGCACCAAATAAACTATTCTTGACAGAATTATATATATAAACAATAGCAATTAATATAGAGTCAAGAAACAATCTCACGAAACAAAGAAAATAAAATTATAATTTAAATCCTAATCCAGGGTTTCAAATTATTCCCTAACAATGAATATTCAGCCAACCATAATTAAAGAATTAATTACACAGAAATATATATCTAAAATATAAATTAAAAATAAGAGAAAGAATTAACTGGAATTAATTTTGGATAAAAGATTAAGAATTTATTCAGATAAAAATTAATTTTATCTGAAATAAATTCTACCGGTTTTAAATTCTTTCTCTAATTTTTCTTCCTCTCGGCACCTCAATTTCAGTGCAAAAAATTCTTTTCTTTTTTTCTTTTTCTGGCCAGCGGCCAATGGCGCTGTGCTACGTCTGTTGGCCTCGGTTTCCGTGCGGCCCGTAATGTGTGGCTGCTTTTGTTTCCTTCCGTGCGGTGTCCTTCGCTACGCCGAGCCTGACCTCCTCTCTCTTCTCTACGCTTCTCTTTGTGGCTGTCCTTTATTTATAAAGTGCGGCCCTTTCCGTGCCACGTCAGCCCTGACGGCTGACTGTCCTTCGCTGCGCCAAGCCTTGTTTGTCTTGTTGTTCCAGGCCTTTGGGCCTTCGGCCTTCGGCCATTGGTCCAAAGGTCACATTCTCTTTTTTTTAATTTATTTTATTCAAAAATAAAACCTACAAAATAAAATTCAATAAATATCAATAAATAATATTTTATTCTAAATTTACTTAATTTATATCATTTTAGCTCAAATAATAATATTTATGCAAATTTTACCACTTAAGCATAAAACAATAATTATTGCCCTATATTAGTTAAATAAACTACCAAAAACTAAGATTATAAGGGTATAAAGTGTGCCCAATATGGGTGTTTAGGCCATCACACAAAATGCTGCAATCCAAACCACCTAGTTAGATGTTTAACTAATGACTCTGCAGACAAATGAGGTAATCCAAACCTTCCAGTTGGGTGTTTAGGTAATGATAACAAACATAAGGGATAAACCCACCCATCATGGTGTAGCCTCTACACAAACACCGATGCCAATATGGTCGACCAGATTATTATTCCTACTCCCAGATAAAACCCACAACCTAATAGGATGAAAAATTTACTGAAGGAGACAAAACTCCGCCAGTCATGTCATATCCTCTATATGAACACTGACACCATGGTTATCTACCATAGTATTATTGATACTCTCACATATAGGCCAATACCTAATAGGCTAGGAAAGATATTCACTGAAAGGAGATGAAACTCCAGCAATCATGGCATACCCTCTCTACGAGCACCAACACAATGATGGTATACCATGGTATTTTTCCTACTCCTGTATATAGGTCACAGCTTCATAGTATAAGAAAGGTATAGAGTGAAAAGGAAAGTAAATATCACAAGGCATAAAAGCTACCTATTAGGTGCTTAGAGATGAGATAAAACTTAACCATTTCAAGTCTAAAATACCATCATTATGATTCTTATTAATTCTGGGGTAAACATGGTTGTAATAATAATTTAAATATTATAGCTACATGGAGGTATTAACATAAAAGGCCCAAAAGAAGAACAATAACAACAATAATCCTGGTGGAATATAGTAGGGAAAATAGATTGGTCCTTGGGACCCATCAAATAGTTTAGTTATACCAGACCAAAAGAAAAATAACACTAGTGGACTAATTAACTAGTTGGTCTCAACAATAAGATATTTAAAGGAACCAAATGATATTTTTAGTTTAATTAGTTAGTGAATCTTAGCAGAGTCAAACTATTATACTCACAAGGTCACTAGTTGATGGATTTGGAAAACTAATTAGCTACTCATAGGGACCCATCAGTTGGTTCATTGAACTAATTGATTGATCTTGCAACAAGATAATCAAAATTTCCAATTATGGGTGCTCACAAAACCAGTCAATGGCTTCAATAAAACGACTGACTACTCTGGGTAAAACAACACCCAAACTTACCATACATACATCAAACTTTACCATATTAACCTTAGCATTTTGTTATGATGTAAAGCACGTAAAGAGGCATGTTATGCACATAGAATCACATGGATATATGGAAATATAGGTATTTAAATGAAATCATACATAACTACCAGATCATGCATAAAATCAAAGATAACTAACAATGCATAAATTATAGGAAGAAACTCTACCACTTGTTTAAATTATATAATACAATAAGCCGATTCCCCACATAGAAAAACACCAATAACATGGAAAACAATAAGCAACACAAACCTCATTCATATTAAAGATAAGAATGCCTTACCTTGAAGTAATTGTTCTATCACAGAACTCCTAACTTGGTGGTTGTCTACCAAGACTTAGATTCCTAAGAGAATTGGTGCAAAACCATAAAAAAATCATTCTTAAAACTCCATTAAATGCAAACAAAATCAAAATAAGAAGAACATAATAAAAACTCAATTTTTTCACGAAAATAGAATCCTAAGGAAAATAAAGCTAGGATCTTCAACCTTTCTCAAAACCGTAATCCTTCCTTGCTTAAGAGAAACAAGGGAGAAATCAAGATAATATTTAGAGAAGAAAAGAGAAATATTAACTCAACTAATAAGGGAAGAAAACAAGAGCAACACTCTATTTTTCTCCGTAGAGAAGAAAAAAAAAGAAAATAGAGAATACCAAAAAATTAGTGAACAATTAATAATACTATTTCTATGAAGGATTAATACCCATGGACCTTAATATCATAGATTTTGCTAATGGTGGAGCATTAGCAGATAAGACCCTAACTAAAGTTAGAAGGAAATTATGAAATATGGTGTCTAATTCCCAATACTTTGGTGCTAGAAATAATACCTCTTCATCTCACCATGTAAAGGAGGTAAGTATAATAGAACTTATTAAATAATTGAATAATTCTACTTCCTTAATAGAAAATGTGGTGAATGGGGGAATTTCAGCTCAAATATGTGGAATTGTTTCATATATGGGTCATGCTTTTGATGTATGTCACACTTTGCAAGAACTACAACAAGTTAATGAAATTGGTAGACCTCAAGGAAACTCAAAGTATGATCCCTATGCTCAACCTTATAACATAGAATGGAGGGATCATCCCAACCTAAGGTATGAGAATAATAAAAGACCATCATTGTACCAAAATCAACAAGTTTATAACCAACCACCAACATTCTACCCTATTCCTCATAACCAACAAAAAATACTATTTATGCAACCTCCTTAACCATAGGTATCATAAGAATTTGGAGGAATGTCATTACATGATATATTTAAATCTTCATCCATTAATTTTCTTCAATATCAATAAGAAAGAAGAAATGGGCTGAGGAACTTATAAAGTCAGGTAAGTCAGTTGGAAAATTCTGTAGGTAAATTTCTAGCACAAACTTCATCACAATTACCCAACCTAAATGCAAAGATCATGGTACTTTTACCATTCCTAATAATTTAGGAGACATAAGGTATTAAAAATACATGCTAGTCTCAGGAGCCTCTATAAATGCCATGCCTTTATCTATTTTTACCCGCGTAATTCTATGATCCCTTAAAAAGAATCATGTTGCGATCCAATAACCTAATAGATCTAGTAGATATCTTGATGGGGTGATAGAGGATGTTATAGTTCAAGTGAATGAACTTGTTTTGACTACTAATTTTCATGTTACAAAAATGCAATATGATGGATCCCTACCCTTCCTTCTCCTATTCTATTAGAAATACCATTTCTAAAAACTTCTAGAACTAAAATTCAAACTTTTATTTAAATTAGAGTGGCATGTTAAATACATAAAAAAAAAAGATAAAACCCACTATAAGTAGTTACAAGAGTAAAATCATTTACCAAAGAAATAATATGGTTAAAAGAGAAACCCTAAAAAGCTTCTTGAACAATCCTTACACTCTTATCCGATAACAGCTTTGATAGCACCTATAGCTAACATGCATAGAATACTACCTATTGAATAGGTAGGGGCCCACAAAAAAACCCTTCATTACTATGGTACTGTGTAACCCTTCGAACAAAGCTAAAAGGTAAGGCCCACATGCAACACCTCACACATGAACAAATGCAAAAATAATATCATATGCAAGCATATAAATAACCACAACCACATAATAGTAATTACACACAATAACCAATAAGAATTATATAATATGAAGTCTATTTACCTAGCATCTCCAGCACTTATCTTGAGTGACAAGAACCAAGGACACACTTATACTATATCAATAGATCAAAGGTAAAACCAACATTGTCTGGTCTTAAGCTATTAATTAAACATTATTCAACATCATCTCTCGAATCAACCTGAGAGTAGTATGAGACTCACTAAAAGAAATTAGAGCATATTTTCTATAAACAAAAAAACCCTATCCACTCTCTCCTCTCTCCTCCTCCATGGTGCACACGAGGAGAGCTACAACGGAGGCAAAGAAGAAGAAGATGGCTACGGGGGTGCTGAGTCCTCCACTCATGGTGGGGATTCTAGGAGTGTTGATCGGGTTGGTGTTTTAGTGGCTGAGGACATATAGGTGATGAAAACAAAGATTTCAGATGGTGAATGAATGGAACATACAGGGTTTGACGTCGATCATAGTCTTGAACCAAGGGAGGGCTCCAAAGTGTAGAAGGGGGTTAGCGATGGTTTGCTTCTAGAGGATTAGGTTGTTACGAATTCTTATATGATTGCTCAAAACTTGAATTGTAATGATTCTCAAGTTAACTAGAACGTTGTAGTGGCCTCATAGAAGGATAAGTTGGTCGGTAATCGGCTTCCGATAAGGGGATCTCAACTTAGCTATGTGTCGCTTTCAATTGTTGGGGATAAAATTCATGTGAATTTGTAGAGGGAGAAGGTTGAACTCAATTGTGTTGATTGGAAATGGGCGAAAGTGGGTTATATTATTTGTTTTAGACCTATCCTAGGACAAATGATAAGTTATGCCAAAAGAAACTAGTCGGGGGTGAAGGTTCCTAAAGTTTTGTTGCATGATCAAGCCTTTATTGCTTTTAAATTTGATTCTAAGGAGGATAGGGATTGGGTGTTATCAAAACCCTTAACTCTTTCTTAAATTATCCTTTTATATTAAAATAATGGCATTGAAAATTTCAATTCTCCAAGGAAAAATTCTAATTCATGCCATTATGGATAAAGTTGTTGAACCTTCCTTGGGACTATTGGGATGTTGATTCTTTAAATAGGATTGGTAGTGATGTAGGTAGGCCATTATTTTTGGATGGTATCACCTCTACTAGTGAAAGAATATCTTATGCTCGTATGCTTGTAGAGGTTGATGTATCGAAGAAGCTTTTGGATTCAATGGAAATAGTGGATCTTGATGGTGAGGTTATAAGCCAAAAGATAGTATATGAATGGAGACCAACTTTCTATGAGAATGGTAATGAGTCTTGTCATTCTTCAGAGAAGTGAAGAAGGGTGAGAGAGATTAAAGGTCAACCTTATAGAAATTTAATTATTCTGAGGAAAACCTTGGGCTAGAGAAGGGGAATCAATAGTGGACAAAAGTCCAAAAGGAAGCTCCCTAAGCTTAGGATCATGTAGTTAGATCCAACGCTAAGGAATCAATGGCTACTGCTAGGAAAGAGACTATAGTGATTACTGATAGAGTTGAATGTTCAAAAGGGAGCCATAAGGGGATCATTCAATAGGCTTATTCTCATAAAGGGAAAAGGAAGATGGACTTGGTAGACTCTGGTAACATATTTGAGCATTTGAAGAAGGAGGTATTGAGTGCATCTTACAGTCTTCCCCTCCTAAAGGGAAAGGTATTTTTTGTTAGAGGAGTCTCCTTTGTAACATTCTTTAATGGATCAGGTGCATGATAGGGGCTTATAATGTTTGGGGCTTGAATAATTCCTATAAAAAAAAGGAATTAAAGCACTAGTTATCAGTGCATAAAGTGTCTCTTATGGGGTTGATTGAAACAAGGGCAAAGAGTAATAAGGCTGATAAGGCTTGTGAAAGGTTAAGGCATAAGTGGTTGAGATATAGCAATTATGATTCTCATTCCAATGGCAGGATTTAGTGTATATGGGATAAAGATATATGGGATATACAACTTATTGCAAGTTGTGATCACGCTATGCATGTCTTATTGTTTGGAATCCATTCTAATTTTTCTTTCTATGCTACATTTTTTTATGCTTTTAATGTTGGGGATAGCAGGAAGATCCTTTGGAGTTAGCTGGGTGATCATAAGTTGGAAAGGGAGGCTTGGATTATTCTAGGAGACTTTAATGTGGTGTTACAGCTAGATGAGAAATTTCAAGGCAATGCAGTGAATATCAATGATGTTAATGATTCAAGAGAATATTTTAATTCCCTATTGATTCATGATTTGGGTTATTTAGGTTTGAAATTTGTGTGGTCTAATTGAAGTATAAGAGAGAATAGAATTATGGCTAAACTGGATAGGGTTATGGTTAATTTATTTTGGACTCCTAAATTTCCATCTTCTTCAGCTTAGTTTTAGGATTCTCTTTTCTCTAATCATAGCCCAGATTT
The DNA here is from genome assembly GCA_030549775.1 of Tamarix chinensis. NCBI lineage: Eukaryota > Viridiplantae > Streptophyta > Magnoliopsida > Caryophyllales > Tamaricaceae > Tamarix > Tamarix chinensis. The sequence continues at coordinate 79,866,838 of CM060176.1, read as the reverse complement.
GGCGGATATAGCTGAAAGGAAGCCTTCGTGCAAGAGACAATTCAAGTTTTTTGATATGTGGACTTTGGATCTAGGTTTTCTTCCTCTGGTGGATTCAGTTTGGAGTCAGCCTTTCTCTAGATCTGTACAGGATATTTTTAAAACAAGCTAAGGGAGGTCAAATTTTGTCTCATCCATTTTAACAGGGTTAAATTTGGGGGTATTTCTAACAAGGTATAAGAGGCCAGATCTAGAATTAACATAGTTTAGGCTCAACTTGATATGCAGCCTCAAAATTTGTCATTGTAAGAAGAGGAAACAAGATGCTTAAAATTGTATGAGAATTATGCATTATGTGAAGAGAGCTTTCTAAAATAGAAATCAGGTATCAAATGGTTGAATTTGAGAGATTCAAATTCTCATTTTTTTTTCTCTGTTATGAAGGTTAGGCAAATGAAGAATGTGGTGAGAAGGATAAAGGATAGGGAAGGCTAGTGGTTTATAGATTCAGAGGGGATTAACCAAGTTTTTGTATCTTTCTACAAAGATCTATTAGGCATAGGAGGAGTTATGGCTCGTGTTGAAGAATGCATTCCAATCTACTTTTGTTCCTTCTTTTCTAGTATAAATAAAATTGACGCTTATCCCTAAGCTTGATGGAGCTCAAGATGTATCAGATTTCAGGCCCATTGCTTGTTGTAATGTTCTGTATAAGGTTTTATCTAAGATATTAGCTAGTAGATTGCAAGATATCCTACCATCTATTATTCATGTTTCCTAAGCTAGTTTTGTTAAAGGCAAGTATATTGGAGATAATATTTTGTTAGCTCATGAGCTAATTCATCTATATAACAAGAAACATTCATCCCCAAGGTGTATGCTTAAGGTGGATATTAGGAAGGCCTATGATTTAGTTAAGTGGAATTTGTTAAAGAATGTGTTGCTAGGGCTACATTTCCCAATCCATATGGTAAAGCTAATTATGGCATGTGTAACAAAATTTTCTTACTCTATATGTATTAATAATGATATGCAAACTTCATTTCAGGGGAAAAAAGGTTTAAGATAAGGAGACCCTGTGTCCCCCTACTTATTTGTCATTGTTGTGGAGTACCTAAGTAGAACGTTGCAGCCCTTATGGTTAAAGGATGACTTTCATGGTCATCCTAAATGAAAGAGATTGAAGCTCGTCAATCTAGCATTTGTAGATGACATTTGCATCTAATTTAAAAGTTGTAGATATGCTCTCCTTGATTCAGAAGATTACAGGTAGGTTACATCACTGGTCAAACAGATTACTTTCTTATTATGGCAGACTTTAATTGTTGAAGTATGTAATTTTTGGTTTAACCAATTAGTGGAGTCAGTAGTTCCTACTACCCTAGAAGATCTTTCTATAGGTGATTGGTTTGTGTATGTCATTTCTCTGGATAGGTAAGGCGGCTCCTAGTAAAAGAGCTCTTTTGACTTGGAAAGTGGTTTGTCTACCTAAAAATCATGGTGGCTTGGGAAGTATTGATTTGTTTTCTTGGAATGCTGCTACTGTGGGGAAACATCTATGGAATTTTTGTCAGGAAAAGGACTCGTTATGGATAAAATGGGTTCACACCTATTTCACCAAACAATAGGATTTAGAGTATTGTATTCTACCCAGTACAACCTCTTGGATCCTTCATAGCATATTTTATTTAAGGCCTCATTAGTTTTAGTTTTCCAGGTTATGCAGACTGGTGCTCTATATAAAATCTCAGATGTTTATGAAGCCATAAGACTTAAATTCCCAAATTTTTTTGGTGGAAAGTTGTATGGTGCAACCCTGCTTCTCTAAAGCATAAATCTATTTTCTAGCTTACTGCAAATTTTAGACTCCCTATGAAGGATTCTTTGGCCAAATTTCTTCCTTCCATTAACATACAGTGTTAGTTCTGTTTTCAAGAGGAAAGCATCAATCATCTTTTGATCCAATGTCCTGTGGTGAAGAATCTATGGGTAGCTATTAGGAAGATTTTCAGAGAAAGAAGTCATCCTAGTTCATGGCAAGCATAGTTAAGAAACATGTTCAGTACTCAAGGTAGTGGTGTGGCTAAAGCATAATCCAGCCATGCTTTTTTATTTTATTAGTCTTTATAAGATTTGGAAAGTTAGGAATGCATGTATTTACTCAAAGATTAGGTGGAATTTGAGAAGGATAGCTTCTCAATTTTTTTTGTTTATAGCTTCTATTTGTAATAACTCTAGTAAGAGTGATAAGTTTAGTGGTTTCTTAGGTCATATAGATTACTTCTATAGGCTTGAATGCAATTATTCATAATGATATAATATCTCTTTCGATTTAAAAAAAAATAGAGTATGAGAAAACTCTTTAAACATAATGGGAAAACCTCTCCTAAGTTGGGTAAAGAAATATTACAATACTAATGGAGTGTTAAAGAATATAACAATGTCAAACTAATATGAGTTATAATATTAGGAGGCATTAGCTATCTTAACTCTAGGTTAGAACACATCCCATCAATCATGCCTCCACCAAGGCTTCAGAACCCTTCACACAAGCATGTCATATACCTAAATGAATTAGGTTGTGATCGTGAAATGGGCTTATCACTACTTTCATACTAGGATGATTAACCTACCATATAAAAGTATAAATATCATCTAACATAATATTGGATCCACATAACAACATGATTATCATAACATAACTGAATAGGTGTAAATCAAACATATACACATGTATTATGTTAAAAACACTATTTCCATAACTATGGGATGTATGCATATGTCAACCAAGTTCATTTCCAAGGTTGTAGTAAAACATGAAGCAAGCTCTTAAGGGAATTTTTAGGAACATTTTCAAGCATTGAGCAAGATTTAAGGGTAATACACAGCCCTATTTAAAAACAATGAGCAAACTCTAAGGGGAATTATTAGCTCCAAATAGATGCTAAAGAGATGTTTAGTCTTTCTATTATATCATGTAAGATGACATGATTGCAACAAATATCTAATTCTTAAGTGCATAGACTCCATATAATGTTAATATAGAGTGAAGAAGATATTGAACCATAATAGTGGGGTCCTTCATTTTTAGAGAACCAAAAACTCAATCAATGACACTTGGGTTTTAATAGTGACCCAAAAATGTTATTTATAGATTGAGGTGACTTATCACACTAGCCCTAACGTCTAGGAGCATGTAGTATAGTTCCACACAATAATACAAAATGTTAAAATCATTTTTTGTGCCTAAAACTTGCATAAAACTTTGATCACATAAGATATAGCACATATGGTATTTAACTAACATTGTTGTATATGCTTATGCATTGGTTTAAACTTTAAAACAATTATTTTAATTCTAAAAGAACATATATAGTTCAATTGAGAAAAACTGAACGTGCATTAGAGTTTGAAATCTTGAAATATGTCATTTTTAGAAATTTTGTTATTCATGGTGTAAGGCCAAAGTCAGTGGTCAAAGATAAGGCTAATGGGCAATGTTTAAGGGCATGTTCAATGTTCATTGGGGAAGATTTGACTATCACTATTCATATATTCCATATTTTACCATTTTAAGGATAGTTTGGTATTTTTACACCTAATCATGATTAATATTCCATTAAATCTACTCATATTATTACAGAGGTGATTCAATCAATATTATCATGTGATTAGAATTATTCTTGAAAAACAAGGGGGAACACACCATATATATCTTTATTAAGTAGTGCATCATAATCATCATAAAATCATGATTATGTTAAATCTTGAAGCTCTTATAACTTAAATTGTATTACACGAAATGATGTCATATTTTATAACATTTTTCACCCAAATATTCCAAGAAAAAACATAAAATTCCTACATCACATTAAAATTCAACCCTAACATATAAATTGATCTGAACCCAAGGCATAAATGTGTCAAGCTAGTAACAATAGATTTGCACAATATCAGGAAAATAGCTATTATTTCTTCCATATGTACTATTTTTAGATATATTAGTTATGTTGAAAAGTAGACATATTAAAATTTAATTTGATTTTATATTATAATTCTAAATATTATCCAATAAGGAAAAATAATCTATAAAATTTGATACAAATTTAATGGTCATGAAAATAGCTAATTTCATTCCCCCTCACATAAAATCATTACCAAAATACCAGAAACATAATAGCAACAAGCTCATCATGAACATAAGATCATTTTTCATGAATCTCATGCTTTAACATACCCATAACAAGCCATGAAAATTAACATAATAATACTTACCTAGGTTATGTTAGATAAAATCACACTTGAAGGTGTGTAATATTAATCTTAATTCGCTTTAAAAATTAAAAGAAAAAAGAGAGGGAGATCAATTAGGATCCTAAGAACTAGGGCATACCTAAGAAAAAAATAAAGATCAAAACATTAGATTGAATATTAAGATCATAAGATAAAAGAATATAAATAATAGAAAAAGAAAGGATTCAACCAAGCTTATACTGGAGATGAGTGGTGGTGATTTTCAAGGTTCATCAATAGAGGTTGAATTAAGACTAAATATAGCCTAGAATGAGATTAAAAAAAGGATAGGATTGGTGTGGCATGAAGGACGTAGGATAAAGGGTTGGATCATGATCAAAACAAGTTATAAATTAAGATAAGTGAAGGGAGGAATGAACCTTTGGTTGTAATGATTAATTTACAGTCATAGAGGGACACCTAAGTGACTACATGGTGTAAGGGGTCAAATTTTTTATGGGAAACATGGTTCTAAATAAGGCAGGTGAATGGGAGATGGGAATGCACCAAATGGATGGAGGAATAAGGGGAATGAATGGATAGGATAGGTTACGTGCATCTAATGATGAGTATAATCTTAATTATGAAGATTTCACATGGCCATAAGCCATGTTGGGTGTGTAGGTGTATGGTGGTGGCGTGCTAAGCTAGAATGGAGGTTTATGATTATTTATTGAGGTATATGGAAGGATAGGATTAAATTATAAAAGATAAAGATGAGAAGTAATTATAGAATATAAGTTCGGTAGTTTATTTTGCTTGTAAAAAATAATAATTTTTCTTAAAATAATAATATTAATGGTAATAATAATAATAATAATTAATTTTGAGTTAATTTTTTTTATAACACTAAAATATAATCACAATGAAAGCCTCATAAAATTTTTCTTGTAACACTAAATTTTTTTTAAAAAGTAAGTTTTGAGGTTCAAACCCCAACAAAAACTAATTGTGATAAAAATAGTGTGTTTTGTTAAAATCGTTGTTTACCATTTTTTTTAAATGTCTAAGACACTCCATATATATATATATATATATATATATATATATATATATATATTGATAGAGAGAGAGAGAGAGAGAGAGAGAGAGAGAATTTAAATATGATGAGTTTAGGATGATTAAGGAAGATTTATATGGCCAAAAATGGCTTGAGAAGTATCATAAAATACAATTGTGAATAATGATATGAATAATGGAGCAAAATGCCTCTAAATTGTAACAAGGGTTTATATTTTTCTTATCGGATGTAATAAACCTTAAATAATATAATTATTATATTTTATTATGATAAAATATATTTTAAAAAGTTGGGCATTACATAAAATGACCATTTTAAGAACAACAAAAGTAAAAAATCATGTGTAATAGACATACTAGTTGACTGGTTTAAAAGTAACCAGTCAATTGATTAAGTATTTAATTAATTGATCGGTGTAAGGCTAAAACCAAAACATAATATTCCAACTATTTTAATGGTTAGCTAAAAATAGTCAATTGGCTTTGTGCAATGCCTTAGAATTATTTATTTTAACATATATTATTAAAATAGGGATTTATTGGGAAATTAATTTAATTTATTATTTTATTTGGAATAAGAGGGATTTATTTAGGGAAAATTAATAGGAATTTATAAATATTTTTATAAAGGAAAAAAATTTGGGTTTTTTGTTAATAAAAAAGTAATTTAGGAGAAACATTTTTAAAGTTCCTAAATTAGCCTAAAAAGGGGGTTTAATATTTTTATTTAAATATTTTTATTCTAAATACCCAATAACATTCTAAATATTTTATGTAAACCCAAAACCCTTAAATTTTTCCTTTTCCTCTTTTCTTTCTTTTCTTCTTTTCTTTCTTCTTTTTCTTCTCGCTAGATTGGGCCTGGACGTGGCCCAATCTCCTTTTTCCTTCTCCTTCCTCCGTGACCCAGCGCCGATTCGTTCTCCTTATTGCGGCACCCCAATGCAGCGTTTTGCCCCTTAATTCTATGAGACGCTACGTCTCGTTTAATGAAAATATAACTATTGCCCAACCGGCCCGGTTCTACTCTTTTTCTTTCTTTCCCGACCACCGGTTCACCTCTCCCTCCCTCAGTCTTCCTTCTCTCTCCCTCGTCGTAGAAACGTACAACTCCCGCCCCCAAAAATGGCGCCGCTGGCCACAAGGACTTTGACTAGTCGTTTCTCTCTTTATTTTCTCCCTCTTGACTCTCCCATTAGCTTGGCCTGATCGGTTATCTTCAAATCCCACTCTTTCTCTCTCTATTTTTTCTTGAAGTATCTGTAACACCCCCAAAATTTACAAGTTTTTTTTTTAAAAAAAGCGGAAGCATTTACAATAGAAATAATTTAAACCGTAAATTTTGGGAATGTTACCGCCACACTTAATACTAGACCGGTTCACTTCTACCGTTCTAGCATTAAGTGTTAAGGCTAAGAGAAACAACTGAAAACATTAATACATAATCCAAAATCATAATAATAGGAATCAAATACCACAAGTCCTTACACCATCCAAAATACGAGAATTAGTTTTCCAGAAGTAAGATAACAACAATAATAAATTTGTTCTCAAAGTACTGATCAAAAATAAAAGATAGGATAATCAAAATCTCTAAAGGAACGCCGGCCACGTCACTATAGGGACAGGTCCCGCCCCATCATCACACGACCCCTCCTGATGCCCCATAGACATCAATGTCATCATAAAAGACATCTCCTACCTGCAAGTAATCAGATGGGCCTTCTACTCGTTGGAATGAGCAGCACCCATAAAACGGGTGATCAGTACGCTACGTACTGAGTAAGATAACCGAGCACTAAGGCCAACACATGGGATATAAAATCATAAAAGAAAATGCTCAACTTTCATTTACAAGCCCACACATATAGTACACATGGTTAGGAAGAATATTAAATAATTCCAAATAAACTAGTCCATTTAAAGCACATGGATATTCCATGTTAATTATTTAAGTACTCCTTTATTGAGATCAATTCATACCATGTTTTATTCGAGTCCACACGAGTACGGGAACCCCACTATTTAGCCGGTGGATCGGTCGCGAGGGAACATGCCCTGCCACTAATCTAGCCGGTGGATCGGTCGCGAGGGAAACACTCCTTGCCACTATTTTATGCCAGTGGATCGGTCTGGCCCCTTCTCGTATGGTGTTTTCACTGTAAGTAATTAGTGTCTTCCCATGTCTTAACAACATACATGGTTTGGTTTGTTGAGCTCGGGATCCCCCACTATTTTAGCCGGTGGATCGGTCGCGAGGGTACATGCCCTGCCACTATTTTAGCCGGTGGATCGATCGCAAGGGAAAGCATTCCCTGCCACTATTTTAGCCGGTGGATCGGTCTGGGCCCGTCTCAACATCTTTCACTTTACGTTATTAATGTTTTAAATATCTTATCCAAGAGATCATTCTAGACATGCAAGGCGGACTTCTATCATGCTTACTCTTCAACTCAGATTAACACTCCAACCCTAGTTAACCATCTCCACCATGATTAAACGTGACACATCCCAAGGCCCATGCAAACCCTAGCTTCACGTAAACCAAACTTCTATGCAAACCCTACCTCTCATGCAAAAACCCTAGTCATCATGCCACCCCATGCAAAAACCCTAGCACCATGCGACACCATACAAAAACCCTAACACCATGCAACTCCATATAAAAACCCACTCTCGTGAAACTCTCTCTTATTATTCTACAATCCTATCATGCATGTCTCAGTCTCACATTGTATTAATAACATATTTATACACATCATTCTCATGCCATAATCATTTAACGAAAAACACACCTCAACTTCCATACATGCTGCATTCATAACAATTAAACACTAATCACATGAAATATACATCAGATCATATCATAAGGCATGCATGGCATATAGATCACATATAACACAAAATGGCCTTAGCACCCCTTACCAAATATGTCACCGGTCTTGAAGCACGATCCTATATCACTTGAGGGTTTTGGTTAGTCTCACCTACTATGGGAAAAATATTGGGATTAGGTTTTCCCTTAAGAAAACTATTATTTCTAACTTATCCCAAGACCTTATTTTTAATTAAAAATTATTATATTAAAATTAATAATGAAATTCAAAAAAAAAAGGTGATATAAGGGTTTCTACCCTTCACCAAAATAATAGTATAAAGATAAAATAATACTAATAATAATAATAATGATAATGATAATGACTAAATGTTATAATAAAGATAATATTACTAATGGTTAATAAAAGTAGACTTAAAAATTCTGAAACACCAAAGTGCGAATATTAATATAGCAATAGGGTCTCATATTTTTCCAGAATAAATAATAACATAATAATAGTAATTATTCTAATAATTATAATAATAATAATAATAATAATAATAATAATAATAATAATAATAATGATGATAATAATCATAAAATAATTCAATTAATAACTTAAAATTCGAAACTAATAATAAATTATTTTATTACTACTTCCTACCCTGCAAATAAAATTTAGTATAACTATTATATTAAATAATAATATTATTGTTAGCAAAGAAATTATTATTATAATCCATTAAATACAAATAACTAAAATAATAACATAATAATTTACAATAAATAGGAAAAAGGGTTAAGATCGTCTAGGGTTTCACCTTGAGTTGGCAGGAAGTGGCGGCACTGGCGGTGGTGCACGGCGGTGGCCGGAAAATGGGTCTAAGAGGGAAAAGATAAAGCACAAGAGAGGAATAGCAAGGGAAAAATTAGAATAAGGTTATGGTTCGGTAGAGGAGGATTATAGGGAGTTTTTGGGTGGTTCAGATGGCAGTGGAAGTGGCGGAAACGGCGGCGGACGGCGGCTTAAAGGTTTCGGGGTAAAAAAATTCAGGCGAGACTAGCAGCCAATTTGGCACGGCTATGGAGGCCCGTGCAAGAAGAATTGAGAGGTGAAAATGGTTTAGTTAATTAGAGGAACTTTCAGGGAAGAAAATGAAATGTTTCGGTGGCGCTGATGTGGGCTAAAGGCGGCGGAATCTGCGTCTAAAGTCTCGGTGGTGGCAGCCGTCGTAGAGGGTTTTCGGGGAAGAAAATCTTCCACAACTCCTACCACGAGGCTATTTATAGATTGAAGATGGTAAAATAGGGTTTTGGGGGTTGGCAGGAAGCTAGAGGGTGCGAGAATTTGGGCAGCCGGTGGCGGAAAACGATCGGGTATCGTTTGGTATATTTCGGAATTTCGCGAGGCTGGGGAGAGGAAACAAGCGAGATTTAACGTCAAATAATTATGCAAATTTATTTCTGGAGTTAAGAGGAAGACCATGAGACAAGAAACGGCCGGTATTAATCACCGTAGCCGGAGATGCCATTTTCGGGGAAGGGAGTTACAGCAGCGTCGACGGAGGAGGAAGGAGGAAGAAGAAAGGGAGGCGGTCCGGTCGGCCGGGAAAAGAAAAGAAAAGAAGAAGAACCGGGCGGTTCGGGCGCGGTCGAGGAGGCGTTTAAATGAAACGCTGCGTTCCAACGCAACAACGAACGGAACGCCGCGTAGAGAGGGGCGGAAGAAGGGCGACTGCGCGAGGGGTAACTGATTAAATGAAACGGTGAGTTTCGGTGGTAACTGGATCAAAACGCAGCGCAGCGATGGCAGAAGAAAAACGCCGCACGGGCTGGGCCGAAGGAAAGGAAGAAGAAGAAGAAGAAAAGAAGAACTGGGCCGCGCCAGGCCCAGTCGGGGGAAGGAAGGGGAAAAAGAAGAAAAAGAAAGGGAAAAAGGAAGAAAGAAAAAGAAAAAGGGAAAAAGGAAAGGAGAAAATTTTAGATTAGGGCCAATTAAATTAATCTGAATATTTAGAATATTTAAAAATAATAATAATTAAATAAAATAATATTTAAATCCCTTTTTAGGCTAAATTAGGATTTTTAAAAGATTTTCCATAAATTCCATTTTAATTATCAAAACACCCTAATTTTCTTCCATTAAATCATTTATAAAATTAATATTAATTTGGAACTATTTCCTCCTTCCCATTTTAAATAAAATAATTCATTTAGTTAATTTCTAAAATGAAATCCTTAATTAGCTAGAATACCCAATTTCTCTCCTAATAAAGATACTTATAAATTTATTCTTGATTTGCCCTAAATAATTTCTTTTTATTTTAATAAAATAATTTATTTAATTATTCTTTATGATAAAACCTCATTTAAATATAATATTTAGAATTAGAAATTTTCGGGGTATTTCAGTATCAAATCCGACCAAATCCTTCACCGGCCGATTCCGGCTGCCCCAAAACCTACATAGGACACCCTCCTGCCGACCCCCAAAACCCTAATATCCCCTCTAACCTCTATAAATAGCCTCGATTGGAGTGTTTTCAAAGCTTTTCCTCCCCGAAAACCCTAAGAGACAGCCGTGCTGTAACACCCCAAAAATTCACTCCTAAAAAAAAATTTTGAAAGAATAAAGCGGAAGCTAGAACAGAATTTGGGGAATGTTACCGCCATATCTAACACAAGATAGATGTCCACCATCTATCTCATGCTAGATACAAGGCTAAAACCTATCAAACAAAATTTCAAACATCTATGCCATAAGGATAAACTCCCACAAGGAGATATCTATAGGCAGATGGCAAGTGAATAAATTCACTAAATAAAATCATTGCTGAATTAATCAGCGGAACTTGTGAAATAAATTCTAATTTTAAAAGCTTATCAGAGTATGAAAAATTGAAAGTTAATTACAATACCCTTGATATTTTAAATACAACACTTGAAAATTTCAGACATAAATACAATTAAACCAGACAATTCTCGATGGATCAAATTCCGGATTGCCTACTCTCTCAAGTTAAGCCTTTCACCCAAAAATAGTATCCGATCTTAAACCTACACAAGAGGTCTGCTCCCCACCATCAGTGGATCATCAAAGGACCCATTCAACCAAGGTAGCATCAGTATGGGTCCGGTACTGAGTAAATCAAGACCACCCAACTCAGGGAAGGAAACATGAAACACATAAGATATAAAAGACTATATCTTACAATTCTCATGCTCAATTATACATGTATTACATACAATAGAACATAGGGTCACAGATTCATACTTATGAGTACATTACTAGACATGACAACACATAAGATACAAGCGTATAAGAAATCACAATCGCATGCTAAGTAACACCAATCCAACAATCCAATGATAATCATTATTACATCCAATTTTATTTATTTACGATGAATTCAGGGACCCCACTATTCTTAAACTGATGGAATGGATCGTACACCTCTCAAGGAAAAACGCTCCTGATCCACTATTCTTAAACCGATGGAACGGTCTGAAGCACCTCTCGGGGACAACACACCCAAGCCACAATTATCGTCCGGTGGAATGGACCCTACACCTGGTCCTGACTCACATAATCTTCCACTTAAATAATTAGTGTCTTATTCATTACTTAACTCATATCATACTTTTATTCACGTTGAGTATAGGGCCCCACTATTCTTAATCCGGTGGAACAGACTGAAAAACCTCTCACGGACAACTCACCTGAGCCACGATTATCGTCCAGTGGAACGGATCCTGCACCTCTCAGGGCAAAACGCTCATGAGCCACTATTCTTAACCGGGGGAACGGCTTGAAGCACCTCTCAAGGACAGGATACGCGGGCCACTATTATCATCCGGTGGAACGGACCCTACACCTCGGCCCAACTCACATGATCTTCCACTTTAAATAATTATTATCTTATTCAATGATTTTAGTCGACCATAATTCACGCCCACATGAATAATTCCATAACATAAAGATACAGCGTAGGGTATTATACAATTTCAATCCATACTCAACCCTTCACACACTCAAATACATACCATATCCAAATGTCATATTTACACACATTTGCATTAAGAATATAAATTTGTACATACATGCAATTACCACACATTACACAACATTCACTTGACATGATTAAATAATCGATAGGCATACTTATCACCTTTCACTTCAAGTAGACATACATCCAAATTCTGCCATAAGTAAAGGTAAGTAATGAATTACCTAAATCCGAAGCTAGCTAAGCAAATTGAGAAAGAAGGAGAGCTATCGAAAGCTCGACAATCAACGAGAAAGTTTTCCTAGATCGCCGATAGAAATCGGAACTAGGTTAGAAACCATCTTATCAATTAATAATTCACATATTCTAATTAAATAAATACAAACAGACACAAATGATCTTTCTTAGAAAACGTGTCCATAACCTAGGACTCAGAAGTGTAGCCCTATTAAGATTTAAGATTAAATATAAATCAAATCGGATTAACACACATATCACTTGGGACATTTCAAATTAATTTGGAGAGCCCGAGAAAGAATAATCGATTATAAGTTAATTTATTGAATATGACTTAAAAAACAAATAGCTAAACCAACCATTTGCATAGAACCAAACCTAAACTGATTAGATTAAAACACAATTCGAATGATTTAAAACCTAAAGGCAGAAATCGATTAGATAAAAGACACATAGCAAAAATCAATGTTATAAACCATCCCCGAAGGTTAGGGTTTCAAATGCCTAAACTACGAATCGACCAAATCACTTCGATTACCTCAAATTGATGGTTTTAAAATATAATTAAACTGATTTTAGATAAATCGAGATAATTAATTTCAACAAAACAATCTTCCTAGTAGCCAATTTAAGACCATCCATTTTCAAAATTAGGGTTTTAAAGCCCACAACACAAGCTTAGATAATTCAAATCAATTGTTTCCAATTAAATTTATTAGAAAGCAATTAGGATAATTTCAACTATTTCTACAAATTTAATTTTAGAAAAAAAATTATACACATGATCAATTTCATAATCTAACTTGAAATCTACGGTTTTAGGTCTGAAAATACAATTCGGTTGAATTATATTAATTTAATCAAATTGAATGTTTAGAAATGCAATTAAACACATTTTATAACATATCAAATAATCAATTGATCAAAACCAATAAAAGAAATACCCAATTCAGGATAATTAGATTTTTTTAGCCCGGAACGCAAATCCAAAAATTCTTGCTAAAATATATAAATTGATGGTTCAAAAATGTAATTAAATATATTCTAATATAAATTGTATAGTCAATTGAATAAAACGACCTCATTACATAATCCAATTTAGCCCCACAAGAGTTTTGAACTAAAAATCCAATTCCGATTAATTACGCATAATTTTCCCAAATCAACACTTCCGATACGCAATTAAATACATTTCAAATGATATTGTAAAATCAATTGAGCGAAACGACTCAATTATGCGGCCCAATTTTATTACACACAAATTTTGACCTAGGAATTAAATTTTGATTAATTCTACATAAATTTCTCAAATTGATGGTTCCAACATGAATTTAGATACATTTAAAAACATATTGTATAATCAATTTATCCAAAATTGCCAAATCGGACGGATCCGAAAAATTTGGGCATAACCCGGCCTAAAATTCAATTTTCCAGAATTCCAACCTAAACCATACAATTAACTTATCCAAATCAATCTCACAGTACATATATACATAATCAAATAATTTATTTAGCTTATCACAAGATAAATCATACTCAATTAATCAAATCAATATTAGGGTTTTTCAAAAATTTATACCAAATGAAAATCAACAATATTAGAGCAAAGGAAGGCCAAAGAAGCTTCGTCGGCGGCAGGGGGTGGCTCGTCGGTGGTCAGCGAGGCTCACTAGAGCCGGACGGTAGCTCATCGATGCTACTACCGCTCCCGTGCTGCTGCTGCTGGTTGCTGCTACTGCTGGGGTCGAGATGGCTACTGCGTCGCCAGCGCTCGCGTCACCCATGGTTGCTGGTTGGAGGTCGGCCGGCGGCAGCTGGAGGTCGGCTAGTAGGGAGGAGAAGGAAGTGAGGGAGGCTGGGGTTTATAGGCGTAGAGAACAGGGAGTAAGGGAGTCGGGAATCAGGGAAAGAGAAGATAAGGGAGAGAGGAGAGAAAAGGAAAGAAGAGGGACGGTCGGCCGATCGGGGTTAGGCTAGTTTTTTTTTTTTACAAATACAAGTACAAAATAAATACTAAATATTTAAAATTGTTTTTGGAAGAATTTTACCTAATATTTATTTAACAAAAATTTATTTCGAACATATCTGGAGGCTTAAAATTGATATACAAGCTATATAAAGAATTTCGGGAATGTTTTTGGAAAATTTACCAACAAACGTAAAAATTTATTTTGCTTACGAAAATACATTATAAGACCCAAAAATAATATTTAAAAATATATAAGAAAATATTTAAGTCAAATTCCAATAAACCGAGACTAATTTAAATGATTTCTGAAAGTGATTTTTGGCAAACTAAAAAGCATAAAACGGAGAAAATTAATTTCGGAAAGAAATTCATATATAGGCTCTAAAAATCTTTTTAAATTAAAACTTCCCATAAATATTAATGATTTTCAAAAATGTAAAAATTTAAAGTCAGAAATATTTTCTACAAATAAAATCATTAAAATAAACTTAACTATTTAAACAGAAATTCTATAATTTAAATAATATATTTTGTTAACAAAATATAACTCCAAAATAAGGTCGTAATCACACAACGAAGTTATAATCGAAAACGAATCTAAAATATTAAAAAAAATCAAAATACAAGAAAGAAAGGGAATACATATTTTTAACCAAAAAAATCGAAATCGTATGAATATAATAAAATCATAGTCGTGAACAAATTTATCTAGAATGGTTTGCAACGACAACGATTAATTAAATTCAAATATGAATTCGAAATCATCGATCACTCTATAAAATGAATCCAAATTAAAATAAATAAATATTTATATCAAATAACGCTAATAAAATCATTAGGCTTAATTAAATTAGATTTCAAAAATACGGGGTATTACACATGCACCACCTTAACTTCAGACGAGCTTACTGCCGCCAATAGCTAACCTCACCACCACCGCTGCATCCCAAATCCTTGCTTGTAATTCTCTCTAGCTAACTAAGCCCTCCAAAACCTTCAATTCTTCTCTCACGAGCCGCCATAGTCGTACGAAATCTCCTACTGCCACCTTTAAGCCGCCATCTGCCACCACTTCCGCCACTTCTATTTCCCTCTACACCACCCAAAAACTCCCTTTAATTCTATTCCACCTATGCATAGCCTTATTTTATTTTTACCCCTTCCCCTTGCCTCTTTTTATTCATCTTTTTCCCTCTTAGACTCTTTTTCCGACCACCGCCGTGCACCATTGCTGATGCTGCCCATCCCTACCGACTCAAGGTAAAATCCTAGACCTTCTTATACCTTACTTTATATTTATTTACATTTATTCTATTTTTATTCATATTTTTATGGTTATTCGATTATTATTATTATTATTAGATGGAATATTAATGCTAAGTTTTCCTTGCAGGGTAGAGAGTAGGAATAAAATAATTAGGGTTATTAGTTTGAAGTTTAGGTATTATTTGAGTTATTATATTTTTTATTACCATTCTAATTATTATTATCATTAATATTATTATTAGTATAATTATTTTTATTATTATATTTAATTATTCTAGAAGGGAAGAGACCTTAATTATTTTATTATTATTCGCACATATGCTTTATAGTATTATTATTACTATTTTGATTATTATTAATAATAATATTATTATTATCTTTAATATTTTAATATTATTATAAATAACATATGTTATTAATATTATTAAATATTATTTCATTATTTAGGGGTAGGGTCGAAACCCCACCTTGTAATTTTAAGTCTTAGATTATTATTAATATTAAGATTTCTATTAATATTACTGTTATTAGTAATAGTTTGTTATTATTATTATTATTATTATTATTATTATTATTATTATTATTATTATTACCTTTACTAACTTTATATTGGTGAAGGATGGAAACCCTTATATCACCTTTACTTTAAATTACAATAGTATTTTATTAGCATTTTAGTAGTATTTGGTGTAATTAATTAAGAACCAAGACTCAAGATTAGTTAGAAGCTAATAGTATTTTAGGAGGGAAGCTAATTCTAGTATTTTTTTTCCCCATAATAGGTGAGCCCAGTCAAATCCCTCGGGTGGAATAGGAACGTGCACCAAGGCCGGTGACCTTTTAGGTAAGGGTTTTACTAAGGCCATTTGTGTTTTTATATGCATTATGTGCTTCTTATGCCATTTATTCTATGTTATCATCATTAATTATTTCGTATATAATATGATGTGGAGTTCACATATGATCTTGGGTTGTTATATGGCATGTGATTTATTTATATGTGATGATATGTGATGTAGCCTTAATACATTCATGTTAGGGTTGCAAAATAATGATGATGGTACGTTGCATGGTATTAGGGTTGCATGGAAGTGTGGTATGTTGCATGGTATTAGGGGTGCATGGAAGTGTGGTACGTCGCATGGTAATTAGGGTTTGAATGGAAGTGTGGTGCGTTGCATGACAGTATTAGGGTTGCATGGAAGTGTGGTATGTTGCATGGGAATTAGGGTTTGCATGGGAGTGTGGTACATGGAGTTAGGATTTGCATGGGTGTAGCACCCTCAAATTTACTACTGAAAAATTTCGTCTAAAATCAAAAGGTTTAGCGGAAGCGAAGGGTAAAAACTGTAAACTCGGGGGCGTTACCGCCACACTTAGTACCAGACCGGTTCATTCCTACCGTTTCGGTACTAAGTGCTAAGGCTAAATCCGATCATCAATAAGTACGTAGTATCATAAAATGCAAGATGACATTTAGCATAAATCATTAATAAGATATAAGTCAAACAGAAGTTTGAATACGATTTAGGATTACAACCCCATAATACTTTTTTCTTTAAAACGGGAAACGTAATACAAAATATAGCTAACAAAACAATTCCCAAAAAGGATCAGTATCCGGATCGCCTACTCACTCAAGTCAAGCCTTCCACCCCAAAATAGTACCTGATCATAGACCTGCACAGGAGGTCTACTCCCCACCATCGGTGGATCATCATAGTTACCATTCAATCAAGGTAGTATCAGTATGGGTCCAATACTGAGCAAGGGCGCAGGTGCGCTAAGGCCAAGCATACCATCATACAACATAACACACACAACTCAATCACATAAGCAACATGTAATATTATGGATGATGTAGGTCGGTTATGGTCCAACCCAACTTCTTCTTTTCATAACTCTGATAATTATAGTCGATTCACATCATAATCGTTATGAATCCATGAGAGTGTGGGAACCCCACTATTATAGCCGGTGGATCGGTCACTTATAGGGCAGAACGCACCTAACCACTATTATATGCCGGTGGATCGGTCTCCAGGGCACCCCGACACCTGGCCACTATTATGCTGGTGGATCGGTCTGGGCCCGACTCAACAATCTTACTCTTTAAGTAATTAATATCTTATTCATGTCTTATTAAATAAGGTTCCACCCTTGACATGCATATCAACTACCCTCTACCTTTTCCCTTCGAGGAGGCCCGTCCCATATCTTGAGACTGTTCTCCCCTTCTCACGCCCGATGTCCATCCCTTCTTACTCTTATACATAAGGAAACGTAGTAAGGGCACACTCTCCCGAGAATGTGGGCTAACCCTAACACAACGATATCGGTCCCGCATGTCCTCACCCCTCTAGGGCTCCTCCTTGGAAAACCCTAATTTGGGCCTACATGGCCCAACTCTTTCTTACTCATCCTAACTTTACTTTGTTCCTTGTCTCGCATCCTGTCTCTACTAATAAATTCCCAAAATATATATCCCTTTATTCCCCCAACTCCGCATGTGACCGCCAAACCCTAGTTGGCCACACCAAACCCTAGCACTTTACTTACTCCCCAAGTAACCTCCCCTCTTTGCCCCAAAACCTCTTCTCTCATTTAGAAGCCCATACTCATCCTTCAGACAAGTGGACTCTCACTCTCAACCCAATACTCCATCCCTCCTTGATCATTTTTACCCTTGTACCCTTCGAATTGCTCATTTCCTCCCAAAACCCTAATTGGGTCCCTTAGACAACCTTACATCGACCCACGCGAAATTTTGCACCCAAGTCTCCAATGGACCCGTAACTTTGACATTATCTTATTTAATTCTTAAATCAACTTTCCTCACGTAAGATTCATTCCCATGCATAATTTAGACACTCCATGCAGACTCTCCCAACACCCACTTACACAGAAAACCCTAATAAGGTCTCTTATGCACCACTTACGTACTATTTTTCATACTAAGTCTCCAATCATTCCAAGACTCTCCCAAGCTCTTACTTACAACCCAAATCAACTTTTCACACGCAAGGATCATGCCCATGCAAGGTCTAGTTCCCCCATGCAAACTTCCCCAAACGTCCACTTTCATGTTGTTCTTTTATTATCATTTCATGCTACCCCAAACCCTAGCATACATGTCCTAGAGGTTCATAACAAGTCACATCATCAACATCAACATCAACATCAAGCATGGAACATGTCATACACGTATAATATAAGGCACGCACAACATACCTCATGATCCACGCTGCGCTACACAAAATAGATTATTCATAAAACATGCATAATACACATCAACATGGCATGTTCATCATTCACCCACACATTACATCACACAAGCACAAGGCCATAGCTTCGTCCTTACCTAGGTAGGCACCGGGCTTGGAGCACGCTCCTCTAGCTCCTTAGGGCTTTGGTCAGGGTACCTATAAAAGAAGAAAATGCTAAGTATTAGTTTCCCTTGAAAGTACCATCAACCCTCATTCTAGTTTAGGATTAGGGTTTTTATTACTAAAGAGGGTATTATACAAAAACTACGGTTTTTACCTTAGAATTAGTATACTAAATATTAGTAGTCAAAATATATTTATTTTTGATACTTATTGTTACACTTATTTTATTAAACCCATTAGTTCTAATCTTGTAGTAATAGGGTTAATGCTAGCTATAAGAAAATAGTGTTAGTATTAATAAAATAGTGACGCTAATGTCTAGTGATAGAAACCCTAGCGTTTTAAGGCCAAGTCTATTAATGGTGTTATATTTAAAATGATAATATTATAAGGTCACAATATTACAAGTAAACTATTCCTAAGGGTGATAATGATAATAGTTGTATATTCTTGAATAATAAAAAGGTTCAAATGCTTTTGATTACAACAATAAGGTAGTGATAGTAGTAATAATAGTAATAGCTAATAATAGTGTCATAGTAATGAGGTTAGGGTTAATGTTAATTGGTATGGTAATAAGGTTCAAGTACTCTTCTTAGTTAACAACCACATGATACTAGCTTAAGTCAAGTAAAGTCAAGTAACAAGTAGTATAAGAACAAGTAGTATTAAGGGTAACAAAATATAATGTTAAATATAATAATAATAATAATAATAATAATAATAATAATAATAACTTTAATAATAACGATAATAATAATAATACTCCTAGTAGTAATGATAATAACAATAATACAACCAAGTAAGGTTTAGCAACCACAATAATAACCGTAGTAAGGATAATAGAAGTAATAATAGTAATATTATTAATAATGTTAATACTAATAATTACAAAAATTAAGATTAAAGTTAAGTATAATAAAAGTTAGGGTTCAAAAGGGATGTTAGTATTAGTAAGAAAATAGAACATTAATAATAGAGACAATAATAATGGTAATAATGATAATAATAATAATAATAATAATAATAATAATAATAATAAAAGTAATAATAATAATGATGAGAATAATAATAATAATAAGTATATTAGTATTAATATTAGTAGAAAATAGTAGCAGTTATATAAAAGGGTATTAGTGTTTGGATGAGTGGAGAACCACCTAGGGTCGGTGGTGGTCCGGCAGCGGCGCGTGGCGGCGACGGCAGCAGCAGTGGAGGTGGAGGTGGAGAAGAGAGGAAAAGATGGAGGTGGTGGTTAGATGGGAGGGGAAAAGGAGGAGTTTGAGGTAGGGGAAAGAAACAGCAGGTGAAGGGGAGTGGAGTGAGGGTGGTGGCGTGGTAAGGGGTGGCGGCGCGCGGTGGTTGGCGCGACGGCCGAGGGTGGTAGAGAGAGGTGGAAGATGAGGCAGGAAGGAGGAGAGGGAGGCAGGAGAATATGGAGGTATGGGAAGGTAGAGGGAGGTCTGCTGGGCATTTTGGAGGGTGGAGGAGGCTCTGGAGGTGGCTGGGCTGGCGGTGGGAGGCGACGCAAGGGCGGCGTAGGCTGGAGGTGGTGGTTTCAGGATAGGAATTTTGCACAGCTAGGGCGGCACGTGCAAGGCAAGGCGGAGGGTGGTGGCGGCTTGGTTTTGTCGAGGGAGTTTCAGGGATGATAATGGTGGGCAGCGGTGGCGGCGGCGGTAACCGGTGATGGCAGAAAGCCCGTCTTTTTTAGGCGGCGGAGAGGCAGGGTTTTGGTGAAAAAATCGAAAAGGGAGCTGATCAGGGCTGCCAATGGGGGGTATTTATAGGCAATTGGGAGGGGAAAACGACAAGGGAAGAAGGAGACGAACAGGGCTGGTGGTCGGCTGGTGGCGGGCGGTGCAGGTCCTGCCATGGCAGGTTGGGTCGGGGAAGGGGAGAGGAAAAGGGAAAGAGGTGGGCACGCGGGAAGGGGAGAGAGGGACTTGGTCGGGGTCGAAAAGAGAAAGAAAACGACAGGGAGAGGGGCAGGGAAGGACAACTGGCGGTGTAGAGGTGGCCGGCGTGCGCAGGGGTGTAGGTCGGTGGCTGCGCGGGGAAGAAGAAGGAAGGGGAAAGGAGGAGGATTTGCGGTTCAGGGGAAAAAGAAAAAGAAGGGGGGAACCGGCCGGTTCGGTAGTGTTTATAAAGTTTTAAAACAAAACGCGGCGTTTTAACTGTATGGGGAACAGAGCGCTGCATCGCGTTGCCCGTTTGGCAACGGCTACCTTCAGAGATCGGAACGCAGCGTCTCAGCGGAAGGAGGGCCGAAACGCTGCGTTTGGATGCACCGGAAGGCATCGAACGGCGCTGGGCCGCGAGAGGGGAAAAAAGGAAAGAAAAGGAAGGTTTGGGCGGCCTGTACGCGAGACGGGGGAGAAGAGAAGCATGTGGGCCGGTTGGCTGGCCCAGCCGGGGGGGAGAAAGAAAAAGAAATAAGTAAAGGAGGAGGAAGGAAAAAAAAGAAAGGAGAAAAGGAAAAAGGGAATGATAAAATGGTTGGGTTGGAGGTATTTG
The DNA here is from genome assembly GCA_030549775.1 of Tamarix chinensis. Taxonomy (NCBI): domain Eukaryota; kingdom Viridiplantae; phylum Streptophyta; class Magnoliopsida; order Caryophyllales; family Tamaricaceae; genus Tamarix; species Tamarix chinensis. Next base: position 79,845,340 of record CM060176.1, on the reverse strand, counting down.
GGTCTTTATTTGTTTATATATTTAATTTAGATATTTAATTTTAATAATAATTATTTTAAGTATAATAACTAAATTCATTTTTAAATTAATTAGAATATTTTGGATAAATTGTCCTTAACTCCCATTTTAATTAGTAATATGTCCAAAATTTTCTAAATAACTTATTTATTATTTTCTCCTTATTTTTCCTCAATAAATTTCCTCTTTATTTAATAAAGTAACCTATTTTCTTAAATTTTCTCTAATAAATCATTATTTGCCATAATTCCTAAATTAGGATTTTTGGGGTATTTCAATGGGAGTTAGGGTTTGCATGGGAGTTAGAGTTTTGCATAGAGTTAGTCATGCATGTCTGGGAAAAATTTTGTTAATAAAATACTTCAGACATTAATCATTTAAAGTAGAAGATTGTTGAGCTGGGTCCAGACCGATCTATCAGTCAGAAATAGTGGTTAGGACATAATGTCCTATGTGTAACCGATCCACCAGTAATAATAGTGGTGTGGAATTTGTCTCGTAAGTGACCGGCCCACTGGCAATAATAGTGGGATGACTCGAGCTCAATAAATATAAACCACAGTTTGCCAAAACGCTTAAAATATACTAATTACTGACGGTGGAACACTATGTGAGCAGGAACAAGGCTGATCCATCGGTAAGGAATAGTGGTGTGGACTTTGTCCCACAAGTGACCGACCCACCAGCAATAATAGTGGTGTGGACTTTGTCCCACAAGTGGCTGGCCCACCGGCTAAAATAGTGGGGTGTTCCTGTACTTACATATATTTGTTAAAAGGTATAGTGTGTATCGACTTCTGATAAAAGATTAATTAAATAATTAATCCGGACTATGATTGGGCCTTTATGTATCTACCCGAATGATTGTTTCTTATTATGTTATCATGTTATTCTTTATGTTCTTTTATTCCTATGCATGGTTTATGTGATTTTATATGTTGGCGTTAGTTCTTGGTTACCTTAATTAGTACGTAGCGTACTAATCACCCGTTTCATGGGTATTGCTCATTCCCACAAGTAGAAGACCCATCTAACTTGCTGCACGTAGGAGATGTTTATTTTCACGCAATTGATGTCTATGGGATATCGGATGGGGTTGAGTGATGATTCGGCCAAATCAGTTCCAGAGTGGCGTGGCCGGTTTTCTATTGAGATTTTATTCCCATTTTCTTTTAATCATGTTGAGCACTTCATAAACAATTTTATAACTGTAGTTATTTTTTTCCTGAAAAACCACCCTCGTATATTGAATTGAATAAAGACTTGTGCATACCTGATTCCTATATTTTTGAATTCAGACTATCTATTAATGTTTACTGAGTTGTTTTCTTTAGCCTTAGCACTTAGTACTAGAATGGTAGGAGTGAACCGGTCTGTACTAAGTGTAGTGGTAGCATCCCCAGAATTTATGGTCTAATTATAAGTATTTTTTTAAAAAAAATGTGTAAATTTAGGGGGTGTTACAAGTTGGTATCAGAGCGATTGGTCTTGTTTACCATCCTCGTTTTTGGAAATAAAATTAATTTTTGAAAACTGCTATTGAAATTTGAAAAAGGATGTTCGCCTTAGGTGAAAATCTTTCTATTTTAAAAAAATTTTGGAGCCCGGCCACGATGAGGAGTACCAGGGTAGATTAGGGTTTTCCCTAAGGATTAGAAATCTTTTTGATAATTTCGAACCAGTGGGTTCGTTTCTAAGTGTCTATTTTTGTGCACCTAGATGGAAAACAACAAGAGGATTAACCGTTTGGAGGAAGTCGTGTCACCGCCTTCCTAGATTTCACCCATCGCTCCCAAAACGTTGAGAAAGATTGGCTTGGGAGGGTTACTGGACATCACCCTCTGACGTATTCCGGGGAGGAGAATCCGATGGTTTTAGAGGGGTGGATCCGCGATCTGGATTGCACCTTTGAGGCCGTAAATTTCCCACTCAATCGACAGCCCCGCATTGCAGCATTCTTCCACAGGGGTATAGCAGACGCCTAATGGGAGGAGTTCCTTGCCAAAGAAGGTCCTCTGGCTACCTGGGAGGCATTTAAAACCACCCTCTGTACCAGATTCTATCCTGAGAGCCTTAGGAGGGACAAGCTCCGAGAGTTCATGCAGCTGACACAGGGGTCAATGTCAGTTCGTCAGTACCATGCCAAGTTCATTGAGCTGCTCTGGTTTGCCCAAGGGATCGCCGCCAACGAATCCAAGGTGATCTTTCAGTTGGAACAAGAACTAAATTTCAGCATCCGCCGCATGATGGGTGTTGTACCGTTCATAGATCTAGCGTCCTTGTATGAGCGTGCTTGCATAGCAGACACGCTGGTCCACGAGTAGTCCGCCATCCTTAGGAAGAGGAAGCCCGAGGTCCAGAGTTCTAGGAGTAGGACGCAACCCATGTATGGAGATTCTAGTAGAAGCCAAGGGCCCCCGAGAGACCCAATTTGCAGGAAATGTAACCTAGTCCACCCTAGTAGGAATTGTGTAGGCAAGCCGGTCACTTGCCTAAATTGTGGAAAGACAAGTCATCGAGCGTTTGAGTGTTGGAGGCCACCTAAATTTTAGCAGAGTCAGTCTAGATCATATCAGCAGGAAGTAGCTCTCATGCCTCAATAGCAGGCTTACTAGCAGTACCGTCAGAACTCATCCCAACAACACTATCAAAGAGCACCTGCTCCATCCGGTGCCCCAGCTCAACAGATAGGGGGAAGACCGTAGGGATCTAGGTCTCATCCCTAGAAGGGAGGCCAATTAGGAGGGCGCGCCTGAACGTTATTAGTCAGACCAAGGCAGACCGATAGTTGGATGTCGTTACTGGTATGTTCACCATCTATTCATTACCAGCATATGTTCTATTTGATTCTGGTTCTATGTTGTCTTTCATTTCCTCTGCATTTGCTGCTAAGGCTAGATTGTAACCATCTACTAGAGTAGACCTATCTATTATTCTTCCGTCGAATGACAGAATGGAGTGTAGTCGGAGGTTTTCCGACGGGGCCTTAGATATAGGAGGGGTAGACTTCCTAGTAGATCTAATTGGGATGGACCTGAGAGACTTCGACGTGATTATGGGCATGGATATGATGGGGAAGTACAAAGAAGTTATTGATTGTGCCCAGGAGCGGGTGATTCTGCGAAGCCTGAAGGGGACTAGGGTTTCTTACCAGAAGACTAAGCCCGAGCCGACCACTAAGGTGGTGTCAGTCGTCACATTGCACGCTTTGATCTAGAAGGGGTATCCCTTATATTTATGTAGTGTGTAGGAGCTCAACAAGGATTTGGCTGCATTGGATAGTATTTCGGTAGTTAAAGAATTTCTGGACATGTTCCCCGAAGAAATACTAGGTATGCCTCCGGTTTGAGAAATTGACTTCAAGATCGAGTTAGTGCCGGGAGCTAAGCCTATTTCCAGGGCTCCTTACAGAATGGAACTAGTTGAGTTGAAAGAATTGAAGGCCTAGTTAGAGGAACTCTTAGAGCACGGGTACATTCAACCTAGTGTATCACTATGGGGAGCACCGGTTTTGTTTGTGAAGAAGGACGGTAGTCTATGTCTCTATATCGACTACTGGGGGTTATATCAGTTGACGGTAAAGAACCGATACCCACTCCCGAGAATAGATGATATGTTTCACCAACTGAAGGGTGCTACAGTGTTTTCCAATATCAATTTGAGGTCTGGGTGTCACAAGTTGAGGATCGTCGATGCTGACATTATGAAGACTGCATTCCGGATAAGATATGGGCATTACGAATTTACACTAATGCCCTTTGGACGTACAAATGCTTCTGCAATATTCATGGATCTGATGATGAGGATATTCAACCCTTTCCTCGATCAATTTGTGGTGGTATTTATAGATGATATTCTGGTGTATTCCCGAGGAAATGAGGAGCACGAACAGCATCTACGCACCATTTTGAGCACATTGAGAGAGCATCATCTGTATGCTAAGCTATCGAAGTGCGGGTTTTGGCTCTAGGAGGTAGCTTTCCTTGGTCACATTGTAACGGCTAAGGAGTTGGTTGTGGACCCCGCTATGATTCTGGCCATCACAGAGTGGAAGCCCCCTACGAACATAGATATTACAGACGATTTGTGCAGAACTTTTCGAAGATAGCCAGATTTTTGACTAATCTCTTGAAGAAGACTATGAAGTTTCAGTGGGATGAGGCATGTGAAGAGGCTTTTCAAGAGCTGAAGAAGAGGTTGACCACTACACCAGTGTTGACCTTACCCGAGGGGACCAAGGAGTTCGAGGTTTACAGCGATGCATCCAATCATAGGTTGGGATGCGTGTTAATACAGAAGGGTAAAGTGGTAGCTTATGCCTCACGATAGCTAAAACACGAGCAAAATTATCCCACACATGATCTTGAGTTAGCTGTTGTGGTGTTCGCTTTGACGATTTAGAGACTTTATCCATATGGGGCAAAGTGTAAATTCTTTTCTGATCACAAAAGCCTCAAGTATATCTTCATGCAGAAGGAGCTCAACTTGAGGCAAAGAAGATGGTTGGAGCTCATAAAGGATTATGACATTGAGTTGACCTACCATAAGGGTAAAGCCAGCATGGTTGCCGATGCTCTAAGTAGGAAGACTGCACATTCTACATTGTGTTGCGTGGTTGCTAATCGGATAATAAAGGAGCTATCAGACCTGGAGATTGAGATGATCTAATAGGGAGACCTTGAGACCCGTATGAATTCCTTGACGCTCACTCCAACTATTTTCGAAGAGATCCAAGCTAGCCAAGTTGGAGATGTTAAGTTGGAGAGGATCCGATAGAAGATATAAGAAGGTAAAGCAGAGGGGTTCAAAATCCATGAGGATGGTAGTATATGATTCAAGGGTCGTTGGTGTGTGCCCTAGAGTCGTCTAGATCTTAAGAGTCATATTATGGAGGAAGGACATCAGACTCCCTATTCGGTTCACCTAGGAGAATTAAAGTTATATAAGGATCTCAAAAAGGTGTACTGGTGGCCACGAATGAAATGAGAAGTAGATGAGTTTGTATCCCGGTGTCTGGTGTGCTAGAAGGTAAAGATTGAACATCAGAGACCAGCGGGATTACTTCAATCTTTAGAGGTGTCGAGATGGAAATGGGATTCCATTTCTATGGACTTTGTTAGTGGTATACTGAGGACCCGAAGTGGCTGTGATACTATCTGGGTTATTGTTGATAGATTGACCAAGTCAGCCGTGTTCATTCCTATGAAGTCCACCTGGAGTATGGAGCAATTAGCGAGTGCTTATATGAAGTTTGTGGTTAGCCGCCATGGTGCCCCAAAGGGTATAGTTTTAGATCGAGATTCGAGGTTCCTCTCTCACTTTTGGGGGAAGTTGTAGGAAGTTATGGGAACCAAATTAAATATGAGTACAGCTTTTCACCCTGCCACAGATGAGCAGACAGAGCGGATCATTCAAACGTTGGAGGATATGTTGAGGGCATGCGTATTGGATTTCCAGGGATGTTGGGAGGAGCGCTTGCATCTGTTGGAGTTCTCATATAATAACAGTTATCATGCTAGTATTAGGATGGCTCCCTTCGAGGCATTGTATGGACGGAAGTGCATGACTCAATTGTGTTGGAGTGACATCAACGAGACGATTGTGCTAGGACTAGAAATGATTGAAGATATGACTCGTCAGGTCAGACAGATCCAGGATTGAATGAAAGTAGCTCAGAGCCGACAAAAGAGTTATGCCGATTAGAGGCGTAGGGATGGAGATTTTGAGCCTAAAGATAAAGTGATGCTAAGGGTTTCACCTACCAAAGGGGTGCAGAGGTTTGGAAGGAAAGGAAAGTTGAGCCCTGGATATATTGGGGCCTATGAGATATTGGAGCGAGTAGGTGAAGTTGCTTACAGATTGGCTCTTCCTCCTGAATTGGTACGAGTGCATAATGTGTTCCACATTTCTCAGCTGCGGAAGTATGTTGTTGATTCGTCGCATGTAATTCAACCAGATGAGGTCGAATTGGATGATTCCCTGACTTACGAGGAGCAACTGGTGCGGATTCTCTACACTAAATTAATAAAGACTCATACGAGTTCGGTGCCTCTGGTTAAGATCTTATAGAGTCGAGATGGGACTGAGGAAGCTACTTGGGAGACCGAGAAAGATATGCAAAAAGCATATCCGGAGATTTTTGTTGCAGGTTAGATTTTTTTTATCTAGTTTGTCCCTAAGGGGGTAGTTGATTTAAGTATAGTTAATAATGTGTTATCCTAGAAGTTAGAATACCTTAGCCCTAACCCTAGAGAGCTGCGGGAGACTTCGGGGGCGAAGTCTATTTTAAAGGGGTAGTGATGAAATGCCCTTGAATTATTTATTTTAAGATATATTATTAAAATAGGAATTTATTGGGAAATTAATTTAATTTATTATTTTATTTGGAATAAGAAGGATTTATTTAGGAAAAATTAATAAGAATTTATAAATATTTTTATAAAGGAAAAAATTTGGGATTTTAGTTAATTAAAAAGGAATTTAGGAGAAACATTTTTAAAGGTCCTAAATTAGCCTAAAAAGGAGGTTTAATATTTTTATTTAAATATTTTTATTCTAAATACCAGAAAACATTCTAAATATTTTATGTAAACCCAAAATCCTTAATTTTTTTCTTTTTCCTCTTTCCTTTTGTTTTCCTCTTTTCTTTCTTTTCTTCTTTTCTTCTTTTCTTTATTCCTTTTCTTCTCACCGGATTGGGCCTGGACGCGGCCCAATCTCCTTTTTCCTTCTCCTTCCTCCGCGGCCCAACGCCGTTTCGTTCTCCTTTTTGTGGCACCCTGACGCAGCATTTCGCCCCTTAATTCTCTGAGATGTTGCGTCTCGTTTAATGAAAATATAACTGTTGCCCAACTGGCCCGGTTCTCCTTTTTTTTTTTTTTTTTTTCCGACCGCGGTTTACCTCTCCCTCCCTCCTTCTTCCTTCTCTCTCCCCCGTCGTCAAAACCTACAACTCCCACCCCCGAAAATGGCGTCGCTGGCCACGAGGACTTTGACTGGCCATTTATCCCTTTATTTTCTCCCTCTTGACTTGCCCATTAGCTTGGCATGATCGATTATCTTCAAATCCCACTCTTTCTCTCTCTATTTTCTCTCAAAGTATCGAATCCAACCAAATCCTTCGCCAGCCTATTACCGCCTCCGGCTGCCCTCAAACCTACATAGGGCACCCTCCTACCAACCTTCAAAACCCTAATATCCCCTCTAACCTCTATAAATAGCCTCAATTGGAGTGTTTTCAAAGCTTTTCCTCCCTGAAAACCCTAGGAGATAGTCGTGCGCCACCTTAACTTCAGATGAGCTTACCTCCGCCAATACCCAACCTCACCACCACCGCTACATCCCAAATTCTTGCTTGCAGTTCCCTCTAGCTAAACTAAGCCCTCCAAAACCTTCAATTCTTCTCGCACGAGCCGCCATAACCATGCGAAATCTCCTACCCATCTCGCAAAAATCTATACCCTGCAACCTTTAAGCCGCCATCTGCCACCACTGCCACCACTTCTATTGCCCTCTACACCACCCAAATACTCCCTCTAATTCTCCTCCACCTAATCATAACCTTATTTTATTTTTTTCCCCTTCTGCTTCCCTTTTTTTCTTCATCTTTTTCCCTCTTAGACTCTTTTTCCTGCCACCGCCATGCACCACCGCTGTTGTCGCCCATCCCTGCTGACTCAAGGTGAAACCCTAGACCTTCTTAAACCTTCCTTTATATTTATTTACATTTATTCTGTTTTTATTCAAATTTTTATGGTTATTGGATTATTATTATTGTTGTTGTTGTTGTTGTAATTATTATTGTTATTATTAGATGGAATATTAATGCTAATTTTTCCTCGTAGGGTAGAGAGTAGGAATAAAATAATTAGGGTTATTAGTTTCAAAGTTTAGGTATTATTTGAATTATTATATGTTTTATTACCTTTCTTATTATTATTATCATTAATATTATTATTATTTTTTTATTATTATTATATTTAATTATTCTGGAAGGGCAAAGACCTTAATTATTTTATTATTATTCACACATATGCTTTATAGTATTATTATTACTATTTGTATTAATAATAATAATAATAATAATATCTTTATTATTTTTATATTATTATAAATAATATATGTTATTAATATTATTGAATAGTATTTCATTATTTAGGGGTAGGGTCGAAACCTCACCTTGTAATTTTAAGGCTTAGATTATTATTATTATTAGGATTTATATTAATATTACTATTATTAGTAATAATTTATTATTATTAAAATTAAAATTATTATTATTATTATTATTATTATTACCTATACTAACTTTATTTCTGTGAAGGGTAGAAACCCTTATATCACCTTTACTTTAAATTACAATAGTATTTTATTAGCATTTTAGTAGTATTTTGTGTATTTAATTAAGAACCAAGACTTAGGATAAGTTAGAAGCTAATAGTATTTTAGGAGGGAAGCTAATTCTAGTATTTTTCCCCCAGAATAGGTGAGCCCAGTCAAAGCCCTTAGGTGGAATAGGAGCGTGCACCAAGACCGGTAACCTTTTAGGTAAGGGTGTTACTAAGGCCATTTGTGTATTTATATGCATTATGTGCTTCTTATGCCATGCATTCTATGTTATCATCATTAATTATGTCGTATATGATATGATGTGGAGTTCACGTATGATGTTGGGTTGTTATATGGCATGTGTGTTTATTTATATGTGATGTAGGCTTAATACATACATGTTAGGGTTGCAAAATAATGATGATGGTATGTTGCATGGCATTAGGGTTGCATGGAAGTATGGTACGTTGCATAGTATTAGGGTTGCATGGAAGTGTGCTACGTTGCATGGTATTAGGGTTGCATGGAAGTGTGGTATGTTTCATGGCGATATTAGGGTTGCATAGAAGTGTGGTGTGTTGCATGGGAATTAGGGTTTACATGAAAGTGTGGTACGTGGAGCTAGGGTTTGCATGGGAGTTAGGGTTTGCATAGAAGTGTGGTTTATGTGGAACTGGGGTTTGCATGGGAGCTAGGGTTTGCATGGGAGTTAAGGTTTGCATAGAAGTGTGGTTTACGTTGAACTAGGGTTTGCATGGGAGCTAGGGTTTTGCATGGAGTTAATCTTGCATGTCTAGGAAAATGTTTGTGAATAAAATACTTAATACATTAATCATCTAAACTGGAATATTGTTGAGCTGGGTCCAGACTAATCCACCGGTCAGAAATAGTGGTTAAGACATGGTGTCCTATGTGTAACCGATCCACTGGTAATAATAGTGGTGTGGACTTTATCCCACAAGTGATCGGCCCACCGGGAAATAATAGTGGGATGACTCGAGCTCAATAAATATAAACTAGAGTTTGCCAAAACGCTTAAAAGATACTAATTACTTACAGTGGAACACCATGTGAGCAGGAACCAGACTGATCTACCGGTTAGGAATAGTGGTGTGGACTTTTTCTCATAAGTGACCGATCCACCGGCGAATAATAGTGGTGTGGACTTTGTCCGGCAAGTGACCGGCCCACCGGCTAAAATAGTGGGGGTGTTCCTGTACTTACATATATGTGATAAAAGGTATGGTGTGTATCAACTTCTGATAAAAGATTAATTAAATAATTAATTAGGACTATGATTGGGCCTTTATGTATTTACCCAAATGATAGTTCGTTATTATGTTATCATGTTGGTCTTTATGTTATTTTATTCCTATGTATGGTTTATGTGATTTTATATGTTGGCCTTAGTGCTCAATTACCTTACTCAGTACGTAGCTTACTGATCACTTGTTTCATGGGTGTTGCTCATTCTCACAAGTAGAAGAACCATCTGACTTGTTGCAGGTAGGAGATGTTTATTTTGACGCGATTGATGTCTATGGGACATCGGATGGGGCTGAGTGATGATTGGGCCAAATCAGTTCCGGAGTGGTGTGGCCGGTTATCCTTTAAGATTTTATTCCCATTTTCTTTTAATCATGTTGAGAACTTCATAAACAATTTTATGATTGTAGTTATTTCTTTTTCCTGAAAAACTACCCTCGTATTTTTAATTGAATAAAGACTTGTTCGTAAATGATTCCTGTATTTTTGAATTCGTACCTGATGCATTCGCCGGTCGGAATGGGCTAATGGGAATTAGGACGGTTGTATAATCCGCCACCCGGTCCTTAAATTGGACTACATGGATTGTGGATTAATCAATCCTTAATGACCATGATTAGCTATAGTTGTCTTAGCTGATGGGAAATTAAGCCTTAAGCTTAATTATATTTTGGGACATTTTTTATGTTGGCTGTAATTGGGTTGGTCGACACTTCACGTTATTTTTGCTGATGGTTGGATTTGGGCTGGTCGACACTTTATTATTTTGGCCCAAAAGTCTGTATCGCCCGTCCATGCAGGCCTGTATCGTTCGTATGTATTTTGTCGAGTATACGGCTTCTGTGTACATATATATAGGACAATACATTGTAATACGTAGAGAACTTTTGACAGAAATAATATCGGCTGATTCTCTTCGATCTCTCTCGCGACTTCTTCTCTCTCTTGGCGATTCTCTCATTCGCTTCTTCTCTGATTCTATCTCGTTCTCATCTTGATCGATCTTGATCATTCACCTTCTAATTTCAGTTGCCATTGAATCAATTGTGCTTTTGAAACTTTGGTTCTTCCTTTGGAAAGTTTTCCTTAGGCTGTGCCGGCGAAATCGAACGTTGCGCTCAATTAAATCTCTCGATCCTTTGCGAAACTCTAACCGGTTTCCATCATTTGGTATCAGAGCCTCGATTTTCTAGAGTGCTCGTAGTTTCTGTATTACTGATTAATTTTTCTTCAATTTTTGTTGATTCGATTTCTGTATTTCGCTAACCCTAGCTTGAGGTGTGAAATTTTAGGGTTTTGCAGCGACGAACTTGGTATCGATTCTTGTCGCTTTCAAATCGGCGATTAAAGCATTTTGGTCCACTATTTTGAAAGTCTGAAGGAAAAAAAACCCTAATCGACCTAGGGTTTGGTCAAGAACTTGAATCTTGACTGACAGTGCGACAGACTGTTGTTGGTAACTTCGATTTGTAAATTCCTTTGTTAGTACTACTATCTACTATACTTAATTTCCAATTTTCGACAAATTATCTGTTTGTTGATAAATATATAGGTTGATATCACAACCGGCGAACTATCTTGGTTTCAAGAAAAGGGATAGACCTCCAAGAAGAGGGGCACCCTAAATAATTGAACTAATTGCTTAAGCAGACGCGGTAATATCGTTCCCTCTTACTTATTTCGTATTTTTGAATTAGTCTTGTCAAATTATCATAGACGTTGAGTCATTCTGGGTAAATTTTACTGTTGTTGTTACTGTTAATATTAATGCGACCATATTTCTTGTAGCATACTGTGTGTCTGTTATCTGAGACTCTTGAATAAGTTGCTTCTGTGATTAAATTACTGCTGTGTTGATTGTTTATTTGCTGTTAAATTTCATCATGTCTAATAATGGCCAGTCAGTGAATCAATCTGTGCCTAGTAATGAACTTCTAGAAACCCTTAGGACTTTTCAAGAACAAATGACTGCAGAATTTGCTATTTTATCTGCTAACCTAGAACAAAGATTAGGGGAACAGGAAGTAAGACTTAATGAATTGCAACATAACAGAGTTGAAACTAATCAAGCAGGAGTTTTAGGAAGGGCTCCAATGGATCCTAGGACTAGAGTTCCACCCATAGCTAATCTAGAGGAGTTAGAAGATCAAATATCCCACAATAGTGATAGGATGCCTTGACAGAACAATAGGCAGGATAGGGAATTAGAATTCATTGATAGGAATTTAAATAATCTTAAGCTTAGTATACCAGGGTTCAATGGAGGGAATGACCCTGATTATTATTTTGAATGGGAAAGGAAAATAGAACTGGTATTTGAGTGTCATAATTACTCTGAGGAAAAGAAAATTAAGGTGGCTGTAGTAGAATTTACTGAGTATGCGTCTTCTTGGTATCATAATTTAGTGTTAACTAGACGTAGGTGTGGGGAACCAGCTATACAGACTTGGGCAGATTTTAAAACTTTAATGAGAAGGGGATTTGTGCCAAGTTACTATTATAGAGAGTTGCATAGTGAGATCAGTAGATGACTATTATAAAGAGTTAGAAGTTTTAATTATTAAGATAGGAGTTATTGAGGATGATGATGCTACTATGGCTAGATTTTTGAGTGGGTTAAATTCAGAGATAGCTGATAAGGTAGAACTGTATCCTTATGGGACATTAACTGAAATGGTGAATATAGCTACTAAGATAGAGATTCAATTAAGGAAATCTAGGCAATATAAACCCTTTGGGATTGGGTTTAAGACTACTGTGAGGAGAAATTTTGGGGGAAATACTTCTGGAAACTGAAAGAATAATAGTAAGGTAGAATTTAAGGAAAGAAACAATGAAGTTAAGACAGGACAGAAGTCTGAAAGGGGCAAGAATGTGATGAAAAATCCTATAAATGGGTCAAACAGGACTAGGGATATTAAATGTTTTAGGTGTGGAGGCTTAGGACATATAGCTTCTGAATGCCCTAACAAGAGAAATATTTTGATTAGAGAATCTGGGGAAGTAGAATATGAATCTGAATCTGAAGAAGAAGAAGAAGAAGAAGAAGAAGAAGAAGAAGAAGAAGAAGAAGAAGAAGAAGAAGAAGAAGAAGAAGAAGAAGAAGAAGAAGAAGAAGAAGAAGAAGAAGAAGAAGAAGAAGAAGAAGAAGAAGAAGAAGAAGAAGAAGAAGAAGAAGAAGAAGAAGAAGAAGAAGAAGGGGTTAACATAGTTGGAAAGGATGATAGTGACCTTGAAGATGAAATAGAATTACCAGTGAGTAGGGATCTTTTTGTGGTTCGAAGAGCTTTAAATAGTAATAAATTACCTGATTCCAATGCTATACAAAGAGAAAATATATTCCATACTCGATGTTTAATTGATGATAAGTGTTTTAACATGGCCATAGATAGTGGTAGTTGTATTAATGTTGCTAGTACCCTATTGGTATCTAAATTAGGATTAACCACTACTAAACATCCAAAACCATATAGATTGCAATGGCTTAATGAGTTGGGAGATTTTAAGGTTAGTCAACAGGTTTTAGTGAATTTAAAGTTAGGAAAATATGAGGATTCTGTTTTATGTGACATAGTTCCTATGCATGCTTCTCACTTGTTGTTGGGTAGGCCTTGGCAATATGATAGGAGGGTAGTACATGATGGTTATAAGAATAGGTATACAGTACAGAAGGATGATAAGAATATTGTTTTAGCACCTATGACTCCAAAGGAAATATTTGAGGATCAAACCAAAATTAAATCTGATTATAAGGAGTTATCTAAGTCTAATTTGGGAAATGATCTTAGTACAAAGGACATGAAAGGAACTTTTGGATTTTAAGCTAAAGGTAAGGATGTAGGAAACGCAATAAAAAGAAATACCAATGTATACTTGATGGTTTTTAAGGACTGTTATGAGTGCCAGAAAGGAACAATTGAAGAAGTACCTAGTGCAGTGAAAATGTTATTGGAAGAATATAGTGAATTGTTTCCTAAGGATATACCTAGTGGATTACCTCCATTAAGGGGAATAGAACATCAAATAGATTTTATTCCAGGAGCTGTTATACCAGACAGACCTGCTTATAGGGCCAATCCTGAAGAGGTTAAGGAATTAAAAAGACAAGTTTCAGAATTGTTAAGTAAAGGATATATTAAGGAGTCTATGAGTCCTTGTGCAGTACCTGTATTACTAGTGCCTAAAAAGGATGGTAGTTGGAGAATGTGTGTGGATAGCAGGGCAGTAAATAAGATAACTATTAAGTATAGATATCCAATTCCTAGGCTGGATGAAATGTTGGATCAATTGCATGGTGTTGTTATATTTTCTAAAATAGATTTAAAGAGTGGGTATCATCAAATTAATATGAAACCAGGAGATGAGTGGAAGACAGCTTTTAAGACAAACTTTGGATTATATGAATGGTTAGTGATGCCTTTTGGGTTGTCAAATGCTCCTAGTACTTTTATGAGACTTATGAACCATGTATTAAGGGAATTTATTGGAAAATTTGTGGTTGTTTATTTTGATGATATACTTATATATAGTAAATCCTTAGAGGAACACTTGGGACACTTAAGGATTATTTTGAATGTGTTTAAAACAGAACAACTTTATGCTAATTTAGCTAAGTCTAGATTTTGTTCTGAAAGTGTGATTTTCTTAGGATTTGTGGTAGGAAAAGAAGGTGTGTCTGTAGATGAAGAAAAGGTTAAGGCTATTCAAGAGTGGCCTGTGCCAAAGAGTGTAACTGAAGTAAGAAGTTTTCATGGACTGTGTTCTTTTTATAGAAGATTTGTGAGAAACTTTAGTACTATAGCTGCTCCTTTGACTGCCATAACAAAGAAGGATAATGGGTTTATTTGGGGATTAGAACAACAGCAATCTTTTGAGACACTTAAGTCTAAATTAACCCAAGCACCTGTTTTGAGTCTTCCTGACTTTGAAAAAATGTTTGAATTAGATTGTGATGCTTCAGGGTTAGGAATAGGGGTTGTACTTTCTCAAGAAGGAAAACTAGTAGCTTATTTTAGTGAGAAATTAAATGGTAATACATTGAATTATTCTACCTATGAAAAGGAACTGTATGCTTTAGTAAGGGCTTTGGAGGTATGGCAACATTATTTGTGGCATAGAGAATTTGTAGTTAATACAGATCAGGAGGCTATTAAGTATTTAAATAGTCAATCAAAGTTAAATAGGAGACAAGGTAGATGGATAGAATTCATTGAAAGTTTTCCTTACATAATTAAATATAAGAAAGGTAGTGATAATATAGTTGCAGATGCTTTATCTAGGAGATATGCTTTATTGAATGCTGCTGATACTACTTTATTAGGATTTTCCAGTATTAAACTATTATACTTAGAGGATAATGATTTTAAAGAAATATATAAAAAGTGTGAAGTTTCTTCTCAAGGAAAATATTTTATTAATGAAGGATACTTGTTTAGGGAAAATAGATTGTGTGTTCATGCATGCTCTTATAGAGGATTATTAATTCAAGAGGCACATAGTGGTGGATTAATGGCACATCTAGGAACTCAGAAAACTTTAGATGTTTTAATTGAACATTTTTATTGGCCACACATGAAAAAGGATGTTTTGAAACATTGTGTCAATTGTATTAAATGTAGGCAGGCGAAAACTACTTCAAAACCTTTTGGATTATATACCCCCTTACCTGTATCTAACCATCCTTGGGTTGATGTATCTTTGGATTTTGTTTTAGGATTACCTAGGACTAATAGAGCTAAAGATTCAATAATGGTTGTAGTAGATAGGTTTAGTAAAATGGCTCATTTTATACCTTGTAATAAAACAAATGATGTTATAGCAGAAGCTGCATTATTGTTTTCTAATGTGGTTAAGTTACATGGAATTCCTAAAACTATAGTTTCAGACAGGGATGTTAAGTTTTTAAGCCATTTTTGGAAAGTTTTGTGGGGAAAATTAGGGACTAAATTATTATTTTCTACAACTTTGGGAAACATGTTGAGAGCTGTCCTTGGAAAGAATCTTAAACAATGGGAGTATGTTTTACCTCAAGTCGAATTTGCTTATAATAGGACTTTACATTCTACAACTAATAAAACTCCATTTGAGATTGTGTATGGCTTTAATCCATTAACTCCATTAGATTTGAGTCCTTTACCTCATACTGACTTGCAAAATTTTGATGCTGAATCTAGAGCTGAAAGTATAAAAAGACTACATGAGACTATAAGGCAACAAATTAATAAGAAGGTACAACAGATAGCTGAACATGCTAATAAAAGAAGGAGAAAAATGATTTTTAAACCTGGAGATTTAGTTTGGGTTCACTTAAGGAAAGAAAGGTTTCCAAATTTTAGAAAGTCAAAATTGGATCCTAGAGGGGATGGACCATTTACTCTATTAGAGAAAATTAATGATAATGCTTATAAAATTGATTTACCTGTTAAATTTGGAAATGTGAGTAATTCTTTCAATGTGGCTGACCTTAGTCCATTTCTGGGACTTATTCAGGTTTCAGAGGTGAAACCTTTCCAAGAAGAGGGGAATGATGTGAGTTTTATGAATTTATATTTAAGTAATTTTGAAATTTGTTGTGAATTAATTACTTATAATTGTTTGTCTTATTTTTTGAATTAATAGGAGAATAATGCAGCATATGGATTCTGTGGACTTGGACATAGTTGGTGAGAAGTGCAGAATATGTTTGGAGTGTACAGATTATGTAAATTTTTGTTAAATATTTTGTAATCCCATATGATGCATTCGCTGGTCGGAATGGGCTAATGGGAATTAGGACGGTTGTATAATCCGCCACCCGGTCCTTAAATTGGACTACATGGATTGTGGATTAATCAATCCTTAATGACCATGATTAGCTATAGTTTTCTTAGCTGATGGGAAATTAAGCCTTAAGCTTAATTGTATTTTGGGACATTTTTTATGTTGGTTGTAATTGGGCTGGTCGACACTTCACATTATTTTTGCTGATGGTTGGATTTGGGCTGGTCGACACTTTATTATTTTGGCCCAAAAGTCTGTATCGCCCGTCCATGCAGGCCTATATCGTTCGAATGTATTTTGTCGAGTATACGGCTTCTATGTACATATATATAGGCCAATACATTGTAATACGTAGAGAACTTTTGAAAGAAATAATATCGGCCGATTCTCTTCGATCTCTCTCGCGACTTCTTCTATCTCTTGGCGATTCTCTCATTCGCTTCTTCTCTGATTCTGTCTCGTTCTCATCTTGATCGATCTTGATCATTCACCTTCTAATTTCAATTGCCATTGAATCAATTGTGCTTCTGAAACTTTGGTTCTTCCTTTGGAAAGTTTTCCTTAGGCTGTGCCGGCGAAATCGAACGTTGCGCTCAATTAAATCTCTCGATCCTTTGCGAAACTCTAACCGGTTTCCATCAGGATTAAGGACCAACAAATCCAATGACCTTTGTAGAAATTATAAATACATATAACCTCATTATATTGAAATTTGAAGAGTAGCACTAGTGCTTATAGATAATTCCTCACAAAATATAGAAATAAAAGTGTATAATCAAATATGAGGGATGTAAACAAGCTAAATGAAAAAGTAGTACAAGTATAATAATAATCTTGCTAAATATGAATACAAAATTGAGCACTAGAGAATTTTAATTTAGATTGAAAGTGTAAAATCAAAAATCTATTTGATTTGAATAATATATGAAAGTTATTATTTTTGAAGAAATGTGTTAGTTTTATCTATCTTCAGTAAATTCTAAAAACTCTTACTTATAGCTTTAAAATATGAGAGAGTTTTCCACTAGCCTTTACGTAAAACAAGTAATTTGATAGTCAAATTATAACATGTAGAAAATATCAACAATGGCTAGACCTGTAATATCCCATCCTAAAATCATTCAAAATTTGTTCAAAATAATGTTCATATAAAATAAATTAGTTTTGGTTTTTAAAAGGGCTTGAAATTATAATAAAAATGTGAATTTATGGCATACCAACTTATTGGTATGCTCAAAGATTGAAAATTTTATTCTTAACAACCAATATTTCGTTTGCTCAAACCAAATGACTAATTATCCTATAATTTCATATCCTTTTTTATTGTAATTCAAATCACTTTATAATGTTTATGAAAAATTCTAATTAGAATATATTTTTGCTAATGAAAATAGTTTTGTTCTTTGAGATTATTTTTATATAATTTAGATCATTCTATAATATTATTTATTTAAATTTTTCCAAAAGTACTTTTTAATGTATACCTCACCTTTTCCCTCCTCCTTCACTTTCCCCTCTCTTTTTTGCTAGCTTGGCCACATGTTTGACTTCTTCCACATCTATCATGACTTACCAACCTTTTATAGTGTTTCCCGCCCTAACTACACTCAACCTCACTCATCATTATCATGTGTTCTCTTATACCTTAGTTGCCAACACTTAACCATACTAGTCTCTCTCTCTCTCTCTCTCTCTCTCTCTCTCTCTCTCTCTCTCTCTCTCTCTCTCTCTCTCTCTCTCTCTATTATTTCAACCATATCTATCTCCTACACACTCTATCCCTACTTCATTTTCATCTCTTATCTATTATTTATGCTCTCTCTTCCTGTATTCTTATGGTGAAATTTGCTAAGTGTTGAGTATTCTCTATTTTTCTTCCTTTTTCCTCTTACCGAGGAAAAAAAAAGAGGTTGCTCTTATGTTAATCCCTACTTGATTGAGTTATTGTATATATTTTTTCCTTCTAATCTTGGCTTTAGTTATCCCTTATTTCACTTAAGCAAGGAATGACTAAGGTTTGAGAAAGGTTGAAGATTCCAGATTTATTTTCTTCATAATTATATTTCAAAGAAAAGGTTGAGTTGTGATTTTATTCTTCTTCTTCTTCTTCTTCTTATTTCTTTGACTCTAATGATGTTTTAAACAAGATTTAAATAGTTTTTACTCTTGGTTCTTTTAGGAATCAAAATATTGGTAGATAGTCTTCAATTAGGAGTTTGTGCTAGAATAATTACTTTAAGATAAGGCATTCTTATCGTTAATATGAATGAGGTTTTTAGTTATCATTGTGGTTCCATGTTCTTAGTATGTTTTGTGTTGAGAATGGTCTAGTTTTATTCTATAATTCAAGTATGTGGTAGAGTTTCTTCCTAGAATTTTTTCATGATTTGGAAGCTTAAGTATGATTTAATTTAAATAACTATATTACCATGTAGCCATGTTATTCTATGAAATATGTCTCTTTATGTGTTTTATGACAGAGTAGCATGCTATAATTAATATGGTAAAGTTTGGTGATTTTTTTTTTGTATCACAAGTTTGGGTGTTGTTTCACCCAAAACAATCAATACATTCATTGAACTTATCAACTAGCTATGTAAACAATCACACGGTTTGGAAATTTTGATTGGCTGGCTATGAGATCATTTGATTTGTTCAATAAATTAGTCAATCAGTCCTAATGAGCAATTGATTAGTTTATCAAACCTATTGATTGGTGATCATATTACCAAAGGGTTATAGTCTTAACTCAAACTCATTAACTGTTTGGATCGAACCAATTAACTAGTTTCCTATGAATAGTCGATTAGTAGACTAACTACTTGACTTGTCTGCTAGTGTTATTTTTGGTCCAGGTCTAGTATAACTAAACCAATCGACAAGTCCCAAGGAACGATACACTTTTTTGGTTTTTTTCCCTAGGATAATTTTTTAATTGGTGTTCTTCTTTTAGGCCTTTTATATTGATACTTCTATGTAATTACAACATTTAAATTATGACTTCAACCATGTTTACCCTAGAATTAATAATAAATTTAATGTTGATATTTGGAATGTGAATTAATTAAGTTTTGGTCATCTCTTAACACCCAATTGGTGGCTTTTATGCCTTGTTAT
Organism: Tamarix chinensis; assembly: GCA_030549775.1. Taxonomy (NCBI): domain Eukaryota; kingdom Viridiplantae; phylum Streptophyta; class Magnoliopsida; order Caryophyllales; family Tamaricaceae; genus Tamarix; species Tamarix chinensis. The sequence continues at coordinate 79,825,852 of CM060176.1, read as the reverse complement.
ATGATTGGTGTTATCATTTAAAAACACGTAATTTAAATAATGATGAAATTTTTTTTTGGTGTTATCACTTAGAAACACCCAATTGGATATTTATAAAATCAATCTATGATTTGTGATATCACTCAATAATTAATAATATGGAATAATATTTTGCTTGAGCCTTTTTCTCAGACTCTCAAGGTAGCTGACAAAGAGTTATTCAGTGGGTCTCCCTATGGTTTATATTTTTCTCTCAGTACCTATCTCCTTCTCCATCGAGTTATGGTCGATAAGGGTATGTGCATATCTTTAAGGGTAGGATTATACATTGGCAAGCTAGTATAGCATCAATGTCTAGCTTGAATGGATAAGGTATCCCAATCCAATCCCCCTAGTACTTTATATTATCCATTTTTAGGTGAGTGTGGTATCCCAACTTTTTATCCCTCATGGTAGAGACATTCAAGGTGTGGTGAGTGAGGTATCAAAGTTTAAGCCCCCCTTATTGTACCTTGACCACGTGTGGTATTTCAATTTGTTTAATCCCTTGCGATAGGCAGACTCAATGTCTAGTAGGTGTTGTATCCCTAAATAAATTTTGATTCAATGTATCTTAACCTCGTGTGTTAGCTATGGTATCCCATTGTGTTTATTTGCTTTAGTAAATAATTTTTTATACTAAAAAAATGGGTGTGGTCGAATGAATTATCTTAATAACTAAATATTATACAATCACTAAAGAAATATATTTGATATGGTTTATATTGTGTGGTTGTGATGCATTTACCGTATTTCTATTCTTCCATGATTTCCATGCAAGCATGACTTGTTGTATTACTACCTTGATCCTAAGTATTAATTTATGTTAGTATTCTTATCAACATACTACTATGTGACTTTGATGTGTTGCATGAGCATTTCCATATTTTAGGTAATATGTTTTTTCGGTACTTCACCATACTGATACTGAACTTGTGTGGACACTATGATGATCTAACTTCTTGTTTGGGGAGAAGAGGCCATTTTTAGAGGTATGATGCTCAGTTAAAGTCTGATGAAGATGATGAGGTGGGCTAGTAGCTGGTGATTACTTGGGGTTGGAGATTCTTATGTATACATATGAATTAGCCTAATCGGCTAGAGTTGTTTTCCCCACCATATTGGAAATTTTTTGTTCTTCCGGTTATTTAAACTTTTGGATTTCATTTCCTACATTGAGATCTTCTAAAATCTCATACTCCTATATTTGTTTCCTCATTGGCATGGATTAGGTGACTATCACACCTCTCTCATGGTTGATGTGGTCATAACATTCCTTAAGCTTACTTTTTAAATGATTCTACATTTTTGTCAAAAATGAAATTTTCTAGTTTAAAATTATAGGCGTTACAAGTTGCTTTTAGAGCCTAAAGTTTTAAATCCTAATGTAGTTTTGCAAAAAGGAATTTATTTTATTTTATATGAACTTATAGAATCTGATTTAGTCTATGAGTGAGAAATGGGTTGATTTGGGAGTTAGCCTTAAATTTATAAGATTAAACTAACTTTTGGCCTTAGGTGCAATATGAAACCTTTATGTGTACTAACTACATAGTTATTAATTAGCCTTTTCTAATGCCATTTAGTATTATAGGACTTCAATGGTTGTGAACTGACATCTCAAGCATTTCATGGAGATGGTTGATGCTTTCAAGGAGTGATAGATTCCGCATGAGGAGCCTTCGCATCCACTACTACCATCTCCTTTTCCAATGCTCCCACAAGAGGATTGGTTTCGCAATGTTGATCCTCATTGCCTATCGGTCTTTGAGGGTCATAAGGACCTAGTTTTATTGGAGATTTAGTTGAAATAATTTAAGAAAATCTTTATGGAAAGTGGTTACCTAGAGAGTAGGCAAGTGGTAATTGGAGTATTCCACATGTGGGATCATGCTAACGAATGGTGGAGGGGTTAGAAGCTAAGAGGAGCCACTACAGATCAATAAGAGACTTTTTTTCAAGATGATGAGGGCACAGTTCTACCCTAATCACCTAAGGATGGAGAAACACAATGAGTTCATTACATTGTGTCGGGGCACATCTACGGTGGAGAAGTACTACAGTTGCTATTTCGACCTTGTCTGCTTTACTCTAGTGGGGACCTGTGCTCCGAACTTGAAAGCCATGTATGAATATGCCTTTGATGCATTAGCGATTGTATATGCCTATAGTGCAACTTAGGAGACAAGCAAAGGCTTAAGGGAGGTCAATGCCAAGGGAAAATAAAAGGTTGTAGGTCAAAAATAGTCATTAGTTGGGGATAGTACCCCACTATGGAGGGAAGTTGAGTCATCCTGTTATGAGTTGCTTCATATTATGCCAATGTGATAAGAATCACCCAAGGAAGGAGTGTGTTAGCTAGTTAGTTTAGTGTCAAGATTGTAGTTAGATTGGGTATTATTGGTTCGAATGTCATACCATCGAGGGTAGTGTCCTATAGTGGCACTGATGCTGCCAATTTAGAAAGCTCATCCGATAGAGAGTGGAGTAAGTAGGAAAAATCCACAATAAAGGTATAACACCCCCAGATTTTACGGTTAAAATTTTTTATTTGCACAAAAACCATATACTAAAATAAGAGGTTGCTACCACCATGATCGGCAAAACATTGACCCCCGGCCAATCTTATACCAACCATAAGGCTAGAAAATTTAGAAGAAATTAATTTAAGTAGAACATAAAACCACAATGTTTCTAATAATTCATAATTAAAACAAAGTGCACATTGTAGGAGTCAATATAGGAATAGAAAATGAGTACAGTAACAATACCACTATGGGGGAAAGAAAACAATTAATAAAATGATAAGAAAGGCAAAAATCAATGAATCTAGACAATACTCTCTCGGGCCCCATGACAAGTCCAATTGAATATCATTCAGTCTTTCCCAATGCATCAAAGGAGTCAAAATCATGATATATAATATCTCCTACCTACACCAACTCAAAAGGGAGTCACTACTCATGGGAATCAACGGCACTCATGAAATGGGTGATCATTATGCTACATACTGAGTATGGTAACCATGCACCTAAGGCCATACAACATAAATGACAAAGAATACATGTAGTAAATTAGTCCAGTTAAACATAATCATTAGATCATAGGCCATTATTTCTATTTTAACACAATGCTTAATTTAGATCCATGTGAGTACGGGAACCCCACTATTATAGTTGGTGGATTGGAAATATTTTAGACAAATGCTTCTGGCCACTATTATTTACTAGTGGATTGGTCTATGTGGCAAAGTGCTCCTAACCACTATTATACTGATGGATCTATCTGGCCCCAACTCTCATGGTGTTCCACTATAACAGATTAGTGTTTTTCTCATGGCTTATTATCACCTCTGCTATCTTGAAAAGCCCTATCCTATATCTTGGGATGTCTATCCATCCTAGGACTTCTAGAATTATTTCCCACCTTTCCTTTACACACCATGAGGAACCCAAATTCCCATGCATGTGGGTCAAGGCCCACTTTCCATATCTCCACTTCAACTCACCATTGCCCTCTAGGGTTTTCCCTCAAAAATCCTAATCCAGCTTATGCGGCCTAATATGTCCCTATAATACATGACCCATGCTCCCTTTGCTTCTAACACCATCACTCCACTCAATCCACACCTAACATCATAACCTTACTTCCCATCCTTCACATGAGATCTTGAAACCCTAGTTGCCCATCCTAAACCCTAGAACCTCTCCTTTCTTTTATGTCACACCCTCATCACCCACACACACCATTCCCCTTTCTACTTAACTCATTTCCCCCTTCATGTGACACCCTACCAATTTCAACCCACAATCCAACCACTTACCATCAACTCTCCCTTCCATACACTTCCCCCACTTAGGGTTTTCTCATAAACCCTAGTTAAGTTCTCCCATGCACACTTCTACCAACTCACGTCCTATTTTTTTTACTTATGGATACTAATCACCCAAGGTACTCTTCCCTCACCTTTCTTAATCCTTAAATCACCTTTCCCCACGTAAATGTTACCCCCATGCAAGACTTACACTTCCCATGTACGATTTATTCTATCCTCTCATTTTATTTCTATAATCCTTTTATTTTTCCACTCATAAGTCATAAGGTACTTAGGTCTTTCTCACCTCCCCCTAATCACTCTACTTTCTTTACTTCTTTTACTCTCCCCTCCCCCAACCTCATCATAATACCTAAGGATCCTAGCATGCATGTCAAAAATGGTGAAAATATATAGGGTATAACACAAAATACAAGTTATATCACCATATTACACATGTCATAACACATATACAACTTACCTTAGCTCCACGCTTAGCAAGCTGTTCTACAAGCATATAATCCATAACCATATAGGATACAAGCATATAACAAAACACACATAAATGCATAACACATAATTTGGCCTTAACCACATCCTTACCTAAATCAACACTTTAGGAGAAGGGTTTGTGTAATATCCCAAAATCCTAATTTCCGAAATTATGGCCAAATAAGGAATTATTAGGAAAATTAATTATATAAATTCATTTATTAAAATGTAGAGAGTTAATTAAGGTAGATTAAGAGGAAAATAATAAAGAATTTAATTGGAAGAAAATTTGGGTATTTTTCCTAATTAGCATGGAGGTTAAGGGAATTTATCAAAAATAGTCTAAAATAAGTAAAAAGGGGATTTATTTAATATTTTATAAATATTAATACTCTAAATAGCCCAAAAATATTCTAAATAATTTATGCAAAATCCAAAACCCAATATAAATTCTTCCTTTTCCTTTTTCCCTTTTTCTTTTCCTTCTTTTTCTTTTTTTCACCCCTCCGCCGAAGTTGGGCCTCGCCCGGCCCAAACCCACCTCTCCTCCCTTCTTCTCGCCCGCGGCCCAGCGTCGTGCGAAGCCAACCGCCGCGCGCCCCATACGCCGCGTTTTATCCTCATAACTGTCGAAACGCCGCGCCACAATTAATGGCCTTATAGCCGTTGCCAAACGGGCAACGCGACGCGGCACTTTGTCGCCCATAACGTCGAAACGTCGCGTTTGACTTGCGGATTAAATAAACCACGCCGAACTGACTGGTTCCCTTCCTCTTTCTTTTCCCTGGACCACCGGTCCACCCTACCCGTCTTCTTCTTCTTCGACCTGCCCCCCCCCCCCCCCCCGCCGACCTGCATTCGACGCCTGCCGCTCGAATCTCGCCGGCAGCCACCAGCCCAGTACCGGCTGTACTCCCCTGCCCCTCTCCCGTCATTTTCTTCCTCTTTTCGACCCCGACCGAGTCCCTCTCTCCCCTTCCCGCGTGCCCCTCTCTTTCCCTTTTCTTCTCCCCTTCCCCGACCTAGCTTGCCATGGCAGGACCTGCCGCCTGCCGGCCAGCCTGGCGCCTGCACCCCCCCTTTTCTTCTTCCCCTTGGCCTTGCCCGACCACCCTGCCTATAAATATCCCCATTGATCACCTGGATTCGGGATTTGGAACCCCGAAACCCTGGGTTTGCTCCCTCTCGCCGCCGCCCCATCAGACGCGTCGACCGCCGCCCTCCCCCAACGCCGCCGGTCGAGCGCCGCCCAGAATCCCACCTTGCACCAACCTCCATCCAACCAAGCCTTCCTCAGCCCTCGATTTGCCTTGCACGAGCCACCCCAGGCCGTGCAAAATCGCCACCCCGAACAGCTCCTTCCAGCCTGCCGCCGCCTTGTGCCGCCTTCCACCGCCACCAGCGCCTCCTCCACCCTCCAAAATGTCCAGCAAACCTCCCTCTACCTTCCCCTAACTCCATCTTTCCTTGCCTCCCTCTCCTCCTTCCTCCCCCTTCTTCCACCTCTCTCCACCACCCTCGGCCGCCGCCGTCGCCGCCGCGCGCCGCCACCCCTTGCCACGCCACCACCCTCATTCCACTCCCCTTCACCTGCTGATTCTTCCCCCACCTCAAACTTCTTCTTTTCTCCTCCCATCTAACCACCACCTTGATCTTTTCCCTTCTCTTCCTCCTCCACCGCCGCCGCCGTCGCCGCCACGCGCCGCCGCCGGACCACCACCGACCCTAGGTGGTTATCCACTCATCCAAACCCTAATACCCCTTTTATATAATTGCTAATATTTTCTACTAATATTAATACTAATATACTTATTATTATTACTATTATCCTTATTATTATTCTTTTATTATTATTATTATTATTATTATTATTATTATTATTATTATTATTATTATTATTATTACTTTTATTATTATTATCATTTCTAATATTGTGACTTATGATATTAAAGTTATCATTTTTACCATACAAACATCTCTTGGAACCCTAACTCCTATTATGCTCAACTTTGGTTTATTTTATAAGTGTTAATATTAACAACCCTACTATTATTATTATTATCTCTATTACCTTACTAAGGTTATTATTATTAATACTTAACCATACTAGGTTATTGTTATTGTTATTATTATTGCTAGGGTTATTATGGTTATTATTACTATTATTATCATTATTACTAGCATTATTACTATTATCATTATCACCCTTAGGAATAATTTACTTGAAATATTGTGACCTTATAATATTATTATTTCAAACCCAACACCATTGTTAGACTTAATCTTAAAAATGCTAGAGTTCTATTACTTGAAACATAAGTGTCACTATTAGTGGTCTTATTATAATTATTATTATTATCACTATTTTACTATGACTAGTGAACACTAGTATTATAAGAATGGAACTAATGGGCTTAATAAAATAAGTGTAACAATAAGTATCATAAATAAACATATTTTTAACTACTAATATTTAGTATACTAATTCTAAAGTAAAAAACCCTAGTTTTTGTATAAAACCCTTTTTAGTAATAAAAACCCTAACCTTAAACTAAAATGAGGTTTGATAGTAATTATAAGGGAAACTAATACTTAGCATTTTCCCCTTTTATAGGTAACCCCGACCAAAGCCCTAAGGAGTTAGAGGAGCGTGCTCCAAGCCCGGCGTCGCCTTAGGTAAGGACGAAGCTAATGGCCTTGTGCTATGTGTGACATGGATGTGTTGAATGTTGTGTATGCCATGCTATGCCATGTATTATATGATTTGTGTATAACTTGCCTTATATGTAGCGAGCTTGGAGATTGAGGTATGTTGTATGTGCTTCCATGATGTGAGCATGACATGTATATGTATGATGTTTATGATGTATTATGTTATGGCCCTCTAGGACATGCATGTTAGGATAAATGGCAGTATGAGTTGGGAACCATCATGGGAGTCTTGAAGTTTGTATGATCGTATTAATGTTCTATGGCGGTACTAATGGTTGCATGGTGGTATTATGGTTGTAATGGTGGTATTAGGGTTCGCATGGTGGTGTTAGGGTTCGTATGATGGTAATTGTGATTTTATGGTGGTATTAATGTTGCATGGTGGTGTTAAGGGTTGCATGGTGGTATTATGGTTGTAATGGTGGTATTAGGGTTCGCATGGTGGTGTTAGGGTTTGTATGATGGTGTTTGTGATTTTATGGTGGTATTAATGGTTGCATGGTGGTATTATGGTTGTAATGGTGGTATTAGGGTTCGCATGGTGGTGTTAGGGTTCGTATGATGGTAATTGTGATTTTATGGTGGTATTAATGTTGCATGGTGGTGTTAAGGGTTGCATGGTGGTATTATGGTTGTAATGGTGGTATTAGGGTTCGCATGGTGGTGTTAGGGTTTGTATGATGGTGTTTGTGATTTTATGGTGGTATTAATGTTGCATAGTGGTATTATGGTTGGTATGGTGGTATTATGATTCGCATGGTGGTGTTAGGGTTTGTATGATGGTATTTATGATTTTGTGGTGGTATTAATGTTGTATGGCGGTATTAATGGTTGCATGGTGGTAATCATGATTGCACGGTGGTATTAGGGTTTGTATAGTGGTATTATGGTTGGTATGGTGGTATTATGATTCGCATGGTGGTATTAGGGTTGTATGGTGGTATTAATGATTACATGGTGGTATTAATGGCCTATGGAGTAGGGGGTTGAGAGTGAGAATTCACTTATATAAAGGATGAGTATGGGTTTTCTAAAGGAGGGAGGTTACTTGTTGAAGAAGTAAAATGCTAGGGTTTGGTGCAGCCAACTAGGGTTGGCGTGGTCGATTAGGGTTTGAGTGGCCAACTAGGGTTTTGTTGGTCGCATGTGAACTTGGGAGATAACGAAATACATTTGGGGAATTTCCTAATAAAGAATGAGGTGCGAGATAGAGAATAACGTAGCGTTTGGGTAAGTAAGAAAGAGTTGGGCCACATAGGTCCGATTAGGGTATCCGAGGAGGAACCCTAGAGGGATGAGAACATGCAGAGGCGATATCATATGTGTTGGGATGGCCTATATCCTTGGGGTTTGTGTCTTACTATATGCTACTTTACCTAAGTCTACGGGGGATGGATGTCGGGTGTGAGAAGAGGTGCGAGTCTCAAAATATGGGACGGTCCCTCTAGAGGGGAAAGAGGTAGAGTATCAACCGCATGCATGTCAAGGGTGTGATGTGAATCAATAAGACACGGATAAGACATTAATTATGTAAAGCGAAAGATTGTTGAGCCGAGCCCCGACCGGTCCACCGGCAAATAATAGTGGCCAGGAGTCGGGGTGCCCTGGAGACCGGTCCACCGGCAAATAATAGTGGTCAGGAGCGTTCTGCCCTGAGTGTATACTTTCCGGTCCACCGGCTATAATAGTGGGGGATTTCGTGCTCGACAAACCGAAGTAAGTAAGTTAAACCATGGGAAATGCACTAAGCACTTACAGCGAAACATCATGTGATTCGGGGCCAGATCGGTCCACCGGCAAATAATAGTGGCCAGGAGCAATTTGCCCTGGAGACCGGTCCACCGGCAAATAATAGTGGTCAGGAGCGTTCTGCCCTGAGTATATACCTTCCGGTCCACCGGCTATAATAGTGGGGTTCCCGCAATCACATGAACTATTAAAGAATGCGTGTGGATTGAACATGCGGTTAATGAAAATAAGGAAAATACACTAAGTACTTACAGTGAAACACCATGTGAGTCGGGGCCAGACCGGTCCACCGGCAAATAATAGTGGCCAGGAGCATTTTGCCCTGGAGACCGGTCCACCGGCAAAAAATAGTGGTCAGGAGCGTTCTGCCCTGAGTGTATACTTTCCGGTCCACCGGCTATAATAGTGGGGTTCTCGCACTCACATGGACTACTAAAGAATATGCGTGAAATGGACATATTATTAATGAGGATAAAGAATAAACCATCGGAACATACTCAGGCCTTATCTTGTGTGTTATCGCATGTTGCCTATGTGAATGTGCTATGTATGCTATGTGGTATGATTGTATGCTTGGCCTTAGCGCACCTGCGCCCTTACTCAGTATTGGACCCGTACTGATACTACCTTGATTGACTGGGTCCTGTGATGATCCACCAATGGTGGGGAGCAGACCTCCTATGCAGGTTTCATCGATTACTAATTTGGGTGGAAGGCTTGACTTGAGTGAGTAGGCGGTCCGGATATTGGTCCCTTGGGATCTGTTTTATTTAGCTATATTTTGTACTACGCTTCTTGTTTTGAGACCGTACCTTTGAGCTGTAATCTCAGACGATATTTTAACTGTTGTTGACTCGTGGTTTTCGTGAATGATCTATGTTAACTACGTACCCATGTTTTGATGATTCTTACTTAATGATTCTTTCGTTTAGCCTTAGCACTTAGTATCGGAACGGTAGGAGTAAACCGGTCTGGTACTAGGTGTGGCGGTAATACCCCCAAGTTTACGATTTTAATTCTTTCGCTTCCGCTAAACCTTTGGATTTAAACAAAATTTTTCAGTAGTAAAATTGGGGGTGTTACAGTTTGGTTCACCTATAAGAGTGGAACACTAATGTTAACTTCCCCCTTATTTCCTTCATTATCACCTAACTAATTATTAGTAAAAGATTAATAATATTAATGATAATAATAACAATATTAATATTAATAATATTAGTATTATTAAAGATACTAATAGTAATAATATTAATGATAATAATCATAATAAGATTAATAGTAGTAATGAAGATAATAATCATCATAATAGCAAAAATAGTAATAATAAAAATAATAATGACAATAATAACAAAGATAATGATAATAATAATAATAATAATACAAAATAGTTTATACTTAAGTAGAAGTAAGAGTTAGGGTACAACCAAGGGTGGAGGTGGCAACTAGGGTGGCGGAGGCGACGGCGGCGGCAGCAACAACAATGGGAGTGGTGGTGATTTGAAAACACCTAACTTTGGGGTTGGAAAAGAGGAAGGGTGGTGGTGGTTGTGAGGTAGTACATTTTTAGAACCAGGAGGGTTGTAGTTGTGGTGGTAGCGTGTCAAGGCGACGGCACAAATGGCGACAACTACGGTGGCCAAAGGTGGAGGAGAAGAAAGGAGGAGGGAGGAGGGAGGAGGGGGAGAAAGGGGAAAAGGAAAGGTATGGGGAGGTAGGGGAAATTTTTTAGGCTGAGAGGGAAGTAGTGGAGGTGATGGTTATAGCAAAGGAAGCGGTGCAAGGCGGCGAATGGGGTGGCAACAAGGTGAAAAGGCCATCTCAAGCTACCCAATTTGCACAAGTAAGGCAACTTGTGCAAGGAGAGTTAGCGGCGGGGAGTGGTCTTATTTAGTGGAGGGTACTACAGGAAAGAGGTTGGGTAGAGGTTCGGATGGTGGCGATGCAAGGTGGTAGCTAGAGTTGCGTCTAATAGTGCAAAGAAGGGAAGCTTCGGGGATTTATAGGCAAAGAAAAAAAAATGGGAAGAAGGGTGAGTGCGGGGGTATTTGTAAAATTGGGGAGGAGAAAAGGAAAATGGAGGATGAGGACAAGGGAGTAGAGGCAGGCGGCTGCCAGTCTGTGGTGGCAGCCGACGTAGGGTTGTAGGGTGCAGTCTTGTAGGTGGTAGGGGAAGAAAAGGGAAGGGAGGGTGTACACGTGAGCAGCGGAGGTTGGGGTTGGAAAAGGAGATGACATGACTGGCATAGGAATTGCAGGTGCATATGGTCAAATGTAAGTGGTGGGAGGAAGAGAAGAAAAGGAAGGGAGGGAGAGGGATGGTTGGCTGGTTGGACAAGGGAAAAGAAAGGAAAGGGAAAAAAAGGGTGGACTGGCCCCTATGAGGAGGAAGAAAGAAAAACATAAGGGGGTGGGCTGGGAAAAGTGGGGAAAGAAGGAGACGTATATTAGGTCGTATGAGATTTTAAATTGGGTTAGAGAGTTTACTTATCATCTTACCTTACCTATTGATCTTTCACATGTGCATAGCGTTTTCCACATCTCTTAGTTGAGGAGGTATGTGGTGGATCCATCATATGTCATTCAGTCAGATTCGATTGAGGTCGATGAGGCATTATCTTATGATAAGTGACCACTAAGGATCCGAAATACCATGACTTAAGAGATGCATATAAAGGTTGTTCCATTAGTGAAAGTCTTATGGTCATGCCATGGAGTGAAGGAGGCCATTTGGGAGTCTAAGGAGGATATCAATACAAAGTATCCAGATTTATTCGTGTAGGTGCATTACATGGGAAACACCATCTCTTTTAACAATGTACCACCCATCTCTTGTGTACTAACACTAAGTTATTATTTTCCTTTTATGGATTAGGTTTTTGTTATGTTTTGAACTTACAACAAGGTTTCATTTGTGGACTCTCGAGAGAAAGTAGTGTTGTAATACCCAATCCTAAAATCCTTCAAATGTGTTTATAATTATGTTGATAAAAATAAATTCATTTTGGTTTTGAAAAGGGATTAAAATTATAATTAAAATGTGAATTTCAAGTGTATCGATCGATTGGATTACCAAACTGGTCAACTGATACACTTAAAGATTGATAATTTTATTCTTGATGAACTAGTTGACTAGTTTACCCAAATTGATCGATTAGTTATCCTACAATTTGATATCATTTTCTAATTTCGATTTGAATCTATTTCTAATGATTATGAAAACTTTTAACTATAACCTCTTGTGTACTGACACTTAGCTATTATTTTCATTTTGGTTGATGGCTTAGATTTTTCTTATGTTTTGAGCTTACAACAATGTTTCTTGTGTGGACTTTAGGGGTAAAGCCTATTTTTAAGGGATAGTGTTGTAATACCCCATCCTAAAATCCTTCAAAAATATGTTTTATAATTTTATTAATAAAAAATAATTTAGTTTTAGTTTTAAAAGGGGATTGAAATTCTAATAAAAATGTGAATTTCAAGCGTATCAATCCCTTGGATTACCAAAACGATCGAGTGATATGCTTAGAGATTGATAATTTTATTCTCAACTAACCAGACGACTCATTTGCTCAAATTGATAAAATGATTATCCTCTATTTTCATATCATTTTCTAATTTTGATTTGAATATTTTTCTAATGATTATGAAAACTTTTAACTATAATCTATTTTTCATAATGAACATATTTTGGTTCTTTAGAATTATTTTCATATTATTTAGATCATTTCATGATTTTATTTCGTAAAATTTCTACAAAAACTAATGTTTGAGTTATACCTTACCTTCTCTCTTCTACGTCACTTTACCGTCTCTCTTATGGTTTTTTGGGTTGCATGTTTGACTTCTTGCACATTGATCCTGACATACCAACCTTATGAAATGGTTTCCTCCCTTACTACACTCAACCTCATCCACACCATCATATCTTCTCTTACACCTTAGTTACCCACACTCAAACATACCAGTCTCAGTGCTATCTCCTACACACTCTATCCCTGATTCACTTTTATTTCTTACTTCTTGTTCTTACTCTCTTCTTCCTTTCCCTTAGTGAAACTGGCTAAGTGTTGAGTATTCTCCATTTTTATTCCTTTTTCCCATCTACTGAGAAAAAAATAGAGGTTTCTCTTAATTTCTTCTCTCCTTTGTCAAATAATCATCTCTCTTTTCTGATTTTCTTTGACTTGAATGAAGTTATAATAGTTTTGACTCTTGATTCTCTCAGGAATTGAATTCTTGGTCACAGTCATCAAGAAGGATTTTTATTCTAGAAGAATTATTTCAAGGCAAGGCATTATTATCTTTAGTATAAATAAGGGTTTTTTTTGCTCATTATAGTTCCATATTCTTATTGTGTTTTTATGTTAAACATGAGCTAATTGTATCCTAGAATTCAAGTGTGTGGGAGACTTTCTTCCTACAATTTATGCATTTTTTTGGTTTCTCTAATATTATTCATGATTTTGAAGCTTAAGTATGACTTCATTTAAATTCCTACATTACCATATATCCATGTGATTATATGTGTGCACCATGTCTCTTTATGTGTTTTATGACATAGTAGTATGCTATATGGATCATACAGTAAAGTTTGGTGAATTTTGGTGTCTGTATTGAATGTTTAGGTGTTTTTTTACTCATACTAATCAATCGGTTCATTGAACCCATTGACCGGTTGAGTGAGTAGTCACATGATTTGAAATTTTTTATTGGTTGGATAAAGATTGTTCGATTAGTTCGACAAACCAACTGACTGGTCTACAAGCAGTTGATCAATTTGTCAAACCAATCAACTGGTGACCCTTTGACAAAAGTGGTTTATTCTCTTCTTAAACACATTAACTAGTTGGACCAAACTAATCAACTATTTTCCTATGAACAATTTATTGGTGAGATAAATAGTCGATTAGTCCACTAGTGTTAGATCCTAGGGACAAATTGAATGGTTTGTCTATTTTCTACCATGATCATTATTAATTACTGCTCTCTTTTAGACCTTTTATGTTAATAACTCCACGTAATTACAATGTTTAAATTATAACTTCAACCATGTGTGCCCTGGAATTAAGAAGAGTTATAATGATGATATTTGGGATTTGAATTGGTTAATTTTTGTATCATCTCTAAACAACTAATTGGTGGCTTTTATGTCTTTGTGATGTGCTTCGTGTTATCATTTAGAAATTCCCAATTTGGATAATAATGGAATTTATTTGTGTTTGGAGTTATCAGCTAGTTTTATCACTTAGAAATGCCTAATTTGGATAATAATGGAATTTATTTGTGTTTGGAGATATCACCTAGTTTTATCACTTAGAAACACCTAATTTGGATGATGATGGAATTTATTTGGTTTTGTGTTATCACTTGAAAACACCTAATTGGTTTTTTATGAAATGAATTAGTGATTTATGATATCACCTAGTAATTAATAAATAAGGAATAAGATTTTTTCCAAACATTTTTCTCTAACTCTTAGGGTAGTTAACCAATATTTAGTGGGCAGATTGCCTTATGGTTTATATTTTTCACTCAATACCTATCTCCTTCTCTATTAGGTTGTGATTGGTAGGGAGTATGACCATATCTTTGAGGGTATGATTTTACCATAGCAGGTGAATATAACATATGTGTCTACCTTGGGTGGGTGAGGTATCCCAATACAAGCCCCTATCACTTTGTATTGTCCATTACTAAGGCAGGTGCAGTATCCCAACAACTTCGACGTCACATCAAAGGCATTCAAGGATTGGTGGGTGAGGTATCCAAGTAAAATATTCATTACATCGACCATGTATGGTGGGTATGGTATCCCAATTTGTGTTAGCCCTCGCAACAAGTCCACTTGGTCTGTGGTGGGCATGGTTGAAATATCCCAAAAAGTTTGCTTAACCTAATCCCTCATTATTAGCGCCCTTATTTAATTCTATGGTTCATGAGTGAAAGAGCATGTGAGTAGGGCCAAGGTGATCTATATATATATATATATATATTCCCATTCCATCTGGGAGAATAGTAGCTCCGACATATTCTATCCCAAGAATGTGATGTTTTTAATCTCTGTTCCATAGGAAAAATAGTATCTTAAGAGCATTTTACCCTAAGAAGGTATTTCAGTCTATTCCACCGGATTAACAATTGTAGGGCCCCTACTCATTGTAAAATAAAAATATAACAGTATACCTATAAGAAAGACACTAATGATTTAAAGTAAAAAAAATACCAGAGTTAGGACCAAGATGTTATTTTTATATATGTGCCCCATTCCACCGAAAAGAATGGTGGCTCGGGAGCATTCCGAATCGAGAAAATGATACTTGTAGATCCATTCCACTTGATGGTAATATTGACTCGGGTGTGTTGTCCCTAAAAAGGTGCTTCAGACCGTTCCACCAATTTAAAATAGTTAGGTTCCTAAACTCAATGTATATAAAAGAATGAAAATGGATTATACTTAATAAAGAAATCTAGATCATTATATGTCTTGTGAGGTATTCCATTTGTTAGCTTGTATATTATTTATTGTGGAAGCATGTGCTAATTATATCCCTATGTCAATAGTATTGTTCCCTTACTTAGTACGTAGTATACTAACTACCTATTTTATGGGTGTTACTCATTCCCACAAGCAAAAAACCCTGATTCTTATATGCAAGTCTCAAAAGATCCACTAGATGATTATGCTATCTATGATGCCTTATGTGAAGATGAGTGATTTCTTCTATATTATGGGTTAGGTGAAGAGTAATGTTATCCTATAGATGTATTTAACTAGATACCATTTTGGACTCTTGATCCATGGTATTCCCCTCTTTTGTATTCTGTGTATTATAACTTAGAGTTAAACTCCAAACTCACTATTGTATTATAAAATGTTTCTTTTTTTTCTAATTTCCTTGTGTTACTATAAATTTTGTAGTCTTGTGATTGATGTAAGAATGGTTTAATAAACCAATCTCATATCAATTATGGTGGTAACCCCCAATATTTTATTTATTTACTTCTACTGTAAAATAAAAATTTTTAGTAATAAAAATTATGGTGTTACAAGGGTATCCTAAGACAAAAACCCCTTTGGTGCATCTTGACCCAATGCGGTGATTGTGGTATCCCTTTATGTTTATTTTTTTTCATGAATTTTATTCATGGTTGAAAAATAGGTGTGATTGAACAAACTATCTTAATAACTAGAAATTATGTGATCAGTAATGGTCAATTTAGATCGGGGTGAATAAAGGTGGAGGATAACATGAAAAATTAACCTAGGTGAATGGAATGGAGGTGAATCAAGGTGAATGTTTTAAAATATTGTTTGGATAGTATTAACCTAACCTGGATAAACTAGGATGACTATTTTACAAATTCCATCTGGAGTAAGGTGAATCAAGGTTAAAAAAAATAAAGCAAATGAAAGATAAGACACATGATGGGAGATAGTGGACAAAAAGAGGATGGTGATTAAATTGATATAAATTAGGGGCATTTTTATCCGGTTAAGTTAAAATATTACTTATATATTAACGTTCACCTCTGTTACCTCTGAAATTGTGGGTTAATAAAAAAGGAGGTTAATCAAAGTGAACAGGGGTCAAACTTTAACCCCGATTCACCTTGTCAAGGTTAATAAAATTAGTTCCCAAATAGAGTGAAATAATTAATTCACCTTTTTCACCCCAAAAAAAACAGGACATAAAGGAAGATTTATAATATGGTTGATATTGTGTGGTTAGGATGCATTTACTATACTACTATTCTTTCATGATTTCCATGCAAGCATTCCTTGTTGTATTACTTCCATGAGTTTGAGTGTTAACTTTTATCAATATTCTTATCATCATGATACAATGTGACTTTAATGTGATGCATGAGCCTAACCATATTTTAGGTATTCTATTTTACCATTACTTTACCGTATTAATATTGCACTTGTATGGTAACTATGTTGATCCGTCTTCTTTTCCATGGGGTAGAGGATGATTTATAGGGGTATAATTCTTAGTTAGAGTATGTTGAGGGTAATTACATGGACCACTAGCTAGACATTACTCTGGGTCAGAGATTTATATTTATGCTTAAAAGTTAGGCTAACCATCTAGAGGTGTTTTTTCCATTGCATTGGAAAGTATTTGTTATTCTAGTTATTTAAAATCTTGGCTTTTATTTCATACATTTTCATTTTGAAAACTCTTATACTTTTTCCTATCTATATTATTGTTCTCATCTTTGTTGTCATTAATACTATTGTAATATTAATATGAGCATGCATCTTTTTATTCGTTGTTCCATTTTTCCTTGCGTCAACCATAGATTAGGTAATGATCACACCTCTCTTCATGGCTGATGTGGCATTAACATTATCCTATTTTGCTTTTTAAATGCTTCTATATTATCTTGAAATACAAAATTTTCTAGTTTAAAAATTGGGGTATTACAAGACTAGTCAATCAGTTTGACTAATCAGTCAATGTGTTGAAGTTGAGGCTTAGACATATTTTTCTAGAGAGTAAACTAGTTAATAGGTATTAAAACCATTTGATCAGTTAGCCAATTTGTATCACTACACACCTTTTTTAAAACTTCCATAAGTTGAGTACAAAGTTTGAGATTGAATGCCATTTTTGTTTCTGTAAAGTAGACATATTAAGATTTCTAAAGATATATTATCCACCTAAAAATAATAGCTATAAAATGTATGGTGAATTTTAGAATTTGTCTCATATGTAAAAGGAATTAAGATAAAATTAATTTTTACAATATTTTTTAAAAAATATTTTTGATATATGAAATCACTTTAAGATCTTTGAAAATAATGTTTAAATATGATTAGAAATATCAAATCATTGAAAAATCTAAGTGTTCAATACGTAAATCATATGTATATAAAATACAATAATATAACATACTACTTGAAGCTTAATTCTTAGTTTCTTGAGCATTATTTATTATCCCTTCAAGGTTTGTATATTATGTATATGAAATTAAAGTACTAGAAGCTAGAGTATTATTTTAACTTCTTTGTCGATATTTACCTTGTGCCTAGGATATGATTTGCAAACTTTATCCTCTTAGCACTCTATGACATAGTTAAGTGTTGATGTAATCCCCCGAAAATTTCGAAAACCTATATTTTAATAAATAACTTTATTTGAAATAAAATTAGCTTGTAAAATTATTTATTTTAATCATTTTATGGATTTTGGAGTATGTAAATTTGGATAAGAGTATTTAATAAATTAAAAATAAATATTTTGCTATTTATCATATTGTTTTATTTAAATAATTTTCCAAACTAATATTTTACCCACTTTATCCTTTTTAAATTAATATTTTAGATTATATTGAATTAAATTATTAAATTAAATAATTTATCAAGAATATTACATTTTATGATTTTATAAATTAATTTACTTTCTTTTCCTATTTTTCCCCATTTCCCTTTTTACCCTTTTCCTTTTTTTTCCTTTCCTCCTCTTCTTTTACCCTCTTCTCCCTCCCTTGGGCCGCCCGGCCAGGCCAGCCTCCCCTGCGTACTTGGGCCAGGCCCGTTCCCGTCCCCCTTCTCTCCCTCGCACGCCCGCCCAGCACAGCTTCCGCCTCCTTTCTTTTTTTCTCCTGACCGGCCGGTTCAGCCTTATTTCCTTTCCCTTCGACCGGCCGGCTTCTCCCTTCGTCTTCTTCCTTTCTCACCGCTCCCACGCCCGACCAGCGCCCCCATGTCTGCCACCACCGAGCTACCCTGCAGCTGTCGCTACCTACCTCCCTCTCTCTCTCTCTCCCCCGTCTTTTTCCCTTCCTTTTTCGAGCCAAACCAGCCCTGGACCACAGCCCCGCATGCCCTCTCCCTTTCCTTCTTCTCCCCTCTCTTCCCCTGCCACCCGACCATCACCTGCCACCTGCAGCACGATCACCGGCCATCCCTGCCCCCTCTCTTCTCCCTCTTCTTTTTCTCCATCCCACCAACCCTTCATTACCACATTTTTCGAGCCTATCATCCCCTTCCCGAGCTCCCTCCTCTCTCTTTTCTCCTCCTTCCATTCGCTCCCCGTTTTTCTTTTTTCCGCCGCCCTCCGCCGCTCGAACCACCAAGCCCAGCCCCTACGCCGCCTTCTGCCACCGCCTACTACCACCCTACACCACCACGCCACCCCTCGAGCCCTACACTTCCTCCCTTCTCCTCTTCTTCCTTTTTCTCCCCAGTTTTTCCCCTTACCACCGAGCCACCTGCAACCGCCATTTCCTCCGCCTTCCGGCCACCTTTGCCGCCACCCAACCCACCGTTCGACACCCTGCAACCCCCTCTACAACCGTCATGCCTTAGTTGGCCGAAACCAACCCTTGCACCCCCTCCATTTTTCCCTCCACTTTTCCTTCCTTCTCAGCCCTTCCACCTCGACCCACTTCAGCAGCCACCTTCGCCGCCTTTCCGCCGCCGTCTCCGCCGCCCTATGCCGCCGTGAAACCACCCTTAGCCTCCACCTACGCCCCCTCTTCACTTCTGCACCATTCACTTGCCTTAGAACCTCCCCCAACCACCTTCTTTTCTAGCCTAAATACCCTAACCCGAAAATAGTAGATTTTGCTTCCTTCACCCCCCTTCGAACCCTTCCACCCCTCATTTTTGCATGAGACTCACGCTGCTCATGCAGCGTGAGCTCCCCTTCATTTTAAAAATTATTTGGCTAATTTTTAAGGTATAATGGTATTTTATGTTAAGTGTTTTATTAATTTAAAATTTATAAAGTTTTATGCTTTGGTTCTTATTTCTAACATAAATATGATGGATATTATTTTTAGGTGTTGAGTTGCTAATTATGCTTGGTAAGATTTGATATTTTGCGGGATTAAGGTAACCGTTAATCCTCCCTTAAATATATGGAAAAACGCATGCTAGCACATTTAGGGTTTAGTATGATTTTATGCATGTTTTGTATGCTTAGCATGATATGTTTATGGTTTCTTATATTGCTTGTTAAAAAGAAAAAGCATGATAACTTTTGTGCCATATGTAGGTGTGTTAAATAAAGAAGGAGTTGGAATATGGATAGAAATGTTAAACACTTGTTTATGATGTACCATGTTGTTAATGCATGAATAATGTTATTGTTTAAGGGTATTTTAGTAATTATGCTTATGAGGTATATAAATCAATGTGTGTAGTTGCTAATGAGTATTATGTTGAAAAATGACAAGTTGGTGGACTTAGATGATAAAAATGAAGTATTAATATCATTATTTTATGTAGTGTTAGCAAATTCATAAAAATGGTGAATAAAGGGGTTGAGTGGAAATTTTATAAGTGAAAAGGGTATTTCGGTAATTTTTGAGATAAAAGAATAATATGGAAATTTTATGATTAAATGGTTAAATGATAATTTACAAGTAAAGGATAAAATTGTAAGTTGTGAGAAAGAAGGGTAAAATGGTAATTTTGGAAGTAGGGGTAAAATAGTAATTTTGGATGAAGGAGGGCACTATGGTAATTTTGTAGGTAAAGGGGCAAAATCGTAATTTCTTAAGTAAAGGGTAATATGGTAAATTTTATAAGTGAATGGCGAAGTGGAAATTTATAAGTAAAGGGATAATATGGTAATTTGGAAAAGAATGGCAAAATGGTAATTATGTAAGGAAAGATAAAGATGGTAATCTTGAATGTGAAAGGGTAAAATAGTGATTTGTAAAGTAAAAGATGTATGGTGGTAATTTTCATAAATAAAAGGATATTATGGTAAAATTGGATGTAAGGGGTAAAATGGTAATTTTGTAAATAAAAGGATATTATGGTAAACTTAGGAGTAAGGGGTAACGTGGTAATTATGATAACGACCAAAGGTAATTTAGAAATTAAATTATGATTGTAGAAGGGCAATTGGATAAGTATGATGCTATAGAAGGGTAATTTGGTAAATTAACCAATTAAAGGGCATTATGGTAATTTTAAATATGGAGAAGGGTAAAATTGGTAATTGTAATTATGAAGAGGGGTAAATTAATTATGAGGAAGGTTAATTTGGAATTTATGATAATTGAAAATGGTAAATGGCAATTAAAAATAATTGAGAGAGGTAAAATGGTAATTACGATAAGGAGAAGGGCAATTTGGTAATTTATCCAACTCAAGGGTAATTTAGTAATGATAACAAAGGAGAAGGGCGATTTGGTAATATAACCAACCAAAAGGGAAATATGATAAGTGTAGTAATTATGAGGGGTGAATGGTGATCTAAAAAGTGTAGGAGACAATTTGGTAATCTAAAGTGGACAAGGGGTAATTTAGTAATTATACAACCTTAAGGGTAATGTGGTAATTTATCAAGTAAGGAATGGATACTTAACAATTATATAAGTAAAGGGCAAATGAGTAGTTTGTACCTAACGTCTTTGAGACTGTGGAACATTAATATGATTCAAATAATGCTGAGTAGCCAAGTAAGAGTAGTTGATAATTAGTCTGGCCTTAAATGATCTCTCTGTGATATCTTGGCTAATCATCTGAATAAGAAACGATTAATGATATCAGAACGATTGAAAGTGAATAAGTATCCGATTGCTGTGCTTTTCGTGATCACTCTAATTAAGACACTATTACTTAAAGTGAAAGACCTCGAGATTGGGAATGGTGACTCCTTAGGGGTCGCTACCCTAAGGACATGGTTTAGTCCACGATTATTCTGGTATTTGCTGGTGTGCCTTTGTGCCCCAGCCAGGCCCTATATCTTACTCTTTCTAGCTCTATGGACCTAGTTAGGGGGTATGCATACTTATGGATTAGGTGTCCTTGTCGGTAGGGTACTGAGTTAGCTTTATGCATCAGTACGACCAGGGTACCTTTGCGTCCTTGGGTTCATGGTTGAAGGGTACTGAGTAGCTGATATGCACCGGTACAACCGATGTACCTTTGTGTCCCGGGTTATCGATCTCCCATTCGAGGCAAATAAATATGATTGATGTGCTGATTAAAGAAAGGAAAGATACTATTATTGAAAGTGAAATATTAATGAGCCGGGCCCAGATGATTATGATATTGAGTACCGATCCACCGGTTATAATAGTGGCCAAGAGCGTTGTGCCCTGGATGATGAGTTATATGTATCCCGGTCCACCGGTTATAATAGTGGCCAGGAGCGTTGTGCCCTGGATGATGATTCTTTATATATCCCGGTCCACCGGTTATAATAGTGGCCAGGAGCGTTGTGCCCTGGATGATGAGTTATCTGTATTCCGGTCCACCGGCAATAATAGTGGGGGTCCCGAGCTCAATAAAATCGGTTATGTATGTGAATAAGATTATGGAAAAATACTAATCACTTATAGTTGAACACCATGTGAGTCGGGGCCAGACCGGTCCACCGGCAAATAATAGTGGTCAGGTGCGTTCTGCCCTGTGTGTTATCTTCCGGTCCACCGGCAATAATAGTGGTCAGAGGCGTTCTGCCCTGAGTGTATACTTTCCGGTCCACCGGCTATAATAGTGGGGTTCTCGTACTCACATGGAAATAAAATATGATATTGATTGAATAATGATGGAATAATGGCTTAAGGCCAGAATGTACTTATCTTACACTATGACATGGCTTAAGGCCCAAAGATATCGATCGTGAATTATAACTTGTGTTACGTGTTATTGTTACGTATGCACCTCTCATTATTTATGTGCGTGACTTGCATTATGTGTCGTATGCGGGCCTGTCTTTAAGTGTGGTATTAAATGGTTACTCAGTACCGTAGTACTGATGGGATTCCCTTATGGGGCCCCTGCCTATTCAATGGGCAGTGCCCTTGCAGGTTTTTCAAGTGCTACTCAAGTGGGCCACGGGAAAGAGATTAAGGAGTTATCCGGTATCGTTAGGGTTTTCCCTCCTTCTTCGTTTAATTCCCTGGTTTTGATGTTATGTTGGTACTTTAACCACCATCGGTGGATTTTATTCCTGAAAACGATTTGATGCGCTACTCTGTTTTAAATATGTTGAAGTTCTTGCAATTTACTCTGATTTATGCATGTTGAATGTCTTTCGAATTGTATTTCATTTCCTTAGCCTTAGCACTTGGTACTGGAACAGTATGAGTGAACCGGTCTGGTACTAAGTGTGGCGGTAATACTCCCAAAGTTCACATTTTATTTATCTGCTTCCGCTAATCTTCCTTTTAATTAACGAAATTTTTCAGTAGTAAATTTTGGGGGTGTTACAGTTGAATACTTCTATTTTCTATATGATACACATGGACACATAATAAAATAATTTAAATTCATAGTTATGTTTGTTACCAACAAAAAAAAAAGGTTTATTAACCTATGAGGTCAACAACCATACACAAGTTGACTGGTTTCTCTCACAAAACTTATATGTCATGCAAGTTAACTCCAAATAAAGCCTAAATCAATCACGTTTTTCTATCATGCTTTAAAATATAAAACTAATACAAAATTAAGTTGAATTATTATGCATAACACTTAGAAAAACTGATTAACACCACACTCCAAAATCACTAAAACTTACCTTAGTATCCCAAATACCCTGAACATGCTACCATACTTTCAACATATCATACATATCATCAAACCATGTTTCCAAAATCTTATTTCAAAAGATATATCACTCAAAATACATGAATCATGCTTTATACTCAAATTTAAAAAATAAGAATGCATAGATAAATGGATAACCTAATACCATACAAATTAGCCAACCACATATTAAGGTAAGTTTGATTTACCTTAAGTAAGCTATCTTCTAGCAAGGAAAAGCTAGCTTGATGGCACCACAAAGATTCTTGATTGTCTACCTAAAATCAAGAAAGATAAAATTAGTAAAATCATAAAATTTAATTGGAACACTAAAAAATGTCAAAGGAATAAAAAGGAGGCTAAAATTCGCAACTTGAACCCAAGGCCTAAAAATTCTAAGAAGAGAAACTGAAGATATGTCAACCCTTTTACTACCTTATCTCTTCTTTGTTTAAGAAAACTAAAGAGTATTTAAAATGATGATTATGATAAAAATAAATAAATAAATAAATAAAAGAAGGTAAGGAAAAAACTAGGAAGAAGACTAAACAATAAGGGAAAATCAACTACAAGGAGAACAAAGGAACCAAGGTTTCAACACTTATGAGATTGTATGGCTAGGAGAAAAGAGAGAAAGGAAATGATAGAATTTTATTAAGGGAAGAATGAATCAAATAAGGGCTTGGAAAGCACCTACTTGTTGACAAAAGGGATACAAGCGATAGAGAGAGGCAGAGAGAAAGAGTTGGAGTATGAGTACAAAGTGTAATGGGTGGAAATGATGGAAGTGCGAGAGGTTGGAAGAATATTTGGTCACAAAAGACAAGATACAAATAGTTGTAGCACAATCAAGTCTGCAAATATAGACTTGAGATAGATGAGAGGGGAGGATAGAGAAAAGAGGGTAGTGAGGGTAATACCTCACAATTCTTTGAGGAAATTTTTATCTAAATACAACTAAATAAGGATCCAAATTATATGAAAATAATACTAAGGCAACCAAACATGCTTATTAGCATAAAGTGAATAATAATAATAATAATAATAATAATAATAATAATAATAATAATAATAATAATAATAATAATAATATATTTTCATAAACATTTAGAGATGAATCAAATCAAAAACTAAAAAGCACCTAAATGATCAAGAAGAAATAGTTAACTAGTATCCATAAACTAGTTAATTGGTTATTTTGGGTAATAAATTGGGTTCCAAGATGAACTAGTCAATAGCAATACACAAAACTCATGTTTTCACTCATTTTCAAACCCATTATAAAACCAAAATCATTTTATTTTATATTGACAAAATTTAAAACACAATTTGAACAATTTTAGAATGGAGTATTATTCCAACATATTTTCTAACATTATTAAATTAGGTTACCCTCAATGACCCATACTTTCATTTATTTTTTGACTTTCTAGATAACTCCATAACCTATGCACATGGACCTTATTCCAATGTGTAGGAATGAGAATAATGGTGACTAGGCTACTAAATCATCTAACCATAAGGATGATGGTACTATAGCTCAAGGTGAAAGTGATGGTGGTATATTGTTAGGTATTGAGAAGTGTTCTGAAGTAGCAAATGGATGAAACTAACCTGGTGAGTGTTCTTACCATATTAGTCCCAACAATAGTTAATTCCATACCTAAAGAGTCATTTCAATATGGAATAGTCTTGATGAGTAATGATAATGCACGTAAAGTTGTTAGTTTTGTAATAGTGATTCTAAAGATGCATGATGGTGTTATCAAAATATTGGCTATTGCTTTACCTTATCCTAGAGATGACTAATAATATAGGATCCTTAAATGGTAATGGATATTATTATGTTATCAAGGATGTCTTGATGAAAGTTAATAAAGATGCTTATGTTGTGATGAAGGGAAAGACAATTTAGTCATTCTACGAGCTAATAAAGGCAACAATTGTGGTGGCATCTATGATAACATCGAGTGTGTCAGACTCAAATGTTACTAAACTATGGCGCATGTGACTAAAATAAAGTTTGGTGATGAACAATGCATTATTAGATATTATGCATGTGTTGGGAGACTATAAAAAGGATGGACAAGACCTTATTAGAAAAGGATTTGTGTATGTTATCAAAAGCTAAATTTGGCAAAGAATTTTGGGTTGAGATAAATCAAATGAAAACATTCTTAGTGAATAAACCAAAAATTAGTCAATTGCACGAAAGAACCTCATACAGATATAGTATAGTTAACCAACTAGTTATTCTAATTTGTGGATCGATTAAATTGCATATGATTATGTGAATGATGGGAAGTTAGAGCCTAAAGGAAAAAAGTGTATTTTTAGCTATATATATATATAGAGAGAGAGAGAGAGAGAGAGAGAGAGATAGAGAGAGAGAGAGTAAAGGGGTATATATTATGGGACAGAACTGTATCCAAATACAAGGCCTGCATTGTTGTAAGAGGTTTTGATCATATACTTGATGTACACTGCAATGAGGTTTTTCTTGTCGTGAGGCACATTTTGTTCAAACTCCTCCTACAATTGTGGTTATAAGCAAGGTATAGAGTTATAGTAGTTGGTTGATAAGGATGAGGATTACGTGACCATGATCCCAAACTCTAATTGTGATATGCGTTATATGCATGGCTGTATCTATTAAATGTTATATTAGTCAAGCTATGAGTCTCATGAATAGACATATGATAAATACTAAGAAGGCACAACGGAAAGTCATAAAGTGAATTTTAAATACATGAAGGGTACAACACCCACTTCTTTAGAGCATGAGAGGTGGAGTAGCATGCTTACTTGCTTTGTCGATTCTAATTTTAGTAGTTACTTGATTATTTAAAGGTCTAATAATATGCAAGTTGTTTTATTTTTTAGCAATTAGCTAGAGATTGTCTTTGTAGGGATGAATGCATAAAAATGGTGGGATTTGTTTGGAGGGGTGGGGGAGAAAATGTTCAAGGCTTTAAGTTGACAATATCTAATATTTTTTAATATATTATTAGTTTTTTTTTTCACCTAGGGCTCCAAAGCTTTGGATTGCTTTGCCTAAGGGCCCAAAGCTCCAAGGGGTCCTAATTGAAAATAGGTATAGCAATGGATCAGGTTAAGTCAGATTCAGCCAGATCTAGATCCAGATCAATTTATATTATCTATATTCAGACCCGTCAGGTCTCAAAAGTTCATATCTAGATCCAAATCCACTGGGTCTAACAGTTAAACAAATCTTAAACAAATTTCAAATGGGTCCGACTGTTTATGGAAAAAAAAAGTAATAATCTATATAAATACAAATACCTTTATATTTTATATAACTTAGTATGTATTTTTTGTTAAAAAAATCTCCAAGGAAAAAAATAAATATATTAAAATAGTTACATTAACTTTTTAAAAGTATTTTAATGCCTTTAGAATACAGTATTATACATATTGCTTATAAAGTAAATATATAAAAATAAAATTAAAAATAAATAAATAATGAGCTCAAATAAGATTATGACAATAATGATAAATATAATATTAGTATGTATTTAAATATACACACAAACACATATATATACTAAACGAATCTGGTATATCGGGTCTAGGCTAAAAGTACTAGACCC
This sequence comes from Tamarix chinensis, assembly GCA_030549775.1. Taxonomy (NCBI): domain Eukaryota; kingdom Viridiplantae; phylum Streptophyta; class Magnoliopsida; order Caryophyllales; family Tamaricaceae; genus Tamarix; species Tamarix chinensis. The sequence continues at coordinate 79,798,953 of CM060176.1, read as the reverse complement.
AAATCCAAATCTCTTAAGACGTACATGGACCGAGACTCGTCGGGTCTAAAATGATAGACTCGAACTTGCTAAAAATGAGGTCGATCTAGCGATTCTGAATTGAGTCCGAGACCCATTGCCATCACTAATCAGAAGCATTGATATATAAGTCCCAATGACCAACCAAAGTTTGGCTTATTATTACATTGATAAATGTAAAGAGTAGTTTGAGTAGAGATTGCAAAAGTTGACTCGATCTATCCAATCCGACTTGACTCGAACGAAACTTGACCTGATAAAATAAAATAAAAATTAACAGCCCGACCTTATCCAAACAGGATCCGACACTGACCCGATTCGGCATTAACCCGACCCAGACCCTACCCGACCACTCCCCAACCCATGACCCAATAGCTACTCGATTGGATAAAGACCCGACGTACCATCAACCTGACCCATCATTGACCCGATCCGACGTTGACGTGATCCGACCAAACATCAAAATCTATTATAATAATCATAATAATAATATATGACACATATTTTATTATTCATTTAAAGCATTTAAAAATATAGTATTTTATCAATTATACTTATTTTTTATACTTTTACCCTAGACATCCTTATTTATTAAAGATATCCTAATAAATTTTTCCATACAAAAATACAACATTAAAAAAGTCATCATAATAACTTAATAAGCAAGTAATCAAATAAATTATAATAAATAATAAATATTTTTATTAGATTGAATTATGCAAATTTTTTTATTGTTAAAATTTATAAATATCTTTTTATTTACTTATGAAAATAAAGTGCATCTAATATTCATATTTCATTTAGGTTATGTTTGGTTTGAAGAAAATTAAGTAGAAAGGAAAATATAAAGGAAAGAAAATTGAAGGAAAGAAAATGAAAGAAAATTATTTTCTTTCCTTTGTTTGGTTGTTGGAGAAAATTTTGTGGAAAATTGAATTCTTAGAAAATATGTTTAGTGTTTGGTATATAGAAAAAAAATTCTAAAAAAAGTTAAATATTATTATACATTTAATGTTATTAAAAATATTATATTGATATATAAAAAATTACATAAAATTTCTAAAAAAATTTATAAAAACTCCATAAAATCAATACTTATTCCAAATTTTTTTATAGAACTATTCTAAAATATTATATGAATAACTTATAATAGTTTTAAAAAAATTATAAAAAATTCAAAATATTTCATATCCCTTTCCATTTGAAATATGCCACACCAAACATAAAAAGAAAAAAAACATAGCTTATTACTATTACACTTGTATGTTCCATAAAATATTAATTAGGGATGACAATGTATCGGGTACCTTTTATTTGTTATCCAAACCTAATAAAAAAATTATATACTAATATCCATATCCAAATTTTTGTGAGCATTTTTTTTCTTCCATATCTATATTTATATCCGTTTATCTATGAATATTTGTGTGTAAAAAAGTTTTCTATCCATTAATTATTTGTTTTCATAGTAACTCCTTCGAAGAAGGGGGAGAAAAACAAGAACATCAGATGTGGGGAGGCTTTACACAGACACACAGAAATAAATTAAATAAAAAAATTTCTCACTTTCTCACTTTCTTTTTCTTTTAATTTCATCAGATGTGGGGAGAAAAACAAGAACATCAGATGTGTCGTCCCTTTTTCTCACTTTCTTTTTCTTTTGATTTCATTTTCGCATGATACAATCAGACGTTACTTGAGGAGTACTACGCCTACTGCTACTAATTGAGACTAATTGGTTTAGCATTTGGGGGCAGATAGTCCACCGCCCCTGTGCAACGCATCCAGAGGGGCAAAGGGCATGTACAGCAGTAGTGGTTGGGATTCTTATGCTTGGGCTTTTCAAGCCGTTTTCGGGGTTGCTAAGGTTCTCATCCACAACCTCGGTGTCGAAGAAGACCCTGCCTGCGGCCCCTTGATCGATTTTGTTGCTATGAGAGCCCTCTATCCCCCCACGCTCACCAACAGTAAGTTTTTTTTGTAAGCTTTTAATTAAGCTTCATGGTTCTACTGACTTTGTCATACAACGTTTGTGCGATGATGATGATGTTGCAGAGAACATGCTAAAGAACAGTGATTTTGATTTTGAAGAAGGGTCGTACGTGTTCCCGAACACAACATACGGCTATGGCGTCTTGATCCCACCGAACATCGAGGACGATCACTCCCCGCTCCCCGGCTGGATGGTCGAATCCATAAAAGCCGTCAAGTACATCGACTCCGACCACTTCTCGGTGCCGCAGGGGAGTAGAGTGATCAAGCTCGTCCTGGGCAAGAAAAGCGTAGTCGCCTAGGATGGAGGCGAGTCGAGGGTCGGTAGAGTGGAGAGGGAGGTTACAAAAATTTTTCAGAGATTTTCTTTCTTTCCTCCGCTAATCGGGTGGAAAATATGCTAGTTTAACTTTCATTAACATTTTTCTCTGTATTTTCTTACTTTTTAATTTTTCAGCTAACCAAACAGATACAAATTATTTTCCATCCAATTTTTTTTCCTTTCCTCACTTTTTTCTGTAAACCAAACATACCCTTATGTATACTATTAATCTTATGATTGTATCTAATATTTATAATGTAATAAATGATAATTATACATTGTATAGTCTTATTATGATCACCTTTATTTTATAAAATTATCTTTTTTTAATTAATCAAATCAATATCAATAAATGATAAATATTTTTTTTTCAGATTGAATGATGCAATGTTTTGTATTGTTAAAATTTATAAATATCTTTATTATTTACTTGTAAAAATAAAATGCATCTAATATTCATACTTCATTTATATATATTAGTAATCTTATGATTGTTTCTAATATTTACAATATAATAAATGGTAATTATACATTGTATAATCATGTTATGATTACCTTTATCTTATAAAATTATCTTTTTTTAAATAATATGATATTTTACGTAATTAAATAAATGATAAATATATTTATTAGATTAAATCATATAATTTTTTCATTATTAAAATTTATAAATATCTTTATTATTTACTTGCGAAAAATAAAACGCATCAAATATTCTTATTTTATTTATCTATGCTAGTAATCTTATGATTGTTTCTAATATTTAAAATATAATAAATAATAAGTATACATTGTATAATCATATTATGATTATATTTATTTTATAAAATTATCTTTTTTTTAAGTAATCAAATATATGATAAATATATTTATTAATTTGAATTATGCAGTGCTTTTTATTGTTAAAATTTATAAATATTTTTATTATTTACTTGTGAAAATAAAGTCCATCTAATATTATTATTTATGTGTATTGAGAATCTTATAATTGTCTCTAATCTTTATAATGTAACAAATAATAATTATACATTATAAAGTAATATTATGATCACCTTTATTTTATAAAATTATTTATTTTTAAGTAATCAAATAAATAATAAATATCTTTATTTAATTGAATCTTGCAGTGTTTTTTATTATTAAATTTTTTTAAATATCTTTATTATTTACTTGTAAAAATAAACACATCTAATATTCTAATTTAATTTATCTGTACTAGTAATTTTATAATTGTCGCTAATATTTATAATATAATAAATTATAATTATCTCGACCCAAATTTGACTCAAACTATCAAAACTCAACCCAACCTATAAATTGTACAAAATCATTCGACCATCAACTTAACTCAAAATAACTCGGATCCAACAGTACCAACCCATCAAATTGTACGAAATGACCGAAACGAGACAAATACGTTAATTAAAAAATCACTCGAAATCAACCCAACTCTACTAGTAAAGTTAACCCGAATCCAATCCAGCCCAACAAATTAATCCAAAATGACCCAAAACTGTAAAGACCCGACCCAACCTAAGTAAGGCAATGACTCAAAATGAGCTGAACTTGAAATGACTCGACCCAACCCACAACCGACTCATAGAAGATAAACGACCTGAAATTATCCAACTCGAGAACGATCCGACACGCTATGACCCGATCTGATTGCCACCTCTAATTATGAAAATCAGATTACCACAGGCACTTGGCTTTGCTGATGTTAGTTTCTTGTAGCAAAGAACACGGGTCTATTTTTCATTTATTCTTAATTTTGAGCGGCATGAATTTACAATGCAATAAAGGTGTCTAAAAGTCCCTCGATTGGTTAGCCAGGTATACAAGAACACCAAATCTGCTTTTCGCTGGTAGGGAAACACAGAAAATCAAAGATTTGGCCTCTGCAGGATCCAAGGCTAACTTCGTTTGCAAAAACGAAGCTCCCGATGCGATGCTTTCTCATAAAAGGGCCACCGCTACAGGAGAAAATGGTCAATCATATGTTGGATCACATCTGCACCTTCTGCATGTAGGTGATGGTCCTTCACCTGGTAAATCAAATTATCAGACAAAAACACCACATCAGTACTTGGCCACTAACAATGACGAAGACCATCTTTGCTGAAAGATTAGGGACATGAAACCAACACGGTTGCATTGCTTAACCTACAGCCACAAAGAAGGGCTCTGCAGCTGAACTCTGCAGAGTGAATCCCACCTTTTCATTTCAGCTAAACCCAACTTTGATATCCAGGTAACACACAGCGAAATCCCCTCTCTGGGCTCTGCCTCATCCTCACACCTTAGAAAAAAATATATATATCCTTTATTCAATTCTGAACATAAATTAAACCAGACCCACCTAGTTAGAAAAGGGAAAAAAAAAATCCCCCGCCCCCCAAAAAGTTTCCAACAATATCCTGCTTATCTAATATTTTTGCCATGCAGCTTCCCCACATATGTATTAGAGGTGTTCAAACATGGATAATCATATCCACCAGAATATCTGATTCTGTAAATTAAATCAGAAACAGGAAAATTTGGATATCGTATAAGTATTTTAATTAATCAACTTCAAAATCTTTTCTAATAATTTTCTTATAAGATCAAAACTAGGACAATATTTGAGTTTGTATTTGTATTAGCCTTACATCATCCCAAATGAGTGTAAAATATATCAAGCTTTGAACCCAAAAAGTTGAATAAATTTTAGAAAATAACAGCTAAAGTAAATTTTAATACATTATAATAATCATCAAATAACTATATAGTCACTAGAGTAATTATATAATCATTTTAAAAGTAAAAATAATCTTTCATTATTTTATAAAATCAAAACAGATTAATATTTATAATCTTACTTTAAATATATATATTTCTATAAATCAGATATCATTTGTATTTATCGAATAAGATATTCAATTTGATTAACTTTTTATTAACCGCGTCGATTACTTACTTTTATCAAATTTGATGGTAGATCCAACCACTAAATATTGGATCACAATCACATGAATATCACTAGTATCTATGCTTCTCCAAGCCCTATTACTTCTATGAAAACCTCTTTGGAAAGGAAGGAGAAACCAAAGCATACATCATAATGCAAAACCACTGAAAATTGAAACTAGCGTATTTAAAATAAGAAAAAAATAAGTGTGTTTGATCAATCATATCTGTTATGTTCTAAAATAATAATATTAAGTAGACACATCTTATTCGTTATTAAAATAATAATAATATTTGACAACTCATCTTATTTGAAATAAATTGAGACATAATGTGGTCTATAAATTGCCATGACAAGAATAAAGGAAATCCAATCTTATGTATCAATATTAGTCCCATTTATTAATTATTTAATAACAACTATAATTAACATTATGTGTAATAATTATTTATTTATAATTATAATTAATATTATTCTCAAACAATTTCTATATCATTAAATTATTTATATTGATTAATTATTTATAATTATGACTAATAATATTTTTATTAATTATTAAATTATATAATAAATAATAGGAAAAATTCTATTATGGTATTTGATATTTGGTCTAGTATTTTACAGATTACTGTATTTTAAATGAACTCAGTTATGTAATTATGTATCTTCACATTACAAATTATCAGGGTCGGCCCTGACACTCAGGGGGCCCTAGGCTGAAAAAATTTTATGGCCCTATATTTTATGTGTATAAAATTTTTACTTAGATAGGGAATCGAACCCCTGACCTGCTTTAATAAAGCTTTCTTATTCTTATTATCTAACCAACTATGCTAGCTTAGATTCTTATTTTTATATTAGATTTCCTTATATATATATAAATTTGGGGCCCATATTACTTGGGGGCCCTAGGCCCAGGCCTACTATGACTATAGTCAGGGCCGGCCCTGCAAATTATCATCATTTAGATACCTTTTATGTTAATGATGTTAGACTAGGTTAAATTTAGTAAAACTGTGCAATTATAGATATTTATGATAATAGATAAAAATAAAAAATATAAATTTATTACAAATATTCAAAAACTCAGACAAAATATAAAAAAAATTATCTTTTTTTCCGTTTACATAAATTTCAGAATGTCTCAGTTTTTTCCTAAAACCACTTTCAGATATTCTTTAAAAACGTGTTTCATATTTTTAGGAAAAAAAAAATCCAAAAGATTTATTTAGGTGAAAATAATATACTTTTTTCAGAAAAAAATTTCAGAATTTAGGAATCAGATTTTTTAATATTAAAAATTATGTTTTTTAACACTTTTAAGATTTATTTTAAATTTTTAGGTTTTTTTATTATTTATTAAAAAAAACAATTATACTAAACCTGACATGATTTCACTTTATTAATGAAAATGGTACTTAAATGATAATAATTAAAAACATAGAAGAACCTATGTGATATTATTCATAACGTCGGGTGCTTATAAAATATTTGATCAAATGTCAAGGTATTACAATAAATTTTTTCCAAAACACTATCTTATTAATTTTCTTTATTTAAGATTATAACTAATATTTACTGTATTGATTCATTATTTATAATTATGATTAATTTTATTTTTAATAACTATTAATTTATCATCATAATTAATAATATCATTATTAATTGTTAAAAATCATAATTAATATTATTAAGTTTAATTATTTAATTACAATTAAGACTAATAATATTTTAATCAATTATGACTACAATTCCAACTAATAGTATTCTTATCATTTCTTTCTTTATGATTAAAATTAAAATTACTATTTATAATTATGATAAGTATTAATATTAAAAACATAATATAAAATTAAAATTAATATTATTTATATTGATTAATTATTTATAATTTTGTATTTTTTTTAATTCTTAATTTAATGTTAGTATAAATATTATCCTAATTAATTTTCCATTTAAGGTTATAATAGATAGTTTTTGCAATGATTAATTAATTATAATAATGATTAATATTTATCAATTTATCTTGAAAATTAATAATAATATTATTATTAATTAATCAAGTATAATTCATATTGATTAATTATCTATAATTATTTCTATTTTTATTAATTCTTTATTTATAGTTATAATAAATATTGTCCTTACTAATTTGCTATTTAAGGTTATGGATGATAGCTTTTGCAACGATGAATTAATTATAATAATGATTGATATTATTTTTAATATTTATTAATTTATATTAACAATTATTATTATTAATTAATCAATTATAATTAATATTATTTGATTTGATTATTAAATTATAATTAAGATTTATAATATTTTATTGATTATAACTAATAATTATAACACTATTATTATTATTAATTACATATACACGCCTATAATTAGCATTACATTTAATGATTATGATTAATATTATTCTTACAAACGATTTATTTATCATTAAAATTAATACTTTTTGTATTGATTTATTATTTATTTAACCAAATTAATATAAAATTATTTATTATTAATTTATAGCCATAATTAATATTATTTTTATGAATTAATTATTATAACAGTTTTATTATTATTAATTACATATATATGCCTAAAATTAGCATTACTTGTAATGATTATGATTAATATTATTTTACAAACAATTTATTATCAAAATAATTATTATTAATCATATTGATTGATTAGTATTTAACTGAATTAATTAAAAAAATTACTATTAATTTATAGTCATAATTAATATTATTCTTATGAAATATAATTATAATTAATAGACTTTACAGTAACTATTTAAAATCAAGATTAAATCATTTTTATTATTTATTTATCGTTGCAATTAATTTTATTGTTATTAATTATTTATTTTTATTTAATTATAATTACGATAAACAGTGGTTGGTAATGGTGGGTGATTAATAAGGGTATAATGGTAATAGTATAGGATAGTTTAAAATTTTAGTAAAAAATAATGGAGCCTACTTGTAAAATAATAATATAATAGATAATATAAATAATAAGATTCTAAAAATTATATGCAAAACAAACAACTTGGAATCGCTATCAAGTAATAATATAGATGCTGTGGATGGTGCCAACCAGACACTGACAGCATAGAAAATATAATGTCTACATATTACTTATCAAGTGGAATAGCGAATTGGCACAAGAATAAAATTGCTGCCCTACAGAACAGCTCTAATACCACTTTGTAACACCCCAAAATTCACTACTTTTTTTTAAAAAAACGGAAGCAATTAAATTAGAAACATTGAAAAACCTGTGAATTCTGGGAATGTTACCGCCACACTTAGTACCAAACCGGTTCTCTCCGACCGTTTCAGTACCAAGTGCTAAGGCTAAATAAAATATTTACATTAAACTCAAACTAACAGTTCATAAAAGAACTCGAAAGATCATACATTAAAATCAGAGTGCGCATAAAGAATCATAATTAATAATAAAATAGAAATCAGAGTGCGAAATCAAAGAGGATAAATACCTAATACAAGGTAATAAATCAAAGAGGATAACTCCAATACAAAAGAAATAATAAAAGGAAATATAAGTGTATAAAGACTGAAATACGGCCACGACACTCTCGAACTTGAGTCAAACATGCTAAACTAGCACTACAGCAAGTTAATAGCAGACGTATGTCATGTGGATGATCACACAAGTCTAATTTCAATTAAAAGAAAGGAAAATGCTAACCAAACGGTGTGTTTTGCAATGCATGCCCAACTCAATGTCAGTTTTGGAAAAAGAAATTAAATATTAATCTATCAAGGCAATGGCTTGCAATACCATTTAGGCGAACCATAACAACAGCCACACACAGACAAACAGACACAGAAAGATTGAGGGACAGAAAGAAACCTGAATAATGCTATGTGCAGCATACTTGATTCTACTGCTATGGAAGCTGACATCCACTTTTTCCCATGAGAGGCGAGATAGAGCTGTGACTAGATCCTCTGTCCAGAATCATCCAAATATTATAAGATAACTTGTTTAAGACAACACTAGCTCAATAAAAATTTCCAAACAATTTTAAGTACCAGACTTTCAACAAAACAAGTTGACATCATGAAAACATGCCAGATTTGTAGAACAATGCTTTTCATCACAGCTGAAAATAAAACCAGAGAGAAGCATTGAAGAGCTCCAGATTAAGTGGCCACGGTGCTTGGTAAAGGAATGTTGGTGGGCCATGTGAAAGCATCAGGTCAAACAGATTCAGGTAGGGCATAGAGCTGAATTTGATAAAATCCACCAAAATCCAAAATACATACCTTCCAACTTGTCAGAGCTACAATCCCCTGCTGAATTCTGCTCAGTATATTCATCACCACATGCTTTGCTATGCTCCTCATACACAATATGTGGATACTTTTTATCAACAGACTCCTCCCACTGATCACAAAGACATTTTGGTTAATTTATTCTTATCCAAGCTACTTAAAGATATTAAAGTTAGAAAAGTTTCAGCCCGAAGACAACACCTTTGGCAAGTCATTGATGTGTCTGATAGATGATGTTCTCCATCCAACAATATCTTAGAATTATCTCCTTAAAGAAAACAAGAGAACTATTCCATAGCATAATTAATAGTTACAACAGAGAACTTCAAGACAAAGAGGATACGATCATATCCAACATTTGAATATGCAACACGGCGTCTAAATGTCTTCAGAGCAGATCTGAATGATAACAAAATATCATTTCTACAACAAATTCAGATGATAAAGAGATCTCAAGCCACAAAAATATCCAAAAAAAGGCATACATGAAGCCATATACCCCATCATCTTCCACCATCCGTTTAAGAAGTGGAGGCTTTCCTTCCTCATCATCAGTCAAAAAAAGGTGTTTACCAGTTCTTTTAAATATCCAATAGATCACAAGGCCAGCAAATTTTTCAATAGCAGTTACACCAAAAAGAAAAGGTACCTGGAACAAAATAATACAACCTTATCAATGCAATCCACTAATGCTTAAAATCCTACTATTAGCTCTAACCATAATATTTGAAATTACAAGTGAGCATTGATCTCACCCTTTAACCCCAAAATTACAATTCATCTCTAGTATTTTATTATTTAAAAAATATAAACTCAAATAATAAGTGAGACAGGAATTTCCTCACACTTTATATATTGCATTGTGTAATAACTAAACAAACAACATGAGCATATCAGTGTGCAGTCCACCATCAATGGCAATCAATATCAACATTTGATAACCAAACTTCAACTGCATATTGCTGAACAGCCATAACTCACTCCACCAGCACAACAACCACTGTACCATCCCCAACGAATAAAAAAAATGAAAAAAGAAGGGCAAAACATGCATCAGCATACACCGACAGATACATAAAACAAGAAATAGTATGATAAAACAGGTACCTGCTTATTACCCTGAGAACCAAGATGAGGTGTAGCAACTGTTATGAAATTCATAGCTTCCAAACCACTGATTGTACCTACTTGGCTTTCATCCAATCCACCTGGTAGCATATCTGATGCATTACCAATGTATGGAGATTGAAATAATCTAGCAATCGCATATCTTGCCACCAATCCACCAACAGAATGAGCAACAAAGGAAATTTTACGAAGATTTGGCTTTTCCTTAATCACTTCAAGAACCTGAAGCCCAGAAGATCTATTTAGCAAGGACATTGTACACAGTAATACCTCTCTACCAAGTGACCCATATTAACTTACCCAGGAAGACATATGGTTGAGATATCTATCTAAACTGAAAACTAACCTCTTCAGCCAATCTTTCACCCATTACGTCAACACCATCCAGTGTAAACTTCGCAAAATTCCGTTGGCTGCCTGAGAAAAAAAGTTAGTAATCAAGTAAACATTGCCAAATACTTCCAATATATCTATCAGTCAAACTGTTTTAACACTTACACAATGATGAGTCCTGTTTTCTTTCTGCAGCAGTTAGTAGTCATCAACTTGAATACCAACAGATCAAAAAGAAAAACAATTAAAAGAGAAACAGGCCAACATTAGAGAGCAAGATGGGAGCAGAAGGAAACAAATGCATCTGTCGAAACCGAGGTCTTTAATTATCACTGAAGACTAATCAGGGAAGAGGAAGGATGCAGTCCCCGACAGCATTAGAGGGGATGAAAAATGCCGCAGGAACCACATTAAAAGCTTAAAACTGAATGGTTGTTTAGAGATGCATAAATAAAGCAGCAGATTAAAAACCCGTGCTTGTTAGGCTCAACGAAGCAGATATGCAACCGGAATAGGTCTTTTCATAATGGACTTGTGTCATCAATACCAACTTGTGGCATAAGGCTTGGATTGGTTCAGTTAGGTAAGGGTTTGCTGATAATATTCACAAAAGTGCTTGCAATGAGTAAACCTTTAGCTATTGGTGTGAAGCCCAAATAAAGGAGGATAGGTGTGTTTGGCAATTGACCACCAGTGTCAAAATTCAGAATAACACATGAAATATCCATTAAGACATTGCACTAAGGCTAGGTCATCTTTTATCTTCCACAACACCCCATAGCACCTAACTATAGTCAAGAGAGGCAAGGGTGGTTGTTCCATAACTATAGTTATTAAAATCCTGATTTGATCCTAGATTCTACAATCTACAATCCAAAAATCACGATCCTAGGTAGAATCTTAGAGAAGTTTAATAATATAGAATATTATGATCCTATGGTAGCATCCCTATGATTCCACGTAATAACTATAAATCTTATCAATGTATTTCCAAATCTATTTTCCATATTATTCCAACTATTTTTCTCCTTAATCTTCTAATTTTCGAACCTATATTATCTTAAAAGTCTTGAAAATAAGTGGATGCAAAGAAAGTATGACTTAGTTATAATTAAAATAATGAAGTTGAACTTGAATGTTGATGTAAAATGCAGACAAAAGAATGTAATCTTTATATAGGCCGTAAAATGTATATTTTAGTTTACACTATCATTAATTCTAAGTTTTATTCAATTCAAAATTAGTATTTTTTTTTATGGTCATATTAGCTTCATAATACAAACAAAATTTAATTTATGATGGACACATAGCTCATATAGTAACTTAACATGTGTGCTTATAGCCAAAACATTTTTTCTTCACTTCGTTCATCAAAATTTAAAAGCCAACGTAAAATATTTTTGGGTCATATTCTCTTAAATGATAGAAAATAGCGTTACGTTATTGTCACCTTTATTATCTTCTACTTTATTCATTCTTTATATGTTTTTCTTAAGGCTAACAATATTGTATATTTTGAACAAAATGAGTTGCATGTTTTCTCTACCTATAATCTCATTATAACTTTTACATTTCATTTGACAAAATTATTTATGATATTGTTAACTTAATATAGTTCCTAATTTGTAAAATAACTTCATAATTTTTACTAATTGTAAGTTGCTAGAACACAATAATAGCTATATAAGAAGTTAAGAGTACAATCTTCAACGCTTTTAACTTAAACTATATTATTTCATAGCATAAAAGTATACAAATTTCATATTTTTTACATTTTTTGTAAGAACATATGATCCTACAATCTAATTCCACAATCCGATTTGGAGACTCTAAATCGATCCTAGGTAAAATTCCGATTCTAATAACCTTGCCCTTAACCCAAACATAGTGAAAAGCAACGATTAAGAGATGTTATTGAGCGAGTCTAGCTAAAAAAAAAAACATAAACTCAAATTTGCAACTTGTAGCAAAGGAAGCTTGATTGGCATACTAATCTATAAAAGGAATGGATACTATGGTCTAGACCAGTGTCGTATGTCTTGAGGAGACTAAATGGGTTGGAGAAAAACAAGGGAAATCAATGATAGTGATATTCAAGTATGAAAGATTCAATTTACCCAAAAGTTTAAATTGATGAGCTTCAACAAAAATTAGTTTTATACTATCAACACTCCAGACACAAGCAAATGCCGCTTTTGGGCTTCAAGTTTGAGTTTGAAAACTCCTATTCACAATATCAGAAGATGAGCATTTGGACCCAAAAATTACATGTCTGGGCTGAACTAAAATGTTTTGGCTCCCATGATTAAAATCTGGGGACTAAAAGTGAGTAACACCAATATCATATCCAAGAACAAGTATACCCAAAAGCTTAAACTTATAAGTTTGACCCAATTAATAGTTCTACGCTTAACAGTTGATAAGAGCATACAAGAACCTAAGTCAATGAGGACACATAATGCCTTTAAAGAAACTATAAACAACAAAAATATTTTCAATAAAATACTCATTTTAGTCCAAATTAATATCTAAAATAGATAATCATCTAAAAAAATATTTATAAGAGATGTTAAATATAAGGATAACTTTTCAACCCCTATTACCACATCAAACTACCATTACAAGTCTATATGCGCTATAATTAGGGTTTAGTTAAGAACCTAAAGAAGAAGTTTATAAGCATTAAAAAGACCTAACCAAAAGAATACCACAAGCATAAAAGATAACTTGGGAGAAGATCTAAATTGGGCACATATCAAGAAGATAAAGTGAAGATCTCTTATGAAACAATTCTTAAGACATAGCAACAAGGATACCAATGAGTAGTTATGATTTTATGATCAAAAATATTTTCTTTAAAAAGAGAAATGGACGCTCTATTGCTCCTACTTACAATAAAGAAGCAAAAATATGTAAATGAGGGCATCCCAATAGCTTAAGTATTTGTTGGCCATATTTGAGGCAATAAATAAAATAAAATTAAAAAGTTATTAATAATTATTCTGATAACAAAAGCTTAAAAAAAAACAATTAAATTGGTGTATTTGCAATTTTGTTTCAAGAGGTTTTATAAGGATGAAAATGAGGAAAAGGTTGTAAGGTTAATGAAGAAAGTGGATGATACTTTACAATGCCTGTTTGATTATCATTATTCTTTATCCACATTATCATTGGGTCATGGTAGTGGTTCTCCTAGTTCTTTGTCTCAAGCCCTACCAAGTGCAAATGTAGATGTCATTCCCAGTGTTTGAAAAGGCTTAAGGCGCACTGAGGCGCTAGGGGTCCTGGAGCCTAGGCGCTAGGCGCAAGGTGAAGGCGCACGCCTGGGCGATGTGAGGCGCCTAGTGTTTTTTTTTTTTGTTGGCATACATACTTTTTTTTCCAGTTTTCCTTGATGCTCTCTCTATTTTTTTTTCCAGATGTAGTGGTACATTGTTTTTTCCCTTTGTCGTTGTTGTTTTTCTTTTCTTTTTTTTTTTGACATTAGGAAGAAAAATTTTCTGCAAAAAATATATAGGACAAGGGGGGACCTTTCTTTTTCCCTATATCTTTTGTTTTCCCTTATATCTGCAAAAAATATATGCAGATATACCTTTGGTTTTTCCTAATGCCCTATCTGTTTTCCTCTATATCTGCAAAAAATATATGCAGATATACCAAAATAACTATTTCTTGCTTTAAATTGGTGGTAGCAGACTTTACAGTCTCTGCAGCTTATTTTTAACTTTTCCAAAATAACTCTTACTCTCTCCAATTCCCATATTAATTGCAGAATATTTTTACTGCAATCAAGACTATAAATAGACTTACATTTTTCCAACAAATGACTATTTAACTACCCTAAGTCTCTGCAGTCTGCATGTAATTTTTTTTCTGCTGAAAAGGTTTTTTTTCCCTCTTCCCTAAGTCCATCCTCCCTATGTGTCTATTGATCTCCCAAGTTTCTGCTCGATTTTATGCTGAGGCGTGCGCCTCATAGCCTCTGCGCCTAGCGCCTGAGGCGCGCCTTATATGCGCCTCACTTACGTAGCCTTGCCTAGCACCAAAAAAGCCCTAACCCCCCATCGCCTTGCGCCTTGCGCCTCAGGCGCGCTTTTTCAAACACTGGTCATTCCTAATATGGAGGAAGTGATGAATGAAAGCCAAGAAGATTGGCAGCTTTATTTGCAAGATGTGGAGAAGAAAAAAAGCTAATCTGAGTTACAACGGTATTTGGATGATAGCATCAAAGAAGGAAAACCCAAATTTGATATTTTGCATTAGTGGAGGTCTAAAGCTACCACATAACATGTGCTCTCAATTATGGCCCGTAACATATTGCCTATTCAGATTTCTATAGTTGCTTCGGAGAGTGTGTTTTCCACCTGTGGTAGAATACTTGATCCTTTTAGGAGTTGTTTAACTCCAAAGATAGTTGAAGCTCTAGTTTGTGGCCAAGATTGGTTAAGATAATCCTCTACACCAATTGAAATTGAAGAATGTCTAGAGGTGCTTGAGGAATTGGAAATGGGTATGTGTTTATAATATTATTTAAACAATTATTGTTATATACTTATATATGTATTTACTTTTAAATTAAGCTTGAAAAAAAAAATTCAAGCTTCACCCATGACGTGCAATATGGATCTTTCAGCCCATGAAGAGTTAATTAAGAAGGCTAGAAATGAACTCATTTTAGACAATATAGTAGATAATTATTAATTAGATACGATGAACTAGGTTAATTGAGCTTTTTTAAAAACCAGTATTAGAACTTGTAATGTAGTATAAATGTCTTTTCGTTAACATATCTTGCAATTGTAACTTCATTCTCCAAAAATTAATATTGTATGAGAAAAAGGGAGGATTCAATTCTACAACTTTTGCGTTGAAAAGAATCTTTATCGTCGGGCAGTGGCATCATCATTGATATTCCACTGTGTTTATGACTTCATGTTAATTAAAGTATGTATTAAAAGCATTTGAAATGCCTCTAAAAAAGATTAGGGAAAAAAGTCATCTTTTTTAAAGAAGAAAATACTATTTAAAATTCCTCTTCTTACTCTATTTAAGAAAGTGTTGTATTAGAAGTTTTTATAAAGAAGACAAACATACTAAATAAATGTGATCATTGTCCTTTTATAATAATTTTAACGCTTGACATAATTATTTTATCATATTGGAGGAGACAGTGGTGAATTAAAGAAAAGGGGAAAAAAAAGAGGAAGGAAAACAATTATGGTGGTGGTGGTGGTGGTTGAAGCGGTGGTAGTAATGGTGCTGGAAGGGGTAATGGCAATAGTGGTAGAGGCGGTGATAATAAAGGTCAAGATAGACTTGTTTGTATAAATATTAACCCATGGTCAACCCGTATAACTCGTGGGTCATGATGGGTTGGGTTAAAAACTATTAGTTATTTTCTATAACCCATCATGGATTAGACCATGGGTTATATGAGTAATATGGGTTAAGATACTATGGGTTGGATTAAACCATAGCTACCCATTTGGACACTCCTACTTGTAGTGCAGCTTGCTATGTATGGAGCTAAGGTAAGTTATGTGTGTGTTATGACATGTGTAATATGGGTGTTATGATTTGTATTTTATGATATGCCTTATGTATTGTTGCCCTATTATGACATGCATGCTAGGAGTCCTCAGGTGGCATGATGAGGTTGTGGGGAGCTAAAAGAAATAAAGGAAGTGGAGTTATTAGAGAGAAATGAGAAAAGCCTAAGTACCTTATGGCAGATGGGTAGCCAAATAAAAGGATAATATGAATAAAATGAAAGGTTGGAGTAAATTTTGCATGGGGTGACTAGTCTTTGCATGGGGATAACATTTACGTGGGAAAGGTGATTTAAGGGTTAAGCAAAGTGAAGGAAGAGTATTTTGGGTGATTGGAATCCATGAGTGAAGAATAGTACATGGGTTGGTAGAAGTGGGCATGGGGGACTTAATTAGGGTTTGTGGAAAAAACCCTAAGTGGGGGAAGTGTGTGAAAGGGAAAGTTGATGGTAAGTGGTTGGAGTAAGGACTGAGACTAGGAGGTGTCTTATGAAGGGGGGAATGAGTCAAGTGGAAAGGTGGATGACATAAAAGAAAGGAGAAGTACTAGGGTTTGGGGTGGCTAACTAAGGTTTCCATGATCACATGTAAAGGATGGGAAGTAAAGTTGTGATGTTGGGTGTGGATTGAGTGGGGCGATGGTGTTGGAAGCAAAGGAGGGCATGGGCCATGTATGATAGGGAGAGGTTAGGCCACATTAGGGTTTTTGAGGAAAACCCTAAAGGGCAATGGTAAGTCAAAGCGGAGATACGGGAAAATGGGCCTAGACCCATGTGCGTAAGAGTTTGGATTTTCATGGTCAGTAAGGGAAAAGTGGGGGAAAGTCTTGGAGTCCTAGGATGTGTAGAGGTCCTAAGATATGGAACGGGACTTTTCAAGAGAGCTGGAGTGAAGGGGTGAGAATGGAAAGTCTAGTGGGTTATGCATATCTAGTAAGAAAGTACCTGTTGAAGAAGACATGAATAAGACACTAACCATTTAAAGCGAAAAATTATTGAGTCAGGTCCAAACCAATCTATGTGCAAAAATAGTGGCCAAGTGTAGGGTGACCTAGAGACCAATCCACCGGCTAATAATAGTGGCTAGGTATGTGTTGCCCGGCTATAATAGTGGAGGATCCCAAGTTCAGTAACCAAACCATAAATGATAATAGGTCATGACAAAAATACTAATTACTTATTGTGGAACACCAGTGCTAAGTAAGGCAATGTGAGTGAGGCACACGTAAGGCAGCTGAGGCGCGCCTAACATACAATAAAACCGCGGTTACGATCGCGATTAGCGTTGCGATCGCGGTGTCGCGGTATCGGGGTGTCGCGAATGATATTTTCTATATCGCGGTTGTCGCGGCATGAATTTTTAATTATTTTACACAACAAATATCGGCAAAATATCGGTCAATATCGGTAAAATATCGGCCGATATCCGAAATTTCGCCAATATCACGGCGATAAATGTGTGATTTTCTGTATCGGCCGCAATTTCGAAAATTTCGCATCGCGGCTGACCCAAAAACCGCGAAATTGCGGCCGATACGCAATTGCGGTACCGATATTTGATTGTATGGCGCCTAAGACGCAGAAGCGCGTACCTTTAAACAAAACTTCCTTTTAACAAAAAAAAAAATCACACAAGGAGCCAAGGACTTAGGGGAGAGGAGTAGAAATTTTTTGGAAAAAGGGAAGCCTATTTATAGTTTTAATAGGGAAGAGTAATAGTTGTTTTGGAAATATCAAGCAGAGACTTAAGGAAGAGGAGTAGACATGCACATGCCTTTCCGTAGAAAAAAATAATGATAATAAATAAATAAATCATGCAGGGAGCTAGGGACTTAAGGGAGAGAAGTAGACATGCACATGCTTATCAACAGAAAAAAAAAATCATGCAGGGAGCTAGGGAATCAGGGGAGAAGAGTAGACATTTTTTTGGAAAAGGGTAAGTCTATTATAGTTTTTATTAGGGAGAGCAATAGTTGTTTTGGAAAAGATGCACATTCTACAATCAAACAGGCTGCAAGCCTACAAGCAGAGTCAGGGTCATCAGAGAAATATAAAAAAGAGAGTAAAATTCATTTTTAAACACATAGGCAATATTAAACTCATATAAAAACAATAAATAGAGTCGGAAAAAAAGACAGACCGTAAAGAGCTGAGAACCAGAAACAGCATGAAGAAGTGATCCATAAATTCAACTATCTGCTAGTATTAGTAGTATAAAACTCAAGTTATAATTTTTCTAAGTATTTTCTTGTTATGGTATACTTTTTTTCTAAAAACTTAGTCATTTAATCATTTTTTTTTTAGCTTTGAGTAATTTTTGTGTCTCACATTACCTAGGCGCGTACCTTCACCTTGCACCTAGCGCCTAGGCTCTAGGATCCCTATCGCCTAAGTGCGCCTTAGGCCTTTTCAAACACTAGGCCAAACCGATCTATAAGCAAATAATAGTGACCAAGAGCATTCTGCCCTAGGTGTTTCCGATCTACTAGCTATAATAGTGGAGTTCCCGTACTTACATGGATCTAAATAAATTGTGTAAAAGTGGAATTGATGGCCTGAATTCTAATACTTATGATTAACCGGATTAATTCACTACATGTATTATTTGTCATTTATGTTATATGGTTTTAGCCGCATGATTACCTTACTCAGTACGTAGCATACTGATCACCCGTTTTATAGGTGTTGCTCATTCCCACGAGCAGTGACCCCTCCTAAGTTTGTGTGGGTAGGAGATGTTGCAGATGATAATTTTAATGCCTTCAATGCGTTGAGCGGGATTGAGTGATGGCCTATTGGACTTGTCCTGGGGTCCGAGAAAGTGTTGTTTGGACTCACTTTATTTTGATTTTCTCACCATTATATTAATCGTTTTATTTCCCCCATAGGGGCCGTGTTAATGTACTCATTTTCTATTTCTATATTGACCCTGACATTGCACACTCTATCGTATTTATGAAATGTTAAAAACATTGTGGTTTTATTTTCTACTCGAATTAATATCTTTTAAATTCTCTAGCCTTGTGGATGGTATAAGAGTGACCAGGGGTCAGTCTTGTACCGATCACGACGGTAGTACCCCCTATTTTAGTGTATAGTTTTCTATACAAACGAAAATTTTCAACTGTGAAATTTGGGGGTGTTACACCCCTCGACTAATAATCATCTAAAAATCTAAAAGGGTAAGAGCATGCAAAATAATCACAATTGTGCTAGCAATTGTGAGCATGTAAAAAAATTGAAGCCACACTAACAATTTTGGCCACGGTGTCACAATATTGAAGTATCGTAAACAATAAATTATGTGTTACAATCGTTTATGCTTCTAATTCTTATTTATGGATCATTTGAATAAAAGAATTCAATAAACTAGTGTTTTATATTATATTAGAAACAACTCATTATATGTCCCGATAACACTACGTTGGGCTTGAAATTTAAAATGAAACATAAAGCATGTAAATTATTTTCCCCAACTAATTTTATACTAAATGGTACTTCACTAATAACACATCAGTAAGTGTTAGTTTTAGTGTTAACAAACTAGCTAATAAATAATAGTCTTACTAACTATTACTAATAAGTAACACTTAAGTTCCTAACTTCTACTTTAAATTTTAACAAAAATTAAAAACTTAGTACTAAGAAGAGTAGTAGACTACTATTGACTTCCTTTCCTCAAAACAAGACATGTAACTAGAGAGCAGAAAGAGATGTTCCTCCTATATGCCTTCTATAACTTAAGATTGAGTCGAATACTCTCAACTCCCCACCACCCAAACACAAGCAACAATGAGAACAACAGCTAGACTTCAACCGCGAGTCAAGAGACGGTGATGGTGATGGCAAGAGACAGCGAGTCAAACAACTGTGGAACACTTTCTTGGTGCTTTGTTGGTTGCAACTAGTTAAGAATACCTAAACTAAGGTTTCTAAGTTTGTTTTTCATCCCTACTTTTTCCTTTACACATATTTATAACCACGATCATGATTGTTGAATAAAATATTATTCTAAGTTGTAAGCATATTTTTTTCCTACTCCTCTTTTAAATGCTGGAGGATGTTTTATGTGATGAGTGGATGGATCGTGAGGCTGAGGGGATGGGCCTAGGATAAGAGGACATAGGAATCTAGACGAAGGAAATAAAGCACGAACTTTTAGGATTTCCAACATAAATATTAAAAATATTTATTCTAAGTTGTAAGCAAAGTTTTTTTTTTCACTTCTCTTTTATGCTAGAGGATGCTTTATGTGATGAGGGGATGGATCGTGGGGCTGAGGGGATGGGCCTAGGACAAGAGGACATAAAAACCTAGACAAAGGAAATAAATTTAGAACTTTTAGGGTTTCCAGCATAAATATTCAATATATCAACAAAATATTGACTACAAATTTGTGAATTTTTTTCTCCATTGCATTTATGGCGAGTCGCATATCGACTGCTCCAAAATCGACCAACAGCAATGCTACTTTATTTTATACCTAAAAGACCCTCATTTTCTCTCCTCTTTTGGGAAACTGCACTCTCTTCCCTTTCCTCGCTTCCAAAACTCTCCTTATCCATCCACCCATATGGTCATTGACCCAAAAGCTACTCCTTAGCAAATTCTCCCTCTCTCCCAACCAAGTCCTTCAATCTCCCACAAACTATCCGTCCTAACTACTAAGCTAAAACTTCCTCCATTAGTTTCCTCCCATTCTACACAAGTCATAAGTATTGAATTCTCACCCAAATGTCGCTACTTGTCCTATTTAAACATGATTCTCATTATAAGTTTGATAACAATTTTCATATCATGATCAATGATAATTCCTACATTTCTCTCTTCAAATTCATTTTCATTGTAAGCTATCGATGGGAATCGTTAATTAATCTATACTCCTCTTAGATTATCTTTAATTCTAATGTGTAAGAGTTGTATTTGAGAGCTCTCACACCCTTGATCTTTTGATTTTCTTCAACCCTTTTAGATCTTTCTTCAAGCTAAATTCAAAAGTTCTCATTTGGTTACTCCAAAATCCTATTAGTTCAAGGAGGCTAAAAAAGTAAAGATTGAAACTTTGCAAAGGGATTTTAATGGCATGCAACTAACCAAACATGATATTTGAAGTAATGGGGCCAATGAATTCATGTCAACAGCCCCATTTAATAGCAAAATGCATGGATATGTGCTATTATGCTTAATATGAAAAATAGTCTGAGGAAATGGTTCCATCAAAGAGATAATCACTTAAATTTTGTGTAGCGGTTAATACAGTCTTTGTTCTCTTACAAGTGTTATATATATATATATATATATATTCCATCAAAGAGATAATCACTTAAATTTTGTGTAGCGGTTAATACAGTCTTTGTTCTCTTACAAGTGTTACATATATATATATATATATATATAAATTAGCTTCTATCACCAACATGTCCAAACAAGGTTAGCACTTAGATAATAGATGAAGGTAAATGATTAATTGGATCAACAATAGTAGAAGCATAACCATGACCCCTTACTTAACCTCATAAGCATGTTCATAAAGATTAAACTTCAAGATAATCCATAGAGTACCATTGGTGTGCAATGCTAGTTTGAAAAACTACACCTAACATTGTTCAGCCAAGCTACATCTTCACCCATCTGCCAAGATTTAAGAATAGCAAAGCCCATTTAGACAATACAAACTCATACGATAATCAACCTGGACAAGATACTAGGTAACAATTAAACTAGTTTTTATTACATTAAAAATTGAGTATAATCATATATAAAAATAGAAGGAAAAAAATTCACAATTTAGGTGCCACAAAATATTTTTACCAAAGATCCTACCCATAGGCTACATTTTTATCTAAAAATGTATCCAAAAAATAATAGAATAGTTAAAATTATGTTTAAACATGCCAAACATGGGTAGTCCAATCAATTTAGCAAGTCAATTTACTACATTGGTTCCTGCATTTCTTGAACCCAAGTACCTAACTACTTTTTGGCTAAACTAGTCTACTATTAGAAGCACTCAACATATGCATGTTACTATATCTTTTAGAATGTGAAAGCATACACAAAAGATAAAGATAGGTCAATCTCAGCACATCAAATCACCATATATCAACAAAGTCATAAAATGGAGAACATCAAATGAAGAATGAGCAAGCATAAATCATATACACTATGTAAAGTCATAGTATGTCCTTACAATGAACAAAGACTTTGTCAGGTATCATTTTAACAAACTGCTCTGCCCCAAATTTCCAATCATTCGCACTGCAAAATAAATGGAAGTCTAAATTAGCATTGGCAATTTGGATTAAGCTAAATGGAGGTCAACATAGGTGAATACAGTATAACATTCACCTTTACCAAGTCGATAGCTAACATATTAGGGATAAACCTAGGTCATTAACCTAACTTGACTGGGATGAATTGAAACGTCAACTTATGTTCACCCTAATCCAAACAGATCAATATGGGTTGGTACAGATAAAGAAACAGAACCAACGCAGAGAAAGAACTTCATCTATTGCCCACAAAGTTCGCATAAATATGTAGGCTTTCAGCAATGCTAGGTTACTAATGAGATTAGACACGGTGCAGATTAGGCTACACAACTTCCAAAAGATGTACTCCCCTGCAAACCATTGACGGTAGTTGAATTATTTAGGGTCGAGGCCAGTAGGCAAAATAGGTCTCGGAGCATTAGCGAATTACCTGATTAGTTTGAACACCGGCGAAGCTAGTAGATATAATTAATAGACCACACAAAGCTCTTCAACGAAACACCATTGCGGTGAAATAGAATAATAATACTGATGAACCGTAAAATCTAAAATTATAAACTCAGAATTCCAACAAAAACAATCAGATCGGGGGCGGAGAGGGGGCGAAGAAAAGTGGTCCCTAACGCCATAACTAACCTTCCAAGGATTCCATTGACCATGACAACAAGATGATCAGCAACGGAAGGAGTAGTGAGACCATTCTGACAGCTCCAACCGTCTTCACCCCCATTCACTGATTGCTTATAGCACACACCGTTCTCAACTCTAACATTCTCCATTACCGACCTATTGGCCCCCTCCTCCTTTAACAGATTATTTGTGTATACTCACTTTCGTTATATAACCGCCTAAGAAAAGAATTCTCTGACCGTGTGAAGATGTGACGATCACAAGTCCACAACTTCACAAAATTAAGGAAATTGAATCGTGAAGACCGTAATAAATGTGAAAAGAGAATAACTGATTTTTAATTAATGAATGAAACAATAGAGATAAGAACCAGAAGAAAATATGGAAGAATGAAAGAGACCTTCCCAAGAAAAGAAAGACTCCGCAAAGCGGACGGGTTCCACGTAAGCACCAACTCTTCCGCTCTCCCTCTTCTTTGTCTGTTTGTAATTTACAAATACGGTTTACAGGCGTAGAAGGAAGCGGGTGGTTGCTAGCCGCGTCAACTTGCATATAGGCTGTGCGGTTCTCAAAATAATTTAAAATATTATTATAGTATATAAATATATATAGGATATCTATAATCTCCTAGATAATTTTAGAAAGTTCTAGATATGGATGTTTTCGGATCCTTCTTCATTTGTATAGATAAGTATAAATAATTATAGAAATCTTAATGGATTTATTGGGTCATTCTAAAGAAATCTATTAAATCCGTCTCTATAATTTTTATAAAGAAAGAGAAGGGGTGGATCTTTCCTTATAAATAGAGAGAAATAGAGAGGGGGAAACCGGTTGGTTCCGCAACGGAAAAAAATGCCTTATTAAAACGCGGAGTTTTGGTGAGTTTTTGGGCAAAGTGCGGCGTCGAGTAGCTGGCAGGCAACGGTTACTTTCATTAATCGGGGTGCAGCGTTTCGGTAGAATGAGGGGCGAAACGCTGCGTTTTACTGCCAGGGGGAGACTGAACGGCGCGGGCCGCGGGGGAAGGAGGAAAAGAAAGGGAGTTGGGCCACGGCTGGCCCAACGGCGAGAAAGGGGGGAAGAAGAAAAAGGAAAAAGGAAGAAAAAGGAGGGAAGGTTTATTTATGCTATTTTATTTTAGTATTTTATTTTATATAAATGTTTAGAGTATTTACCTTGGGTAATTAGGGTAAGAATATTTAAATAATTAAATAAAATATTTATCCTCCTTTTTAGGCTAATTTAGGGCCCAAAAATATATGTATATATATATAAAAAGATATCCTTTATAAATTATCTCAAAATTCCTATTAGCTTTCCCTACAAAATCCCTTTTTAATTTAAAAGAGTAATATATTAAATAAATTCCCCCATAATCCTTATTTAATGACTTATTTCCAAAATAATAAATTCCGGGGTATTTCATGAGGATTGCACCATAACCCTACCAGAATATCACTTCAGATCGGGGGCGGAGAGGGGGCGAAGAAAATTGGTCCCTAATGCCATAACTAACCTTCCAAGGATTCCATTGACCATGACAACGAGATGATTTGTAGTGATGAAATAAATCTGGTCAATCCATATCTAGTTAGGCATTATGTTGTTTTGATTCATGTTTATCGCACACCAAGTACTTAGTGATTTTTAGTTGCTCTATTTTGAAATTTGTTGGGCTATTGTGGTTGTTATTCACACTTACGATGTTTATTTTTGGGGAAAAATCACTCAATCCAATGTTGCAAATTTTTTAATGAGCTTAGATTTCGTTGATTTGGGATTGATACATTTTGTTGACATTATTTTAATATGTTGTTCTTGTTGATTGTTTGGCTTAAGTATTTGAAGTTTACTATTGCTCGGTACCTCAATCTCAAGCTAATTATTGTACTAGATTTTCTTTTTGCCCCTTTGAATTAAGTGAGCTTAATCTAGCAATGTTTGACTTCCTCATTCTTAATTATTTATAGTTTCTTGTGATTCCAAATTAGCTAAGCTTCAAGTATGTCATACTTTGTACTCTTATTAAATACATTATTTTACTTACTATTGTTACTAGTGTTGAGCAATGGTATGTTGACTGGTTATTAAAGTGTACTTTAGTGGTCACGGTTTGGCTATTCAATTCTAGTTGGTTTTCTTTTAGTAGGTTATTGTACCCAGCTTTGGGTTAGAATTTGTGATTGAAGGGGTCAGCTGCATTTAATTCTTAGTGATGATGTTGAGTGCTATTGATGTAGGTGCATCCTTTTTTTTGCACCTAAACATATTTCCTAAATATGTTTGGAATAGTTCTTGGCAATCTTGATGGTGTTCAGGTGTCCTACAAAATTTTCTTGAAGCTTAAATCATAAATTAAGTGCTTATGTAGGATAATATTCTAAACATAACCTCAAATGTCATGCAAGGAGTTAGACCATGTGAAGAAGAAAGATTTAAGGGTTTGGATGTGGAAAGCGTGTCATGCAACTTGGAGACCAAGTCAACTAGGATTTAATAATTATTAGCTAGGGTTTCCTAGTTAGTTAAGATTTGTTTTTAACTATGTCCCCCTTATTCCGACGTGTATTATAGGGTTGATGGGCTGATTATTTTTGTGGGTGTATGCCTATATATATGGCATTCATTCGAAACTTTTATGGAGTGCAATATTGAGTAAAGATGTAAAGCATATTTGAAAGTAATTTGTGAAGTTGAAAGTGATCTTGCGAGGTTTGTTTTTGTGTTCTTCTCTAGATTTTATTTTGCAAGGTTTCTTTTTGTGTTCTTCTCTAGATTTTATTTAAAGATTTTTCTATGTGAGTTTTTTTTTTTGAAAATCCTTATAGAGGTTATCTTTATGAGGTACCTAAAAGTTATAATTTAGCATTTATTACCATCCATCTTCCATTTCATTCGACACATTTTCCATTAGTGCCATCATCATTTGATTACTTTGAGTGGCTATTTGAGAGTGGATTATGATGATCACATTGTGGGTTTTTGAGTATATGGTCTACATCATTTTGGTATCAAGGCCTCATGATTTATCATTTTTAAAGGTAATCACTTTTCTACGCCTTTTATTCCACTCATTTTGCTGATTTTCTTTTGTTTTTTTTCTACACAAAACCTACACCATTTGTCTCTTCATTTCGTCTTCTTGTTTTTCTAAAAATCTACCAAGAAACCATTCATTAGCATATATTCAAATTTCTAGTACATTTTTAATTAAGAAATTTATCAAGATCTTGATTTCTTTATCCTTTCTTTCTCATTTAAGAATCCAACAAGATTGTATGATCTCATGCATTAGTTGATATTTAATCTTTTCTATGTATACTTCACCAAGATCAACATCATGATCTTGACAAATCTCATCAAGATCCATTCTTTCGTTGATTTTCTCTCATTATTCTCTATTCAAACCATTTTTTCATGAGTATATGTAACACCCCCAAAATTCACTACCGAAAAATTTCGTTAATTGAAAAGAAATTAGCAGAAGAAAATTAGAAAACCATGAACTTTGGGAGTATTACTGCCACACTTAGTACCAGACCGGTTCACTCATACCATTCCAATACCAAGTGCTAAGGCTAAGAAAAATGAAATATGATTTGAAAGAAATTCAACATGCATAAATCAAAATAGCTCATCAAATCGTTTATAAGAATTAAAATCCACCAATGGTTGTTACAGTAAAAACATATGCATTTAAAACCAAGAATTTAAAAGAGAAAGAGAAAAATCCTAACGATACCAGATAATTCCTTACTTTCTTTCCCGCAGCCCACTTGAGTAGCACCTGAAAAGACCTTCAAGGGCAGTGCCCATTGAATAGGCAGGGGCCCCACGAAGGGAATCCCTTCAGTACTACGGTATTGAGTAACCCTTTAATACCACACTTAAGCACAAGACCGCAATGCAGCACATAATGCAACTATATACATATGTAATAAGGGGTGCATACATAACCATCACATATATAACAAGTTATAAGTCACCATCGATACTTTTGGGCCTTAAGCCATGTCATAGTGTAAAACCAATATGTTCGGACCTTAAGCCATTATTCCGCCATCATTCAATCAATCTCACATTTTATATCCATGTGAGTGCAAGAACCCTACTATTATAGCCGGTGGACCGAAAAGTATACACCCAGGGTAGAACACTCCTGACCACTATTATTTGCTGGTGGACCAGTCTCTAGGGCAAGACGCTCCTAGCCACTATTATTTGCCGGTGGACCGGTCTGGCCCTGACTCACATGGTGTTCCACTATAAGTGATTAGTATTTTTCCATAACTTTATTCATATACATAACTGGTTTTATTGAGCTTGGGGCCCCCACTATTTTAGCTGATGGACCAGAATATATATGTAAAATCATCATCCAGGGCACAACGCTCCTGGGCCACTATTATATCCGGTGGACCGGTACCCATAATCACTTACCAGAGCAACACGCTCCTGGACCACTATTATATCCGGTGGACCGGTACTCATAATCACTTACTAGGGCAACACGCTCCTGGACCACTATTATTACCGGTGGATCGATACTCAATATCATAAATCAATTGGGCCCGGCTCATTAATATTTCACTTTCATAATTAGTATCTTTCTTTTTCTTAATCAGTACAACAATCATATTTATTTGCCTCGGATGGGAGATCAATAACCCGGGACACAAAGGTACACCGGTCGTACCGGTGCATATAAGCTACTCAGTACCCTTCAACCACGAACCCAAGGACACAAAGGTACCTTGGTCATACTGGTGCATAAAGCTACTCAGTACCCTACCGACAAGGACACCTAATCCATAAGTATGCATACCCCCTAATTAGGTTCGTAGAGCTAGAAAGAGTAAGATATAAGGCCTGGTTAGGGCACAAAAGCACACCAGCAAATACCAGAATAATCGTGGACTAAACCACGTCCTTAGGGTAGCGACCCCTAAGGAGTCACCATTCCTGATCTCGAGGTCTTTCACTTTAAGTAATAGTGTCTTAATTAAAGTGATCACGAAAAGCACAATAATCGGATACTTATTCACTTTCAATTGTTCCGATATCATTAATTATTTCTTATTCAGATGATTATCCAGGATATCACAAAGCAAACCATTAAGGCCATACTAATTATCAAATACTCTTACTTGGCTAATCAATATTATTTAAATCATATTATAATGGTCCACAATCACAACGACATGTTATGTACAAATTACTCATTTACCCCCTTACTTATATAATTGCTAAGTCATCCCTTCCTTACTTGATAAATTACCATATTGCCCTTTAGGTTGCATAATTACCAAATTACCCCTTAACCAATTTAGGTTATCAAGTTGTCTCCTATACTTTTTAGATCACCATTCACCCCTCATAATTGCTACACTTAACATATGTCCCATTTGGTTTATTAGATTACCAAATTGCCCATCTCCTTTGTTATAATTACTAAATTGCCCTTGAGTTGGATAAATTACCAAATTACCCTCCATTATCATGATTACTATTTTTCCCCCTTTAGTTGGTTAAATAATTACCAATTTATCCTTTAGTCGTTTAAATTACCAATTTGTCCCTTTAGTTGGATAAATTACCAAATTGTCCTTCTCCATCATCATAATTACCAAATTGCCCCTTAGTTGATTAAATTACCAAATTACCCTTTCCATTTTCATAATTACCATTCTACCCTTCTCCATATTTATAATTATTAATTTGCCCTTCTCCATATTTATAATTATTATATTGCCCTTCTCCATTATTAAAATTACCATAATGCCCTTTAATTGGTTAATTTACCAAATTACCCTTCTCTAGTATCATACTTATCCAATTGCCCTTCTATAATCATAATTTAATTTCCAAATTATCTCTCGTCATTATCATAATTACCAAGTTACACCTTACTCTAAAATTACCATAATACCCTTTTATTTACAAAATTACCACAATACCCCTTACATCAAATTTTATCATATTACCCTTTTGCTGGCAAATTACCATAATACTCCTTTCACTTTACAAATTACTATTTCACCCTTTTACATCCAAATTACCATTTTTATCTTTCCTTACAAAATTAGCATTTTGCCCTTCTTTTCCAAAATGACCATATTACCCCTTTACTCCCAAAATTACCATAATGCCCCTTACTTATAAAATTACCATTTCGCCATTCACTTATAAAATTACCATATTACCATTTACTTATGAAATTACTATTTTGCCCCTCTACTTCCAAAATTACCATAACGCCCATTTACTTGCAAAATTTACCATCTTACCCTCCTTCATCCAAAATTACCATTTTATCCCTAATTCTAAAATTACCATTCTTACAATTTACTTATAAAATTACTATATTGCCCTTTGACTCTAAAATTACCACTTTACCCCTTTCTCCAAAAATTACCGTAATACCCATTATAAAATTATCATTTTTCCATTTAATCATAAAATTACCATATTATTCTTTTACCTCAAAAATTACCATAATACACTTCTTTCTCACAACTTACAATTTTATCCTTTTACTTATAAAATTATTATTTCACCCCTTTCTTTTGAAATTACCAAAATACCCTTTTGCTTACAAAATTACCAAAATACCCTTTTGCTTACAAAATTACCAAAATACCCTTTTCACTTATAAAATTATCACTCAACCCCTTTATTCACCATTTTTATGAATTTACCATCACTACATAAAATAATGATATTAGTGCTTCATTCTTATCATCTAAGTCCACCAACTTGTCATTATTCAACATAATACTCATTAGCAACTATATATATTAGATCACATACTTCATAAGCATAATTACTAAAATACCCTTAGACAATAATATTACTCATGCATTAGCAACATAATACATCATAGACAAGCATTTAACATTTCCATCAATAATCAAACTCCTTCCTTAATTATCATACCTACACATGGCACAAAGGTTATCATACTTTTCCTTTTTATCAAACAATATAAGCAACCATATATATATATATATATATATATCATGCTAAGCAGACAAACCATGCATAAAATCATACTAAAATCCCTAATGTGCTAGCATACGTTTTTCCATGTATTTAAGTGAGGATTAACGATTACCTTAATCCCGCAATAATCAACCTTACCGGTATCCCAGTTAAAGATTTAAGCTTTAATTAGCAACTCAACACCTAAAATAATATCAACCATTATCATGTTAGAAATAAGAAATTAAAAGGATAAAACTTTATAAAAATTTATTTAATAATAAAACACTTTACTTAACTATTAATATACCTCAAAAATTTAGCCAACTAATTTCCAAAACAAGGGGAGCTCACGCTGCATGAACAACGTGAGCCTCATGCAAAATGAGAGGAGGAAAAGAGTTCGAAGGGGGGGGGGTAAGATAGAAGGGAGGAGATGGCTCGGTTTAGGGACTTTAGGCTAGAAAAGAAGGTAGTTGGGGGAGGTTCAAGGCAAGGGAATGGTGCAGGAGTGAAGAGGGGGTGTAGGTGGTAGCTGGGGATGGTTTCACGGCGGTAGAAGACGACGGAGATGGCGGCGAAGTTGGCTGCCGAGGTGGAGGGGCTGAGAAGGAAGGAAAAGAGGAGGGAAAAATGAAGGGGTGCAAGGGCTATTTTTGGGAAAGTAAGGTATGGGGGTGGTAGAGGGGGTTGCAGGGTGTCGAACGGTGGGTTGGGTGGCGGCAGAGGTGGCCGGACGGCGGCGGAAGGGGCAGTTGCAAGAGGCTTGGCGGTAAGGGGGAAAATGGGGAGAAAAAGGAAGAGATGGAGAAGGGAGGAAGTGCAGGGGCTTGAAGGTGGCTTGGGGGTCTCGTGGTGGCGTAGGGTGGTAGTAGGTGGCAACAGAAGGCGACGTAGGGGCTGGGTGCAGTGGTACAAGCGGCGGCGATCAAAATCGGGAAAAAATGAGGGGAGAAGGAAGGAGAGAAGAGGGAGCTCGGGGAAAAAAATCTAGCTAAAAAAAGCATAAACTTAGGTTACCTCCTAATAATTGCTTATTTAAAGTCATTAGCTTGAATATAGCCTCACTAGGCAATGGCAAATATTTGGATCACCACCATCATCATAACATAAAGCTTCAAACAAGATTTTAAAAGATACATCATATATCCCACATAACACTCTTGTATGCAAACATTCCTATTGTTCCCATATTTATTTTTCTCTTGATAAACATAATACTCTTTCATATAAACAGGCCTATTGTTGCTATATTTAATTTTATATTTATAAACCTTTCAGTGTTTGTAGGCATGCAATCTCAACTCATATAGTTCATTAAAAATTATACAACCTATAATTAGTTAAGGTAATCTAAAATCTTTAAGCAATTTACCCATTATATTTCCACTTAGATTAACACTCAAAAATCATAATATATGTAGCTTTAAGATAATAAAACTCATACTTAGGGATTAAAGAGGGAGGCTTAAGTTCTACCTTGTAAAACTTTTATTCCCCAAAAAGATGGGTCTCAATATTATACTCCAACTTCTTTCCTTTTGAAGGTTAAGGTGAGAATATTCTTATTCTATATGGTTTACTTGACTAATGTGTTAAATAGGGATGGAAATAGGATAGGTTTTACCTAAAAAATAACATGTTTTAACTGTTGGACATGTTAATGGATATGGATAAACTGATATGTATATGGATATAGAGGAAGGGGAGAAATATCCATTGGCTTTGAATATAGATATGGGTAAGGGATCATCAAATCCATACTCTTACCCACATCCATTTACCCAAATGAAATTATATTTTTTATCCTCATTTATATAACCTTAAGTATATTTTCTAAGGCTAAAAGTGAAAGATATAATTAAATTTTGATAGTCTAAGTATATAATTCTAACATTAAATAATTTTTATTTTAAAATTGATGCGTTTTACCCAACGGATATGTAAACGGATATGGAGGGAAAAAATACCTACTGGGTTTGGATATAGATATAGGTATAGATTTTCTAATTGGGTTTGGATAAGAGGTAAGGGGTACCAGATTTGTACCCAGTCCATTGCCATCCCTAATGTTAAAGGCTATTCCTTTACCAAGTGAGACAACTCCTCAATCCTATAATATAAATTCTCAAGATGAGGATATTTACTAGAACTTAGTAAATTAAAATCGACCCAGTCCATCTAATTTTGTTATTGTAAAATGTTGAGGAAATGGAATGCAGGATTGTTAGGGTTTTACCTGAATCTTAGAACTCTCACTAGATGTAGGTTTCATACTTACCTCTTAATGCGGTTTAGTTAATATATTGGGTTGTTCATCAATCACCTTATATTTTTCATCCTTCTCTAACCTCTTATATGGTAAATCCAAAATTTTCTTGCCCCTATATGTAATTATTTCTATTGGTCCTTCCTTTAGATGTGTCTCAATATCATTAGGTAAATTTTCTTGAGCTCTCTCATCTAATATATAGTATGACTATCCTAATTGAACCTCTAAGTTCCTTAAAGATGAATCTTGGTTCTTTATCCATGAATCATTTACATTGATGGACTTGGTTAATAATTCCTCCAAGCTAGGCTTCATCTCTTGAGGCAGAGATGGAACTTGGTAAGATGAAGGTGCGGTGGCTCACTTGATACTGATTTGGATTTAGATTTTCATCCCACCATGAAAAGTGAGGATGAGGGCACCATCCTGAGTTGTAGGTGTCCAAGTAGAAATTTGTTTACCTGCAAAAAATATTTACACAATTAGCTTGTTCATACGACTAGCAAAACATATTACCTACTTGATAGTATATACTATCATGTAGTCCTCCACATAAAAAAGAGCTTATTGTTTGTACCTGCATGTTAGCAATGCTCAAATTATTAATATTTTGGCAAAAAACATCTATTTGAGAGTAAGGATAAATCATATTATTGGCTTCCAATTCCTTTATTAAGAGCACATGCAAACTACTAGAATAATGATTAGATAATTATAAAAAAATGAAAATAAAAAAAATCTAAATCAAAGAAGATCTCTTAGATCCCAAGGACATATGTTGCCTAGTCCTTGATAATGGTGCCAAAAAATTGATGTACTCTAACCATAAGTACATGGTGTTAGAGTAGAATGCAAGGTTGATCCCATAGAGTTAGCAAAGGATGGTGAAAAAATCTCCTATATCTAGACTAACAATAGGTGACATATGATGTCTAACCATAATTAAAAAGAAAATAAGCAAACAAAACCCAAAAATAAAATAAGAAAAAGCGAAATCTAGTTAGAGAGAAGGCTAAGGTTCCAATCAATCCCCTTAACTCTAATACAATTGAACCAAATCCCAAATTAAAACATAGTCATGAATGCTTACCAAAGTATGAAGTGTAATGCTCTCTCAAGGCACTACACCCTATTGTTTATTGAAACTCATCTAATATAAAAATAGGTAATGTATTATTATGTATCATCATTACTGTAACACCCCCAAATTTACTACTGAAAAATTTCATTTAAAATCAAAAGGTTTAGCGGAAACAAAGGATAAATTTGTAAACTCGGGGGTATTACCGCCACACTTAGTACCAGACCGGTTCACTCCTACCGTTCCAGTACTAAGTGTTAAGGCTATATCCGATCAACCTTTAGTACAAAGTATCAAAAATGCAAGACAAAATTTAAAATAAATCCTTAACAAGAGGTAAGTCAAACAGAAGTTAGAATACGATTTAGGATTACAACCCCAGAATATGTTTCTAAAAATAGGAATGTAATACAAATATAGCTAAACAAAAACAAATCCCGAAGGATCAATATCCAGATTGCCTACTCACTCAAGTCAGGACTTCCAGCCCAAAACAATATCCGATCTTAAACCTGCACAAGAGGTCTGCTCCCCACCATCGGTGGATCATCACAGGACCCATTCAATCAAGGTAGTATCAGTACGGGTCCAATACTGAGTAAGTCCCACTACCCTATCTTAGGAGAGATATCATCAAGTGCATATTAAATCCGGGTACAACACGTTGATACAATATCATGCATATTCACAACCCACAGCATAAATCTTACCATACACCTAGAGTAACATATAAAACATACGTAACATCCTATTTAACATATAAGTGTGGTATAACCGAGATGTAAAGTGGCTCATACGCCTCAGGTAGGAATAATCCATATTATTGAAACTCAATACGTGGCATACTCACGTAAGTAGCATGTAGCAATACAGATAATAAAAGCCGGTCGTGGTCCATTTAGACTTATTCTTTATTCTCATTAATAATATGTTCATTCAACACATTCTTCAATAGCCCATGTGAGCGCGGGAGCCCCACTATTATAGCCGGTGGACCGGAAGATATACGCATAGGGCAGAACGCCTCTGATCCACTATTATAGCCGGTGGACCGGAAAATAAACGCACAGGGCAAAACGCCTCTGATCCACTATTATAGCTGGTGGATCGGATCATGGCCCCGACTCACATGGTGTTTCGCTTTAAGTACTTAGTATCTTTCCCATGGATTAACTTATTCGTTTGGTTTGTCGAGCACGAGATCCCCCACTATTATAGCCGGTGGACCGGAAGATAACGCACAAGGTAGAAGGCCTCTAATCCACTATTATAGCCGGTGGACCGGAAAATAAACGCATAGGGCAAAACGCCTCTGATCCACTATTATAGCCGGTGGACCGGATCATCGGCTCGGCTCGACATCTTTCGCTTTACGTGATTAATGTCTTATCAGTGTTTTATTAAGTCACACATCACCCTTAACATGCATGCCAACAACATTCTACTGTTTTCTTTTCAAGGGGGGACGTCCCATATGTTGAGACTCGTGCACCCTTAGTCACACCCCGACATTATTTCCCCTTAAGCTCACACATAATGAGAGACCAACTTCTGGAAGTGTAGGTTAAACCCAACACCCTACGACATCGATCTCGCCTATTCTCAACCTCTAGGGTTTTCCCCTTGGAAACCCTAGTTGGACCTATGTGGCCCAACCTCTTCTCACTTACCTTACCATTACTCATTCTTCACCCCACATCTCACCCTTATTAAGTCAAACCCCAAGTCATACCCTTTTATTCCTCGACCTTGCATGTACTCGGTAAAACCCTAGTTGGCCACATCAAACCCTAGCACCTCACTTCTTCCACAAGTAACATCTCTCTTTTCATCCCCAAGTCTCTTCTTTCACAAAGAAAACCATACTCATCTTTTGTATAATAGAATTCTCACTCTTAACCCATACTCTACTCTCCCTTAATTACTTTTACTTCCCAAAATTCCCAGATTATCACTTCCTCCCAAAACCCTAATCGGGTCCCTCACACACCCTTACACCAACCTACGTATTATTTTTCCTCACAAGTCTCCAATCGCTCCACAGCTCTCCTTTTTGCTTATTTACACCCTAAACCAACTTTTAACACGTAAGGATCACCCCCATGCAAAATTTATCCACTCCATGCAAACTCTCAAGTCCCCATGTAACCTCTAGAATTCCCATACATACTTCTTATCTCTTATTCATTTGGGTCAACCCCATATCCCCCTTAATGGTCTCACTTCCCATTCCCCATCTCATTATTCTTTTAGTCCCATTTCATAGTACCGAAACCCTAGCATGCATGTCCTAGAGGGCCGTATCAGCACAACAGAATATCACACATAAAGCATGTCATCCTCATATCATGGAAGCACACACGACGTACCTCAATTCCCAAGTTGCGCTACACATGAGACAAGTTATCCATACATCATATAACACACATTAGCATGGTGCACACAACAATCAACACATCACATCACCCATAGCACAAGGCCATAATTTTGTCCTTACTAAATACCCATAAGTAGAAGTAAGTAGAGACTTACTTGGATCCGAAGCTAGCTAAGCGAGATAAGAGGGAGAGAGATCCCTAGCTCGTGGATCCACGAGAAAGCTTTTCTAGATCCGATAGAAATCGAAAACTAAATTAGAAACTATCCTATCAATCAATAATTCACATATTCTAATTAAATAAACACAAACAACAAAAATGATCTTTCTTAGAAAACTTGTCCAAAACTTAGAACTTAAAAGCATAGCTTTATTAAGATTTAAGGTTAAAACTAAATAAAAAAGGATTAATACAAATATCACTTGGGAAATTTCAACTTAATTTGGAAAGCCCGAGAAAGAATAATCGATCATAAGTTACTTTATCGAAAATAACTTATTTATTAGGTTTTACAACTAAATAGATAACCCAACCATTTACATAGAACCAAATCTAAACCGATTAGGTTAAAACATAGTTTAAATGATTTAAAACCCAGAGATAGAAATCGATCAGATAAAATACACATAGCAAAAATCAATTTTATAAAATCATCCCCGAAGATTAGGGTTTTTAATACCTAAACCACGAATCGGCCAAATCACTTTGATTATCTCAAATTGATAGTTTTAAAACACTATTAAACCAATTTTAGATAAATCTAGACAATCAATTTCAACAAAACAATCTTCCGATTAATCAATCCCAGATGATCAATATTCAAAATTAGGGTTTTAAAGCCCATGACATAAACTCAGGTAATTCAAATCAATTAATTCTAATTAAAGGTATTAGAATACAATTAGGATCATTTCAACCACTTTTATAAATTTAATTTTAGCACAACAACTATACAAATAACCAATTTCATAATCTCACTTAAAATCTAAGGTTTTAAGCCCGAAAATACGATTCGGTAAAATTCTATAAATTTAATCAAATTGAATGTTTGGAAATGCAATTAAACACATTTTATAACATATCAAATAATCAATTGCTCAAAATCAATAAAAAGAAATACGCAATTTAGCACAATTAGGGTTTTTGAGCCCGAAACGCAAATCCGATCAGTTCTTGCCAAAACATTTCAATTGACGGTTCGAAAATGTAATTAAACATATTATAATGTAATTTATATAGCCTATTGAATAAAATAACCCGATTACCCAAACCAATTTAAACCCGCGGGAGTTTTGACCTAAAAATCCAATTCTGATCAATTACGTAAAATTTTTCCAAATCAACACTTCCAATATAAAATTAAATACATTTTAAACAATATTATAAAATCAATTGAGCGGGACGACTCAATTATACGACCCAATTTCATTACACCCCGAATTTGACATAGGAATCAAATTTTGATAAAATCTGCATAAATTTCTCAAATTGACGGTTCCAAAATGAAATTGGATACATTTTAAAACATATTGTATAATCAATTTTTCCGAAATCGCAAAAACTGACGGATCTGAAAAATTCGGGCATAACTCGGCCAAAAATCCAATTTTTCCGAAATCTCGACATAACAATACAATTAACCTATCCAAATCATTCTTACAGCACATATATACACAATCAAACAATCAATTTAGCTTTTTACAAGCTAAATGACATTCAATTAATCAAAATAAGAGTTAGGGTTTTCAGAAATTTATACCGAATGAAATCAACACAATCGGGACAAGAAAATGCCGGAGAAGCTTCGTCGGGGAACGAGGGTGGCTCGCCGGTGGCCGGGCGGTGGCGCGAGCTTCGTGGCCTGCAGCTGTTGCTGTCGTCGCCCGCCGTTGCGCTGCTGCGTGGGCTGCTATCGCGTGGCTTTAGCTGCTACTGCTGCTGTGCGGGTCGGTGGCGGTCGGAGCTCGGCCGGCGGGGCGAAGCAAGGAGGGGCAGCTGGGATAAGGGGCAGCTGGCTAGGGTTAGGGTTGCGGGACAGGGACGCACGGGAAAGGGAGAAAGAAGGGAAGGAGAGAAAAAGGAAGAGGGAGAGGGGTTGGGGCACCGGTCGGGGTTGCGGGTTTTTTTTTTTTTTTTACAAATACACATAGAATAAAATAATAAAAATATAAAAAAATTATTGGAAGATTTTATATAAAATTTATTTAATGAAAATTTATTTCGAATGGATCCGAAGGCTTAAAATTAATAAAAAGCTATATAAAGAATTGCGGAAACATTTTCGAAAGAATTTACCATTGAATGTAAAAAAATTATATTATTTACGGAAATACATTATAAGACCCTGAAATAATATTTAAAAACCTATAATAAAATATTTAAGTCAAATTCTAATAAATCAAGACTAATTTTAATAATTTCCGAAATCGGTTTTCCGCAACTAAAAAGCGTAGAACGGATGAAAATTAATTTTAAAAAGAAATTCTTAAATAAGTTCCGAAAATATTTTTAATTTAAACTTCCCGAAAATATTACATTCAATTAATTAAAACGTCGATAAAATATTACTTCCCGAAAATGATTAATTACATTCAATTATGAATTCAAAATCGTCGATAAATCCATTAAACGAATCAAAATTAAAATAATGAATTGTTTACATCAAATTACGCTAATAAAATCATTAAACTTAATAAATCTAGATTTTAGAAATACGTACAATTACCTTTTGTTTATTTGTAGAGGCTAGGCCAACTTCTCTTAAGCTTATGGTTTGATCTTTAGTTATGCTAATGAAGACCACTTTGACTCATCTCTTGAATATTGCTAGATTTCTCTAAATAATCAAGGAAAAGTGATAAATTTCTTTATTATGAAAATTATAGCATTAGCACAACACATATGAAAAGGAATTAGATTAGGTAGGATTCAAATTCTCAACACATCCGAATAAGGGGATTTATTGTTACCTTGGCATAAATCAATTAGCCAAACATAGCTTTCATTAAGCACAACATCTTCAACATAGAGTAATGCATTAATTGAAAAAAAATTGAATACCCTCTTACTTCAAGATGAGGAAATTACTATTCAATCCATTTGATTGGGAATAAGTTATTAAGATTAAGAGATGGGAGATTGTGGATGAATTTGGGGTAGGATTGGATTAGGTGATGCTAAGAAAAGAACCTCAAATCTCCTTTTTGTGCTCCCAAAATTGTTATCTTTTTGTTTTTTTGTTCTCCTCTTTGATTGAATGAAAAATAACCTTATAAGTGCATAACCACTCATCAACATAGCCCATGTCAATTAACATATGCACCTCATGTCGATGGGTGCTGAAGGATTTGTCATAGTGTATCAACACGACCATCTATGTTGGGTGCTCGAACTTTGACCATGTTTCATATTTAAGCCATAAATTCTTCATTTAACTTTAGATTGAACTAAATTTTGATGTGTTAGAAATAAAAAAAAAATCTATAATTTCATGTTTAACAATTTTCCAAATTTAGATTGCATCAAAGTTAGGTTTTCTTGTCTTTTCACCTTTTCATACTTTAAGCACTTGTGTTTGCTTTTTTTTTTCTTGTTCTTTCTGTTGCGTTTTAGCTGCTTTTGATCCCATTTTGTCTAAATACCTATAAAATATAATCAAGAGTAGAAAACAAGAACAAGTGGAAGTATGAAAAAATCATCACATAATCACACTAAATATTCATGTTAAAGTTCCACATGATTGACATAATCCATACCTATTATTTTTCTTCGATTTTTCCATTGATGGAGGATTGTTGGAGGTTATGAAAAAGTTTTTTTATTGCTTTTTACAATATCCCACAATGGTGGGAGACTTGGATTTAAAGAAATTTATATTTCCATCATCCTAATGATTTGTTTGATAAAAAAAATCCTTGGTTGATTTTTTATATGTTGGACTTGGGTTAGACTTAAGACCTGACACACGCACCCCCACCATTCTTTTGACTTGAGGTGGTGTAGATAGGTTCAATTATGATCATTCTTTTTATTTTTTCAATTATTTCCTTTACTAACTTTATCTTTTTAGTTATTTTTTGTGGGGAGATTGAACGGGTCTTTTAACCTTCCTCGTTGTGGAATTGATCCTTTGGGATAACAACTAATGGGAAAAATTTTTCCTTAATTTTTACCTCACTTATTGTCTATATAAACATGGTTTTATTTCTAGGCTTTTGCATATAACATTGAAAGATAAATTTATTCTCCTCAAGATTTTATCTTTTTATTGAAATATATCCATAGCCTTTTATTTGGAGTGTACATACTAGAGGCTTGTTGCAT
Source organism: Tamarix chinensis (assembly GCA_030549775.1). Classification (NCBI taxonomy): domain Eukaryota; kingdom Viridiplantae; phylum Streptophyta; class Magnoliopsida; order Caryophyllales; family Tamaricaceae; genus Tamarix; species Tamarix chinensis. The sequence goes on along the minus strand of CM060176.1, from coordinate 79,758,421 downwards.
TAACTTTGGAGGTAAAACAACATGAGAATTATACCATGGTTTGTCCAAAATATCACTTTAGAGCAGCAATTCACATTATGGATTGACAATTCAATAAGTGTTTCAATACATTTTATTTTCATTTTTTTTGATACTAGGTACAAAACCTTTTTCTATTGCTGCATATGCTATTGATCCTTTCCTACAATGTTTACTAGTAGATCATTATTTTGGTCACCCACAACTAATCATGAATGTGTATTGTCCTTTCTAAATTTCCATCAAGTTTATGATGATTTAACAAAGATATTACCCATAACTAATCAAATAAACATACGTATTCTTATGGATAAGTTTAAAAACAAATAATACATTATCCCATCATAGTATGTAGTAGTTAAAATTGAGTTAGAATACAAAAAATAAAATAAAGAAAGGCCATCCCTGTAGCCTCTCGTATTGTTAGGTGATCTCCGGTAGCTATGCCTAAGCAGCGCATGGACAATCTACGGTCACATGCTACTATGGCTCACCACAAATTGCCTCCGGCGGTCAATCGTAAATCTCTAGAGCCATTACCAATTGAACCAGATGATCCTATTGAGGAGATTTCTCCTTTTTTGTTTGATATAAACTCTAAGATTACTGAGGATCTTTTGGAGTTTTAAGAAATTCAGTCTCTAATCGATACCAACCCCATTAATATAAATTATAAGATTATCGAGGATCTTTCGAGGGTTCAAGTAGTTCAGAATACAATCAATGCTAACCTTATTAATCTTGATTTTCCCTCCCCTCCCAGAATTGATCCCCCATAATTTCAATCTTCCTTAGTCATTAAGGGATCGTTTGTAGCCAAGAAATAATATTCTTATGATCATAACAATCTTATTGATGAGGGTTTTTCATGATGAGATAGAATTATGATGAATTGCAGACCAGACCATTTGAATCCTTTATCATACATTCCACCTTCAATCCATTAAGGTGAATTAATGGTTGAACTTCAACAGGATGAAGTGACCAAGGAATCAAAGTATTGGGATACTTCTATTATAGGTGTTGTGTTTGGAATGAAACCATCTTTTCTATTTATGACCAATTACATTCGATATCACTGGAACCATGTTAAGATGCCTAGGATTATGCTGCATGATATAGGATATTTTCTATTCCAATTCAAATCCAAAGAGGATTATAATGCTATTCTTCATACTACACATTGGACCTTTATAAATAAGCCTTTAATCTTGAAGTCTTGGCATCCTGATTTCACATTCCAACCAAGTGTCTTCCAATTCCTTCGTACTTGGATCAAATTACCAAACTTCCTCTTGTATATTGGTCTCCTAATTCCTTGGGAAGGATGTGCAGTTATATGGGTAGGCCTTTAGGAATTGATAAAGTTACTAGTGCAAAAGAAAGAATATCATATGCCATATTGTTAGTAGAAGTTGATGTTCAAAAGACTCTACCATATTCAATACCAATCAAACTACCAGATGGTTTGATTTTTCATCAAAAAATTGAATATGAATGGAGACCTTCCTTATGTTTAGTTTTCCACCAATTTGGTAACTTGGAAACACAATGTCCTTCAATGAGTTAATAGACTAATATTAGGTTGCCTAATACTAAACATGAGAAGGTTTGGAGTGTCGTAAATGATAGAAGACAGACTACCATCGAAGAAACTAATGTAAACTAATCTTGTGCTTAGTTTAATTTAGCACAACTAGTTACTACTACAACTCACACTCCCCCTGTTGTATCAAATGTTAATGCAAATTTTGTTTCATCATCTAATCAAGTTGGTTCACATGATATAGATAAGTATGATAAATTATAGGGAGAAATTCAGTATCCATGGTTTATAGTGATCAAAGGGAAGAAAGTTATTGATGAACCATATCTCCCTAAGTTTGATATACACCTCCAATTAATTTAGGCTGCTGGAATGTTAGGGGGATGAATGATCCCAAAAAACAAAAACTCATTTGTCATCGATTTAGAAGTAATAAGTTGTCTTTAGTAGGGTTAGTAGAAACAAAAATAAATGAAGATAAGGTTGCTACTGTAGTTAATTAGTTTCCCAAAAAATTGTTATGGTGTCATAATTATGCAAGTCATCATTATGGTCGAGTCTGACTAGGCTGGGATTCTAAATCATGGAAAATTGATGCTATCACCTAATGTACTCAAGGTATATTTGGTATTAAGTTTAAAAGGATATCAAGTTTAAACTAAGTATTATCTATGGATTGAATACTAAAGCTACAAGAAAAGACCTTTGGGATTGGTTATTGAGTAATAATCAAAACTCTTGTCCTTGGGTTGTGCTGGGAGACTTCAACATCATTCTTAACTATAATGAGAAATTGCAGGGCAAGCCAATGAATGATCAGGATGTTGATGAGTTTAGAAAGTGTGTCAACACTCTCCAACTCTCTAATATTAAATATAAAGGTGTTTTCTTCAATTGGTGCAACAGACAAGAGGGTCTTGATAGAATTTGTTGTAAATTAGATAGGGTCATAGGTAACCATCGGTGGTTTGATAGATTTCCCTCATCTTCTGTTAGATTTCAATCACCTATAATATCTAATCATGCCTCCATGGTTCTAACCATTTCTCATCCTCTTATTTTTGGACCTAAACCTTTTCATTTCTTCAATCTTTAGACTCTGAATGTAGATTTCCTCCCTATTGTTAAGGAATATTGGTTGAAATATTATTATGGAAAGCATATCTCAGCAACTATGGCTAAGCTAAAGGCCCTGAAGCAACCTTTAAAACTTCTAAACAAAAGGCATTATGGTCATATCTCATAAATGGTGGAGCAAGTTAGATACAAACTTTCTACCATCCAGCAAGAGTTTTCTTTTTACCTACTAGATAAAGATTTAAGTTAGCAAGAGAATAAATAGTAGGATCTTTATTCTCATATTTCCAAGTGTGAGTAAAGTTTTCTTAGGCAAAAAGCTTGTATTTCTTAGTTAAGTCTGGGGGACAACAACACCAAATATTTCCATAATATTCTCAAAGGTAGAAATCATAATAACTAAATAAGAATCATTAGAGATGATTCAGGACACATGTAGTTTGGCCTTATCACTATCCAAGCCATCCTTACTGATTTCTTCCAAGACCTTTTAGGTAAGACTGATGCGATTTCAGGTTAGATTCTCCTAAATATAATTAACCAAGGTCCTAAACTTTTTGTTATTCATTAACACCATCTAATAAGGCCTGTCATTAATGAGGAAGTTCATCAAGCTATATTTTTAATGCACTATGAAAAGTCCCCTCATCCAGAAGGTTTTAATCATTGTTTCTACAAATCTACTTGGTATGTGATTGGAGAAGATAGTGGAAATGTGTCTATGACTTTTTTAGTATAGGGAATTGTCCTTATAGCCTTAATGTTACTACTCTTAATCTCGCTCCTAAAGTTTCAAATGCAAATAAGCCATGAGACTATAGGCCTATTGCTTGTGCTAATGTGCTATACAAGATAATTGCTAATGTTCTCACCTCCAAGTTGCAGCCTATTATGGCATCGATTATTATAGGATCTTAGTTAGACTTTATTAAGGGGAGAGCAATTGGTGGGAATATTCTTCTTGCTAATGAATTAGTTAAAGGATATAATAATCATAACCTATCCCCAAGGTGCATGATAAAAAATTGATATGAAAAAGGGTTATGACACAGTGAATTGGGGCTTCTTGGAGAACATGCTGCTTGCTTTACATTTCCTCCACATACTGTTATGCTTATCATAACTTATGTGTCCTTTGTTAGTTATTCATTAAAGATCAATGGCACTCTTCTTCCCCTTTTAAGGCTAAAAGAGGTGTGATATAAGGACACTGTCTTTCCCTATACTTGTTTGTTATTGTTATGGAATATCGTCACTGAGCTCTTCTGAATTTATGGACCGACACAAAGTTTGAGGCCCATCTTAAATGTAAAAAGGTGAAGATAATCAATTTAATGTTTACTGATGACCTTCTTCTGTTATGAAAGGGTGATATAAGATCTGTTATGGTGTTAATGGACACCTTTAATTATTTTTCTTCGCTCTCTAGTTTGAAACTAAATACCCATAATAACAATATTTTCTATGGAGTTCAAGTTGCTGCTAAAACAAAAATGCTCCTCTAGTCAGTCTTGCAATCCCCTTAGGTGAGATTCTAGTAAAATATCTTGGAATTCCTTTATTAGGTTCTACTTTAAGGAATCAGCACTGCAAATATCTTCTGGATAATTCTAACAGGAAGCTAAATCAATGGCAGAACAAAACCCTCAGCTATGCTAGTTGTCTCCAGCTTATAAACTCTGTTCTTATGGGAATGCACACATACTAGAGCCTACTTTCATGCTACCTAAACAAGTCCTTCATGACATTAATGCTATGTGTCGATCCTTTCCGCGGGCTAGAAAGATTTCTTCCCACAAAAGTCTTATTGCTTGGGAAGCAATATATGCACCAAAGTAAGAAGGAAGTTTGGACAAATTAAATCTTCACTGGTGGAATATTACAAAAATTGGCAAACATCTTTGGGAAATTATTCAAGGGAAGGAGGTGCTTTGGATAAGATGGATCCACCATAACTTATAGTGCATCAATACTCCTACCAATGCTTCATGGATCTTTAAGAAGCTTATGGAAACAAGGCCTATGTTTCAATCTCATTTTCATCACGATCATGTTCAAAATATATGCACAAATGCAGATGAGTACAACATCTCAAAAGTCTACCACATTTTGAGACCAAGGAATCCTCAAGTTCCATGGTATAATCTGGTTTGGAATAGGCTCACTTTCCCAAGACACCAATTTATTATTTAGCTTGTCATGCATGGCCATTTGTTCACAAGAGACCGAGTGCAGCACCTGGAATTCAACTCAATTTCAACTTGTGAATTTTTTCAACATGATGATGAGATTCATGCTCATATTTTCTTTGAATGTGATTTCTCAAGCTCCATTTAGCTTTCACTTATGCAAAAGACCAGAAGCACTCAATGCCTAATAACTTGGGAGCATATTGTTCGACGGCACATTTAGGGAATAAGAGGTCTAGGAATTCGAGAAAAAAAAATTAGATCTCTAGTAGCTACGGTAATCTACCATATTTGGCATGAACGGAATAGAATAATTTTCTAGCAGACTAGTTAATCCCCCACTCAAATCATAAAGACTATTGTTCGAGAAATGGCGATGTGAGCGGAATTTTTTCACCATTACAAATCTTATAGGGAACTTTTAGTCTTAGTAAACTTCCTAGTTTAATTTTGTTTTCTTCTTGTATTTTAGAACGGTGTAGTCTCTTTTCATTAATATATCATTCACTTACTTACCAAAAAAACATAAATTAACATTTACATATGTCATGTAAAATTCTTCCTCTTATGTGAAATAAAATTCTTACATCTATTTATACCAACTATTTGTATATTATATAATAGCACAAGATTAAGAAATGTGAATTTCCAACTATATAAACTCTCCCCCCCCTCAAATCAACTTCTTAGATCTTATTTTAGCATTAAAATTATATGTGCAATGAGTAATGAACAAAGCATAAATATAATAAGCCATATTGGTAGTTTAAACGGTGTCTCTCTTTGTTAAAAATAGAAAGTTAATATTTTTTCTATATATAAAATTTTATGGTTACATATTTTAAGAATAAAGTTTGACTATTAATATTTTTCAACACATATTTATCATATATATATATATATTATACAAATATTTTTTAATGAATATAATAATTATATTTTTATATCATAATATATTATATTTTAAGAGAAATTAATGGTCAAATATTATATTTGAAATACACAATGACATTCTTTAAATGTGGAGAGAATATGAATAAAGTAAAATTTAAAATGTGTTTAATTATTAAGGTGTGAGCCAATAATGTGCCAAAGTGCATTTGAAACATGTCACCTATCATTATTCAAGCATACAGTTAATTGTGATTGTCGATTAATAATATGATATTTTGCATGCACCCTAATATAATACCCCAATCCAATAAATGACGGGTGATGCATATGCTAAACATGTTGGTACATATTTAATGGAAAATGATAACTTATGAAATAATTGACAACTGAAAGTTAAAATGGAGAAAAGAGATAAGAAGTAGGATGATATTTGATGTAAGGTAGAGCCAAAGATCAAACACTCACAATCATCACTCAAGGTCTCGACACTTGAGATAAAATTATGAAATTTTTCACTAAAAACAAAGTTTTCACTGAACTTTGTAGAGGGGGCATAGGGAGCTTGATATTCTAATTTATAATTCAAGGGTTAGTGTACTCCATTGTTTTGAGGCTATCTATATTTATAGTAACAACGATGAGCACAAAAATTCTATTCTACCCTTTCCCTTTACCTACCAGTTACATTCCAACTAAACTAGGTATATAATACATTAGGGGTGTCATGGTTTGATTTTGATACCTATACCCATAATGGCTGACCATACATGTTTGCATTGATAAGTAATACATTAGGGGACAATCATTAAATCACTTCCCATATTTAATTAATAAAAAAAGTTAGATTTGGGCGGATAATGGCCATGACTAGTCGGTAGGTTGACTTGAGGTGGTTATTATCTTGTGTTGGGTATTACTTAGAGTTGAATTAGCTAATTTCCTCACTTAATCCATCATCAACTTGCCTTATTTTTTATTTCCATCTTTTATTTCAAAAATGGTTGCATCATCTTGTTGATTTGTACTTAGCTTAGGTGCACAATACTTGATAATTCTTGATAAACAACACAAATGAGTTGGCTTGAAATTAGAGGAGTTGATGTACCACCTTGCATGGGCCATATGTGTAAATTGTATTGTTTTTTTCATGGACTAATACATCAACTTTTTTCTCTCTCTATTTTTTAGCTAATTAATTTTGTCCAAATTAAGAGTGTTTTATGATCTTCTAACTTAGTAAAATTAATCAATGAAATATTATTATGGGATGCTCCAACAATCATCCTCCCTATAATAGGAAGGTTCCTCCTCATTTCCATAGTTTTCTTTAGGTAAGTAAAGGAGTAAATCACACACATTAAATGTGTTTTATATATTCCTTATGTCTATTGGTAGTCAAGCTGATAAGCATTACTTATAATCTTCTCAAGAACCTTGAATGGTGTATCACTTTTTAGCATAAGTTTGGTTCTTCTTCTAGAGAGAAACCTTTCATTTCTAAGATGTAGCCACACAAGATATCCCAATTAAAATGTTTGTTCCCTCTAATGTTAGTTGGAATTCATTTCATTTGTTTCATTAACCTCCTCAATTCTTGCTCTTGCTTACTCATGTACTTTGTTAAAGGCTTGAATTCTATATTTGAGTTCAAAATTTGCTTAGGCCTTGATGGGAAGTGGAATGATATTGATGGGAGTGACTGGGTTCACACTATACATAATCTTAAAAGGTAAATGGCTAGTGGAGTATATAAGAGGCATGTTGTATGCAAATTAAGTGTGAGGAAGCTTAAGGTCCCAATGTAATACCCCCTATATTTGTGAAATATATTAAATGAAAAATTTTGGCGTTTAATAAGATTTTTTGATGTTTGATATGGATTTGGAACTATGATTGGGTTTGAGGTAAAGTTGGATTTAAATAAGGTTGGAAAAAATAAATTAAACTAGTTTTTTAGCATACTGATCAACTTGTTATATGAATCAGTCGAATGGTTTGTTGTTTAGCAAAATGGTTTTTTACTTGACCAAACTAATCAACCGGGTGGGGAACCGATCAACTGAACAATCTACTAGTAGGCCAAACCAATAGACTGGTTTGTTGAGATGAGTATTATTTTGATACTCACTTTTTTGAGAAAGTTCCTCATACCAAATTGGAACCTTGATAATCCATTCTAAATTTTTCTTAGAGATTCTTAGCCTTTCTTATGATGCATTTGTCCTGAAATAATATCTCAAACTGATTTGAGAAGTTCAATTTGGACAATTGAGGGGAAAGATGACCTTAGCTTTGTCTTCCTCCGCCTCTTTCCTTTGCACACTTCTGGAATCATTTCTTCAATTCCAAACCTAATTATGCTTAGTTGGAAAATTTCTCCCATGATAACTTTCCATTTCCTTTTTCGTGTGTGGAACATCTAGACTAAATCAACCTACACCTCTCTAGAATCATCATTTCATCCTTGAAAGAGTATTCATCCTATCTTAGACAAAATCTACCCGTTCAACTCAATTTTGAACAATAGAAATTAGGATTTTTGATTTGTGCCTAAACACACTTGTGATTGTATCAATTTTTTTTGCCTATAAATAGTCCTAATTGTCTCTCTTATTCACCTTTCTTTCAGCCATTGAAAAATACCTTAAACTTGTAGCCCTTTCCTTTGCCCCTATCCACTTTGATCCTTGCATTCAAATTATTTACCTTTTCTAATACTTTATTTATCTTCTTCTTCCTTTATTGTTAAGTAAGATAGAGTTAGATTTAGGGGGGAAGTTGAGACACCTATTTTCAGCAAAAGATCGCTATATTCCTCTTAACTTGGTAAGCCATTTTCTCCTTCTACTTTCAAGCCTTGATTTACAAAAAATATGTGTTGAGAATTTTGAAGCTTTGACTATGTTTTTAAGGTTTTTAAAGTTGAGGATTTCCACAAGTTGATTTTTCTTTATTGAGGAAAGTTTTACTTGCATCAAGTAAGCCATTTTGTCTTCTAAAATGTCACTTGGTTAAGCTTGGGTGTTATGAAATCTTTCATGTTCTAGTTTTATATTTTGATATGATTATTTAGTTTTTAGATTTAATACTACTAGATTAAGTTGTAAACATTTGAGATGAATGCGTGACCTTTTAGGGAAAACTAAGTTATGATGACTAATTGGGAAATATTCAATGGTTATAAGCTAGGAAGTGTTATTTTTGATGTCAACCCATGTTTCGATTTTGTATGGTGGATACTTTTAAGTATAATTTACTTGAAAATGCTTGTTTTGTGCTATTTGAGGAAAAAATAATCTATTGGTGAGGTTAAATTGATTGATTGACCCTTAAAATAGAGGACTGGTCAACCCAACCCATCGATCAATAGGTTTATAATAACCTATGTCCTTCTCTCTACTGAAACCCATTAAAAGATGTGGAAGAATCGATCGACTGATATATATATATATATATAGTTGAATGGTTTATCTTAACCGATCGACCAATTTGAGGGAAACCTGAGTTTGTCCAAGCCAAACCAATTGACTAGTTGACCCAAACTATACGACTAGTTTACCCAATTGATCAACTGGCTCAACTAGTTTGTATGATTTTGATTTCTTGGCTTGGATATGCTTTGAGATTATTCCTAACACTATCGTATGACTATTTAATGGGTAAAATACATATGTTGGCTTCGATCAACAACCAAATGGACGGATTAAATGAACCATAATACATGACGTACTCAATTAGTGTTGTAAAGCCTTGATGGAAAAACCCAAGTAAAAGTTTAATGGCTTTGAAAGGGGAGATGAAATATGGACTTTATCTTAGATAGATTGATATAACAAATTTTCTTAATATTGAGCAAGAATTAATGGAAATCCCACATATGGTTCGGGATGGAAAGGATTAGCATGGAATAAGTACATGAATGTATTGCTTGCATATTTTATGGGCCCTGTGTGATTATGTAACCTCAAGAATAATTTACTAATCACCTAAAGTGGAAGAAAATAGAGTTGTGTATGAATATGGGTTACCCGATCCTTGATTATCTATTGGGGGTTAGTCTACCTTTGAATGTTTATTAGTGCCTTTGGGTGAGATCCTAGTAGATTTCAGTGCCTTACCTATTTTAAAAACAACTAATGTATTAGGGAGTATCAATACTAAAGAATCTGGTCACCTAGGTGTTTTTTGGCTTCAACCTTAATTTATGTCCATTAGTGGTTATTTGGATTTGGCTCAAACTTATGTTTATGGTGGTTATTTGGATTCGGTTTGGACTTTGTGTCCCTTGGTTTGGTTAGTATTCCATGGTATGTGAGACTGTGTGGTGATTCATAATCCATCGCTCGATGATAATGATAAAAGTTAGAATGATTAATTCAATAACTATTAGAATGAATAATTGGATAATAGCCTAGACAAGTATTTGGATAAGAATTTGAATAAGTATTTGGATAAGAATAAAATAAGGATGTAGATAAGATGGAAATTAATAGAGGAGGAATGGGAAAGAGAAATAATGACTATAAATGAATGACCTAATAGATTGTGTAAGTTGGAAAATAAATCAATGAAAAATCATGTGAATGGATAGTATAAACCCTAGCTATCATTAAATAACTTGTTTAGTATTTGTATGTGACTATCTGCGATGTTGTAGAATGGAGACAAGCATGACACATCTAGAATTACATGAGTTGTGCATGGTATAAAGTTTTGATGCATTACCTGACCATGATAGAGTAGGTACATCTAATTATATGGCATCAGCATGACTCATGCTAATGATGTAGGAGCATGTACCTTCCTTATTATATATTTTTTTTTTCTGAAATATTATGATAAAGTGGTTTTTATCTTGAGGTTGTCACAAAAATACTCATTTAAGCTCAAATCTATTCGAAGAGGGGTATATTATGCAAAATGTATAAATCTCACATCATGGAGCATCAAATTGATTCCAAGCCAGCCATTAACTTATCTAAGCATGGAAGGCTCACAAAACCTTCTCATTATGGGCTAAATTAAGTACGCTAACTTTCAAGCCATGCAATCTATGTAACAAAATTCTTTAAGATACCACCTTTTGATACTTTTGATAGGTCCGATATCGCTCATTGATCCAGCCAGAAGGGGAAAAATGCAAGCCACATTTTACAACAACCCAATAGCCATTGTTAACCTTTTCCCCTCAACTTTTGTGACAAATTTAGCATGGAAATGGAGGCCATACAACCAGCAACTCGTATCTACTATAGTAATGAGTTTTACCATTAACTTTTGGGCTAAATGGTATAGAAAACTAAGTAGGAAAAGTTTGGATTGTGTAAGGGATTTTTTGTAGCAACTTTTGTATGTTTTATACTAATTGTAGTACTAAGAATCAACATTATACTATTAACCTTAATTTTATAGATTTCATAATGTCCTAGCTATTATTTTAGCTCATTAACATGTAAAACACTACCAAATCAGGTTGGGATCATGGGGGACATCTTCAACAGACCATGGACGAAATTCCATCCTTAAGACACCAACAAATTCTTACACACCTACCATAATACATGTATGGCCTAATTTTGTTTTTCTACAAACCAATGATGGATTAAAGTACTTTTTTAGCATGGTTTTTTGCATGGAGCCTCCCAAATCAGATATAAGGATATGGGGGTTACTTTAGGTTGAGTTGACAAGCCATAAAAGTCATTGGCTAATTATTTTTTTGGTTATAATTAAAGTATATTAGTTTTCCCCTTAGATAACTAGATGGTTTTTTTTTGTAACCAAATCAACCCCTTTTACGTTTTTTTTGAGTTAGTTTGTAACTATATGATGTGGAAGCATTGACTAACATTTTTAATTTTGATATTAAAATCATGATAATTAGATAATGGTCTTAAGCATGTGTCAAGTGATAATATTTTGAATCAAATTTGTTCAAAAGGTAACCTCTTTTATAAATTTGAATGTCAAGTCCCTAATTTATTCACTAAGTGCTCTAAATCCAAAGGCCATGATAATCTTCTTATTTAGGTAAAATTAACATGCTAAACTAAGGTTTCACCTAAGCTAAATTTAAGTCATATAAGCCATGAATAATATCACTAAGCCACCATGTATTTTTTTGAGCTTATTTTAGCATTCCCAATTTGGGATCAAGTGCAACACAAAGACACGAAATTTAGCTTGCATAAGCAGCCAAGAAAAATAAAATTAGGCAGCTAAAAACAACCGCTGTCATTACCTACCAAGACATCGATGTGGGGTCCCTTTTGGGAAGTTGTTTGGCATGGAAATCCCAAGGAAAAGGTAAGTACAAAAGGCCTTAACTTGTAAGCAAACTCAAAGTTAGAAATGCATGTTTTCTATAGCTCAATGTAGCTCTTTGGAATGAAAATGTATACCACTAGATATAGTAGCCATTATTTGTATTTTGGCACAAAAACTTAAGGAAAGGGACATGAAGCCACAAGGATAATTTATTAGCTAACTTAGGCAGAAAAGACATGTAAATCAGGCCCTTTTTGTACTATCAGGACAATACTCAAAAGGGTTAGTTGTACTTTAGGTTCTTACTCATGTCTTAGCTAGTTAACTTGTGAAAATTGTCTAAATTAGATTATAAGGGAATGATAGGGGCTCTGATGGTCAAAATTCTGGCTATACTACCCGTGATGGGTGATTGCCATGGTTAAAAATCAAACTAGTTAGTTAACTCCCATTTTCTAACTACTTGGTTGGATTTAACCAAAATAGTACTCTTTAGTTTTAGCATAGTTAAAATTTAAATAAATAAGAACATAGAAGGTCATTATGGTCTTTTTATAACTCAAAGGACCTAACATTTTCTTATAAATGTTAGAGTCATATATGAATGAAATCAAATTTTAGTTGCCTCATTTTTCTTCCTTTATGGTGAGGTGTACCTTCAAACTTGAGTGAAGAGTTTGATTGATCATATTCTTCAAATATACTTCTTTTTCTTAAGATTTGAAATTTTGAGTGGTAGATGTGAGTATATGAATTTAAAGGGTACTTAAGTTCCTATTTTCCTCTTCTTCAACTTCCATTTATACTTTTAATTCGGGTGGTAATTATCCTATTCCAGCATCTTCCTAGCATGATCCAATTTGCATTTCATATGCATCATAAATGAAATTAGATTTTATTTACCTCATATTTTCCTCCTTTATTGTGAGATGCGTCATCAAACTTGAATGAAGAGTTTGATTGATTATCTTCTTCAAATCTTACTTCTTTTATCTCAAGAGTTGAAATGTTGAGTGGTAGTTGTAAGTACATGAATTTAAGGGTCACTTAAGCTCATATTTTCCTCTTCTTCAACCTCCATTTTTGTTTTTAATTTTGGTTGTAATTATCCTAATCCACCATCTTCCTAGCAATACCATATTTGTATTTCATATGCATCAATTACGTATGACTCCTATAATATTTTTAGGACCTTGTATGCTTGTGAATATAGTTATGGAGGTAACTTGGCTTATTACGTACGAAGCGTACTGATATACCTGTTTTCTTGGTCACCTACTCATTTCCATAGGCAAAGAAATATGTGTAGGTTTTTGGGGATGACCAATAGTGGGTCTACCTCATCTTGGGCTGGGGGTTTGAGAGCATAGACATCCATAGACTTTTTTATTGTCTATGATAGATCAAGGTTTGGGGATAATGCTCTACCTTTGTTTTATGCCATAATAGCCTTGTATTTCAATTTAATCTAACTTTCTATATTTGATTATGTCAGGGATTGTCAAGGTCTTGTTAGGTAAACATTTTCTTTAAATATCTATATATCTTGTTATTGTACACTTTACTTTACTTTTTAGCTAGTTTTATTTTTTGGCCTTGTAACTAATATGGGACAAGTGACTAATGTTTATCTTGTGTTAGGTACAACGATAATATCCCATTTTTTCTAAGTGTATTTGGTATTTTCTACTTCTATAACATTTTAAAAATAAATTTTTTAGTATTGAAAAATAGGGGGTGTTACACGTAATCTTTGAGGGACTTGTTGTAACACCCCAAAATTCACTAATTTTTTTTTTAAATCGAAAGAATTAAAATAGAAATACTTAAAGCTTGTGAATTCTAGAAATGTTACCGCCACACTTAGTACCAAACCGATTCTCTCCGACAGTTTCAGTACCAAGTGCTAAGGCTAAAGAAAATATTTACATTAAACTCAAACTAACAGTTCATAAAAGAACTCGAAAGATCATACATTAAAATCAGAGTGCGCATAAAGAATCATAATTAATAATAAAATAAAAATCAGAGTGCGAAATCAAAATTCCTCGAAGGGAATAATCTTACAATTTATAAATGGTTAAGTTGAAACACTTAACACAAGGTAACAAATTAAAAAGAGTAAATGCGAATCAGAAAAAGTATCATAACGAGATGAAATCACATGAAGAAAATTACGGCCACGACACTCTCGAACTTTAAGCCAACACATGCTTGACACTCAGCCCCAACTGATGTCTCGCCCACCTGCATAAATTCAGAAAGGCATACTACTCGTGGGAATGAGCAACACCTATGAAAAGGGTGATTAGTACGCTACGTACTGAGTAAGGTAACCGCACACTAAGGCCAACACATAAGCACATAAAATCATGCATAAGAATAAAAGATCATAAAGACCATCATCATATCATAATATCGACCAATCATTCAGGTACATACATAAAGGCCCAATCATAGTCCAGATTAATTACTTAATGAATCTTTTATCGGAATTCGATACACATCATGCCTTTTTATCAAATCCATGTGAATACGGAAGCCCCCACTATTATAGCCGGTGGATCGGAGGCACATAGGTATCATACCCTAACCACTATTATAGCCAGTGGATCGGATACACATAGGACTACGCGTCCTAACTACTATTCCTAACTAGTGGATAGGTTGGCTCCGGCACGCATGGTGTTCCACTGTAAGTAATTAGTTTCTTTTAGGCATTTTAGCAAAACTCTGGTTTGCGATTGTTGAGCTCAGGAACCCCCACTATTATAACCAGTGGATCGGTTTACGCATAGAGCATCCTGCTTTAACCAATATTATAACCGGTGGATCGGTCACACATAGGGTAAAACCCTTACCACTATTCCAAACTGGTGGATCGGTTGTTCCCGTCTCAACGATCTTCCACTTAAAATAATTAGTGTCTTAAGTATCTTATACAAAAATTTCCACCATGGGTATGCACGAATCATAAAATTCCACCATCATAATTACACTTTAATTACCACATGCACATGATAACACAAAAACCCTAATCAACCACCACAGACCTCAATTAACCACAACAAACCATAGTTAACCACTCCAAACCCTATTTAACCATAACAACCTTAATTAGCCACTCCACGCCTTAGTTAATCATAACAAACCACAATTATCCACTCCAACCCTAATTACTACAAACCCTAATTCAATCTCTTCCATACTGTAACACCCCCAAATTTACTACTGAAAAATTTCGTTTAAATCAACAGGTTTAGCGGAAGCGAGAGAGTTAAATCCATAAACTTGGGAGTGTTACCGCCACACTTGGCACCGGACCGGTTCACTCCTACCGTTCCGATGCTAAGTGCTAAGGCTAAACTAGGAAATCGTAAATAAGAGTCATTAAAACATAAACGCATCGTCGTCATAAAGCGTCCATGAGAACAAGATGTCAACCATCGTCAGAATGTCATTAAGATTACAACTTAAAAGTTCCACTTCCAAAATACGAAAACAACATAGTATAATACGAAAACTAAGATAGATGAAAGCGAGGATCGTAAAAGAGTCCGGCCAACTCACTCTCGGCCCCAACCAGGATGGGCTCAACACTCGGCCCCACCCGATGCCTCGTAGGTGTCGTAGGCATCGAAAACAAGATCTCCTACCTGCACAAGGTTAGAAGGGCTCTCTGCTCGTGGGAATGAGCAGCACCCATGAAACGGGTGATCAGTACGCTTCGTACTGAGTAAGGTAACAGACGAGCTAAGGCCAGCGCATAGGATATATAGTACAAGTTCAGCACATAGACAACATACAACAACATGCAAGAAAGGGGTGGATGTTTCCTCGGTACTTTGTCCTTTTATTCTTATTAATGATAATAAGTCCATTCCACACATTTCTTCAATAACCCATGTGAGCGCGGGAGCCCCACTATTATAGCCGGTGGACCGGTAGATATCGCACAGGGCAGAACGCCTCTGATCCACTATTATAGCCGGTGGACTGGAAATAAACGCACAGGGCAAAACGCCTCTGATCCACTATTATAGCCGGTGGACCAGATCACAGCCCCGACTCACATGGTGTTTCGCTTTAAGTACTTAGTATCTTTCCCATGGGTTAACTTATTCGTTTGGTTTGTCGAGCGCGAGATCCCCCACTATTATAGCCGGTGGACCGGAAGATAACGCACAAGGTAGAAGGCCTCTAATCCACTATTATAGCCGGTGGACCGGAAAATAAACGCAAAGGGCAAAACGCCTCTGATCCACTATTATAGCCGGTGGACCGGATCACAGGCTCGGCTCGACATCTTTCGCTTTACGTGATTAATGTCTTATCGGTGTCTTATTAAATCACACATCACCCTTGACATGCATGCGGCTAATACTCTACTACTTTCCCCTCCAAGGGTTCGTCCCATATTTTGAGACCCGTACCTCTTCTCACACCCGACATCCATCCCCCGTAGACTTACGCATAGTGGCATACAGTAAGGCGCGATCTCCAAGAACATAGGCTACCCCAACACATATGATATCGACTCCGTATGTCCTCAGCCCTCTAGGGTTCCTCCCCGGAGACCCTAGTCGGACCTATGTGGCCCAACTCTTTCTTACTTACCCAAACGTTACTTTGTTATTTATCTCGCACCTCATTTTTATTAGGAAACTCCCCAAATGTATTACTTTATCTCCCAAGTTCTCGTGTGACCGACAAAACCCTAGTTGGGCACCCAAACCCTAGCACTTTACTTCCTCAATAAGTAATCTCCCTCTTTCACCCCAAATCTCTCCTTTCCTTTAGAAAACCCATACTTATCCTCTATATAAGTGAATTCTCACTCTCAACCCCATACTCCCTCCTTCCTTGATCATTTTTACCCTTGTACCCCTCAATTTCCTCATTTTCTCCCAAAACCCTAATTGGGTCCCTTAGACACCCTTACATCGGCCCACGTAAAATTTTGCACCCAAGTCTCCAATGGACCCGTAACTTTGACATTATCTTGTTTACTTCTTAAATCAACTTTCCTCATGTAAGATTCATTCCCATGTATAATTTAAACATTCCATGCAGACTCTCCAACACCCACCCACACACAAAACCCTAATAAGGCCTCTTATACACCAACCTATGTGCTATTGCTCATACTAAGTCTCAAATCCATCCAAGACTCTCCCAAGCTCTTACTTACAACCCAAATCAACTTTTCCCACGTAAGGAGTACGCCCATGCAAGGTCTAACCCCCCCCAATGCAAACTTTCCAACATCCACTTCCCTGTTGTTCTTTTGTTATCATTTCATGCTACCCAAAACCCTAGCATGCATGTCCTAGAGGGTCGTAACAGGTCACATCATCAACATCAACAATAAACATGGAACATGGCATACATGTATAACATAAGACACACACAACATACCTCATGATCCATGCTGCGCTACACAAAACAGGTTATTCATAACACATGCATAATATACATCAACATGGCATGCTCATCATTCACCCACACATTACATCACACATAACACAAGGTCATAGCTTCGTCCTTACCTAGGTAGGCACCGGGCTCGGAGCACGCTCCTCTAGCTCCTTAGGGCTCGTATCGGGGTCACCTATGAAAAGGGGAAAAACTACGTATTAGTTTCTTTTATAAATATTATCAACCCTTAATCTAGTCTAAGGTTAGGGCTCTTATCCCTAGTAGGGGCGTTGTACAAAACTAGGGTTTTTGCTCTAATTTATTATGCTAAGTATTACTCATTGATATATCTTTAGTTTCAAAGCTCATTGTTACACTTATATCATTAGACCCGTTAGTTCCATCTTATAACATTAGTGTTTGCTAGACGTAGTAAATAATGGTATTAGTAAACTACTAATAGTGATACTTATGGTGGTGTTAGCATTAAAATATTAATACAATGGTTGTAATATCAATAAGTTAACACTCCTAGAGGTAGTAATGATAAAAGTCATGTTTTGAATAAATAATGTAAGGGCTCCCATATTTTGTCTCCCTAATAGAATTAGCATATGGGTAATGTCAATAATAGAAATGACACTAATGTTAAAGGTATTAGATATGGTAAAACAATATTACATAGTTACAACACTTCACATAAGGTTGGGTTAAATAGTAAGAATACTAATAGTGGTAGTAATCTTAGTGATAATATTAATAAAATAATAGCACCAACACTAAAGGTTAAGTATGTTGAAAGTTAGGGTTTTGGGAGAGATTATGGCTTGTAAGAAAATAACACCTTTAGGATACAGAAATTAATAATGGTAATAATAATAAAAGTAATAATAATAATAGTATTAGAAATGTTAATAATGAAGGTAATGGCACTAACCCTAAGTTAAGCATAATAGGGGTTAGGGTTAGAAGGGGTGATAGTATGATGACATTAAGGATAATAACAGAAATGGTATTAGTTAATAAGCTAATAATAATAATAATAATAATAATAATAATAATAATAATAATAATAATAATAATAGTAATAATAATAATAAGTGTAATAATACTAATATCAGTTATAAACTACTATAGGGGCACAAGAAAAGGGTTTTAGGGTTCAGCTGAGTGGAAGACCACCTGAGGACGGTGGTGGTCCGGCAGCGGCGCGAGGCGGCGGCGATGGAGGAGGAGAAGAGAGGAAAAATGGAGGAGGTGGTTAGATGGGAGGAGGGAAAAGGGAAGTTAAGTGTGGGGGAGGAGACAACAGGGAGAGGGGAGTGGAATGAGGGTGGTGGCGTGAGCAGGGCGGCGACGCGCGGTGGTGGACGCGGCGGCCGAAGGAGGAGGAAGGTGGTGGAAAATGGTGGAGGCTGGTGGAGAAGGAAGCAGGGGGTAAGGAGGGTATGGGCAGGTAGGGGAGTACCTGCAGGTTACTTCGGAAGGTGGAAGGAGGGTGGAACACGGCGGAGGTGGCGGCTACGGGCGGCGTAAGGGGCGGCGACGACTGGTAGAGGGGTTTTCCAGCAGGGAGCTTCGCACGTCTATGGCGGCACGTGCAGGGCAGGGTGGAGGGCGGCGATGGTTTGGTTTTGTCGAGGAAGGTACAAGGGTGTCTTTGGTGGCCAGCGGTGGTGGCGGCGATCACCGGCGGCGGCGGAAGCTTTGTCTGATTTTCAGGCGACAGAGAGGCAGAGTTTCGGGGTAATTTTTGCAGCACAGGTTATGGTTGTCGAAGGGGGGGGGTATTTATAGGCAATTGGGGGGAGAAAATGACGAAGGAGGAGAGGACACGCCAGGTCACGGCAGTACGCCATCCGGCGGCGATCGGCAGGCCTGCAGATTCTCTGTCAGCAGGTTCTGGCTCGGTTTGGGCGAGAAAGGAAAGGGGGCAGGGCCTGGGCGGTGCAGGATGGTAGGCTGGGACAAATCGGGAAAGAAAGGGACGGGAGAAAGGACGAGAAGGATAGCCGGACTGTGGCGTTGTCGGCGTTGCAGCGGCGCGGTGGTCACAGGTGTGAGGAAGAAGACGACAACGGGGTAGGTTGGACCGGCGGTCCAGGGAAGAAAAGAAAGGGGAGAAACCGGCCGGTCAGCAACGGTTATAACGTTCCTGATCTCGACACGTCGTTTCATTGTTTAGAAGGTCGAAACGCAGCGTCGTGTCGTTGGCTGGCAACGGTTATAAGGCTCATTAACCGCGACGCGGCGCTTCAGCGGATCGAAAGGCAAAACGCTGCGTCGCACTCGGGCGTTGGCCAGCGAACGACGCTGGGCCGCGGGGAGAGGCCCAACCGACGGGGAAAAGGAAAAAAAAGAAAAGGAAGAAAAGGAAGAAAGGAAAATGAGGGAAAAGAAAAGAGAAAATGTTTTATTTAGGATTTAGGATTTTGCATAAATTTATTAGTATATTTTTGGGGCTGTCTAGAATATTAACTATTTATAAAATATTAAATAAATTTCCTTTTTACTTAGTTAGACTATTTTAGATAAATTTCCTTAACCTCCAAACTAATTAGGAAAACACCCAAATTTTCTTCTAATTAAATTCTTTATTATTCCCTCTTAATTTTCCTTAATTTATTCTCTACATATTAAGTAATTAAATTTATATGTTTAATTTCCTACTAATTCCTTATTTGGCCAAAATTTCGAAATTTAGGATTTTGGGGTATTTCACATACCCTCATAATGCTGCACGTACTATTTTTCATCCAAAATAGTTCAACACCCGAATAATACTTACATTACCTTCCTTACATCCCAAATTAACTTTCCACACGTAAATTTCATACCCATGCAACCTTAATCTCCCCATGCAAACCTTCGATCCTTTTTCATGCAAACCGTAAAATTCCATGTGAAACCCTAATTTCAACCATGCAAACCCTAATACCGCCGTCAAACCATCAATGCCAACATGTAAACCCTAATACCACCAAACAACTATAATTACCACCATACAAACCTTAGTAACATTATACAAACACTAATACCACCATGCAACCATTAGTACCACCATCCAACCCACGATTCTGCCATATAAAACCCTAAATTCAATCCATAACAAAACCCAAGATTTTTCCACATAATACAATTGATTAGATTCTACCCTTTCATAACCACAATTTAGATTCCCCCATACAAGACTATAAGTTAGATTCTCCCACATAAAGTCATAATTTAGAATCTCCCAAGCAAAACCATAATTTGGATTAATTGGATTCCCCCAAACAAATCATAAATTAGATTCTCCCAATCAAATCATAAATTAGGTTCTCCCATATAATATCATACATTACATTCTCCCAATTAACATCATAAATTAGATTCTCCCAAACATACCATAATTTATATTTCACTCTTCCACTCATGGGTCATTAAAATACTTAGGTCAACTCACATCCCTTGATCAAATTCTTTCCCCCATTATCCTTTTTCATCCTTCCTCTCACCCAAACCACACCAACATCCTCACATACATGACTCAACACACGTATCATCACATATACCATATTTCATCATATATAGTACTCATACCATATAACAACATAAAAGCATGCTTGAACTCCATGCCATACCAAATATGCAATAATTACAATAATAACATAGGATGCATAACATACAAGGCACGCAATGCACATTAGCACACAAAAGGCCTTAGCACCCCTTACCTAAAATGTCACCGGTCTTGGAGCACGCTCCTACGCCTCCTTAGGTCTTTGACCAAATAATAACATACTAATAAAATAACCTTAACAAAATTCTAACTTTGCTAAATAAAAATAAGAGAGATATTATAAACCTTGATAATATAGGGTTAAAGACTTTACCCTAATAGTAATAATGATACTAATATAATAATATCAAGGATAATAAAACTAGTATCAATGAGAATAAAAATAACAACAACAACAACAACAACAACAACAACAACAACAACAACAATAATAATAATAATAATAATAACAATAATATATAAGCTTTAAAATTTAAAGTGGGGTTTTGATCCTACTTATAACTAATGACTTACCGTTTATTTAATATTAATAATAAAAATTAATAACATATATAATAACATTAAAATAATAAAGATAATAATAATATTATTATTAATAGTTATAAGAACAATAGAAATAATAATACTAAAATAAATAAGTGCGAATGTTAATACAAAATTAGGGCCTAAGATTTTCCAAAATAAATAATAAAATGTTAATAATAATTATTCTAATAATAAAATAGAATTAAAATATAATAAGGCTTCAGACTTCAACATAAATAATAATAAAATAATAATACTACTAATAATAATCATAAAACATATTAAGAATAATAATAATGGTATTTACATGTAAATAATTGAAATAAATTAAATCAATGCTTATAATAATATGGAAAATGGTTGAGAGGGTCTAGGGTTCAACCTTAGGCTGGTGGGGATAGGCGGCAACAACGGTGATGCACGGCGGCGACGGTGGCTGGAAAAAGAGAAGAAAAGAGGGAAAGATGGATGTTGGGAAAAAGATAGGGAGAATTGAGGTGATATAAGAGGTGTTTATGGTTTCCCAGGAGCAGAGGGACAAAATGATGGTGGTGGTGCAGCCAAAGGTGGCAGCGCACGGTGCCGGACAGTGGTTTAAGATTTTGGGGTAAAATTCTGGCAAAACGAGCAACCAACTTTGCACGGTTATGGAGGCCCGTACAAGAAGAATCGAAGGTTGAAAATAGTTTGGTTAACTAAAGGCCGTTGCAGGGAAGAATTTGGGATGTGGTGGTGGTGCGGAGGTTGGCTTTCGGTGGTGGAAACGACGTCTGAAGTCGCGGTGGCGGCAGCCCTCGCGAGGGTTTCGGGTGAGAAAATCTTCCAAAACTCCTACAATCAAGCTTTTTATAGATGGTAGATGGAATAATAGGGTTTTGGGGGTCAGTAGGAAGGTATTAGGTGCGAGAATTTGGTTGGCCAGTGGCAGAAAATGGTTGGGCATCGTTTGGTTTGCTTCGAATTTTCGCGAGGCCGGGGAGAAGAAACGAGCGAGAGATAACAGATGGGAGTTATGCCAATTTATTCCTCGATTCAAGAGAAATATTAAGAGAAAAGAAACGGCCGGTCAAAGGTCTCGTGGCCGGAGATGCCATTGACGGGGTCGAAAGGTGCAACAACGTCGACGGAGGAGGCAGGAGGAATAAGGAAGAAGGAAAGGAGGCGGACCGGTCGGCCAGGAAAAAGAAAAGAAAAAGAAAAAGGAAAAAAGGAAAGGAGAAAAAAATAATTAGATTAGGCCAATTAAATTAATCTAAATATTTAGGATATTTAAAAATAATAATAATTTAATAAAATAATAATTAAATCCCTTTTTAGGCTAAATTAGGATTTTTAAAAGATTTTCCATAAATTCCATTTTAATTAGCAAAACATCCTAATTTTCTTCCATTAAATTATTTTTAAATTAAAACTATTTTCTCATTCTTATTTTAAATAAAATAATTTATTTAATTAATTTCCAAAATAACATATTTAATTATCCAAAATACCAAAATTCCTCTAATAAAAATACTTACAAAATTCTTCTTAATTTTTCCTAATGAATTCCTTTTTATTTTAATAAAAGTAATTTATTTAAATAAATTTTCTAATAAAATATCATTTAAATATAATTTATAAAATTAGAAATTTTCGGGGCATTTCACTTGTGCACCAAGCTGCACACGATAGTAGACATGGTCCGATTGGGGACTTTGGTTTAACCATCTATTTGTGGGTGTAGATGGTACTAACTATACCTTTATTAATAACCAACCTCCATGAAGTTTTCTAGAAGTAGTTGTGGAACTTGGTATCGTTATCTAAGATAATAGACTTAGGAATACCATGCAACCTTACTATTTCTTTAAAGAATAGATTGGTTATGTGAGAAGCATCATCCATTTTACGACAAGGGACGAAGTGAGCCATTTTAGAAAAATGATCCACCACTAGCATAATGAAATCATTTTTCTTTTAAGTTTTGGGCAAATTCACTATGAATTCTATACTCAGATGGTCTTAAGGTTAATGAGGGACGATTAATGGAGTGTAAAGCCATTGGTGGAATCGATTCTTTAACTTTTGATAGGTATCACATCTAGCTATGACTCCATGTACATCACTTATCATATTAGGCCAATAGAAGTGTTTTTGAAGTACTTCATAGGTCTTGTTGATCCCAAAATGTTAGAAAGTCCACCTCTATGTGCCTCTTGTACCAAAAGCTCTCTAATGGGACACTTAAGGATACAAAGCTTGGTATTCTTAAAGAGGAATCCATATTTTATGACATAAGAGCTTCAAGGGTTGTGTCTATCTTCAAAGTATATTGAAAAGTATTCATCTTACTTGTATAACTCCTTCAAGCATCCAAAACCTAAGACTCGAGCTTCTGATAGGAATAACATATAATACCTTCTAGAGAGGGTATAGACTACTACATTGGTTTTTCTACTCTTATTTTTCTATAATAGAGAAAGATTGTAAAAAATTTAACCACCTAGCATTCCTAGGGTTGATCTTATGTTTCCAATTTACATACTTTAGAGACTCATAATCGGTATGTAATACAAATTGTGTAGGCCTAAGGTAATGAGACCAAGGATCTAGAGCCCTAATAGTGGCATAAAAATCATTATTATATATGTTGTAGTTAGATATTGATCCATTGAGCCTCTCACTAACATAAGTCATTGTCATGCCTTCTTGTAGTAGGAAAACTCCAATTACAACTCCTCTTGCATCACATTTAATTTAAAAAATGTTTGCAAAATCTAGTAGCTTCAAGATGGGGGCCTCACTTAGCTTTCCCTTGATCACCTCAAATTCTTCTTAGGATGCAGGTGTCAACTTGAATTCTCCCTTCTTGAGGCACTTAGTAATAGGGGCCAAAAGAGTGCTAAATCCTTTTATGAACCTCCTATAAAATGAGGTAAGGCCATGAAAGGATTGAATGTGGGCAATGGATGTAGGTGTAGGCCATGACCTTATTGCCTCCACCTTTGACTCATTCATTAAAATACCATCCTTAGATTAAAAAAAAACTAGGAAGGTGACTTTTGGCATAAGGAAGTCACACTTATCTAACTTTCCATACAACTTGTTGTTCCTAAGGGCCAAAATACAAGCCTTAAATGCTTTACATGGTCTTCACTACTAGAGGGGTACACAAGTGTATCATCAAAGTACATTATAACAAATTTAGAGATGAAGGGCCTAAGGACTTCATGCATGAGCCTTATAAGGGTTTTGGGTGCATTGGAGAGACTAATAGGAATCACCATCCATTCATTTGGTCTTGAAGGGGATCTTCCATTCATCTACCTTCTTTACTCTAATCTGGCAGTATCCTCTCCTCAAATCAATGTTCAAAAACACACAAGCTCTACATAAGCAGTTCAACATATCATCAAGTATAGGTATAGAATACCTATACTTGATGGTGATGTTGTTAATAACTCTACTATCAATACACATACTTATACTAGCATCCTTCTTTGGTACCCAAAGTGTCGGTACCATATAAGGGCTAAGGGATTCTCTAATGAACCCTTTGCAAAATCTTATCAGCATACCTTTGTAGTTCCCCAGCCTCCTTAGGATTACACCTACGGGCAAGCTTATAAGGGAGTGTAACATTGGGGACCAAGATGATTTGGTGCTCAATTCCCCTTAGGGGGTAGCTCACTAGGTAGTTTGTTTAGGAATACATTCCCAAACTCCCTTAGGAAAGTTTTGTCCTATAGGTCACTTCCTCCACCTCCTTTACTAGCTTCAAGCAAAAACAACAAATAAATGACTTCCCCTTGGCTAGTGCCTTGTCTATCCCCTTGCTATCTATAGATAAGGTCTTCTTCTTTTCAATTTCCTCCCTAGCAAGTGAGGAACAAGGAATAAGGAGTGTGTGTAATGTTCTTTTTGGCAAATTTCAAACAATAAGTGTTTCTCTTACCATCATATTGGAAATGCATATCATATTTACATGGTATTCCTAGCAATAGATGATAAGCATCCATAAGAATCACATTTTCTTGGTAGTTTTTTCCAATGAAAAACGGAATTGCAAATTACTTAGTCACTTCAACCATGATTCCATTATTAAGCCATTATGTCTTGTATGGTTTGGCATGTTGAGTGGTAAGAAAGTTAAGTTTATCACAAGTGTGATAGAGGATATAGTAGAACAACTATTCCATTAATAATACGGGAACATACATACCAAAACATACATACAACATGATTATACACTAACATACCAAAACATACATATTATATTAGCGTGGCATTCACAATATGGATTGATGATTATAAATACCAATACTTGCATAATTTATTAACATGATAATGTCAATATGGCATCCTATATATGTGTACGGAGGTAAATCACACATGATAATGATAGACATGGATTCATGTATATTCATACTTATCATAAAACTTAGGAATCATGAATGAAAACATAAGTGCATGTAAAATATCACATTAATAATGTCAACTACCCAAGATAACTCTAAGGTCCATTTCATTTATTTTTTCATGATATTCTATTCATAATATTTTATATCCATTTGTTCTTGAACAATGGGTTGGATTAGGAAATCATTCTTGAATTAGATCATGCACTAGCTCTTAAATATTCATGAGGAAATGTTAGACACAATGTCAATGGAATCATTTCAAGAATATAAATAGTACTGTTCATTTAATACATCTCTAGGACTCATTTCAATTACCATATCTTTAATGTGATAATCACATACTTTATATCCTTGTAGGACTATAATAATTTCCTTAGCTTGATGAGAATTTTAAGTGATCACTTAAGTTCTCCATCAATGGACTTAGCCTTGATTATAACACCCTAACACCTTATAAAATTTTAATTTTGATTATTAACATTTGAATCTAACCTAATTTTTAATATTTTTATTTTTAAAAATAATTATATTATTTTAATCCAACCTCCAACCCACAAAGTTTATAGATAAAAATTTTAATGAAAAAAAATAAATTAACCATGAAAAACCTAAATCCAAATCCTACATCCAATTTTTTTTCTTTTTTTCTTTTTCTCCCATCTTACTTCTTCCTTCTTTCTTTTTCTTTTTCTTTTTCTTATTTCTTCTTTTTCTTTCTTCCCGGTCTTCACCACCCTGACCTAGCCCTCTTCTTCTCTTTTGTTCTTTCTCTTCCCTCGGGTGATTTTAGGCCCGTTCCCTTCTTCATTACTCTTTTCTTTTCTTTCTTTTCTTTTTATTTACTTTTATTTTATATTTTTCTTCCTTCCCCTCCTATTATATTCCTCATTCCTCATTCCCCTCTCCTTTTCTACACCAATTAGCCCCTAACCATCCGTATGTCTCACTCTTCTTTCCCCTATCATCCATGCACTACAATGCACGTTGGGCCCACCACCCTAATGCTACCCTACACTCACATTTTCCCTCTATCTTTACACCATTTTCCTACCCCGTGCACCCTACACTTAACTTAAAATCCTCTCCTTCCTCCCTTGTAGCCATGCACACTGAGTTGCAGCTTTCCCCCTTGACATTTACCCCTCTCCCTCAGCCTACCTAGCCTATATATAACCCCTGATCACTCATCTCTCCCTTTCTTCCATGATTGACCTAGCTACCCCAAGCCTCCCCTATCCATATTTGCCTAACCTCCAGTGCTACTACCACTGTGATTCCCCAACCAACCTCCCTTCACCCTCCCTTTCGCTCTGAACCTTGCCAACACCCTACCGTGCCATCCTTCTCCCTTTTTCTTCTCCTCTTCTCTTCTCTTGCACCTGTAGTCATAGCTAGATGCACCACCACCACCACCTACCCTCTTCTCTCCCTCCTTTCCACATCCATACCAGAGCCCCACCCTACACAGGTACCCCAGCAAGCATAACCATCACCTTAAGCCCTCTTTTTTCCCCTTCCTTCTTTCTCCCTCTCGACCATTCTCTTCCCTACACCACCATTAGCCACCAAATCCACCACCAACCCTAGTCAGACCCAATACCACAACCACCTCAACCTTAGCTGCCAACCCTCACCCCACTCTCTAGAAACATCCATCACCATCGCCATCGTTGTGGTGACCTTCATTGTCGTCATGTGCCACCCTACATAGTTTTTTTTACTTTGATTACCTCCATTTCCTTTCCCCACTTTTAGTTTTGATTTAAGTTAAATTTTTTTAAAAAGAGAAAAAAAATTCTAAACTATGTATGTCCTTATTTATAGGTAATATTCCAATGATAGTAGAGGAGGAAGTATAAGTGTTGCATGCTTAGAGACCAGAGCTACTTGGATAAGGATAGATTCAGATATATGATTTTTTTTTACTTGAGATCATGATTAGATAAATTTTGGGTTATTGAATTATTACCCTCTCAAAATAGACTTTGTCCCCAAATTTAATAAGTTAAGGTTGGGGAATAAGAGAAAAAGATGTAAGGAATGTGATCTTGGGGTTTAACTCTATTAATTAACACTATACAACTGTGTACTATCCCCTTGAAAGAGAGAGAACCCCAAAACCTAAACACCTATACTAAACAGCTTGGGATGTGACTCACACATATCCTTCTCTATCTCCTAGGTTGTCTCATCTACTCTGTGATGGCTCTAGAGAATACAAGTGGAACTAATCTTGTACAAGTTTTTTATACCTTAGTGTCGAGAATTTACAAGGGCATCTCCTCATATGATAATGACTTGTCAAGCTCAATATCATTAAGTATAATCATATGGGAAGGATATGCAATGTAATTCTGTAACTACTATTCTTTAACTCGTCAAGCTAACTTTGGTGGAAATGATAAGTGATAAGAAACCTAGTCAACCCTATATATATTCTCATAAGGACCAATGTTTCTTAGGCTCATCTTACCCTTCTTACTAAACCTCTACTACCTCAAATCTATCATTACAGTGCCTATGATCTTTTTAGCTCTTCTATCCAGTTTGAATTGCCATCATCCTATCTCAAATCAACTAAGCTTATTATATTATCTCCTAAATCATCTTTGGTATGAGGAAAACAGTTTTGCTAATGTTTCTCTAACACAACAGTGTTTGACACTTGCATCCATAAAATACCTCAATGGTTGTCATCCCTATATTAGCATGATAACTATTATTATATGAGAGCTCCACTAAATATAGACAATCCTCCCAACTACCTTATAATTCTAAAACACAAGGTTGTAGCATGTTCTCTAGTGTTTAAATCATCTTTTCAGTATACCTGTCTATATGTTGGTGAAAGACATTACTCATTTTATAAATTCCCCCAAAGTGTAAAAGAAATCTCAAATTTCTATCGGAGGCTATGTCGGTAGGTATACCATTTCTACTCACCACAAACCTCATATAAGCATCAAATAACTGATCCATACTCCAAGTCTTATTCATCATCACAAAAACTATAGATTTGGTCAATTGGTCAACAACCACCCCAATTGTATCACACCCACTATGATTCCTTCATATTTCTCTCATAAAATCCATAGAGATGGAGTCCTACTTCCACCTTAGAACATATAAAGGTTGGACCAACCTTGTAGGCCTTCAGCACTCTATCATGACCTTCTAATAGATCAACCACCTTGACACAAACTCCAATACTATTACTTTATAAGGTAACTGGTAGATCCACTTTAAGCCCTTGTACAACTTATCCATTATTCATTGGATAAATACACAGTACAATGACCCTTCTCTAAAATTATGTGCGTTAGATTAATGCTCCTCTACTGTATCCTCCAATGACCCTTGTAGTGAATTCTACCATCCTCATGAATCTGAATGCCCTCAGCTCAATTGTCTTATATCTTCTACCAAATCCTCCCTAGATTAACATCCCTAGGTTGTTTAACTTAGATCTCATCAAACATAGTGATGTAGGAGAATCTCTATTTTACTCTCCTAATTATGAAGAACAAGAATTAGCATACTTAGAGATGGTATCAATTGGTATTGAAGATCCTAATACTTCTAATGCTTTGATAAGTAACTCTTGTAGGTTTTATTTATGTTTGTAAGAAGATTAATCCATTAAAGATATTTGATGTACAAGATAATGACATTACAAGGATTATAAAGTTGCATGGAAGACAAGGCTACAAGCCCAAAGCTTGATTACATATTATTATTCAATGCAGTATACATACTTAGAGTTTTGTGTAGATTTGTTATTTTATTTTGTAGTTTCCAATATTTGTAATTTATCATTATAATCATATATATATATATATATATATATATATAGTATAAACTTGCATATAGTTAACCTTTGTTAATTAATGAGGATTAAACTAAGGTTTGCATGTGTGTGTGTGTGTGTGTTGGGTATTGTACTTTGAGAAGATTATGAATGAATGAATAAAATTAACATTTAGAGAGCTAACTCAAGACTCTTCTTCTTCTTGTCTTCTTTAAATGTGAGTTTATTAAGGAATAGCATATTATGCTATAGAGAAATATGTGATTTCTCTATTCAAGGGATTTAATCTTGGGAATACCACATTATCAAAGTCACCAAAGTCAACCTACACTAGTCACCACATATATTTTTTTGGGGAATTGCTTTGCAACTTATGACAACCAGATAAAGGATTTGCATCGTAAAATATTATTCATTTATGATCTTCCACATCACATAGTTAGCGTAGTAGTTAAAGCACTCATTCAATCCTCTAAATCATCGTATTACATTAAATTTATCCTCATCTCACCAAGCGCCTTAAGAAACCAATTACCCACCACACAAGAACTTAAGAAGTATGATGTATTCCTACTCAAAGATTATGTGACAACATTGGCCTTATTCTATAGTTCCTCACCAACTCTAGTCATCTACTTTTCCTCATATTCACTTTGTTCTGAGTGAGTATATAATTGAGGCTCTTATGTTCTATGAAGAATAAACATTACATCCCATACAGATAGTGCCTCCATATATTTAGTATGAAGATGACTTCATATAACTCCAAATCATACATCGAGTAGTTCTACTCATGTTGATTCAACTAGCGAGAAGCATAAGTCGCTACCTTACCATGGTGCATTAACACACAACCCAATCCTTGCTTTGATGCATCAGTATAGTGCTCAAACCATCTTATCCCAGTGGTTGAGTTCAAACCATTGATGTATTTAGGTGATTCTTCAACTCCTAAAATAAGTCCTCACTAAAATCTAGTAGTCTTCTTTAGAATGTTTGTCGAAGGACATGCTACCTTTGAGAAGTCTTGAACAAAGTGCCTGTAGTACTTGGCCATACCCAAGAAAATAAAAACCTTAGGAATGCTAATGGGTTCCTTCCACTCCATTACTGCCAAAATCCTCACTAGATCTACAATAAATCCTCTTTCTGAAACTATATTACTCAAAAATTGACCCCTAAAGCCAAAACTCACACTTAGAAAGTTTGACATATGACTTGTGTTATCTAAGGTGTGACAATATAGTGGAGATATTTAATTCATACCCCTCTATGCTCCTCTACACCTTGAGTTTGGCCTTTTGTCTAAGGGAATAGATGAGGGCCTCCCTTAGTTGTACACTAGTTGAGGCAAGTGTCCTCTATTGATGTTGCTACTGTGGTTGTGGATGGAAAGTTTACTAATATTCCTACTATCGTGGCACTAAATATCCCCTTTACTAAAATTGGCCACCTTGTGGTTAGAGATGACTCCTCTATTGTTGACACTCAAAATATTGATGGCATATCCTACCAAAAATTTGGCAATGAGCATGTATGCCCTCATAGTCTCATCTTATATTATCATTGCCACATCGTTGATTGACAAAACGTCTCTCAAATTTTGATGTCTGATAGATACACTAAATTAACTCCTCTACTAGAACTCTAGAGGTCCACTTCCTTAAAACTATATCCTGCATGTATAACCCTATGTATTTGGCTTCCTCTTACCAATTATGGAAGTATACTCTTGTACAATCACAACCACAACACACGCCTAGTTATACAACATGGTCAAGTCTTGAAAAACCACAACACCCATCATTCTCTAGATGTTGAAATACAACCCCTACTTAAATTGATATACCACAATTGAATCACTAACTACTATACCTAGATCAAATATCAATAAATCCTTAAATGAGAATTATATTTGCATGCTATCATACTCCCTTAGATCAACTGCATGAACTCCTTAAGTTTATCCTTCCTAAGACTCTTTAGATAAAACATTGAGTAGATCACCTTCTTAAAGTCCTCCTAGGCCTTTCGCGATCATATTTTTGCACGATGACCTACCCACCAAGTGTTTGCATCTCCCTAAAGATAAAATGCCAATATGCTTTCCTTCTGAATAGGTGGACAATCTTCTATCTCTTAGGCCCTGTCCATGTTCCAAATCTATCCTTCCATGATGAGCTTATTCTTATCACTAGTTTATATTAGGAGTTTATGTCTAGTAACACTCCAAAGCCAATCCTCTCTGATACCCTCCCTTAGGTAATGTGGAGGTGATGGTGGTAGATGAGGCTTAGGTGGGGTTGATAAATGATTGATGAACTCAATTAATGCCTTAAAAGTCTCCTACAATTGACTGACACAACCATTTAGGGCCATAGAAAGCTAGCTATAAGATACAAAATATGATATAAAAAATATTCTTAACCTACTTACACATATAGCACATAAGTACATTTAAAGGTCACCTAGACTACCAATTCTCAAATCCTTATAATTAATATGAGTTTTTGATGAATTGATTTTTTCAAAATATGTGAAATGTTGATAAAATCAAATAAAGGATCATTTAAAAATTTATTTAAAAAAAAAATTGAATACGGTAATTAAAACCAAAGCTCCAATACCAACTTTAACATTAAAAAAATTTAATACTAATTTTTATTTTATTTTAGTGGAACACTAATATCAAGACAAATAGGTGTTACTATAGTAATTGACATAAGTTAGACCTACTAAACCATCCTTAAGTTAATAATACAGTAAAACAATTAAGATTTAAAACATGATAGAAAGAGACTATGATAAATTTCATAAAAATATAAAAGAGTTCAGAGGTTAAATCCAAGTACAATATCAATATACTTTGAAATTTATCATATGGAACTAAGATTCCAAAAATATATTTGGGTAAAAGCTAACCACAGGATAACATGACTCTACGCCTAACCCTAAAGCATAATAATATGTCCTCCAAAATTAAAGCATCATAAGAAAAAAAGTCATCTAATGAGTCCTCATAACCTACAAAAAAACGCATCTAGGTTGTCTGTTTGTGGGAATGAACAACAACTATGAGAAGGATGGTCAATATGCTACATATGGAGTGAGGTAAGAAGGGATGAATATACAAATATATTAACATGTGATGGTACCAACTCATTTATTGATTTCAAGTCTTAAATTTACAAGGATATAATCAAGGCCCATAATCTTGTTTATGTTGAATTTGGGAACACTACTATTCTTAATCGATGGAATGATATCAATATTATGCAATCCAGGACACAAGGCTTTTTGAAATGCCCCAAAAAATTCTAATTTTATTATTTATTATTAAATAAGATTTTATTCTGAAAAATTAATTAAATAAGTTATTTTTATTAAAATAAAAGGGAATTAGTTAGGGAAAATTAAGGAGGAATTTAGAAGTATTTTAATTTGAAGAAATTTGGGTATTTTAGATAATTAAGGATTTTATTTTGGAAATTAATAAAATAATTTATTTTATTTAAAGTAATAAGGATAAAATAGTTTCAAATTCATATGAATTTTATAAATAATTTAATTAAAGAAAATTAGAGTGTTTTTCTAATTAAAAAGGAAATTATGGAAAATCTTTTAAAAGTCATAATTTAGCCTAAAAAGAGATTTAAATAATATTTTATTAGAATATTATTATTTTTAAATGTCCCAAAAATTTGAATTAATTTAAATATCCAACCTAATTATTTTTCTTTTCCTTTTTCCCTTTTTCCTTTTTTCTTTCTTTCTTTTTCTTTCTTTTTTTCTTTTTCTCCTTGTTGACTGGGCCAGCCCGGCAACCCAGTCCTTTCCTTTCTTCCTTCTGCGTCGTGGTCCAGCCTAGCGACCCGTCCTCCTTTTCTTTCCCGCGGTCCGTCTCCTTCTTTTCCTTTCTTTTCTTCGGCCCGACTTCAAAACGCTGCACTTCATTTATTTTTCCCACCGAAATGTCGCGTTCCATTTAAATTAAACCTTAGCCCACGCTGACCGGCCCGGTCGTTCTTTTTCTTTCTTTTCTTTTCCCGGCTGCTCGGTCTAGCTCCCCCCATCTTCTTCTTCTTTCTTCTGCCCCGCCGACCACCGACCTGCAACTCGCCACTATTGCCCTGGTTTTTCACCGGCGATCTCGCCCATTTTGACTGGTCGTTCTCCTTCCTCTCTCTTCCCCCCTAACTGTCCGTCCCTTCTCGCCCAACTAACCTCCTCTGTCCTTTCGATTTTTCCTCTTCTTTCCCTACGCAACCCCCTACCCTGAATTGCTGCCACCGGCCAAACAACGCCGCCGGTGACCATAACCCTACTTGCCCAACTCTCTAGCCGATCCACAGACCCTAACCTATCATTTACACTCTATAAATACCCCCATGATAACCTGTATCGAGCCTTTGATTTCATTACCCAGAATTTCACCCTTTTCACCGCTGACTCTTTAGACACCTCATTCGCCGCCTTCGGCCAACTTCGCCGCCATCCATGGCCACCAAAATCTTCCATGCACCTCTCTCTAGCTAACCAAACCATTCATCACCCTCGATTCTTTCTGCACAATCCTCCCCAACTGTGCGTACTTCCCTTCTCGACTAACCTGTTTTCTAGCCCCGCCACCCATTGCGCCGCACTTAGCTACCTCTTCCGCCGCTTCTGCCACTTCTTCTTCTAAAATGTTCTGCATATCGCCTTATACCTTCCCCTACCTCTCTTTTCCTCTTTCTCCCTCTCCTCCTCTCTCTTTCTTCTTCTCCTCCATTCGACCACCACCTGCCGCCGCCGTGTGCCGCCACCTCTGGCTGCACCGCCACCATCATTCTGTCCCTCTCCTTCTGGGAAACTCAAAACACCCCAACTCCCACCTTAATTCTCCCTATCTTTTTCCCAGCATGCAACTTTTACCCTTTTCTTTCCTTTTTCCGGCCACTGCCGCCACCTTTGTGCACCACCGCTAGTGCCGCCTATCCTCACCAGCCTAAGGTTGAACCCTAGACCCTCTTAACTCTTCTGCTTAGTTTTATAACCCTTAAATTATTTTATTTCAATTATTTGCATATAAACACTATTATTATTATAATTAACATTTATATTTTTAATATGTATTATTAATATTATTAATATTAATGTTGAGGGCTGAAGCCCTATTGTATTTTTAATTCGATTTTATTCTTATTCTTCTTATTATTTCTATTATTACTATTATTAATATTAATATGTTATTATTATTATAATTATTATTTTTATTATTACTATTTCGAATTACTATTATTATTATTTCATTATTAGTATTAAAATTACTTTACTATTAGTTTTTCTATTATAATAATAATAATAATAATTATTATTATTAAATTTGGTTATTTAATTTACAAATAATATTATTAGTATTATTTTGGTAAAGGGGCCAAAGCCCTTATTTCACTTTTTTTTAGTAATGCCTTTTTATTATTATTGTTACTATTTTTATTATTCTTGTTAATATTACTATTGATATTATTTTTGGTATTTGTGTCATTATTGTTTTATCAAAAGCATAGTCTTATATTAGGTTAGTGTTTAAAAGTATTTTTGATAGGAGGGATTCTAATTTTAGCTTTTCCCTCATAATAGGTGAGACCATTCAAAGCCCAAAGGAGGCGTAGGAGCGTGCTCCAAGACTGGTGTCATTTCAGGTAAGGGGTGCTAAGGCCTTTTGTGTGCTTATATGCATTATGTGATTCACATACTATGTATCCCATGTTTATCATTATTAATTATGTCATATGTGGTATGATGTGGAGTTGAAGTATGATTTCGTGTATTTGCATGGCATGTGTATTATTTATATATGATGATATGTGTTGCGACCCTGTAAGGCATGCATGTGAGGGTGTTGATGTGGTTTGTGTGGGAGAAAGGATGAAAAAGGAAGATGGGGAAAGAGGTTGATCGACGGAGGTGAGTTGACCTAATTATTTTAGTGATTCATGAGTGGCAAAATAAAATGGAGAATTTTAGGGTTTCGTGTGGGAGAATCTAATTTATGATTTTATGGTTTTGTATGGGAGACTATAATTTATGGTTTTATATGGGGGAGTCTAATTTATGGTTTTGTATGGGAGAATCTAATTTATGGTTTTGTGTGGGAGAATATAATTTATGTTTTGCTTGGGAGAAACTAATTTATGGTTTTATATGGGATAATCTAAGTTATGGTGTTGTATGGAAGAATCTAATTTAGGGTTTGGTAAGGATGAATCTTTAGTTGTGTATGGATTGAATTTAAGGTTTTGTATGGAGGAATCTAGGGTTTTAATTGTATGGAAGGATCTAGGGTTGCATGGTTGAATTTAGGGTTTCATGTGGGATTCTAGGGTTTTTGCATGTAAAAGTTCGAAGGTTTGCATGGGGAGGTTAATGTCTGCATGGGCATGAAATCTACATGTGGAAAGTTGATTTGGGATGTAAGGAAGGTAATGTAAGTGTTGTTTGGGTGTTTGAACACTTAGGATGGAAAATAGTTTATAGGACATTATAAGGGTATGGCGGAGACTGAATTAGGGTTGGAGTGACTAGCTATGGGTTGTTGTGATTAATTAGGGTTGGAGTGGATATTGTGGGTTGTTGTGATTAACTAAGGTTTGCAATGGCTAATTATGGTTGTTCTGGTTAAATAGGCTTTGGAGTGATTAACTATGGGTTGCTGTGGTTGATTAGGGTTTGGTGTGGCTGCTTAGGGTTTTTGTTGTATCATGTGTACTTGGTAATTAAAGTGTAATTATGAGGATGGTATTTATGAGTTGAGGTATGTGGGGTGTTAAAATGATTTGGGTTGTGTGAGGTGGAGTAAGATGGGCCATTGAGGTCTAAATTAGGGTTTTAGGATAAAATCCTAGAGTGAGATGTGGAGTGGATTTGGAGGATACGTGTTAAAGGAGTGGTTCATGCATGTCTAGGGTTAAATTATCCAAATGATATACTTAAGACATTAATCACGTAAAGTGGAAGATGTTGAGCTGGGCCCAAACCGATCCACCGGCATAATAGTGGCCAGGTACTACGGTAGCCTGGAGACCGATCCACCAGCTTAATAGTGGTAGGGTATGTTACCCTAGTTACCGATCCACTGGCTAAAATAGTGGCTAGGAGCCAGAGTGCCCTGGAGACCGATCCACCGGCAAAAAATAGCGGGGTTCTGGTACTCATATGGACTTGATAAAGAGCATGGTGTGAAAATATTTTGAGAAGGGATTAATGAAGTAATTAATCTAAACTATATTGGATCTTGGCATTTCCACCTGATCGTTCATTTGCCTTTATATTATTATGTTGGTGATTATGCCCTGCTATTATTCTACATGGATTATGTGCTTATGTGTTGGCCTTAGTACTCGGTTACCTTACTCAGTATGTAGCGTACCGATCACCCGTTTCATGGGTGCTGCTCATTCCCACGAGTAGTATGCCCTTCTGACTTTGTGTAGGTGGGCGAGACATCAGTCGGGGCTGAGTGTTAAGCATGTTTGACTCGAAGTTCGAGAAAGTTGTGGCCATATTTTAGTCTTTATGTGATTGTATTTCCTTTTGTTAATCTTTTATCGGTTGTAAGCTATTTCTCTTTTTATTTTGAATAAGAATTCCTTATGCGTACTCTGAATTTTATTTTACAACCGTTTAATGCTTATTTGGAAGTTGGATTGTATTGATTTATAATTGATTATTTCTTTTCTTTAGCCTTAGCACTTGGTACTGGAACGGTTGGAGAGAACCGGTTCGGTACTAAGTGTGGTGGTAACATTCCCATAATTCACAGGTTTTAAGTATTTCTATTGTAATTACTTCCGCTTAAACAAAAAAAAAGTAGTGAATTTTGGGGTGTTATACTTTTAGCCACTATTCTAGTTTGGTGGAATGGACATGTGCAATCAGTTTTAACTCACATGGTTTTTTAGTTTAAGCACTTAATATCTTAGCATCAATTCTGACATTTTTTATGATATAGTTCCAACTGAAATTAGGGACCCTATTATTCTCAACCGGTGGAGAAGTATCAATAATATACAATCCTATGGCATGAAGCTCATGCCCACCATTCTCACCTGATGGAATGGATAGGTTAACCTGGTTTTGACTTCTATTACACGTGTGATAATATTAAAAAATCATGGTCTAATTAAAATGTATTACACATGTAATAATAACACTACTACTAGGGTTACTATTTTTAATTTAAGCTATTTTCTTTTTTTATTAGACTTAGGTCACTCATAACTAATCTAACATTTCACACAACATACTTAGAACATTTTAAATCATTGGACAAAGTAAAATACCAAAGATTCTATTTTTAGCCCATGCTAACCAATATGGCCTTAAGGATGCTGACATAACTAAATTCCACCAAAACCCTATGTGTCAGATATCATTATTTTCCAATCCTAAATTTATTACATCATTATATATATTACTTTAGTCATTTCCTAGTTACCATAATTTATCAAATCTATATTGCAATACCACATAGTTATTAAAATCCCAATTTGGTCCTACAATTCTACAATCCTACAATTTAAAAATTACAAAATAAACCATGATCCTAGGTAGAATATTAAAGTATTTAAATAGTATAGAATCTTATAATCCTAGGATAGAATGCTATGATCCTATGATAGAATGTTACGTTCTTATGATTCCACATAATAACTATAATTTTATCAATTTATTTTTAAATCTATTTCCTATCTTATACCAACTATATTTTTCCCTTAATATTATAATTATCTAACCTATATTATTTATAGCATATATTAAAAATGATATGATACAAAGAATGTATGAATTAGCTACCATTAAAATAATGAAGTTGATTGTTATTGTAAAATACTGGTAAAAGAATTTGATCTCCATATAAATGGTAAAATGAATAATTAAAGTTTATAATATTTTTTAATTATTGAGTTATTTACAATTCAAAATTAATATTTTTATGGTTATGGTAGCTTCATAATATAAATAAGCTTTCATTTATGGTGTATACATGGTTTATAGAGTAATTTAACGCACGTGCTTATTGTCAAAACTTATTTTTTCCTTTTTTTATTATCTCAATTCATCAAAATTTTAAAAATAAAATATTTTTTTGGGTATTGATGTCTTAAATGATATAAAATATAGTTCTCTCATTGTTGCATTCATAACATCCACTTTGTTTATTCTTTGTATATTTTTCTTAAGGCTGATGATATTGTATATTTTGACCAAAATGAGTCATATGTTTCCTCTAACCATCATCTCATTGTAATTTTCACATTTCAATTGACAAAATTATTTCGAATGTTGTTACTTAATATAGTTCTTTATATGCAAAATTACTTTAATAATTTATGTACTTGTAAGCTGCTAGAACTCAATTAGTGACTATGTGAGAGTTTAAGAGTGTACTCTTATGTAATTTTAACTTAAAATATATTATTTTATAGCATATATGAATAAAAGTTTCATATTTTTATAGTTTCTATATAATATTACGACCATACGATATGATTTGATCTTGAGCCTCCAAATTGATTATAGGTAGAATATTGACTCTAGCAACATCATACTATCTTACTTAGGGTTATTAGGATAAGATTTATTGTAACAATATGGATTTATCATTTGAATCACTTCCCATCATATA
Source organism: Tamarix chinensis (assembly GCA_030549775.1). NCBI lineage: Eukaryota > Viridiplantae > Streptophyta > Magnoliopsida > Caryophyllales > Tamaricaceae > Tamarix > Tamarix chinensis. Next base: position 79,719,047 of record CM060176.1, on the reverse strand, counting down.
ATTACAAATATTCATATCATAATGCTAACAATATGACATTATCAACATAATCATAACAACATGATAAAACACACACCATCATATATAACGTTCATAAGAAATTCCTAACTATGACTTGTATACTTACCTAAAGACACCGATCTCTAAGAATGTATAAGCCTAACCTATATCCTCCAAGAACTGTGCAAAATATTCTTAAAGTTAAGGATAAAACACAATTAGAACTTAAGAATACAAACAAGGAAAAAATAAAGGAAAAGAGGTTGAAAATGGAGAAAAATCAAAATGTGCAAGTGTCAAATAGAATACGACATAACTTAATGCATCAAAAGGGGGAGAAATGGCACTTGATGTTGCATATAAGAAGGTATAAATGGAAATTCATTCCATTTATAGAGGTAATGACACCTGATACCATTGCTAGGGGCACAAATGAGGGTTAATATAGTTAAAAAAATTTGTATAGTTGGGTAAAAATGGTGATACTTGATATATAATATGGAGGAAAGTTGAGGTAAGGAGGAGGGAGTAATGGGAGAGGTTGTTGAGGGATTGAATTAGGTTAATAGAGATAGTAGAGTAGTGTATATAGAGAAAAGGTGGTGTTAATGGCTTAGAATTAGCAAAGAGGGTAAGATAGGCTTATTTCTACAGACACAATTAGGGCATATATTTTGGGGTAAAATTTTCATTGAAATAAATCCTTTTGGGATGTAGGAGGTGACGATGGTGGTTATAAAGGTAGGGTAGGTAGGTTTAGGTTGTAAGTATGACATAAGGAACTTGATTGGGGAAATAAGGAATAAGAAGAGGTGGAAGGAGGAGGAGGAGGATGATGAGGAAAAGAAGAAGGAGGAGAATGAGAATAAGGGAAAGAAGAAGGAGGATGAGGAGGAAAAGAAGAAGGAGGCGCAGGTGGAAGAGAAGAAAGAGGAGGAGGTGGAGAAAAAGGAGGAGGAGGTAGAGATGAAGGAGTAGGAAAAGAAGAAATAGGAGGAGAAGGAGGAGAAGAAGGAGGAAGATAAAAAAGAAGGAAAAGAATAATAGGGGGATGAGGAGGAAGAAGAATAATAAAGGAATGAAGTTTATGGTTAGTATTAGAGTTATGTTGAAATTAAAGATTAGGTAATTAGGGTAAAATTAATTATTAATTAATCGAGTTAGGTTAAAATATAAATCACTCAAAATAAAGATTAGGATTAGGTTTATATCTTAGGATTAGGGGATTAGGATAAGGTAAAATTTTCATTTTATGATTTAGGATTATGTTGGGATATTAATTACTTAGGATTTCTATTAGATAAAATTTAGGGTATTACAATAACCCTATCATATCTTAAATCTAAAGGTAACCAACTATTCAAATTCTTAATCTTTTTTACAAAGGACCTTGAGTTTTGTTTTCCATTATTGTGACTCTACTAACCCATTTTTTTATAAAGTTGTTGAATGAGAAGTTATGGTATTTATTAATATTTTATAGTGTTTATTTGGAACTATAATTAAATTTAAGGAAAAGTTGGATTTGAATAATTTTTAGAAATATAATCAAATGAGTTTTCAAGTAGACCAATTAATTGGTTCCATAAACCTATTGAATGGATCATCATTTAACAAAAATGGTTTTTCACGATTTAGCCAATCGATGGGTTGGTAGAATAGTCAACTGATAGGCTAAACTAATCGACTAGTTTGTCGAGCTTAGTACATTTTTCAAACTTAATTTTTCTTGGAAGCCTTCTTATACCAAAATGGAACCTTGATAATACCATTATAAGTAATTATTTAAATATTCTTAACCATTATTATTATGCATTTGGCCTGAGCTTCTTCCTCTAATTGATTTGAGGGTTCAATTTGGACAATTGAGGGAGGTAGAAACCTTTGCATTGTCTACCTCCATCTCTCTCCTCTATACATTCTAGAATCATTGATTTAGTTCCCAAAACTATCTTTGGTTAGCTAAGAGATTCCTTCCATGCTTATCGTTAATTTCTTATCTTGTGTTTGACATTTTTGAGTGAATTTGACCTACATTTTTCTAGAAATCATAATTTCAACTCTATAAGGGAGGTCAACCTATTTTTAACAAAATCCATTCATTATGCTCAAATTCAAATGATTAAGATTATGGTTTTTTGATATATTCCTAACCACATTTGTTCTTGTACTAATTTATTGACTATAAATATCCCTAATCACCTCTTCTACTCACTTTTCTTTCAGCCACCAAAATATTCTAACTCTCTAATATTGTGTTCTTTTATCTCCAATTTGAGCTTATTTATAGTTCCTTTTCACCTTTTGATCCTTTCTCTTGCTCTTTTTTGTTTATCTTTAAGCAAGAGAGGGTTAGATTTTGGAGGAAATTGGGTCTCTTTTTGCACAATTTTTCTCTGTCCTTCCTTTAGTTTGGTAAGTTAGTTTCTCTAATTCAAGTTCTAATTTATGAAATTATTCATTGAATTTTTCAAGCTTTAACTTATGTTTTCTTTAAGTTTTGGAAATTAAAAATCTTCTAGGCCTAGTTTTCATATTTATGGAAGAGTTTTTCTTACACTAAGTAAGTCATTCTTCTAAAATGTAACTTAGTTAAGCATATGTTGTGGTGAATTCTATAAATTCATGAATTTATAAGTTTACATTTAAATTTAGTTTCAGATCAATGCATGTTGATTAAATTATGAATTATAAGAAAAATGTATGATTTTAGGGAAATTAGGTTGATTTGATTAATTATAAAGCATGTATCAATTTATGAGCTAAAAAAGTATTGGTATGATGTTAGTTATGCTTTAGTTTTGATGTTATAGGAATTTCAAGGATGATTTGTAGGAAAAATGTCTGTTATGTGCTATATGAGGAAAAAATGATCTACAGGTTATGTAAAACCGATCGACTTGTCTTTATAAGAATTAACTTTTTGACCCAACCAATCGAACTAATCGACTGGTTCAATTAGATTGTGTGATTTTGATCTTTTGACTTGGATATTACTTAAGACCATGCCTAATGGTGCTAGATGATTATTTAACAAGTGAAATACCTCTATTGACATAAATGAACAACCTAATGGATGGATTAAATGAATCATAATTTATGGCACATTCAATGGGTGTTGTAAAGGTCTTAATGGATAAACCTAAATAAGTATTTAATGGCTTTAAAGGGGTAATGTAATCTAAACTTTGCCCCAAAATGGATTAGTCTAGGGGTTTTGGTTACTATTGAGTAAGTATTAATGGATCCCACACATGGTTAGGAAATGGTAATGGGTAAGATGGAGTAAGTTTTTGAATGTCTTCATTTCATATTTTATGGGCCTTGTGTGATCACGTAACATTGAGAGTAACATACTAATTACTTAAAGTGAAAGATGATCTAATTGTTTATAGGTTTGGGTTACCTAATCCTTAATTAACTATTAGGAATTAGTCTACCTTCAGGTATTTATTGGTGGCTTTGAGTGGGATCTTAGTAGATCCTTATACCTTACCTACTCTAAACATTGATACTAAAGGGTATAGTCACCTAGGTGGTTTTAGCTTTAGCCTAAACTTATTTCCTTTATTAGTTACTTGTCTTTAGCTAGATTTATATCCATTAGTAGTTACTTAGCTTCATCATAGACTTTTTTTTCCTTTGGTTTGTATAGAATTTCATGGTATGTGAGACCATAGGAGCACAATCCATTGCTCAATAACAACTAGGACAAGTATTGGTTTAATAATTTAAATGAGTAATTGGATATGAAGTTGGAATAAAAATATGAATTAATAGAAATATAAAATTAAAAGGAAAATAATGGTAAAAGAGATAATGGGTATAAATGACCTAATAAATTAGGGACGTGGAAATGGCCTATGGTGAAATTATGTGTATAGATAAATGAAGCTTTAATATTAGCTGGGCATTTGCTATGGTTTCAAGCATGATCAATTATATATGGTATGATCTTCTTATGCATGATATGACCATGACAGAGCATGTATCCTATTTATATGAAATATAAATGAAAATGTTAGTGTAACTTGCATATTATGCTAGAATCTTGTATGTCGATTACTCCATTGAGGAGGTAACTTGGCTTACTCAATACAAAGTGAACTGATGTGTATGTTTTCTCGATCACTTGCTCATTTCCATGAGTAGACGACCATATGTAAGTTTTTGAGGATACCTAGTAGTTGGCTAACCTTATTTGGGGCATGGGTTCTAAGAGCGTGGACATCAAGATACTTTTGAGTGGTTCTTGATGAACCTAAACTTAGGGCTTTGCCCTACTCTTGTTTCTGTAATTCGAGACCATACACTTTGACTTAATTTCCTCATTTTTTTGAACATTGTGGATTGATAAGGTCCTGTATTTATGTACTATGCTCTCTTTCAGTATTTGTATAATATATTATAGCACACTCTACATCAATTTTGGTTGTTCTATTTCTTAGCCTTGTATTTAACATGGGATGGGTGCTGACACCTATCTTATGTTAGGTGTGGTGGAAACACCCCATTTTTTATGTGTTTATTACTTTTACACTTCAGTAAGGTTTCAAAACACAAATTTTTAATAATGAAAAATGGGGGTGTTACAGGTTGGTATGGAATCTAGTTTAAAAATCTTATCTAATTTTAATTGTTTAAGTTATTACCACAGGTTTGTATCAGAGCTTTTTAAAAGTTTTTCTAGTAAGAAATTATTTTGATGGATACCACATGTTGTTTTTAAATGATTTCCCAATTCTTCAAGTACTCATGTGAAAGTAAATATTTTTTCAAACCTAAATTCCATGAGCGAGAGTGAGTTAGGGAATATGTTCTAGATAACCTTTCTATTAATTTGTTGTACTTGTCTTAGCACTTGATAATATATTGTTACTAAGTACTCCTAGTCTTTAGGAATCAATCACTACTAACTATGGTTACAAGCATATTGAGGAATTGATGGAAACCATTAGAGCTTACATGGATGGCTAGATTCAAGCACCACAACCACCATCGATTCTAGTAACTACACCAGTTTCAAAAGATTGGCTTAAGAGGGCTAGGCATCATCACCCACCAATCTTCAAGGGCTAAGATAATCCTAAAATTCTAGAGACATGGGTTAAAGAAATGGAAAAAAACTATCACCACATGTGGTTTCCCTATGGATAAGAAGGTTGATGTGACAGTATTCTACCTAAGAGGGATATCAGATGCATGGTGGAAGACCATCCAGCTAGGGGTGGAGAGCCTATTGGTTGGGGACCATTCCTTGAGGTGCTTCATGTCTGTTTCTATCACATTCATCTCTGTATGAAGAAGTATAATGAGTTTATGGCCCTTTAGAAGGCAGTCATGTCGATAGAAGAATGCTACATAATATTCATGAACTTGGTTGAGTTTTCTCTTGAGGTAAAGGCTAATGAGGTAATGTAGATATACTGTTTCAAGATAGGCCTGGGGATTAGTGTAACACCCCCAAATTTACTACTGAAAAATTTCGTTTAAGACAAAGGTTTTAGTGGAAGCGAAAGAATTAAAACCATAAACTTGGGGGTATTACCGCCACACTTAGTACCAGACCAGTTCACTCCTACTGTTCCGATACTAAGTGCTAAGGCTAAACTAAACAATCATTAAGTAAGAGTCATCAAAACATAGGTCCATAGTTAACATAGACCATTCACGAAAACCACGAGTCAACAACCGTTAAAATATCTTTTAGGAATACAACTTAGAGTACGGTTTTGAAACAAGAAGCGTAGTACAAAATATAGCCAATAAAACAGATCCCAAGGGACCAATATCCGGATCGCCTACTCACTCAAGCCAAGCCTTCCACCCCACAATTTGTAACCGATCAAACCTGCATAGGAGGTCTGCTCCCCACCATTGGTGGATCATCATAGGACCCATTCAATCAAGGTAGTATCAGTACGGGTCCAATACTGAGTAAGGGCGCTGGTGCGCTAAGGCCAAGCATACAATCATACCACATAGCACACATTGCACGATCATATAGACAACAAGCGATAACACACAAGATAAGGCTTGAGTACTTTTCGGTGACTTATTCTTTATCCTCGTTAATAATATGTCCATTTCACACATATTCTTTAATAATCCATGTAAGCGTGGGAGCCCCACTATTATAGCCGGTGGACCGGAAATCAACACTCAGGGTAGAACGCCTCTGACCACTATTATAGCCGGTGGACCGGAATCAACACCCAGGGCAGATCACCACTGGCCACTATTCTAACCGGTGGACCGGACTGGCCACGACTTACAGGTGTTCCACTGTAAGTACTTAGTATTTTTCCATGGGTTACTTCATTCACATTCATTCAAAGAATTCTTCATTAATCCATGTGAGCGCGGGAGCCCCACTATTACAGCCGGTGGACCGGAAATAAACACACAGGGCAGAACGCCTCTGACCACTATTATAGCCGGTGGACCGGAATCAACACCCAGAGCAGATCGCCACTGGCCACTATTCTCACCGCTGGACCGGACTGGGTCGGGCTCATCAGTCTTTTGATTTATGTAATTAATGTCTTATTCGTGTCTTATTGAATCACACAACACCCCTGACATGCATAAATCATTCTCTTTATACTGTACTCATCACAACTAATAAAATCTCACATACATAACTACCCTTCAATCAATAGATACACATGATAACACCGAACAACTCTAAGCAGCCATAACCAACCCTAGTTGTCCACACCAACCGTGGTTAGCCACTCTTATCCCTATATTACCATAACCACCATACTTAGCCATCCCAAACCTTAATTGTCCTCAATAATCACGATTAGTTACTCGAACCCTACTTAATCACAACACCCCAGAGTTAATCACTCCAAACCCTAATCCCATACAATCGTTAACTCCCATGCAAAACCCTAACTCCACCACGCAACCCTAAGACCACCATACCAACATTAATACCACCATGCAAACCATAACACCACCAAGAAAACCCTAATATCACCATATGCCATTAATACCACTATGCAATCATTAATACCACCATACAAACCATAACACCACCAAGAAAACCCTAATACCACCATATGCCATTAATACCACCATACAAACCATAACACCACCATGCAAACCCTAATACCACCATAAGCCATTAATACCACCATACGAATGTTTATACCACCATACAAACCCTAATACCACCATAAGCCATTAATACCACTATGCAATCATCAATACCCCCATACGAACCCTAATACCACCATACAACATTAATACCACCATACAACATTAATACCCCCATAAAAATCATAAATACCACCATACAACATTAATACCTCCATAAAATCACAATTACCACCATACAAACCCTAATACCACCATAAGCCATCAATACCACTATGAAATCATTAATACCACCATACAACATTAATACCCCCATAAAAATCACAAATACCACCATACAACATTAATACCTCCATAAAATCACAATTACCACCATACAAACCCGAATACCACCATAAGCCATTAATACCACTATGCAATCATTAGTACCACCATACGAACGTTTATGCCACCATACAAACCATAATCCCACTATACAAACTTCAAGACTCCCATGATGATTCCCAACTCATATTACCATTTATCTTAACATGCATGTCCTAGTGGGCCATAACAAGTCACATCATCAACATCAACATCAAACATGGAACATGTCATACACGTATAGTATAAGGCACACACAACATACCTCATAATCCATGCTGCGCTACAAAATAGGTTATTCATAACACATGCATAATACACATCCACATGGCATGCTCATCATTCATCAACACATTATATTACACATAGCACAAGGCCATAGCTTTGTCCTTACCTAAGGCGACGCCGGGCTTGGGGCACGCTCCTCTAACTCCTTAGGGCTTTGGTCGGGGTTACCTATAAAAGGGGAAAATGCTAAGTATTAGTTTCCCTTATAATCAATCCTCATTCTAGTTTAAGGTTAGGGTTTTTATTACTAAAAAGGGTTTTATACAAAAACTAGGGTTTTTACCTTAGAATTAGTATACTAAATATTAGTAGTCAAAATATGTTTATTTTTAATACCTATTGTTACACTTATATTATTAGACCCGTTAGCCCTATTCTTATAATAATAATGTTCATGCTAACTATAGAAAAATAGTGATAATAATAATAATAATAAAACTAATACTATTGACACTAATGTTTATAGTGAGAGAAACCCTAGCATTTTTAAGGCTAAGTCTACTAATGGTGTCATATTCGAAATAATATTATTATAAGGTCACAATATTACAAGTAACTATTCCTAAGGGTGATAATGATAATAGTTGTATATTCTTGAATAATAAAAGGGTTCAAATGCTTTTGATTACAACAATAAGGTAGTGATAGTATTAATAATAGTAATAGTTAATAATAGTGTTATAGTAATGAGGTTAGGGTTAATGATAAATGGTATGGTAATAAGGTTCAAGTACTCTTCTTAGTTAACAACCAAATGATATTTACTAGCTTGAGTTAAGTAACATGGGTAAGACAAGGTAGTATTATTATTAACAATGGTGACAATGTGTTAAGTATAATAATAATAACAATAACAATAATAATAATAGTAATAATAATAATACTAATAATAGTAAAATAATAATAATAATAATAATAATAACAATAGTAAAACCAAGTAAGGTTAAGCAATAATAATAATAACAATAGTAAGGATAATAGAAATAATAATAATAAAAATGTTAATACTAATAATTATAAAAATAAGACCAAAGTTAAGTATAATATAGGTTAGGGTTTAAAAGGGATGTTAGTATTAGTAAGAAAATAAGAACATTAATAATAAAGACAATAATAATGGTAATAATGATAATAATAATAAAAATAATAATAGTAATAACAATAATAAAAGTAATAATAATAATGATAATAACAATAATAATAATAATAAGTATATTAGTATTAATATTAGTAGAAAATAGTAGCAGCTATATAAAAAGGGGGGTTAGGGTTTGGATGGGTGGAGAACCACCTAGGGTTGGTGGTGGTCCGGCGGCGGCGCGTGGGGGCGACGGCGGCGGCGGTGGAGGAGGAGAAGAGGGGGAAAGATGGAGGTGGTGGTTAGATGGGGGAAAGGAAAGGAAAGTTAAGTGTGGGGGAGGAGACAGCAGGGAGAGGGGAGTGGAATGAGGGTGGTGGCGTGAGAAAGGAGGCGGCGCGCGATGGTGGACGCGGCGACCGAAGGTGGAAGAAGGTGGTGGGAGATGGTGGAGGCTGGTGGAGAAGGAGGTAGGGGGTAAGGATGGTATGGGTAGGTAGGGGAGGACCTGCCGGTTATTTTGGGAGGTGGCAGGGTGGCTGGTAGCGGCGGAGGAGGCGGCAGAAGGTGGCGCAAGGCGGCGACAGGCTGGAAGGGGCTTCTCGGGGTGGCAATTTTGCACGGCCTGGGGTGGCTCGTGCAAGGCGAATCGAGGGCTGAGGAGGGCTTGGTTAGGTGGAGGGTGGTGCAAGGTGGGTTTCTGGGCGGCGCTCGACCGATGGCGTTAGGGGAGGGCGGCGGTCGACGCGTCTGATGGGGCGACGGCGAGAGGGAGCAAACCTAGGGTTTCGGGGTTCCAAATCCCGAATCTAGGTGATCAATGGGGGTATTTATAGGCAGGGTGGTCGGGCAAGGCCAAGGGGAAGAAGACAAGGGGGTACGGGCGCCAGGATGGCCGGCAGGCGGCAGGCGGTTGCAGGAGAGAAAAAAAGGAAGGGTTGCAGGCTGCTTAGGAGGGAGGACAATGCTGGTTGGGGCCAAAACGGGGAAAGAAAACGACAGGAGAGAGAGAGAGAGAGAGGCAGGCTCGCCGGTGTCGGGGCAGCGCTGGCAGTGCAGGCATGCGTCGCTGCTGCCATCTGCACGAGGAAGAAGAAGGGGGAAGAAAAGGGGGTGGACCGACGGTCCAGGGGAAAGGAAAAGGGAGGGGGAACCGGCCGGTTTGGCGGCGGTTATTTCCCCTATTAATGAAACGCGGTGTTTTGTGGAAAGTTTTGGGCAAAACGCAACGTCCTCGTCGGTCTGGCAACGGTCACCTTTTTTCCTTATTGTGACGCGGTGTTTTGATGACTATAGAGATGAAACGTAGCGTTTGGTTTCACGGCGGCTGGGCTCGCTGGGCCGCGGGCGAGAAGAAGGAAGGAGAGGCAGGGAATTCGGGCCGCACGTAGAGAGAGGGGAGGCGAGGGGTCTAGGCTGCGCAGGCCGGCCTAGTCGGGGGGAGAGAAAGAAAGAAAAAAAAAAGAAAGAGGAGGGAGAAAAAGGAAGAAAAGGGAAAATAAGGAAATAAATAGGATGGAAAAATAATTAAAATAACTTATGGGGAAATTGGGGTATTTTTGGGTTATTTAGAATATTAATATTTATAAAATATTAAATAAATTCCTTTTTGCTTATTTTAGACTATTTTAGATAAATTCCCTTAACCTCCATGCTAATTAGGAAAAATACCCAAATTTTCTTCCAATTAAATTCTTTATTATTTTCCTCTTAATCTACCTTAATTAACTCTCTACATTTTAATAAATTAATTTATATAATTAATTTTCCTAAAAATTCCTTATTTGGCCATAATTTCGGAAATTAGGATTTTGGGATATTACAATTAGATACCAAGAACTATTAGCTAGGGGATCTCTTCTATATATGGTGGGAGTGTATGAGCAAGATTTGGATTCTTCTTTAGTTATCTAAGCCTAGAGTGCTTAGCTAGGGAGTAAGAGGAAGTTCAAGGGTCATCAATGTCTTAATGATAGGAAAAAGGCCTACTCTAGAGGTATCAAACCTCATAGATATGGAAGGATTATGGGGTTATTACCCCATATTAGATGTTAGTCCAAGGGATATTCCGAGAAGAGCTATTACCATTGTAAGCATTATGGTGTAGATCACCCGATAGTAGAATATGGAGACAATAAGGTAACCTACCATGCGTGCGATATGGTTGAATATAGAGCCTATGATTGCTATGTCGGAAGTGGTAATGTTTAGAGAGGCCAGACTCTAGCTTAGAGCACCAAATCCATTCTACAGCCATAACCACATATTTTGAGGGTCCCTTCATCAATAGCTAGTGCAGTTAGTTGAGCTAGCTTATCCAATAGTTAAAATCCTCTCACCTTTCAATAAAGTAAGTGATCAGCAAGATTCGTGGGAGTTTCTTCAGGAGGATGCTTAAATGTGATTAGCCAGTTAAAGGCAAAGCATCAGGTTAGTGTGGTAATTGCTATAATTATTGTCTCAATTTTTCCAACATACATATTGTTTGATTCTAGTGCATCACATTCTTTTTTGTCATCTTCATTCATAACTAGAGTTGGCTTGTCTCCTTCTAGTAGCATTTCCACTTCTGTTAGCCTTTGAGGAATAGACTTGCATGCTTGATGTTCTATAAAGGGGTGATGTTGATATTTGGAGGAGCAGAGTTTCCCTTAGAACTCATGGAGCTTAAATTGTGTGACTTCGATGTAATTTTTAGAATAGACATGTTAGGGAAGTGCCAAGTGATGATAAATTATGCCCATGAACGTGTGCTTCTATGCAGACCAAAGGGTGTTAGGGTTTTGAATAAGCTCTTCTATAAAGGTAATGTTGGTAATTGTAATGAGCAACCTTAGTTGCAAGGGATATCCACTCTTCTTGTGCACTATTTGAGATACTGAGGTACTTGAAACACTGTTAGAGCAAAATCACAATGATCTATGAATACTTTGATGTATTCCTTGAGGAGATCCTAGGAATTCCACCTAACTAGGATGCCATGTCTATTGTGGATTATTTTTAGGAATGAAAGAGATATCTAAAAATCTATTCCATATGACACCTACAAAGTTGAAAGATCTCAAGACTTAGTTAGAGGAGTTGTCGGGGGAAGTGCTACATCTAACCAACTATATCTATATAGGGAGTGCCAATCCTATTTGTAAAGAAAAAGGATGGGAGCCTAGGATTGTGCATTGATTATCGAGGATTGAAGCAGGTTATGGAAAAGAATCATAACTTGATGTTAAGGATCAATGACTTGTTTGGCCTCCTCAATTTAGCCAAGGTATTCTAGAAAATTGATCTTCGGTTAGGTCACCTCCAATTGAGGATAATAAAGCAAGACATCCCCAAGACTAATTTTCTAATAAGATATAGCCACTATGAGTTCAATGTGGTACCTATGGGACTCACTAATGCATCAAAAACATTTATGTCCCTCACGAATAAGTTTTTTTATTGTTCTTGGATTAGTTTTATATGGTGTTCATCAAGGGCATTCTCATCTACTATAGCAATTAATAAAGGCACAAACAACATCTAAGGTAGACTTTAGCATTGTTAAGGTAAAACCAGTTGTATGCAAAACTTTCAAAGTTTGAATTTTGGCTAGAACAAGTGGCTTTTCGTTGACATATAATATCTAAGAATAGGATAGAAGTGGATCCTTCCAAGGTTTGAGTAGTTTTTGAATGGCTAGCACTATTTTTTATCAAGGAGGTACGATAGTTTTTTTAGATTGGGCTGTTACTACCAGCTTTGTCATAGATTTCTCTAAGATAGGTCATCTGTTAACTAACTTGTTAACGAAGGTAACACGAATCTAGTGGGATGAGAAGTGCGGTGAATCTTTTAAAGAATTGAAGTAACGTTTGACTACATTCCAAGTACTCACGTCACTAAGTGGATCTAATGGTTTTGAAGTATACAATGATGCTTCCAAGCTCGAACTAGGTAGCATGCTAATGTAACATAGGAAAATAGTGGTGTATGCTTCTCAATAATAGAAATAACATGAAAAAAACTAACGAACACATGATTTAAAGCTTGTTATATGAGTGTTTTCTCTTAAATTTTTAGGCACTATTTGTATTTGGTTCAATGTAAGTTCTCTACCAACCATACGAGTATCAAGTACATCTTCACACATTAGGAGTTGAATTTTAGATGACGTCAATGGTTTGAGTTGGTTAAGGATTATAAAATAGAATTAACCTACCATGAGGGTAGGGATAATGTTCTAGCAGATGTGTTTAGCGAGAAGATGTCATATTCCTTGGCCACAATTATATTATCAAATCATCTATGTTTAGAGTTTAGGATGATGGAAATCCAGATGATCATTGTTGATAGTCTAGAGACAAGGATTAGTGAACTCACCATCACACATTCAATCTCTGAGGAAATTTGAACTAATCAACTTGGGGATGTTAAACTCAAAAGGATCAAGCAAGGTATTAAAGAATATAGATCGAGCTAAAGGGTTTCAACTCTATGATGATGGTAGTGTTAGGTACTGTGGTAGGTGGTGCATATTATAGGGATGTGTCGATATTAAGAAGAAAATTCTAGAGGATGGAAATTATACTCCTTATTCTATCTATCTTAGAGGAGATAAGTTGTATAAGGATTTGAAGAAGCTATATTGGTAGCCCTATATTAAGTTGGAAGTGGTAGAGTTTGTTGTCCGATGTTTGACTTACCAGAAGGTTAAGATTAAGTACAAGAGGCTAGCAATACAACAAATGAAAGTTATAGAAGGAAAATGGGACAACATATCGATGGACTTACTAGTGGGTCTTTCGAGGACCAATAATTGTTTTGATTCTATCTAGGTTGTTGTGGATTTCCTAACTAAGTTGGCAATATCCATACCTATGAGGACAACATGGATTATGGAGTAGCTAGCCAATGCTTATATGAAGCATATGTATAATTGCATGGGATCCCTAGAGACATAGTGTCACACTAAGAATCTAGATTCTTATCACAATTCTGGAAAAAGTTACAAGCTGATTTTGGGAGTTAGTTGAAGATGAATACTACTCTTCACCCATCCATGGATAATCAGATGGAGAGGACCATTCAGACCTTAGAGGACATGCCTCAAGCATGTGTGTTATATTTTGGGGGTAGTTGGGAGGACCATTAGGATTTCACTCTCCTAAAAAACCATTAACAAGCTAATATCAAGATGACACCTTTTGAATCCTTGTATAAGAGGAAGTGTTATAGTCCCTTATATTGGAATGATATTAGTCAAATGATAGTATTGGGACTAGAGATGATTAGGGAAGCGATAAGGTATATTAGACTACTTCAGGATCATATGAGAGTAATCCAGTATCAATAGAAGAGACTTGAAAAGACAAACTGAGCATTATGAGGTAAGTGGTAGAGCCCTTTTGAGGGTCTCTCCCACTAAGGGAGTCATGAGCTTTAGTAGAAAGGGTAGGCAGAGTCCAAGGTATATTGGATTGTGTTGGTGAAGTTGCTTATTGTAACACCCCAAAATTCACTAAATTTTTTTTTTTCTTAAAAGCGGAAGCAATTAAATTAGAAGCACTGAAAACCTGTGAATTCTAGAAATGTTACCGCCACACTTAGTACCAGACCGGTTCTCTCCGACCGTTCCAGTACCAAGTGCTAAGGCTAAGAGAAGAAATAATCAATACAATCCAATTTCCAAATAAGCATTAAACGGTTGTAAAACAAAATCAGAGTACGCATCAAGAAATGTAATTCATTTCCAAAAGAGAATTAAACTTACAACCGATAAAAGGTTCATTAAAATACTCAATCGAGTAATGAATCAGAAAATGGTAAATACTATACCAAAGAAATAACAAAAGGAATGAAATCGCGTAAAGAATGAATACGGCCACAACACTCTCAAACTTCGAGCCAAACACGCTCAACACTCAGCCCCAACTGATATCTCGCCCACATGCACAAATTCAGAAGGCATACTACTCGTGGGAATGAGCAACACCCATAAAAAGGGTGATCAGTACGCTACGTACTGAGTAAGGTAACCAAGTACTAAGGCCGACACATAAGCACATAATCCATGCATAAGAATAAAAGATCATAAACATGATAACATAATTCATGTGATCATCCAAGTAAAAGTATAAAGGCCCATATGTATATAATCCGACTCAATTACTTAGTTTATCTCTTATCAGGAATCATGTCACACCATACTTTTATTCAAGTCCATACGATTATGGGAACCCCACTATTTTTGCCGGTGGATCGGTCGCGAGGGAAACGTTCCCTGCCACTATTTTAGCCGGTGGATCGGTTGCGAGGGTAACATACCCTGCCACTATTATAGCCGGTGGATCGGTCTGGCCCCTTCTCGTACGGTGTTCCACTTTAAGTGATTAGTGTCTTCCCATATCTTTCAACATATAACGTTTTGTTTTGTTGAGCTCGGGATCCCCCACTATTATAGCCGGTGAATCGGTCGCGAGGGAAACGTTCCCTGCCACTATTTTAGCCGGTGGATCGGTCGCGAGGGAAAACATTCCTTGCCACTATTATGCCGGTGGATCGGTCTGGGCCCGTCTCAACATCTTCCACTTTACGTGATTAATGTATTAAGTATCTTATTCAAAGGCTTTCATCATGCACATGCATGAATCATAAATCATAAATTCCATATTCATCATCATACTTTATTCACCAATTACACACGTGCTACCACCAAACCCTAGACATGCATAGATCGCTCCCTTCACAATTATCCTCCAATTCTACTTCACATCTCACTCTAGGGTTTTATCCCAAAACCCTAATTTAGTCTCCTTCGTACCCTTAATTTGCTCCACATGCTATTTTTCATCCCAAGTGCTCAAACACCCAAACAACACTTACATTACCTTCCTTACATCCCAAATTAACTTTCCACACATAAATTTCATACCCATGCAGACATTAATCTCCCCATACTAACCTTCGAACCTTTTTCATGCAAACCCTAAAATTCCATGTGAAACCCTAATTTCAACCATGCAAACATTGACCATTATGTAAAACCCAAAACCTCATCATACAAAACCCTAAATTCAATCCACATAACCCAAAGATTCATTCATACCAAACCTTAGATTCAAACCATATACATCCCAAAGATTCATTCACACAAAACCCTAAATTCAATCCATACCAACACAAGGATTCAAATCATATAAAACCCAAAGATTTTTCCACATAATACCATTGATTAGATTCTCCCCTTTCATAACCACAAATTATATTCTCCCATACAAGACTATAAGTTAGATTTTGCCACATAAGATCATAAATTGGAATCTCCCAAGCAAAACCATAATTTGGATTAATTGGATTCCCCAAAACAAATCATAAATTAGATTCTCCCAATCAAATCATAAATTAGGTTCTCCCATATAATGTCATAAATTACATTCTCCCCAAATAACGTCTTACATTAGATTCTCCCTAACAAACCATAAATTCAATTCCCCCATATAACATCATAAATTATATTGTCTCCCACAAAACCATAAGTTAAACTTCCCCATATAAAACCATAAATTATATTCTCCATACCAAAACCTCAAAAATCATAAATCAGATTCTCACACACGAAACCCTAAAATTCTCCATTTTATTCCTTTACTCATGAATCAATGGAATACTTAGGTCAACTCACATCCCTTACTCAACTTCTTTCTCCATCCTCCTTTTTCATCCTTTCTCCCACATAAAAATCATATCAACATCCTCACATGCATGTCTTATAGGGTCATACACAAATAATACACATGCCATACAAAAACATACTTCAACTCCATGTCATAGCATATACGGCATAATTAATAATCATAAACATAGAATGCATAGCATATGAATCACACAATGCACATTAGCACATAAAAGGCCTTAGCACCCCTTACCTGAAACGACACCGGTCTTGGAGCACGTTCCTACGCCTCCTTAGGGCTTTGACCAAATAATAACATATTAATAAAATAACCTTAACAAAATTCTAACTTTGCTAAAGACATAAAAATAATAGAGATATTATAAACCTCGGTAATGTAGGGTTAAAGACTTTACCCTAATAATAATAATGATACTAATATAATAATAATATCAAGGATAATAAAACTAATATCAATGAGAATATAAATAATAATAATAATAATAATAATAATAATAATAATAATAATAATAATAATAATAATAATAATAATAATAATAAGCTTTAAAATTTAAAGTGGGGTTTCGACCCTACTTATAACTAATGACTTACCACTTATTTAATATAAATAATAAAATTACTAACATATATAATAATATTAAAATAATAAAGATACTGATAATATTATCATCAATAGTTATAAGAACAATAGAAACAATAATACTAAAATAAATAAGTGCGAATGTTAATACAAAATTAAGGCCTAAGATTTTCCAGAATAATTAATAAAATGATAATAATAATTATTCTAATAATTATAATAATAATAATAATAATAATAATAATAATAATAATAATAATAATAATCCCATAATAATTCAATTAATAACTTAAAATTCGAAACTAACAATAATATTGTTTTAATACCACTCTCCACCCTGCAATTACAATTCAGAATAAAATTTCTCATCAAATAATAATAAAACATATTAAGAATATAAATATTAAGAATAATAATAATGGTAATTATATGCAAATAATTGAAATAAATTAAATCAAGGCTTATAATAATATGGAAAATGGTTGAGAGGGTCTAGGGTTCAACCTTAAGCTGGTGGGGATAGGTGGCACCGGCGGTGGTTCACGGCGGTGGCGGCGGTGGCCGGAAAAATAGAAGAACAAAGAGAAAGATGGATGTTGGGAAAAAGATAGGGAGAATTGAGGTGGTATAAGAGGTGTTTATTGTTTCCCAGGAGGAGAGGGACAAAATGATGGTGGTCGTGCAGCCAAAGGTGGCGACGCACGGCGGTGGAAGGCGGTTTAAGGCTTCGGGGCCAAAATTCCGGCGAGAATGAGCATCCAACTTGGCACGGCTATGGAGGCTCGTGCAAGAAGAATCGAGAGGTTAGAATGGTTTAGTTAATTATAGGACGTTGCAGGGAATAATTTGGCATGCGGCGGTGGCGTTGAAGTTTGCTATCGGCGGAGGAAACGGCGTCTAAAGTCTCGGTGATCGGCAGCTCGGGCTTAGGGTTTCGGGAAAGAAAAATTCTAAAAACTCCTATAACAAGGCTTTTTATAGATGTTGGAATGGATAAAGAGGAGCTGGAGGTCGACATGGAAGTTTTAAATGCAATAATTTGGGTGGCCGGTGGCAGAAAACTGTCGGGCCATCGTTTGGTTTGCTCGAAATTTCGAGAGGTTAGGGAGGAGAAACGGCCGAGAGTTAACGTCAAATAATTATATGAAGTTATTTCTGGAGTTAAGAGGAAGACAATGAGACAAGAAACGGCCGGTATTATTCACCGTAGCCGGAGAAGCCATTAATGAGGTCGAAAGGTGCAGCAGCGTCGACGAAGGAGGATGGAGGAAGAAGGAAGAAGAGAGGGAGGAGGTCGGGTCGGCCGGGAAAGAAAAGAAAAAGGAAGAACCGGGCCGGTCGGGCGCGACGAGGTAAGGTTTTAAATGAAACGACGAGCTTCGGAGGAAACGGAGCCAAAACTCAACGTTGGAAGGGCGACGAAGGGCGCCGCGCGGGCTGGGCCGTGCCGAAGAAGAAGAAGAAAAGAAAAAGGGGAACAGGGGTAGAAGAAGAGGAAAAAGAAAAAGAAAAGGAAAAAGGAAGAAAGAAAAAGAAAAAGGGAAAAAGGAAAGGAGAAATAAAATAGGTTAGGCCCAATTAAATTAATCTAAATATTTAGGATATTTAAAAATAATAATATTTAAATCCCTTTTTAGGCTAAATTAGGATATTAAAAATATTATCCATAAATTCCATTTTAATTAGCAAAACACCCTAATTTTCTTCCATTAATTTATTTATAAAATTAACATAAATTTGAAACTATTTTCTCCTCATTATTTTAAATAAAATAATTTATTTAGTTAATTTCTAAAATACAAATCCTTAATTAGCTAAAATACCCAATTTCTCTTAATTAACATACTTATAAATTTATTCTTGATTTTCCCTAATTAATTTCCTTTTATTTTAATCAAAATAATTTATTTAATTAATCTTTACGATAAAACCTCATTTAAATATAACATTTAAGATTAGAATTTTTCAGGGCATTTCACTTATCTTTTAGCCCTATAGATGGAATTATCATGTGTGCACAATGTCTTTCACAAGTCCTAGTTGAGGAAGTATGAAGCGAATCCTTCACATGTAATCCGACCAAAGTTCTTAAAGCTTGATGAGTTTCTAACTTACAACGAATAACTAGTAAGTATCCTAGACACAGATACCCTAGTTTTTCTCCTATTGTGACGTCTATTGTCTACTTTTTTTTGTTAGGGGGGTAGAACCCTTTTTCCTTATTGAATGTAAAATGTGAATTTTTGTGTAATACATATTGTTCCATGACATTAGTTAGGAGGCTTTAGGGACACAACTTCTTTAAGGGGGTAGTGGTGTAATACCTCATATTTGTATAAAGTTGTTGAAAGAGATGTTATGGTATTTATTAAGATTTGATAATGTTTGATTTTTTATTTGGAACTATAATTGACTTTGAGGAAAATTTAAATTTGAATAAGTTTTAGAAATAGAAAAAATGATATTTCAGGCATACCGATTGATTAGTTCCATGAACTGATTGACTAGTTCATCAATTTATCTAAATGGTTTTTCTCAACTAAACCAATCTATTGATATGGGTAAATAATTAAGTGGTTTGTAGAATAGTCAATTGGTAGGTCAGACCAATATACTGGTTTGTTGAGCTGAGTACATTTTCAAAACTAAAATCTATTTAGGAGGCCTTCTTATACTATAATGGAACCTTGATAATCCCATTATAAGTTGTTCTTTCAAGATTCTTAATTTTTCTTATCATGCATCTGGCACAAGCTTCTACCTCAAACTAATTCGAGGGTTGGAATTAAATAATTGAGGGGGAGAGTAACCTCGGCTTTATCTTCTTCCATGTCTCTTCTCTACACGCTCTAAAATTATTGATGTGATTTCCAGACCCATCTTTGGTTAGCTAGGAGATTCCTTCTATGCCTATCATTTCTTTCCTCTCTTGTGTTTAACATTTCTAGGTGAATTTGACCTACATTCTTTTTATAAATCACCATTTTAGCTCTACAAGGGAGGTCGGCCTATCTCACTAGTTTTTCTAATTATTTATTAGAGAAATTAATTAATAAAGTATAGAGAATTAATTTAAATAAAAAATATTCATTCTCACTCCTATCACTATAGATGAAGTGAAAGAAATAGTTTTTTTCCCATTAATGGAGATAAAGCCCTATGGTCCAAGGGCTACATTGCAAAGTTTTATCAAGCTAATTGGAGTATCATTGGAGATGTATATTTCAAGCAATGAGAACTTTCTATGTAGTAGGTAAACTCCGACTATGCTAAATATTGTTACTTTTTTGGTTAATAACAAAGATACCTAATGCCACTAAACCAAGGTACTTCCCCCCCCCCAAATGTGTGTTGCAATACCTTAGACAAAATCATTTTAAAATCCTAATGAACATACTTGAAAGTATCATCCCCACTAGAATTGGCTATTCCTAATAGGATTTTGTCAATAGTAGGGCATTGCACATAATATCCTCAAGGTGGTTGAGTTTGTTTGTGTTTATAACTAAAATCACATCTCTCTAAAATTTATGATTAAATTTGATATATGAAAGCCATAAGAAATAGCGAATTGGAATTTTTAAGAGTTGATGTTTTCTTCCTATTTATTGTTTCATGGTATTCTTCATCCTTAATTCAAGAATAATAGAGGGGTAAGACAAGGTGACCCTCAATTCCCATACATTTTTGTTCTTGTTATGGAATATTTGCATACATTAAATGTAAAAAGGTGTAGTTGGTTGATTTGATATTTTTCAATGATCTATGTATGTTGAAATGAGTGATATCTTCAGTGTTAGTTTGGTATTTGAGAGTGGAAAGAAACATATTGCCGATGCTTATCACTTTGCTATACACATACTCCCAACAAAGTATTTAGGTGTGTATTTATTGGGGAAGAGACTTCGTATCCAACATTATCAACCACTTATAACTAAGATCACTTACATACTTAAAGCTTGGTAGAACAAAACCTTAGTTATTTGGGGAGAATAAAATTGACTCAAAGTGTGCTTGCAAGTTTTCACATCTACTGGATGCAAATCTTCTCATTTCCTAACAAGATTATCCAGGCCATCAATAATTATTTCATATCGTTTCTATAGAGCGGAGTTGCTATTCTATTGTAATACCCTATTTTTTGAAAACTCTGACTTGTTTAGCATCTTTTCTATTCAGAAATAAAATAATCTTACTTTGAATATTTTCTTACATTCTTTGAAAGATTATAAACTCTTGTTACGATTTTTAAATATTTCATCATCTCTTTCTTATATTTTTCTCATAGTTTTAACCTTTGTGAGACTTTTGAGTCACTTTTGTCATTCAAGCTCTATTAAGACTCTTCTTTAATATGGATATTTTAGCTACTCATATTTTTCTTAGTCTCTTATGAAAAAGTTCAAGCTATATCATTGGAAATTAAACACTATTTATATCACCAATGTATCTTAATCATGTTTTATGTTCCTAAAGGTCTATTAAGAATATAAAATTTACAAAACTTCAAGAATTACTATATTTTGGTGTTCTTGAGTTATAAAATTAAAATATTTTATTATTTTAACTATTACTGTAAGATTTAATTCATCAATTTTAGGTACAATTACCAACCAAAACTTATCCTTATTTAATCAAATCTTATTAAATCATTTTTATAAACTAGCAAAGATATCCATTCACTATAAGAATGAATCTAGGCCATTTATTTAGGTCATCATCCATCTATTTCCCATCCTTACCCTTTATCATGATATTTTTTTAATACTCATTCCATGTAATCATTACTCTCAATTCTAAAATTTTCACACTTATCCTAAATATTCTCCTCCTTTCCTATTAGCCTAAATTTCATGGGCCTAATCATCTCCTTCTATAAATGAAATTTTAGTAATTATATAAAAATATCTTCCAAAGACTCAAGCCTTAAGTCTTCATTTTCCCTTAACAATTAAGTCTCTAACCTTAGCAACCATTTGTCATCTTTTTCATTCTTCTTCTCCCACTTAACCAAGCCTTATTTCTTTTCTTTTTCCTAGTAGTTTTTTTGTGGGTTCCATGGCCATTTTTTTCATTGATGAAGCTTGATTCCTTTAAACTTTAAGATAAGGATTAGTTTATTCTCCTCTTGTAACCTTTCTCCTTTAATTTAATTCAAGGGCTTGTTTTCTATTAATTTTCTAAGTTAAAGAGGGTAATTGATGGAGTTACATTTAGATCTTAATATTTCCTTTTGATAATTTGGATCTTAGGCTTAATTTAAGATTTTTTTACTTTCTTTAAGCATGCTTGTTTCTCTTTGTTTTTGTGCTTTAACGATGGCCACACTTTCGGCTTAGTTTTCATGCTTGAGTTGGTTTTGGTTGATTTTGATCATTCTATGTTGTTGCTTGTTTTTTTGGATGAGTTTTTATATATAACATGATATCTTGTGGATGATTATAACAATTTTTTTATGCAATTAAAATTTAGACTGACTTAGGCACTTTAATAATGGATTTGACCTCCTCGTCGATATGATTCTTAGCCTTTTTAATTAAATCAAAGCATAATATATTAATCATTAGTGCTTTTAGAATAAATTTCGTATATCATGTTTATGATGCTTTATGCATATATTCAAAGTGTTCTTAGCAAATCACCCCTTAATTACCATATATTGGGTTAAGATAAGATTAATTAGGATTAATGGATAAATAGGGAATTATAACGTAATTTTACTATTAGAAGCCTTAAGTATGCTATTAGAAGCCAATGTTGACTACTAACATTGACCATTGGCCATTGATTTTGACTTTAGCTTTGAATTTTTATGCTAATAAACTTTTTTTTACTATTTTTAGATATATGTTTCCTTTTATAAAATAATATTTCTTGATGTTC
Organism: Tamarix chinensis; assembly: GCA_030549775.1. Lineage (NCBI taxonomy): Eukaryota > Viridiplantae > Streptophyta > Magnoliopsida > Caryophyllales > Tamaricaceae > Tamarix > Tamarix chinensis. Next base: position 79,696,073 of record CM060176.1, on the reverse strand, counting down.
ATAAATAGTGTTTTGTATGAATAATAATTTTTTGCGAAATTGACATCAAATTTTTTTATTGTTACGCTGAATATATTTAATATTATTGCTCGTTGACCCTTATGTAATCTATAGGATAAAAGTCCTATTTATGGATTATTTGATGTGATTTGATATCCTTTGTTATACTTGGTGTTATCTTTAACAACCCATATTATTTTATGTTTGGTGTTATCTATAAACTCATTTTAATCTTATGTTCAATGTTGTTTATAAGAACCCAAGCTATGTTATGTTTGGATTTAGCTATAAACACTCATTTTATGCTATGCTTGGTTTTATCTATAAGAACCCATGCTATGTTATGTTTCGAGTTATCTATAAATACACATGTTGTCTTTGGTGTAATCTATAAATATTATCTAATCATTATGCATAAATGTACTAAAATCCATTGATATAAGCATTATGCATAAATGTTGTAAAATTGATTAATATAAATATTAAGGGTAAAAATTATAAAATATAATGATAGAAACATTATGGGTAAACATTATATAACTAGTGATATAAATTCTACTAGGATAAGTTATAATATCCACTAATACAAAAGTTATGGGTAAACGTTATAAAAGTCATTGTTATAATTGTTATAAAAACCCATTGATATAAAACACCAATTATGGATAGCTTGTATGCCTTAACTTATGTTTTTTGTTATCATTTTAAACACCCACTTTAGATTAATATTTTAAATTTGGTTTATGTGGTCACATAATGAGTTGATAATATCATAATTTGTTCAAATTTAAGATGCATGAGTTGCTTTACCTTACAACTATACCATGCTTATGTTAGAGGAGTTCAAAATTATATATTTATATCCCTCTAATTAGATATTATTTTTGCATCCTTTAAACAAAATATCTAATTTTTTAAATATCCAAAAATACATATCGGATATTGTCTAGGATATCTAATATATCTAATATATGAATAAAAATATTCTTTTATGACTTTTAATAACTTTTACTAAAATATTTTTAAAACTAAAGAATATATATTAATTAATATTCATATTGATATTCGTATGGTTGTCTTATTTTATCCTAAAAGAAAAATTAAAAAATTATGATACAGTTTAAATTACAAAAAATAGATACACTTAAAAAACTTATCTCTACATAATACATTATTATGATATATTTTTGAAATAACCAACAACCTATAAAATACTTTCCTAGATAGAATATTCTAATGAGAAACAAAATAGCCTAAATATTAGATATTCTTTTGATAAAAAAAATGGATAAGATATCCTATATTATGTATCAAATTGTTTGGATAGCAAATCAAAATTTTGGATCTTAGGTTTTTTTTCACATCCCTATATTATGTGTTTAAGTATGTTTCTTACGCCATGTCATCTCATAATCATTCATTTTTTTTATCATATTGCTTTGAGAACTATGATTTTGTGTGTAATAGTTACGTGTTACTCAATATATCATTATACAAGTACTACTATTTTATGCTCGCCATCTATTCAAATAGGTAGATGCCAATATGTTACAAGATGTTTCTTTTTATGAGGGGAGTTGTTATAGACTAAGGTTAGACTAATCTAGTGTTTAAATGTTTTATCCCAAATTTTAGGTTTTTATTTTGTTCTCCATTAGTTTTCAACTCTCGTTGCTCCCCTACGTTTGGAGCCCTTATATTATAAAAATTTATCCTCAACTTATACTTCATTATACATATATCTCTTTGTATAATAGTTATCTAAGCATGTGAATGGTTTAGTTAAAATTTTAGCCTTACATCAAGCATGAATTAGATAAATGACCAACCTATTTCGTGTTCGATATGGAAATATAATTCTTAATTTTGTTTATCATATTATGCAAAACTCTTAAAAAAAATTTTATTAGAAAATTAGGGGTGTAATAAACTGATATCAGAGTCTTTTGGTTTTGATATTGGAAACTATTTAACAAAAGTATATTTCTTTGGTTTGTTTAAGTAGTTGAGCTGGTATAGTTTGCAGGTGAGCATTGGTTTGGGATTTTAGTTGAATTTTTGTTATTATTACATGTGAATATATTTTTTCTTGATATGTTTATGTGACTTTGTGTTGGTCCCTCATGTTGCTACATTGTTTATCATGCATTTTTTGAAGTCTAACTTCTTTTTGTGTCCTTATGGTCATGTTTGAGGGTTTAGTTTAGTTTCTTTTAAGGAGAATAATATCCCACATGTTGTTAGTTTAGAGAGCTTACTTAAGATGTAAGTATATGAGGTGTGAAATGTTGTTGAACCTTAGCATGTAATTGTATGAAGGGTATGGTGAATTGGAGGTATTATTTGATTAGTTGAAATAAAAGGTCACCTTAAGTAAGGAAGATCTCATATTTTGAATGGATATTAGGAGTTAGTTGTTATGTCCTTTATGGACCTTTAAATGAGTAACATTTTTTTTAGAAATATTAATGGGTAATAACATCCATCGTGGGGTGAAAGTGAGCTAGAATATGTGGTATAGTTGAATGAAATGAATGAACCTATGTAATCCCCCAAAAAATTCGAAAACCTATATTTTAATAAATTACTTTTATTTGGAATAAAATTGCTTTAAGATTATTTATTTTAATTATTTTATGGATTTTGGAGTATGTAAATTTGGATAAGAGTATTTAATAAATTAAAAATAAATATTTTTCTATGTATCATATTATTTTATTTGAATAATTTTCCAAATTAATATTTTACCAACTTTATCCTTTTTAAACCAATATATTAGATTATAATAAATTAAATTATTAAATTAAATAATTTACCAAGAATATTATATTTTATGATTTTATAAATTAAATTAAATTACTTTTCCTATTTTTCCATTCCTCTTTTTGCCCTTTTCCCTTTTTCCTCTTTCTTCTTTTCTTTTTTCTTTTTTTCCTTTTCCCTTGGGCTGCCTCGCCAGACCAGCCCTCCTTTCTTCTGCCTCTGGACCGGCCGGCTGCCTTATTTTCTTTTCCTGCGCCGGTCCGCCCGCCAGTCCTTTTCTCCTTCTCCTCCCCTTCTTCTCCCACGCCCGACCAGTGCCCCCATGTCTGCCACCACCGAGCTACCCTGCAGCTGCCGCTACCTACCTCCCTCTCCCTCTCTCTCTCCCTCGTCTTTTTTCTTCCCTTTTCGAGCCAAACTGGCCCTGGACCACAACCTCGCATGCTCTCTCCCTTTCCTTCTTCTTCCCTCTTTTTCCCCTGCCACCCGACCACCACCTGCCACCTACAGCACCGATCGCCGGCCATCCCTGCCCCTCTCTTCTCCCTCTTCTTTTTCTCCATCTCCCCAGCCCTCCATTTCCCTCATTTTTGAGCCCTTCTCCTTCCCTGAGCTCCCTCCTCTCTCTTTCTGTATTCCCCATTTTTCTTCCTCGGTTTTTTATCACCGCCGCCCACCGCCGCCTGCACCACCTCGCCCAGCCCCTACGCCGCTTTCTGCCACCACCTACTACCGTCCTGCGCCACCACGAGACCCCCCAAGCCCCTTCGAGCCCTGCACTCCCTCCCTTCTCCTCCTCTTCCTTTTTCTCCCCAACTTTTCCCCCTTACCGCCGAGCCACCTGCAACCGCCACTTCCGCCGCCTTCCGGCCACCTCTGCCGCCATCCAACCCACCGTTCGACACCCTGCAACCCCCTCTACAACCGCCATTCCTTAGTTGGCTAAAACCAACTCTTGCACCCCTCCATTTTCCCTCCACTTTTCCTTCCTTCTCAGCCCTTCCACCTCGACCCACTTCAGCAGCCACCTTCGCCGCCTTGCCGCCGCCGTCTCCACCACCCTATGCCGCCTTGAAACCACCCTTAGCCTCCACCTACACCCCCTCTTCACTTCTGCACCGTTCACCTACCTTAGAACCTCCCCTAACCACCTTCTTTTCTAGCCTAAAGAACCTAACCCGAAAATAAAAAAATTTTCTCCCTTCACCCTCTTTGAGCCTTTTTCCCCCATGGTTTTTGCATGAAACTCATGCTGCCCATGCAGCGTGAGCTCCCCCTTGTTTTGGATTTAATTTGGAAAAGTTTTGAGGTATATCCATATTTAATTAAAGTGTATTATTATTAAATAAATTTGTTTTATAAAGTTTTATCCTTTTTAACTTCTTATTTCTAAAAATAATGATGGATATCATTTTTAGGTGTTGAGTTGCTAATTATGCTTGGTAAGATTTGATATTTTGCGGGATTAAGGTAACCGTTAATCCTCCATTAAATATATGGAAAAACGTATGCTAGCACATTAGGGATTTAGTATGATTTTATGCATAGTTTGTGTGCTTAGCATGATATATATATATGGTTGCTTATATTGCTTGATAAAAAGGAAAAGTATGATAACCTTTGTGCCATGTGTAGGTATGATAATTAAGGAAGAAGTTTGATTATTGATAGAAATATTAAATGCTCGTTTATGATGTATTATGTTGCTAATGCATGAGTAATATTATTGTCTAAGGGTATTTTAGTAATTATGCTTATGAAGTATGTGATCTAATATATGTAGTTGCTAATGAGTATTATGTTGAATAATGACATGTTGGTCGGCTTAGATGATAAGAATGAAGTATTAATATCATTATTTTATGTAGTGTTAGTAAATTCATAAAAATGGTGAATAAAGGGGTTGAATGGAAATTTTATAAGCGAAAAGGGTATTTTGGTAATTTAAAAATAAAGGGGTTAAATGATAATTTATAAGTAAAGGATAAAATTGTAAGTTGTGAGAAAGAAGGGTAAAATGGTAATTTTGGAAGTAGGGGTAAAATAGTAATTTTGGATGAAGGAGGGCATTATGGTAATTGTTCAAGTAAAAAGGGCATTATGGTAATTTTGGAGGTAGAGGGGCAAAATCGTAATTTCATAAGTAAAGGGTAATATGGTAAATTTTATAAGTGAATGGTGAAGTGGTAATTTATAAGTAAAGGGGTAATATGGTAATTTGGAAAAGAAGGGCAAAATGGTAATTATGTAAGGAAAGATAAAGATGGTAATCTTGGATGTGAAAGGGTAAAATAGTAATTTGTAAAGTAAAAGATGTATGGTGGTAATTTTCATAAATAAAAGGATATTATGGTAAAATTGGATGTAAGGGGTAAAATGGCAATTAAAATAATTGAGAGGAGTAAAATGGTAATTATGATAAAGGAGAAGGGTAATTTGGTAATTTATCCAACTAAAGGGGGTAATTTGGTAATTTAGCCGATTAAAGGGTAAAGTGATAATTATCTAACCAACTAAAGGGGCAAAATAGTAATCATGATAATGAAGGAGGGTAATTTAGTAATTTATCCAACTCAAGGGCAATTTAGTAATTATAACAAAGGAGAAGGGCGATTTGGTGATCTAACCAACCATTGGAAAATATGATAAGTGTAGCAATTATGAGGGGTGAATGGTGATCTAAAAAGTGTAGGGGATAACTTGGTAACCTAAACCGTATAAAGGGTAATTTGGTAATCATGTAACCTAAAGGGTAAGATGGTAATTTGGCGAGTAAGGAATGGATACTCAGTAATTGTATAAGTAAAGGGTCAATGAGTAAATTATACCTAACATGTCGTTATGATCGTGGACCATTATAATATGATTTAAATAATGCTGATTAGCCAAGCAAGAGTACTTGATAATTAGTATGGCCTTAATGGTTTCTCTGTGATATCCTGGATAATCATCTGAATAAGAAATGATTAATGATATCATAACAATTAAAAGTGAATAAGTATCGGATTATCGTGCTTTTCGTGATCACCTTAATTAAGACACTATTACTTAACGTGAAAGACCTCGAGATCGGGAATGGTGACTCCTTAGGGGTCGCTACCCTAAGGACGTGGTTTAGTCCACGATTATTCCGGTATTTGCTGGTGTGCCTTCGTACCCCAGCCAGGCCCTATATCTTACTCTTTCTAGCTCTACGGACCTAGTTAGGGGGTATGCATACTTATGGATTAGGTGTCCTTGTCGGTAGGGTACTGAGTTAGCTTTATGCACCAGTACGACCAGGGTACCTTTGCGTCCTTGGGTTCATGGTTGAAGGGTACTGAGTAACTGGTATGCACCGGTACGACCGATGTACCTTTGTGTCCCGAGTTATCGATCTCCCATTCAAGGCAAATAAATATGATTGATGTGCTGATTAAAGAAAAGGAAAGATACTATTATTGAAAGTGGAATATTAATGAGCCGGGCCCAGATGATTATGATATTGAGTACCGGTCCACTGGTTATAATAGTGGTCCAGGAGCGTGTTGCCCTGGTATGTGATATTGAGTACCGGTCCACCGGATATAATAGTGGTCCAGGAGCGTGTTGCCCTGGTATGTGATATTGAGTACCGATCCACCGGATATAATAGTGGTCCAAGAGCATGTTGCCCTGGTATGTGATTATGAGTACCGGTCCACCGGTTATAATAGTGGCCAGGAGCGTTGTGCCCTGGATGATGATTATATATATTCCGGTCCACCGGCTAAAATAGTGGGGGTCCCGAGCTCAATAAAATCAGTTATGTATGTGAATAAGGTTTTTGAAAAATACTAATCACTTATAGTGGAACACCATGTGAGTCGGGACCAGACCAGTCCGCCAGCAAATAATAGTGGTCAGGTGCGTTCTGCCCTGTGTGTTTACCTTCCGGTCCACCAGTAATAATAGTGGTCAGAGGCGTTCTGCCCTGTGTGTTGACTTCCGGTCCACCGGCTATAATAGTGGGGTTCTCGCACTCACATGGATATAAAATATGATATTGATTGAATGATGATGGAATAATGGCTTAAGGCCCGAATGTATTGATCTTACACTAAGACATGGCTTAAGGCCCAAAGATATCGATCGTGAATTATAACTTGTGTTACGTGTTATTGTTATGTATGCACCTCTCATTATTTATGTGCGTAACTTGCATTATGTGTCGTATGCGGGCTTGTCTTTAAGTGTGGTATTAAAGGGTTACTCAGTACCGTAGTACTGAAGGGATTCCCTTTATGGGGCCCCTGCCTATTCAATGGGCAGTGCCCTTGTAGGTATTTTCGGGTGCTACTCAAATGGGCTACGGGAAAGAGAGTAAGGAGTTATCCGGTATCGTTAGGGTTTTCTCTTTCTCTTTAAATTCCTGGTTTTAATGTTATGTGTTACTATAACCACCGTTGGTGGATTTTATTCTTGTAAACGATTTGATGCGCTACTCTGATTTGTGTGTGTTGAATTTCTTTCAAGTTGTATTTCATTTTCTTAGCCTTAGCACTTGGTACTGGAACGGTATGAGTGAACCGGTCTGGTACTAAGTGTGGCGGTAATACTCCCAAAGTTCACGTTTTATTTATCTGCTTCCACAATTATCTTTTAATAAAACGAAATTTTTCAGTAGTGAATTTTGGGGGTGTTACAACCTAGCAATGCTATTAGTATCTTTTAGAGATCTTAGAACTTAATAATCTTGAAATAAGTTAAGATTGAGAGTTGACTTGCCAATTATTAAGGTTTTTCATGTGAGCTAACACATGATGAATTCATCTAACATCTAAATCAATATGATCTAAAAAAATAAATAACCAATCCAATTTTTTTGAATTAAATAACCAATACTGTTAATAAAAGGTTATATAAATTAAATATCTGATTTGACAAATACAAATAATATTTATAATGAATCATATACATAGATGCATATATATTCTCAAAATTAGTTATTTTTAGAAAATTGTATACTTTTTAATTAATATTTTTATAAAATATTTAAATATTATTAGAAATGTGGAGTTAATAATTGAATATAATGTAATTCCAAACTCAAAAACAAATCATTAGATTATATCAATTCAAATTTGATCACCTTATTATTTTTTGATCAATTTTTTATCTAATATTTCGTATTTGTGATCTATTTATAAGTTTCAAAAATCTAATGGATTATTTTTGATATGATCTAAAGTTTTTTTCTCAAATATCAAAAGTGGCAAATATTTTAAGGTTTTCCCCTAGATATCTAAAGCTTTATACCAAATATTCAATCATTAAATGCTCAAAAAATTAGATATTTAATCCATGATCACCCCTACTCATTATTTTGTATGTTTTGTGTTAACCCTTGACCATATATTTTGAATAGTTTTATGACTATGGTTATATTCTAGGTTAACTATTCATTAAGGTTTATAAGTCCCTTTTTTTCTAGTTATGTGAGTTATAACTCTTGTGTTGGAGTAACATTAGCAAGACTGCTGTACTTGGACAAGAGATGGTTGAAGAGATGACTTAGCAAGTTATGTAGATCTAGGATAAGATGAGGGCATCTCAAAGTAAATAGAAGAGCTATAAAAATTAGAAGCTCTATAGTGATGGATTTGAGCTAGGGAAAAAAATTTGTTGAGTGTCTCACCCACTAAGGGTGTAAAGAGGTTTGGTTAGAAGGGTAAATCAAGCTTGATATACATTATTCCTTATAAGATCCTTGATAGGGTTGTTGAGGTTGCTTATTGCTTTATATTTCCACTAGAGTTAGCTTAATTTCATAACGTCTTCCTTATCTCTTAGTTAAGGAAGCATGTTGTAGATCCTTCCCACGTGATCAAACCCCATGAGATCAAACTCTATGATTCATTAACCTATGAGGAGGTACCCTTGATGATTCTTGACACTAAGGTATGCTAGATTCAAACGAGCTTAGTTCCACTTGTGATTACTCGTTAGAGCCACCATGGAGGTTTCAGGTTATTTTCTCTTTTAAGGGATTTAATACCTTGTAGTATTATATCAACTTCCCTAGAATACATCACTAACATTGCCTTTGCTTACATCCTCTTTCTCTTATTCTTCAACCTTTACTTGTTGACTTCGAGGATAGTGCTCTTTTATGGGGTAATGATGTAATACCCAAAATTTTATCTAATCTTAATCTTGAGTAATTGATATCTTAACATAATTCTACCTTCCTTAATTCCTTAATCCTAATTCTTAGCCTACTCCTAACCTTTATTCTGAATTATTAATTTTTTCTAACCTAGACCTAATCTTGAATGATTAATATTTTAATCTTACCTTGATTCTCTAATTAATTTTTAACCTAATCCTAACCATAATCCCATGCTTATTCCCCCTTCCTTTTTTTCTTTTTTCTTTTCTTCTCCTCCTACTTAATTTTCCCTCCCCTTCTACATCCTTGCATGTGTTTCTTCCTCAACCTTAACTAAACGCCCCTTATCTAGCTTTCCCAACATCTGACTAATCCATAGGATATATGTGTCAAAAATTTAGCCATATCTTCCATCTATCATACCTCACCCCCGCCCATGCATTCCCTTACCTTTCCTTTTAGTCATTCCACACTGGGCATGCAAATTTGTATGTGTGTGTCTATACACCTCTCCTAAGCTCCACCTTATTTAATGTCCAACTAAATCCCACAATCCTTCCATTTCTGTTAAGCATCCTAGCGATACCACCTTTCCTTCTCCTCCATCTTATTGATCTATATGTTAATGTCATTCACCATTAATACCACTTGCCACCACCAACCACCAAGCATCATTGTTTCCCTAGAAAACCTACCACCACTACCACCCCATCATTTCCCTTTATTGTCACCCAACCATGACCACCCTTCACAATTTCTCTTTCCATCTCCTCATCATGCTTTGTTTGTTTTCATTGAGGCACACCACTGTGCACCCTTGTACGCTCCAAATGTGCCCTTCTTGCACATCTCATGCATGATTCATTCATAGTCTTTGCGTACCTTATTTCCCTCATCAATGTGTTTCATGCAGAGTATTGCACACCTTGCATACCCCACCCGTGCACATTCCATGCTCTCGTCCCATATATAAAGTGCATGTTATGCTTGTGCCTTTTGACGTTCCTTTGGAACAACCATGTTTCCCTCCTATTACACCCCATGCTCCACTCTAGCACCACTCTATCACCACCTTAGCACCACCCTAATCTCATGTAACTCAAGCTTCTCCACTTATTTCAATTATCCCCATCTCCACCCTATTTTACCTTAACTGTTCCTTAGCTGTATTCTTAAGTTATAATTATGTGTTATTCTTTTTATTTTTGGTAGGTGATTTTTTGGTGATCTTGGAGGAGATGAGTTAGGCTTATGTTTTTAGAGATTTATATCCTTTTTTATAACAATACATGTCGTATTTAGGGTTTCTATGTGTAATGAGTATTTATATCTAATATTCATGTTGGTAATGTTATATGGATCAATTTTTTTAAAGAAAATGTTGATATATGATATTTTTGAAGTGACAAAACTATAAAAGTACTTTTTGTGTAGTTAGTTGGTTGGCATGAATCTATATGCATTATGTATATATATATATAGTTAGAATTTTGTATTTAATATAAATATTAGAGGTTAAAATTTATTATTATTAGGACTTACAAAGTCTTTAGGATAATATAAGTATTTTAGCTATGTTTAGGGCATTATTTTCACTTGATGATAACATGGAAAATATTCATGGCATGATAAGGTTTCAAGGATGTTACTAACTATTTCATAAAAAATGTGATTAAATTATAGTTGAGTAGGATACAAGTTACCTAATATGAGATTTTGAGGTTTTTAGTAAGAATAGGGTATTATGGTTAATAAGGGTTCAAATAACATTTTGGTGATTTAAAAAGGGGAATAGACTTTAAGTATGATAAGTATGGTACTTGAAATATTCAAGATGATGATAAGTGGTATGAGTATAATAAAATGAGAAGTTATGATTGCCTTATGAAATTTATGGTTTCTTAGGGGAGTTATGGACCCCGTGAAATTCCCTAATTACTATATGGTTGTGCTTTATATGTTGTGCATATCTACATGATTCCTATATGATGATTTTGATAAAGACAATTGTGAATAAGATACTCATCATTCAAGGTGAAATATGATGTGAGTAGAGCCGAGGTATGTGTTAGGTTCGTTCCATTGGATAATAATAGTGGCTTGGGAACATTTTTCCCTAAGAGGTACATCAATATGTTCCACCAAATTAAAAATAGTGAAGGAACTAAAATAAATGACAATGAGAATATGATTATGAGATAAGTAATTAGTGGATAAGGTCTTAATCACTTAAAGTGAAATAATATGCGAGTTAGGACTACGATGTTGTGTCGGTTTCATTGGACGATAATAGTAGCTTAGGTTTGTTTTACCTTGAGAGGTGCTTTAGTCAATTCCATTATATTAAGAATAGTGGGGTATCTAAACTTAACACAAATAGAATAATAGATCTTGTTTATATTTAAGGAGTTATGGAATTAGTGTTTACCGTACATCACTTATTATTAACTCGCATGTATTCTTTCTCTTTTTGTACCCTTACATCAGCTATATTGTTACCTTACTCAGTAGGTGTTGTACTGATCATCCTTTTCATGGAGACTGCTCATTTATATAAGTAGATGTTCAAGATGTTTTTGTGTTGGTTGATGAGGACCCTTTGGATGGTTTTGGTGCTTATGATGCATTATTTGTGAATTAACGATTATTATGTATTAGTCTTAACTATTTTCCTTTATATTTGATGTTAGAATGGTGTGGTAAGCTAGACTTATGTCAGTAAGGTAGTAATACTTGGCTATTTTGATATCATGTTTCCATTAAAAAAATTAGCAATAAATTTGGGTTGTCATAGTTTCATTGATCAAAGTGTTCAAAGGATATTGCGACAATATGTGTATTAAGGTTAGGTACAGGTTAAGATGTTTAAGGAGGTTAAATTATAAATTCTTGTTCATTTGATATGTAATGGAATCAAGTGTTTGTGATGAGCATTAAGTATGAACACATGCATGTGTGATTTGGGATTAAGTAGTATGAGTGGTTTAGTACTTCATTATGTTGTGTTCTTAAATTAATGGGTGTTTCGTTACTTTGTTGTTTTATTGATGCTAACTTAGACTTTATATGATGTGTTGTAGTTCCCTAGTTTTTCTCTTTTAAACGGATATATATCCCATTAGGTTTTCCTTGCCGTCATATGTTCCCTATGCTCGATGATTCTTGAGGCATGCATAGTTTCTTAGAGCATGACTATGATTCTTATCAACTTGGGTCAGAAAATATCATGCTATTGAACTTAGAGAACCTAGGAAGATGACTTTGGTGATGTGGAATAAGTACCTCACTATTCTTACCTTAACCACTTTTAGTTCTTGTAGTTGGTTATCTTTGAGATGTATATAGTTTGTTAAAGTAAGAAGCAATATAATTTTGATCTTTTAAATCAAGAAGGTAACATACCTTAGAGCCCAACGAAGAAAGAGAAAGGATCTTTATGATGAATAAAAATGTTTGAAGGAAAAGATAACATGTTTGGTAATATATAGGTATCACATGTTTGTGTTAATATTCATAAACTTTCAAAGATGCTATGAATGTTTGAGGATTTTCTAGTGAAAAAGATTATATGATGGAACATAAATAAAAGAGAATTAGGGTAGTGATCAAATAAGGAAGCTACACCTATGATGAGAAAAATATAATCTATTTGAGTTCATATATGTTTTTGACCTGATTATCTCTTGGAGACTGACCCTAATTATGTATCTTGATATGAGTCAAGGATGAATGGAAATTTTTTTATAAGATAGAGGTAAGATTAATGATATTTTCTTGTTGATATTAAAGAAGGGTTATAGCCATCATATGAAGATGGTTGATATCCAGGGATGAATATAATCACAAGGTTATAAGGAGACTTATGATCTAGTTCAATGATGTAAGGTTGGATCCATAAGATAATTTGTTAGTATAGTTAGGAGTTGGTTGTAGCAAGACATTTTGGGTTATAGTAGTCTCCTACGAGTGTAGATGTTTTGGCCTTATATAAAGATTTTCTTGTTTGTTGTTTGGCCTAGTTTAACCTCTCTTTTTTTTTCCTTTTTTCTTTTTTATAATAGTCATAGCTTTTTAACTTCTAGGTGCTTCAATTGGGTTATCATTTTGTCTTTGTGGTTATGTTCCCTTTGTCTTCACATTCTTCTTTTTTCCTTTGGAATTCTAGCCACTAGCTTCCACTCTTTTATTAGGCTTTTGATTATTGATATCACCCAATTCATCGTACTTCATTGTATTTTCCCTAATTTCCTTCCCAACTAGATCTTGATTTATTATTCTTTATTTCCCATCTCTACCCTTGTTAATGTTCAAGGACATGATTTATTTTTAAGGGAGTAATAATGTAATAAACCCTAAATTATGTAGGATCTTCACAATTTGGAAATAAATCATCCTGATTTTAATACTTTCTTACATCCTTTGAAATATTAGAAACCCTTGTTATGTTTTTAAAATGTTCTATTGTTACTTATTTTTCCTTTCTCACGGTTTTAACCTTTATAAGACTTTCGAGCCACTGTTGTCTTATAAACACTTTTGAGACTCTTCTTTAATGTAGATATTAGATCTCCTCATGTTTTTCTAAGTCTCATGCCAAATTGATTTGTCGGCAAAAGGCATTGGTGCACTATCATATGCAAAATAAATTTAATACATAAATCCTAATTCCCAATTACGTAGTAAATGGTAAGAAAGAGTCGAACCCATAAGGAATGATGTTTAATCACTAATTTTGTAATTGATGTTATCTATATTAAACTTTGCCCACTACTTGATAAATGAGGGTAGGAACAAATTGATGATGGAATCAAGGTATCAAATACTAAAAGAATAATGGTTCTATATGATTTATTGTTGAACTCTAGAAACTCATAATAATTCATTTATTTGCTTTCTTTCAATCCTAATAAATTGAATAAGCTCTCAATTTATTACCTAACAATTCAATAACCTAGGTTACGAGCAGTAAATTCAATTAATGGTAGCATTATGAATGGAAAGTAGTCAACTACAATCATAACCACATAAGCTCGGATTATGCAATTGTATGAATTAACGGATAAGATTAACAATTAATCTTCTTGCTACTCTAGACACATTAACTAACAATTTTAGGTTAATTATGTCGTTTTAGTGGATATTAAGTTGTAAACTAAATAGGTGATCAATCTAATTATTTTAAATTCTTAATCTATGATACGAAAGCATTCAATTCCCTCCATTAATGCAATTAAATCTCATCTAGATTCAAACTTTCAAATTACATTGTTATATTTGAAACATAATTCTATCCTCAAATCATCCTACCCCTATTTTATTTACTCTAACATCTGCATACTTGGAAATCACACTATTACATCCAATAACTTGTAATTAATACAAACAACACCTAATAATAGAAACAACACTCTAAAATCGAGATAAATAAAAACACAATTGCAAAAACTTTAATTGCATTCAATCAAAATGTAGAACTTGCAATCGATAAAGGAGTAGAGAAGGACTTATCACTTTAATTGAAGATTGTCAATTGTTCAATAGAATACAAGAAAGATAAAAGAATTTGGAATTGTGAAATACATATATATTCTAGAGGGAATAGAGAAAGAGAGTACATTCAATTATTTCAAATTTTTTTAAAAAAACTAATTTTTCGAACCCCGAATTGATAGAGATTATATTAGAAAAGAGGTCGCGTGAGCGGCTACAAATTTTAAGAAAAACACGGTCCGTGTTTAGGAAACACAGGACCTCCGTATTTTTATCCAACTTCTCATCCAAATTCTAGATTCTGAATATAAGCCTGAAATTTTAACATGGCTCGTGTTTAGGAAACTCGGGGGTGTCGTGTTCTTGGCTCTTTTACTATTCTTCCCTTAAAATTTCAGCACAACTTCTCTTGGTGTATTTTCTTCATTTCCAACTTTTCTCCCCTCGATTAAATGTTTCTTGATGTGTTCTTTGCTTCTTTTCTTCTTTTCTTTGATTTCCCCTTTGAATTTCTTTAATTTTATCTTTTCCTGTAAAATCTATTCAAAAGATAAAAACATGAAGAAAAGATTAAATCTTATAAAATTAATGAGTGATAAATGACACTTTTATGTATGAAAATAATCTATAAATTCCATCTATCAAATATCCCATGCTTAAATCATTGCTTGTCCTCAACTAACATCATAACATGCACATTCGTACATCAAGAAATGCAAGTGAAACAAGTCATGGATCACAAGAATTGTAAGACTGGAATTATTCATTCATAAAGCTTAACAATGCATTGGGACTTAAAACACTTATAAATCATAAAATAACAATGATGAAAATATTTTGGATCACACATCTAACTCACCTTACAAACAGTCTTATAAAATGCTCGAATGGGTAGGGAATGAAAGTTAATATCGTTAGTATCTCACCATGCAAAGTTAGATTAAGATTAATGAAATTTAAATTGGCAGACTCTTACTTTTGGTACGTGAAAACACTCACTCTTATGTGTGTATGGTGTGATGTGTTTACTCTCAAAACTTCTCTAAATGATAATGATCGCCCATATGTTTGCCATTATTCTCAATTCACCACTACTGAAAAGAACTATATTGTATAAGAATCAAAAGGTCTTGAAATTGGTTGTAATGGGTCTAAGGTTATATGGTAGGGTATAATTTTGAGATTGTAGCTTAAATCTATTAACTAGAGAATAAAAACATATATGTGTATATATATATATAGAAGGTACAATCCTTTCCTTTCAATTTTTTTATCTTACCCTTGCCCTTCAACCATATAATGAATAAAAGATTTTTTTCTATCTCCTTCACAAAAATTTTGCACCCCCATGCTTGGATTTAAACTTATCAACAAATGTTTTGCCTTAAAATTTATTGCTTCACTAGTTATAGAGTAGGAAAGGAAAATTCATATGGGTATTAGTTGTTAATGAAGGCTAAATCAATAGAATAAGGCTTAGGCTCAAAGGGGTTTATGCAAATGGATAATAATTTTCAACGTAAGCTTTTTGGTTTTGTAGCTAATAAAGAAATAATAATTCCTTCATCATTTTCAAATATCTTAAAGTTCTGTGTAGTATTGAAGAGAATTAATGGAAAATTCTAGTTTCACATATCATTAGAGAATACACACAAAAGGAAAATATATTCTGGACTCACAATGTATCCAATGATTAAGCTCAAGCGCTCATAATCGTGTATCTACCAATTTTTAGTTTCATTTCATCTCATTCATATTCAATGCATTGATTGATTCCTAACCTTTCTAACTTTATTTCCTTCACTAATATCACATTCTAATTTTCTACTTTTAAGGTTTCGGAAGATGGTGATCAAATCAGTTAATATGATTTAAAAATATCCTTTGTGAAAATAACTCAGTCCCACTACTTTGTTTTACTCCATGAATGGATAACTCAAATCTAACACTTCTTGTTTCAAGATGAAAAAAACTTACCTAAACAAAAAAGGTACAACAAAAGAGAAAGAAAGAAATAAAATGAATAAATAAAACTACATATATATACACATAACACCAACAAAGACTATCTTAACTTAAAAAATTATCACAAGCACACAATCAAATCCCCCTACTTATCTTATTCATTGTCCCTAATGAACTAACCCAATAAAAAGAGATCAGATTTATGAAGGAGGTGGTGGGGGTCTCGATGTCCGAGTTGAAACTCGTAAACAGATTTCATCATCTCCATTATTTGATCTTGATTTTGGAATATGGAATCCAATTGGGAATAGACTTGGATTTGAAATTGGAGATGCCATTCAAGAATATAATTAGAAGAGGAAGAGGAACCGTCTTGTGAATGAGGTGGGGGAGGCAGTGGTGCTTGGTCACTATGAGGAGGGATTGGATGTTCAATGGAAAAAGGAGCAGGAGCATCATCGTCATCAAATGGTTGCCAATTCCGTGGGTTGAAAGGGTCAGTTCTAGTAGGGTTCGGGAGAGGGAAATGAGCACAACCTTGGTATAAAAGATACTACGCATTTCCCCTATGCTCGATAAGATGCGTAAGACTGCAATGTTCAATATCAATGTGAGTGCTCATAGCTTCTACGGGCATATCATCGGGAAGAGGTATGTCCAAACTTAAACAAATAGTGGTAATTAAACCACCTATGATAATATCACCCTGTTTAGAATTGCCTGCCCTTTGAAATTGCTTAACTAGAAATTAAGCAATGTCAAGTCGAGTATGATCTAGCATAGCATTGATGAAATAAAGCTCAATGGAGTCAACAACCCTTGTACTATCCCCCATCCCAAAAATGGTGGTAGCTAAGAGTCTTTGTAAATATCTAAAGACAAGATTGAAAATACTAGAAGCCTTAGCTTCAGATATTCAAAAAGTATCGGGGGTGGGCGTATTGGAGATATCACCAATTTTAGCAAAGAAATTATTCACATTGAACCAAGGAAATATGATATGATGGCCCCACGGAGGCAACATAAAAATATGTGCTAGTTCATGTAGAGATAGTTTTTTATCCTCATTAAAAAGGTGAAAACAAATATACCCTTGGTCATTTAGGGAATCACTAACATCAACAATAATTTAAAAGTACTGAGAAATTCTAATGTCAAATGCCTATATGTATGGTTAGTACAATAGACGAAATTGTGTAAGCCTACATTCGGTAGCAATTGCATCACTTGCACATGTATTCCCAAAGTACTTAGACAACCATCATCCAAATACCTAGTTCCAATAATGCATCTTTGAGATAAGTAGTCGTACATTTTTTGTTGTTCCAAAGTGATAAATATGATGCCTAGTTCATTTGGCTGGTTTCTTCAGTTTTTTTGTTGATTTAGTGATGATCGAGGTCTTGAAGATTCCCTGTAAGACCCCCAGATTTACTACTGAAAAATTTTATTTAATTAAAAAGGTTTAGCGGAAGCGAAAAGATAAAACCGTAAACTCGGGGGCTTACCGCCACACTTAGTACCAGATCGGTTCACTCCTACCGTTCTAGTACTAAGTACTAAGCCTAAATAAAGTTAACATTAAACGCGAATCATAAATAAAACACAAGTCATAAAGAAATTAGAGTGTGATTTAGGGTTACAAACCAAGGATTACGTGACTAGAGTTTTTCAAAACATAAAGCATAGTACGATAACACAACTAAATATGATAATACAAGGTCAAATAAAGGAAACAGAGTCCGGCCGAGTCGCTCTCGATCCCCAAGTCAGGTTTAGGCTCAATGCTCAGCCCCACCCGATGCCTTGTAGGTGTCGTAGGCATCGAAGACATCATCCCCTACCTGCACAAGCTCATATTGGCCTTCTGCTCATGGGAATGAGCAGCACCCATGAAATGGGTGATTAGTACACTATGTACTGAGTAAGGTAATAGATCTGATAAGGCCAAACATACAAACATACAACATAGCATACATGGCACATTCACATAAGATGCATGTAGTAATCCAGATAATGAAGGCCGGCTATGGTCTAATTGGACTTAATTCCTCTTGAATCTCTAGTAAATGTAGTCATTGCATACCATAATTTTTATTAATCCATGCAAGTACGGGAACCCCACTATTATAGCCGGTTGATCGGTCACTTATAGGGCAGAACGCACCTAACCACTATTATATGTCGGTGGATCGGTCTCCGGGGCAAAACGCTCCTAGCCACTATTATGTAGGTGGATTGCTCTGGCCCCGACTCTCATGGTGTTTCACTGTAAGTATATAGTAGCTTTCCCATGATTCATTTACAACATAATGTTTGGTTTGTTGAGCTCGAGATCCCCCACTATTATAGCCGGTGGATCGGTCACTTATAGGGCAGAACGCACCTAACCACTATTATATGTTGGTGGATCGGTATCTGGGGCACCCCGGCACCTTGCCACTATTTTGCCGGTGGATCGGTCTAGGCCCGGCTCAACAGTCTTACTCTTTAAGTAATTAGTATCTTATTCGTGTCTTATTAGATAAAGCTTTCCACCCTTGACATGCATATCAACTAACTTCTACTTCTATCCTCCCAAGGGGCCCGTCTCATATCTTGAGACTCCTGCGCCCCTTATCATACTCTGAAATCCATTTTCCTTTACACTTACCTTTAAATGAAAAACTCAACCCCTAAGGGTGTGGGTTAGGCCCAACACCTTATGACATCAACTCCACCTCCTATCACCCCCTAGGGTTTTCCCTTGAAAACCCTAATTGGACCGATGTGGCCTAACCTTCTCTCACTTACACCATCTTTACTTCATTCATCACCCCACATCTTATCTCAATTAGGTTAAATCCCAAAACATATCACTTTACCTCTCGATTCCACACGTGACCTGAAAAACCCTAGTTGACCACTTCAAACCCTAGTCCCTTTCTTCTCCCACAAGTAACCTTTCTCTTTTCACCAAAAATCTCTTCTCTCCCATGGAACCCATACTCACCCCTTATAAAATAAATTCTCACTCTTAACCCATACTCCACTCTTCCTTAATCATTTTTCTTTTTTTTCTTTTGTACTCTCCAGATTACTACTTCCTCTCAAACCCTAATCGGGTCCCTTATTCACCCTTACACCGAACTACGTACCATTTTTCATCCCAAGTCTCCAATCACTCCACAACTCTCCCTTTAGCTTATTAATACCCTAAATCAACTTTCCTCACGTAAAGATCATCCCCATGCAAGTTTTATCCACTCCATGCAAACTCTCAAAGTCCCCATGCAAACCCTAGACAAGCATGGTTCCCATCTCTCGTTCATTTTGGACAACCTGATATTCCCCTAAGCATCTCACTTCCCATTTGTTTCTTTTTGTCCTTTCATGTCCCATATCATAATATCATTTGTCCTAGCATACATGTCTTAGAGGGCCATAGCATATCACACCACAATCACCACATATGCATATCATACTCATGTCATAAGAACACATACAAAACATACTTCAACTCCAAGCTGCGCTACACATAAGGCAAGTTAAGGAAAATAAGATAATACGTACTATAACATGAAATATAAAGCATCCAAGGCATACAAGTCACATAAAACACATGGGCCTTAGCTACATTCTTACCTAAAGCGACGCCGGGCTTGGAGCACGCTCCTACAACTCCTTAGGATTTTGGTTAGATTCACCTATAAAAGAGAAAATACTAAGTATTAGTTTCCCTCAAAAGTACCATCACTCCTTGTTTTAGTCTAAGATTAGGATTGTTATTATTAAAGAGAGTATTATACGAAAACTAGGGTTTTTATCTTAAAAATAGTCTACTAAATATTAATATTAAAAATATGTTTATTTTAATATTTATTGCTACACTTATATCATTAAACCTATTAGCTTTCTTCTTCTAATAATAGTACTAATACTAATTATAGCAAAATAGTGATAATAATAATAATAGTAATAATAATAATAATGCTAATGCTTATAGTGATAGAAACCCTAGAATTTTTAAGGCTAAGTCTAATAATAGTGTTAGGGTTAAAATAATAATATAATAATTACAATACCAACAAAGTACAAATATTCCTAAAGATAATAATGATAAAAGTTAAATTTTGAATAATAATAATATAAGGGTTTGAATGTTTTTGTCACAATAATAGAAATAATAATAATAACAGTAATAATACTACTAATAATAATACTAATAATAATGAAATTATCATGAATTACCTTAGTTTGATCTTTATATCTCAATGCAGTTTCAAAAGCATCATTTCTTATTTCTTCAAGTTTTTGTAATTGGAGTTTTCTATGCCTTCCAATTTCATTTGACTCCATGTTACATTTCTTTACGGCCCAAAAAGCTTTATCCAATTCAATTGGAAGATAACAAAGCTTACCATAAACCAAATAATATGGTGACATACCAATTGGAGTTTTGAAAGCTATGCGATAAGCCTAGAGAGCATCATTGAGGTGTAAGCTCCAATCCTTTCTTATTGGTTTCACCATCTCTTCCAGAATTGATTTGATTTCTCGATTGGATATTTTGGCTTGACCATTTGTTTGTAGATGATACGCTGTAAAGATTTGATGTGTCACATGATATTTCTTTAATAATGCTTCTACCATTTTGTTGTAGAAGTGTGAAACTTTGTTGTTAATTATATCTTTTGGCAAGCCAAACCTTGCAAAAATGTTAGTCCGAAGAAATTTTGCAAGAATTTTAGCTTCGTCAGTACATGTGGCCTTTGCCTCCACCCATTTTAACACATAATCAACAGCAAGGAGAATATATCTAAAACCAAAAGATGATGAAAAAGGACCCATGAAATCCATACCCCAAATATAAAAAATTTCACATGCAATGATAGGAGTTTGTGGCATTTCATTTTTAGGACCTAGTCTTACAGTCTTTTGTCAATTTTCACATGTTTTGAAAAATTCATAAGCATCCTTAAATAATTTAGGCTAGAAAAATCCACTTTCTAAAATTTCATAGGCTGTTCTTTTAGGACCAAAATGACCCCCACAAGCTTAACTATGACAAAATGTTATGACAGAAAGAATTTCACTTTTAGGAATACAGCTTCTAATGATTTGGTCATCACATTGTTTCCACAGATATGGATCATCCCATACGAAATATTTTGCCTAACTCTTCATCCTATCTTTCTGTGCTTTAGTAAAGTGTTAAGGAAATACCTTTGTCACCAAAAAATTTACCATGTTAACATACCATGGTATCTCATTTCCAATGGCATGAAGTTGTTCGTCCAGAAATGCTTCATTGATAGGTACCTCAACTTCAACCTCCTTGATCAACCAAAGTAGATGATCTGCTACTCCATTTTCTGATCCTTTCTTATCTTTGATACATATATTGAATTCTTAGAGTAGAAGTATCCATCTAATTAACCTGGGTTTCACTTCCTTCTTTGCCAGCAGATATTTCAAAGCTCCATGGTCAGAATAAACAATTATCTTAGTTCGTAAAAGATAAGAATAAAATTTATCTAAATCAAAGACAATGGCGATAAGTGAAATGCCCCGAAAAATTCTAATCTTAAATATTATATTTAAATGAGGTTTTATCGTAAAGATTAATTAAATAAATTATTTTGATTAAAATAAAAGGAAATTAATTAGGGAAAATCAAGAATAAATTTATAAGTATGTTAATTAAGAGAAATTAGGTATTTTAGCTAATTAAGGATTTGTATTTTAGAAATTAACTAAATAAATTATTTTATTTTAAATAATGAGGAGAAAATAGTTTCAAATTAATGTTAATTTTATAAATAAATTAATGGAAGAAAATTAGGGTGTTTTGCTAATTAAAATGGAATTTATGGATAATATTTTAAATATCCTAATTTAGCCTAAAAAGGGATTTAAATATTATTTTATTTAAATATTATTATTTTTAAATATCCTAAATATTTAGATTAATTTAATTGGGCCTAACCTATTTTATTTCTCCTTTCCTTTTTCCCTTTTTCTTTTTCTTTCTTCCTTTTTCCTTTTCTTTTTCTTTCTTTTTCTTCTTTTTCTTTTTCCTCTTCTTCTCGCCGAACTGGCCAGCTCGCGGCCCAGTTCCCCTTTTTCTTTTCTTCTTCTTCTTCGGCACGGCCCAGCCCGCGCGGCGCCCTTCGTCGCCCTTCCAACGCTGAGTTTTGGCTCCGTTTCCTCCGAAGCTCGTCGTTTCATTTAAAACCTTACCTCGTCGCGCCCGACCGGCCCAGTTCTTCCTTTTTCTTTTCTTTCCCGGCCGACCCGACCGCCTCCCTCTCTTCTTCCTTCTTCCTCCTTCCTCCTCCGTCGACGCTGCTGCACCTTTCGACCTCATTAATGGCTTCTCCGGCTACGGTGAATAATACCGACCGTTTCTTGTCTCATTGTCTTCCTCTTAAATCCAGAAATAACTTCATATAATTATTTGACGTTAACTCTCGGCCGTTTCTCCTCCCCAACCTCTCGAAATTTCGAGCAAACCAAACGATGGCCCGACAGTTTTCTGCCACCGGCCACCCAAATTATTGCATTTAAAACTTCCATGTCGACCTCCAGCTCCTCTTTATCCATTCCAACATCTATAAATAGCCTTGTTATAGGAGTTTTTAGAATTTTTCTTTCCCGAAACCCTAAGCCCGAGCTGCCGATCACCGAGACTTTAGACGCCTTTTCCTCGGCCGATAGCCAACTTCAACGCCACCGCCGCATGCCAAATTATTCCCTGCAACGTCCTATAATTAACTAAACCATTCTAACCTCTCGATTCTTCTTGCACGAGCCTCCATAGCCGTGCCAAGTTAGATGCTCGTTCTCGCCGGAATTTTGGCCCCGAAGCCTTAAACCGCCTTCCACCGCCGTGAGCCGCCACCTTTGGCTGCACCACCACCATCATTTTGTCCCTCTCCTCCTGGGAAACAATAAACACCTCTTATATCACCTCAATTCTCCCTATCTTTTTCCCAACATCCATGTTTCCCCTTTTTCTTCTAATTTTCCGGCCGCCGCCGCCGCCGCCGCCGCTGTGAACCACCGCCGGTGCCACCTATCCCCACCAGCTTAAGGTTGAACCCTAGACCCTCTCAACCATTTTCCATATTATTATAAGCCTTGATTTAATTTATTTCAATTATTTGCATATAATTACCGTTATTATTATTCTTAATATTTATATTCTTAATATGTTTTATTATTATTTGATGAGAAATTTTATTCTGAATTGTACTTGCAGGGTGGAGAGTGGTAATAAAACAATATTATTGTTAGTTTCAAATTTTAAGTTATTAATTGAATTATTATGGGATTATTATCATTATTATTATTATTATTATTATTATTATTATAATTATTAGAATAATTATTATTATCATTTTATTAATTATTCTGGAAAATCTTAGGCCCTAATTTTATATTAACATTTGCACTTATTTATTTAGTATTATTGTTTCTATTGTTCTTATAACTATTAATAATAATATTATCACTATCTTTACTATTTTAATATTATTATATATGTTATTAATTTCATTATTAATAATTAAATAAATGTTAAGTCATTATCTATTTGAAAACTTATATTTTATTGTTATTGTTATTATTATTATTATTATTATTATTATTATTATTATTATTATTATTACTATTGTTATTATTATTTATATTTTCATTGATAGTTGATATTATTATTATATTAGTATCATTATTATTATTAGGGTAAAGTCTTTAACCCTACATTACCAAGGTTTATAATATCTCTATTATTTTTATGTCTTTTGCAAAGTTAGAATGTTGTTAAAGTTATTTTATTAATATGTTATTATTTGGTCAAAGCCCTAAGGAGGCATAGGAACGTGCTCCAAGACCGGTGTCGTTTCAGGTAAGGGGTGCTAAGGCCTTTTATGTGCTAATGTGCATTGTGTGATTCATATGCTATGCATTCTATGTTTATGATTATTAATTATGCCGTATATGCTATGACATAGAGTTGAAGTATGTTTTCGTATGGCATGTGTATTATTTGTGTATGACCCTGTAAGACATGCATGTGAGGATGTTGATATGATTTTTATGTGGGAGAAAGGATGAAAAAGGAGGATGGAGAAAGAAGTTGATTAAGGGATGTGAGTTGACCTAAGTATTCCATTGATTCATGAGTAAAGGAATAAAATGGAGAATTTTAGGGTTTCGTGTGTGAGAACCTGATTTATGATTTTTGAGGTTTTGGTATGGAGAATATAATTTATGGTTTTATATGGGGAAGTTTAACTTATGGTTTTGTATGGTTTTATGGGAGACAATATAATTTATGATGTTATATGGGGGAATTGAATTTATGGTTTGTTAGGGAGAATCTAATGTAAGACGTTATTTGGGGAGAATGTAATTTATGACATTATATGGGAGAACCTAATTTATGATTTGATTGGGAGAATCTAATTTATGATTTGTTTTGGGGAATCCAATTAATCCAAATTATGGTTTTGCTTGGGAGATTCCAATTTATGATCTTATGTGGCAAAATCTAACTTATAGTCTTGTATGGGAGAATATAATTTGTGGTTATGAAAGGGGAGAATCTAATCAATGGTATTATGTGGAAAAATCTTTGGGTTTTATATGATTTGAATCCTTGTGTTGGTATGGATTGAATTTAGGGTTTTGTGTGAATGAATCTTTGGAATGTATATGGTTTGAATCTAGGGTTTGGTATGAATGAATCTTTGGGTTATGTGGATTGAATTTAGGGTTTTGTATGATGAGGTTTTGGGTTTTACATAATGGTTAATGTTTGCATGGTTGAAATTAGGGTTTCACATGGAATTTTAGGGTTTGCATGAAAAAGGTTCGAAGGTTAGTATGGGGAGATTAATGTCTGCATGGGTATGAAATTTATGTGTGGAAAGTTAATTTGGGATGTAAGGAAGGTAATGTAAGTGTTGTTTGGGTGTTTGAGCACTTAGGATGAAAAATAGCATGTGGAGCAAATTAAGGGTACGAAGGAGACTAAATTAGGGTTTTGGGATAAAACCCTAGAGTGAGATGTGAAGTAGAATTGGAGGATAAGTGTAAAGGGAGCGATCCATGCATGGATAGGGTTTGGTGGTAGCATATGTGTATGTGGTGATTAAAGATGATGATGAATATGGAATTTATGATTTATGATTCGTGCATGTGCATGATGAAAGCTTTTGAATAAGATACTTAATACATTAATCACGTAAAGTGGAAGATGTTGAGACGGGCCCAGACCGATCCACCGGCATAATAGTGGCAGGGAATGTTTTCCCTCGCGACTGATCCACTAGCTAAAATAGTGGCAGGGCACGTACCCTCGCGACCGATCCACCGGCTATAATAGTGGGGGATCCCGAGCTCAACAAAACAAAACTTTATATGTTGAAAGATATGGGAAGACACTAATCACTTAAAGTGGAACACCGTACGAGAAGGGGCCAGATCGATCCACCGGCTATAATAGTGGCAGGGTATGTTACCCTCGCGACCGATCCACAGGCTAAAATAGTGGCAGGGAACGTTTCCCTCGCGACCGATCCACCGGCAAAAATAGTGGGGTTCCCGTAATCGTATGGACTTGAATAAAAGTATGGTGTGACATGATTCCTGATAAGAGATAAACTAAGTAATTGAATTGGATTATATACATATGGGCCTTTATACTTTTACTTGGATGATCACATGAATTATGTTATCATATTTATGATCTTTTATCTGCATGGATTATGTGCTTATGTGTCGGCCTTAGTGCTCGGTTACCTTACTCGGTACGTAGCGTACTGATCACCCTTTTCATGGGTGCTTCTCATTCCCACGAGTAGTATGCCTTCTGAATTTATGCAGGTGGGCGAGATATCAGTTGGGGCTGAGTGTTGAGCGTGTTTGGCTCGAAGTACGAGAGTGTTGTGGCCGTATTCATTCTTTACGCGATTTCATTCCTTTTGTTATTTCTTTGGTATAGTATTTACCATTTTCTGATTCATTACTCGATTGAGTATTTTAATGAACCTTTTATCGGTTGTAAGTTTAATTCTCTTTTGGAAATGAATTACATTTCTTGATGCGTACTCTGATTTTGTTTTACAACCGTTTAATGCTTATTTGGAAATTGGATTGTATTGATTATTTCTTTTCTTAGCCTTAGCACTTGGTACTGGAACGGTCGGAGAGAACCGGTCTGGTACTAAGTGTGGCGGTAACATTTCCAGAATTCACAGGTTTTCAGTGCTTCTAGTTTAATTGCTTCTGCTTTTAAGAAGAAAAAAAATTAGTGAATTTTGGGGTGTTACAATAAGCTCCTTCTCAGTAGTTGTGTAATTAATCTGAGCTTCATTCAAAGTTCATGAGGCATAGTATATCACAAGTGGGTCTTTTCCAATCCTTTGACCTAATACTGCACCAACAGCAAAGTTTGATGCATCACCCATTAATTTAAAGGGAAAGTTTCAATCGAGTGGTTGAACTATGGGTGCACTGATCAATTTTTCCTTCAGGTGTTCAAATTATTTCTTGCATGCATCATTAAATTGAAACACTATTTCTTTTTGAAGAATCTTACACAATGGTTGGGCTATTTTATAAAATTCCTTAATAAATCGGTGATAAAATCCAGCATGACCCAAAAATCAATGCACATCTTTAACAGTTGATGGGTAAGGTAATGAAGCTATAAGATCGATTTTTGACTTATCTACTTCAATTTCTTTAGCCAAAATGACATGTCCTAAAACTATTCCTTTTTGAACCATAAAATGACATTTTTCAGAGTTTAGCATAAGATTTGTTTCAAGACATCTTTTCAAGATAAGAGTTAAATTACCTAGGCATTCTTCAATAGTATCACCATGAATACTAAAGTCATCCATAAATACCTCGATAATTTTCTCTAGATATTCAGAAAATATGCTTACCATACACCTTTGGAATTTAGCTAGGGCATTACATAGTCCAAATGACATGCATTGATATGCAAACGTACCATAAGGACATGTAAATGTGGTTTTCTCTTGATCTTTTGGAGCTATGGGAACTTGCACATTTCAGGAATAACCATCAAGAAAACAATAATAAGCATGGCCCACTAGCCGTTCTAATATTTGGTCCATAAATGATAAAGGAAAATGATATTTCCTAGTCATGGAGTTCAACTTCCTATAGTCTACACATACCCTCCAACAATTTTGAACTCTAGTAGGAACGATTTCTCCCTTATCATTTTCCACTACTATTATTCCTATTTTCTTTGGGACAACTTGAAGAGGACTAACCCAACTACTATTAGAGATTGGATATATGACTCCCAAATATAAAAATTTTAACACCTCTTTCTTAACAACCTCCATCATGAAAGCATTCAACCTACATTGTACTTGTCTACTTGGCTTCACATCATCTTCCATTACAATCTAATGCATACATACTAAAGGAATAATACCCTTAATGTCAGCAATTGTCCATCCCAAAGCAAATTTATATTTTTTCAAAACATTAACAAGTTTTTCTTCTTGTTGGGGTGTTAAGTCACTAGAGATGATAACTGGAATGGTATTTTTGTCTCCTAAGAATGTATATTTGAGATGATTAGGTATAAGTTTCAACTCCACTTCCGCTTCTTGCTCTATGGAAGGTAAAGTTCAATCCAATGTCAATGGTAAATCCAAAAATCTTCCAATTCTACTACGACATGCCCCAAAGCTGCTACTACCCCTTGGATTTCTTCCTCAATATCATACATCTCATTCAGCTCTTCCAATTCTTTAGTTTCTATGCATTGAGTCAAGTTTACTTCAAAATGATCTGGAGATGATAATTTGTACACCATTTAAGTTAAATCCTCAATGACATCAATCATAGATACTACTTCACCATCTATAGGGTATTGCATGGAGTCATATATGTTAAACCTAATGACTTCACCATCAAACTCCATGGTCAAAACTCTATCATGTACATTAATTTTTGTTTTTGAAGTTTTCAGGAATGGTCTACCTAACAATATAGGATAGGGATTATATAAACCATTATCTTACATATATAACACATAAAAATTAGTAGGGAAAACTAATTTGTTCACCTAAACTAAGACATCTTCAATTACCCCTTTAGGATATGTGTTAGATCTATCGGCCAATTAAATAACAACACGAGCTTCCTTTAAAGGACCTAGAATTAGGGCATTAAAAATAGGTAAAGGCGTGATGTTGATTGAAGAACCTAAATCAAGCACGCATTTTTCATACCTCATGTTTCCAGTCTTTCAAGGTATGGTAAAAATACCTAGATCCTTGCATTTTTGTGGAAGCTTTCTTTGAAAAATTGCTAACACATTTTCTCCCACACTCACCTTTTTATCACCCTTTAGTTTCCTTTTGTTAGTACACAAATCCTTAAGGAATTTTTCATACCTTGTTATTTGTTTAATCGCATCAATGAGAGGGAGATTAACTTCTACCTTTTAAATATGTCAAATTTCTCCTTGTCATAATTCATCTTCGGGTTTCTTACCAACCTGCTAGGAAAAGGAGCAAGAATTTTAATAGGAGAGGATGACTTACCTTTAGTTACCTGTTGCAAACCTTCATTATTTCCTTCTTCAACAATTGTCTCATCTGATTCTTTACTTATTTCTTCTTCCTCACTCGCTTTTCTTGGATCTGTCAACTATTTCCCACTTTGAGTTATGATAGCACTAGCATTTTCCCTAGGGTTTCTTTCCGTCTGACTAGGGAATTTTAAGGATCCTTGTGCTTGTAGTTTCCCAAGGAAATCTGCCAATTGACTCACTTGATTCTCCAAATTCTTGATACCATATCTAGTTTCTTATTGAAATTACAATGTATTAGTAGCCAAAGATTTCACCAAGTCTTCCAAAGGCATTCCTCCTGATTGTTGTGGAACTTGTGGTGGAGTTATTGGTTGAAATGGTGGTCTTTGGTGATTTGGTGGAACTTGAAAGAATCTAGGAGGTGGATTTGATCCTTGTTGATTTTGATAAACCTATGGTCAGAAATCTGAATTACCACATTGTTGAGTATTTCCATACCTTAGATTTGGATGATCCTTCCATTCGGGATTATATGTTGGAGCGAATGGATCAATTCTTTTTGTAATGGCACTCACTTGTTGTTCTTCCTGCAAAGTAGGACACATATCGGTAGGATGCCTAGTAAAAGAACAAATTCCACATACCTAGTAAGAGCTGTCAAATTCGTCACTTGTGTTTTCAATTCAGCAATATTACTCACTTTCACCTGTTGAGACATAGAAATATTACCCCTATTACAATATTGAGAGTTAGATGCCATATTAGCAATTAATCTTTTAGCCTCGGTAGGTGTTTTATCAACTAAAGCACCACCACTAGCAGCATCTATCATATTACGATCCATATGAGATAAGCCTTCATAAAATTATTGTCTTAATAATTGCTCACTAATTTGATGATTAGGACAACTGCCACGATATTTCTGAAAACATTCCCAATATTCGTGTAATGATTCTCATCCATCTTGCCTAATACCACAAATTTCTTTTCTTATGTTTGTTACTCTAGATGAAGGAAAATATTTTTCAAGGAAAATCTTTTGCATATTAGTCCAAGTATTCACCGACCCCGTTGGTAAATCATATAACCATTCCTTAGCAGCATCAGCCAAAGAAAAAGGAAAAGCTATGAGTTTAAGTTGTTCTACACTTACTCTATTCGGCTTCATATCGGAACATGCTATATGGAATTCCTTAATAAATTTATTGGGATCAGTGAAACAACCTGAACCCATGGAATTATTGTCTTTGAATCCTGTAAAAATAGGTAAAGCATGTATCAATCCAGGTTTGATTTCACAATTATCATTATCAGCAGGATAATTAATGCATAAAAGATTAGGGTTGAAGACATGAGCATCTAGCTCCTTGAGGGTTCGATCTGCCATAGGTGGATTGATGTGACAAGGTGTATTAAACAAAGCCTCTATGCGGTCTTCTTCCAAATCTATGGAAGGTAATGGAATATGATAAGCATACTCCAATTTCCTTCTTGTTTGGGTTGTAATTAGAGAGGAAGAATTTGGATCTATGGATGGGATAATTTTTCCCTGATGCTCAATTGCAAAGGATCTCAAATGCAAGTGTCGGAGGATTAAACATAATTAAATAATAGATGAGGACACTTGGAGAATTAATTGAAAACAAAAATAAGAAACAACACCAAAAACAAAACTAAAGATTATAATCGCCATTTCCCGGCAACGGTGCCAAAAATTTGATACGCTATCGTATGCACAACAAATTTAATACATAAATCCTAATTCCCAATTACATAGTAAATGGTAAGAAGGAATCGAACCCACAATGAATGGTGTTTAATCACTAATTTTGTAATTGATGTTATAATCCTAGTTATACAATTTCATTAATTTTAATACTAAATCTAAACTATATTCAACTTTGCTCACTACTTGATAAATGAGGGTAGGAACGAATTGGTGATGGAATCAAGATATCAAATACTCAAAGAAGAATGATTCTATATGATTTAATGTTGACCTCTAGAAACTCATAATAATTCATTTCTTTTCTTTCTCTCAATCCTAATAAATTGAATAAGCTCTCATTTTATTACCTAACCATTTAATAACCTAGGCTATGAACACTGGATTCAATTAATAGAAGCATTATGAATGGAAAGCAGTCGACTACAATCATAACCACATAAGCTCGGATTATGCAATTGTACAAATTAACGAATAACATTAACAATTAATCTTCTTGCTCCTCTAGACACATTAATTAACATTTACGGGTTACTTATGTTGTCTTAGTGGATATTAAGTTGTAAACTAAATAGGTGATCAATCTAATTAGTTTGAATTCTTAATCTAGGATACAAAATCATTTAATTCCCTCCATTACTGCAATTAAATCTCATCTAGAATCAAACATTCAAATTACGTTGTTATATTTGAAACATAATTGCATCCTCAAATCATCCTACCCTTGTTTTATTTACTCTAACATCTGCATACTTGGAAATCACACTAATACATACAATAAATGGTAATTAATACAAGCAACACCTAATAATAGAAACAATACTCTAAAATCAAGATAAATAAAAACACAATTGCAGAAACTTTACTTGCATTCAATCAAAATTTAGAACTTGCAATCGATAAAGGAGTAGAGAAGGACTTATCACTTGAATTGCAGATTGTCAATTGTTCAATAGAATACAAGAAAGATAAAGGAATTTGGAATTGTGAAATACATGTATATTCTAGAGGGAAAAGAGAAAGAGATTGCATTCGATTATTTCAAAATTTTTAAAAAAACTAATTTTTTAAACCCCGAATTGATAGAGATTATATTAGAAAATAGGTCGCGTGAGTGGCTACAAATTTTAAGAAAAACACGCTCCGTGTTTAGGAAACACGGGACCTCCGTGTTTCTCTCCAACTTCTCTACCAAATTCTGGATTCTGATAATAAGCCTGGAATTTTAACATGGCCCGTGTTTAGGAAACACGGGGGTGTTGTGTTCTTAGCTCTTTTACTATTCTTCCCTTAAAATTTTAGCACAACTTCTCTTGGTGTATTTGCTTCATTTCCAAATTTTCTCCCCTCGATTAAATTTTTCTTGATGTGTTATTTGCTGGATTTCTTCTTTTCGTTGATATCTCCTTTGAATTTCTTCAATGTTATCTTTTCCTGCAAAATCTATTCAAAAGAGAAAAATATGAAGAAAATATTAAATCTTATAAAATTAATGAGTGATAAATGACACTTTTATGCATGAAAATAATATATAAATTCCATCTATCAGGCATTATTTATGGGATTGGTGTGATTTAATCACATTTGAAGCCCTAAAAGCTCTTTTCAATTATCTAAAATTCATATAAAAATGGGAACTATTATATTTGAATTTATTGAGTTAAAAATGAATAAAAAATATGTTATTATTCTTTATATTATTTTCATATTTAATTCACCATTTTAAGTATAATTATCTACCTAAAATTTCCATTACTTAAATGTTATCCAAAAATTTTGAGATTCACTCTAAGTCACCATTGTTGATAGGAATGAATCAAGGCCATTGATTTGGGTCATCATCCACCTAGTTCTCATCTATCCCCTTTAGCATAATATTTTTGATATTTATTCCATGTATTCATTACTTAATAATTATGTTAACCGTTACTCTAATTCCCAAGTCTAAAAATATTAAATTCATTTTCTTAGCCATGATGATATACTCTAGATTTGTGATATGATTTATGCACAATATTTTTATTACCAACCTTAGTATTTCTCAAGTTATGAGTGTTATGAACAAGTGTGTAGTGAATCCTATGGAGTCACTAGCTAGGTGTAGAGTGGATTATTAAATAAATGGTGCATATAGAATTATCTTGTATGGAGTATAGAGTGTTAACTATTTCGTTGATTGGTTACTATGATTTTGGTTGTGGACTTGATAATCATAGGTGTAATAATGTGGCAGTATTGTGCCTTAGGGGTTTTTAAGATTGTGTGTTCGGCCATGATTGGTTTTTTTTTTATGTTGTTTGGCTTAGAGAATTAGCTTGTGTGTTTGGTTTGGTGCAATGAGTTTTTCTAAGCAATGATTTACCATATGTATCCAAAAAAAGTCATTTCTTATGTTTGAGGATCATACTTGGCTTATTTTACAATTATTAGCTATCACAAATGTGGCATCAAGGTGGAGATTGTGAACTTTTAACTTGGATTTGGTGTGAAGAATAGCATGGATTGTATGTGAAAGTGTTGAGAGGAGTTTGGGGATAAATAAAGACTAATGTGATATAGGAGCATCTAATGATTCTCATATTCATATTGATTCTCAAGGTAAGGAAGAATTAACTTTCTTAATATTGGAGCCTATCAAATTAACTTCTTGATAATTTTTCTATGCTTGGTGTTGAAAATAATTCAAGTTGTTCATGCAGGTATGTTACATATTTGCAAAAAGAATATGCTAATATACCTTAAAGTATACAAGCATTCAAATAATGCAAGAATATGGCATACATGGGATGATACTTTATAACAAGAATACATGGTGATGATTATCATTAATTGTATTAACTTGTTATAAACCTTAAGTGTATTTTATGTAAGCTAGGATTTGATATAATTTCAAGTAGGTATTATAGTTAATTGTATGGCTTTTTAATATTAGTCATTAATATCATTTAGACAATGATATTGTGATTAAGATTAGAAATTATATAGGCATTAATTCAAGTAGGATAATGGGCTTGAATTACGGGGGTAACTTAGCTTGTTTAAGCTTAAATGTGCCGGCTACTTCCTCCCTATATATACCTTGTACACATCAAGCATAAGGGGAGATGAATAGAATATCATTTTGAATCAAAATCTATCAATTTAGGAACTTGTTTGTCTCTCCTTTGGAGTAGTAGCTATCCAGAAGTGTCGGGCATTTCATTCCTCTTCCTTATTCGAAGTTGAATGCAACTTTAACCATTTGAACTCATCCAGCATTCCAACCTAAATTCTTTTCGAGTATAATCCATATAAACTGACTTGATTCATGAAATTTTAATACACCAATGCTACTAATCATTAGTATTAGATCCTAATTCCTTCCCTCTACTTTGATTAGACATCATTTTTAGTATCAAAACTTTGGCTATTTGTGAATCTATTGATCAAAACCCTTCTAAAGACCAGTTATTGCATGTGAGAGTTCTTTGCGGCAAGAACTCACCAATATCTATTTATTTCATTGAATTCTTGCATATTTATAAACTTCTTGAATCTTCCTTGTGTTATTGGTTGAAGATCTTAAAATCTTGCAACAATCTTATTGCATTTTTTTCAACCGAAGTTGACTCCACCTTCGACCAGTAGTCTTCATTTTTGCGTAACTCCACTTGTGTGTGTGTTTTTTGTTCTCCTTCAAATTTTATTTTATCTCCATCAAACCTTTCCCTTTTATTTCCTCTACCTATCTGTACATCTATTCAGTAATCATCATACATTGTGTTTTGTTTTTTTTATGCGTCCAACCTGGGAGAAAATGAGATCTTCCTCGACACCTTGGTACCATTTCACCAGGTTTGAAGAGTTGTGAAGGAAAAGAATATTCTATGTTGCCTCGGTTTAGTCCATTAAAGCCACAATTTAGATCCATATTCTTATTCCTTTTCTTCTTTAAATCTTATATGATACATAGCAATATATCTTCAACTTGAAGATCATCATTTTTTTAAGGAAAGTCGACGGTAGATTGTTATTTTATGTGGTAAAAATTTGAACTACATAAGGAGAATACATCATACCCCTTTGGTTCATGCGTGCAAGCCATGAATTCTTGTGGCTATATTTCCCTAATTTGTGCCTAATCAAGGACTCTAGGCAGTGATCTTTACATTGTTATGGATTAGCAAAAATACTTGGGTCTTGTTTCATTAGAGGGAAATTCTAGCATCTATATACTTGTGGAACTCTTTTGTGCAACAAAAGAGGTGTGTGTCATCCATTACCATGGCTACTGAATAAGTTCATGCTTTGGTAGAGTCTATCAAGAGCCTCACCATACAAATGGATGCTCAATTACAAAATTAAACCACACTTCAACATCAACTACAAAGTGTAGAAGCAAAGTTAGCAGAACAAGAAGCGCATAAACCATGGCAAATTCGCATGGAGACCACCCATGATAGTGTGGAAGGAAAGATGAATCCTATATTCCATGAAAAAGGTGGATGTGGATATTCCAACATACATCACAATGAAGATGGAGAAGATGAGATGACTTCCTTTGGCTCAAGCAACCAAAGAAGACCACATACATTCTAAGTACGACATGCTTACTATGAAGATCTTGGTATTAAACTTGACCTTCCTGAATTTTATGGTGATTTGAATGTGGAATTATTCTTTGAGTGGTTGCATGAACTTGAAGCTATTTTTGAATTTAGAGAGTATGATGATGAGAGAAAATGCAAGCTAGCTACTCTTAAGTTCAAAACGTTTGCTTGAATTTGGTATGATAATTTAAAAAGAACAAGAGAAATCAAAGATAAAATCTTGGAAAAAACTTAAGAAGCACCTAAGAAAAATTTGTGCCTAGAGAATATGAGCAAGATATGTATGTTAAAATGACGACTCTAAGGCAAGGTTTATTTAGTGTAGAGGAATACACTAGAGAATTTGAAAAACTAGCCCTTATTTGTGATGTTCAAGAAAGAAAATAAAAAAAGGGTGCTAGATACTTAGGTCGCTTGAATAATTTGATAAGAGATAAAGTTGACGTGTATTCTTATGAATCTCTTGATGAATTGATTAAATTGGCTTTAAAATTTGAAAGACAAACCAAATCAACTAAAGCCTATGTTAAGTATAATGCTTCAACTTCAACTAAACCCTATTCTAACACCTTTATACCTTAATCAACATCTTCATATGATAAAAAGAATAATCAAGATGATAAAGGTAAAAATGAGGTAGTTTAAATGGTAAATAAACAATGTTTTAAATGTAAAGGATATGGGCATTTTGCTTGAGATTGTCCTAACCAAAGAGCCTTAACCTTGCATGAAATAGAAAACATGGAACCATGTAATGATGATTAGGATTTAGAAATTGAATCTCCTAATGAAATCTTAACCATGGATGAAGAATAAGAAGATCCACGCTTTATCATTCAAAGAGTTTTACAAATACAACCTGATTTTATACCTACTCAAAAAGAGAAAATTTTTAAGACTAAATGTAAAATAGGTGACGTGGTTTGTTGTCTCATAATCGATAGTGGTTCATGTACAAATGTTGCTAGTGAAGCAATGGTTAAGAAAATTGGTTTAGAGACTACTAATCATCCTAAATCCTATTCCTTACAATGGCTAAATAAAGATAAAGGAGCTAAAGTAAACAAAAGAACCTTAATCACATTTTCTATTAGAGACTATCATGATGAAGTTCTATGTGATGTTTTGCCGATGGATGCTTGTAGATTACTTTGAGGTGGACCATGGCAATATGATATAAAAGAAACTCATGATGGGGTAACTAATGAATATGTGGTGAAAAAATAAAAGCAATTGTATAGATTGACACCTTCTTTGTATGATCATATGCCTTTAAGTGATGACATAAAGAGATTATTTTTACATGAAAAGGCTATGGAGAAATGCATAGAAGAAGAAGGAATTTGTTATGCTTTAGTTTCTAAAGATTCTAATCCTGAAAAGCAACAAATTGAAAATCCTAATCTAATTAAGTTTCTTGATGAGTATAAAGCTCAAGCAAATAAGCATAAAAACCCTCATGTGTTTTCAACTTATGACTTAGTTTGGTTTCATTTGCGTAAAGAAAGATTTTCTAATTTACGTCAAAATAAACTAACGCCAAGAGTTGAGGGACCATATAAAATACTAAGAAAGTTTGGGGATAATGCTTATGAACTTGAACTTCTAGATCATTATGGTGGAATTTTAAGAACTTTTAATGTTGAAGATTTGTCTCCTTATTATTCTATTGAACATTTGAGGGCAAATTCTTCTCAACTTGGGGAGAATGATGCAGGAGCATCTAATGATTTTCATATTCATATTGATTCTCAAAGTAGGTAAGAATTATCTTTCTTAATATTAGAGCTTATCAAATTAATTTCTTAATTATTTGTCTATGCTTGGTGTTGAAAACAATTCAAGTTCTTCTTGCAGGTATGTTACATATTTGCAAGAAGAAGATGTTAATACACCTAAAGTATACAAACATTCAAATCATGCGAGACTATGGCATACATGGGATGATACTTTACAACAAGAAGATATGGTGATGATTATCATTAGTTGTATTAACTTGTTGTAAACCTTAAATGTATTTTATGTAAGCTATGGTTTGATATAATTTCATGTGTGTATCATAGTTAGTTGTATGGATTTTGTAATTTTAGTCATTAATATCATTTATACAATGATATTGTGATTATGATTAGGCATTAGATGCGTTTAGGGAACCTAGTTGCCACCGAGTGTTGTAGAACTTGTCTAAAATCCTCGTCTTTAATTCTCTTAATCCTCATAGTTATAAGTGAGAGAATTTGTTTATTGAGTAATCTTGTGAGAATTGTTTGATTCTCCTTATAATCACAAGTACTTCAAATAATAAGATCATTGTTTTGCCTCAATTGTTCTTATTTTGTTTGTCATTCTCTAATCATTCTTAGAATTTCCAAACTATTGTTAGATTTTTTCGTAAGTGATCACATTAATGAATTTTCCTAAAAATTAATTATTAGAAACAAAATAAAATTCATTCATATCTTGAAATGAAAAATTGGAGGAAATCTCCAATAAGATTAATAGAGCTAAATATAAATGCTGGCATGCCAATTGGATTCTTGTACGCTGTGCAATATGCCTAAAGAGCATCATTAAGATGTAAAAATCAATCCTACCTTGTTGGTTTCACCATCTCTTCCAAGAATGATTTGATTTCATGATTTGAGATTTTAGATTGACTGTTCATTTGTTGATGATATGTTGTGGAGATTTTATGCATAACATGATACCTTCTTAGCAATGATTCCACTTTTCTATTACAAAAGTGCAAACCATTATCATTGATTGTAGCTTTTGGAAAGCGAAACCTTTAAAGGATTGTTGGTTTGAGGAAAAGGTGCAACAACTCTAGTATCATCAGTATGGTTGGCGACTCCACACATTTGGAAACATAACCTATAGAAACAGGAATGTGTATGAAACTAAAAGATGATGGGAAGGGACCCAAGAAATCCATATCCCAAACATAAAAAATTTCACATTCAATAATGGGGTTTTGTAGCAAGAAGCCTCTTCTCAAAGGTCATGTAATTAAGTTGAGGCATATTCAAAGTGCTTGAAGTATAGTATATTATGTTTGGATCTTTACCAATCTTATGACCAAACAATTGCACCAACATCATAGTTAGATGCATCACACATTAATTTGAAAGGAAAATTCTAATTAGGTGGTTGAAGTATGGGTGTGCTAATCAATTTATTCTTCAAATGATCAAATGATTTCTTACATGCATCGTTGAAATTGAAATTGGTTTCTTTCTAAAGAAGCTTACATAAAGGTTGACCTATATTAGAAAAATCTTTAATAAATATGCGATAAAATCCATGATGACCTAGAAATGACTGCACTTCCCTAACAGTAGTGGGGTAAGGTAAAGAAGTAATAATATCAATCTCTACTTTTATCTAATTTAGTTCCTTTAGCCGAAAAGACGGGTTCTAAGGCTATCCCTCGTTGAACCATAAAATATCTTTTCTCAAAGCTTAGTACAAGATTAGTTTCAAAACATCTTTTTAAAACAAAAGTCAAGTTATCTAGGAATTGATCAAAAGTATCACCATGTATACCAAAATCAACCATTAATACCTCAACATTTTTATCCAATTATTCTAAAAATATGCTTATCATGCATCTCTAAAATGTGGCATGGGGATTTCATAGGCAAAATGGCATACAATGATATGAAAATATACCATAAGTACGTGTGAGTGTTATCTTCACCTGATCTTTTGGAGCTATGTGATGCAGGAGCATCCCGTTAATCTAATCACATATTAACCACCTTTGTCCCAATTAGATGACTAAAAAATTCTTCTAATTTGGGAATGTGTCCACTAAATTATCCTCCCATCAACTTTCCTTTCCAACCCTTGCCTTTTTGTGCTCATTTATAAGTAACCACCCAAATCTACCACCTTTTTATGTAAGAATCCAACTATGCATAAGACATGCACAAGCCATGCAAACTTAACCCAAGCAACCCTAAACTTTCAGCCATTTTTGCCACTTTTTCAAGCCATCAGTCCGCCACTTTTGGGGCCAAACTTCCACACCCCAACCTGCTAACTCTAGCCTGCAACACTACCCTTGCCACCTTTTTTCCAACCTACAAAACCACATTTCTACCACCCTTTTTACATCTTGCAAACCCACAACCGACCACCTTCTTTCATAGCATGCAACATGGCACCCTAAGCCCTTTTGTATCAACATCCAGCCATACTAAATGGAATCATGGCCACCTTTTGGAGTCTTGTAATCACCACTCTTTACCTGTGATAGTCCTTTTTACATTTTGACTTTAGAGGTTAACTAATTGTTTGTTTAATTCATCTAATAATTTTTACTTAATTGGGATTCCTTACACTCAAGTTGAAATGAGCCAAAGCATGGGCCAAAGAGGAAGGGCTCATGATTCCCTTTTGGGATGGGGAAAACTAAGCTTTGTTTGGTTAGAATTAAACTAGAAAAGGTAACTGAGTAGTAACTATCTAGTTTGGTTTCTAACAATCCACAAGTTTGGTTGTCTTATAGCTAAATATTTATAACACTATATAAGAGAAACTAGGGGCTGATTGTAAGGGTCTTTGTTCATTCTTTCTTCACTCTCCGTAGTTAGTACATACCATGGTTGAATTATCTCCCAAAATCTTGCGTCTTTTATCTTAAGTGTTTCATAGCTTAAGTGGTAGATTCAAGTGTATGAATTAAGGGTCACTTAATTCATATCTTCAACACTTCTTCTCCTCTCTAATTTTTCTCATTTTCATTGGTTTATTACCCATTCATATTTTTACACCAATTATAATCCAATTTGTATCCACCATACATTACTATAAGAACCTAGACATATCCAGAATATACATCAAAAAAGTAATAATAAGCATAACCAGCTAACCTCTCTAACATATAATCCATAAATGGAAAAGGGAAATGATCCTTCCAAGTTATGAAATTCAACTTCTTATAATCTACACACACCTTTCAACCATTTTGAAATCTAGTAGAAATTGTCACTCCCTTGTTATTGTCCATAATAGTGTTTCCTATTTTCTCGGGTAATACTTGAACAAGACTCACCCAACTACTTAAAAAAATATATAAATGACTACCATGAACAACAAATTAAACACCTATTTCTTCACTTCCCCCATCATAACTAGACTTAGACAATGTTTTACTTATCTACTAGGTTAACATCATCCTCTATTAAAATTTGATGCATACACATTGAAGGACTAACACCCTTAATATGTAACACCCCAAAATTCACTACTTTTTTTTTAAAAGCGGAAGTAATTAAATAAGAAACACTGAAAACCTGTGAATTCTGGAAATGTTACCGCGACACTTAGTACCAGACCGGTTCTCTACGACCGTTCCAATACCAAGTGCTAAGGCTAAGAAAAGAAATAATCAATACAATCCAATTTCCAAATAAGCATTAAACGGTTGTAAAACAAAATCGGAGTACGCATCAAGAAATGTAATTCATTTCCAAAATAGAATTAAACTTACAGCCGATAAAAGGTTCATTAAAATACTCAATCGAGTAATGAATCACAAAAAATGGTAAATACTATACCAAAGAAATAACAAAAGGAATGAAATCGCGTAAAGAATGAATACGGCCACAACACTCTCGAACTTTGAGCCAAACACGCTCAACACTCAGCCCCAACTGATATCTCGCCCACCTGCACAAATTCAAAAGGCATACTACTCGTGGGAATGAGCAGCACCCATGAAAAGGGTGATCAGTAAGCTACGTACTGAGTAAGGTAACCGAGTACTAAGGCCGACACATAAGCACATAATCCATGCAAATTAATAACAGGGCATAATCCAACATAACAATATAAAGGTATATGAACAATTCAGGTAAAAGTATAAAGGCCCAATCATAG
This sequence comes from Tamarix chinensis, assembly GCA_030549775.1. Classification (NCBI taxonomy): domain Eukaryota; kingdom Viridiplantae; phylum Streptophyta; class Magnoliopsida; order Caryophyllales; family Tamaricaceae; genus Tamarix; species Tamarix chinensis. The sequence continues at coordinate 79,654,953 of CM060176.1, read as the reverse complement.
TCCAGATTAATTATTTAATTAATCTCTTATCATAATCCAATTCACACGATGCCTTTTATCAATCCATGCGAGCAGAGAAACACCCCACTATTATAACCGGTGGGCCGGTCACAATAGAGCATCATGCCCTAACCACTATTATTACCGGTGGATCGGTCACAATAGAGCATCATGCCCTAACACTATTATTACCGATGGATCGGTCACACATAGGGTAGCAACCCTAACCACTATTCCTAACCGGGTGATCGGTTTGGTTCCTCCTCGCATGGTGGTCCACTGTAAGTAATTAGTATCTTTTAAGAGCTTTAACGATACTGGTTTGTGTTTATTGAGCTCGAGTCACCCCACTATTATTACCGGTGGGCCGGTCACATATAGGACCTCATGTCCTAACCACTATTATAATCGGTGGATCGGTCGCACATAGGACTACGCGTCCTAACCACTATTCCTAACCGGTGGATCGGTTTGGACTCGGCTCAATAATCTTCCACTTCAAAGATTAGTGTCTTAAATATCTTATTCAAAAGCTTTCACCATGCACATGCACGAATCATAAAACATAATTTCCATATTCATCATCATACTTTATTCACCAATTACACGCGTGCTACCACCAAACCCTAGACATGCATGGATCGCTCCCTTCACACTTATCCTCCAATTCTACTTCACATCTCACTCTAGGGTTTTATCCCAAAACCCTAATTTAGTCTCCTTCATACCCTTAATTTTCTCCACGTGCTATTTTTCATCCCAAGTGCTCAAACACCCAAACAACATTTACATTACCTTCCTTACATCCCAACTTAACTTTCCACACGTAAATTTCATACCCATGTATACATTAATCTCCCTATGCAACCATTCGAACTTTTCATGTAAACCCTAAATTCCATGCAATCATCAACTCCCATACAAAACCCTAACTCCACCACGCAACCCTAATACCACCACACAAAACCCAAGATTCCGTCATACAAAACCCTAAATTCAATCCACATAACCCAAAGATTCATTCATACCAAACCCTAGATTCAAACCATATACAACCCAAAGATTCATTCACACAAAACCCTAATTTCAATCCATACCAACACAAAGATTCAAATCATATAAAAACCCAAAGATTCTTCCATATAATACAATTGATTAGATTCTCCCCTTTAATAACCACAAATTATATTCTCCCATACAAGACTATAAGTTAGATTCTCCCACATAAAATCATAAATTAGAAACTCCCAAGCAGAACCATAATTTGGATTAATTGGATTTCCCCAAACAAGTCATAAATTAGATTCTCCCAATCCAATCATAAATTAGGTTCCCCCATATAATATCATAATTTAGATTCTCCCAAATAACATCATAAATTATATTCTTTCCCACAAAATCATACAAAACCATAAATTAAACTTCCCCATATAAAACCATAAATTATATTCTCCATACAAAACCTCAAAAATCATAAATCAGATTCTCATATATGAAACCCTAAAACTCTCCATTTTGTTCCTCTACTTATGAATCAATGGAATACTTAGGTCAACTCCAATCCCTTAATCAACTTCTTTCTCCATCCTCCTTTTTCATCCTTTCTCCCACATAAAATCATATCAACATCCTCACATGCATGTCTTACAGGGTCATACACAAATAATACACATGCCATACGAAAACATACTTCAACTCCATGTCATATCATATACGGCATAATTAATAATCATAAACATAGAATGCATAGCCTACAGGGCACACAATGCACATTAGCACATAAAAGGCCTTAGTACCCCTTACCTGAATCGACACCGGTCTTGGAGCATGATAGATGAGATTTATATGTTATTTTGCTAAGTAAAAATGTCATTTATTCCTCATTACTTTTATAACATGTAATCTTTTCTCGAGTTTTTCTCTTTTGGATAGATTTTGCAGGAAAAGATAAAAATGAAGAAATTCAAAGGAGAAATCGATGGAAAGAGAAAAGGCAACAAAGAACACATCAATAGATATGGAATCAATGGAAGAAAAGACTGGAAATGAAGAATATATATCAAAGGGAAGATTGTGTTGAAATTTCATGAAGAAATAATGAAGGAACAAGAAACACGGCCCCCCCGTGTTTCCTAAACACGGCCCGTGTTTTTCTATCAGCACACAAATTTCAGCACTTAAAATTCAGCATTTGGCCGAGAGTTCAAGGAAAAACACGGGGTCCCGTGTTTCCTAAACACGGACCGTGTTTTTCTCAAATTCTGTAACCGTTCGCGCAACGTTTCCCCGATATATTTCTAAAGTTTGAACATTCGAAAAGGTGGTTCGGGGGAGTTCGAGAATGGGATTTTCTCTTTCTCTCTATACTCTCTAGATACCACATGTAATTTGTAATTCCAATTCTTTTTCTCTCCATTGTATTCAATTGAACAATCAACAATCTGCAATTCAATTCGATAAGTTCTTCTCCATTCCTCTTTTAATTGCAAGTTTTGATTTTTGATTGAATGCAATTCAATTCTCTTTGCTGCATTATTATTTTTCTTGTGTTTAGTGTTTCATTGTTAATTTATTTATAAGCATTGATGTTAATTATAGATTATTGCATTTAATTGTGTGTTACTGCAATTATGTAGATAATATAAGGTAGGAGGATTTGATGACGGAATTAGGGTTTTGGATTTTGAATTCATGATTCTAGATGGAATTTAATTGAATTGATGGACGGAATTGAATGATCTCGCATCATAGATTAAGAATTTAAACTAATTAGACTGATCACCTATCTAGTTTAGATCTTAATCTACGCTAGGATAACGGAATTAATACGTAATTGTTAATTAACGTTTCCATAGTAGCAAAAGATTAATTATTAATCTTGTCCATTAATTCGTATGATTGCATGATCCGAGCTTATGTGATTATGGTCATAGTTGACTGCTTTCCATTCGTAATGCTGCCATTAATTGAATCTAGTGTTCTTAACCTAGGTTATTAATTGGTTAGGTGATAAATTGAGAGCTTATTCAATTTATTAAAATTGAGAGAAAGCAAAGAGATGAATTATTATGAGTTTCTACAAGTCAACGTTAAATCATTTAGAATATTTCGTTTCTCCATGATTATTTGATATCCTAATTCCATAATCAATACTTCCTATCCTTATTCATTAATTAGTGAGTACAATGTTTTATTATTTATCCATAGTTTAGATATTGATGATAGAATTGTATGTTATTACATAACCGGGGTTTTAACATCGATTATGGAATTATTGATTATATACCATTCCTTGTGGGTTCGACTCCTTCTTGCCATATACTACGTATTTGGGAATTAGGATTTATTTATTAAATTTGTTGTGCATACGACAGTGCATCAGAGCACGTTCCTACGCCTCCTTACGCTTTGACCAAATACTAACCTTAACAAAATTCTAACTTTGCTAAAGACATAAAAATAATAGAGATGTTATAAACCTTGATAATATAGGGTTAAATATTTTACCCTAATGATAATAATGATATTAATATAATAATATCAAAATTAATAAAACTAATACCAATGAGAACATAAATAATACTAATACTAATAATAATAATAATAATAATAATAATAATAATAGTAATAACCATAATAACAATAACAATAACATATAAGTTTTCAAATAACTAATGACTTACCATTTATTTAATATTAATAATAAAATTAATAACATATACAATAATATTGAAATAATAAAGATAATGATAATATTATTGTTAATGGTTATAAGAACAGTAGAAATAATAATACTCAATAAATAAGTGCAAACGTCAATACAAAATTAGGGCCTAAGATTTTCCAGAATAATTAATAAAACATTAATAATAATTATTCTAATAATTATAATATTAATAATAATAAGAAGAAGAATGATAATAATCCCATAATAACTTAAACTTCGAAACTAACAATAAAATTATTTTATCACCACTCTCCACCCTGCAAGTACAATTCAGAATAAATTTTACATCAAATAATAATAAAACATATTAAGAATATAAATATTAAGAATAATAATAATGGTACTTATATGCAAATAATTGAAATAAATTAAATCAAGGCTTATAATAATATGGAAAATGGTTGAGAGGGTCTAGGGTTAAACCTTAAGCTGGTGGGGATAGGCGGCACTGGCGGTGGTTCACGGCAGCGGCGGCAGTGGCCGGAAAATTAGAAGAACAAAGAGAAAGATGGATGTTGGGAAAAAGATAGGGAGAATTGAGGTGATATAAGAGGTGTTTATTGTTGCCCAGGAGGAGAGGGACAAAATGATGGTGGTGGTGCAGCGAAAGGTGGTGGCGCACGGCAGCGAAAGGCGGTTTAAGACTTCGGGGTCAAAATTCCGGCGAGAACGAGCAGCCAACTTAGCACGGCTATGGAGGCCCGTGCAAGAAGAATCGAGAGGTGAAAATGGTTTAGTTAGCTAGAGAAAATTTCAGGGAAGAGAATGGAATGTTTCGGTGGCGCTGAGGTTGGCTGAAGGCGGCGGAAGAGGTGTCTGAAGTTGGGGTGGCGGTAGCTCGGGCCGAGGGTTTCGGGGAAGAACCAACTCCAAAAACTCATACAATCCAGCTATTTATAGATTGTAGATAGTATAGTAGGGTTTTGGGTGTCTTCAAGAAGTTATGGGGTGCGAGAATTTGGGCAGCCGGCGACGGAAAACGGTCGGCTAACGTTTGAGTTATTTCGGAATTTCGCGAGGTTGGGGAGAGGAAACGGGAGAGATTTAACGTCCAATAATTAATCAAATTTATTCGTGGATTTAAGAGGAAGACAATGAGGCAATAAAAGGCCGGTATTAATCACCGTAGCCGGAGATGCCATTGATGGCGGCCAACGTTGCAGCATCATCGACGGAAGAGGGAGGAGGAAGAAGAAGACGGCTGGCCGGGCGGTTCGCGAAGGAAAAAGAAAGAAAGAAAAGAAGGAAGAACCGAGCGGTTCGGGTGCGGTCGAGGGTGCGACTAAATGGAACGCTGCGTTCCCACGAAATAACGAATGGAACACCGCGCAGAGAGGGGCGGAAGAAGGGCGTCGGCGCGAGGGGTAACGGATTAGATGAAACGGTGAGTTTTGGTCGAAACGGAAGAAAAACGCAGTGTGGCGACGTCAAACAAAGGACGCCGTGCGGGCTGGGCCGAAGAAGGAAGAAGAGAAGAAAAGAAGAACTGGGCCGCGCCAGGCCCAGTCGGGGAAAAGAAGAGGAAAAAGAAAAAGAAGAAAAAGAAAGAAAAAGGTAAGGAAAAAGGAAGAAAGAAAAAGAAAAAGGGAAAAAGGAAAAAGGAAAGGAGAAAATTAATTAGGTTAGGGTCAATTAAATTAATCTGAATATTTAGAATATTTAAAAATAATAATATTTAAATAAAATAATATTTAAATCCTTTTTTAGGCTAAATTAGGATTTTTAAAAGATTTTCCATAAATTCCATTTTAATTAGCAAAACACCCAAATTCCTCCAATTAAATTATTTATAAAATTATTATTAAATTAAAACTATTTTCTCATTCTTATTTTAAATAAAATAATTTATTTAATTAATTCCCAAATTAAAATCCTTGATTAGTTAAAATACCCCAAATTCCTCCTAATTAAAATACTTATAAATTTAGTCTTGATCTGCCCTAATTAATTTTATTTTATTTTAATTAAAATAATTTATTTAATTAATCTTTATGATAATAACTCATTTAAATGTAATATTTAGAATTAGGAAATTTCGGGGCATTTCATAATATCTGCAACCGTCCATCCAAAAGTAGTTTTATGCGTCTTCAAAATATTAACAAAATTCTTTTCTTTATTGGGTGTTAGGCCACTAGATATGAAAATAAAAAGTGTGTCTTTCTCTCCCAAAATTAAATACTTAAGATATCTAGGTATAGGTTTCAACATTACTTCTAGTGCTTATTCTACCAAAGGTAAAGGTCTTTCTAATGTTAATGGCCTTCCTATTATTTTAGGGCATGGTCCTAAAGTAGTCACCATTTACTTGATTTCCTCATTTCCTTCAAATTTCTAATTCAAACTTCTAAATACATAGACTCTACGCATTAAGTTATGGTTACCTCTAAGGTATCTTTAGATGATAACTCATAAAGTTTCTCATTCAAATCTTCAATAACATCTATTATTGAAACTAATTCACAATCTATAGGATACCACATGGAGTTATGTTTGTCAAGCCTAATAACTTCACCATGAAACTCTATGGTCAAAAATCCATCATGTGCATAATTTTTTTTTATAGAAATGTTATACCTAATAATATAGGAGAAGAGTTAGTTGAGCCATTTTCCTACATATTTAATACATAAAAATAAGTAGAGAATACTAACTCGTTCACTCTCACCCATGCATATTTAATTACTCCTTCGGGATATGTATTAGATCTATAAACTAACTAAATAATAAAAAGAATTTCTTTCAAAGGGTTTATACTTAGTGCATTAAAGATAGATAAAGGCATCACATTAATTAAGGCACCTAAAGATACATATTTTATAATTTATGTTTTGAATCTTGCAATAGATAAAAAAATACCTAGATCCATGCACTTTAGAGGTAGTTTAATTGGCAAAGTTTTTGAAAGATTCACCCCCACAATTAGTTTCTTATCCCCCTTTGCACACAATTCCTTTGGGAGCTCTTCATACCTTGGGACTTGTTTAATTGAATCAATTAGAGGGATGTTCACCTTCACCTTTGTAAACATGTCAAAAATCTCCTTCTCATGATTCTACTTCTTATTTCTTACCAACCTACTAGGAAAAGGAGTAGTGATTTTAATAGAACTAGGAAAATCATGTTGTGTTAGCTCTTGAGGACTTTCAGTTTTATATTTTGTAATAACTGTCTCATCTTCTTATTTGCTTGTTTCTTGCTCTTCACTTGATTACTTTATACCTACTAATTATTTCCCACTCCAAGTTATGATAAGAATAGCATTATCTCTAGGGTTCCTTTTCATTTAACTTGGCAATTATGAGGACCCTTGTGCTTGTAATTTTTCTAGAGACTTTTCCAATTGATTCATTTGATTCTCTAAGTTCTTGATACCATTTTGATTTTCTTCTTGAAACTATAATGTGTTGGTAGCTAAAGATTATGCCATGTCTTCTAAAGGTATTACTCTTGATGGTTGTTGAGTTTGTGCTGGAGGTGATGACTGAAATAGTGGTCTTTGTTGATTTGGTGGGACTTGAAATAATCTAACAGATGGATTTAGACCTTTTTGATTTTGATAAGCTAGTGGCCAGAAATATAAACTACCAAATTGTTGATTGTTCCCATATCTTATGTTAGGTTGATCCTTCTAACCTTGATTATATGTTGGAGCATCAGGATCATTCCTCCCTATCCATTGTTTTCCTCTAATACATTCACTTGTTGTTCCACTTGCATATCAATAGGATGACCAGTAAAATAACAAATTCTAGGTACCTTTGTAGGAATTTTGTCACCCATTACTTTTTTCTACCATAAATGTCAAATTTAATACTTATATTTTCAATTCAATGATCTTAGCCTCTTTTAATTATTAAAACGCATAAGTACTTCCCTTACTATTGTATTGAGAGTTATATGTCATGTTAGGAATTAATATTTTAGCTTCTACAGGGATTTTGTAAACCAATGCACCCACACTAGAAGCATCTATCATGTTTTGATCCATAGGAGATAATCTTTCATAGAAGTATTATATCAACAATTGCTCACTAATTTGGTGATTAGGGTAACTACCGCATAACTACTTGAAATAACCTCAATACTCATGCAATAAGTCTCCTCCATCTTACCTAATACAACAATTTTTTTCTTATGTTATTTGTCTAATACTCGTACATCTATCATGTTAGTTGCTTAAGAAAATCTTTTTTCATATCATCTCAAGTGTCTATAGAGCCCGCTGGTAAGTCATACAACCATTCTTACTCCAATCAGTTTCATACCAAAATATGTGATATGGATTTCCTTAAGACCTATTTTGGGATCAGTAAATCATCCTAAACCTATGGAATTATTGTCCTTGAATCCTATAAAAATAGGTAAAGCATGAAGTAAACCAAGTCTGATATCACAAGTATTATGTTCTCTAGAATAATTAATACATAAAAGGTTAAGGTTGAAAACAGAAGCAACTAGCTCCTTGAGATTTCAATTTACCATAGGTTAATCTTTGTGACAAGATTAATCGTGGAAATCATGTATGCTATCTTCCTCCAAATTAGTGGAACTTCCTTTATAAGTTAATGGAATATGATGAGCTTATTCCAATCACCTTCTTTTTTAGTTCACAATAGGAGAAGAATGTGGGTCTACTGGAGTATGGTTGGTTCTCTATGCTCAACTGCCAGAAACCTCAAATGTGAGTGCCTGCACGTTACAAAAAATTAAAGAAGATAAGTACATCTAGAGATATTATTAAAAAAAGCAACATTAAAAATAGGAATAAACATTATAATTTCCATTTGTTATCAACGATGCAAATTTTTTATGTACTGTCATATGTACAACAAATTTGAGAAATAAATCCTAATTCTAAATACATAGTAAATAGAAAGTAGGAGTGAAACCCATAAGGAATGGTTTATAATCAAGAATTATATGGTTAATGTGAAAACCTTAGTTATATATTATCATTCACTTTTATCACTAAATTCTATACTATTGACAAGTAATAAAATGATTAACTGACTAATGAATGAAAAAGGATGGGAGATCGTCAATTAGAGAACTAGGATATCAAATAATTATCTAGAAAATAGTAATTCTAATTTCTATTATAGAACTAGGATATCAAATAATTATCTAGAAAAGAATAATTATAATTTCTTATTTTCCTCTTTCCTTTAATTTCTCCTTTAAATTTATTTATTTTTATCTTTCCCCGCAAAATCTATCTAAAAGAGAAAAAAATGGAGAAATATCAAATCTTATAAATTTAATGAGGAATAAATAAAAATTATACATAGAATAATAACATATAAATGTCATAAATGACTAAGATAACTCCCTATCAAAAATGCTTCCACAAGGGCTTACAAACCTTTAAAACACATTTACATCATCCCAATTGAATTAGGTAGTGACTATAAAATGGATACATTATTACTTCCAGATCGGTAATATTAAACTACTATGCCAATGTATAGATAGCATGAAACTCGATATAGACATTACATAACAACATGCTTATCATTAAATAAAATCAAATATTGATAAATCATAATTATAAAGCATGTATGGCATTCTAGTTAGAGGTGTTGAAAAATTTTTCCAAATGAAAATTTTAGACCTAAGTGATCGGTTATTTTGGGTTCGAATCCAAAATCAAATGATGTTCTTGTTCAAGTTTTGCTCCTAAAGAAAAAAAGATTGATCATTAATCGGTTTTGATCCTATTTGGTCCAATCCCAACCCATATGGTCTTCTAACCCAACACATAATTTCATTAATATTTTACTTAAAATATAATTAATTTTGACATAAAAATATATACTTCACTTATTTTGATCTTAACTTATCTTCAATTGATAATTATGGTTTAATCTTCAAAAACATTTGGTCCTTAAGAAGGTTCTGGTTCAGTCCGAGTTTGATATTAAACTAGTACGTACCCCTAATTGTTTTAGATGAAATACCAATATTTTGAAACAAAACCCTAGCTATATTCTACAGACAACCGAGGTATTAGCTAAGGTAACAAAAAAAGTATATGAAATATCTTAAACAACACGTATGCATTTTTCAATCCCTTTTTCAATATTGAGTAGACTATTAAGGGAATATTCAACCTTGAGTAGGCTCTTAAGGGAATGATTATCTTTGAACAACATCTTTAGGGAATGTTCAATCTCGGTACCTTAATGATAGAAACAAACGTAGGTATCTTAATTCGTATATGTATACACCACTAAAGGGGTATTTTTGAGATATATAGATTAGAGAAGGTATCAAGCTATTATTAATAGCCTTCTTGATTTTATATAGTACCGATATCATAATGTAACATCCCAAAATTTACTAATAAATATATTTTGATTTTCACATAAGCTAAGCATAAAATAATTGGATGTTACTAGTGTTTACTTATAAATTCATTCCAAATATTATTTTAGATTGTAGCACATAGAACTATGCCATGGTCAATTAATTCCACATTCCCTAGACACTATATATCATGATAATACGTATAGAAAAATAATACACATAAAATGAAACATAACCAAGGTAAGAAAAAAAATCCATAATGCCCCATAAAAGATTAATTCATTAATGGGTCATAGCTTCACCCTCAGATCTTACCAATTTACCAAATTTATGTTACCTATAATTAAACCAAACTCTTCATAAATCATACTTATAAAATTTATAACTCCAAAACACTCATACAACCCAAAGTTTCCATATTTAAACCATAATGACCAAAATTCCCCTGATTCACCTTAACATGTCCAAACTTTTAATTATTACAACTTCACTCAAACACACCCAAAATGATGCAGGAGCATCCCTAATTGATTATCATAATATAGACATTAATTTCCCCAAGTTTGAGAACCATAAAATCCTTCTTATTAGTTGTATATCTTAAGTGGTTCTTAGAAGTTTACTTCAAAGAGTTACCAAGAATCAATCTTTATTACTTCTAATTTTCCTTAGTTCTTTCCTTTATTTTTTCTTCTTCTATAATTTTAGAACACTAAAACCTATTAAGACCCAAGATCACATATTCATCAAATTGTTATCAAATTTTATTTTATCTCAATTTGCGTCTTATCTTTCTCGCGTCAACCTTGTATAAACCAAAGACACACACAATTTCTAGCCAACCCCCTCTAAAAACTTAACCCATTTTCCTCCACAACCAATTCTTGTTATCTTATTTTAAAAATCACATTCTTTAATGGGAGACCAACCATTACCAAGAGGGTTGAGCCTTAGAGAAAAAACTTGAGAATAAATAGAGCTATTAAGTCTCTTCTAAATGATATCAGGAGAGTACTTAATATATTGGAAAATCTAACTCCAAATACAAACCAAAATCATCCTAGAAGAAACCCTAATTCAAGAACAAAATGAGCTCTCAGAAGTAGAGGATAGTGAGGGAGTTGAAGATTCATTCTTTAGTGAGTCCTCTATAATCTAGTAGGAGAAATCCTAAAAAAGGAGATAACTTTCATGATGTTAGGGTTGAGATTTTAGAGTTTTGAGTCTTACCACAGTCCTAAAAGTTTTCTATAATTGGATTGAGGTTTAGTAGGATTTTTGAGGCAGAGGGGTATATTGACACCAAAGCCTTTAAGGTGGTGGTTCTTAAGCTTAAAGGTCATGCCTCTTTATTCTGGAAGAGTGTAGTTCAAAAGAGGAGAAAAAAGGCAAAATCAAAGTTTAATTCTTGGATAAAAATGAAGAATTTGATAAAAGGAGAGATTACTTCATCCTTCTTTTACTCAAGATTTATACAAAAAAATGTCCTCTTTGAAATAAGGTTCATTAAGTGTAGAGGAGTACATTAGAGTGTTTAAGAAAATATTCATGAGAGTTGGTTTGGATGAGCTAAAAGAGTATATATGTCTTATTTATTGGCGGTCTTAGACAAGACATTGCAAGGTAAGTGGAGATGCATAGGTACCATACTTTGGATGAGATTTTTCACCTATCCACCAAGGTATAAAAACACAGAAAAGAAGAAGAATAGAAGAGTGTCGTTAGGTATAGAGTTCCAAACAAAGATGATAGCACATCAAAAGAGGTTTCTCCGCCATTCAAAGTTCGTTCCACACCTTTAAGAAAAGATGTGAGGAATCAGGGAGCAGCAATTGAAAACAAACCCAAGAGTGATATTTTTTTTAAGTTTCAAGGATTAGGACACTAACAAATTTAGTGCCCTAAAAAATAATGATTTTATTGGACTTTGATAGTGAAGAGGAGGATATAGTCATAGCCTTGGATGGGGAAGAAGAGTTTGCATCACTGGATGTTGGGGTGTCTTTAATGATTAAGAGTCTTGCATACTAGGGAGGCCAAATGGGATGAGTCACAAAGAGAGAAGATTTTCCAAACCACATGCACCATACTTGGGAAAATATGATCTCTTATTATGGATGGAGGAATTTATGTTAATGTTGCATCTTGCACCTTAGTATAGAATCTTGGTCTTCCTACTAAAGAATGTGGAAAACCATATAAGCTATAATTTATTAATTATGGTAACATGGTAGAGGTGAAAAATCAAGTGAAGGTGTCATTCTATATTAGAAGAGGTGGTGTGTGATGTAGTTCTAGTGGATATTTGTCGTTTGCTTTTGGAGGCCTTGTGATGAAACCTGGAAGGGTTTCACAAAATTTCACTGGATCGTAAACGGAATCGAGGGCGGGGTTTGACTCATTGAGTAATCAGCCTAAGGATTTCTCCAAGGGAAGATCAGAAACTTAGAGCGCAGTTGAATTAACGGCTACTGAATTTATGAAGTAAAGAAGATCAAGAATAGATCGAGGAGAAGAAGCAAGAAGAACGCGAATGAGAAGGTCACACGAGAGAGAGGGAGAGTCGAGAGAGAGAGAGAGCAGAGAGCAGAGAGAATTTCTAGAAGTATCCAAAACTTTATTCCGCCAAAAAGTTTCGGTACATACGGTGGAGGCCATATTTATATGGCATATACAATACAAGGTAAGCGTATAAAATACATCGCAGGCCTATCAACAGCATACACGATTCAGCCCAAGAATCAGCCAGTGCACAACAATGGCTCGACGGCTGATCAAAATAATAACAGCCCAAATATAAATTTTACATGCCATAATAATACAAGGAATGAATGATACAAATAATTCCCATCAGCTAGAAATTAATTAAGCTAAGCATGGTTACCAAGGGACGAATAACCCATATTCCAACTAACCTAGTTAATTATGGGTTGGGTGGCGGGTCATACAGCCAACTCCATCCCCATTAGCCAATTTTGCCAGCGAATGCATCATATGGGATTTTCTAAACATAAAAGAAAATTTTTGCAACAATTCCTCTCAACAGCTACAACAACCTTTGATTCCATTCCCCATGTTCTGCATTAATTTCCTAATCAAGCACACAATAAGAAAAATCATTATAAGCACAAAGCGATTTATAACAATTAATAGAATTATCTAAATACAAATTTTGGAGATTCATATCATTCCCCACTTCTTGGAAAGGTTTTGTTTGTGAAACCTAATTGATGCCAATAAATGGACTAAGATCAGCAACATTAAAAGAGTCACTAACATTCCCAAACTTAGCAGGTAAATCAATTTTATAAGCATTATCATTAATTCTTTCTAATACAGTAAAAGGTCCTTCTCCCCTAGGGTCTAATTTTGATTTTCTAAGGTTTGGAAATAATTCCTTCCTAAGGTGTACCCAAAATAAATCCCCAGGTTTAAAAACCATTGTTCTTTTTCTCTTATTAGCATTCTCAGTCATTTGTTGAACCTTCTTAGTAATTTGTTGACTCACAGATTCATGCAATTTCTTTATATTGTTAGCATGAGATTCAGCATCAAAGTTATGTAATTCAGCATTAGGTAAAGGACTTAGATCTAGAGGAGTCTTTTTAGTTGTAGAATGTAAGGTCCTATTATAAGAAAATTCTACCTAAGGTAAAACATATTCCCACTGCTTAAGATTCTTTCCAAGGACAGCTCTTAACATATTACCTAAGGTCCTATTTACTACTTCTGTTTGTCCATCTGTTTGAGGGTGACATGTGGTGGAAAATAACAATTTAGTCCCTAGTTTTCCCCACAAAACCTTCCAAAACTGACTCAGGAATTTAACATCTCTGTCCGAAACTATTGTCTTAGGTATTCCATGTAATTTAACTATATGAGAAAAAAAAATTCAGCCACAGTCACAACATTATTTGTTTTATTGTAAGGTATAAAATGAGCCATCTTAATAAACCTATCCACTACAACCATTATTGAATCTTTAGCTCTATTAGTCCTATCCACTACAACCATTATTGAATCTTTAGCTCTATTAGGCACAGGTAATGGAGTATATAACCCAAAAGGTTTTGCTGTGGACTTAGCCTGTCTACAAGCCACATAATTAACATAGTATTTCAATACATCCTTTTTCATATAAGGCCAATAAAAGTGATCAAATAATATGTCTAAGGTCGTTTGAAATCCTAAATGTGCCATTAGTCCACCATTATGAGCTTCTTGAATTAGTAACCCTCTATATGAACACTTAGGAATACATAACCTATTTTCTCTAAACAAATAACCCTCAGATATATAGTATTTTCCTTGTGTAGCAATCTCATATTTCTTATAAATTTATTTAAAATCAAGATCCTCTAGATATAAAAGCTTGATACAGGAAAAACCCAGCAAAGTGGTATCTACAGTATTTAACAAAGCATGTCTCCTAGATAAAGCATCTGCAACTACATTATCACCTCTTTTCTTATACTTAATTATATAAGGAAAGCTTTCAATAAACTCAATCCACCTACCCTATCTTCTATTTAATTTTGATTGGCTTTTTAAATATTTAACAACCTCTTGATTAGTATTTATAACAAATTATCTAGGCCATAAGTAATGTTACCAAACTTCTAAGGCTCTTACTAAAGCAAATAATTCTTTTTAATAAGTAGAGTAATTTAAAGTACTACCATTTAATTTTTCACTAAAATAAGCTATTGGTTAACCTCTTGGGAAAGTAAAACCCCTATTCCTAACCCTGAAGCATCACAATCTAATTCAAACATCTTTCAAAGTCAGGAAGGCTTAACACAGGTGCTTGGGTTAACTTATTTTTAAGAGCTCGAACAGATTTTTGTTTTTATAAATCCCACTTAAACCCATTTTCCTTTTTTGTTATGGCAGTCAAAGGAGCAGCTATTGTACTAAAGTTCCTAACAAATCTTCTATAAAAGGAACATAAACCATGGAAACTTCTCACTTTAGTCACATTCTTAGGTACAGGCCACTCTTGAATAGATTTTTTCTTTATCTACAGATATACCATCTTTACCTAAACAAATCCTAAGAATACTAGACTTTCCAGAAAAAACCTAGATTTAGCTAAATTAGCATACAATTTTTCTGCCTTAAACACATCCAAAATAATCCTTAAATGTTTCAAATGTTCTTCTAAAGATTTACTATATATAAGTATGTCATCAAAATAAACAACCACAGATTTCCCAATAAAATTTCTAAGGACATGGTTCATAAGTCTCATGAATGTACTAAGTGCATTGGATGATCCAAAAGGCATTACTAACCATTCATATAATCCAAAGTTAGTTTTAAAGGCTGTTTTCCATTCATCTCCTGGTTTCATTCTAATTTGATGATATCCACTTTTTAAATCTATTATTGAAAAAATCACAGCACCATGT
Source organism: Tamarix chinensis (assembly GCA_030549775.1). Classification (NCBI taxonomy): domain Eukaryota; kingdom Viridiplantae; phylum Streptophyta; class Magnoliopsida; order Caryophyllales; family Tamaricaceae; genus Tamarix; species Tamarix chinensis. The sequence goes on along the minus strand of CM060176.1, from coordinate 79,639,506 downwards.
AGAAGGTCTAACATTTCATCAAGCCCAGGTATAAGGTATCTATACTTAATAGTTATTTTATTTACTACTCTACTATCTATGCACATTCTCCAACTTCCATCTTTCTTAGGCATTAACAATACTGGAACTGCAGATGGACTCATTGATTCCGTAATATATCCTTTACTTACTAACTTAGACAAATGCCTCTTTAATTCCTTAATCTCTTCAGGATTAGCCCTATAAGCAGGTCTGTTTGGTATAACAGCTCCTGGAATAAAATCTATTTGATGTTCTATTCCCTTTAATGGAGGTAATCCACTAGGTATGTCCTCAGGAAATAACTCACTATACTCTTCCAACAATTGCCTCACATCAGTAGGTACTTCCTCACTTAATTCTAATTAACACTAACATTCTTTGTAAACCATCAAATACACACTTCCCTGTCTCTTAATTGCCTTTTCGACATCTTTACTCTTAGCATAAAATCCAAATGTCCCCTTAACTTCCTTTGAACTAACCCCAGTCTCTAAACTCTGTTTGGATAGTTCCTTATAATAAGATTTAATTTTTATTTGATTATCAAAAATCTCTTTTGGAGTCATAGGTGCTAAGACAATATTCTTATCATCCTTATGTAAAGTGTATCTATTTTTATAACCATCATGTATCACTATCCTCTCATATTTCCAAGGTCTACCTAACAATAAATGAGCAGCATGCATGGGAACTATATCACACAGAATGGAATCTTCATATTTCCTTAATTTTAAGTTTACTAGAACTTGCTGAATAACCTTAACATCCCCTAACTCATTTAACCTCTATATGGTTTTGGGTGCTTAGTGGTTGGTAATCCTAACTTAGATACTAATAAAGTACTAGCAGCATTGATACAACTGCCACTATCTATAGCCATGTTAAAACACTTATCATCAATCAAACATCGAGTATGAAATATATTTTCTCTCTGTATTGCATTTGAATCAGGTAGTTTGTTACTATTTAAAGCCCTACGTACTACCAAAAGATCTCTACTTATTGGAAGTTCCATCTCTTCTTCTGACTCACTAGTATCATCCCTAACCAAACTAGTCTCCAAGTCTTCCTCCTCTAATCAAAATATTCCTCTTATTTGGACACTCAGAAGCTATATGTCCTAATCCCCCACATTTAAAGCATTTGATATCCCTAGTTCTATTGGGACCACTAGCAAGATTAGTTGTTACATTCCTACCCTTCTCAATATTATTTCCTACTTTAAACTCATTATTCCTACCTCTAGGTTCAAAACTCCCATTATTCTTCCAATTCCCAAAAGCAGTTCCTCCAAGATTCCTTCTTAACGTACTCTTAATCCCAATCCCAGGGGGTTTATACTGCTTAGTCTTCTTTATCTGACTCTCTATTTTGGTAGCTATGTTCACCATTTCACTTAAAGTCCCACAAGGATATAATTCTACTTTATCAGCTATGTTAGAGTTTAATCCACTTAAGAATGTAGCCATGGTAGCATCCTCATCCTCAACAATTCCTGTTTTAATGATCAAAACTTCTAGTTCCTTAAAGTATTCATCCACCGACCTCACTCCCTGATATAGTGTTTGTAACCTCTTATGTAATTCTCTATAATAATAACTTGGAACAAATCTTTTCCTCATCAAAATATTAAACTCATCCCATGTTTGTATAGGTGGTTCTCCACACCTACGTCTAGTTAAGACAAGGTTGTGATACCAAGAAGACGCATATTCTGTAAACTCCACTACTGCTACCTTAATTTTTTTCTCATCAAAATGATTATGACATTTAAATACTAATTGTATCTTTCTTTTCCACTCAAAATAATAATCAGGATCATTTCTACCATTGAATCCAGGTATACTAAACTTAAGATTACTTAGGTTCCTATCAACTAAGTCTAAATCCCTTTCTTGTCTATTATTCTGTCTAGGCCTCCTATCACTGTTATTGGATACTTGGTCCTCTTCTTTTAAATTAGTCACAGGTGGAATCCTAGTCCTAGGATCCATAGGAGCCCTTCCTAATACCCCTGCATGTTGAGTATCTACCCTATTATTCTGTAATTCATTAATTCTTACTTCCTATTCTCCTATTCTTTGTTCTGAATTAGCAGACAACACAACAAGTTGGGCAGGCATTTCTTCTTGAAAAGTCCTAAGGGTTTCTAATAAGTCATTACTAGAAATTGAGATAGATTGATTAATAGATTGACCGTTATTAGACATTATTAGAATTATTTTATGATATTCAAGATAAGACACAATTAACAAACAGTCTAGAACTAATTTACTTTATTATGAAATCAAGTAGACACCAAATTAATCACTCTAATTATGAAGATATCACAATACTAGACAAAATTAAAGATATATCAGAACACACAGAATACACACTAACTTCCAGATAATTATTAAATCAATTACAACCGAAGAGCCTAAAAAAGAAACGATATTACCACGAGCAATTTAAACAATTAACCCAATTACTAGATAGGGACCCCTCTTCTTGGAGTCCTTACTCCTTTCTAGAACTAAGGGTTTGGCGGTTCAATCACTCCTGTGCACTTCTATTAGTCATGAACAAAAATGATAACTCATAATAAAATTGTAAATTGACTGTCACAATTTGAAGTAAGTAGCAAGATAAGGTTCGAAGTTACCAATCGAGGAGGGAATCCTCGAGTATCGTCAAGATTCAAGAATATTCACTAAACCCTAGCCAAAAATATTCCAAAGCTACTTAGGGTTTCCCAAGTAGTTTCGAAGCAGAAAATGCAACCCTCTTGGTCGCCGGCTTAGACGAGACAAAATCCTTCGATTTCCTTCGTCAATCGCAAACCCTAGATTCACTCTTCAAAGATATGGGTTAGCGAAGTCGAAAATGGTAATTAAAACAAGAAAACTTGATAAAAAGAAAATTAAACCACGAGCACTCAAATAATTGAGGCTTTGATACCAAATGATGAAACCTGGAAGGGTTTCACAAAATTTCACCGGATCGTAAACGGAATCGAGCGGGGGGTTCGACTCGTCGAGTAATCAGCCTAAGGATGTCTCCAAAGGAAGATCAGAAACTCAGAATGCTGCTGAATCAATGGCTGCTGAAGTTATGAAGTAAAGAAGATCAAGAATAGATCGAAGAGAAGAAGCAAGAAGAATGCGAATGAGAAGGTCACGCAAGAGAGAGGGAGAGTCAAGAGAGAGAGAGAGCAAATAGCAGAGAGAATTTCCCGAAGTATCCAAAACTTTATTCCGCCAAAAAGTGTTAGTACATACGGTGGAGGCCATATTTATATGGCGTATACAATACAAGGTAAGCATATAAAATACATTGTAGGCCTATCAACATCATACACGATTCAGCCCAAGAATCAGCCACTGCACAACAATGGCTCGACGGCTGATCAAAATAATAACAGCCCAAATACAAATTTTACATGCCATAATAATATAAGGAATGAATGATACAAATAATTCCCATCACCTAGAAATTAATTTAGCTAATCATGGTTACCAAGGGATGAATAAACCACAGTCCAACTAACCTAGTTAATTAAGGGTCGGGTGGCGGGTCATACAGCCAACTTAATCCCCATTAGCCAATTTTGCTAGCGAATGCTTCACATGGGATTTTCTAAACATAAAAGAAAATTTCTGCAACAATTCCTCTCAGTAGCTACAGCAGCCTTTGATTCCATTCCCCATGTTCTGCATTAATTTCCTAATCAAGCACGCAATAAGAAAAATAATTATAAGCACAAAGCGATTTATAACAATTAATAGAATTATCTAAATGCAAATTTTGGAGATTCATATCACCTTGGCAATTTGGTAGAAGCTTCGTGTATAATTAGTGAAACACTTATTGCTTGAAGTTTGCTAAGAATAAGATTATTCTCAAACCTCTATTGACTCAAACTATTCATATTGACATTTTTTATACAAAGTCTTTACTCATAGGTGAAAATTGTTTAGATAAGGCCTTATTAAAGGTTAAAGTAATATACTTGTTGTTGTTATTAGAAGATAAGGATGAAAGGGTTTGTATTGAGGAAAGTATTAGGGAATTATTAGAGGAGTTTGATGATGTATTCTTTAATTATCTACCCCATGCATTACCCATTATTATAGGCATAAAGAAATAAATAGACTTTATAACTCATGCGAAACTCCCTAATAAGGTGGCCTATAGGTGTAATCAAAAAGAAGCCTTGGAGTTGCAAAGTCAAGTAGATAAATTATTGTCCAAGCATTTAATAAGGGATTCCATTAACCCTTTTATCATGCTTTTTTTACTTATACCAAAGAAAGATGGCAGCATGAGAATGTGTGTTGATTGTAGATGTAACACCCCAAAATTCACTAATTTTTTTAAGAAAGGCAGAAGTAATTAAAATAGAAACTCTTAAATTAAAACCCGTGAATTCTGGGGATGTTACCGCCACACTTAGTACCAGACCGGTTCTCTCCAACCGTTCCAGTACCAAGTGTTAAGTTTAAGAAGAGATTAACATTAAACCAAATCAACAGTTCATAGAAGAACTAGAAAGATCATAATATCAAACTTAGAGTACGCATGAAGGTTTACAAACCAATAGAATAAAATCAATCATAGGATAGAAATCAGAGTGTGAAATCAGAATTCCTTGAAGGGAATAATCTTGCAATCGATAAAAGATTCATTTGAAATACTCATTACAAGGTAGTAAATAAAAAATAGGATAAATCTGATACAAGAAGAAATAACAGAAATAAATAAGATAACAAGAAGAGTGGATCCAACCACACTACTCACGAATTTCGAGCCAAACACGCTCAACACTCAGCCCCGACTGATGCCTCACCCACCTGCACAAGTCAGAAGGGCATACTACTCATGGGAATGAGCAGCACCCATGAAAAGAGTAATCAATACACTACATACTGAGTAAGGTAACCGAGTAGTAAGGCCAACACACAAGCACATAATCCATGCAGTATAAAAGATCATAAGGACGATCATGATATCATAACAACGAATAATCATTCGGGTACATACGTAAAGCCCCAATTATAATCTGGATTAATTATTTAATTTATCTCTGATCAGGAATCATTTCACACCATGATTTTTATCAAATCCATGCGAGTACGGAAGCCCCCACTATTATAGCCGGTGGATCGGAGGCACATAGGGTATCATACCCTAACCACTACTATAGCTGGTGGATCGGAGGTACATAGGACTACGCATCCTAACCACTATTCTTAACCGGTGGATCGGTTGGCCCTGGCTTGCATGGTGTTCCACTGTAAGTAATTAGTATCTTTTAGGCATTTTAGCAAAACTCTGGTTTGCAGTTATTGAGCTCGGGAACCCCCACTATTATAACTGGTGGATCTGTTTACACATAGAGCATCCTGCTCTAACCACTATTATAACTAGTGGATCAGTCACACATAGGGTAAAAACCCTAACCACTATTCAAAGCTTTCACCCTAGACATGCATGAATCACTCCCTTTACACTTTACACATCAGAAATCATAAATTCCATCCTCATAATTATACTTTAGTCACCAAATACACCTGATACCGCAAAAACCCTATGCAGTCACACCAAACCCTAATTATCCACACAAACCCTAGCTTGGTTTCCTATGTACCCAACTTGTAACACCCCCAAATTCACTACTGAAAAATTTTGTTTAAATTGAAAGGTTTAGCGGAAGTATACAAGTTAAAACCATGAATTTGGGGGTATTACCGCCACACTTAGTACCGGACAGGTTCACTCCTACCGTCCCGATACCAAGTGCTAAGGCTAGATCAAGAAAATCGTGAAGTAAAACCACCAAGGCATAAGTGCATAGTCAACATAAAATTTCCATGAAAGATAAGGTGCCAACAGTAATTAAAAATATCGTTAGGATTACAACTTAAGAGTTCCACTCCAAAATACGAGCATAATGCAAATATGACTAAGAACATGACAAACGAAAACAGAATAACAAGATGTCCGGCCGGCTCACTCTCGGCCTCAACCAAGGTAGACTCAATATTCGGCCCCCACCCGATGCCTTGTAGGTGTCGTAGGCATCGAAAACAAGATCTCCTACCTACACAAGGTTAGAAGGGCTCTCTGCTCGTGGGAATGAGCAACACCCATGAAACGGGTGATCAGTACGCTACGTATTGAGTAAGGTAACAGACGAGCTAAGGCCAGCACATAGGACATATGATACAAGTTCAGCACATAGACAACATACAATAACATGTAGGAAAAGGCTGAATATTTCCTTGGTGCTTTATCCTTTTATTCTCATTAATGATAATAAGTCCATTCCATACATTTCTTCAATAGCCCATGTGAGTGCGGGAGCCCCACTATTATAGCCGGTGGACCGGAAGATATACGCACAGGGCAGAACGCCTCTGATCCACTATTATAGCCGGTGGACCAGAAAATAAATGCACAGGGAAAAATGCCTCTGATCCACTATTATAGCCGGTGGACCGAATCATGGCCCCGACTCACATAGTGTTTCGCTTTAAGTACTTAGTATCTTTCCCATGGATTAACTTATTCGTTCGGTTTGTCAAGCACGAGATCCCCCACTATTATAGCCAGTGGACCGAAAGATAACGCACAGGGGGAGAACGCCTGTGATCCACTATTATAGTCGGTGGACCGGAAAATAAACGCACAGGGCAAAACGCCTCTGATCCACTATTATAGCCGGTGGACCGGATCATAGGCTCGGCTCAACATCTTTCGCTTTACGTGATTAATGTCTTATCAGTGTCTTATTAAATCACACATCACTCTTGACATGCATGCGGTTAATACCCTACTACCTTCCCCTCCAAAGGGACCGTCCCATATTTTGAGACCCGTACCTCTTCTCACACCCGACATCCCCCTAGGGTTCCTCCTCGGAGACCCTAATCGGGCCTATGTGGCCCAACTCCTTCTCACTTACCCAAACGTTACTCTTTTCTCTATCTCACACCTCATTCTTATTAGGAATTTCCCCAAATGTATTGCTTTATCTCCCAAGTTCCCGTGGTACCGACAAACCCTAGTTGACCATGCCAACCCTAGTTGGTCACGCCAAACCCTAGCACCTTACTTCTTTGACAAGTTACCTCCCTCTTGCACCCCAAAATCTCTTCCCTCATTTAGGACCCATACTCATCCTTATATAAGTGAGTTCTCACTCTCAACCCCATACTTCATCCCGAAACCCTAAGTGGAACCCTTAGACACTTGTACCCTTCAAATTGCTCATTTCCTCCCGAAACCCTAATTGGAACCCTTAGACACTCTTACACCGACCCACATAAAATTTTGCACCCAAGTCTCCAATGGGTCCATAACTTTGACATTATTTTATTCACTTCCTAATTCAACTTTCCTCACATAAGATTCATTCCCATGCATAATTTAAACACTCCATGCAGACTCTCCAACCCCCACCTACACCCGAAACCCTAATAAGGTCTCTTATGCACCAACTCACGTACTATTCTTCATAACAAGTTTCCAATCACCCCAAGACTCTCCCAAGCTCTTACTTACAACCCAAATCAACTTTTCACATGTAAGGATCATGCCCATGTAAGGTCTAATCCCCCATGCAAACTTCCCCAAACGCCCACTTCCCCGTTGTTCCTTTATTATCATTTCATGCTACCCAAAACCCTAGCATGCATGTGCTAGAGGGCCATAACAAGTCACATCATCAACATCAACATCAAACATGGAACATGTCATACACGTATAATATAAGGCACACACAACATACCTCATGATCCACGTTGCGCTACACAAAACAAGTTATTCATAACACATGCATAATGCACATCAACATGGCATGCTCATCATTCGCCCACACATTACATCACACATAGCACAAGGCCATAGCTTCGTCCTTACCTAGGTAGGCACCGGGCTCGGAGCACGCTCCTCTAGCTCCTTAGGGCTCGGATCGGAGTCACCTATGAAAAGGGGAAAAGCTAAGTATTAGTTTCCCTTATAAATACTATTAACCCTGATTCTAGTTAGGGTTCTTATCCCTAGTAGGGGCGTTGTACAAAACTAGGGTTTTTGCTCTAAATTATTATGCTAAGTATTACTCATTGATATATCTTTAGTTTCAAAACTCATTGTTACACTTATATCATTAGACCCGTTAGTTCCATCTTTATAACATTAGTGTTTGCTAGACATAGTAAAATAGTGATAATAATGGTAATAGTAAACTACTAATAGTGATACTTATGTTGGAGTTAGCATTAAAATACTAATACAATGGTTGTAATATCAACAAGTTAACACTCCTAGCGATAGTAATGATAAAAGTCATATTTTGAATAAACAGTATAAGGGCTCCCATATTTTGTGACCCTAATAGAATTAGCATATGGGTAATATCAATAATAGAAATGAAACTAATGTTAAAGGTACTAGGTATGGTAAAACAATATTACATAGTTACAATACTTCACATAAGGTTGGGTTAAATAGTAAGAACACTAATAGTGGTAGTAATCTTAGCGATAGTATTAATAAAATAATAACACCAACACTAATGGTTAAGTATGTTGAAAGCTAGGGTTTTGAGAGAGATTATGGCTTGTAAGAAAATAACACCTTTAGGATCCAAAAATTAATAATGGTAAGAACAATAATAATAGTAATAATAATAATAGTATTAGGAATGTTAATAATAAAGATAATGATACTAACCCTAAGTTAAGTATAATAGGGGTTAGGGTTGGAAGGGGTGATAGTATGATAACATTAAGGATAATAACAGAAATGGTATTAGTTAATAAGCTAATAATCATAATAATAATAATAATAATAATAAGTGTAATAATACTAATATTAGTTAAAAAATACTATAGGTGGCATAAGAAAAGGGTTTTAGGGTTCAGATGAGTGGAAGACCACCTGAGGACGGTGGTGGTCCGACGGCGGCGATGGAGGAGGAGAAGAGAGAAAAGATGGAGGAGGTGGTTAGATAGGAGGAGGAAAAGGAAAGTTAAGTGTGGGGGAGGAGGCAGCAGGAAGAGGGGAGTGGAATGAGGGTGGTGAAGTGAGGAGGGCGGCGGCGCACGGTGGTGGACGCGGCGGCCGAAGGAGGAAGAAGGTGGTGGAAGATGGTGGAGGTTGGTGGAGAAGGAAGCAGGGGGTAAGGAGGGTATGGGCAGGTAGGAAAGGACCTACAGGTTACTTTGGGATGTGGAAGGAGGGTGGACCACGGCGGAGGTGGTGGCTACGGGTGGCGTAAGGGGCGGAGGCGACTGGAAGAGGGATTTTTCAGCAGGGAACTTCGCACGGCTATGGCGGCACGTGCAGGGCAGGGTGGAGAGCAGCGGTGGTTTGGTTTTGTCGAGGAAGGTGTAGGGGTGTTTTTGGTGGCCAGCGATGGCGGCAGCGATCACCGGAGGCGGTGGAAACTTCGTCTGATTTTCAGGAGACAGAGAGGCAGAGTTTCGGGGTGATTTTCGCAGCACAGGTTATGGCTGTCGAAGGGGGGTATTTATAGGCAATTGGGGGGAGAAAACAACGAAGGAGGAGAGGACACGCCAGGTCACGGCAGTACGTTGTCCGGTGGCGATCGGGTAGGTCTGCAGATTCTCTGTCAACAGGTTTTGGCTCCGTTTGGGTGAGAAAGGAAAGGAGGCAGGGCCTGGGCGGTGTAGGACGGTAGGCTGGGAAAAATCGGGAAAGAAAGGGATAGAAAAAGGACGAGAAGGACGGTCGGACTGAGGTGTGGTCTGCGTTGCATCGGCGTGGCGGTCCCGGGCGCGAGGAAGAAGATGACAGCGGGGGTAGGTTGGACCGACGGTCTAGGGAAGAAAAGAAAGGGGAGAAACCGACCGGTCGGCAAGTGTTATAACGTTCATAATCTCGACGCGTTGTTTCGTTATTTAGAAGGTTGAAACGCAGCGTCGTGCCATTAACTGGCAACGGTTATAAGGCTCATTAATCACGACGCGGCACTTCGGTGGATCGAAGGGCAAAACGTTGCGTCGCACTCAAGCGTCGGCCAGCAAACGACGCTGGGCCGCGGGGGAAGGAGAAAGGAGAAGAAAAGAAGGGATGGGCCCGGGGAGAGGCCCAATCGACGGGGGAAAGAGGAAAAAAGAAAAGGAAGAAAGGAAAATGAGGGAAAAGAAAAGAGAAAATGTTTTATTTAGGGTTTTGGATTTTGCATAAATTATTAAGAATATTTTTGGACTGTTTATGTAACACCCCAAAATTTACTAATTTTGTTTTAAAAAAATGGAAGCAATTAAGATAGAAACACTCAAAACCTATGAATTCTAGGAATGTTACCGCCACACTTAGTACCAGACCGGTTCTCTCAAACCATTCCAGTACCAAGTGCTAAGGCTAAAGAAAAGATTTACGTTAAATTCAAATTAACAATTCATAAAAGGATTCGAAAGATCATACACAAAATCAAAGTACGAGAAATTAAGAGTTAATTACAATATCCTTGAAGTTTCAAATAACACTTGTAACTTCCAAATAGAAATACATTTAAACCAGATAAAACCCGATGGGTCAAATTCCGGATTGCCTACTCACTCAAGTCAGGCCTGCCACCCCAAAACAGTCTCTGATCTTAAACCTACACAAGAGGTCTGCTCCCCACCATCAGTGGATCATCACAGGACCCATCAACCAAGGTAGTATCAGTACGGGTCCAGTACTGAGTAAGGTGACTTGATCACTAAGGCCAACACATAAATACATAAATCATGCAGGACGTAAAAGAGCATATTCATAAATGCATATGATCAACCAGGTAAAAGTATAAAGGCCCATGAATAATCTGAATTAATCACTTAATTAATCTCTTATCAGAATCCGATTCACACCATACTTTTTATCAAATCCATGCGAGTACGGAAGCCCCCACTATTATAGCCGGTGGATCGGAGGCACATAGGATATCATACCCTAACTACTATTATAGCCGGTGGATCGGAGACACATAGGACTACGTGTCCTAACCACTATTCCTAACCGGTGGATCGGTTGGCTCCGGCTCGCATGGTATTCCACTGTAAGTAATTAGTATCTTTTAAGCATTCTGGTTTGTGAATGTTGAGCTCGGGAACCCCCACTATTATAGCCGGTGGATCGGTCACACATAGGACATCATGTCCTAACCACTATTATAACCGGTGGATCGGTCGCACATAGGGTAAAAACCCTAACCACTATTCCGAACCGGTGGATCGGTTGGTCCCGTCTCAACGATCTTCCTCTTTAGATAATTAATGCTTTAAGTATCTTATTCAGAAGCTTTCACCATAGACATGCACGAATCATAAATCATAAATTCCATATTCAACATCATACTTTATTCACCATTTACACATGTGCTACCACCAAACCCTAGACATGCACCATATACCCTACTTGACCCCCACAACCATAGTCAATCACTCCAAACCCTAATTCAGTCACCTCCATACCCTTATAATGTCTTACGTATTATTTTTCACCCAAAACATTCAAACACCCAAATAACTCTTCTATTTCCTCCCTTACATCCCAAATCAACTTTTCACACGTAATTTCACTTCCATGCAAACACTAATCTTTCCATGCAAACCTTTGAACCTTTTTCATGTAAACCCTAAAATTCCACGTGAAGCCCTACACACAACCATGCAAACCCTAATACCACCATACAACCATCAATATCACCATATGTAAATCCTAATACCACCATACAACTATAATTACCATCATACAAACCTTAAAATCATCATACAAACCCTAATACCAACATACATCCATTAATACCACCAGGTAAACCCTAGATTCTGTTATTCAAAACCCTAAATTCAAACCATATAAGACCCAAAGATTTGTCCATACCAACCCTAAATTCAAACCATAAAGATTCTTCCATGCCAAACCCTAAATTCAAACCATAAAGATTCTTCCACATAAAATCATAATTTAGAATCTCCCAAGGAAAACCATAAATTGAATTCCCCCAAGCAAATCATAAATTAGATTTCCCCATATAATATCATAAATTACATTTTCCCAAATAACATCATGAATTAGATTCTCCCAAACAAATTATAAATTAACTCTCCCAATCAAATCATAACTTAAATTCTCCCATATAATATTATAAATTACATTCTCCCAAATAACATCATAAAATAAATTCTCCCAAACAAATTATAAATTAACTCTCCCAATCAAATCATAACTTAAATTCTCCCATATAATATTATAAATTACATTCTCCCAAATAACGTCCTAAATTAGATTCTCCCAAACGAACCATAAATTCTGCTCTTTCACACATAAAATCATACATTAGATTATTCCTTATAAAACCATAAAATTAGGTTAACTCACTTCCCTTAATCAAATTCTTTCCCCATCCTCCTTTTTCATCCTTCCTCTCACACAAACCACATCGACTTCCTCACATAAACAACACATATCATCATACATAATTAATACACATACCATGCACAACATTCTTCAACTCCAAGTCATACCACATATAAAATATTTAATAATAATAAACAATAGATACATAACATGCGAAACACATAATATACATAAGCACATAAAAGGCCTTAGCACTCCTTACCTAAAACGACACCGGTCTTGGAGCACGCTCCTACGCCTCCTTAGGGTTTTGACTGGTTTTACCTATTTTGAGAGAAAAGCTAAAATTAGACTCTCTCCTATCAATATAATATTGAACACTAATTTAATATAAGAATTGTTTTTTTTATTATAAAATAATAATAACAAAAATACCAAAATAATATCAATATTAATATTAATAAGAATAATAAAATAGTAGAAATAATAATAAAAAGGCATTACTCAAAAATAAAGTGAAAGAAGGGATTTGGACCCTTTACCAAAATCATACTAAAAAGATTATTTGTAAATTAAATAACCCAATTCAGAAATAATAATAATAATAATAATAATAATAATAATAATAATGATTATGATAATAATAATAATAATAATAATAATAATAATAATAATAATAATAATGATGATGATGATGATGATGATGATGATAATAGTAACATTATTAACAAAACTAATGTTAAAATATTTGTATTAATAATAATAGATAAGAATAATGGAAATTCGAAATAGAAAACAATAATAATTATTATTATACTTATAACATTTTAATATTAATAATAGTAAATATAGAAATAATAAGAAGAATAATAATAAAATCGAATTAAAATCTATTAGGCTTCAGCGTTCAACATAAATAATAATAATAATAATAATAATAATAATAATAATAATAATAATAATAATAATAATAATGCATATTAAAATATAAATATTAAGAATAATAATAATAGTATTTATATGTAAATAATTGAAATAAAATAATTTTAGGGTTATAAAAATAGGGAAAATAGCTGAGAGGGTCTAGGGTTCAACCAAATGTTGGTGGGGATAGGCGGCACCGGCGACGGAGCACGGCGGTGGCGGCGGTGGCCGGAAAAAGAGAGGAAAGAAGGGAAAGTTGCATGTTGGGAATAAGATAGGAAGAATTAAAATGGGAGCTGGGTTGTTTTGAGTTCCCCAGAAGGAAAGGGACAGAATAGAGGTGGTGGCGGAGCCAAAGGTGGCGGCGCACGGCGGCGGTGGTGGTGGCCGAATGGAGGAGATGAAGAAAGAGAGGGGAGGAGAACGAGAAAAAGGAAACTAAAGGTATGGGAAGGTAGGGCAGGGTCTGCAGCACAGTTTGGGAGGTGAAAGAAGCGGCCTTAGCGGCGGAGGAGGTGGCTAAGGGCGGCGCGAATGGTGGCGGAGCAGAAAACAGGGTTGATCGGGAAGGGGACTTCGCACAGCTGGGGCGGCTTGTGCAGGAAGAATCGAAGGGCGAGATAGATTTGGTTAGATAGAGGGCGGTGCAAGGATGACACGGGTGGCCAGAACGGGCGGTGAAGTTGGCCGGAGGCGGCGGAAGAGACGTCTAAAGGGTAGGCGGTGGCAAGGTCAGGATTCTGGGTTATGAAAACAAAACTCGATACATGGCAGTGTAAGGAGTATTTATAGAGAAAATAAGAGGGGTTAGGGTTCTGTGGGTCGGCTAGAGGGTAATGAAACTAGGGTTCCGGTCGCCGGTGGCGTGGTTCGGCCGGCGGAAATCAAAACGGGGGAAAAGGGGTTGCGTAGGAGAGAGAGAGTATCACGCGACAAAAGGGAGAGTTTATAGGGTTTATGAGGCTGCCGAAACGAGGGGAAGAGAAAGGGAGGAAAAGGCCGGTCAAATCGGGTTAGATCGCCGGCGAAAAACCAGGGCGGGCGGCGGTGCAGGTGCAGGTCGGTGGCGTCGGGCTGGGGAAGAAGAAGATGGGGGGCTTGGACCGGGCGGCCGAGAAAGAAAGAAGAGAAAAAGAAAGGAAGGAGACCGGGAGGTTCGGCGATGGAGGAGGAGGTATTAAATGGAACGCTGAGTTTAAGTTGGAAAATAAGTAAAACGCGGCGCGTCGAGGGGCGGCAGAAGGAGGCAAAGTCGCGCGGGCGCGGGCTGGACCGAAGGAAAAGAAAAGGAGAAGACTGGGCCGCGACTGGCCATGTTCGGGAGAAGAAGAAAAAAGAAAAAGAAAAGAGGAAGAAGAAGAAAAAGAAAAGGAAAAAGGAAAAAGGGAAAAATAAAAATAGTGGGTTGGCTTAATTAAATTAATTAGAATATTTGGAATATTTAAAAATGATAATATTTAAATAAAATATTATTTAAATCCCTTTTTAGGCTAAATTAGGACTTTTAAAAGATTTTCCATAAATTCCTTTTTAATTAGCAAAACATCCTAATTTTCTCTAATTAAATTATTTATAAAATTAATATTAATTTGAAACTATTTTCTCCTTATTATTTTAAATAAAATAATTTATTTAATTAATTTTCAAAATAAAATGCTTAATTAGCTAAATTACCCAAATTCTCTTCTAATAAAAATACTTATAAATTTCTTCTTGAATTTCCCTAGTTAAATATCCTTTTATTTTATTAAAAATAATTTATTTAAATAATTTTTCTAATAAAACCTCATTTAAATATAATTTATAAAATTAGAAATTTTTGAGGTATTTCAGTTTAGAATATTAATATTTATAAAATATTAAGTCAATTCCCTTTTTGCTTAGTTAGACTATTTTAGATAAATTTCCTTAACCTCTATACTAATTAGGAAAATACCCAAATTTTCTTCCAATTAAATTCTTTATTATTTTCCTCTTAATTTACCTTAATTAATTCTCTACATTTTAAGTAAATAAATTTATATGTTTAATTCCCTACTAATTCCTTATTTGGCCATAATTTCGGAATTTAGGGTTTCGGGGTATTTCACATATAATGCTCCACGCACTATTTTCCATCCAAAGTGTTCAATCGCCCAAAAAACACTTACATTACTTTCCTCACATCCCAAATTAACTTTCCACACATAAATTTCATACCCATGCAGACATTAATCTCCCTATGCAAACCTACAAAACCCTAATTATTTACACAAACCCTAGCTCGGTTTCCTACGTACCCATATAATGCTCCACGCACTATTTTCCATCCAAAGTGTTCAATCACCCAAACAACACTTACATTACTTTCCTCAAATCCAAAATTAACTTTCCACACGTAAATTTCATACCCATGCAGACATTAATCTCCCCATGCAAACCTTCGAACCTTTTTCATGCAAACCCTAAAATTCCACGTGAAACCCTAAATTCAACCATGCAAACCCTAATACCACCATACAACTATAAATACCACCATACAAACCATGATTCCATCATGCAAAACCCTAAATTCAATCCACACAAAACCAAAGATTCACCCATGCCAAACCTAAATTCAAACCATATAAAACCCAAAGATTTATCCATACTAAACCCTAAATTCAATCCATACCAACCAAATATTCATCCTTACCAAACCCTAGATTCAAATCACATAAAACCAAAGAGTCATCCTTACCTTACCATTGATTAGATTCTCCCATTCATAACCACAAATTAGATTTTCCCATATAAGACCATAAGTTAGATTCTCCGACATAAAATCATAAATTAGAATCTCCCAAGCAAACCATAAATTGGATTCCCCCAAACAAATCATAAATTAGATTCTCCCAATCAAATCATAAATTAAATTCTCCCAAATAACATCATAAATTAAATTCTCCCAAACACACCATAAATTTTATTCTCCCATATAACATCATAAATTAGATTCTCCTAAATAAAACCATATATTATATTCTCCGAATAAAACCATAAATTATATTCTTCCACATAAAACCATACATTAGATTACTCCTTATAAAACCATAAAATTAGGTCAACTCACTTCCCTTAGTCAACTTCTTTCCCCATCCTCATTTTTCATCCTTTCTTCTACACAAACCACATCGACATCCTCTCATGCATGTCTTACAGGGTCACAACACATATTGTCACACACACATAGTACACACGCCATACAAAAACATACTTCAACTCCACATCATACCACATACAAAATAGTTAGTAATAATAAACATAGGATACATAACATGAGAAGTACATAATGCATATAAGCACACAAAAGGCCTTAGTAACACCCTTACCTAAAATGTCACCGGTCTTAGAGCACGCTCCTATATTACTTGAGAGCTTTGATTGGGCTCACCTAATATGGGAAAATACTAGGATTAGGTTTCCTCTTAAGAATGCTATTATTTCTAACTTATCCCAAGACCTTATTTAAAATATTATTATACTAAAATTAACTACACAAAATACTAGTAGAAAAAAACTAATAATAACACCAATGGACTTCAAAACAAGAGGGTGATATAAGGGTCTCTACCCTTCACCCAAAATAACTTTAGTAAGGATGAAAATAATAATAATATAACTTTAATAACAACCAATTATTATAAATAAAGATAATATTAAGAATAATAATAATAGTAATAATAATAATAATAATAATAATAATAATAATAATAATAATAATAATAATAATATATAAGCCTTATATTTTAAGGTGGGATTTCAACCCTGCCTCTAATTAATTACCTACTAGTCATTAACATAAATAAATAATAAAAATAATATCATATATAATAATATTCAAATAATAGAGATGATACTAATATTATTATTAATGGTTATAAAAATGGAAATAAAAATACTAAAATACATAAGTGTGAACGTTAATACAAAATTAGGGCCTAAGATTTTCTAGAATAATTAATAAAATGATAATAATAATTATTCTAATAATTATAATATTAATAATAGTAAGAAGAATGATAATAAAACATATAATAATTCAAATAATAACTTAAAATTCAAAACTAACAACACAATTAGTTCATTCCTACTCTATACCCTACAAGTAAAAATTGGCATCAATATTATGTCTAATAATAATATTAATAATAGAATAGAAATAATTATTATATTCGAATAATTACTAATAATTGAAATAAAAATAGAATATATTATAACGAATAGTAATTAAGGCCTAAGAAGGTTTAGAGTTTCACCTTGAGTCGGTGGGGATGGGCAGCACCAGCGGTGGTTCACGACGGTGGCAGGAAAAATTATCTAAGAGGGAAAAAGATGAAGAAAAAGAGAGAAGGAGCAGGGGGAAAAAATAAAATAAGGTTATGGTTCAGTGGAGGAGGATTAGAGGTTGCGGGTTATAGATTTTTGCGAGGCAGCCAAGAGATTTTGCACGGCTATGGCAGCTCGTGCGAGAAGAATCGAAGGATTTGGAGAGCTTAGTTAGCAAGAGGAAATCGTAGGGAAGAAATTGGAATGCTGCGGTGGCACGTAGGTTGGCTATCGGTAGCGGGGGAAGGGTCTAAAGTCAGGGTGGCGGCCAACTCTTGTTTAGGGTTTTCTGGGAAGAAAAACTCCTACACCAAGGCTATTTATAGATTGTAGATGGTATAATAGGATTTTAGGGGTCGGCAAGAAGGTATGAGGTGTGAGGATTTGGGTAGTCAACGATAGTAATTGATCGGTAATCGTTTGGTTTGGATCGAAGTTTCGTGAGGCTGGGGAGAGGAAACGGGCGAGAGATAACGGATGAGAGTTATTCCAATTTATTCCTTGAGTCAAGGGGAATACAATGAGGTAAGAAACGGCCGGTCAAAGTCCCTATAGCCGACGACGTCATTGTTGGAGTTGGGAGCTGCAGCCGTGTCGACGGAGGAGAAAGGAGGAAGAAGGAAGAAGAAAAGGAGGTGGACTAGTCGGCCGAGGAAAGAAAAGAAAAGGGGATAACCGAGCCGGTTGGCACTGGTTACTCCTTAATTAAATGAGACACATCGTCTCGACATAAAACCACACAAAACACCGCGTACGAGCGCACGTAGAAAGAAGCCAGCGACGCCGGGCCCCAGAGGAAGGAAAGAAGGGGAAACTGGGCCGCGAGCTGGCCCGGTTCGGGGAGAAGGAGAAAAAGAAAAAGAAAAGAAGAAGAAGAAAAAGAAAGAAAAAGGAAGAAGGAAAAAGGAAAAGGGAAAATGAAAACAGTGGGTTGGTTTAATTAAATTAATTAGGATATTTGGGTTATTTAAATAAAATAATATTTAAATCCCTTTTTAGGCTAAAATAGGATTTTTAAAAGATTTTTCCTAAATTCATCTTTTATTTGTAAAACCCCTAATTTTCTCCATTTAAAATTATTTATAAAGTTCTTATTAATTTCAAACTATTTTATTCTTCTTATTTTAAATATAATAATTTATTTAATTAATTTCCAAAATAAGATCCCTAGTTAGTTAAAATACCCAAATTCTCTCCTAATAAAAATAGTTATAAATTTCTTCTTGATTTATCCTAATTAATTTCCTTTTATTTTAATAAAATAATTAATTTAATTAATTTTTATAATAAAACCTCATTTAAATATAATATTTAAAATTAGAAAATTTTGGGGCATTTCAGTAAAGTTATCAGCAACATAACAATTAATTATAGGTATCTTATATGTATACTTGTTAACATTCTTGATTGTTTATATGGTGTATGCTTGTTTTTAAAAATCAACCTAAGATGTGGCTACTATAAAATAAGAGTGAAAGATGGTGATGAGTGGAAAACTACATTTAAAACCAAGGGAGGATTATATGAGTGGATGGTTATGCTCTTTAGTTTGTCAAATACTCATAGTACCTTAATGAGACTTTTAAATGAGGTAATTAGGCCATTCATTAGCAAATTTGTAATAGTTTACTTTGATCATATACTTTTGTGTAGCTATAGTGAAGAAGAACATGTAAATCATCTCAAACTTATTTTTCTAGAATTTAGGAATCACAAGGTATATTCTAAGCTAGAAAAATGAGAGTTTTAGTACCTAAGGTTACATTTACAGGTTTTGTAGTGAGTAAAGATGGAAGATCAATGGATGAGTCTAAAGTGGAAGCGGTCAAGACATGGCCAGTTCCTACAAGCCTAACACAAGTAAGATCTTTTCATGGTCAACCTCAACGTTTTATAGGAGGTTCATTAAGGGATTTAGTACCCTATTAGAACCTATAACCAACTGCATGAAGAAGGGTGAGTTCAAGAGGACCAAGGAGGCCCAAGATTCCTTTTAGGTGATCAAGGGAAAATAATGTGAGGCACCCATCCTAACATTACCTAACTTTAACAAATACTTTGAGGTTAAGTGTGAATCTAGTGGGCATTGGTGTTATTTTACTACACAAAGAAAAGACCATATTTTCTTTAGTGAAAAGCTCATTAGATCTAGAGTGAATTATAACACTTATGATGAGGACTTCTATGCTTTAGTTAGATCCCTTGATCATTTGTCACACTACATGACACCACAATAGTTTGTACTACACACGGATCATGAATCATTAAAGTACATCAATGCACAACATAAGCTTAATTCGAGACATGCAAGATGGATATAATTTTTTTAAGTCTTTTCCTTTTTTTATCTAAGCATAAAAGTGGAAAAACAAATGTAGTAACAAATGAACTTTTTGGAAAATATTGTATGCTCTCTTGGTTAGAAGTGAGAGTGTTAGGGTCTGGGTGCATTAGAGAACTCTACAAGGAAGATGAAGACTTTGGCCACTACTTTAGGTATCAAGAAAAGGGATTGTTTATCATCCAAGATAGGTTCCTCTTCAAGAATAACAAACTTTGCATTCCAAAATATTCTATCAGAGAATTACTTGATCATTGATCACACTACTTGAGGCCCCAACAGTTTTTTCTACACACAAATCATGAGTCACTAAAGTATATAAATGGCCAACCCAAGATTTAATTATAGGCATGCATGATGGGTAGAATTTTTACCATCTTTTTCCTTTATAGCAAAATACAAAATTGGAAAAATGAATGTATTTGCGGACACACTCACTAGGAGATCATGTATTCTCTCTTTGTTAGAGGTCAGATTATTAGAGTTTGAGTGTATAAGAGAGATACATAATGAAGTTGAAGACTTTAGATGCTACTTCAAGGAGTAAGACAAGAAGAAAAGGTCATTTATCATTCAATATGGATTCCTCTTCAAGAATAAAAAGCTTTGCATTCCCAAATGCTCCATTAGATAATTTCTTATGAGGGAAGTGCATGGAGAAGAACTAATTAGACACTTTGGCATCAATGAGGCTGTAGACATACTTAATGAGCATTTTTATTGGCTTAAACTTGGGGGAGGTGTATAGAGTGTAATAGCTAGATGTGTCACTTGTCAAAATTCCATGAGTCACTTCCACCAAGGGCTCTACACTCTCTTACCTAGATCACATCAACCATTTCATCATGTGAGTATAGACTTCATTGTAGCATTACCTAAGAAACAAAGGTAAAATGATGTTATAACAGTGGTGGATCAATTCTTTAACATGGTTTATTTTGTTGCATGATAAACATTGGAAGATGCATCTTATATAGCCGATATATTCTTCAAAGAGATACTTAGTCTATATGGTATTCCTAACTCCATTATCTCTAAGAGGGATACAAAGTTCCTTAGCCACTTTTAGAACACCTTGTAAAGGCTAGTTGTTAGCAAACTCCTATTCAGCACTACATACCATCCACAAATTGATGGGCAAACTGAGATCATCAATAGAACACTCACAGTTCTCCTCAAAAGTTTGGTTCACAAATCCTTAAAGGATTGGGACACTAAACTTTCATATGCCAAGTTTTCCAATAACTGTCCACTAACATATGTTATAGGATGCTTACCCTTTGAAGTAATATATAGGGTGAACCCTTCTACTCCCATTGATCTCTTAGCTCTTCCTATTGAAGCCCATACCAACTTCAAAGAATAAGAGAGGGCTAAAGCAATAATGAAACTTTATGAACAAGAGAGGTTAACAATCAAGAGGGTCAATGAAACGAACAAGAATACAAAAAAAAAAGAACTAGAAATAATACTTGTGTGAACCAAGTGGTCTAGTTTGGCTTCACCTTAGGAAGAAACGGTTCCATTCTAAAAGGAAGAACAAATTCATGTATAGAAATGATAGTCCGTATAAAGTTTTTGAGAATATTGGTGATAATGCTTATAAGATGGAGCTACTAAAGGATATAGGAGATATATGAAACACGTTTAATGTGGGAGATCTGCTTCCTTATATTCATGATGGCCCTTTTAAAGACAAGAAGGTTGCCTTTTTGTAATTCCCCATAGTTTTGCAAAATGGTTGAATAAGAATTTTGTTAATTTTTGGACCTTTGATATTGATTTAATGTTATTATTTGGTTTGAAGCAAATGTTTATTTGAAAATTATGTTGAAAAATGAAGTTTAATGATTTTTTCAAACAAATCGATCAACTAGTTCCATGAAACAATTAACTAGTTTTTTGTTTAAGCAAAATGGATTTTCTTGACTAAACCGATCAATTGATTGAAGAGAACAGTGGTGGACTATGGTTTTTTAATGCTTTAGTCAGAAACCGTTAAGGTCCTTTGATGTAAACACTCTTTTAAGTTGTTTATGTAATCTTTTATTCCTGCACTATTTTGTTTTAATATTTTGGTTATTTTAAGCCATGTATCTGATATAGGGTAGGTGGCAGATGTCTAACCTATGTTAGGTACGGTGATAATACCCCATTTTCCCTAGGTGTATTTTCAACTTCTATAATGTTTTAAATGAAATTTTTTGGCAGTGAAAAATAAGGGTATTATAAATTGGTATTAGAGCTTTTTCTTAAGGCTCCATTTGATTTTTGGAAAATAGTATGGAAAGGAAAATGAAAAGGAAATAAAAATGAAGGAAATAAAATGAAAGAAATCAACTTTCTTTCCTTTATTTGGTCGTTGGAAAAGTTTGATGAAAAATGAATTCTTAGAAAGTATTTTTTATGTTTGGTTTTCCAGAAAGAAATTTCTAAGGAAAGTTGATCATCATCTTCTTCTTCTTCCTCCTCCTCACCCTCATTATTATTGTTATTATTATTTAAATACCCTTATATATTAATAAAAAGTATAAAAGATAAAATATTAGATTAGTACATAAAAAAATTCCATGATATATCATTTTATCACTATTTAATATAAAAAGTACACTTATATAAGGTTATATCTGATAAAATACAATATAATTATTATTCAATACTTATAATATATTAGTTAGGATAAATTTTAGTTAGGTACCTTGACATTTAGCTTAATATGTTTCAGTCCTAACCTCCATATTTTAGTTTTATTTCACTAAATGGAATTGAAAATGTAGCCTAATTTTACCATTTGGATACCCAAATGAAACAAATTAATAGTACATTAGTTATTTAAAGGCTTTGTGGAAAGAATAAGAGGTTTTATTTGAATGAAAACTAAAAGATAATTACATAGTTTAGGTATGTAAATGCATTTGAGTTTATATATATATATATATACTAGATGTAAAATGCACATAATTAAAAGATAAAAATTTGAATAGATGTTCCAAATATTAATAGAAAAATACTATTAAAAATTGGCCTATTTTTTCATTTGTTATAAAAAAAATTTGATGTTCTAAGGATTTTATTTGTTAATTATCTTTCATTAGGTTAATATTTATCCATCACAAAAGTGAAAAAGAAAAATATTCAAAACTAGAAAGCTAAAAACCCTAAAGGGGAATTAAAAAAAAAAGAAAGAAAAAAGAGTAGTAATAAATGGTGATGAGTTGGTTGATAAAGATACATCAAAAGTTTGGTCTCAGACTCATAAAAAGCATTTGTCAAGCTCCAACTAAACAACTTTAATTACAAATTATGGTATTATCATTATCAACGACATAAATGACATTTTTTAATAAAATTACCGTGTCGCGTGTATTTACTTTCTTCATCACTTTTAAAATTTCCATGAATTCAGCTTAGGAATGTCCAACTATATAACTTTCTACATATTTTTATTTTCTTTCTTTGAGATTTTCCTGGCAACCAAACGGGCAAAATTTTTTCCCTTCTAATTTTCTTTCCTTTCCTCACTTTTTTCTTTAAACCAAGTGGAGCCTAAAAGAGTATCACTTTTGACAAAATCTAAGCTAACACCATAGCCTGGTATCATAATGTTGTTACAAAAGATGCACCGCCTTTGAAAAACATTTGCTGATATCCTAAGTTTTATCAAAGCCTTTTACTAAGAATGACTTACTTCCAAAAATAATTTTAAGGCTAGTAGCATGGGATGATATTAGCCTAGATTTGAAATACTTTCTCCTTGATTTTCCTAACAAGTTTAATTATTTTTTAACCCAAAAATTTCCTAAGTGAGAGTGGGGTTGGGAAGTTTCCATGGTTAGCCTTAAGATTATTATTGTGTAAGTCTTAATACTTATTAGACTAAATTCTATCCCTAACTTCTTCTAGTCATTAGGATGATGGTAGTTCAACACCACTATGAATGCATGAAGGCATTTATGGAGATCATCAGAGCTTATATAGAGGGCTAGATTCTAGCATTTCAACCTCTACTAGTGCTAGTAGTTGCACCAGCTCCGAAGGATTGGCTTAGGAGGGTTGGACATCATCACCCACCAATCTTTAAGGGCTAGGAGGATCCCAAAATCATGGAATGATGGGTCCAGGACATGGACAATACTTTCACCACCTGTATTTACCCTTGATATAGGAGGGTTGATGTGGTTGTATACTAATTGAGAGGAAGGGCAAATGCATGGTGGAATAGCATCCAACGTAGAGGTGGAGAACCTATGGAATGGGGACTATTCTTAGAGTTGTTCTAAACTCATTTCTATCTAACTCACCTGCACATAAAGAAGTATGATGAGTTTATGGTGCTTCAGTAAGGGGTATGTCCATCGAGGAGTATTATAGTCCATTCATGGATTTAGTCAAGTTCACCTCTGAGGTAAAGGTCAATGAGGTGATGTAATTTTACCATTTCAAGATCGGGCTAAGGATCCTATACTAGGAGCTGTTGGTAGAGTTACTCCACTAGATATGGTAGGGATATACAAATAAGCCTTGAAGATATCCTAATTCATTTAGGCCAAGAATGATTAGTTAGGGGGCAAGAGGAAATTTAAGGGTCAACAACATCTCGGTGACTGAAAGAAGGCTTTCTCTAGAGGTAGTTTTCCACCTAGATTTGGTTAAAGGATGGGGTTAGTAACCCAAGTTGGAAGGTTATTTAGGGGTCATGTCTAGGAGAGGTACTACCATTACAAGAGAATCAAGTTAGATCAGCTAAGGGTTGACTACAAAGGCAACAAGGTGATATACCATGGATGTAGTATGGTGGGAAATAGGGCATATGAGTGTTGATTTGGCATTGGAAAAATTCGAAGAAGCCAAAATAGATCTCATAGCATAAGGTCTATCCAATAGACATAACAATTTTCTCTATTGCCAGCCACTGCTGGTAGCCGAGCTAGTCATCCTAGAGGTCCAAAGGCTCTCTCTTTCTTCCAAAGGTAAAGATCCACTAGCATCGAGGGATGCTAGAACATGATGAGTGAGGAAAAGGTAGAATACTAGGTCGGTGTGGTGACTTGTATGCTCACTATCTCTAGTTATTCTACTTTTGTGTTATTTAATTCTGGTGCGTCTCACTCTTTTCTAACATCTACATTTGTAGCTATATTTACCTTATTCCCTTCTATTAGTATTTCTAGTTCTATTATATTCCCTTTAGAGGAAATGATTACATTTTTTAAGTTGTATCAAGGAGTTATATTGGTAATGGGAGGAATAGAATTTCTATTGGAGCTCATAAAGCTAGACTCGCATGATTTTGAAGTGATTTTCAAGACTGTATATGCTAGGAAAGTACCAAGCATTGATCAATTGTGTGCAAGATTGAGCGGTTTTGTATGGACTAGAGGTTATTAGGGATTCATACTGGAAGTATAAACCTAATCCCTCTATAAAGATCATGCCAGCAATCACATTGAGTAACCATGTAATAAGGGATATTGGCTCTACCTTTGTAGTGTTAGAGACACCAAAGTAGTTGAGACACCAAAGTAGTTGAGACATCTAGGTTAAAATGATGGTTTTACATTATTGATCTCATATCCCATCACCATGTACATGAAAGTGATAAATCAACGGCCTCATCGCTCATCACTACATGCATATCCCATCACTTCAAGCTGATTAGATAACATATAACAAATGTGTAGACCTCCATTACCCAAACTTAATGGTTGGCCACTATAGATGGGCACTATAAGTGGCTAAATTTTTCTCATGTACTCAAAGTACAGATGGGTGATTACCCAAGTGTTGGAAAAAACATGAAGCTCTAAACAAAATACATTATTTGCAAGTGTGTACCTAAGGTATAAAAACAGATGACATAATTGAAGTGAAAGTCGTCCAATGATCTCATAGTCCTATATACCTTATACACAATTTAATCTCAAAGATCGAATGACTAAAAGGTAATAAATATATTATGTGTAATTTAATCAAGAATATTAAATAGTTGAAAGTCTTTCAAAAATTATGTAATATTGATCAAGAATATTTTATAGTATTATATATTTCAAGTGCATTTTGATCCAAAATATTTAACTATTTTTTAATCTATAGACCTAATCACTAATTATAGATTTTCCCTTTCAATTTGAAAAAAATAATTATGATAATTTAGCTTTTGTGATTTAATTTTTGGAATAATTAAAACATTAAAAAATTTATGATAATGTTTTTGAGGATAATTAGATCATGTATGCTTCAAATCATGCTTATATTTTAGTACATTTAGGGCATGTACAATTTATATGAAGTTATGGTGTGTTGGTTTGCTTTAAATCTTAGTTTTTGATTAATATATGTGATGTGTGAAATAAATAGGTGCAAGGTTATTTCAAGCTAACTATGGATTAACTCATCGTTTTGGTCCACCTATACATGTTTTGTTGATTATCATTGGTAGATCATTTGGTGGAAGTATATAATTCACATTATGTAGCTTTGGGATG
This sequence comes from Tamarix chinensis, assembly GCA_030549775.1. Classification (NCBI taxonomy): domain Eukaryota; kingdom Viridiplantae; phylum Streptophyta; class Magnoliopsida; order Caryophyllales; family Tamaricaceae; genus Tamarix; species Tamarix chinensis. Next base: position 79,613,037 of record CM060176.1, on the reverse strand, counting down.
GTCTCTAAGGTTGGGTTGTGTAGTAAACTTATTCCCTATGATGTTGTATGTGTTATCGTTGTCGATGGTTAGTGAGGTCTCTATATCTACTCTATAGGTAACATATAAGCCTTATAGAAGGTATTAATACCTAAAGGTTATAGTTCCCAAAGGGTTTTGTATATCACAATGAGGGTGTTGTAGGCAGGTTGTATATTATTGTCGAAGGGTCTATAGGTGTTTCATGTATAGAAACTAATAGTGTTGTAGGATTTTCATTTACCATAGCTAATAGTGTTATAAGCGATGTGATTTTCCTTAGCTATCATGCTTTAGAGATAGTTCCTTAACCATTGAGATATGGATTTAGGTTCTATGTCCATTATGCCTTGAGTTGAGTGCTACTATGTTTTGGAAAGGATAATTGAAACATCATATTGTGGTTACATAAGTAGAATAAGTGGGAATAAGTAAATATGGAAAATTTCTTGTGTGATTGCATAATATGGATGAAAATACTATCGGACCTCGAATGTATGTTAATTCTATAATTTTGGTATTCAACATTATATTCTAAGTGTTCATGTGATTCGAAGATTTTTATAAATAGTAAGGAATAGTAATAAATTATTATTTCTAAGTAAATGTTCCATTTTCTATGTATTAACATGATTTATGGTATTCTTTAGTGTAATCATGTTTATGTATGTCTTAAGCATATACATACAAACATTTTTATTAGGTTATATTTACTCAGTATAATATACATATCAATTATAAACCTTTCATATAGTTAATGCAGGTACAATGTTTATTCTACATTTTTATGTTTAAGACTAGGCTAATATTAGATTTATTTGATAATATTTGGGGTTTGTGACCTAGTTTCTTGGCCTCTTTAGCCCTTTCATCTTATTGTAACTCTTTCATTAGTTTTGTAAATTGTAGTTTTTTGGGATCAAGTAACAACCCTACTTTATCACAATGTAAAAGTTTACTTGTTAGCCTGACATCGATATAGATTAGGTATGAATACTTTTTCTATATTGAATGTGTCAATAGAGCCCTTTTTATCTTATTTATCTTCTACCAGAACCATTTTTAAACAAAAAAGAAATTGCATTTACCAAAAATGGGGTGTTACAAACGCTTAGTTAATTGGTGGGATACGGCCAATTGATGAGTGCCTTCAATGTACCTATAAATGTCTTAAAAAATTGAAGAAAATCCAAACATTTCACAACCAATTCAAATGCTACTATCATGATCATAAGATATCAAAATCACACTCAAAGGCCATAAAAATGACCTTAACATGCCTAGATTAATATCAACACGCCTATTTTCTCATTATTTCATGGAATTTCAAGAAAATGTCAAAGTTTAATTTTACATTTATTATTATCATATTATACATCCTTCTCATGTAAAATCAACCATAAAAACATGGATACAATATAATAATTGAAATCAACATGCAAGACATGAAAAGAAACTATCTCATGGCGTACATGCTTTAAGTTGTGATTAATCATCAAAGTTAAAATAACAACTTGATACATGGAAGCTAGATTCATTCATACATCACAAAAATCCCCATAATCCAGAGTAGGACTTTATCTTACCTTAAAAAAATAAAAATAAGGAAAATAAAGAAAGAACCACACCAAGTCTCAATGCTTTGACACTTAGGCAACTTGAGAACCATCCAAAACATAAATAAACCCAAATCAATACCTAGCCATACTATGAAATTAAAAAAAATAGATATAAAATTAGATGATAAAGGGGAGTTAACCTCCTCCTAAGGATAACATGGCTAAGAGGGGAAAATATGGGAGAAAGCTCAAGAACTCCAACTTTTTCCAAGAACTAACTCACTATTGCTTAAGGAAAAGAAAAATATGGCTAATAAAAGGATTATGGAGTAAAAAGGTTGAAAAATGGATAGGTATAAAGCTAGATATAGAGGATAACAAATTAGAAGAGAAATAAGATGGCTAAATTTAATACCTAGAGTTAAATGGTTAGAGAAGATATCATAAGGGTTGGGTGAGCAAATGATGAGGTAAGATATGATAATCCAAGACTCCCTAAGCCTCTTATGGTCAAAATTTAGGTCAATGAAATGAGGTAAAGGTGTTTATTCAAGAATTATTAAATTTTAGGAAGAAAATATAATGGTAGATTGAATTTATGGTGGCAAGTATTTCACCATAGCCCCTAAGGTAATGAAATTATGAAAAATAAATAAGATTAAATAGCCTTAACAACTTCTAATTATGCTATTGAGTATCAAAAAGAAATAATCACAATTTTACATAAACTTTATGACATGGATATTTCATAGACTAATACTTTTGGGCCCAAAGGAAGGTAATACAATGAAGAGAGGTAGACTAAAGATTGCTAGAAATGTCATCCCTCAGGATGCCCTAACGATTTGATAGAGGTCGGTTCACCTCACTACCCAAAGACACTTGGTTGGCCCCAATCACATAGTATATGCCCCTTTTCCTTCCTTCTTAGTTCTACCTCTATAAATACGGAGTCTTTTTCTCATTTTTGGGAGATATAATATCTTTAATATAACTTCTCACTTTTGTTCTCTCCTCTCTTCTATGAATTTTCCTCTCAGCATTCACTTCGTACTCAACCATCCCTTAATTTTCTAAGAACCCCTCAATTCACAAAACACCACCAACAACAAGCATTATATGTGGGGACCTAAATAAAAAGTTGTGTCTTCCATTCATCCTTCAAACACACTTGATCCTAGTACAAATAACCCTTTAGATAGGATTATTTAATAATTTATTCTCGTCTTCAAGCTATAAACATTGATCATCAAGCATTTATTAAAGAAATGGCATCGAATATGTTAGATACACTTCTATACACCCTCAACCAGCTACCAAATCTCTTAAATTCACACTATCAACATTATCGTGAAATGCCTCAATAGCCCACCCCATGAGAGACTCTAGTAGAGTCCCTAAACCTTCTAAATTAGGATATGAGGGTCAAGCTACATAGTTTCATCATCTATTATGAAGAATTTGAGTCTACGGAGAACATAAAACAAAAGAGAGCTAGAAGTGATAGATAATGAGTTTCTTGTTGTGCCCTCGAGTAAGATAAGAGAGAGAGGCTTTCAAGTCAAATAAGGGGCCATGATGGTTGTCGAATTAACATATTTGGTGATGAATTTCATAGGATGGCCACTAGAATAAACAAAGATAATGAATAATATTTTGCACGTGATGGTCGATAAAATGTTAGAGTTGAAGATGATTACATCAACATATTGATAAACTAGAGGGTACAATTAGCTTTAGAGGCTAAAGGGAAGAGGAAAACGTCATGGAGGGTTATAATTGACAAACACCCTTCCCTAAGAGTGTATCTAAAGTGCCAAAATAAAGGATAAGAATTCCAACATTTGAGTCATTTGATGGCTTTACTGATCCAGAAGACCATTTAGATGTTTTAAGAAAGATGATGTTGTTAGTTGGAGTACAAGAGGATACTCTATCTAAGGCATTCCTAAATATATTGAAGGGATCGACCTTGAGGTGGTTTAACACGCTTAAGGATGAGTTGATAAGCTCATTTTGTCAACTCATAATGAGTTTTGTGGGATAATTTGATGTGTGTCAACAACCTAAGAAAGATTTATCCTCCTTAATGGGATTATCCTAAGGGCTAGTTGATAAGTGTGACATTTTAATCTTATTCCTAAGCTTTATAAGAGTTTCTACCTCTAATTTCAGTTGGAATTCTCCCTTTTTGTTCTTGTTACTGCCTTTGTGTTGTGAAATTTTGCAGGGTCTCAAGCAACAAAAAAATCATGAAGGATGGAAAAAAAAGAATAAGATTAAAGGGAGAATAAAGGATAAAAAAGGATCAATGAGGAGCAAAAGTTAAAGTGGAAAGAGATTTAGAGCTAAAATGTAAATTCTAGAATAAAATGTAAGCAAGAATGCATATTTAAAGTATATGGGCCTGAAATAAGTGGAATTTAGACCATGCCAAAGTCTTAATTTGGAGAATCTTTCAACATAAAAGTTGTAGATATTTTTAATATCTTTCCAACTCATCCAAAATAAGCTTAATCAAAGTTATGATGAAAACGTTATGGTAAAAATACTCATCATTGTCAAAGCTGACACGGGAAGCGCATCTTTATCAATACCCTAGGGATCCATGAGGCCGTAATATAAACCTCTCATTCTAATATCTTAAGGAAGCCTCCACTCCCTCTCTTTTCTCTCTTCTCTATCCTCTTCCCCAATTCATCAAGATCTCTCTTGTAAATTAGAGACTGAGGTTCAAGAAGTTAAATGTTTGCAAGAATTTGTGAACATCAAGGGTATTATTTAATGATCTTTTCTCTATCTATGGAATCTCGTGTTGTTTATAATATTCTTGCTATGAATTTTATGGGCTAGATCTTGTGCTAAGGTGAAGGGGAATTTTCCCCGATCCTAATGTGTTGAATTATTGCATCCTTTTTTATTCAATTCATAATGTATGTGTTGTGTTATTGATTGATTGACGGATTTTTTAACCATGGCCCGGGTTTTGATTTTCAGTGTGGGAAATACCGGTGAGATCAAGAGATAATCCAGTATTAGACCCAATAGCACAACGGGAGATTAAATTGTAGGTTGAGAGACGATTTATTTGACCTCTTCAACAATAAAGGAGGAAACGTTATAGACTGTAATGCATTACATTCTATTAGACTCTAAGCTAGAGATAGTTAGGGCCATAGATATGTAATAGGGTGGTTGTGGCTTGAGAAACCACAACACTTTCTATCCTTGTTGGCATTATTGATTATGATTGTTGAATTATTTTGTGATGTGATCTTTGATTACATGTGAGGATCGGGGGCGATGAACCGGAACCTTAGCTCTTCTATTTATTTCAGTCACTTGAGTTCTATTTTCCTTTCTTTTTAGTTTAGTTAGTAATTTTACCTTACAAATTTTTTTTTCATATCATCTCGTAGTCTCGACATAGCTAATTTCTATCATTGTCCTAGTGGTCAGTCACCAATCCCTGTGGGATCGACCTTGACTACTACTCTGACCCCGTGCACTTGCGGGCAGGAACATGTCACTAATGGAATATATTCAATAGTTTCTTAATATATTTTGAATGGAATTCTGAGAGATGTACAAGTTGTACAACATTATCACCAGAACTTCTTTACTTACGAGCTTAGTTGACATGGATTTGGTTATGAATCTATACTTAGCCAAGCATAAATCCTACACTTCTCTTAAAAAATAATTACATTAAAGGATAGATGATAAGATAATGAATAAAGTGATATGGACAAAGATAAAAATAAAAATAAAAATAAAAAAATAGACACATCCTCGAATCCATGATGGAGACATGATAAAGTTATCTAAATGATAGTATAAAACCATGAAAAGATTAGGCTAGTAAGAAAGTTAGTGCCCGATAGTCTCAGGAAGGTAGGTTTGATAAATACACACCAATGGTAGCTAGCTTTTCACATATATATGCCATGTGAATAAGTGTGTATAGAAGTTTTTGAAGCTATTTCACATGAATTTTAATGCAAAGAGTATAAATAAGAACAAATGGTGTGTTTATCATGAAGGACATATGCACATAGTGGAAACTTGTCGATCACTAAAGGATGTCCTAGAAGACTCCATGAGCAAAGGTTACTTGAGAAATTATTCACAGGCAACATAAACAAATCAAGAGACACCCTCGACAAAACACTATACTCAAGAAGATTATACACATTATTATAGGAGGAAATGTTATAATAGAAACTAATAATGTTTATATTCTTACTCTCATGAGACAAATAAAAAAAGAAAAAATAGGTGAATGGGAAGCCAAATTTAAAGAAAAGGATAAAGAGTTAGGTACAAAAGAACATCTTGATAGCCCCTTTATTATTGATTTTCAAATAGACAATTTTAAAATGAAAGTTAGATTCGTGAATATAATCATTAAAGAATATTAAAGATAATTAGGGTTATCAGAAGTTTTTTTGGTATAAAATACTTCACCATTAGTAGGATTCATCGAGGACATGATAAAATCAAAAGGGAATTTAAAATCTCAAGTCAAAAGTTGGTTAGTGACTAGCATTAAAGAGTATGAAGATAAAGTTCATTATTATCCCTTGTTCCTCAACATATAACATGATATTAGGATGACCATCCCTAAGCATATTATAGGCTAGCATTTTCATGGTAGACTTACTAATGAAGTTCCCTACTAATAGAGAATAAGGAGAAGTCCATTGGGGATAAGAGACTAGAGCAATAATGCTATTTCATAGAGACAAAGGTTGTTTTGAAGAACATAGGAGGCAAGAAGTTAAAATATGATTTTATGTGTATTGATTTTTTTACGATTGAAATTTTTGAATGCTCAAGACGTAATTTCTCTTATTGATTTTATATGAATGTACATGTTAATGTTGCAACAAAATGCAAGCCTTTTTCTAAATATGTCATCATCAAAGAAAAAGTTGTAAGCCCTCTCTTAAAGAGAGAGTTGCGAAAGTAGTAAGCCCTCTCACAAAGAGGTTATTGACCAAGAAAAACTTATAATCCCACTAGAAAATATGCAGTTACCAAATTAGTAAGACCTTTCATAAGGAGGTTGTTGACAAATCTAAATTTATAAGGCCTCATTGAGACCGTCGAGCATTTAAGATGGACATACTTAGTGAGATAAAAGTATTCTAAAATATTTCAATCATTAATGTTAAGGCTCGGTACACAAATTCTCCCAAATTCTATCAAGCAATGAAGGTGGGAACATTTGGTGAATTGCAATAAGCCCAAGGCTTAATATGTAAGCCCTCAAATAGGCTATAATTGAATATGCACACACTTTATCATTTGAAAGACAGACTTTCTTTCACTCACTAAGCCTAAGGGGTGTACCTAGCAAAGAAGAAAGAGTTAACTTCTTTTATACTCTAAGAATTGGCTATTAAGGTGTGTCATCGGTCGAGGTCCTAAGTCCACTAAGTCATTAGACACACCTGATGGATTTGTAGCCTAGCTAAGCTAAGGCTCCTATGATTTGTTCCTCAAAAAAAGTGTTGAGGACACTAATATCATGTTGAGGGGTTTGGTTGGTCCATAAAGTCTAATAAAAAAATCAACTAAATTATACCCTACTTTGGTTCACTACCACCGAAGTATAATAAAAAAATTGAAGAATGTACCATTTGGGGTATTTTGGTTTTCTAGTCTTCTAGTTTTCTTATTATCAATAATATCATAAATATTTTTTTCCCCAACATCATTGAAGAATTATAATTTAAGAAGGATGTGCAAAAAGGAGATTATATATAATGAAGTCATATAGGTTACATAAAAAAAAGGAATTTTGAAGGAATCTTTTAAGAACTGTTAACCTATTGGCTAACAAACTCATCATCCCTAGAATCATTTAGGACATGAATATTTTCTAAATCCTCAACCTAATAAGTTATATGTTGGCTTTATGAAGTTGATCATGCTTGGCCAGGATTTTAAATTAAAAATACATGATAGAAGCACCATAATCATACCACTATGACTTAAGTTGTTTCTCATAATGTACAAATTCTCTGCATGCTAAATAGTTGTCTATAATTTCACTCATGTGGTCCAAATTATAGTTAGTGGTGGCTTTGTGAAGATTACCACACTTGATCATGACTTTAAATTAAGCATACATGATAGAGGCACCATAATCGTATCAGTATGACTAAAGTTGTTTCTCACAAAGAACAAACTCTTCACTTACTAATTAGTTGTTTATAGCTTCACTCTTGCAATCTAAATTTCCTTGGTATTGGCCTTCTCAACTTAGTATTTGGCCTCAAACAATTTTTCATTGAGATTTTAAAGTTCTAAGTTATGCACCAAGTCCCTTTTAGAAACTTCTTTACATAGTCTTTTGGCCTTATTCTATTTTCTTTTAAGGTTTTTGTAACAATGGCAACCTTGTCAAAAAAAATCTATTCTCTTGTTGTTGAACTCTTAGTACATCAGCATAGTTCTTTGTCTTCTTAGATTCATCACCCTATTTCTTTTTTAAAGAAGATTGTTGATCAGTCAAAATATTTTTCTTCTAAAGATAATCTTCCAAACGGGTGGTATTAACTCTCAACAATTCAACATCAGCTTTAGCTTCTTGTTTTTCTCTTTCTAAGTTTTTTCTAGTTGGAAACTTGAGCTCGAATAAATTCTACATCAAGGGAAACAAACTTTAGTTCACTCTTTTCAACTTCTTGACAAATGGGAATTATATACTATTTTCCTGAGTAAAAATATCATTTATTTCTCATTATATTTATAATATTTAATCTTTTATTGAGCTTTTCTCTTTTGAATAGATTTTGCATGAAAAGATAAAAATGAAGAAATTCAAAGGAAAAAAGGAAGGAAAGAATAAATGAAGAAAATAACACATCAAGAGATAGTGAATCAATGGAAGAAAAGATTATAAATGAAGAATAGACATCAAAGGGAAGCTTGTGTTGAAATTTTTTGGATATAATCTCTGACAATTCTGGAATTCGGGAGTTGGTTTTTAGAGTTTGAAAGTTTAATTCTCTCTTTTCCTCTATTATCTCTAGAAAACACATGTACTTCATAATGCTAATTCTCTTTGTCTTCCTTGTATTCAATAAAACAATTAACATTCTGCAATTCAAGTTGAAAATTTCTTCCCCATTCCTTTCTTAATTGCAAGTTCTGAATTTTGATTGAATGCAAGTAAATTCTCTTCATTGCATTATTATTTCTCTTATTTTTAGTGTTCCATTATTTATTTATTAGTAATCATTAATGATAATTATAAATTACTGCATTTAATTGTGTGTTATTATAATTATAGAGATAACAGAGTAGATAATATAGGATAGGAGGATTTGAGGATGGAATTAGGTTTTGAATATAATAGCATAATTTTAAGTCATGATTCTAGATGAGATTTAATTAAATTGATGGATGGAATTGAATGATCTTGCATCATAGATTAAGATTTTAAACTACTTAGATTGATTAATTATCTATTTTAGATCTTAATATATGCTAGGATAATGTAATTAACATGTAATTGTTAATTAACGTGTCAAGAGTAGCAAAAAGATTAATTATTAATCTTCTCCATTAATTCAAATGATTCCATGATCCAAGCTTATGTGATTATGGTCATAGATAACTACTTTCCATTCATAATGTTGCCATTAATTGAATCTGGCGTTCTTAACCTAGGTTATTAATTGGTTAGATAATAAATTGAGAGCTTATTCAATTTATTAAAATTAAGAGAAAGCAAAGAGATGAATTATTATAAGTTTCTAGAGGTCGACGTTAAATCATTTAGAATCATTCTTTTCTCCATAATTGTTTGTGTAACATCCCAAAATTCATTACTTTTTTTTTGAAAGGCGGAAGTAATTAAAATAGAAACTCTTAAATTAAAACCCGTGAATTCTGGGGATGTTACCGCCACACTTAGTACCAGACCGGTTCTCTCCGACCGTTCCAGTACCAAGTGCTAATACTAAGAAGAGATTAACATTAAACCAAATCAACAGTTCATAGAAGAACTAGAAAGATCATAATATCATAATCAGAGTACGCATGAAGGTTTACAAACCAATAGAGTAAAATCAATCATAAGATAGATATCAGAGTGTGAAATCAAAATTCCTTGAAGAGAATAATCTTACAATCGATAAAAGCTTCATTTGAAATACTCAGTACAAGGTAGTAAATCAAATAGGATAAATCTGATACAAGACAAAATAATAGAAATAAATAAGATAACAAGAAGAGTGGATCCGGCCACACTACTCACGAATTTCGAGCCAAACACGCTCAACACTTAGCCCCGATTGATGTCTCGCCCACCTGCACAAGTCAAAAGGGCATACTACTCATGGGAATGAGCAGCACCCATGAAAAGGGTGATCAGTATGCTATGTACTGAGTAAGGTAACTGAGCACTAAGGCCAACACACAAGATTCCAACCCACCTTCTCTTCCTCTCTCCGTGGCCCAGCTTCACTGGCTTCATCCTACATGCACCCAGACGCGACGTTTTTTATGGTTTTATGTCGAGACGACGCGTCTCGTTTAATGAAGGAGTAACCGGAACCAACCGGCCTGGTTCTCCCCTTTTCTTTTCTTTCCCCGGTCGACCGGTCCACCTCCTTTTCTTCTTCCTTCTTCCTTCTTTATCTTCTGTTGACGCGGCTGCAACTCCCAACTCCAACAATGGCGTCGCCGGCTACAAGGACTTTGACCAGTCATTTCTTGCCTCATTGTATTCCCCTTGACTCAAGGAATAAATTGGTATAACTCTCGTCCGTTATCTCTTGCCCGTTTCCTCTCCCCAGATCCTTTGATTCTTCTCGGACAAGCCGCCATAGCTGTGCAAAATCTCTTGCCCACCGCATAGAAATCTCTAACCAACAACCTTTAAGCCACCGTCCATTGTCGTTTCCGCCACTTCTACTGCCCTTTGAACCACCCAAAAACTCCCTCTAATCCTCCTCCACCGAACCATAACCTTATTTTATTTTTTTTCCCCTGCTCCTTCTCTCTTTTTATTCATCTTTTTCCCTCTTAGATTATTTTTCCGGCCACCGCCGTGAATCACCGCCGGTGCTGCCCATTCCCGTCGACTCAAGGTGAAACCCTAGACCTTCTTAGTCATTATTTACTATTTATTGTAAATTATTCTATTTTTATTTTATTTATTAGTAATTATTCGAATATAATAATTATTTCCTTGCTATTAATATTATTATTATTTGATATAAAATTTATGCTGAATTTTACTTACAGGGTAGAGAGTAGTAATAAAATAATTTTATTGTTAGTTTCGAATTTTAAGTTATTAATTGAATTATTATATGATTATTATCATTCTTCTTATTATTATTAATATTATAATTATTAGAATAATTATTATTATCATTTTATTAATTATTTTGGAAAATCTTAGGCCCTAATTTTGTATTAACATTCACACTTATGTATTTTAGTATTATTATTTCTATTTTTTATAGCCATTAATAATATTATTATTATTATCTTTATTATTTTAATATTATTTTATATGTTATTAATTTTATTATTAATATTAATAAATAATAGGTCATTAGTTATAAGTAGGGTCGAAACCCCAATTTAAATTTAAAGCTTATATATTATTATCATTATTATTATTGTTGTTGTTCTTCTTCTTCTTCTTCTTCTTCTTCTTCTTCTTCTTCTTCTTCTTCTTCTTAATATTATCTTTATTTATAATATTTAGTTGTTATTAGAATTATTATTATTATTATTATTTTATCTTTATTAATATTATTTTGGTGAAGGGTAGAAACCCTTATATCACCTTTTTTATTTTGAACTGCATTAGTTTTATTGTTAATATTCTACTAGTATTTTGTAGAGTCAATTCTAGTATAATAATTTTTAATTAAAAATAAGTTCTTGGGATAAATTAGAAATAATAGCATTCTTAAGATGAAACCTAATCCTAGTATTTTCCCATAGTAGGTGAGCCCAATCAAAGCTCTCAAGTAATATAGGAGCGTGCTCCAAGACCGGTGACATTTTAGGTAAGGGTGTTACTAAGGCCTTATGTGTGCCTATATGCATTATGTACTTTGCATGTTATGTATCCTATGTTTATTATTATTAATTATTTCGTATGTGGTATGATGTGGAGTTGAAGTATGTTTTTGTATGATATGAGTACTATATATGATGAAATATTGTATATGTGATGATATGTGTGTTGAGACATGCATGCAAGGATGTTGGTGTGGTTTGGGTGAGAGAAAGGATGAAAAGGGATAATGGGGGAAAGAAGTTGATTAAGGGATGTGAGTTAACCTAAGTATTTTAATGACCCATGAGTGGAAGAGTGAAATATAATTTATGGTTTTATATGGGGGAATATAATTTATGGTTTTATGTGGGAGAATTCAACTTATAGTGTTATATGGGAGAATATAATTTATGGTTTTATATGGAAGAATCTAATCTAAGGTTTTGTGAGAGAGAATATAATTGATGGTTCTATTTGGGAGAATCTAATTTATGGTTTTGTGTGGGAGAATATAACTTATGGTTTTATATGGGAAAATCTAATTTATGGTTTTGTACTGAAGGATCTAATGTAAGGTTTTGTATGGATGAATCTCTGGTTTTATATGGTTTGAATCTAGAGTTTGGTATGGATGAATCTTTGGGTTTTATATGGTTTGAATTTAGGGTTTGGTAAGGATGAATCTTTGGGTTTTACATGGTTTGAATCTTGGGTTTGGTATGGATGAATCTTCGGGTTTGTGTGGATTGAATTTAGAGTTTTGTATGATGAAATCTTGGGTTTTGCATGGTGTTATTAATGGTTGTATGGTGGTATTAGGGTCTACATGGTGGTATTAATGGTTGTATGGTGGTATTAGGGTTTACATCGTGGTTTTAATAGTTGCATGGTGGTATTAGGGTTTGTATGGTGGTATTAGAGTTGGCATGGAAGTTAATAATTGCATGGGATGTGTAAAGTTTGTATGAGAGCGAAATTTACGTATGGAACGTTGATTTGGGATGTGATGAAAGTAATGTAAGTGTTGTTTGGGTGATTGAACACTTTGGATGGAAAATAGTGCGTGGAGTATTATATGGGTACGTAGGAAACCGAGCTTGGGTTTCTGTGGATAATTAGGGTTTTGTGTGATTGCTTAGGGTTTTTGACGTATCAGGTGTATTTGGTGACTAAAGTATAATTATGAGGATGGAATTTATTATTTGTGGGGTGTGAAGTGTAAAGGGAGTGATTCATGCATGTCCAGGGTGAAAGCTTTGAATAAGATACTTAAGATACTAATCACTTAAAATGAAAGATCATTGAGACGGGACCAACCAATCCATCGGTTCTGAATAGTGGTTAGGGTTTTTACCCTATGTGTGACCGATCCACAGGTTATAATGGTGGTTAGAGAAGGATGCTCTATGCATAAACTGATCCACCGGTTATAATAGTGGGGGTTCCCGAGCTCAACAACCGCAAACCAGAGTTTTGCTAAAATGCCTAAAAGATACTAATTACTTACAGTGGAACACCATGCGAGCCGGGGCCAACCGATCCACCGATAAGGAATAGTTGTTAGGACGCATAGTCCTATGTGCCTCCGATCCACCGGCTATAATAGTGGGGGCTTTCGTACTCGCATGGATTTAATAAAAATCATGGTGTGAAACGATTCCTTATCAGAGATAAATTAAATAATTAATTCGGATTGTAATTGGGCCTTTACGCATGTACCCGAATTATTATTCGTTGTTATGATATCATGATCGCCCTTATGATCTTTTATTCTGCATGGATTATGTGCTTGTGTGTTTGCCTTAGTGCTCGGTTACCTTACTCAGTACGTAGCGTACTGATCACCCTTTTCATGGGTGCTGCTCATTCCCACGAGTAGTATTCCCTTCTGACTTGTGCAGGTGGGCGAGACATCAGTCGGGGCTGAGTGTTGAGCGTGTTTGGCTTGAAATTTGTGAGTAGTGTGGTCAGATCCACTCTTCTTGTTATCTTATTTATTTCTATTATTTTGTCTTGTATCTGATTTATCCTATTTGATTTACTACCTTGTACTGAGTATTTCAAATGAAGCTTTTATCGATTGTAAGATTATTCCCTTCGAGGAATTTTAATTTCGCACTCTGATTTCTATCTTATGATTGATTTTACTCTATTGGTTTTTAAACCTTCATGCGTACTCTGATTTTGATATTATGATCTTTCTAGTTCTTTTATGAACTGTTGATTTGGTTTAATGTTAATCTCTTCTTAGTCTTAGCACTTGGTACTGGAACGGTCGGAGAGAACCGGTCTGGTACTAAGTGTGGTGGTAACATCCCCAAAATTCATGGGTTTTAATTTAAGAGTTTGTATTTTAATTACTTCTGTCTTTCAAAAAAAGTAGTGAATTTTGGGGTGTTACAGTTTGATATCCTAATTCCATAATCAATACCTTTATATCCATATTCATTAATTTGTGAATAAAGCATTCTATTATTTATCTATAGTATAGAACTTAGTGATAGAAGTAAATGTAATTACATAACTGTGGTTTTAATATCAATTATTAAATTATTGATTATATATCATTCCTTGTGGGTTCAACTCCTTCTTACCATCTACCACATATTTAGAAAATAGGATTTATTTATTAAATTTGTTGTGCATACGACACTGCACCATTTTTTTAGCACCGTTGCTAGGGAATGGCAATTATGATCTTTATTTTTATTTTTGGTGTCGTTTCTAATCTTTGCTTTTAATAATTTTTTCAAATTGAACTTATCAATTCTTTAATTGTGTATAATCCTCAGGCACTCGCATTTGAGGTTGTTTGTGATTGGGCATAAAGGACAAATCATTCCGCTAATAGACCCTAATTTATCCTCCCCTATTGCAAACCGAAGAAGAAGGAGATTGGAGTACACTCGTAATATTCCATTACCTTCTGAAGGAAATTCCATAGATTTGGAAGAAGACTACATAGAGGATTTGTATAATTCACCTTATCACATCGATCCACCTATGGCAAATTGAACTCTTTCACTGATCCCAATAAGTTTCTTAAGGAATTCCATATTGCATGTTCTGATATGAAACCGAATGGACTAAAGGTGAGTCTTCCACTCCTATTAAAATTCCTACTCCTTTTCCTAGTAGGTTGGCAAGAAACATGGAGAGGAATTATGACAAGGAGATATTTGACATATTTAAAAAGGTGGAGGTTAATCCCCTCTCATTGATGTAATTAAACAAGTTCTAAGGTATGAAAAATTCCTTAAGTATTTGTGTACTAACAAAAGGAACCTAAAAGGTAAGTGTGGGAGAAAACGTATTAGCAATTTTGCAAAGGAAACTTCCACCAAAATGGAAGGATCCAGGTATTTTTACCATCCCTTACAAGATTAGAAACATGAGGCATGAAAGATGCATGCTTGATTTGGGTGCTTCAATCAATGTCATGCCTTTATCTATTTTTAATACACTAAGTCTAGGTCCTTTAAAGGAAACTCGTGTTGTTATTCAGTTAGCTGATAGATCTAACAGATATCCTGAAGGGGTAATTGAAGATATCTTAGTTCGGGTGAATGAGTTAGTATTCCCTACTGATTGTTATATGTTAGATAAGTAGGATAATGGTTCATCTAATCCTTTTCCTATATTGTTAAGTAAACCATTCTTGAAAACCTAAAAAACCAAAATTGATGTACATGATGGAGTTTTGACTATGGAGTTTGATGGTAAAGTCATTAAGTTTAACATATATGAACCCATAAGATATCCAACAGATGGTGAATTGGTCTCTATGATTGATGTTATTGATGATTTTACTGAAAAGGTTTACAAATTATCATATGTAAATCCTTTATAGGTAACCTTAACTCAATGCATAGAAACCAAAGTTTATAAAAAGTAAATGAGAAGTTTGATGTTGATGAAGAGATCAAAGAGATAGTGGTTGCTTTAGGAGCATGTCCAGGTAGAATCATAAGATTTGTGGATTTACCATTGACATTGGATGAACCTTTACCGTCCATAGAGAAAGCATTAGAAGTGGAGTTGAAAACTTTACCTAACCATATTAAGTATGCATTCTTGGGAGAAAAAGATACCCTTCCTATTATCATCTCTAGTGACCTAACACCCAAATAAGAAGAAAAACTTGTTAATGTTTTGAAGAAGTGTAAACCTGCTCTGGGATGGACAGTTTTTGATATTAAAAGAATTAGTCCTTTAGTATGTATGCATCGAATTTTAATAAAGGGTGATGGTAAGCTAAGTAGAAAATTACAACATAGGCTAAATCCGATTATGATGGAGGTAGTAAAGAAAGAGGTGTTAAAATTGGTATTTATGGGAGTCATTTATCCAATTTCTGATAGTATTTGAGTTAGTCCTCTTCAAGTAGTACCTAAGAAAATAGGAATCACTATAGTGGAGAAAGATAGAGGATAAATGTTTCCTACTAGAGTTCAAAATGGTTAGGGGTGTGTGTAGATTATAGGAAGTTGAATTCTATGACTAGGAAAGATCATTTCCCTCTACCATGTATGGATCAAATGTTAGAGAGGTTAGCGGGTCATGCTTATTATTGTTTTCTTGATGGATATTCTGGATATGTGTAGGTTCCCATGGCTCTAGAATATCAAGAGAAGACCACATTCACATGCCATTTGGACTATGCAACACCCCTGCCACATTTTAAAGATGTATGGTAAGCATATTTTCTGAATATTTGGAGAAAACTATTGAGGTATTCATGGATGATTTTAGTATTCATAGGGATACTATCAATGCCTAGATAATTAAACTCTCATCTTCAACAGATATCTTGAAAAAAATATTGTACTAAACTCTGAAAAAATGCCATTTTATGGTTCAAAAAGGGATAGTTTTAGGACATGTCATTTCTGCTACAGGAATCGAAGTAGATAAGGCAAAAATTGATCTTATAGCTTCATTACTTTATCCATCAACTGTTAAAGATGTGTGTTCATTCTTGGGACATGCTAGATTTTATCATCAATTCATTAAGGATTTTTCTAAAATATCCCAACCTTTGTGTAAGCTTCTTCAAAAAGAAATAGAGTTTCATTTTGATGATGCATGTACGAAAGCATTAGAACATCTAAAGAAAAAATTGATTAGTGCACCCATACTTCAACCACTCGATTGGAATTTTCCTTTTGAATTAATGTGTGATGCATCTAACTATGCTGCTGGTGCAGTGTTAGGTCAAAGGATTGGGAAAGATCCACATGTGATATACTATTATCTTTTCTTTAGATAAATTTTGTTCTTATTTTTTAGGCACTGGTATAATTTTGTTTACTCTGACCATACAGCTTTGAAATATCTGTTGGCAAAGAAGGAAGAAAAACCAAGATTGATTAGATGGATACTTCTACTCCAAGAATTCAATCTATGCATCAAAAATAAATAAATAAAGGATCAATGATAAGTGTGACTTTTGCATCTTATTCCTAACGTTTATAAGAGTTTTTACCTCTAATTTCAGTTGGAATTCTCCCTTTTTGTTCTTGTTACTGCCTTTGTGTTGTGAAATTTTGCAGGGTCTCAAGCAACAAAAAAATCATGAAGGATGAAAAAAAGAATAAGCTTAAAGGGAGAAGAAAGGAGAAAAAAGGATCAATGAGGAGCAAAAGTTAAAGTGGAAATAGATTTAGAGCTAAAATGTAAATTCTAGAATAAAATGCAAGCAAGAATGCATATTTAAAGTATATGGGCCTGAAATAAGTGGAATTTAGACCATGCCAAAGTCTTAATTTGGAGAATCTTTCAACATAAAAGTTGTAGATATTTTTAATATCTTTCCAACTCATCCAAAATAAGCTTAATCAAAGTTATGATGAAAACGTTATGGTAAAAATACTCATCATTGTCAAAGCTGACACGGGAAGCGCATCTTTATCAATACCCTAGGGATCCATGAGGCCGTAATATAAACCTCTCATTCTAATATCTTAAGGAAGCCTCCACTCCCTCTCTTTTCTCTCTTCTCTATCCTCTTCCCCAATTCATCAAGATCTCTCTTGTAAATTAGAGACTGAGGTTCAAGAAGTTAAATGTTTGCAAGAATTTGTGAACATCAAGGGTATTATTTAATGATCTTTTCTCTATCTATGGAATCTCGTGTTGTTTATAATATTCTTGCTATGAATTTTATGGGCTAGATCTTGTGCTAAGGTGAAGGGGAATTTTCCCCGATCCTAATGTGTTGAATTATTGCATCCTTTTTTATTCAATTCATAATGTATGTGTTGTGTTATTGATTGATTGACGGATTTTTTAACCATGGCCCGGGTTTTGATTTTCAGTGTGGGAAATACCGGTGAGATCAAGAGATAATCCAGTATTAGACCCAATAGCACAACGGGAGATTAAATTGTAGGTTGAGAGACGATTTATTTGACCTCTTCAACAATAAAGGAGGAAACGTTATAGACTGTAATGCATTACATTCTATTAGACTCTAAGCTAGAGATAGTTAGGGCCATAGATATGTAATAGGGTGGTTGTGGCTTGAGAAACCACAACACTTTCTATCCTTGTTGGCATTATTGATTATGATTGTTGAATTATTTTGCGATGTGATCTTCGATTACATGTGAGGATCGGGGGCGATGAACCGGAACCTTAGCTCTTCTATTTATTTCAGTCACTTGAGTTCTATTTTCCTTTCTTTTTAGTTTAGTTAGTAATTTTACCTTACAAATTTTTTTTTCATATCATCTCGTAGTCTCGACATAGCTAATTTCTATCATTGTCCTAGTGGAGTCAAATGAAATTGGAAGACATATGAAACTTCAAATACAAGAACTTGAGAAAATAAGAAATGAAACTTTTGAAACTGCATTGCTATACAAAGATCAAACTATGGTAGTTCATGATAAGTTCATTCTTAGGAAGAATATCGAAAGTGAATGGAAACCATCTCAAACCTTTTTATGAGGAACACTATATGAGAAACTTGGAGGTGGTAGATCTTACCACTCCAAGTTATGAAGGCTGAAATAGTGGGACATTACCACTTAGGAAACACCCAAGTGTTGTACATAAGTTTTTCTTATCTCATTCTATGTTTCTTTGGTTTTTTTGTAATTCATGTATGTCGTGGTTGTGTATGTTTGCTATTTTATGTGTGTTTAAGGCTTATTATGTGAGTACGTTTTTCTTGTTTTGTAGTGTAAATAATGAAGGTTTTAAAAAAACCTCAAGACCTTATCATGTTTGCAAGATTATTCGTGTTCTTGTTGTAGGAAAAATTTAAAGGAAAATAGAAGAAGAATAAAAGAACAGGAGGGCGCTATATTCCAAAAACATGACCCATTTTTTACCATCAAATTTTTTTGGGAAAAAACAAAAAAAAGGCAGAAAGATTCAAAAACAACACGGGGGGATCCATGTTTATAAAACACAGACTATGTTTTTCTATCGGTAAATTTAGCCTATTCCAGCAAGTTTCAAAATAAACATGGGGGTCGTGTTAATGAAACACGGACCGTATTTTTGTGTTAGAAATGTTCAATGTCTGGCAGAGTGTTTTAAAATTTACACGAGGGTACCGTATTTATGAAACATGAACTATATTTTTGAAAAACAAAATCTACAAGTACCCGTGTCTTACACATTACAGAACACGACCCCATTTTCCCTACAAGTGTCTCTACCGAATGCGAAGTCGGCCAATTCTTTCCTCTTCAATATTCCATTGTCTTGCAATAATCTTCCATAACCACTCATCTTCCCTTTAATTCTTCATCCCTTCTACTTCTACAACTATTTTCTTACCTTAAAATCACTTCCAGCACTCACATTCGGTCACTCTTCACAAATCTACACCCTAAACTCTAATTTCAATTCTTGCTCAAATATTCCCATTCTCAACAAATTAGCTTAGGGATTTTGTTTAGTTCAATTTTTTTAGCATTATCCGAGTCGTATTCTACAAAATTAATTCCCCAAAATTGCAACTATAAGGTTTGTACATTCTCATCAATTACCTCAGCTGAAACTGAATGAACCTTGTTGGGTGCTGAAATTTTGTTGCATAATGCAACGCATATGTGTTTGTGTGTTGAATGTTGTTGCAGGCTACAATGCATCTATCAACATATTTTTATGTGCTGAAATGATTCATATAGGATGAAAATTCTATATTCCTGCTAATGGATGAAATGCATATATGCTTGCATTGCTGAAATTTAATGCCACATATCACCATGTTTGTGCATTGGAATTTTTATCTAGAATTTATTTATGTGTTGGATTGCATGCTACAAAGATTGAATGCAAGTGTAAATGGAAATTGTCCTATACCCTCCAATTCTTGCTAATGCATGTGTATTTTGTAAGGTGTCACTGAATATATATAATATATTTGGTTATCCTTGTAGATGGAACCTCCAATTTCGAACCCAAGTTTACTCCCAATAAGATTCTATGCGCAGAACTCAAGATCAAATGATGGAGATAATGAAAACTCTTTATGAGTTTCATATCGGGAATAGGGATCCACCACCACCTCCTTCATAAATCCTATTCCTATCTTTTTTTTCATGGGTTCGTTCATTGGAGGCAATAAACAAGCTAAGTAGGGGGATGCAATTGTGGTGATATATATAGTTAATGTAGTCTTTGTTGGTGTTATTTGCATATATATCTTTAATTTTTTTAATTCTTTGTTTGTTTGCATTAATGTGATTCATTTTCTAAGTATGTGATATTGTGTGTATTTTTTTGGTTCGTGTCTAAACAAGAAATGTTAGAATTGATTTATCCACTCATTGAGTAAGCAAAGTAATGGGACTAAATATTTTGACAAAAGCTATTTTTAAATCATCACAACTGATTTGGTTACCATCTTCCAAAACCTTAAAAACAGAAATTGAGATTGTGATAGTGGTAAAAGAAAGAGATTTAGAATAGTTAGAAATCAATCCTTGCATTGATTATGAATGAGATTCAATGAAAGTCAAAATCAGTAGATATATCATTATGAGCGCTTGAGCCTAATCTTTGGATACATTGTTTATCCAAAATATTTTTTTTCTTTTGTGTGTTTTCTCCAATGATATGTGAAACTAGAATTTTCCATTAGATCACTTCAAGACCGCATATAACTTTAGGATATTTGAAAATGATAAAGGCACTCTTCTTTATTTGTTAGCTATAAAACCAAAAAGCCTACCTTAAAATTTGTTATCCATTGCATAATCCCTTTGAGCCTAAGCCTTGTTTTATAGATCTAACCTTTGTTAACAACTAATCTCCATATGCATTTTCCCTCCTTACTTTATGACTAGTGGGGAGAAATAGATTTTCAAGGAGAATATTTGTTTTGTTAATTAGGTAAAATCTAAGCATAGGGGTGTGGATATCATAAAAATAATGGGTGAAGTAGCTAATCCTCTTCCAAAAAATAAATAAATAAAAATAAAAGGGGATAAAAAGTATTTTTTTGTTTATTTGGTTGAAGGGAAGGGTTTGGAAAGAGAGAGAGAGAGAGAGAGAGAAGGAATTTCTTCTTCAGTTAATAGAGTCAAGCTACTATCCCAAATTTATATCCCATCTTATAACCTTAGCCCTAATACAACCAAAATTTAAGATCTTTTGAGAGTAAACACATTGTAACCTATAAGAATGAGTGTTTACACGTACCAAAAGTAAGAATCTACCAATCTAAATTTCATTAATCTTAATCTAACTTTGCATGGTGAGATAATAACTATATTAATTCTCGTTCCCTATTCACTTAAGCATTTGATAAAATTGTTTATAGGGTATGTTAAATGTGTGATCCAAAACATTCTCAACGTTTCTATTTCGTGATTTATAAATGTTTTAAGTCCTAATGAATTGTTAAACTCTGTGAATGACTAAATCTAATCTTACAATTCTTGTAGTCCATAACTTATCTCCTTGAAATTCTTGATGTTTCTTTTGTGCATAACAATTTATACATGTAGAGGGACAAAGGAAAATGAAACTTATTTAGAAATCTTCATTTTGGCTTCATTTTTGGATTTTACTAGTATTAGAATTTTGAAACTTTATGTTAATCTGTGAAACTTTGTTCTTTTATTTTTCTCTCAATATGACATGTCATTGTATATCATTGATGTAATTTGATTCTTCAACATCTGCTAATGTATGTAGGAAAGTAGTACTCCTATGCGATTTTATTTTTAATCTTTTCACTAATAAAGTTATGGATATTCATTTTCATTATTGCACCATCAATAGGCATGTGGTATTCTTGTGTAATTATATTTGTAAGTAGTTGGCATTCCTTTCTTTTGTAATCGATTAATGGTTACTTAATAATTTTGGGTTCTAAGTTAATATTTTCACTTGTAATTTCTTGATGGTCATATTTTATTGTATTTATAAATGACCAATAGGTATATCAATTTTTGTAAAATAGCAATGTGGGTTCTTCGTAAAATTATTGAAAATCATCTTACCTACTCTAGAAGAATAACCTCCGAGCATGCATGGGTGCTAGCAAATCCACACACCTTAGCCTATTTATCCTAAGGGGAATGATGGATGAAATTGATGAAATTTTAAAGTGAATAATGATAAGGGTATTTCCTAAACTAATAATTTTGGGACTAAAGGAAGGTAATCTAATGAAGAAGGGGTAACCTAAAGACCGTTGGGTGCGCCCATTCCTTATGATGCCCTAGTGGTCTAATAGAGTTCGGTTTACGTAGCTACCTAAGGATGGTTGGCTGTTCTCGATCATATAGTATTTACCCCATTTTCCTATTCCCCGATTCTACCTCTATAAATACAGAGTCTTGCACTCATTTTGGGGAATCCAAAACTATTAAGACCATTTTTCATTTTTTTTCTCTCTCCTCTATCCTCTAAATTTTGTTCTAGACATTCCCTAGGTACCCCCCCCCCAATAGTTTTCTAAGAACTACTTGGTTCACAAAACAAAATAAAAAACAAAAAATTTTGATTCAAGAAGAATTGAAAAGAGAATGTGAATCAAGATATCAAACACACCAGCCAACTAGTGTCGTAAGGCTAATATACTAGTTATCCTTGGTTGAGAATGACTCTCTAGAGTAAAGAACTAGTTGGCTAGTATATGCATCATCAGTTAATTAGTCCCCCATAAAAACTCAATTTTATGCATTTCTCAACTCCCCATCAAAACAAAATAATTTTATATATAATAAACACATAATTTAAATTACTTTAAGATGGGGTATTAAATATTTATTTAACATTTATTAATATAATTTAATGATATTATATATTGGTGGAATTTATGTTATAATGCAGTAGGAATTTGTGGAATGCTTTCACAAGATATCGTTATTTAGTGAGAAGTTGAATAAAGCCAATCTTAACTATTTTGCTTGGAGCCATTACTTGAGACTTATGCCCTTTTTATTTTTCCATTTTTATTTTTGGCATCCAGGTCATGAAAGTTTGAAGTGTTTGAATGACCAAAAAAGACATGAGTTTGAGGCATACAAAGTGGATAATTGTTTTAAAAAAATTATGTAATATTTTGTGTTCTATAGTAAACATTTAGATGGCGAAGAAAATGTAAATGTGATTGCCTATGTTTTGTCAAGGAGATAGATCATATTTACCATGATGGACGTGAAGCTAATAAGGTTTGAAATGTTTAAGGAGTTGTATCCTAAAGATGAAGATTTAGTGGAGATATTTAAAGCATGTGAGTCATATAATATATCTTATGCAGGACACTCTCCTTTCCAAGAAAAACAAGTTGTGTATACCAAGGTCATCCATGAAAGATCTTCTTATCAAGAAGGTTCATAAAGGATAAATAGATTGTGATTTTAGGTTTTTCAAAACTTTAGAGGTTCTTCAAGATCATCTATATTAGCTACACATCTATAAGAGTGTTCAAGCTATTATAGGAAGACATGCTACATGTCAAAAGAGTAAGATTTTCTTCCATAAAGATTTATATGTTCCTTTACTTATTCCAAAAGAAAAAACCATGAGAGGAGGTAAGTATGGACTATTCACTTGATTTAGCTAGATCATGTAGAGGCAAAGATTCAATTATGATGGCTATTGATAAAATCTTAGAGATGGCTCATTTTTTACATGCCATAAAACAAATGATTCTAGAAATGTTGTCAAAATGTATTTCAAAAATCGTAATATTCAATGGAGTTCTAAAAATATTATATCAAGTAGAGATATTAAGTTTTTAAGATACTTTTGGAAGACATTATGGCTTTTATTAGGGACTAAGTTGTTGTTTATCATTTTCCATCATCCACAAATGGATGTCCAAACCGAAGTGAATAATCATACATTGGGTACTTTGCAAATAGAATAAGTAAGCAAGAGTATTATGAATTAGAACAACAAGCTAGCTCATGGTGAGTTTTATTATAATAGGATTCTATCTACTTTAATAAAGATGAGTCCATTTGAGTTTGCCTATGTTATTAATCCTTAAATTCTAATAGACATGGCACCTTTGAAGAAAGGATATTTGTGAATCTATGAAGCTAAGCAGATATATGATTATTTCCACAACCTTCATCAACTAGTGAAATATAACATAAAGAAGTCCAATGCCAAGTATCAAGATAGGGCAAAAAATACCCAAAACCAAAGTGTGTTTACTTCAAAAGATCTTGTATGCCTACACGTAAGGGAATAAAATCTTTCATAGCATAAGGAAGAACAAGAAAATTCCAAGGGCAAGATGGTCCATTTAAAAAATTAAGTTCAGAGATAATACATATGAGCTTGAGTTTCCTAAGTCATATAGGTGTATCTCAATAACTTTCAAAGTTGGTGATATTTCTCCACACTTTATTGATGAAAATTTAAGGGTAAATTCTTCTCAAAAAGGAAAGAATGACGAAAGAGAATCTCAAAAATAGGAAGATTTGTATTTCTTAATCATGGAGTCATTAGTTCTTAACTTTCTTGAAAGCCCTACACATGATAAAATTTCTTTATTAAAGTCAACAATAAAGAAAATTACTTTCTTAGAAGATTTGAGAACATGAAGATAACATTAATGATGTTGGTCATTAGACACAAAGAGATATGGCATAAATTTAATTTCTTAGAAGAGTTGATAACATGATGATCACATTCATGATGTTGGTCATTAGACACAAATAGAGATGGCATAAATTTACTTTCTTAGAAGAGTTGATAACATGAAGATCACATTCATGATTTTGGTCATAAGACCAAAAGAAAGATGGTATAAAACACTCAATCCATGCTAAACACTTAATAAAAATCTTGAAAAAAGACTTTAAAAATTAGTTAATTTGGTTAGGGTTGTTAAATTTATCATCACATGTGATAAAAATGACACATGTTCATTGTCATAAAGGGTGTGGAACAACTAGGGTTTGTTATAACTAACTTAAAGATATTTTCATATGTTATGAGTTAGTTAGAGTTAATTACAATATTGTTATGTGTGGAACCCTATATAAAAGGCCAAACCAAATGTTATGTACTATACATGTTGAACACTTGAAAAATAATAAAAGTTATATCTTTGTGAGTGCTTAGATTAAATCATATTTGTGAGCTTAAGTTTACCTATTGAAGTATATTTAATGTTTTCTTCAATAGGATCCCTTTAAAGGAAATATTTGTGAATCCTTTGAATTTTAGTTTGAATATTACTTTTCATCTTTCAACCATATCCAGAGTAGTGAAACCAAACCCATTATCCTTACTAAACTCATCCCTCTTTTATTTTAAGCATCCATAAAATATCTCATTCACCATTTCTACATCCTTAATCATATCATTTGTCCTATGCCACTTCATTTCCCATTTAAACTTATGGATTCAACAACCCAAAGTGAAATTATGCCACATATAACAAAGTGAAAAATCAATACATTCAAAAAATCAAACAAAAGAGCTCATGAATTAAACACAATTACCAATATGTATGAAGCTAACTTATTTAAGCAACAAATCGATTATCACATGAAGACTAATCTATATTGTTATTCATAAGAATATGAGAACTTGGTAAATCATGCATGCAAATTTCAATGTCATGAAGGTTCCAACAACACATAGGCTTATATTATGCCAAGTGGGGCTCCTATCTTTTCTATTATAGATTATCTAGCAACAAGTTATTTGACAAATGGTAACATATATTTCATACTTGATGAAAATACCATATAAGGGGTGAATAGGATTTTATAGAATGGAAATGATAGAATAAAAATTAACACGTAATGTAGAGTAATTCAAGAGTGAATTACTCTTTACATCTACTACTCCAAGTTTCTCTCTTTTGGATTATAAAATAGTGATGTGTTTTTATTAACGATCACTCTTATCTCGATTTATAAGACTTAAAATCTCAATGACCCTATAAGAGATGATTTACAACTTGACCTATTTATCTTCTTTAGACTCTCAACATGAATCTCTCAAGAATAATAGGAAAACACTTACTGACCCCTTTAATTGAATTTTGTGATGAGGTTATGATTACAAGTAATTTTCACCAAGAATGCAAGATATGAAAGTGTATAAATTTGGATGAGATGTAATCAAACTACGTGTTATAAAAGATATTACAATTTGGGAATATTTTTAGCAAAGAGAAGTGAGAAAAGAGTACTTTTCAGTAAAATTTCATAAATTTTCATAATATGAAATTTTTAAAAATTTGAGTGAGTAATTGAATGCTTTTAGAGTAACATATTAATTACACAATCAATGTTATAGGAAATTAGTTTATTTATAAGGCGTTCCCTCATCATATGACTACTAGATACAAAATTTCAAAAAGTTGGATTGCTCAATAATCATAAAATTAGCATTTAATGTTCACCAGTTAATCAGTATGGACCAACCAGTCAATTGATGGTTCAAACTAGTCGACTGTTTATGTTCAAACCAAAAGTAAAAAGTTACCATTATGCAAATATTTCTATTATTTTATTCAAACACAACAAGAAATAATACTTTGGGAAAAACACTATTTCGTCACCAAAGAAAAAAAAATTGTCGCCCAAAATTTGGGCTATAAAAAAATTTTGTCATAATTTTGTCACCACAAGCCCGTTGCCCTTGCTTAGGGTGACGAAAAGAAAATTGTATTGCCCTAAAATTATTTTTGTGCAACGAATATTTTTTATCGCCCTAAACCTCTTTTGTGACACAGATATGTTACTGAGGTTCTTTATGGGCCTTTACATAAAAAAACTTGCCCTACTTGGGAGGATAGCGCAAAAGGCTCATTATATCTTAACCTACTATTAATATTAACAAGGGTAATTCCATATTTATCATCTCTTTTTACCCCCATCCTCTTATCCCATACATTGAACCATTCACATCTAAAAATAATGGTAGTAGGACTACCACAATTTCTGCTAGGGTTGTATTCCAACACAATCACCTCCTCTAGTAACCCATAAAAATCCACACCTCCACTATCATCATCTCCTTTTACCATTATTCCACTATTTTGTGTCTTCCTTCTTCTTTGGCACTTTCTTGTATGAAATCTAAAACCATTCACAACATATCCCTCATATATAAGCACATTCCTCATTAGACCTCGAGCTAGACATAATAGTTCATCTATAATCCTTTCATCTCTGGCATCTCTCAAATTTGTTATCTATGTTACATAAAAATTAAAAGAAATCACGTAAGACTTAGGTTATTACCATAATAGCTCTATTATTTAAGTCATATATATTATTAGTTCACTTACTCTTTTTCCAAACCATTAACAAAAGCAACAAGTTGTCCTTCATTGGCATTTAAATACTCCCTATCATGAAGAATAATTATTAATCTTTGTAGCCCTATTTACATATTCAATATTCTATATAAATTTAAAATAATCTCACATACTCATAAAATGGTTGAACTTCTTCACAATTTATTATAATGTACAATTGTGCTTGCTCCCAATCTTTAAAGCTTAACTCTTTAAGTGTAGCCTTCCCTAATGGCTTACCATACTTACAGAAAATAGATAAGCAATAGGGAAGTGGGTGATTCTCATCATTGTTCCTCTTTTTACGATTGAATTGTGTCTCTATTTTACTCTAATACTGTGACCAAAATGAAAGGCATTCTTCTACAATCTCACTTTATGCAATCAACCCTTCTAGACATGCTTTGTTACCTACAATCGATTTATAAGTACATATTTCCCTACAATAAGAAAAAAGTCACAACTTTATGTTTACATTACAAAATATATTATATTAAAATATTATAACTTTACATTACCTTTCAAAGTGACACGTCGAACAATAAGCCACAGGTCCCACTAACTTTGCTTCAAGGTGCACAGTTAGATGTTGATAAGTGTGACTTTTACATCTTATTCCTAAGGTTTATAAGAGTTTTTACCTTTAATTTCAGTCAGAATTCTCCCTTTTTGTTCTTGTTACTGCCTTTGTGTTGTGAAAATTTGCAGGGTCTCAAGAAAAAAAAATAATCATGAAGGATGAAGAAAAAGAATAACCTTAAAGGGAGAAGAAAGGAGAAAAAAGGAGCAAAGAGGAGCAAAAGTTAAAGTGGAAAAAGAAAGAATGCATATTTAAAGTATATGGGCCTGAAAGAAGTGAAATTTAGACCAAGAAAAGGTCTGAATTTGGAGAAGCTTTCAACATCAAAGTTTTATATATTTTTAATAGCTTTCCAACGCATCCAAAATCCGCTTAATCGGAGTTATGATGAAAACGTTATGGTCAAAATACAAATCATTTTTAAAGCTGACACGGGAAGCCCATCGTTACCGAAACCCTAGCGATCCACGAGGCAGTAGTGTAAAAACTCTTATTCTAATATCTCGAGGCAGCCTCCACTCCCTCTCTTTTCTCTCTTTTCTATCCTCTTCCCCAATTCATCAAGATCTCTCTTGTAAATTAGAGACGGAGGTTCAAGAAGTTAAATTTTTGCAAGAATTTGTGAACATCAAGGGTATTATCTAATGATACTTTCTTTATCTATGGAATCACTTATTGTTTTTAATATTCTTGCTATGAATTTGATGGGCTAGATCTTGTGCTAAGGTGAAGGGTAATTTTTCTCGATCCTAATGTGTTGAATTATTGCATCCTTTTTTATTCAATTCATAATGTATGTGTTGTGTTATTGATTGATTGACGGATTCTTGAACCACGGCCGGGTTCTGATTTTCGGTGTGGGAAATACCGGTGAGATCGAGAGATAATCCAGTATTAGACCCAATAGCACAACGGGAGATTAAATTGTAGGTCGAGAGACGATCGATTTGACCTCTTCAACAATAAAGGAGGAAACTTTATAGACTTTAATGAATTACATTCTATTAGACTCTAAGCTAGAGATATTTAGGGCCATAGATATGTAATAGGGTGGTTGTGGCTTGAGAAAGCACAAAACTTTCTATCCTTGTTGGCATGATTGATTATGATTGTTGAATTATTTTGTGATGTGATATTCGATTACATGTGAGGATCGGGGGCGATGAACCGGAAACTTAGCTCTTCTATTTATTTGAGTGACTTGAGTGCTATTTTCCTTTCTTTTTAGCTTATTTAGTTATTTTAGCTTACAATTTATTATTTCATATCATCTCGTAGTTTAGACATATTTAAGTTCTATCATGGTCCTAGTGGTCATTCACCAATCCTTGTGGGATCGACCTTGACTACTACTCTGACCCCGTGCACTTGCAGATAGGAACGTGTCAAGTTTATGTTTACATTACAAAATATATTATATTAAAATATTATAACTTTACATTACCTTTCAAAGTGCCACATCAAACAATAAGCCACAGGTCCCACTAACTTTGCTTCAAGGTGCACAGTTAGATGTACCATCACATTAAAAAAAAATAAGGAACACAGTTGCTTCAAATATGTACTCAACTCTAGCAAGGGTTGAAGCACCTTATCATCTAACACACCTCAAAAATTCGGTAGAATTAAATTTGCATAAGCACGTGACAATCATGACTCTTCATCCCAAAAATCCTATCATCCTCCAATCTTATACATCTTGAGACATTAAATGAATAGCCATCCGGAATTGCCAAATTTGCTAGTAGGGCAGCGACCTCCCTCCTCTCAAATAATGTTAAACTATAAGATGCCTTTGGAATATAAAAAATTTTCCCCCACCGACTTAAGGCGCCAATGTGGATGCATCTTCATCTTTTCAAGGTCCAATCTAGCATTCAAAGTATCTTTATTTTTTCCAGAAATATCCAACAATGTGCCCAACATATTTTCACAAATATTCTTCTCCACATGCATCACATCTAGATTATGCCAAATTAACAAATGCTTCCAATATGGGAGTTCAAAAAAATAATCTTTTTCTTCTATTGATGCACCAAGTATTTCTCAGATCTCTTTTACTTAGAAGATTTACTTTTTTGAAATGTGACATTTATAACTGCACTCAATTCCTCCAAAACATCATAAAGTGATTCTAATGGGGTGTCTCTTTCAGTATGTCCAACACCAAAGTCTTTCCTATTCAATTGCCATTTATGGTATGGTTCCAAGAATCTCCTATGTCCCAAATAGCAGTGCTTACGAGAGTACTTTAATCTTTGAGACCAAGTATCATTATGGAAATTAGGACAAGCAAGGGTCCCTTTTGTTCTCCATTTGGACAAATTAGCATAAGCAGGAAAATCACTAATTGTCCACATTAAAACATCATGCATATTAAACACATCACCAATATTTTCATCAAATGTTCTAACCCCATTCTCCCACAATTCCTTTAATTATTCTATTATTGGTTGCAAAAATACAATATATCATTACCTGGTGATTTTGGACTAGGAATTAACAAAGATAACATGACGTATGCACTTTTCATGCACATCCAAGGAGGCAGATTGTATAGGAAAATAATAATAGGCCATATGCTATACTTGGAGCCTATGTGTGCTCTAGGGTTGAACCCATCACTCATAAATGCCAACTTAAGACTCCATGGATCAGTGGAGAAAGTGGGAAATAATTCATCTAGAAACTTCCAAGCTCTTGAATCTATAGGATGCCTTATAATTCCATCGTCTGGGTGATGTTCTTTATGCCAACACATATTTTCTGATAATTTGGAGCACCTTATTTCTCATATGCAACCCATCACCATCACTACTACTTCCATCATCCTAATTCATGTCCTTCCATCTAGAGCATCCACAAACTGGACAACTATTGTGCTGAGCATATGCTTTCCATAACAATATGCAATGATTAATGCAAGCTTCACATAATTCAACCTAAGTTCCTTAGTGTATTTCCTTGCTTCAAACGAAGTCTTAGGAAATCCTTTATCAAAGTTAAAGGATCTATGAAAAACTTGAAGTAGCATATCAAAAGATTTATTACTCCATTTATTACTCACTTTGATGTGGAGTAAGTTAACCAAAAACTTTAATTTTAAGAACATCTTACAACCTACATACAACTCTGACTTGGCATCTTTCATCAAATTAAAAAAATTCTCTAAACCAACACCATTTTCCTCAAGAGATTGATACCCTGCCTCTAATCCACTATTATCAACACCCATGGAAAATTGAACATTTGTCACATCTTTTACCAATGGACCCATATTATCAAGATTTGCCTCATCATCCTTATTAACTCCAATCTCTTCATCATAAGTATCATGAACACTAATATTATCACCCCTAATACTGTTGTCATCACTTTCTCCATGAAAAATCCATGTATGTCATATATCATCAAATGAATCCATATATTACGTCAACTTTAGGCTAAAATAAACTTACAATTCAAGCAAGGGAATTTTAGCAAAATTCCCTCTTCCTTTCCACCAAAACAAAATTCCAATAATTCATTAACACCTTCAATATAGTCTAGCTTTCTCCTATCATTTATTCCCTTATAGTTCATCCAACTTCAATCCCTAGGCATTTTTAAAACAATGACTACACATGCATAAGCAAATAAGAAAATATATATTAGGAAATGTTCATCGGTCAAATATAATCAATGACTATTTTTCTTATTGATTAAGGTGATTTATGTATTAGTTATTAGTTATTATATATATGAAAAAAAAAGCATTTGAATATATTTAAATGAATGTTTCTATCTTAAAAGTTTATGCTTAATTTTTTGTATTACTTGATTGTATAAGAGAACATAACTTTAAGGTATAGACTCATGTAATATTTTCTAAGAGCTAATTTACAATGCTCGGGTAGCAGCATGATTGATCATTTATAATCAAACTTCAAGTTAATGTGTATTTAAATTGTATATTTTACATATTCACATAAGAGTATTTTTAAAATTTAAATAGCATACTACAATTTTTCCCCTTTCACTTTTTTCCTTTTAGGTCAAGGTAAAACAATCAAGAAGATCAAACCATATCCTAGCAAAGAAGATTTGCATGTTATAGCTACAAATATTTTGAAATAAGTAGACTTCAATACTCTAAGTGTCTATCATTTGTGCAGCAAGATTGACGCAGCAAGAAGTAGAATTAAGTTATTATTTAGCAACAACATAATATCAGAATTCTTGATAAGGTTGTGAAGGAACAATATTAAAATAAAAAACTATACATGAGTCATGTACCAAGTTTTTCTTATTTTCATTAATTTTCATTTCTAGTAATTGAATTGCAAATGAGGGGTGTAAATGTAACACCCCCAAAATTCACTACTGAAAAATTTCGTTTTATTAAAAGATAATAGCGGAAGCAGATAAATAAAATGTGAACTTTGGGAGTATTACCGCCACACTTAGTACCAGACCGGTTCACTCATACCGTTCCAGTACCAAGTGCTAAGGCTAAGAAAATGAAATACAATTCGAAAGACATTCAATATGCATAAATCAGAGTAAATTGCAAGAACTTCAACATATTTAAATCAGAGTAGCGCATCAAATCGTTTTCAGGAATAAAATCCACCAATGGTGGTTAAGGTACCAACATAACATCAAAACCAGGGAATTAAACGAAGAAGGAGGGAAACCCTAACGATACCGGATAACTCCTTACTCTCTCTCCCGTAGCCCACTTGAGTAGCACCTGAAAAACCTGCAAGGGCACTGCCCATTGAATAGGCAGGGGCCTCATAAAGGGAATCCCTTCAGTACTACGGTACTGAGTAACCCTTTAATACCACACTTAAAGACAGGCCCGCATACGGCACACAATGCAAGCCACACACATATAAATAATGAGAGATGCATACATAACAATGACAAACATAATACTTTATAAGTCACGATCGATACTTTGGGCCTTAAGCCATTATTCTGCCATTAATCCATCAATATCATATTTTATATCCATGTGAGTACGAGAACCCCACTATTATAGCCGGTGGACCGGAAGTCAACACACAGGGCAGAACGCCTCTGACCACTATTATTGCCGGTGGACCGAAAGATAAATACACAGGGCAGAATGCACCTGACCACTATTATTTGCCGGTGGACCGGTCTGGCCCCGACTCACATGGTGTTCCACTATAAGTGATTAGTATTTTTCCATAATCTTATTCACATACATAACTGATTTTATTGAGCTCGGGACCCCCACTATTTTAGCCGGTGGACCGGAATATATATATAAAATCGTCATCCAGGGCACAACACTCCTGGCCACTATTATAACCGGTGGACCGGTACTCATAATCACATACCAGGGCAACACGCTCCTGGACCACTATTATATCCGGTGGACCGGTACTCATAATCACATACCAGGGCAACACGCTCCTGGACCACTATTATATCCGGTGGACCGGTACTCATAATCACATACCAGGGCAACACGCTCCTGGACCACTATTATAACCGGTGGACCAGTACTCAATATCATAATCATCTGGGCTCAGCTCATTAATATTCCACTTTCAATAATAGTATCTTTCCTTTTCTTTAATCAGCACATCAATCATATTTATTTGCCTCGATTGGGAGATCGATAACCCGGGACACAAAGGTACACCGGTCGTACCGGTGCATACCAGCTACTCAGTACCCTTCAACCATGAACCCAAGGACGCAAAGGTACCCTGGTCGTACCGGTGCATAAAGCTAACTCAGTACCCTACCGACAAGGACACCTAATCCATAAGTATGCATACCCCCTAACTAGGTCCGTAGAGCTAGGAAGAGTAAGATATAGGGCCTGGCTGGGGCACAAAGGCACACCAGCAAATACCAGAATAATCGTAGACTAAACCACGTCCTTAGGGTAGCGACCCCTAAGGAGTCACCATTCCCGATCTCGAGGTCTTTCACTTTACGTAATAGTGTCTTAATTAAGGTGATCACATAAAGCACGATAATCCGATACTTATTCACTTTCAATCGTTTCGATATCATTAATCGTTTCTTATTCAGAGGATTATCCAGGATGTCACAGAGAAACCATCAAGGCCATACTAATCATTAGATACTCTTACTTGGCTAATCAGTATTATTTAATCATATTAATATTCCACAATCTCAAAGGCATGTTAGGTACAAACTACTCATTTTCCCTTTTCTTATATAATTGTTAAGTATCCATTCCTTACTCGCCAAATTACCGTATTACCATTTAGGTTACATAATTACCAAATTACCCCTTGTCCAATTTAGATTACCAAGATTATCCCCTACACTTTTTAAATCACCATTCACCCCTCATAATGACTACACTTATCATATTTCCCTTTTGGTTGGTTATATTACCAAATCGCCCTTCTCCTTTGTTATAATTACAAAACTGCCCTTGAGTTGGATAAATTACTAAATTACCCTCCTTCATTATCATGATTACTATTTCGCCCCTTTAGTTGGTTAAACAATTATCACTTTACCCTTTTATCGGCTAAATTACCAAATTGCCCCTTTAGTTGAACAAATTACCAAATTGCCCTTCTCCTTTATCATAATTACCATTTTACCCCTCTCAATTATTTTAATTGCCATTTACCCTTTTTAATCATTATAAATCCCAAATTAACCTTCCTCATAATTAATTTACCCCTCTTCATAATTACAGTTACCAATTTTACCCTTCTCCATATTTAAAATTACCATAATACCCTTTAATTGGTTAATTTACCAAATTACCCTCCTATAGGATCATACTTATCCAATTGTCCTTCTACAATCATAATTTAATTTCTAAATTACCTTTGGTCGTTATCATAATTACCACGTTACCCCTTACTCCCAAGTTTACCATAATATCCTTTTATTTACAAAATTACCATTTTACCCCTTACATCCAATTTTACCAATATATCCTTTTATTTATGAAAACTACCACCATACATCTTTTACTTTACAAATTACTATTTTACCCTTTCACATCCAAGATTACCATCTTTATCTTTCCATACATAATTACCATTTTTCCCTTCTTTTCCAAATTACCATATTACCCCTTTACTTATAAATTACCACTTCACCATTCACTTATAAAATTTACCATATTACCCTTTACTTATGAAATTACGATTTTGCCCCTTTACCTCCAAAATTACCATATTAACCCTTTTACTTACAAAATTACCATAATGCCCTCATTCATCTAAAATTACTATTTTACCCCTACTTCCAAAATTACCATTTTACCCTTCTTTCTCACAACTTACAATTTTATCCTTTACTTGTAAATTATCATTTAACCATTTAATCATAAAATTTCCATATTATTCTTTTATCCCAAAAATTACCGAAATACCCTTTCCACTTATAAAATTTCCACTCAACCCCTTTATTCACCATTTTTATGAATTTACTAACACTACATAAAATAATGATATTAATACTTCATTTTTATCATCTAAGTCCACCAACTTGTCATTTTTCAACATAATACTCATTAGCAACTACACACATTGATTTATATACCTCATAAGCATAATTACTAAAATACCCTTAAACAATAACATCATTCATGCGTTAACAACATGGTACATCATAAACAAGTGTTTAACATTTCTATCCATATTCCAACTACTTCTTTATTTAACACACCTACATATGGCACAAAAGTTATCATGATTTTTCTTTTTAACAAGCAATATAAGAAACCATAAACATATCATGCTAAGCATAAAAAACATGCATAAAATCATACTAAACCCTAAATGTGCTAGCATGCGTTTTTCCATATATTTAAGGGAGGATTAACGATTACCTTAATCCCGCAAAATATCAATCTTACCAAGCATAATTAGCAACTCAACACCTAAAAATAATACCCATCATATTTATGTTAGAAACAAGATTTTAAAAAGGATAAGACTTTATAAAAATTTATTTAATAATCAAACACTTAACATAAAATACTATTATACCTTAAAAAATAGCCAAATAATTTTTAAAATGAAGGGGAGCTCACGCTGCATGAGCAGTGTGAGTCTCATGCGAAAATAAGGGGTGGAAGGGTTCAAAGGGGGGGTGAAGGAAGCAAGGTTTATCATTTTCGGGTTAGGGTCTTTAGGCTAGAAAAGAAGGTGGTTAGGGGAGGTTCTAAGGCAGGGGAATGGTGCAGAAGTGTAGAGGGGGTGTAGGTGGAGGCAAAGGGTGGAGGAGACGGCGGCGGCAAGGCGGCGAAGTTGGCTGCCGAGGAGGGTCGAGGGAAAGGGGTTGTGAAGGAAGGAAAAGGAGAGGAAAAAATGGAGGGGTTCAAGGGCTGTTTTCGGCCAACTAATGGATGGAGGTTGTAGAGGGGGTTGCAGGGTGTCGAACAGTGGGTTGGGTGGCGGCAGAGGTGGCCGGACGGCGGCGGTAGAGGCGGTTGCAGGTGGCTCGGCGGTAAGGGGAAAAGCTGGGAAGAAAAAGGAAAAGGAGGAGAAGGGAGGAAGTGTAGGGCTCGAAGGGGCTACGTGGTGGTGCAGGGTGGTAGTAGGAGGTGGCAGAAGGCGGCACAGGGGCTGGGAGAGGTGGTTCAGGCAGCGGCGGGCGGCGGTGATCAAAAAAAATGGGGTACGAATGGGAGGAGGAGAAAAGAGAGAGGATGCTCGGGATGGAGAGGTGAGGCTCGAAAAAAAAAATGGGGAATGAAGGGCTTGGGAGCTGAAGAAAAAGAAGAGGGAGAAGAGAGGGGGCAAGGCTGGCCGATCAGTGCTGCAGTGGTGGAAGGGGAAGACAGGGAAGAAGGGGGAAAGAAACAGGGGCACGCGGGGTGTGGTCCAGGGCTGGTTTGGCTCGAAAAGGGAAGGAAAAAGACGGGGGAAGAGAGAGGGAGAGGGAGCAGGTGGTGGTGGCAGGTGCAGGGTGGCGGTCGGTGCTCGACAATGGCAGAAAGGAGATTCGGGCGTGGGAGGAGGAAGAAAGGGACGGGCGGCTGGACCGGCGCAGAAAAAGGAGGGAGCCGGCCGGTCCAGGGGAAAAAGAGAAGGAGGTCAGGCTGGAGGGACGGGTTGGACGGTGCGCGAGGGAGAGAAGGGGTGAGGCGGGCCGAAGGCCCAACGCGCAGGGAGGAAGGCTGGCCTGGCGAGGCAGCCCGAGGGAGGGAGAGAAAAAAAGAAAAAAGAAAAGAAGAAAGGGAAAAAGGGAAAAGGGCAAAAAGGGAATGGAAAAATAGGAAAAAATAATTTAATTTAATTTATGAAATCGTAAAATATAATATTCTTGGTAAATTATTTAATTCAATAATTTAATTTATTATAATCTAATATTTTAGTTTAAAAAGGGTAAAGTTGGTAAAATATTAGTTTTGGAAAATTATTTAAATAAAATAATATGATAATTAGCAAAATATTTATATTTAATTTATTAAGTAATCTTAT
This sequence comes from Tamarix chinensis, assembly GCA_030549775.1. Taxonomy (NCBI): domain Eukaryota; kingdom Viridiplantae; phylum Streptophyta; class Magnoliopsida; order Caryophyllales; family Tamaricaceae; genus Tamarix; species Tamarix chinensis. The sequence goes on along the minus strand of CM060176.1, from coordinate 79,575,653 downwards.
CCAAATTTATATACTCTAAAATCCACAAAATAATTAAAATAAATAATTTTACAAGCAAATTTTATTTCAAATAAAGTTATTTATTAAAATATAGGTTTTTGAAATTTTTGGGGGATTACAGTAAAATTCTGACTAAAATTATCAGCAAAGAGCTTAGCATAAATAACATTTGTTGGAATCCATTTAAATGAAGTATAGGTCATGTTAAACACACAACCTCTTCCAGATGTTTAAGCATTTCCTGAATAAGATTTGGTTGTATAATATAAATCTATAGACAACATATGTGGTAAAACAGTAAGAAGCTCAATTTTCTTGATTTATGATTCAAGCAACATAGCATTTCATATGTGGTATGACTCAAACCTTACTCTTCCCAAACCACCCCATCCCCCAACTAAAGGGAATTGCAAATGAAGGGAAAAACAAATTATCAAACTAGCAACATACAATCAAAATGAATTATCAAACTAGCAACATACATGCACATACAACACTAAATTATAAAGGGAACTGAAACAATTATGTGCAACATACACACACACACAACACATTCAAGGGAATTGAAACAATTAAAGAGAAAAATAATCCGGCAACACATACATTATGTGCAACATACGCACATATCCAACACATTCAAGAGAATTGAAATAATTAAAGAGAAAAATAATCCAGCAAAATAAAACTTACCACCGTTTGCTACCCAAGAAACCAGATGGAGGAAGATGAATACTATTAAACAAGCCTTGCACCTACAAAAGTATCAAACTAAAGAAGAAGATTTAGGAAATTTTCTACTTTTTTCAATAAAGTTGGAGAAGAGAGTAGAAGATTAGCAGATGAAATGAAATGAAGAAGATGAAGAGGGAAATTAAGGATTTACCCAGAGAACCAGAAGTTGTTGAATCAGGATTGGGCAAAATTAAGGTTTAGGGTTTCACAAAATGAAGAGGGAAATTTTCTTCTGTTTTGTTTATGTGTACAATTTTGGGTGAAATCAAGAGTCTGGTGGCAGAGGTAAAAATTTTGGGCATTAGGGAAAAGAGTACAATGGGAGAAAAAATATATAATCATTGCCCAAAACTTATTTTTGTGCAACAAGATTAATTTTTTTGCCCTTATTATCATAGCCAATGAGACTTCTTACCTATCAGAAATAAAATACATAATTTAAACAAACACACATATGAACATTGTCCTTAAATTTTAAGTTTTCATTTCAACATATAATGAGTGCATTTCCTATATTAAATACATCCTAAAGTATCGGATTTAAAATTTTCAGCAACCATTTACTAAAGTATGGGAAACAAAAAAATAATGTTGTTGGCCAACACTGAATTATGGACAAAAAATATTAAACCGTGGCCTAAAAGTGAAGTATGGGCAACAAAAAAACACAATCATGGCCCAAACTACATTATATGCAATAAAAAATAATATCATTACCCAAAGATTTTTCCACTATAACAAAGGGAAACATTTATAAAAGTGTGTTGCCCTAAAGAAAAGAAGGGCAATAATATATTTTCATCACCCAAAATAGAACCAAGGGCAACAAAATCTATTTTGTCACCCTATTATCATAGAAATCGTCTTCTAAACTCACTTGTCTTATTGTGAAACCAGCCAATCAATTATTTATAATGCACAGTTGGTTTTAAGAATATATGTGAATGGTGACATGGTATGATAAGACCAGTCGATTTGTTCATTTTACAAGTTAATTGGTTTATTAAAATCAATCGATTAGTTTGGTAAAACCAAATGATATGTTTCAATAGAGATGAACATATTTCTACATGAGTAAAACCCATAGACTGGTTGGTCAAAGCATTTAATTGATTTTCTCAAACCATAAATCAGTTTAGCAAAACCAGCCGATGTATTTAAATAGAGATTAATAGATTTCTAATGGAGAAAGACCCATGGACTAGTTGCTTAAACCAATCAATCAGTTTCCTCAAATTATTCGATGAATTAAAAATAAAGACAAACAAGTTTATGGAGGAATAAAATCCATTGACTGGTTGGTCAAACCTATATATCTATTTGGAATAACCGATCGAGTAGTTTGATATATCGGTTGATCCATATGAGTTTAACTCATTTTGTGTCTTTGATTAAACTGAATCAATCGATCAGTCTTAAGATCATTCAATTAATTCTGACCGGAACCAACCATTTAGTTTTGAAAACACTTTAAAAGAGTTTATAAAATGAATTCAAGTTAAGGGTTTTTCAACAAAATATATTAAAGAGTTTTAATTAAAATATCAACTTTGCTCAACTTAACTCTTTACATGAAACTTAAGACTTAAGAAATATTTTCCTTAACCATCAAGTCTTGGTTATCTTCCATGTGTTGTTTTCTTGTACTTGGAAACTTGATTTCTCTTTTACATTTCTTTATATGTCAATTATTGTACATGCACAATTAAGCATACACATTAGTTATCAAGATCCGTTTGTTGTCATCAAAATAAGTAAAATGACATTGTTTAACCTTTGAAGTCAACAATCAATATATTAAAAAAAAATTGGGTTAGGTTTAGTAGCTAAAATTCAAGTCTATTATCACATACAAACTATTGTATTGAGGGTCATGAATCCTTCTGATTTAAAGTTATTCAAATATGACTCAAAATATTTTATATAAAGAGATGTTTCAAAATGCATAAAAGTACATAAACTGTGAAGAATAATCAAGATATATATTATATACAATCTATCATATATATATAATTATGTTATCTTATATTTTAATCTTCTAGTTTGTCCCTAAGAAAAAAGAAAGATCAAATAATATAGCCACACTCATGAACAAAAGGCAAGCTATGTGTGGGGCACCACATACATTGTATAGGTGCGTAACTAGTAATCTTAAATACTTTATACGCTTCATAGTAATGGTTCCTTTAGAACTTTAAAATTAGAGTAAAGGTAAATATAAAAAATTAATTTCGGTGAGAGAAAAGAAGATGATTAGGAGTTAATACTTCAAAATACTATCCAGATAATATTAAAATAATTTGGGTGAAAATAATTTTACTTTAGTTTTGATTAGAGTGAATCAAGATGAATAAAGGTTATAACATGTTATAACATTTAAGTTTTATCTTTCACCTCCATTACTCCTGATTTTGGGGATTATAAAAATAAGTTGATTTGAGATGATTTAGAATGAATCATTAACCTTAGTTAAATAAGGAAAATATTATTAAATAGGTTTCCATGTGAGGTAAACGAATGTAAATAAAACCATTCACCTCAACTCACCCTAATTTAAATGGAATCTTAAAGGTGCCCATGGATATTAAGGTTCAAGTTTAATTTTTAATTTATTTCAAAATATAATATGTTATAATATAAAATAGAATTCATATATTCATATTAAAAATACTTTTATAATATGCTTTATAAAATTGCTAAGAATATATATTAAAAAATATTTGATCAAAAGTTTAACCTCAAAAACCAAACACCTCATATCATTATAAACTAATGAAGTAAATAGTTCCATGTAAGTTACAAAAATGGATGCAATATGTAGTTTGAACTCCCTCCCTTCTAAAGAGGAAGTTACTTTATAGCTAAGTTCCAAACCCATTTTGAAGAAGGTAAAACTAAAAGTTTACTCTTTATTCTCTCTTATTTTCTCTTTTATCATATATGCAATAGTTTATTTATTATTTTTCAATGAATAATAAAAATGTAATATTAAAATTAATTTTATTAATTTCTTTAACATGTGATAACAAAAACATCCTTTTTGTACAAATGGAGTGTTATTCGACGTGACCGCTTCATCAAGTTGCGTACAAGTTTCAAATTGAAGATTGCATCCAAAATCACTCAGATGCCTCCACCTCACGCGATAACCTGTTCGGCTTGCAAGTTAATTAGAGCAACATTATGGGCGGTAAAAATCATGCATACTAGTTGCTTTAAGGATTTACAGTATATCAGGAAAAAAAACAAAAACAAAAGCAAAAACAATATTACAGACTAGTCATACTTGACATCAGTGTCACCCTGGCCCTATTACGGTCGACAAATGGCTCATTCGAGTAAAAGTGGGCATTGGCGGGGGCAGATTTGTTCCAGCTCCAGCTGGGTCAAATTTCTGTAGCTTCTTCCTCTGGGCTAGAAATTTCATGCATGTACCTTTGTGGTTGGGTTATCGGACACAGATTCCTATGAAGGCAGAAGCCTAATACTAGATAAAGCAGAATACAAGGAGGCTCAGTCATCTGAACTGTAATCGCTAGAATCTACAAGTAATGGCACCGCAGCACAGCAAAATGATTCCTTGTCCTTGAGGAAAAGACAGCTTCCGTCTGAGTTCCATTTAAGATCCAACACATTGAACTGCGGCAACGGAACATTGACGCAGCAAGCACCTGATGGAGTCCACATATATAGATGGGAGCTCCCCGTGCTCAAAACAAGACGAGCAGATGTAGGATCCCAAGCGGCCGCTCGGATTGGATCTTTCTGCACCAAAATTGCAGCAAGCTCAAGATTGCACATGTCCCATATCCACACTGCAGTTGGCATACAATCGTTGCGTGTACAAATGTATTTGCTATCTTTACTCCACGACAAAAGACCTGAAATTTCATTGGTTAGCATTACCTTTTAATGAAATAAAAATGCAGTAAACTCAACCTTTGAATCATGCCTGAAAAACCACCTCAGCAGGAAGTGATAATAAATGAGCAGGACCTAACCAAAATCTGCTATTGTAAATTGCTAGTTTTTATTAATAAAAAATAATAATAAATAAATAAAAACAAAAATAAAAACTCAATTGAAAGGTCTCGAGGCACTTTGAGACATTGAAATTCAATAGCAATCCTTATGCATTGACTATACAGGGGTATATGCAAGTGGAAATCAAACCAAAAGTGAGGAAAATGTATGGCTAATGAGTACATTTAATACCCTTTTAATATTAGTTTTCAGTAATTTATTTGAACAATGTAGGAGGATAATTATAATTTTGTGCTTAACTCACAATACTCTCATATATTTAATTATGAACTAAAATAATATAAAATAATTGGGTTTAAAATATAAGACTATTTATTATTTCTTCTAATGTTATTTTTTAGGTCCAATATAAAATAATAAAAATAAGGTTTTGGGTCCTTTGGACCAAAGGACCAAAGGCTGAAGATTGAGAAATCAGGCAAACAAAGCCCCAACAGGCTGTGCGGAGGAGCAAGGCAAGGAGTGCGGGACTGGACTAAAAAAGAGAAAGGAAAGAAAAAGAAACGGCGAAAGGAGAGACAGAAGAGATCGGGACAAAAAAGAGAAAAAAAAAAGAAGAGAGGCGCAGGAGGGAGAGATTGGAGATAGGCGTAGGAGGTGTGGAAAAAAAGAAAGAAAAAGATAGGCAATAGGACGATACAGAGGAGAGAGAGAAGAGAGACAGCCTGATGCAACGCAGAGAGACAGGAAGAAAAAGGGAGAGAAGAAAAAGAGAGGGAGCGATGCAACAGGCGACACACACAGGAGACTGGTGACTGACGGCAGCATGAAAAGAAAGGTGACATGCAACACGGAAAAGGAGAAAGAGAGACCGAAAGAATTTATTTCATATGAAATTAATCAATTTTTCATCCAAATAAATTGCTGAATTTTCACCCGTAATTAATTTCATTTACTTCTTTCTCTATTTCTTATATATATATATATATATATATTTAAATTATAATTTATTTATTTATTATGACTAGCTAAATATTTATCGATGAGGAATAGATTGAAACCCTATGAAATTAATCAATTTTTCATCCAAATAAATTACTGAATGTTCACTCATAATTAATTTTGATTATTTCTTCCTCTATTTTTGATATATATTTTTAAAATATATTTTTTAATTTATTTATTTATTATGACTAGCTAAATATTTATTGACGAGGAATAGATTAAAACCCTAGATTATGGTTTGAGATGTAGTATTAATTTTCTTTATTTCATGAGATTGTTCTTTGACTCTACTTTAATTATTATCATTTATATATGTAATTCTATCAGGTATAATTTATGTAGTGTATGCCTCGTTCTAGCTTCCTTATAATAACATTATATATGATTGTATGCTTGCTAGGTGGCTATATGAATAAGCTAAAATTTATGTATAAATTGCAGGTAGGTTAGATAACAATTCATCTAATAGTTTTGTAATTCTAACCGGATTAGTGGAACATTTAGATATGTACGAGTCAAAGGAGAGGAATACAACTAGACATGCTTGAGGTATTAGTTTGAGTACATAGAATGATATCCTTACACTTGTATTTAATGCTTTAAATCTAGTTAAATATAGGAGTCGCTTGTTGCGACTACACTGCTAGCATTTAATATGATTTAATATTGGCGCTTTGTTGTATTAATTATTTCAAAAAACTAATATAAGGTGTATAGACTTGCTTTTAACTTGCAAATTGATCAGTCTCTTTCTTAAGATTTAAAAAAAATGACTTAGAAATTATTGTTATCAGTGAATTTCGACTTACCTAGCACATTCATCATATTTACATTCATCTATTATTTTTATTAATTTCTTTCATTTATTCTTTTTATTACTTTCTATTTTTAAAACCCCCATTATTGTGCTTTTCTTATTATTGGTTTTTGTGATATTTAGAGTTTTTTATTTTATTTTATTATTTGTGAGCTAGCTAAATAAATGTAAGCCCTCTTAATCACCAAAATGACACCCTTATTTATCAATACTACAATTGACAACTAAAGGATTTAAATTACGTACCGACTACGGCCACACCAATGGCCATATTTTCTGGCGTGAAGTTCCAAGTCCCTACCAGCAATTCTTTCTAAAATAGAATGCATGCGTGCACACCACAGAGAGAGCTACACTAAATCAGGCTTGCAGGCATTTTGGACTCACTATGTTTACATTATTATTGCATTACTCTATGAGTTTCCATTTCGCAGGGTCCCACCAGAAATATAGAGAGAGCTAAATAACAACAAAAAATGGAGCATTTGCCAGTTCTATCTAAAGATATTTATATAACAGCAATCGAACAGGTGTTAATATCATCATGTAAAGTTTGAGTAGAAACTCACCAACTCCTTGCTTTGGATTTGGCTTGTCTATAAGTGGCTTCTGGAAAGGTAACGTAATTGGGACCTCAATGACCTCGTACCTAACTCTTGAATGTTGTTCAGAAGCATATTCTATGAATAGATCACAAAAGAAAACAATTACATCATTAACTCTAAAACCAATCAATCTTACATCTTCAATAGCAGGATTTATAAGAAGGGAAAGCACTCAAAGCAATGTATCGCTGCAGCTCATGGGTCCAACAAGTAGCATGGAAAATCAGGAACATGCAAACTTAATCCATAAATCAATTAATATGGAAAATCAGAAGCACACAAACTTAGTACCTGTTTGGTATTACTTATTTTTAATAATTACTTTTAGATTAAAATTACTTTTATAAAATTACTTTTTATAAATAATTTTAATAAGTAGAATATATGTTTGGTTTTACTTTTATTATATAAGTGGTTAATACGTAGCTACGCTTCCGTACATTCAAAATGCCGAGAAACTGAAGACGTAAAAGCAGCAGCAACACCGAAACCGGTCGCAGATTGAGGACGACCCCTCAAAGCAGGAGTTGCAGTCAGACTACCGGTACTGCATATCCCTCCACCGCCGCCACCAGTCGGGTTTCTTGCTCTTCCAAGGCACCGCCAAGGAGAAGGGGTCATAGCGGCACTAGCGGCGACGGGTTTCCTCTGCGGTTGGCCGTCCAAAATTCATAGGAAGCAGAGCTCTTTTCCGATGCTCAGGACATTGCCGTTCTTCCTCAAGGTTCGGCTTGTTGATCTTGTGACCCACATAGTTATCGCCATTAATTTGAGGCGCAGCTACCGCGATTCCCTCTCGTGTTGTTGCTCTTTTGATTTGATAAGTTCAGAGAGAGAGAGAGAGAGAGAGAGACTTTCCGGCCCACGTCTAGCTAATTCTGGCAACCGCCGTTGGAATGTTTACAACCGAATATTTATCGTCGGAAAGAAGGAGAAGGCACAAATAGTCTGTGATTGTTATAAACGATTTTTTTTTAAATATATACCGTACCGCATTATCATATAAACTATTATAAAAGTAAGTAAAACTTACTTTTAATTTACTACTTATAAGAAGTAGTTTCTATTAATTACTTTTATATAATAATTTTTTAAAAGTAAAACCAAACATCTATTTTGATCTATAATTACTTTTTATAATTACTTTTATAAAAAACTACTTATTAAAAGTTAAACCAAACAACCTCTTAATCTGTGAATCGATTAAAGTAAAACAAAACCAGAGTAGAGGCCACCATCATTGTAATAATACATTACACCCAACAAAACCAATAAGTGGGGTGAGCCACATAAATTGATAGCCACTATTGTGCTTTGTCAAAGACCGTCAGTTTAGTTGCAATATATCAAGACACTTTACCAAAACTTCAACGCATTCTTCTTAACCTCCTCCAACCCATATAAAAATTCATCAGTCTCTGCGCGTTTCTCTATATGGGCATATTGTCTTACATATGCTTCTCAAATCTTATATTTCCATTGGATTCCCTACTATATGTAGGATCACAATAATGTTTTTAAAATTAGATATTATTTATATTATTTAAAAATAAACGTAAAATATTATATTATAACAACACATTCTATTAGTATTATGAGACTGTATCTCACAAGGAGGTATAATATTGTGCGCTTTTGGACAGTTGACTTTCTTCCATTTGTTTCCCTTAACTAGAAGTGGGCAGCCCAATGTATATATGGACCTAATAGCAGTGTCTACAACTCGACTTTGATGAATAAATTGAGTATTGATCGGGACATTGAGTTGAACTGGGTTTCTCCTCTACAATTCTCAGGATTAAGTCTCCTAAATTTCTCTCATAACATCCCAACTCAACATAACACCCGCACATACACCTTCCCTTAAACATCATACAAACTTTATTTCAACATATCTATTGTAAATTTACATTTCTACAACACTTTATTTAATATGGATGTTCATAAAACTATCTAAACTGCAAACTGAACTCAACATGTTTGGTTTGGTTTACAGTTCAAAAAATTATGGTTTGAGTAAGGCTTTATAAAAATAATTTGGCTATGGTTTCGAGAATTAAATTACATACTATAAACCATAAACCACATTAATAAAAAAAATTCAATATAATAACTTGTAGCTTCCAAATCATATGCTGTAACCTATACCTCTAAGTTTCTTCTTTCTTTGTGGAGCTATACATCTATTGCTATACCAAACTTTTCTTATCTCTTTATATTTCCAGAGAGTTTGGTAAGGGCTAATGAGAGTGGAAAATATCAACTTGCATTGTTTGCCTCTTTTGTGAGGTATTTGGAGTGTAAGGTAATTAGAGTGCAGTGAAATGTATTCAGAAGATACCCTTTATAGATATTTGCTCGGAGCAAAATCAGTATTTTCACAAAAATGTTGTTTCTTTGTTCCACATATAAAAAAGACAAAAATAGTAGGGTATCATTTCCATCCTCGCTACTCTATAACAAACGCTTAATCTCATACTAGGTGTTACAGTTTGGACTTTACATTGATCATAAATTTATGAAATAAAATAAACAATTATTTACTACAATAAATTGTTTACCATGTATAAAACAAGCACTAAAATGAATCATAAAATCAAAAATGACGCAGAGCTCACCTTGATAAACTCCCTACTCTATCCCATTTTTTACACCTATGTTACATTTTCTACTCGTTGACTTGTTGGAAATTGGAATCAGAATAGGATCAAGAAGGGTCGAGCATGAAGCATGAAGCATGAAGCATGAAGCTTGAAGAGAGAGATGTTTAATTTTCATCTAAGTAGTTAGAATAGGGATTATCGAGCTTTAGATAGAATGAGCTAGATAATTATCCCATTTTCTATTTTCATTTAGTGATAACATATTATTAATATTTCATGTGTGTGTGCATGTGACCAATGATGATAAGTTAATCAAAAAAAAAGTCCTTAATGATTTTGGGATTTTTTGAGTATGGTGAAATGGGCCAACCCACTAGTCCATTGGAGTTAGAAATAGTAAGACCCAATTATCAACCTCAAATCATAAATGATTTTGGATGCAATGTTTTTTTTTAATATATAAAAAAGGGCCCTTCTTCTTGGGCCGGACCACAACGTAAGTTTTTAAACCCAAACTGTGGCTTAAGTCATTGCTTTATCCTAATTTGAGGGTTGTTGAGCTCTCCATTCTACATTGTGTTATTTTCAAGCCCATGGTTTTCAACCAAACATTTTTCCCTTGCCCCAATTTTGAGAACCCTAAACTACTCCCTCTTATCTCTTTCTTCTCTCTCCTCCCTTATTTCTCTCTTTCCCTCAATAGGTCTCCAACCCAATCTCTCTCTATCTCTCTTGAGATTACATTCTCTCTTTACCTTTATGATCTACTCTCCTCCGTTTCAATCCACGAAAAATGGAATCCACTTCCATATCTGAGGCCACCATTTTTCCATCTAACATCAGATATCCTCCCCTATTTTCTTGTAACAATCTATCCCTTGGATCAATTATATCTAATAAGCTTGTAGCTCTTGATTACCAAATAGAAATTGACCGTTGGTTATGACCTCAAAATTCAAGGTTTATTACGGGTAGGGACATTCATGCACCCATTTGGCAAAACAAATACGTCTTGCTAGTCAAGGCTCGTTCATTTGGTATCATAACACTACTTACTTGATCGGAAAGTAAAAGAGTGTATTTGTTCGTATTTGTTTGATTCATCCTTAAGTTTGTTTGATTCACACTAATTTGTGATCTCCTAATACTTTCTAATATGGATTCTCAGCTATTGTCCTCAGTTAAGGTCAAAATATGGCGAAAGGAGCACAATACAAGCGATGCCATAGAATATATAATGACCCGATATATAAGTGTGAGTATTGTAAAATTCACACAAAAGTCATTCTTCGCCAATACCAAAGTATAGCCCATGTTGCTTTCATGGTAACATTCAAGTGCCATCATATGAAGAGTCCATTGACCGTGCTACATGATATAATATCTAGGAGGAATGATCAAAGCAAACACTTCAAAAAGAATATACAATCATTTAATAACATATTTGCCTTCACTTCAATGGGTGGGAAGATTGACTCCAACTCCAATAATGGTAATTCTCCTCCAGTTTTTTGGCTTCATGGGCAAAATTATCACTTGATCAGAAGTTTGTTTCCAACATAAGCTTCAATGCCAAATTTAGCCTAGCTATACATTTATGATATGGAGAATGAGATTGCTAATAGATTACACTCTATGAGGTATAATTTAATGTCTAGTTGTGTTCCCAAAATTATATCTTTCGGCATACTTTTTAGGTGTGATCATTACATGAGTAACTTGTAAGACAACTTTATTACTTATGATAATGTCAACAATTTCCATGAATCAATAGTTGTTGACCTAAAAGCTATGCTTGATGAACATAATGCTCAGGCAAAGTCCTTCACGATGGTTCGTGACAAGTTATCTGAAAGAGGATAGTCTAACGTAAAGTTAAATCTTATTGGTCGAAGAGACAGTGATGCACATCAATATAATCTCACAATAGTCTCCAAAGTTGTTGGATTAGATGTTGGTGACTTGGACCCTTTCATAAGAGACAAGGATATTTTAGCGGAGACACAATCTGAAATTTGAAGTGTGTGGTTATTTACATGATGCATATTTTGGCTTATAATAACTATTGATTTTTTCCATTTGGGGCATATGGTTATAGCGAAGACATTCCAACATCCAAAGCTTCAAGATGTAAATTAGGTATTAGGAAAAGGGTTAAGTAAATGGGAATGGTTTTTATATTGCTTACATGAAAGAGATGGAGAGCCATCAACCACATTATTTGCATGTAGGCTTTTCCAACAATTGGTTATTGATGCATATACAAATGTGGAGTCTTCAAGGTTAAAATATGTAAAATATAATCAAATGAAGCTATGTTGTGAGATGCACAATGGGCTGGTCAATGCATTGTTTCATGGTGAAACTAACCCCTCTTCTCAAGGAAGAAGAGCAAATAATAAAACTGCGGTGAACATTACGCTTGCATTCGCGATGTCGTGAACAATATTTTATGTCATGATTGTTGTAGCGTGATTTTTTTTTCACAATAAATAATAACAAATATCAATAAATATTTATAAAATATTGACCAATACATATGAAAAATTGTAAAACCGTCCATATCGACTAACCTAAAATCCAATAAATATCGGCTGATATTGCGTATCGGGACCAATATTTAATTATATAGAGAGTTATATTATTTTCATTTCATCGACGAGGCTTGCAACATGAGTCAAAACTACCATGATGCTATGGCCATCTGTGGATGGGAAACATTTACATGCAACGAACTAGGTAATAAAACCACAGTTGTGGTGTTATTATTTCAAAGTATCATAGAGAATATTTTATGTCATATCCCAATTTTCTAAAACTATGTTTTATTGTAATTATGAAAAAAATTATTTTTATCAGTGGATTTCTCGGGAAAAGGAGTGGCTTTGACACGATTTGGATAGTGGTTGATTAACTGACCAAGTTAACTATCTTTATTCCGATGAGATCGATATGGAGTATGGATCAATTAGCTCGAGCTTACATGAGGCATGGGGTGACTTCACGGTACTCCATCTAGTTTTTGATTGCAACTTTAGGTTCCTTCTACACTTTTGGGAAAAGTTACAAGAGGCTATGGGCACAAGGCTGAAGATGAGTAGTACAACATTTCACCAAGTTATAGATGGTCAGATGAAACAAACGATACAGGCTCTAGAGGGTATGTTTTGATCTTATGCACAGACTTTCAAGGTAGTTGGGAGGACAAATGGAACTTCATTGAGTTCCTATACAACAACAGTCATCAAGCTAGTATCGGGATGGCACCGTTTGAGGCTTTGTATGGACGGAAATGTCGTAGTCCTTTATGTTGGAGTGACATCAACGAAGCTGTTATTTTGGGACCTGAGATGATAAAGGAGATGAATCGGAAGATACAAGATAGATTGAGGGCAACTCAAATAGACAGAAGAAATTCTCATTTTGGTGCGGTTGTTAATCGGCTACTGATAGTATGTTCTTGGCTTGGATGAAAATCAACAATGATTATCTAGAAGCTAGATGCTTACAATATGATGAGTTCCCAAAAAAATTGTTTGGAACAAGGACCGTGTGGACGCTAAGGAAGAAGCAATTCTCAATTGGCCAAATATTTTTTGTTCCACCAAGAAGCAGTGATATAGACTATTCACAATGTCTTCTCAATTTTGATCGTCGTCCTATTAGTTTTGATGATATAAAGTGTATTGATGGTGTTTAATATGGATACTTGTCGTGCATCAGGTCTAATAGAGGATTACAAAGAGTATACTGATGTGATCATTAGAAAACTTTTTGTTACTCTACTTTCCTCTAGATCACCAAATAGACCAAAAGATGTTTGGGCCAAGAGTTGGACACTTTTTAGATGACATTTTACATAGAAAATGGGTGATATTGCAGTACAAAGGTAAATTTTCATCTATTAGAATAAACATTTATTATAACTAGATTACTTAATCTATTTCTAAAAAATTCTCTCTACATTTTGTATATGTTTTGTATATACTATCATCTTTCATCAGAGTTCGTTTTACCTTTGTTTTTGGGTAGATTTGACTATAACAAATGATGAGGTAAAAAAATATGCTTTGCTAAAGATTATGAAGTTGTTACAACTTTATCAAAAGCGTTTATGTGACTTGGAATCAAATGCCATTCCCACACTCTAATGATTCTCCAATTCCGTCCAATAGGCTAATATATGAGGAACTTTGTTATGATAATAGAACATTATTTGAGGAGCACATATGTATAGTTGTAAATGAGCTAAGCTAACTTGGTATTCGATTTGGTTTGGTCTGGCTCATTAAAAGCTCATTTTGGCTTGGATTGCTCGTTTAATTAAATAAATCGAATTGAAGCCTCACTAGGGCTATAAATGAGTTAGGTTAGCTCAACATTTGACTTAGCTCGACTTGTTAAAAGTTCGGTACAAATTATTTGCTTAGCTAAATGAGCTAAGCCCAAACGGCCAAGCCTCACTTTTGAGATCATTTATTAAACGAACTGAGCCCGAGCAAAAAAAATGAGGCTCGGTTCATTTGATGGCTTTGGCTCATGAGATCGGCTCACCTTGTTTGTTTAGTTAAATGAGCGAAGCCCGAGCCTAGGAGTGTTTGGCTCCGCTTGGCTCATTTACAACCCTAAACCTCGCTTTTAGGCTCATTTAGTAAATAAGCCAACCACGAGCCCAAAGAAGTTTGACTCAATTTATTTATAGATTCAACTCGTGAGATCAATTCAAATTGTTCGTTTAGTTAAACAAGCTAAGACCAAAACTTATTTTAGGATCGTTCATTAAATAAGTCAAACTCAAGTCCGAGAGTGTTCGGCTCAGCTCGACTCATTTATAGCCCTACAAACAGGTATGCTAGCTCAGATGAATGATGAGCAAAGACATATGATAGTATTATGGCTAAATTCTAGTGGTGTATTTTTTGTTTATAGCTATGGAATTAGCAAAACATTCATATGGAGAGCTTCATCTATTGTAATACGATCAAATTGTGAAATCGTATTAAAAGTGGCTTCCAATGTAATTACCTCTCTTTTGTTACCTGATGGAAGGACTTCTCACTCAAAATTTACAATTTCAATCAACCAAATTAATTGTCATTTGTAAGCTAATCATTTAGGATGAAGGACCACTGCTAGATAGATATTATTTCAAAGCTTTAGATAGCACATTAAGATATATATTACAATTCAACAACCCCGCTAGCTTAGAAAGACCTTTTGGCATTAAGAGTATTATATTTAGATGAGATTTCAAACAAATCTTACATGTTATCATTTGACTTAATTCTCAATAGGTTTATTTGTCGGATAATGGATTTTCTCGTTAGATAATATCCATCAAAGATCAAATGGATTATCCATCGGGTAATGGATATCCCATGGATATGGATATGTTAGTGGATACCCATTCAAGTATGGGTATATGTTTTCTTATTGGGATATGGGTATAGGCATGCCCGTCCCGTTTACATCCCTACTTGATATTCAACATATGGTTTGGAACACCTGAACACTTGATTCCATTTAAGAACTACATTGTATGTAAATCATATTTCTTTTATCATTTGATACTGAAGTTGTCCTTCATACCTTCAGACTCTTGCTTACCTTTCAAATTTAGTAGAAAAATTCTTGCTAACTGTGTCATATGTTATGAAAATTAATAAAAATCAAGGCCACTTGTTAACCAATGTTAGACTTCTCCTTAAGAAACCGGTGTTAGCCATAGTCAATCATATGTTATTGTGTCAAAAGTAAAAAATCAAAGAGGCTTGGAGATAGTGATTTTTTAAAATGATGGTTGGTAGAGTAACTCAACAACTAATGTAGTCTACAAGGAAGTATTTCAAAACTTATAGTTTTAAACTTTTGTGATAGTATCACTTCATGTTATACATATATTTAAATTACATCTTATTTGCCTTCACTATTTGTTTTTTTTTTTCATTTTATTTTCATATTGTTTTATTGGTTATACTCACATTGATGCTTATAACATCATAATAACAAGTAGAAACAATAAAACTGTCAAGTGCAAAACAAATTCAAAAAGAGTAAGGTGTGTAAATGGACAAATCCAGCATCTATCTAGCACGTATAGCCATCCAATTAAATAACGGTTCCACCATAGCATAATGGCCACTATATAGCAATTTTTGGATCAACCGCAACACGAAATTACCGATACGCTACGATTTTAAAATTTCACATTTATCAACCGATAAATTGTTGATAAATTGGTATCATCGATAAATCGGAAAATATCGGCAACAAATCAGGATAAATAGGCAATTTATTGAGAATTCTTAAATCTATTGAAAAAAGCATGCATGATAATTTTTTATTATTCATTTACTATGTAAGTCTTGAACCAAGTTACTATTGAATAATAGTAAAGTTTTGTTATTTACTACCTTTGCATGTTCTACTAAATAACATACTCTTTTTCCAAGGTAAATTTAGGGTTGTTAGGACAATTTAGCATATAATGACTCACTTCAATACTTCTAATATAATATATATCACTAGTTTACAAAATATTTATATTCAAATTATCAATAAATAATAATTAAAGTATATAATGAAATAAAAATGAAAATTCACGATGCAACGACTGTGATACAAAATTTATCATTCACGACGCTCCAACACCGCTACACTACGACCGCAACCACAATTTTATTGCCTGGATATAGCACCATAGGAGAAGAACAAGATACTGCAAATGCCCTTCAGATATCTTGGGGTGCCACTTAACCCCTCTACACTCAAACGCATAAATTATGAGAGCTTCCATTAGCAATTGGTAACTTGAGCACCAAAACACTCTTTGGCAGGTAGAACTGAACTCATCAAATTAGTTCTTCATGCCCTGCCAACTTCTAGCTTAGAGTGTTCCCACTGCCGATCATTGTTATTTTGCAAATCACCAAGATATGCAGGGTTCCTCTGGAATGGTTAAAAATCTTTGCTACCTTGGAATGATATGTGTAGGTCAAAGAATGAAGGTGGAGTTAGGTTCAGGGAATTCAGTGCATGGAACAAAGCTCGCTTATGCAAGAATTTGTGGCATATACAGCAAGAGAAGTAGAGTCTGAGGGAAAAATGGATTCAATCCTATTACTTAAAATAAAAGTGAACTAGAAGAGCTCAAGGCAGGGAATAATACATCATCATTCATGAAGAAACTCCTACAGATCAGAGATCAACTGATGAGAAGCACAGGCTCCTACCAGCAGATGTCTGCTCTGTTTGGAGAATGGAATAAAGATACCCAGCTATCATCCCATCACGCTTATGAGTTCTTCACAATCAAAGGAGAGAAATGGAAAAACTGATGTCATTTGCAAGGGGAGAAACACACATATGTGTGCACACTTTGCTCGCACTGAACAAAAAGCTACCAAGCAAAGATATACTCAGCTATCTACATACTGATCCAGCTTGTCACACATACAGCACAACAGCAGCCACATGAGCACCTTTATTTGTATGCAATTTCAGCAATATAGTATAGACAGAACTCAGAGAATGGATGGGATCAGCTGAGGTATGATAAGCTAACTGCAGTGAAAACAGCATGGAAGAATCAAACTGGAAGAAAGATCTATGTGAAGGCCTTGAAACGTCACCATTGCAGCAACTGTATACCTGATACGGAACAATACGAATCGGGCTGTTTTTTAATGTTTTGTACTAGATCCAAAAGCAGCAATACAAAGTTTTTTGTTTATAGAGCTTTGTATAATGCTCACCCACCATCATCCATACACTTTTACAATGGATATGGGATTTTGTTAAATTAGGTTACCATTGCTAAGCTTTATATCTGAATTGCTATTATGCTCCTAGGAATGTCCAGTGCAGTTGTAAATCATTGGATTATATGCCCAAAATTATTGATTTCTTTTGTTTTTTCTACAACATTTAGGCCCTGCTTTGTGACCAAATTATATATAAATTATCACCTCATTACTTTCTGTTAAAATTCAAATCTACCTTACTTTTTATAATGATCTTTTAAGTAAGTACCATCAAACAAATTAAATAATCTAAACAAGTATACATCATTCATTTCAGTTCACTACATTAAGTTCTCAAACACAGCCTAAATCTCTTGAAGACACGTGATGTTAAGTGTGTTTGGCATGACCCAAAGTACTTATAAGCTAGCTTTTAGCTTATTGAAACTAGCTTATTTTAATAAAATATTTGTTTGACAAATGACAACTAGTTTTTAACTAGCTTATAATAGGTTTTGAAAAGCTATTTCAAGTAGCTTATAGCTTATAAGTTTTCGACCACCTTTTTAGCTAGTTTTGCCAAAAAAAATATAAATCTTCTTTAATCATAGTAAACACTATGTCTAGTAATTTAACAATCTAGCTTACGCTACTTCAACTACAAATCTGAATTTTCCAGTCCTGGCTTAGCTTCTTAGCTGCACTTGTCCATTTATATAACCTTTTCTGGTTTTCCACAAAATGCAAGCTAAGACTCAAAAGGCCCTAGCCTCTTTTCACCATACTCAAAGCAATGCAAGATGTCACGTATGAGTGACAAACTAGCCTTAGCACTATCTCCTAAGGAATGCATGTCATGTGCAATTTGACAAAATCTTACCCTTATTGTTGCAAGTAACATAAACCTCCTTTATTTGGGCCAAGAAACAACTAATAAAGCAAACCTGGAATAGGTGGGGTTCAATAGAACAATATATTCAAAACCATAGACTAAGATGAAAAGAATGAAAAACTAAAATCATGATAAATCAGCCTCACGCATCTTGATGCATATAAAAGAATGGAGCATCAGCTCTCAAATAGAATAAGAACAATGGTTCTCACCTCCATCCATAAAATCATCAGCCAAACATAGTCCTGAGAAATCCATTTGTAGTGGTTCATCAACCTCCTAAATATTCCAAGAGACATTTGAGATAATGATCTCCTTATCTCAAGATGGTACTATCAATTATAAGCAACAAGCAAAGAGATACCTTAAACACAGCTGCACTACAAGGAGCACGAACAGTTGATAGATGTGTAAACTCAGCAAATGTCTTCCACGTCAAATGATTTAACACCCTTAACATCTGGTCATAACTACCTATTGCCAAAAAGTGGCCACATGGAGACCATGAGACACTTTTGACACCAAGTCCACTTTCATAGGCCTGATATTTGTTAAGACATCTCCCATCTGGGGAGTAAATCAAGACCTACACATAATCATATCCAATTCAATTATCATATAAAAGTATATGTGCTGACATTATTTTATAACTCACCATAAACAAGCAGAATGTACTCAATGTAGGCAATATTAACTTCTATGCTATTTTAATTTTCCGCCACAAAATAAGAACATCCTATTGAGGGATTATTCATAGAAGCAAGAAGTCTTAAACATCACATAATCAAAGATATTACTTTACTCAGTTTGTGTTTTGATGCAGATGCATATTTGTTCATATATCTAAACATATTTCTTAGACATGCTTAGAATGTTTCTTGAGGTTCTTGGAGGTGATTTCTTAAGTTAAAAATGCTTTCTCGAAGATTTGGGTTGAAAATGAAGAATCTTGCAAATAGGCAATTTTTGTACAACCAAATGAAGCCATGCTGAGTTGGACAAGACAACTATTGACAATCAAAGGTAATGAAATGACATCTAGAATAAGTCAACTACAGCCATGCCACGTGGATAATGACAACTAGGAAGTCAGTTGTAATTAACTAGGGTTTTTGTTGTTAGTTATGATTTTATGTATAAATTTTGTAACTATACCCTACTTCCCACAAGTACCAAAGGGTTGTTTGGTGTGGGTTATAGGGGCTTAATTTCATAGGTTGTAGAATAGAAAAAGTTGAGTTGAATATCAAAAACCTCTTTGTAAGTTGTTCATTCTCTTTGTTTGCTTGATCATCGAAAAATTTAAGTAGTTTCTTTTATTATCTTTAATGGGTGATTCTTTGTGAATTCCCATTAAAAACCCTTTGATTACTATCTTTGCGAAGTACAAAATTTCTATCTTGTAAGCATTTTGTGCTATATGGATGCATGAATCTCTCATAAAACCATTCAAAATATATTGTCGAGGAATAAAGAAGATACATTTGATTGCCTGGAGTTCTTTCAACCCACATCCACATCAAAAGAGGTATTAACGCACATCTTGAATCTTTCCTTAAGGTATTCTCAATCCTAGTTTGGGTATTTTCTTTTGTGGAATTGTGTCTATTGTGGGTAGGCAGTTTGAAATTCTTTTCTCCATTCTAGTTTTATTTTTACTTCAATTTCGTCCTTTTTCTTCCCAAAGAACCTATCAAGATTCATTATTAGGAAGTTTAGTACATCTTCAAAATATTGTAGTTGAAGATACACACGTGTTAGTTGTTATCCAACCAAGAACTTATCAAGATATTATTGAATACCCTCAAGAAAGCATTCAGAGTTGTGTTTTTGGTTCGAAATTGAAGATGGCAAATGATGATGTTATGAGATCGCTTTTAGAGACTATAACAAAGATGCATTACAACTCTAACACATGGAAGATCACAGGCAAGCTGATCGTGATAGGTATGAAGGCATGCTACGAAGGGCTTTACAAAGTAAAGGTGGCCAAGTTGATGAAAAAATGGAGTACATTGAAGAATGTTCTAATTCAACAAATTCAAGTCCAAATAAAAGAGGTTCCATTACAAGGCTTGAGGATAATGAAGAAAAGTATATGAAGGTTGATATTCTAGATTTCTATGGTGAGTTGGATGCTGAAGTTTTTATAGATTGGATGCAAACTCTGGATGCAATTTTCAACTTCAAAGATTATGATGATCAAATAAGGTACAAAATGTTGATCTTGAAGTTAAGTAAGTTTACACGTACATGGTTTGAAAACGTGAAGAAATCAAGAGAGAAAGAAGGCAAACAGAAGATAAAGCCTTGGGAAAATTTGAAAAAGCACATGAAGAGGAAATTCTTTCCTAAGGAGTTCAAGAAAAATAATTTCAAAAGGATGATTACTCTCAAGCAAGACAATACAAGTGTAGAAGAAAATGCAAGAGAGTTTAAAAGACTTTCCCTCATATATGAGATTGTTTCTTGAATCTATGTTAATTGCTATCGTTTATATGTATAATTCTATCAAGTATAGTTTATTTGGTGCATGCCTTGTTCTGGTTCCTCATAAGTGACAATATGTAGGATTATTTGCCTGCTAGGTGGTCATCTAAATATACTAGAATTTATATGTATAAATTGCAGCTAGGTTAGATAACAATTCACCTAATCGTTTTGTGATTCTAACCGAAGTGGTAAAACGTTTCGATACGTGTGGGTCAAGGAAAGGAAATACAGCTAGACATGCGTTTTGTACTAGTCTGGGTACTTAGATTGACAACCTTCCACTTACACTTAATGCATTAAATCTAGTTAAATATAGGAGCCGCTTGTTGATGCTATACTGATAGTATTTAATAGGGTTAATATAGGCACATTGTCGTATTAATTAATTAAGGGAAGTAATATAAGGTGTATGGACCTGCGTTTGGTGTGCAACTTGGTCGATCTCTTTCTCACGATTAAAAGATGACTTCGAAATAAATATTATATTACGACATAATCTAGTGGTGGATTTTTATTTCCCTAACATATTTCTCATATCTGCGGTTTCCCATTATTTCCATTATTTTCATTATTATTTTTATTGTTATTAGTTTACTTTATTTTATTTACTCCTTTATTATTTTTATAACCCCCATTAGTATTTTCTCTTATTTATTTATTTTGTGTGTTATTTAGTGTTTTTATTTTTATTAATTTTTAAGCTAGTTAAATAGAGGTGAGCCCTCTCAATCCCCGGCCTAGAACGATACCCTTATTTACCAGTGCTATAATTGACAACAAGAGGGTTTCAATTGCGTGTCGGCTATGGCCACACCAGTATGTTACTGATTAGTGTCTTTTTCACGTATATTTTTCTTGTCTGTGCTGCTGCACATTAGGCAATCAATAGTCAGGACCTTGCATTATTCAATAAAAAAGATGGAGGATGATGGTGATGGTAAACGTAATGTGGGATGGAAATATGCATTTCTCGGTGATCCTAATAACAGAAATGATGTGACTTGTAAATTCTGACATAAAGTTGCTAAAGGAGGTATATATCAACTCAAACAACACCTTGCTGGAGGTTACCGAAATATAAAAGCTTGCAATAAATGTCTGAACATATTAGACAAGAGATCATTGAGTACATGGTCAAGAAGAAAGGTGAACGTGATCGAATGAATTTGCTTCATGAATCTGATAAGATAACAGACCTTGAAGAAGAAGAAACTGAATTCTTTATGAACAATGACCCTAGAGGGAAAAGGCCAATGAGTGCAGTTGTAAGTCAAGCATTGGTTTCCAAAAAAGCAAGACAAGTTGGTCCAATGGATGTTTTCTGCACACCCAATGCAGTAGCTCTTCAAAGTGGAAAGCAAAGTACAATTAATGAAGCCTACAGGAAAGAACAAAGAGAAAAAGTTGCAGCAGATGTTGCTCGATGGTTGTATGATGCCGGTATTCCATTCAACGCTCTCAATTATCCTAGCTTCAAAGTTGCAATGGATTATGTTGCTAGAGCTGGAATAAGTCAAAAGCCACTTCGTGCTTACGAAGCAAGGGTTCCTTTCCTTAGAAAAGAAGCCCAAAGAACCAATGATTTAATGAAAATTCATAGAAAGGAATGGGCTAGAACCGGATGCTCTATCATGTCAAATGGATGGGAAGATAGATGTCACAAATCCATATTGAAATTTCTCGTAAATTGTTCTAAGGGGAGCATGTTCATTGAGTCAGTGGATACATCAAGTTATTCAAAGACTAAAGATAGGTTGTATAGGCTTCTTAGTAGAATTATAGAAAAAGTTGGGGAGCATAATGTGGTGCAGATGATTACAGATTATGGGAGTAATTTCGTGGCAGCAGGTAAGAATTCTTAAAGTGCATCAAAAGGGCTATTATATGCAAGTTATTTGACACTTCTATACTTCTTATTAATGCAAGAGCTACTTATATGTGTATACCCTTTTTTTAAATAATTAGGTGCTCTCTTGGAAGCAAAGTATACACATTTGTATTAGACTCCCTATGCAGCTCATTGCATTAACTTGATGCTTGAAGATATTTCAAAAATTCCAGCCATTGATAGAGTTCTCAAAAGAGCAATACATATGACTAGTATCATCTACCAGTGACCAAATCTTATAAGTTTGATGAGGTACTTTAGTGGTCAAAGAAACTTATTGAGGCCAGCAAAAACAAGGTTTGCTACTGCATTTGTCACTCTTTCATCAACACAAGCAATAAGATAACCTAAGAAAGTTGTTCACCTCTCAAGAGTGGGTAAGTGATAAGTCCCAAATCCTACCTATTTAGGAATACATGTGCACTCTCTTATAATTCTTATATATAAGCATGATTTGAATTTACAAAAAGTTCCAAGTTTGACTTTGAAACAATTGTTTTTTCATTAGGTAACTAGTAAATGGGCTACGGAATTAGGAGGAAAAAGAGCTAGCCAAACTGTTTTTGATGCCTACATTTTGGAATGGTTTGGTCTATGCTCTTAAGTTGACCGCACCATTGGTTCATACACTCAAATTGGTCAATGGTGAGAGAAAGCTGGCTATGGGTTTAGTTATGAAGCTATGGATCGAACTAAGGAGATTATCGCATCCACCTTCAATGGAAATGAATCAAAGTACATTGATGTTTTCCAAATGATCGACAACAGATGGAAATGCCAACTTCATTGCCCATTGCATGCGGCTGGGCATTTTCTTAATCCAGAATTCTTTTATAACAATCCTCAACTTGAGAAGTGTGAAGAAGTGGTGAGTGGCTTATATCAATGCATCCAAAGATTGGTTCCAATCATTGCAAAGCAAGATAAGATAATGGAGGAGCTCACTGCTTACAAAAATGCTGATGGTTTATTCAAAAATCCTATGGCTATTAGGCATAGAAAGACTAAAGCCCCAAGTATTCAACTATCAATTTAACTATTTTATGTCTGCTTGTCTTTATTATTATTATTATTTATTGTCATGCCCATTTCATTTGATTTAAATCTTTTAATACTAACAAAATTCACAGCCGAGCGGTGGGCAGCCTACGGGTCTTCTACCCCTACTTTGCAACAATTTGCAGTAAAAATTTTGAGTCTAACATGTAGTTCATCTAGGTGTGAGAGAAACTGGAGTATTTTTGAGCATGTAAGTGCCTCATTATCTTGTACTTAGAAGTTAACTTGTTAATTGTTAAATGCCTTGAACAATTAATGAAGTGAATTATCCCTAATTTTGCAGATTCATACCAAGAAAAGGAATAGGCTTGCACAATCTAGATTAAATGATTTAGTCTACGTGAAGTACAATCGAGCTTTGATTCAGAGATATCAATTGAGGGACAAGATTGATCCCATTTCGTTGAAGGATATTGATGAAAGTAATGAATGGTTAACTGAGAGAATAGAATCAGATGAAAAGGGTGCTGAAAATGATATTGTTTTTTAGGATGATAATTTGAATTGGGGGACCATTGCTGCTGCTACTGGAGTTGATGAAGAGAAATTTAACCTAAGATTTGGTGCAAGTGGTGGCAGCAGTAGTAGCTCACAAAGATATATGCCTAGATAAGAAATAGAGGAAGAAGAAGGGGAGGATAATGATGAAGGCTATGGGTCAGAATCAGAATCAGATACATTAGAGGATGAAGATTTACTCATAGAGGACGATGTTTTTGAGTAGCTTGCTAGTATTGGTAGTATTAAACTCATAGGTTGCAATTTTTATAAGTATTTTCTTGTTATGGTATACTTTTTTCTAAAAACTTAGTCATTTAATCATTTTTTAGCTTTTTTGAATAATTTTGGTACCTCACATCGCCTAGGCGTGCGCCTTCACCTTGCGCCTAGCGCCTCAATGCACCTTAAGCCTTTTCAAACACTGACAGAAAGAAGGGAGCAAACATGTGGAAGATTTTTAGGTGGGTTAAATGCAAACTTATAAGACAAAGTTGAAGTTTCTTCTTACGATTTGTTGGAGGATGTAATCAAATTGTCATTTAAGTTTGAAAAGCAAGACAAGACCTATAAGGTGATTTCGAAAACTTCCATTTCTTCTTCCCCCATTGATATTGCATTGAGATCAAATGTAGGCGAAAGGAGATATATCACACTTGAAGAGAAGGGAAAAGATAAGATGATTGAAGATGTTCTTAAGAATAAGCAATGCTATAAGGGTCAAGCATATGGTCATTGTGCTAAGGAGTGTGCAAATCAAAAACATTATCATCAAGGGAGATTGAGACCATAGATCGAGGAGATGTTGCTAAAGCAATGAAAGAAGACGAAAATAAAAACATGGATGTATTTGATCCAAGTGCATGTGAAAGTGTGGACGATGACGAAGGTAGAGTGTGTTCCATGTTGAGAAGGTTTGAATTGATATAAACAAAAGAAGTGCATTATCCACCTATGGTGACTTTGTGTACATATGGTGATGTTGTTCACCTGATGCCTTTAAAGGATTTGAAGACACATGATGATGAATTTGAAGGTGTGACATGCAATTCGAAGACATGTAGAAATGAAGTCATGAAGATTATAAGTGATTCAAGAATGGTGCATGTAGATTGCATGGCATATGCCTCAATTCGAAGCTTCCACATGAAAATCCATTCAATTATTCATCATGTTTAAAGATCTTGGAAGATTTTTCAAACATCCAAAGACGTATTCTCAAGAAGGTTAAAGATAAGCATCATCTTGGAAGATATTTTCTCATTTATTCAGAGTTCGTATTCGAAGATTCAAATTTGAGGACAAATTTCTTTCAAGAGGAAGGGAATGATGCAAATGCATATTTGTTCATACATATAAACATGTTTCTTGGACATGTTTAGAATATTTCTTGAAGTTCTTGGAGATGTTTTCCAAGTTTATAACACTTTCTTGAAAATTTGATTATAAAATAAAGAATATTGCAAATAGGCAATTTTTATGGAACCAAACAAAGCCTTGCTGAGTTGGACAATTGGTTGGCAGTCAAAGGTGATGAAATGCAACCGGAATAAGTTATGCAACCGGAATAAGTTAACTACAGCCATGCCACGTAGATAATGACAACTAGGAAATCGATTGCAATTAACTAGGATTTTAGTTATTAGTTATGATTTTATATAATAAAAAATTGTAACTACACCCTACTTCCCACGAGTATTAGAGGGTTGGTTGGCATGGGTTATAGCCTATAAATATGGCTTAATTTCATGGGTTATAGAATAGAAGAAGCTAGGTTGAATATCAAAAGTCTCTTTGTGAGTTGTTCGTTCTCTTTGTGAGTCCACTTGATCATTGAAAAATTACTGTTTAGTTTATTTTGATTGTCTTTAGTGGGTGATTCTTTATGAGTTTGCATTAAAAACCCTTTAATTACTATTTTTGGGAATAATCAAAGTTCTAACTTGTTAGTGTCTTGTGCCATATGAATGCATGAGTATCCAATACAACCATTCGAAATATACTGTTGAGGAATAAAGAAGATACATTCAGGTGCCTCGAGTTCTTTCAGCCCACATCCATGTTTGGTGAGTGCTTCAAAAGTTCCAAATTTTATTCTTTTTCCTATTCATGAAATAAACGATATCAATGAATTTGCTGTAAACATTGAATATCCATTCTAAAATATCACCTATTCACACCCAAGTAGGATCGAATTCATGAATTCTTGAATCTCATTTTAGTTCCTCAAAAATCAAATAGATTGAACAAAATAAATAAATAAGGATTCATATTAGGTACCTACATATTCATTAACCAGAAAATATTAATCAATGTACTACAGAGCAGTAATATTGGAAAAAATAAAATAAAATAAATTGGTTTTCAAGGACTCGCACAACAAGATATATATAGCCCATGAACACCATAAGAAAAGAAGAAACTCACTGGAAATGCATACCTTGTATTCAAGAAGTGAATCCCAAACCACAAGGGCACTATCATCGGGTGACCATTCAACACCAGCCAAATCTAGTGTATCAACAGAAAAGACGCCCATTATTTCCCAGGTATGGCAGGATACAAGATTTATGTAATCCTTGCAATCACGCCTGGTGCATATCGCAGCAAATTTCCCATCTCGGGTGAATGAGACCCCCTTGGATGCAAGCTTTGGCCACTGGACATGCACACAGGCTGTATTCACCAGTGACCAAACTGTTAATCTTATCTGGAAATCAGACGTAGTGAGTATATGGCGACTGTCAGGACTCCACCTAGCATAAGAAATGCCAGCAGCACCTTCATCTATTTTGCATGTCCAATCAGGCTGGGACAAGGACCATGCCTGTATCATCGGCCTCTTATAGAGACCACAAAGAATGTACTCAGAATCACGAGCCCACTCAATGTAGCTTATCTTATCCACACAGGAAAACAGTTGCACAACCTGAGGGCAAAAATGTAGTTTCAAAAATATGATATATGCAAAAGTAAAGATTTTGTATCACATTTGACTCATAAGAAAAGATTTTCCAAGAGCCAGATACATTAAGATGTTTGGATAGAAAGAAGGAAGCAAACACAATTGATCTATGGCAAAATGATAAACCATTAAGGATATTTCACAAATATGCATATGAATTTCTTTAGGTCACAGCAACAAGATTTTTATGGACGGAAATAAAGCTACATATCACAATACACATTACACAGATAGCATCCTGCATAGCCCCAAAAAATATTAATCAAAAGGAACCGGTTTTAGCACAAAAACCACCCAGCCATTTCACATGGACAAGGCAACAATTCAACAACGACCTGCCGCCACTTCACAGGTGACGAATGAAACAACATAGATGACCCTAGGTAGTGCGTGGCAGTGAACCAGTGCCGGGCCATAGGATCACATCGTCCTCAAGCAATTTCCGACAGCTCGTAAATGTTTCCGATGAGCTCCATTTCCTAAGAACCCAGGTCAAGCAACTAAAAGCCAAACGTTTCGCATAGTCGCCACGGATTCGCACGTATAAAAATAAACACATAAAACACAACGGATATCAAATTTCAAAGCCCTCCCAATATGGCGATTGAGACATTTGAAAAATTAAACACTAGCGGTACCAAGACCATTCTTTCCTGGCAGCAAACATACGATTGTCACACGTAAGATTAATATGAAACAGTATCAGCAGCGATTGCAATACTTCTTGAAAACATAAACCTAATTTTCTGTCTCTCCAGCCTTTGCCCCGGTTCAACAATGGAACCAATTTCTATATAAGAACACAAGACAATATTACCTTAAGAGAAAGCGCATCACGAATGACCAAGCGATAGTCAACAGCAACAGCAAGAAATTGCGAGTTTGGAGAGAAACAAGATGGACCAGTTTGCTTGTAAGCATCAGTAAACTCCATTGTTGTAAAAGCTAAATCTAAGATGATATGAGGCAGCAGCAATAAGGAAATTACCCAAAATCATGATTGAAGGGCTCTTTCTTCTGGACAGCTAACAACTGACATCAATTTAACGTGTTGTTCCATATCAATATATGAGTTTCGGCAAATGTCAGTGACTCATTGATCTGACGTAGTGCCGCAGTTCGAGTTAGGTAGAAGCGAAAAAATGATTTCGACGCGAGGTAAAAATTGTCGAGTGCCGCTCTTTAGGTTTAGGTTGTTTGGATCAGGAAATAGTGGGTTAGGAAGGCTTTCAAATTTGAAATAGATGCGCCCCCTGCGGGTATTTTCAGAGAACATTTGTATACGTATGCATAATACTTTAAAATTTTGATTGGTAAATAAATATAATTCGATAAAATAAAAATGACAATAAAATTAATGTTATATAACATATCATACCACACCGTAAATAATAAAAATTAATATTATAAAAAATAAACTAAAAGTTCCATTCAGATAATACATTTTTTTATTTTTAACGCTAAACAGTAAATATATTATTTTACTACACTAATAAAATAGATAAAAAAAAGGCAAAAAATTAACTATAATGTTTAAACTTATAATTGAAAATTTTCTGCATAGTTAAGTAAATAAATATTTTTTATGCAAAAGGAAATACTATTATTTTTGTTAGATTAAAATTTTATAAACTAGTATATAGAATTAAAATTATGTAAAATAAAAAATAAGACGAATGAAGAAGGGAACAAACATTGAAATAAAAGATAAAAAATATAATATATAATTTTTATTTGAATAGCTTGATGATCTATGTTATGCAATGAAATCCATATTTTAAATATACATTGAAATTATTTACCATTAGTTCTATATTCTATATATAATCATTATCTTACTCATGCGATGCACCAAATTTCATTAAAATTGGAAATAATAACATGAATAATATTGATTTGATCTTAAACACAATGATAATTATATTTAATAAGTAGGAGGTGCTAAATAGTGGAAGTGAGACTCCATCGCAATGGATTTTATGAGAGGGATACTAAAGAATCGTAGAGGGTGAGACATGATATGGGTGATCATCAACAAGTTTACCAAATCAGCATAGTTTGTGCCAATGAAGTTGACTTCGAGTATAGATTAGCCATCAAAGCTTATATGAGGTATGTGAGGAGTAGGCATGATACACATATCAACATAGTCTCCACTCAAAATTAGATGTTCCTTTTGTAAATTTGGAGGAAGTTGCAAGAGCTATGGGTACAAGATTGAGGATGAGTACTACCTTCTACCTAGCTATCCATAGGTAGACTGAGAGGACTACTCAAACACTCGAGGAAATGCTATGAGCCTATCTTTTAGACTTTTGAGCTTTTTGGGAGGAGTGTCTGCACTTGGTTGAGTTCTCATGCAACAACATTTATTATGCTAGTTTAGGGATGGCACTTTCAGGCATTATATGGACATAAGTTCCAAACACCCTTACATTAGAATGAGGTTAATAAGGCTTTGGTACTTAAACTAGAATGCTTAAAGACATTATTAGTACTGTTAGTTGATTTAGGATAGGATATTAAAGTTGCTAGAAGAGCTACATGGATCATAGGAACAAAATTGATAGATTTGAGCCAAAGAACAAAGTTTTATTGAGGGTCTTATGAACAAAGTGGTGCAAATGTTTGGTAGGAAAGGTAAGTTGAGCCAAAGATATATTATTCCTTGCAAGAATCTTGATAGGATCGGTGAGGTTTCATACCGCCTAGAACTTCCACAAGAGTTAAGTCGAGTCCATAAAATCTTCCATATCTCTCAACTATGGAAGTGCATCACAAATCTATACTACGTGATTAAGCTACATGAGTTTGAGGTTGATGACTCTTTTTCCTTTGAGGAGAAGCCTTTGTGGATTCTTGACACTAAAATTCAAAAGATCTAGATGAGCTTAGATTTGCAAGTGGAGATTCATTAGAACAATCATGGAGCATAGGAGGTGACTTAGCAAACTAAGAAGGATATGCATGAGTTGCACCCCAAGCTCTACGGCATAGGTGGGTTAGGATTTGAAGTCTCTCTTTCCAGGGGTAGTTACTAGTATTATAGTAGTAATCATAGTAGAGTTAACTACTGAGATCACTTTTCTTACATCCTTCTTCTCTTCATCCCCACACTTGACTTCTAACTTCATAAACAAGTTATCTTCTTAAGTTGGTAGTGATATAATACCTTAAAATTTAGCTAAACCTAATATAGAGAGATTTAGTTTATAACCTAATCCTAATATTAGGAAATTAATATTCCCACCATACCCTAGCTATAACACCACCAAAACTTAATACTAAAACATTTTGTTTTATTAAAAGATACAGCAGAAGCAAGGTAAACAAAATTGTGAACTTTGGGAATATTACCGCCGTGATCAGCACAAGCCTGGCCCCCCTGACAAGTCTCCTACTAACCACAAGGCTAAAGAAGAGATTATCATCAATTTTTAGTGAAACTTAAAATAAGATTTCATAGAATAAATAAATTATTCATAGTACAGAAATTAGAGTATGCGTAAAAGAGTTTATAATCCAAGAGTACATAATTAAACTCCCCAAAAGAGTGTAAAAGTAGAGTATGACAAAATAGCATTGAAATAAACTGATACAAGCTACATGAACAGTAAAAAGAAATTCGACAAAGTCTCTCTTAGTCCCTAGCCCAAGTCTAAGCTTAACTCTTAGCCCTCCCGATGCCTCGTCAGCATTGAAGGTATTGAAATAGCATCTCCTACCTATATAAACTAAGTAGAGCCCTCTGCTCATAGGAATGAGCAGCAATGAAATGGGTGGTTAGTGTGCTACGTACTGACCAAGGTAACCATGCATCTAAGGCCAAACACACAAAGGCATATAACACAAGCATGATCATATAGACAAAATACAAATAATAAAGGCCAAGATATAGTCCAGATAAATTGATTCTTTAAATCTCTAACAAATACTCTTTTCATACTATGCTTATTATCAATCCATGTGAGTGTGAGAAGCCATCTATTATAGCCAATGGACAAGAAACTTATAGGATAAAATTCTCCTTACCACTATTATTACCAGTGGATTGGTCACCAAGGCAAAGTTCTCCTGACCACTATTATTCGCCTATGGACCGGTCTAGCATCGACCCTCATGGTGTTTCACTATAATTACTTCATGCATTTCCCATGTCTTATCATCATTATGTTTTCTTTATTGGGCACATGATCCCCCACTATTTTAGCTAGTGGGTCGGAAACATGCAGGGCAAAACACTCTAGGCTACTATTGTTCATTAGCAGATTAGTCTCTAGGGCACCTTAGCTCTTAGCCATTATTATCTACTGATGGATAGGTCTGATCTTGGTTTAAAAATATTCCTCTTTAAATTGTTAGTATCTTATTTATGACTTATTCAATTAATATTTCCACCCTTGACATGCATGTCATAATTTGTCTACTATCATTCTTCCAAGAGGGCTCGTCCCATGTCTTGAGACTTCTGCTCCTCCTAACACACCCCGACATCCTATCCTTCTTCCACTTATTCACAAGAATAGGAAGCCCAAATCCTAAGTGTGTGGGTCAAGGCCCACTACCTTGTGCCATCAATATTCACACACTATCTTCCGCAAGGGTTTTCTCCTAAACACTAATTGGACTTATATGGCCCATCCTTCCTCTTTCTCACCCAACCAATGCTCCTTTATCAACCAACATATCATCCCACTTAAATTCAACCCCAATAATTTCACTTTACTCCCCAAATACACATGTGACCATGAAATCCTAGTTGGCCACTCCAAACCCTATCACCTCTCTTTCCCATATGTCCCATCTCCATTACACACCTACCATCCTTTTTTCCCATCACACCCATACTCACCCTACATATGACATTCTTCTCATATT
Source organism: Tamarix chinensis (assembly GCA_030549775.1). Taxonomy (NCBI): domain Eukaryota; kingdom Viridiplantae; phylum Streptophyta; class Magnoliopsida; order Caryophyllales; family Tamaricaceae; genus Tamarix; species Tamarix chinensis. Next base: position 79,543,492 of record CM060176.1, on the reverse strand, counting down.
GTCTCATATTCCACTCACCACCCATTAATTGCACTTTCACAAGCTCCTCCATTTAGGGTTTTGCTCCTAAATCCTAACCAAGTTCCCTATGCACTCTTATACCAACCTATGTACTACTTTTCACCTAAGATCTCCAATCACTCTAAAAACTCTTCCATTACCTTACTTATGCCCCAAGATAAATTTTCTCATGTAAGGATCATTCCCAAGAAAACTCCTTCCATCCTATGCAAACCCTAGAAATTCCCATGTAAACTCCTTCCATCTGATGCAAACCCTTAACATTTCCATGCAAGCTCCAACTTGTAACAACACAAATTCAATACTAAAAAAATTCATTTTATTAAAAGATACAGCAGATGTAAGGAAGATAAAACTGTGAATCTCGAGGATATTACAACCATGATCAGTAGAAGTCTGCCCCCGGCTAGTCTCATACTAACGATAACGCTAAAGAAGATATTATCGTCAAACATGAGGGAAACATAAAATAAGATCTCACATAATAACTAAACTATTAATCATACAGATAATAGAGTATGCGTACAAAAGGTTACAATCCAAGAGTGTATAATAAAAACCCCTAAAGGAGAAAAATGGTAGAATAAGATAAAATAACATTGAAATAAACCATGACGAGGTAAATGAACTATAAAAGGAAATCCAGCCAAGTCACTCTTGGTCCCTAACTCAAGTCTAAGCTCAACTCTCAACCCGCCTGATTCCTCGTAAGAAATGAAGGCATCAATAATAGCATCTCTTACCTGCACAAACTCCGCAGGTCCCTTTGTTCATGGAAATGAGCAGTATCAATGAAATGGGTGGTCAATACACTATATACTAAGTAAGGTAACCATGCATCTAAGGCAAAAACACAAAGGCATATAACATAAGCATGATCATATAGACAACATACAAATAATAAAAGCTAAGTTATAGTTTAGATAAACTAATTCTTTAAATCTCTAATCTATACTCATTTCATACCATGCTTATTATCAATCCATGTGAGTGCAAAAACACAATTACTATAGCCGATGGACTAGAAAATTATACAGTAGAATGCTCTTTACCACTATTATTGATAGTTGATTTGTCTTCAAGGCAGAGTGCTCCTAGCCACTATTATTCATAGGCAAATCGGAATCAACCCGACTCTCATTCTATTTAAATATAATTACTTAATGTTTTTCCCGTGTCTTATCATCATTTTCTTCATTGTGTTGAGAATGGAGTCCCCCGCTATTTTATCAAGTTGACTGAAAACATGTGGGGTAGAATAATCCTTGCCACTATTTTTCACTGATGGATTGGCCTCTAGTGCACCCCGGCTCATGGCCGCCATTATTTGTCTAGTAACCGGTCTGAGCCCAGCTCAAAAATCTTCCACTTTAATTGCTTAGTATCTTATTCATGTGTTATTTGATAAATATTTCCACCCTTGTCATGCATGTCACAATTCATCTAATATCATTTTCTCAAGAGGGCTAGTGCCATATCTTGAGACTTCTCCTCTTCCTAACACACCCCGATATCCTTTCCTTCTTCCACAAACTTACACTGGAAGCTCAACTCCTAAGTGTGTGGGTTAAATCCCACTACCTTATGCCATCCAAGTTCACTCACTATCTTCAAGGGTTTTCCCCAAAAATTATAATTAGACTTATGTACCCTATCTTTCCTATGTCTCACTCGTCCAAAGACCCCTTATCACCCAACACATCAAGCCACTTATGTCCTACCCCAATATATTTTTTACTCCCCAAACACACATGTGACAATGAAACCCTAGCTGGCCATTCTAATCCCTAGCACCTCTCTTTCCCATATGTCATATCTCTATTACTCACCTCCCATCCTTTTTTTCATATGACAACCATACTCACCCCATATATGACATTCTTCAACTCTTGTCCCATATTCCACTCACCCCCATTATTTTTACCTTTTCAACCTCTTCCATTTAGGGTTGTCCTCCCAAACCCTAGCCATGTTTCCTATGCACCCTTATACAAACCTACGTAATATTTTCCACCCAAGGTCTCCAATTACTCCAACAACTCTTCCCTTCCCTTAAATACACTACAGATAAATTTTCTCACCTAAAGATCATTTACATGCAAACTCCTTCCATCCTATGTAGACCCTAGAAATTACTATGCAAACTCCTTCCATCCCATGATGTAAACCCTAGAAATTCTCATGCAAACTCCTTCCATCCCTTACAAACCCTAGAAATTATCATGCAAGGTTCACCCTACACTTTTATTTTATTTAAAATTTCCTTTTATTTGCCCTCTCATAGTACATGAGATAATTAGGTCAATCTCACATCCCTTCTATCAACTCACTTCCACTTTTTCCCTTTTTATCCTTTCACCCCTCATATATTATTAAATAATGTAGCATGCATGTCCTAGAGGGTAACATCACGTAACACCACAAGCAAATATATATCTATATATATATATATATATATATATATTTATAACACATAAGGAAGTCACGTAATCATACCTCCACTTCAATCTACGCTACCAGTGAATAGTCATCATAATCATAAAGTACACAACACAATATAGTACATGGCATACAAGGCAAATAACAAGCACATAGTTTGTCTTAGCTAGATTCTTACCTAATACGATACCAGTCTTGGAGTAGCTAGATTCACTTATAAGAAGGAAATACAAAGGGTTCTCTTCCCTCTTATCAAAATTACCATCATTCCTACCTTACCCATATCATAGCCTACTACTAGAGTTACTAATATTAATAGTAGTTTTATAAGTAAAACTAGGGTTATTATTCTTGAGGTAGCTAGCTATGTTATTACTAGTTAAAATAGGTCTTAGGAGGTACATAGGTTAATGTTAAATAATTTATAGCAATATTTATATTATTAAAGATAATAGCTTTTATATTACTAATAATAATAATAATAGTTCTAGTGACAATACTAATATCAACCCAAATCTTATTAATAATAATAATGATATTAGTAATAATAAAGTATTGACAATAATGATACTAGTAATGATAATATTTCTAGTAGTGATAGTAATATTAGCGATATAAGTAATATTAGCAATAATAACAAAGTAGTAGTAATAATAATAATAGTGATATTAGTAGCAGCGGCAGCAGTAGTAGTAGTAGTGGCAATAATTTCTTAAATTATTGTTTTAGGGTATTTCATTACTACCCCCTTAAAGAAAGACTTTGTCCCTAAAGTCCCTCCATGTTCACCCACTATCTTCCCCTAGGGTTTTCCTTTAAAATCCTAAACGGACCCATATGGCCCATCCTTCTTTAGTCTCACAACACCAAAGCCCCTTAATCACCTAACACATAATTTCACTTAGATTCAACCCCAATCATTTCACTTTACTCCCCAAATACACATGTGACCATGAAAACCAAGTTGGACATTCCAAACCCTAGCACCTCTCTTTCCCATATGTCCTCTCTCCATCACTCACCTCCCATCCTGTCTTTCCAATAACACCCATACTCACCCCATATATGAAATTCTTCTACACTTGTCCCTTATTACACTCACCCTCCATTAATTTCACATTCACAACCTCGTCCATTCTAGGTTTTACTCCCAAACCCTGGCCAAGTTGCATATGCACACCTATACAAACCTAAGTACAACTTTTCACCCAATGTTTCCAATCACTCTAACAACTATTCCCTTACCTTATACCCTAAGATAACTTCCCTCATGTAAGGATCATTTCCATGCAAACTCCTTCCATCCTATGCAAACCCTAGATATTTCTATATAAACTTCTTCCATCGTGTGCAAAACCTAGAACTTCCTATACAAACTCCTTCCATCCTATGCAAACCCTAGAAATTCCCATGCAAACTCTAAATTATAATAACCCAAAAATTTACTAGTGAAAAATTTTACTTTATTAAAAGATATAGCAGATGCAAGGAAGACAAAATTGTGAATTCTAGGGATACCTTCGTGATCAGAACAAGCCTGGCGCATGGCCCTTCTCATACTAACTCAAGCCTAGAAAAGAGATTATCGTCAATCGTGAATCAAATTTAAAATAAGATCTTATAGAAGAACATATTTTTCATAATACAAAAATCATAGTATGTGTAAAAGAGTTTACAATCTCAAAGTGCATAATTAAAGTCCCTAAAGGCCATAAAAAACAATGAAATAAACAGAAACAAGGTAAATGAACAATTAAAGAAAATCTATCCAACTCACTCTTGGTCCCCTAGCTAAGTTCAAGCGTGACTCTCAACCTTGCTTGATGCACCGTAGGCATCGAACTCATCCAAAGTAGCATCTATTAGCTGCACAAACTCAGTAGGGCCCTCTCCTCGTGGGAATAAGTAGCACCTATGAAATGGGTGGTGAATATGCTACCTACTGAGGAAGGTAACCATGAATCAAAGGAAAAAACACAAAGGCATTTAACACAACCATGATCATTGATAAGTGTGACTTTTGCGTTTTACCTCCAATTTCAGTTAGAATTCTCCCTTTTTATTCTTGTTATTGCCTTTGTGTTGTGATACTTTGTAGGGTATCAAGCAACAACAAAATCATAAAGGATGGAAAAAAGAATAAGCTTAAAAATGAGAAAAAGGGAGAAAAGAGGGGAAAAAAGTTAAACCAGGAAAATATTTAGAGCTAAAATGTAAATTTTGGAATAAAATGAAAGCAAGAATGCATATTTAAATTATATAGGCCTGAATGAAGTGGAATTTAGACCAGGAAAAAGTATAAATTTTGAGAAGCTTTCAATATTAAAGTTGTATATCATTTTAATATATTTCCAACACATCCAAAATTAGCTTAATCAGAGTTATGAAGAAAACGTTATGGTCAAAATACATATCATTGTCAAAGGTGAGATGGGAAGCCAATCTTTATCAATACCCTAGGGATCCATGACGCGGTAATAGAAAAACTCTCATTCTAATATCTCAAGGCAGCCACCACTCCCTTTCTTTTATCTCTTCTCTATCCTCTTCCCCAATTCATCAAGATCTCTCTTGTAAATTTGAGACTGAGGTTCAAAAAGTTAAATTTTTGCAAGAATTTGTGAACATCAAGGGTATTATATAATGATCTTTTCTCTATCTATGGAATCTCTTGTTATTTTTTATTTTCCTGCTATGAATTTGATGGGCTAGATCTTGTGCTAAGGTGAAGAGGAATTTTTCCCGATCCTAATGTATTGAATTATTACATCATTTTTTATTTAATTCATAATCTATGTGTTGTGTTATTGATTGATTGATGAATTTATGAACCATGGTTGGGTTCTGATTTTCGGTGTAGGAAATACTAGTGAGATCTAGAGATAGACCCAATATTACAATGGGAGATTAAATTGTAGGTCAAGATACGATCAATTTGACCTCTACAACAATAAATGAGGAAACTTTATGGACTTTAATGCATTACATTCTATTAGACTCTAAGCTAGAGATAGTTAGGGCCATAGATATGTAATAGGGTGGCTAAGGCTTGAGAAAGCACAACACTTTCTATCCTTTTTTGCATGATTGATTATGATTGTTGATGTGATATTCGATTACATGTGAGGATAAGGGGCAATGAACCGAAACCTTAGCTCTTCTATTTATTTGAGTCACTTGAGTGCTATTTTCCTTTCGGTTTAGCTTAGTTTTTTTGCTTACAATTTTTTATTTCTTATCATCTCATAGACTAGACATAGCTAAATTATATCATTGTACTAGTGGTAATTCACCTATTCCTTTGGGATCAACCTTGACTACTACTCTGACTCCGCGCACTTGCGGGTAGGAAAGTGTTAAGTTTTTGGCACCGTTGCCAGGGATTGGCAGCGAGTGACATTAGGACTCAAGGAATTTATTGTGATCTAGACATTTATTTTTTTTATTTTTATATTATTTTTGTTGTGGTTGACTAATCTTGGGTGTAGGAGTGTTTAATTTAGTGCAGGTGCATTAGTGCATGACCCGCACTAGTGGGGGTGATCTAGTGCCACTTGATCTCAGAGGACCATCTCACATTTACACAGGTCGCACACCACAAACATCGAAATGGAAACCAATCCTCCACCCTATGATGGACAAATCCCACCATAAGGCACATCTTACTCCAAGAACAAGCTCCTATCCAAGAGCAAGCTCCCATTCCTAGGTTGCTTCGGGACTATGCTACACCAAGCCTTGATGGCTCAACCTCAAGCATACGAAGACCAGCCATACAAGCAAATAATTTTGAGATCAAGCCTGCCATTTTCCAGGTGCTAAAAACATCAGTTCAATTTGGAGGTAACCTTAATGAAGATCCCCACTCCCACATTGCTATCTTTGTAGAAATCTATGACACTTTTAAGCTAAACGGTGTTTCTAATGATGCAACGAGGCTTAGATTTTTCTCTTTTTCTTTACGTGATAAGGCTAAGATTTGGTTACACTCATTAGCCTAGGGTCTATTACTACTTGGTAAAGTCTTTCCTTTCTAGATATTTTCCTCCATCAAAAATTGTAAAATTATGGAATGACATCACTACCTTTATGCAAAATTACCTTGAATCACTTTATGATGCATGGGAAAGGTTTAAGGATTTGCTTAGGAAGTGTCCACATTATGACCTACCTATGTGGCTTCAAATGCAAACTTTTTATAATGGCATCTCTGCTACTAACCGTTCTATGATAGATGCAGCTGTAAGAGGTACCATTATGATCAAGACTCCAGAGTAGGTTTATGTGTTCATTGAAAAGCTAGCCTTGAATTACTACCAATGGCACTTCGAACGTGCCTCGATACAAAGGACTCCAAGAATTCACTATTTAGATTCCACCATGGCATTAGAGGCTAAGATTGATTTGCTTGCTAAAATATTTGACAAAATTGGTAGTACTTCTTGTATGTAGGTAGATGCTAATGCACCTATGTGTGAGTTATGTGGTTGATCACAGTTAAGCACAAAATGTCAAATTGGGAATCCCTTCCAACAATCTGATGATCAAGTGAACTACATGGGCAATAGTTATGGGAGACCAAACAATCCCTACTCCAATGTGTACAATCCTAGATGGAGAAACAAGCTAAACATCAGTTGGAGAAATGAAGTTCCTACAAAGCCTTCAGGATTCACACAACAACAAACAACACCTCTACCTCCTTTACTACCCCAACAGCCTCAATATTCTTCCCTTAAAGAGATGATGTCCAAGTTCATCACTCGCATTGACAACACCTTTCAAAAGCATGATGCTCAAATTCAAGCTCATCTTCATAAACAAGAAGCCTGCCTCCGAAATCAGGATGCATCCATTAAGAACCTTGAGGCATAGATTTGACAACTTACTAATGCCATTCCAGCAAGAACACCTAACACTTTGCCTAGTGGCACAATCATCAACCCCAAAGAGAAAATCAATGCAATAGCCTTGAGGAGTGGGAAACCACTACCTGAACCATACCCTCAACAACCCAAGGAAGATAAAGAAAAAGCTCCCAAAGAGAAAGTGCCTGAATCACAACCTGAGAAGATCCACACTTCACCTCAAGAGGTAAATGCATATCTTCCTCCTCCTTCATTTCCAGGTAGGATTGTACAACGCAAGTTAGGTGCTCAATTTATAAAATTTCTTGATATGCTTAAGAAAGTGCACATTAACTTGCCATTTCTTAACATTGTAAGATAGATGCCCAGTTATGAGAAGTTTCTAAAGGACATAATCACTCACAAGAGGAAACTGGATGAGTTTGAAATAGTAAGTTTGAATGAGGAATGCTCTGCAATCTTGCAGAACAAACTTCCTCCTAAGCTTAAGGATCCAGGAAGTTTCACTATCCCATGTGTAATTGGACATCTAAAGTTCTACAAGGTATTGTGTGATCTTAGTGCTAGCATTAATTTCATGCCTTTCTCTGTTTTCAAGCGTCCAGGTCTAGGGGAACCAAAACACACCAATATGTCCCTTTAGTTGGCTAATCGATCTATCAAATATCCTAGGGGCATTATTGAAGACGTTTTAGTTAAAGTGGACAAATTTATATTCCCCATTGACTTTGTTGTGCTAGATATGGAGGAAGACCACAAAGTCCTCTTAATTCTTGGTATGCATTTCTTAGCAACAGGGCGTATTAAGCTCATTCATCATTCTAAGACAAAGAAGTCAATTTTAATGTATCTAAGAGCATGAAATACGCCTTAGATGATAACACTTGCTATTGTATTGATATCTTAGATAATATAATTGATGATTGTTTTAAAGTAAGTGTTGTGCAGGATCCCCTGGCAAAGGTGTTTGGTTCAACAAAGAGAGTAGGAGGACGAAGAGAAAGAAGAAGATGTTGTTTAGTACTTGAATGCACATCCACCATATGGTCGCCACACTATGGTCCCCTTACGAGGGCAAGAGAGGACCTAGATTCCAAAATTTAAGTCATCTATTGAGGAACCTCCCACACTAGAGCTCAAGCCACTACCTTAGCATTTGAAATATGCATTTCTTGGTCATAATGATACACTTCCCATCATTATTTCTTCATCTTTGACTAATTTACAGGAAGAAAAATTGATGAGAGTACTTATGGAACGAAATAAGGCCTTTGGATGGACCATTACTGATATTAGAGGGATTAGCACTTCCATGTGCATGCACAAAATTCTCATGGAAGACAACAACAAGAAAGTGATCCAACCTCAAAGGCAATTGAACCCAACAATGCAAGAGGTGGTGAAGAAGGACATAATTAAGCTATTAGATGCAGGTATGATCTATCCAATCTCTGATAGCTCTTGGGTTAGTCCTGTCCAAGTGGTTCTCAAGAAATGGGGAATCACAGTAGTCAAGAATGATAATAACGAATTGGTGCCTACTAGAACTGTTATAGGGTTGCGTGTCTGCATTGATTTTAGAAAGCTGAATGATGCCACTAGAAAAGACCACTTCCCCCTTCCCTTCACTAACCAAATGCTTGAACGCTTGGTGGGACATGACTATTATTGCTTTCTTGATGGGGTATTCTAGTTATATGCAAATACCTATTTCCCTTGAGGACCATGATAAGACTACCTTTACTTGTCCTTACAGCAACTCCACATATAGATGGATGCCATTTGGTCTTTGTAATTACCTAGCCACATTTCAAAGATGTATGATGGCTTTGTTTCATGATAAGGTTGAAAAATTTATGGAAATTTTTATGGATGATTTTTTGGTATTTGGGTCGTCATTTGATGCATGCTTAAATAGTCTTGAGCTTGTTCTTAAGCATTGTGAGGATACAAATTTGGTTTTAAATCGGGAAAAGTGTCATTTGACGGTCCAAGAAGGAATAGTTTTAGGGCATAATATTTCATACAAAGGGATAGAGGTATACAAAGCCAAAATTTAAGTCATTGAGAAATTGCTACCCCCTACATGTGTTAAAGATATACGTAGTTTCCTTGGTCATGTAGGTTTCTATAGATGCTTCATTAAACATTTTTCAAAAATTTCAAAACTTCTTTTTGATCTGTTGGCTAAAGATGTGCCCTTTCACTTTTCTGATGTGTGTATGGTTGCCTTTAACACTTTAAAGGCAAAACTTGTGGATTCTCCGATTATTATTACTCCTAACTGGAATTTACCATTCGAGATTATGTGTGATGCTAGTGATGTTGCTATAGGAGCAGCTATCTATTATGCTACCAAGACTTTGAATTCAGCAAAAATGAATTTTGCAACAATTGGAATAGAATTGCCAACTGTGGTTTTCTCCTTTGACAAGTTCCATTCTTATCTATTGCTTAAGAAGGTCATTATTTATACTGACCATGCCGCCTTAAAGTATCTTTTTGTTAAGCAGGATGCAAAGTCCAGAATCATTGGTGGATTTTATTGTTGCAAGAGCTCGATTTGGAAATCAGGGATAAGTAGGGTAGGGAGAATCAAGTAGCTGACCATCTTTCTCGTTTACCCTCTACCTACGAGGTCAATTACGAACCTACACCTATTTGAGATGAATTTTGTAATACCCCAAAATTCACTAATTTTTTTAAAAAGCAAAAGTAATTAAATTAAAACCCATGAATTATGGGGATGTTACTGCCACAGTTAGTACTAAACTAGGTCTCTCTAAACGTTTCAGTACCAAGTGCTAAGGCTAGAAGAAAAGGTTAACATTTAAAGTCAAACCAACAGTTCATAAAAGAATTAGAAATTTCATAACATAGAAATCACAGTGCGAAAGCAAAATTCCTCAAAAGAAATAATAGCTACAAACATTAATATTTAATTCCGAAAAAATCCAATGCAAAAGGAATAACAAGAAGCAATAGAAATTGAATAAAGATTGAATATAACCATGATACTCTCGAACTTTGAGCCAAAACAAGCTCAAAACTCAGACATGACTGATGTCTCGCCCACCTGCATAAGGTCAGAAGGGCATACTACTCGTGGCAATGAGTAGCACCCATGCAAAGGGTGATGAGTACGCTACGTACTGAGTATGGTAACCGAGAACTAAGGCCAACACATAAGTACATAAAATCATGCATAAGAATAAAAGGACATAAAGGCCATCATATCATAATATCTACCAATCATTCGGGTACATACATAAAGGCCTAATTAATCTAGATTAATTAATCAATTAATCTTTTATCGAAAATCGATACACACCATGTCTTTTATTAAATCCATGTAAGTACAGGAACACCCCACTATTATTGCCGATGGGCCGGTCACTTGCGGGACAAAGTCCAAACCACTATTATTCGCCGGTAGACCAGTCACTTGCGGGACAATAGTCCACACCACTATTCCTGACTGATGGATCGGTTTGGTTCCTGCTCACATGGTGTTCCATTGTAAGTAATTAGTATCTTTTAAGTGTCTTGGCAAACTCTGGTTTGAATTTATTGAGCTCGAGTTACCCCACTTTTATTGTCGGTTGGCCGGTCACTTGTGGGACAAAGTTCACACCACTATTATTACTGGTGGACCGGTTACATATAGGACATTATGTCTTAGCCACTATTTCTGACCGGTGGATCAATCTGGACTTGGCTTAACATCTTCCACTTTATGTGATTTATGTTTTAAGTATCTTATTCAAAAGCTTGCATCCTGGACATGCATAAATCATCACACATTACAAATCATAAATTCTACCATCATAATTACACTTTAATCACCAATTACACATGATGCAACAAAAACCCTAAGCAGCCACACCAAACCCTAATTAACCACAACAAACCATAGTTAACCACTCCAAAACCTAATTAACCATAACAACCATAATTAGCCATCCCAAACCTTATTTAGCCATAACAAACCATAATTAGACACTCCAAACCCTAGCTCCATCTCCTACGTACCTAGATAATGCTCCATCGACTATTTTCCATCCAAAGTGTTTAACCACTCAAACAACGCTTACATGACCTTCCTTACATCCCCAATTTACTTTTCATATGTAAATTTTACTCCTAAGCAGACTTTACACATCTTATGCAACCATTTGAACTTTTCATGCAAACCCTAAATTCCATGCTATTATTACCTCCCATGCAAAACCCTAACTCCACCATGCAACCCTAATACCACCACACAACCATTAATACCACCATGCAAAGCCTAATATAAATTATATTCCATCATACAAAACCCTAAATTCAATCCAAAAAAAACCAAAGATTCATCCATACCACACCCTAGAATGGATCCTCACATACAAAACCATCGATTAGATTCTTCCATATAAAACCATAATTCAGATTCTCCCATATAAAACCATAAATTATATTCTCCCACATAAAATCATAAATTAGATTCTCCCAAATAGAACAATAGATTATATTCTCCCACACAAAACCATAAATTAGATTCTCTCAAATAGAACTATTAATTATATTCTCCCACACAAACCCTAAAATTCTCCATTTTATCCTTCGACTCATGAATCATTAAAATAATTAGGTCAACTTCTTTCCCTATTCTCCTTTTTCATTCTTTCCCCCATACAACCACATTAACACCCTCACTTGCATGTCTTATAGAGTCACAAACAAATCACCATATATACACAATACACATGCCATCCAAATACACAAAAACATACTTCAACTCCACATCATACCATATACGAAATAATTAATAATGATAAACATATGATACATAGCATGTGAAGCACATAATGCATATAAGCACACAAAAGGCCTCAGCACCCCTTACCAAAAACAACACCGGTCTTGGGGCACGCTTCTACGCCTCCTTACGGCTTTGACTGGGTTCACTTATTATGAGGGAAAAGCTAAAATTAGACTCCCCCTATCAAAATATCATTAATCACTAGCTTATTATAAGACTAGGTTTTTAAATAAATCATAATATATTAATAAAATACATTAACTAATTCATAACATTGCTAAAGATATAGAAATAATAGAAATATTATAAAAGCTGATAATATAAGGTTGAAAACTTTACCATAAAAATAATAGTAATAATGATATTAAAATAATAATAGCAAAGATACAAAAATAATATCAATAGTAATATGAAGAATAATAAAAATAGAAACAATAATAATAAAAAGGACATTACTCAAAAACATAGTGAGATAAAGGAGTCAGCCCCTTTACTAAAATAATACTACAAATAATAATATTAGTAAAATAAATACCTAGATTTAGTAATAATAATAGTGATGAAATAAAAATAATAATAATAAAAATAATGATGATGATGATGATAAAAACCATAATGATATTGCAAAATAATAATAATACTAACAATAACAATAATACTAATAATAAAAATCATAATAATAATAATAATAGAAAAACTATTAGTGAAGTATTTGTAATATTAATAGTGAAATAATAAATAATAGTAATTCAAAATAGTATTAATAAAAATAATTATAATTATAATAATAATAATAAGATATTAATATTAATAATAGTAATAGTAGAGGAATAAAAATAAAATCGAATTAAAAATACAATAGGACTTCAGCTCTCAACAAAAATAATAATAAAAAAATTAATACTAAAAATAATAATAATGAATATTAAAAATAATAATAATAATAATAATAATAATAATAATAATAATAATAATAATAATAATAATAATAATAGTATTTATATGCAAATAATTGAAATAAAATAATTTAAGGGTTATAAAAATAGGTAAAATGGCTGAGAGGGTCTAGGGTTCAACCTTAGGCTAGCGGTGAAAAGAAAAAGATAAGGAAAGGATAAAAGTTCAATGATGGGAAAAAGATAGGAAGAATTAAGGTGGGATTTGGGGTGTTTAGGGTTTCCCAAAAGGAGAGGGATAGAATGGAGGTGGTGGCCGAATGGGGAAGAAGAAGAAAAAGAGAGGAGGAGAGGGAGAAAGAGGAAATGAAAGGTAGGGGAAGGTATAGGAGGGTTTAAAAAACATAATTGGAGGTGAATGAAGTGGCAGAAATTGCGAAATAGTTGGCTAGTGGTCATTCGAAGGGCGGCAGAGGTAGAAAAATAGGTTGGTCGATAAGGCTACTTCACGCACCTGGGGTGGCTCGTGAACGAATAATCGAGGGAGATGGATGATTTGGTTAGGTGGCAAGTGATGGTAGTGAAGTGGGCCATAGACGGAGGACGAGATGTCTGACGAGACGGCGGTGAAAAGGTCAGGCATTTCTGGGTTGGGGATCAAGAGTTTGATATAGGGCCATTATGGGGGTATTTATAGGGTTAGAAGGGAGGCTAGGGTTTTGTGGATTGGTTATAGAGTTGGGCAAGTAGGGTTAGGGTTTTTAGCTGCGTTATTTGGCCAGTGGCAGTAATTTTTGGGGGAGGGTGGTTGTGCGTAGGAGAGAGAGATGAAAACATGCGAGGAGGGGGGAGTTAGTGGGGTGAATGGGTTGTGAGTCAGAAGGGGAAAGGGGAAAGAGTATCGGCCTGTCGATAGTGCAATTAACTGTAAAAATATTGGCCGGGCGGCAATGTTACTGGTCGACGTTGACAGGCTGGGCAAATGTGAAGGCTAGGGGATGAAGAAGAAGAAAGGTGGGGGACTAGGCGGTTCGGGAAGGAATGAAGGAAAATAAAAGAGGGGAGACTGGGTCGGTCGCCGTTGTGAGGGTTAGTTAAATGAAACGTGTAGTTTAGGGCGGAAAAATAATAAAATGCAGCGTTGAGAAGCGAGGTAGAAGGGGGAGGCTGCGCGGCGCGGGCTGGGCCGAAGGAAAGGAAGAAGGGGAGGAAAACTGGGCCACGGAAGGGGCAACCCAAACGGGGAAAAGGGGAGGAAAAGGGAAAGAAGAAAAGAAAGAAAAAAAAGAAAAAGAAAGAAAAAGGAAGATGGAAAAGGAAAAAGAAGAAGGGAAAAGTAAAAATAATTATATTGGGTATTTAAATTTATTAAAATATTTTGGATATTTAAAAATAAAAATATTTAAATAAAATAATATTTAAATCCCTTTTTAGGCTAAATTAGGATTTTAAAAAGATTTTCCATAAATTCCATTTTAATTAGTAAAACACCCTAAATTTCTCCAATTAAATTATTTATAAAATTAATATTAATTTGAAACTATTTTCTCCTTCTTATTTTAAATAAAATAATTTATTTAATTAATTTCTAAAATAAAATCCTTAATTAGCTAAAATACCAAAACTTTTCTAATAACAATTATTTATTGTTTTCTTCTTAAATAGCCCTAATTAATTTCCTTCTATAAAAATAATTTATTTTATTAATTTTCATAATAAAACCACATTTAAATATAATATTTAAAATTAGAAATTTTTGAGGCATTTCACATTTCCCGATGAGACACTCTATGCTATTACAAATTATCCTTGGTATGCTGATATCGCAAACTATCTTGTAAGAGGAATCTTACCTAATGATATTTCCTTTCATCAAAGGAAGAAGTTCTTACATGATCTAAGATATTCCTTTTGGGATGATCCCTACCTCTATAGGTTTTGTGCTGATCATGTCATTAGAAGATGCATCCCTGAGCATGAAATGCTTTCTATACTATCTCATTGTCATATTGAAGAGTGTGGTGGCCATTTCAACCCCACCAAAATGGCTGCAAAAGTCTTGCAATGTGGATTCTATTGGCCTACCTTATTTCATGATGCATACTCCTTTGCTAAGACTTGTGATATGTGTCAAAGAATGGGAAATATTTCTAGAAAACAAGAGATGCCCCTCACAAACATTCTTGTAGTGGAGTTATTCGATGTTTGGGGAATCAATTTTATAGGACCATTTCCTAAGTCTATGCTAAATGAATATATTCTCGTGCTTGTTGATTATGTATCTAAGTGCGTAGAGGCTATAGCCATCCCACAAATGATGCAAAAGTCATCACCAAAATTTTAAAAAAGATTATCTTTTCAAGGTTTGGGAGACCTAAGACTATCATTAGTGATGGGGGTTCTCATTTTTGCAATAGAGCATTTAATGCTCTTTTGAGTAAGTATGGAGTTAACCATAAGGTTTCTACCCCATACCATCCTCAAACTAGCGGTCAAGTGGAGGTGTCAAATCATGAGCTTAAAAGAGTTCTTGAGAAAATTGTTAACTCTTCTAGAAAGGATTGGTCCTTGAAACTTGACGATGCTCTATGGGCTTATCGAGCAGCTTTTAAAACTCCCATTGGAATGTTCCCTTATAATCTTGTTTTTGGAAAATCTTGTCATCTCTCTATAGAAGTTGAGCATAAATCATTTTGGGCTACCTGTCTCCTTAACATTGATATGCAAGCTACAAGTGAGAAGAGGCTCCTTCAATTGAATGAACTCGATGAATTCCGGCTTAAGGCATATGAGAGTGCTAGGCTATACAAGGAGCGCACGAAAAGGATTCATGATCAACGCATTCACCAAATGAGAATTTGAAGTGGGCCAACAAGTGCTTCTAATTAATTCTCATTTGCAATTGTTCCTTGGAAAGCTTAGATCCTCATGGTCAAGACCATTCACAATCAAACAAGTTTTTCCATCCAGAGTAGTCGAAATCTCAAGCCACGATAAAGAACCATTCAAAGTGAATGGGAAAAGGTTGAAGGTGTATGAACATGGTGAGGTTTCAGCCCTCAAAACCACCATTCTTCTTGATAATCCTAAGTGAAGCGAGAAAGACAAGCTAATGACTATAAACAAGCGCTTCTTGGGAGGCAACCCAATAATTTTTTTATTCTATTTAATTTATTTATTTTTCTTATTTTGGTTTGCTTGGTTTGTTTGTTCTTTGTTTCCTTATGGATTTTTTTTCTCCCTCTTTTCTTTTGTGCTTATTATTTCACATTGAGGACAATGTGATACATAAGCATGGGGGAGAAGATGGCCTATCCTTGTCATTTGGTTAGTATTCTGTTCTTCCCTATTTTATTGTGATGAGTGTTGCTATCTTTTTCCTTTGTTATTTCTTTTGGATATTTATCTTTAAAAAAATGAAAAACAAACAAAGAAAAGAAAAGGAAATGACCCTTCATTGATAATATTAAAGAGTATGTTGCAATGGCATGAGTGTTTAGTTTGGTGTGATAAGACCCTTTAAATCATCTTTTAAAAATGGATTTCTATGTGCTTAAATGTTTTGGTTGCATTGTTATGAGACAAGTGTAATTGTGTTTCAGAACTTTAGGGTTATGCATGCCTTAACATTCTTGTGGTATTGTAGTTTGATGTATGCTGATTTACTCTTTGCCAAAAGGTGTTAGAATTAGAGAATTTTGGACCTAGTGAGACTTTGAGCCTTTAGACTAATACATCACTACAGTCTCTTTTTTTCTCTTTTGTGTGTGTCTCCCACCATGAATTGGGAAAATAGAACTTTTAATGGTTTTATTCAAAGCCACATATAACTTAGACGTGCATTAAAATGACAGAGGCACTTGTTTTTTTTGTCATAACCTACATTAGCCAAATAGCCTCACCTTCACATTTTATCCTTTGCTAACCTTGTTGTGCTTATGGCCATTTTTCTTTATCTAACCACACATGTAACCTAATTTCCTTTATCCCTCCCTAACTCTTGAATCAATGGTTGTTGTGCAATTTGAAAAAAAAGGGAAGTTGGGAGTATGATGTAATCTAAGCATGGGGGAGGTGTGAAAGAGTAAATGGTTGTGTATGATGAAAAGCAAATCAATATATCTCTTATAAAAAAAAGAAGAAGAAGAAGAATCAATAAGAAGTTTGGGGTGCTTATGTTTCGTGATGAAAAGTTAGGATGGTAAAATATGTGTTATTAAAAATAAAAACCATATCTCATTGGTACTAGAATTTTAAATCCACTTCCAAAAAAAAATTCTGTCCTAACCTTTTAACCCATGGCCCCATTACAACCCTAATAAAACCTCTTGATTTTTTTTGTATTCTAAGTCTTTCTAGTGGTGGAGAATCGAAAAGCATTCCAAGCATATGGATGATCTTGATCATGAGTGAGAGGACTAGAGCGGAACCTTCAAATAAAATAAAACACATGAGAGGTGTGTCCATAAGACCTAAAGTGAGAATTCTAATATGAAACTTTGAGGGATGAGTGAGTTGGTATATGGTTGCCTGTTGTCCACTATTGGATGTCCTTTTTTGAATGGAAGGTCCCTAGAGTTTGATAGCACACTTACATTTCTCACATGCGGGGACAACCTAAATATCTTTCGAAAAAGGATTTTGAGCTTTTAATTGTTATATTTTTGGGTCTTATTGCTCCTTACTTAACTCTTGTGTTATTAAAGGGCTAAACACTCTTTTCTGAGAAAGGGATCCTACTACTTTTCTTTTTCCTCATGGTGGGTTTCTTGTACTACTTTTCTTGGGGACAAGCAAACTTTTAAGCATGGGGGAGTTGATAAGTGTGACTTTTGCATCTTATTCCTAAGGTTTATAAGAGTTTTTACCTCTAATTTAAGTTGGAATTCTCCCTTTTTGTTATTGTTACTTCCTTTGTGTTGTGAAAATTTGCAGGGTCTCAAGCAACAAAAAAATTATGAAGGATGGAAAAAAGAATATGCTTAAAGGGAGAAGAAAGGAGAAAAAAGGTGCAAAGAGGAGAAAAAATTAAAGGGGAAAGAGATTTAGAGCTAAAATGTAAATTCTAGAATAAATTGAAAGTGAGAATGCATATTTAAAGTATATGAGCCTGAATGAAGTGGAATTGAGATATGAAAAATGTCTACATTTGGAGAAGCTTTAAACATAAAAGTTTTATATCTTTTTCATATCTTTCCAAAGCATCCAAAATAAGATTAATCAGAGTTATGATGAAAACGTTATAGTCAAAATACGCATCATTATCAAAGTTGATACGAGAAGCCCATCTTTATCCATACACTAGGGATCCATAAGGCAGTAATATAAAAACTCTCATTCTAATATCTCAAGGCAGCCTCCACTCCCTTTCTTTTCTCTCTTCTCTATACTCTTCCCCAATTCATCAATATCTCTCTTGTAAAATAGAGACTGAGGTACAAGAAGTTAAATTTTTGCAAGAATTTGTGAACATCAAGGGTATTATCTAATGATCTTTTCTCTATCTATGGAATATCTTGTTGTTTTTTATATTCTTGCTATGAATTTGATGGGCTAGTGTAACACCCCCAAATTTACTACTGAAAAATTTCGTTAAATTTTAAAGAAGTTTAGTGGAAGCAAGCAAATCAAACTATAAATTCGGGGGTATTACCGCCACACTTAGTACCAGATCGATTCACAACTATCAACCCGATACTAAGTGCTAAGGCTAAGATAATAGAACCAAAACAAATCATTAGTAAGGCATAAGTGATAAGGAAATCAGAGTACGAAAGGCAAGAGTTATGTTCGGAAGTACAATTTAAAAATTCCAAATGTCAGAGGAATTAAAATAACAGAAGGATAGGGTACGATAAAACCCTTGGAAATTTAAATACAACACTTATACTTCCAAAGACGAATACGAATAAACAAAACATATTCCGAAGGGTAAATATCCGGACCACTTACTCACTCAAGCCAAGCCTTCCACCCCAATTTAGTAACCGATCAAAACCTGCATCAAAGGTCTGCTCCCCACCGTCGGTGGATCATCACAGGACCCATTCAACCAGTGTAGTATTAGTACGGGTCCAGTATTGAGTAAGGGCGTAGGTGTGCTAAGGCCAAGCATACAGTCACACCAAGTAGCCTACATAACACAATCATATAAGTAACATGCAATAACACACAAGATAAGGCCTGAGTACTTTCCGGTGACTTATTCTTTATCCTCGTTAATAATATGTCCATTTCACACACAATCTTTATTAATCCACGTGAGTGCGGGAACCCCACTATTATAGCCGGTGGACCGGAATATATAAACTTAGGGCAAAACGCTCCTGACCACTATTATTTGCCGGTGGACCGGTCTCCAAGGCAGAACGCTCCTGGCCACTATTATTTGCCTGTGGACCGGTCTGGCCTCGACTCACATGGTGTTCCACTGTAAGTATTTAGTATTTTCCCATGTCTTATAGATTTTACATTTGGTTTGCTGAGCACGGAAACCCCCACTATTATAGCCGGTGGACCGGAAATCATACAGGGCAAAACGCTCCTGACCACTATTGTTTGCCGGTGGCACGGTCTCCAGGGCACCCCGGCTCCTGGCCACTATTATTCGCCGGTGGACCGGTTGGGCCCGGCTCAGCATCTTCCTCTTTAAGCGATTAGTATCTTAACGTATCTTATTTGAAAGTGTTTTACCCTTGACATGCATGGCTAACTATATCCACACTTCTCCTCCCAGGAGGGCCCGTCCCATATCTTGGAACTCGTGCACCCCTTATCACACCTCGATATCCATTTCCCCTATATACTTACACATAATAAAAACCAACTCCTAGAGTATGACTTAAGGCACAACACCTCGTGACATGGACTCCACCTGCCATTAGCCTCTAGAATTTCCCTTGAAACCCTAATTGGACCTATGTGGTCCAACCTCCTCTTACTACACTACCATTAATTCATCTATCCTCGACACCTCATCTCATTCTGGTCCAATCCCCAAATCATATCGCTTTGCCCATCGATTCTACCTGTGACCCTAAAACTCTAGTTGGCCACTTCGACTCTAGTACCTTTCCTTTCCCACAAGTAACCCCTCCTTTTCACCCAATACTTCTCCTCCCTCAAAACCCCCATAATCATTCCTTATAACTTAAACTCTCACTCTCAACCCGCACCTCACTCACCCTTAACCATTTTCCTTTCTCCTTTCTCATATTACTAATTCTTCCCAAAACCCTAATCGGGTCCCTTATATGACCCTACGTACTATATTTCACCTCGAGTCTCCAGACTCCCAAACAGACCTTCCACTAACTTCCTCACGTCCCAAGGTAACTTTTCATACGTAAGGTTCGTCCCCATGCGGACCTTAACCTTCCCATGCAAACCCTATCATTTACACCATGCCAACTCTATCATTTCCATGCAAACCCTAGTTTCCCCCATGCAACCTTATTTTATTCCCACTCTTCTATTTATTTGATTCACCCTTTTCCTCATCATTTCACAAATTATGAATTCCTTAGGTCGTCCATACCTATGTTAACCGACGTACTTCCCTTTGGTTATCTTAATTGCTTATTTTTCTTTTTCAAGTCCCCACCTCACAACACTTCCTCACATAACCTAGCATGCATGTCGTAAGGGTCACATCACATCATACTTGTATCACAACATATTAGTACACACAGGCGAGAGCACGAGAACGTACCTCGGTTCCATGCTGCGCTACACAAATACACAGATAACATACAGGTTATAACATACAACCGCACAAAGCATACAAGACAGGTAAAACATGCAATACACACAGGTGGCCTTAGTTACGTCCTTACCTAAATCGGCGCCGGACTTGGAGCACGCTCCTACACCTTCTGGGGTTTGACCCGGTTCACCTATAAGAGGGAAATACTTAGGGTTAATCTCCCTCTACCGGAATTATCAAAATTCCTATCTTACCCCTATCGTGGCCTAATACTAAGGCTAATATTAATAGTAGGGGTTTATAAATAAAGGGTAGGGTTATTACTATTCTTACGATAGTTTAAACGGATTATCACTAATTAAAGTAGGTTTTAGCAAATCCAGGGTATTAAGGTGAGGGTTTCGATATTATTAATAATAATTACTAATAATACTAACAATAATAAGAATACTACTTATAATAATAATACTCATAATAGGAATAATAATGGCTATAATGATAATAATGATGGTAATAATAATTGAAATCGTAGTAGTATTAGTGATAGTAATATTACCGATAATAATAAAATAATAACGCAACCATAATCATTCAGATGACAATATCAATAGTAATGATAATAATAATAATAGTAGAAGGAGTAGTAGTAATGAAAATAATAATAATAATAATAATAATAATAATAATAATAGCAATAATAATAATAATAATAATAATAATAATAATAGTAATAATACAAATGATAGTAAGAGTACTGGAAATAATACTAATAGGGATAATAGCAATAATAATAATAGTTAGAAAGATAAACATAATAACACTAGTATTAACCATAGTAATAATAATAGTAATGATAGCGATAATGATAGTAAAATAACAATAACCATAATAATAATTACAATAATAATAATAACAATACAATAGTTGTGGCAATACTAGGCATAACAAAAATACTAAGGTAATAATATTAAATTATAATGTTAAGGATAATAATGATGGTAATAATCGATAAAATAATAAGCGCGTTAAATACAACAACAACAACAAAACAATAACAAGGATAATAATAATAATAATAATAATAATAATAATAATAATAATAATAATAATAATAATAATAATAATAATAATAATAAATAATAGTAATAACCATAATAGTAATGTTGATAATAAAAATAATAAAGATAATAATAATAATGATAATGATAATAATAATAATAATAATAATAATAATAATAATAATAATACTAGCAACAACCTCATAACCATAGTAATAGTAACGATAATGATAATAATAATAATGATGATAAGGATAATAATAATAATAATAATAATGTTAATCATACGAATAATAGTAAGAATACTACCATAATAATAATAATAACAAAGATAACAACATCAGTCATAGTTAGAGTAATAAACATAGGAATAATAATAATAATAACAATAATAATAATAATAATAATAATAATAATAATGACAATAATAGTAATAATGATAGTAATACTGATAATAATAATATTAATAACAATAAGAACACTAATAGTAATAATAATAACAATGATAATAATAATAGTAATAATAGTGATAATAATAATAATAATACTAATAGTAACAATAATAATAATAATAGTACTAATAATAATAATAACAATAATGATAATAATAATAATAATAATAGTAATCATAATAGTAACGATAATAATAAAGATAATAATAGTAAAGATAATAATAATAATAATAATAATAATAATAATACTAGCAATATTAATAATAATAACTTATTAAGGTCTTGTATTGCTTAATACCATTAATTAGAAGTTCTTAGGGGAAAAGTTAGGGCCTGCTAATGATAATAATAATAATAATAATGGTAGTATTAATAGTAATTATAGTGATAGTATTAATAATAATTAGGTTAATGATAATTATAATAACATTAACAATAATACTTAATAATAATACTAAAATTTATTAACCACTTCTATCATTCCAGGTCTAAGGTTCAACTGTCCAAGAAATTTGGAGCAACCTGGCTGAGGTGGTGGCGGCGGCGGCGACACGGCGGTGGAGGAAGGGAGAAAAGGAGGAAAGTGGAGATGGAAGCTAGGGAAGAGGGAAGTAGGGGAAAGTGGAGGTGTAGGGTGGTAGAGCAGGAACCACTGGTTGATTTGGGGTGTAGTGGCGGAGCTGTAGGTGGCGGTGGAGGCGGCGCCGGCGGCACGAAGGTGGCGCCAGGGGTCGAAAGGTTGTTTCGGGAAGGCAACTTCGCGTGGCCAAGGCGACTCGTGCGAGGTAAGGCAGGGGGAGCTAGTAGTCTGGTTGTATAGAGGGAGGTGCAGGGAGGATGTTGGTAGCGCGGGCAGGCGACAACAGTGGCCGAAGGCGGAGGAAAGGGCGGCTAAAGGTGGGGCGGTGTGCGACTCTGGTTTTCTGGATTCCAAATTTCGAACCCAATTAAGGCAATGGTTAGGGCTATTTATAGTGAAATTGGGACGGGAAACGACAAGGCTCGAGGGGGAGTAGGGGTTAGGTGCTTGCGTATCCGGCGAGGCTGGCTGGCGTAGGTCTGCTGTTGCAGACCGAGACTCGTCGGAGAGAGAGAGAGAGAGAGTGATTTTGTGTGGGAGAAGGGCTACGATTGATTTGTCATGTCCATAGGGAAGTCAACGAGGTGGAGAGGGACGAAAAGACGGGAGCAATGGCTGTTATTGCAGGCTTTCCTTCCCAGCCATGGTTTTCGTGTTGCAGGCGGCGAAGGAAGAAGACGACGCGGGGAGGGAAGATGAAGAAGGCTGGACCGGCGGTCCAGCGGAAAAGAAAAGAAAGAAAGAAAAGAAAGAGGTGCGCGGGGGTGCTGGGTCTCGCCAGGGTGCTGGGCCAGTAGGCCGGCCCAAGTTGGGGGGGGGGGGAGAGTAGAAAAAAAGAAAGGAAGGGAAAGAAAAGGAATAAGAGTGGAAAATGGAGAAAAGGAAAAAGGAAAAAGAAGGGAAATTAGTGGTTGGATTAATTAGTATGATTTGGGTAATTTGGGATGTTTAATAAAATATAATTATCAAAATAATAATTAAATTCTATTTTTAGGTTAATTTAGGGATTTTTGAAAGAATTTTCTTAAATTCCATTTTAAATTAACAACACACTCTAATTTTATCCAATTGAATTATTTATAAATTTTATATTAATTTGAAACTATTCTATTCTTCTTAATTTAAATAAAGTAATTTATTTAATTAATTTCTAAAATAAAATCCTTAATTAGCTTAAAATACCACAATTCCTCCTATTTAAAACACTTTTAAATTTCTTTTTGGTTTAACCTAATTAACTTCCTCTTATTTTAATAAAAATGAATTATTTTGGTTAAACTCCTACATAAAAATCTTATTTAGTAATAGATAATAGAAATTAGGATTTTGGGGCATTTCAGCTAGATCTTATGCTAAGGTGAAGGATAATTTTCCCCAATCCTAATGTGTTGAATTATTGCATCCTTTTTTATTTATTTCATAATCTATGTGTTGTGTTATTGATTGATTGACGGATTTATGAACCATGGCCATTTCTAATTTTTGGTGTGGGAAATACTAGAGAGATTGAGAGATAATCGAGTATTAGACCCAATAGCACAATGGGAGATTAAATTTTAGGTTGAAAGATGATCAATTTTGACCTCTACAGCTATAAAGGAGGAAACTTTATGGGCTTTAATGCATTAAATTCTATTAGACTCTAAGCTAGAGATAGTTAGGGCCATAGATATGTAATAAGTTGGTTGTGGCTTGAGAAAGCACAACACTTTCTATCCTTGTTGGCATGATTGATTATGATTGTTGAATTATTTTGTGATGTGATATTCGATTACGTGTGAGGATTGGGGGCGATGAACCAGAACCTTAGCTCTTCTATTTATTTGAGTCACTTTAGTGCTATTTTCCTTTCTTTTTAGCTTAGTTAGTTATTTTAGCTTAATTTTTTTTATTTCATATCATCTCGTAGTCTAAACATAGCTAAGTTCTATCATTTTTCTAGTGGTCATTCACCAATCCCCGTGGAATCGACCTTGACTACTACTCTGACCCCGTGCACTTGCGGGTAGGAATGTGTCAATCATATAGACAACATTGAAGTAATACATATAATAAAGGTCGAGCTATAGTTCAGATGAACTAATTCTTTAAATCTCTGAGCTTTACTCAATTCACACCATGCTTATTATGAATTCATGTGAGTGCGGGAACCCCACTATTATTGCCGATAGGTTGTAAACTTACAGGGTAGAATGCTCCTGACCACTATTATTGTTGGTGGATTAGTCTCTTGGGCAAAGTGCTCCTGGCCACTATTATAAGATGGAGGATCGGTCTTGCCTTGAATCTCATGGCGTTTCACTATAATTACTTAGTATTTTTCCTATGTCATATCATCATTATGTTTAGTTTGTTGGGCATGAAATCTCTAATAATTATGGACTCTTGTCCCATATTCCACTCATGCTACATGTGATATTCTTCGACTCTTGTCCCATATTCCACTCACCCTCTGTTAATTTCACTTTCACAACCTCCTCCATTCAAGGTTTTACTTGCAAACCCTAGCCTAGTTCCCTATGCACTCTTATACCAACCTATGTACTAATTTTCACCCAAGGTCTCCAATCACTCCAATAACTCTTCCCTTACCTTACTAACACCGAAAGATAAATTTTCTCACACAATGATCGTTCTGATGCAAACTCCTTCCATCCTAAGCAAACCCTAAAAATACCTATGCAAACTCCTTCCATCCTAAGCAGACCTTAGAAATTCAAATTTAAACTCCAAATTGTAACAACCTAAAAATTTAGTACTGAAATTTTTTTTATTAATAGATACAGTAGATGTAGGGAAGACAAAACTAAGAATTTCGAGGATATTACCTCTGTGATTAGAACAAGCCCGGCCCCAGGCTCGTCTCATACTAACCCCAAGGCTAAAAAAGAGATTATTGTCAATCATGAATCAAATGTAAAATAAGATCTAATAGAAGAATAGAATTTTTCATAATATAGAAATCAGAGATTGCATAAAAGAGTTCACAATCCAAGAGTGTATAATTAAAGTCCACAAAGGGATAAAGAGGTATAGTACAATAAAACAACATTTAAATAAATTGATATGAGGTAAATGAATAGTAAAAGAAAAACTAGGCAACTGGCTATCAGTGCCCAGGCAAAGTCCAAGCTCACCTCTGTGCCATACCCGATGCCTTGTATGCATCGAAGGCATCGAAAATAGCATCTCCTATCTACACAAACTCGGTAGGGCCCTCTCCTTGTGCGAATGAGCAAAAACCACAAAATGAGTGGTCAGTACACTACGTATTGAGCAAGGTAACCATGCATCTATGGACAAACACACAAAGGCATGTATTACAAGCTTGATCACATAGATATCATACAAACAATACAAATAATAAAGGCCCAGCTATAGTCCTGATAAACTAATTCTTTAAATCTCTTATCAATACTCATTTCACACCATGCTTATTATTAATCCATGTGAGTGCACTAACCGCACTATTACAGCTAGTGGACTAGAAACTTACAGGGTAGAACACTATTATTACCGGTGGCTTGGTTTCTAAGGTATAGTGCTCCTGGCCACTATTATTTACTTGTGGACATGTCTAGCCTCGACTCTCATAGTGTTCTACTATAATTACTCAGTTTCTTTCCCATGTCTTATCCTCATCATGTTCGGTTTGTGGGGCATGGATTCTCCCACAATTATAGTCGGTGGACTAGAAACATGAATGTAGAACACTCCAGGCCACTATTACTTGCTAGTGGATCGGTCTCCAAGGCACCCCGACTTCTAAACACTATTATTCACCAATGGAATGGTCTGGGCCTAGCTCAAAAATATTTATCTTTAAATTGTTACTATCTTATTCCTCTCTTATTCGATTAATATTTCCGCCCTTGATATGCACGTCACAATTCGTCTACTATTATTCTCCCAAGAAGGCCCATCCCATATCTTGAGACTTCTACTACTACGAATACACGAGGAAATCCTTTCCTTCTTCCACTTATTCACACTAGAAGCCCAAATCAAAAGTGTGGCGGGCCAATACCTTACACTATTTAAGTTCACTCACTATCTTCCCCAAGGGTTTTCCCCTAAAACCCTAAATGGACATATGTGACACATCCTTCTTTTGGCTCACCCAACAAAAGTCCCATGATCACCCAATACATCATCTCACTTAGATTCAACCCCAATCATTTCACTTTACTCCCCAAATACACATGTGACCATGAAACCTTAGTTGGCCTCTTAAAATCCTAGCACCTCTCTTTCTCATATGTCCCCTCTCCTTTACTCACCTAAAATCCTATCCTTCCCATAAAACCCATACTCACACTATATATGACATTACTCCACTCTTGCCCCATATGCCACTCACCCTCCATTAATTTCACTTTCACAACCTCCTACGTTAAGGGTTTTACTCCTATATCCTAGCTAATTTTCCTATGCACCCTTATACTAACCTATGTACTAATTTTCACCTAAGGTCTCCAATCACTTCAACAACTATTCCCTTACCTTACTTATTCCCAAAGACAACTTTTTTCCTATAATGATCCTTCTTATGTAAACTCTTTCCATCTTATGTAAACCTTAGAAATTCCCATGCAAACTCCTTCCATCACATGCAATCCCTAAAAATTACCATGAAAAATCCAACTTGTAACAACAAAAAATTTTCATTTTATTAAAAGATAAAGCAGATGCATG
This sequence comes from Tamarix chinensis, assembly GCA_030549775.1. Lineage (NCBI taxonomy): Eukaryota > Viridiplantae > Streptophyta > Magnoliopsida > Caryophyllales > Tamaricaceae > Tamarix > Tamarix chinensis. The sequence continues at coordinate 79,515,974 of CM060176.1, read as the reverse complement.
GAAGATAAAACTATGAGTTTCAGAGATATTACCTTTATGATCAGAACAAGCCTGGCCCTTGGCCAGTCTCACATTAACCACAAGGCTAAAAAGGATATTATTGCTAATCATGAATCAAACTTAAAACAAGACCTCATAGTAGAACATAATTGTTCATAATATAGAAATCAGAGTTTTAATAAAAAGAGTTTACAATCAAAGAGTGCTTAATTAAAGTTCCCAAAGGTTTGAAAAGGTACACTACAATAAAACAAGATTGAAATAAACCGATATGAGGTAAATAAATAGTAAAAGGAAATCCAACCAAGTAGCTATCATACCTCACCCAATGTCCAATCTCAACTCTTCACCCTGGTTGATGCCTCCTAAGCATTAAAAGCATTGAAAATAGCATCTCCCACCTATACAAACTCAGTAAGGCCATCTCCTCATGGGAATGAGCATCACCCATAAAATGGGTAGTTAGTATGCTTTGTATTGAGTAGGATAACCATGCATCTATGGTCAAACACACAAAGTCATGTAACACAAGCATAATCATATAGACATCATAGAAACAATACAAATAATAAAGGCCCAACTATAGTCCAGATAAACTAGTTCTTTAAATCTTTGATCAATACTCACTTCCTACTATGCTTATTATCAATCCATGCTACTACGGGAACCCCACTATTATAGCCGGTGGACTAAAGACTTACAGGGTAGAATGCTCCTGACCACTACTATTGTCAGTGGATCGGTCTCTAGGACAAAGTAGTCCTAGCTACTATTATTCACTCATGGACTGGTCTAGCCTTGACTCTCATGGTGTTTTACTATAATTACTTAGTGTCTTTCCCATGACTTGTCATTATTATGTTTGGTTTGTTGGGCATGGAATTTCCTACAATTATACCTAGTGGACCGGAAACTTATAGGGTAGAACACTCCAAGCTACTGGATCGGTCTCTAGGGTACCCTGACTCCTAGCCACAATTATTTGTTGGTTAACTGGTCTGGGACTGGCACAAAAAATATAACACTATAAATAATTAGTATCTTATTCCTCTCTTATTTGATTAATATTTCCACCCTTAATATGCATGTCACAATTCGTCTTTTGTTATTCTCCTAAGAAGGCCCATCCCATATGTTGAGACTTTTGCTCCTCCTAACACACCCTGACATCCTTTCCCTTTTCCACTTACTCACTCTAGAAGCCTAACTCCTAAGTGAGTCGGTTAAGGCCCACTACCTTATGCCATCCAAGTTCACTCACTATCTTCCCCTATAGTTTCCCCTAAAACCCTAATTGGACCTATGTGGCCCATCCTTCCTTTGTCTCACCCAACAAAAGCCCATTTATCACCCCCACACATCGTCTATCATAGATTCAACCCCAATCGTTACATTTTACTCTCCAAATACACATTAGACCATGAAACCCAAGTTGGCCACTACAAACCCTAGCACCTCTCTTTTCCTTATTTCCTCTCTCCATTACGCACCTACCATCCTTTCTTTCCCTTCACACCCATACTCACCTTACATATGATATTCTTCCACACTTGTTCTATATTCCACCCACCATCCATTAATTTCACTTTCACAACATCCTGCATTTAGGGTTTTCCTCTTAAACCCTAGCCAAGTGTCCTATGCACCCTTATACCAACTAACATACTATTTTTAACCCAAGGTCTTCAATCACTACATCAACTCTTCCCTTACCTTACTTACACTCCAAGATTACTTTTCTCACATAATGATTATTCCCATGCAAGCTCGTTCCGTCACATGCAAACCCTAGAAATTCCTATGCAAACTCCTTCCATCCCATGTAAACCCTAGAAATTCCCATGCAAACTCCTTCTATCCCATGCAAACCCCAAAAATCCCCATGTAATGTTCACCCACTCTTTTATTTTCTTTATAGCTTCCTTTTAATTTCCCCTTCATAGATCATGAGATAATTAAGTCAATCTCACTTCCCGTTTTTCCATTTTCATCCTGTTGCCCCACATCATATTATTAAATATCCTTGCATGCGTGTCCTAGAGGGTCACATCATATAAAACTAGTAGCACAACATTTATATATCATTATACATATGCCATAAGGAAGTCATAAATCATACTTCAACTCCAAGCTGTGCTACAAGTAAACAGTCATAATAATCATAAAGTACACAACATAACATAGTATATGGCATACAAGGCATATAACACACATAGTTTGTCTTAGCTACATCTTTACCTAATACGAAACCAACATTGGAGCACACATATACGCCTCCCTAGGGTTTGTACTTGATTCACTTATAAGAAGGAAATACTAAGGCTTAACTTCCCTCTTACAAAAACTACCATCATTCCTACTTTACCCTTATCATAGCCTATGATTAGGGTTACTAATATTAATAGTAGTTTTATAAGTAAATGTAGGGTTATTATTCTTCAAGTAGCTAACCATGTTATTACTAGTCAAAATACATCTTAGGAGGTACATAGGTTCATTTTAAAGTATTTATAGCAATATTTATATTATTAAAGATAATATCCTTAATATTACTACTACTACTAATAAATAATAATAATAATAATAATAATAATAATAATAGTTGTAGTGTTAATACTAATATCAACCCAAATCTTAATAATAATAATAATGATGATGATATTAGTAATACTAAAGTAGTGGCCATAATGATGATGATAATAATAATAATAATGCTAGCACTGATAAAAATATTAGTGAGATAGGTAATATTAACAATATTGACTAAGTATAATAATAATAATAATAGTGATATTAATAATAGTTCTAATGCTAAGAGTAATATAAATAAGGGTCCTAATAATCATAATAATAGTAACCTTAGGGATAATATGGTCAAGTATAATAATAGGGATAATAGTTGGAGTAGTAGTTGTAGTAATAATAAGAATAATAATGTTGAGAATGATACTAATAATAATAATAGCAATAATATTCCAAAGTTAGCATTAATAATAATGATGATGAGGATGATAATTGTAATAATGATAATATTGATAATAAAAATAATGATAATCATAATAACAATAATAACAAGGTTTCAACCATTAATAATAATAATAATACTATGAAGTTATATTTAATAATAATAGTAATAAGAATAATAATAATGATAACATAATAATAATATTAATGATGATAATGATGATGACATTAAGAATAATAATATTAATACTAACAAAAATGATAACATTTGCATAGATAGAGTTTCAAGGCTGTGGACGTTAGGGTACCGCCTTGGGACAATGGTGACATGGCCGCACTAGCGGCGACTCTCAGCGGCTACGATGGAGGGAGAAGAGAAGGTGGAAAGGTGGTTGTCAAGGTTAGAGGAGCAGGAATGAGAGTGTGGTGGTGGATACCCTAAGTTGAAAGGGTTAGAATGGTGTTGGTGGTGCAACTTAAAGGGCGGCGTAAGCAGTGGTGGGTATCATGGCTCAAGTTGGTGGAGGGGGAGGAAGGGAGATGGAGAGGGAGGAAAAGTGAAGGAAGGTAAGGAGAGGTAGAAGGTCCTACTAATTATTTTAGAGGGTAGGGGGAGTGTTGCTTAAGGCAGAAATAGTGGTGGATGGTGGCGCAACGGGGGTAGTCATTGAGAAGGGGTTAATTGAGGACCTAACATTACATGGCCAACGTGGCTCATGTAGGAAGAATCAGGAGTGGTGAATGGTGTAGTTTGATTGAGGGTGATGCAAGAAACTATTTGGGAGGTGGTTTAGGAGGTAGTGTTGTGTGGTGGAGAGGGGGTGGTTGTCTGAATGGGTTGTGGCACAAGAAAAGGGGAAATTTCTAGGCATGGAAAAAAAGAACGAATGGGGGGTAGTTAAGGAGTATTTATAGGTCATTGAAGGGGGAAATGATAGAGGGAGAAGAGGGAAAGAAAAGGGCATGCGTGGTAACCTGGCAGTAGTGAGTTGTTATAAGCTTATAATATTGTAGGTCTAATTAGGTCGGGGGAGAAGAAAGAAGGGGGGAGGGGCATGTGTGAGGAGATTGAGGAGAGTTGATTGGTTTGAGTAGGGAGTGGAATCGATAAGGAAGGAGCGGGGAGGTGGCAAGATAGTGTGCATGGTGTTGCAGGGACCACATGACTACGTGGGGATGGAGTGGGGAAGAAGAAAGAGTGTGGATCAATCGGCCTAGGGGAAAAAGAAAGAAAGAAAAAGGGAGGAAGATAGATCGGTCATAATGGGTGGAGAGGGAAAAGAAAGAAAAAAGAAGAATCAAGCTTGGGTCCCACAGGGAAGAAGAAGAGAGGGAGGAAGGGTTGAGCTATAAGGGAGGCTAGCCCAAATCAAAGAAGTAGCAAAAAAAAAGAAAAGTAGAAAGAACAAGAAGGAAAAAATGATAAAGAAGGGAAAATAGGTAAAAGGAAAAAGGGAAAAAAATATGGGTTAAGGTATTTTAGAACATTTTGGTAATTTTGAATATTTAAAAATAAAATATTTTAAACAAAATAATAAATAAATTCCCTTTGTAGATCAATTTAGGATATTTTTGAGTAATTTTTCTTTAATTCCTTTTTAATTTGAAAAACACCCTAATTTTTCCTAATTAAATTATTTATTATATTCCTCTTCATTTTGACATAATTCCTTCCTCTTAATTTAATAAAATAAATCATTTATTTAATTTCCTTAATAATTCCTTATTTGGCCATAATTTCTTAAATTAGGGCTTTGGGGTATTTCATTAACTCTCTACCCTTAAACTTTATCCTAGTCTCGATTGATCCATAATTACACTATCGTAATATTTAACCTAATTCTAATCTAAATACCAAACCTATTATCCTCTCTTTTCTTTTACTATTTTTTCTCTTTTTCTCAATTTTCTTCTACGGTCTACCGTTCTTTAGGTCCTTTTCCCACTTCTTTTTGCATGAAACATTGACCTTACATAATTCCTATCATGACCCTATCCCCTACCCAGACTCTCCCTACCCCATCAATCTATAAACTTATGACACCTATGATCTTAGGTTAGGGTTGAATTATTAGTTGATTACCCCTCCTTTTGTGTGTGCATATAAGTGTATACAAGAAAAATTTAATACTCCCTAACCATCCCTTCTCTCACTTCACTTTATTATAAAAAAAATTCACCAAAACAATTGCATCTTTACTTATTACCCTTTCCTTCTTATTGTCCTTCCAATACAACCACAAAACTCACCAATGATAGCCCTCACAAAAGTATCTTGTTACTTCTACCTTCCTTCTCCCAAACGAACGACCATCTACATTAGTTAATCACCCTATCTTTCGGCTAAACACCCCAAAAATCCCTTCTTCCTTTCCTTTCCTTGGCTATAACCACAAAAACTAAACACTACCCCCACCACTCAACAACTTTCACCACAGTTTCCACCCTATACCTTTTACCATTTCCACTATTTCAACACCTTTTTTTTCTTCTCCTTCTACTTCTCACCCCTATCAAGAATAACTTATGTTGTTATACCTTCCCCCCCCTCAGAAAAACCCCCCATTTATCCCCTTTTATGTGGAAAATTGGTTTAGTTTTTATCCATTTTCCTAAACCTATCCTTAATTATGTGGTTTAAAACTAATGGTGTTTTATTATGATTTCTTAGGTTATTTTATTCAGGTTCCAAAGGAGGATAAATATGATTGCATGCATAGAGACCAGAGTCATTTTCGTAAGGATATTTGTCATATATACATATTTTTGTGTTATAACGTGTTATTGTTATCATGTGATTAAGTGTTTTATTGTTAATTCTATGATATGAGGTTGATATTATATGATAGAAAATAAGTAAGTGGATATTATGCGATATCATTATTCTATTTGAAAAAAATATCGTCGTGATACATGATTTTTATATAGGATTAGGAAGGCATGATGAGTGTGAAATGAGTATAATATGGAATATGGAGAAAATTAGTGGATTCGGAAATAATGTTACAAATGTATCTAAGATTTGCATGAATTAAGGATTATGTTATTGGTAAGGGAATTTTGGTTAATAGGGTTTAATATGGGAATCATGGTTATCTAAAGTGTTATATCATTTACAATACATTAAGGAAATTATGTGAAATATTTACAGTAGGTGTGAATGGCCTTAGGTGAATAAAGTATGGGAATGGCCTAATTTTGGTATAGTAATGCTAAAACAAGAACACTATTACCACATGTATGAAATAGTATAGTAAGACCATGAAATATGATAGTGTTGTTAATATTAGTTTTTTGGGAATGTAAATTTAATTAGGTGATTGTTGGAGACCTATAGAAAAAGTTATCATGGATTTATGAAATTAGGGTTTATAAGTTCTAAAAATAGTAAATTTTGAGATCGGATTATTATCACACGTGGAAGACCTTAGGGTTAGGAATTTGAAATTTTATTGTATTAATAATTATGATATTTAGGTAAGAGGCACTAACTTGGGTGAATAAAAGAGTAATGGAAGAAGAGTTATGATAAAATGTGAAATAAGGGTTTTCGAAATATAAGGGTCTTAACCCTATAGAATGACCTTAGGATCGTTTTGATTTTATTTTATTACTTTAAGTGTGTTCTTTAACTCTAAAATCAATCTTGATTTAAACTAAAATGTCATGTTATTCAGGCCGAGGTATTTTATGGATCCATTCTACCATATGATAATAGTATCTAAGGTGTGTTGTCCCTGAGAAGTGCTTCCATCTATTCCATTGGATTAAGAATAGTTGGGGGTACTAAAATCAATATGAAAGATAATATGATTTGAGATAAGAAACCTAATAGATAAGATATTAATAACTTAAAGTGGAAGAGTATAAGAGTAAGGATGTAGGTATTGGGTTCCTTTGATTATACAATAATAGTTTCTCATGTGTATTATTATTTAGAGGTTGTTTAGACTATTTATCCTATTTAAGAATAGTAACATAGGAGTACTTATTCCTATGAGGTGTTGGGTAAGTTTCACTAAATAATAATAGTGGCTCAAAATTGTTTTCCTTAAGAGGTTCTTCAGGTCATTCCACCGGTTCAATAATATTAGGGTACCTGAACTAAACATAAAAAAGGAATGAAAATGGGAATTTAAAAAAGAGGCTTGGATCAGTAATTACTTTGTAATGTTTTATGTGCTTGCATCTGTTATTATTCCCTACTATGAATTTCTGTATTTAATTGTATGCCTAACTCGATAGTATTGTCACCTTACTTTATATATAGTGTATTTACCATCCTTTTTTTTGGTATTTCTTATTCCTACGAGAAGACGACCATATTACTTTTATGTAGCTCATTAATGACTAGCTAGATTATTTTTCTACCTATAATGTGATTTATGGGTTAGAGTGATTATTTTTGTATAAAGGGTTTTGGTGAAGAGTCATGTTATTAAGATGATGGTTTACTCGAATACCTTTTTGGACTCTTAGATCCATGTTATCGGTTTTATCTATATTTTTCATTGTACTTGAATTAAACCTCTAAATTATTCATATGTGTATTATGTTACATTAATGCTTAATGTTAAGTTTATATTTTTTTAAGTTTATTTAATTTATCTGCATGATAAATTATTTTTAATTATTATATTTTATCATTTTCATGATCTATATGCTTAAAAATAGTTCTAGTGATAAGTTGTATAAAATTGAGGTAACTGAGATTTTAGATGGCATTTTTATCATTATAAAAAAAGTATACCTTAATGTTAATAATTGGACTAAGTTGGCCTTAGGAGATTAATAGGTTGACATTAGGTTTAACTTTGACTTTGACTTGGTTCATTGTCTTTAGGATTGAATTGAATAATTAGAAATATGAAAAATTTGTTTAAGTATGGAATAAGATATATTGTGTATTATATGGCATTTGTATCATCAATATATATATAATTGATGTGTAAGAGCTCAAGCTTGGATGTAACACCCCTTTTTTTCATTACAAAATAAACTTGTTTTGAAACATTACGAGAGTGGAAAATATCAAATGCCCCTAGGAAAAATCAGGTGTTACCACCACACCTAACATATGATGGACGCCCTACACTCATCTCATGTTAGATATAAGGCTAAGGAAAATTACTAAACCAAAATTGAAAATATAGTGCACAAAAGATATGATATACAAATACCACAAGGAAAAACATCTACAAAATAAGACAATGCTCTAAAGCCCCTAAGCCTGACAAAAGTAGGCTAACTATCATCCAACCTTAAGAACCTACATATGGTCCTCTACATGTGGGATTGGATATATGATTGAACACACAGGCTTGTGAGTACGCTATGTATTAATTTAGTCAAGTTAACTCCTAAATGTGATTCACAATCAATAATGTCCTAATGCAACGGTATATATCATACTAAAACACTATATTATGCTTATATGATATAATTAGGTATACGTGCATTATCATAATCATAAAATACGTTAGGATTTCATGCATGCCAAACTTAGATAATTTATAACTCATCATGCTTAACATAATAATGTAGATATCAAGAATAAGATCATATAATCATATTTAGTATTTCTACAACCACTCACTATGCTTTTCTACAATCTACTTACATAAATTACCCATTTCACCCATTTTCTAAGGTACGTGTTTCTATTAGATTAATAAATTGTGAGCCTTTACTCTTTTTTTGAGTAATATTCTGATTACCATGCCATGGTCTCATATACAATGGAATCCTATGCAAATCGTTTGAATTAATGTCTGGCCAATGCTAATAAACCAATAATGGACATAAAGTACAGTTGAAGATAATAAACCATAAATGGATATAAAGTTAGCTTGAACCTAATAAAGTACCTAAGTGAATACACACTTTTGTTTCGATACCTTCTAGTACATCATTAGTTTCTAGAGTAAGTAAGGCACTAGAATCATACCCAAAGGTAATGTCTGAAAGCACTAATAAATGCTCAAAGGTAGATTAACCTCCAGGATCTATTCGATGATCAAATAATCTAGACCCATGCATTCCTTTATTATCCTTTTCTTTATATTTTTAGTGTGTTATTCTCTATGATTATGTTATCATATAAGGCCTATATACCAACCAAGCAAAGCATTCACATAATCACTACATTTTATCTATTGTTACTCCCCAAGCTATGTTGTGGGGCTTTTATTCGTCCTTAGTCAAGTTGAAATCAACAAATTAAAATAATAAATTTAGGTAAATAATCTAGATTACATCATCTATTTATAGCAGTATAGCATACATACTCAACTTTTCCCATTAAAACCGTCCAAAGGCACTTATTAAGAATCCCATAAAGTATAAATTAATTAATTCACCCAATACATTATTTAATTCATGCTAATATGTAATTTAGGACCAGTAAATAATCATGTCGTAGAATAATATCAAGTATCAAATCTAGTTTGATGGAAACCTGTTAGGGTTTCACGAAAGGATCGAAGAAAATAATCGAGTGCAGGGTTCGATTCACCGGATTCAGCCTAAGGAAAGCTCCCAAAGGAGGATCCAAAGATTCAGAGGCATAGTTTCACAATGGCAACTAAATTCGAGAGAAAGAATGATCAAGAGTTGATCAAAGAGAGAGAACTGACACATCAGAGAAGAAGCGAGTGAGAGGTTCGCCGAGAGAGAGAGAGATTGTGAGAGAAGACTCGAGAGAAATCAAGAAGTATGTCATATATCAGCCAGCAAAACTACTGTATTACAACATATATGCCCCTATTTATATAGTGTACAGACCGTAAAAAATACACCATACATCCAGCCCAAATATCACGTTACATCCCAACACACATAATCAGGGAAATGGTCGATATAAGTGGTCGATGCTGGACACTCGACCAGCCAAGAATACATCAAAAATCTCCCCCAAATTACAAGATAATATTTAGACATCAATTCCCATCAGCTATTTAAATTCTAGCTAATCATGGCTATTAAGGATTGATTAATCCACAATCCAACTAATCTATTATTATGGACCAGGTGGCGGATTATACAACCGACCTAATTTTCATTAGCTAATTTCGACCGGCGAATGCATCACATGGGATTACATACAAATAACAAAAAAATACATATCCAGCAATACTTCACAGCCGCATCCAGAATCCATGTGTTGCATCAATTTCCTATTTATTCACACAAATAAGACAAACAATTATAAGTAATAAATGATTCACAAAAATTATCAAAATTAATTAAATAAATTTTTTTTAAGATTCATATCATAGTTAAGTTTAAAAGAAATAGAAACAACAATCTCTAACGTAACCAATCAATCTGTTTGGGCTAGCCAGTTATCAATTTTTTTGAGCAACACCCTAGATTTCCTCTTAAGACTAGCTAACAAGTTTGGTTAAACCAGTAAACCATTCTAACACCATTCAATTAGTCTTGAAAAGCCATTGGAGGGGTTAAATAAGAAATCAACCCAAAATCAATAACCACTTGACTATCAATTAGTTTATCTAAACCAATCAATCAATTTAATCCTAGAAAATAGAAAATAGGAAACTTAAATGTTTTTTAGGCTCCAAATATTCAACTATATCACATTATAGCATCAAAATAAGAGAAAATAGAAGATTATCCATGTTTAGGTGCTACTAATGCTATATTCACTTAGAATCAATCCTAATTTCTCATGAAAACATACATTTCTCAAACAATCTTAAATATTCTAACATTCAACACCAAATTACTTATAATATCATTTATTTATATTAAAAATAGAAATCCATTGCCATACTAACTCATTCATACCATGTTACAAAGGCTTCCTTTTAAGCTTACCAAAATTTCTACATCAAGAATATAAAATTATTCAAATAAAAGATTTTAACTCTCAAAACATTAGAATACGTGGCTAAATCATAAAACTTCAAATAATTCTTTATAAATAACTAAATATAAATAAGGGGAAACTTGATTATAACTTGTAGGAGAATCCAAGAAAATAATCAATTGAAAGTAAAATGCTTAAATTTCCCAAATCTAACTTTTTTGCTTAAGAATAAAACGAGATGGAGCTAGCTAAAGGATTAGAAGAGATGAAGAAAGTAGGTGAAAGTTGAAAATGGAGAAAAGTGGGGCACAACTCTTGGAAAAAGAGATGAAGGGGAGAGATGATCAAGACTATATATAGCTAATGAATTTGTCAAGTGATAAGTGAGAGAGTGTAACCATATCCCAAATCATAAATTCATCATTCAATTTTGGGATGACCAAATAAATTTATCAACAATAGGTTGACTTCCTTACTAGAGTCAGATGGTGATTTCCTACAGAAAGTGGGTACAGATTCACCACAAAATAGTTGTAGACAAGAAAGGAAATGGGTAGATCAGCATGGGAAGAAACTATCTTGACTACATAGAGAAATTATAGAACAAATTTTCTATTTGAATGTAGTAATGAGTTGGATTAATAGCATTATAAACTATTAGAAGAATTCTTTGAGAGAAATCTATGCTTAAAAATCACTCAAATTAATAAACTAATGCATAAGTTTGGTCGAACAATCAACTAATCTACAAATAAGTGGACTGATTTTTCAAACCACTTGATAAATTTTGTTAAACCACATCCTTCTTTGAAAATAATAGACTAATCTATCTGTTCATAGAATCAATCAACTAGTATGCTAAGAAAACTCACTTTTTCCAACTCCATTTCAAATAAATATCATCCATCATCTAAAATCCATTAAAAAAATAATTTTATATTTTATTAATATCAAACATATGGGGTATTACAATAGGAATGGTGGCTCAGTGTATATATATACACCAAGGATGAGGTTTAACCGTCAATTTGTTAGGTTTTTTTGCTCGTGTGTTGCAAGCCCTAATAAAGCCCTATATGTACTCTAATTAGTTCCTTAGATATTGAGGATTAGGTGGCCTAAAAGGTATAGGGGTACTATGTTACTTATGTGTTATAATATAACCAAGTGTATGTCAAAATTTGTGGCTCCTTAGGTATATAGGTATTGTGTTATCATTGTTTGCTAGTATGACTTGGTGCATGTTAATATCCCTAGTTTGCTATTATGTACCCTCAATTAAGCTAAAAAATAAGGGAAGTAACCATGATAATGTGTTGGTATGGTTGCTTGTTAGAGCCTTGGTGCACTACCTTATATGTTATGAATCTCTGGTATAGTTGTGAAATGCTTAAGTGTGTTGTAAATATTAACATGAGACATTGATGACATATAGGTTATCAGCATATCTATCATATCTTTTTTTACATATGTTTTTGTATTTTAAGTTTGTTGTGAGGTAATATATAAATATATGTAATATGGGCATGATGCTTCTTCAAAGGTGCTGAGATTTACTCAATATAAGAAAGTTCTATTGACACCATCACTATTCAAATGAGTATGCACGCTACATGTAGTGGTTGGAAGTTTTAACGAGCATCATCTTGAGTGTCAGGAAGGTTTATAATGAAACAAGGAACTTAAACATGGATAGATTATAAAGATTTAGAAAAATTTAGATTGCTAGACTTGGATCAAAATTTACATTTGTGATAAAATGTGTTAAATTATTATATTTTAAGCTTTTAGTTACTATCCTCCAAATATAAGTCTCTTGATAAATTTGATAAAAGGGTCATAACTAGGATTTTAGAGGGTATTTTAGTTATTATGATGAAAATGTTGCTCAAGGTGAATAATTGTAATAGGTTGGCCTCAATAAATTGTTAGGATAACCTTAGTATTGAATTTTGATTTTGGCTTAAATCATTAACCATTAGGATAAATTGATTAGGTGGGAAGGAAAAATGAGAAAAAAAATTTGTTAAGTAAGGAACTGAAATTTTTTAAAATTATGTGATAATTATGATAACTAAATAAAACATTAATATTTAAAGTGAAAGAGCTTAAGTTGGGAATGGTGTCTTCTTAAGGGTAGTTGCTCAAAGGATGATGGTTGACCCACAATTTGGTTTGGTTTTTTCATTGGGGTGCTATAATATTCTAGTAAGGCTCTATATATACTTTAATTAGTTTTTTAGAATTCCTAAGAGTTATTGATACTTCAAAATCAGATGATCTAGAAAGTGTGAGGGCATTTTATTATTATCATGTGCCAGTATGAAAAGGTTTTTGATAATGTCCCCATGTCGATATTATCTCCCTATGTGTATGTCAATGTATATCAATGATATTAGGTGTGTGTTCAAAGTGATTTGGTTCTCGGCCAAAATCTATTAACTAGAAAACCTAATTTAATCAATTGGCTTTCTTTAATAGTTAATTAATTAGACCAACCAAATGACTGGTTATTTTGAATTCTTATTTCTCTCGGTGCTTGGTATGCCTAGACTAGTTGATTGGTCCTAAGGACCGATTGATTGGTTCTACTTGTTTTTATCAAGTATATCTATTATTTTTCAATCATTCTTAAGGTATTCTATTTTAATTTTTCCATTAATTTTTACATGAAATCATGATTTTAACCCTACTTAATCAGAATTAAGGGTAAGTTAAAATGATGAATATTGTGGTGTAGCTTGGAAGGCTTATTTGGTTGAATTTTGTGTTATCTCTAAACAACCACTTTTGTAGCTTGGATTTCATAGTTTTGTTTGGTATTCTCACTTCATAACAACCAATTGGTTATTAATAGAATTGAGATGGGATTTGTTATAACACCTAAAAATCACTAATATGAACTAAATACTTTATTGGAACTTTTTCTATAACTCTTGAGGTAGCTAAGTAGAAGTTAGTGGCTGGGTAGCCCTTGTTGTTTCCATTTTCTCATTCAATACCTATTCTTGTTCTCTATTGAGTTAGATCCAATAGGGCTATGTGTATATTTATAAGGTAAAAGATTAATAATGTGGTAGGTTAACATGGCATTTGTGTCAAGCTAAGATGGGATTGGTGTCCCTATACAAGCCTCTTTTCACTTGGTATGTCCATGGTGTAGTTAGGTGTGATATCCTAATTTATGTTAGACTTTGCACCAGATGCACTCAAGTTGTGATGGATGTGGTTTCCTTTGAGAAAGCCTCCTCAATGTATATTAATCATGTGTAGTGGGTGTAGTATCCCATTATGTGTTAGCCTTCATGGTATATATATTCCAAATGTGGTGGGTGTGGCATCCGCTGAGAAAGCCCCTTCAATATATTCTAACCATGAGTGGCGAGTAAGGTACCCCATTATGAGTTCTAGTGTAACACCACCAAATTTACTACTGAAAAATTTCGTTTGAATCAAAAGGTTTAGCGGAAGCGAAGGAATTAAAACCGTAAACTTGGGGGTATTACCGCCACACTTAGTACCAGACCGGTTCATTCCTACTGTTCCGATACTAAGTGCTAAGGCTAAACTAAACAATCATTAAGTAGGAATCATCAAAACATAGGTACATAGTTAACATAGATCGCCCATGAAAACACGAGTCAACAACAGTTAGAATATCGTTTAGGAACACAACTTAAGAGTATGGTTTCAAAACAAGAAGCATAGTACAAAATATAGCTAAATAAAACAGATCCCAAGGGACCAATATCCAGACCGCCTACTCACTCAAGTCAAGCCTTCCACCCCAAGATAGTACCCGATCATAACCTGCATAGGAAGTCTGCTCCCCACCATCGGTGGATCATCACATGACCCATTAAATCAAGGTAGTATCAGTATGGGTCCAATATTGAGTAAGGGCGCAGGTGCGCTAAGGCCAAGAAGACCATCATACAACATAACATGCACACCACAATCACATAAGCAACATGTAATATTGTGGATGATGTAGGTCGGTTATGGTCCAGTCCAACTTCTTCTTTTCATAACTCTGATAATTATAGTCGATTCACATCATAATCGTTATGAATCCATGAGAATGCAGGAACCCCACTATTATAGCCGGTGGATCGGTCACTTATAAGGCAGAACACACCTAACCACTATTATATGTCGGTGGATCGGTCTCTAGGGAAGAACGCTCCTGGCCACTATTATGCCGGTGGATCGGTCTGGCCCCAACTCTCATGGTGTTTCACTGCGATTATAACGTATCTTTCCATGATTTGTTTATAAGTCATTTCACATCATAATCTTTGTTAATCCATGCGAGTACGGGAACCCCACTATTATAGTCGGTGGATCGGTCACTTATAGGGCAGAACGCACCTAACCACTATTATATGCCGGTGGATCGGTCTCCAAGGCGCAACGCTCCTGGCCACTATTATGCCGGTGGATCGGTCTGGCCCTGACTCACATGGTGTTCCATTGTAAGTATATAGTATCTTTCCCATGATTTAATTACAACATACTGTTTGGTGTGTTGAGCTCGGGATCCCCTACTATTATAGCCGGTGGATCAGTCACGTATGGGGCAAAACGCACCTAACCACTATTATATGCCGGTGGATCGGTCTCCAGGGCACCCCAACACCTGACCACTATTATGCCGGTGGATCGGTCTAGGCCCGGCTCAACAATCTTACTCTTTAAGTAATTAGTATCTTATTCGTGTCTTATTAAATAAGGTTCCACCCTTGACATGCATATCAACTACCCTCTACGTCTATCCTCCCTAGGGGGCCCTTCCCATATCTTGAGACTCCTGCGCCCCTTATCACACCCCGACATCCATTCCCTTTACACTTACCTTTAGATGAAAGAGTCAACCCCTACGGGTGTGGGTTAGGCCCTACATTCATGACATTAACTCCACCTCCCATCACCCCTTAGGGTTTTCCCTCGAAAACCCTAATTGAACCGATATGGCCCAACCTTCTCCTACTTACGCTACCTTTACCTCATTCAATGCCCCACATCTTACCTCAATTAGATCCTCTCCCAAAACATATCACTTTACCTTTCGATTCAGCACATAACCATGAAAACCCTAGTTGATCGCCTCAACCTTAGTACCTTTCTTCTCCCACAAGTAACCTCTCTCTTTTCATCTCAAAGTCTCTTCTTCCACATGGGAACCCATACTCACCTTTTATATAAATGAAATATCACTCTAACCCATACTCCACTCTTCCTTAATCATTCTTACTTTTTTACTTCCCAAATTTCCACTTTCTCCCAAAAACCCTAATTGGATTCCTTATACATCCTTGCACCAACCTACGTACTATTTTTCATCCCAAGTCTCCAATGGACCTGTAACTTTGACATTATCTTATTTACTTCTTAAATCAACTTTCCTCATGTAAGATTCATTCCCATGCATAATTTAAACACTCCATGCAGACTCCCCAACACCCACTTACACACAAAACCCTAATAAGGTCTCTTATGCACCAACTTACGTACTATTTTTCATACTAAGTCTCCAATCATTCCAAGACTCTCCCAAGCTCTTACTTACAACCCAAATCAACTTTCCACACATAAGGATCATGTCCATGCAAGGTCTAGCCATCCCATGCAAACACCCCAAGTCACCATGCAAATTTTACGACTCCCATGTATGGTTCCCCAACTCTCTTTTACTTTGGTCATTCCTCCCTTATTAAATCTTCTCTCATGGATCATGAGGTACTTAGGTCAACCCCATATCCCCCTTGGTGAACTCACTTCCCATTTATTTCCGGTCATCCTTATATTCCCAACTTATATTAACATTTATCCTAACATGCATCTCCTAGAGGGCCATATCAACACATCATAAGTATCACACATAAAACATGTCATGCTCATGTCATAGGAAACATATACAAACATACCTCAATCTCCAAGCTGCGCTACATAAGACAAGTTGCCCACAATCATATAATACATGGCATAGCATGGCATATACAATATTCAAAACATACAGGTCACACATCACATAAAGGCCATAGCTTCGTCCTTACCTAAGGCGGTGCCGGGCTTGGAGCATGCTCCTCTAACTCCTTAGGGCTTTGGTCGGGGGTTACCTATAAAAGGGAAAAATGCTAAGTATTAGTTTCCCTTGCAAGTACCATCAACCCTTATTCTAGTTTAGGATTAGGGTTTTTTTATTACTAAATAGGGTATTATACAAAAACTAGGGTTTTTACCTTAGAATTAGTATACTAAATATTAGTAGTCAAAATATATTTATTTTTGATACTTATTGTTACACTTATTTTATTAAACCCATTAGTTCTAATCTTGTAGTAATAGGATTTATGCTAGCTTTAGGAAAATAGTGTTATTATTAATAAAATAGTGACACTAATGTCTAGTGATAGAAACCCTAGCGTTTTAAGGCCGAGTCTATTAATGGTGTTATATTTGAAATGATAATATTATAAGGTCACAGTATTACAAGTAACTATTCCTAAGGGTGATAATGATAATGGTTGTATATTCTTGAATAATAAAAGGGTTCAAATGCTTTTCATTACAACAATAAGGTAGTGATAGTAGTAATAATAGTAATAGCTAATAATAGTGTCATAGTAATGAGTTTAGGGTTAATGTTAAGTGGTATGGTAATAAGGTTCAAGTACTCTTCTTAGTTAACAATCACATGATATTTACTAGCTTGAGTTAAGTAACATGGATAAGAACAAAAGTAGTATTATTATTAACAAAAGTGATAAATGTGTTAATTATAATAATAATAATAATAATAATAGTAGTAATAATAATAATAATAGTAATAATAATAATAATAATAATAATAATAATAATAATAATAATAATAATAATAATAATAATAATAATAATAATAATACAACCAAGTAAGGGTAAGCAATAATAATAATAACCATAGTGAGGATGATAGAAATAATAATGATAAAATGTTAATACTAATAAAAATAAGACCAAAGTTAAGTATAATACAAGTTAGGGTTTAAAAGGGATGTTAGTATTAGTAAGAAAATAAGAACATTAATAATAGAGACAATAATAATGGTAATAATGATAATAATAATAATAATAATAATAATAATAATAATAATAATAATAATAAAAGTAATAATGATGATAATAATAATAATAAGTATATTAGTATTAATATTAGTAGAAAATAGTAGTAGTTATATAAAAGGGGTATTAGGGTTTGGATGAGTGGAGAACCACCTAGGGTCGGTGGTGGTTCGGCGGCGGCAAGTGGCGGCGATGGCAGCGGCGGTGGAGGTGGAGAAGAGAGGAAAAGATGGAGGTGGTGGTTAGATGGGAGGGGAAAAGGAGGATTTTGAGGTGGGGAAAGAAACAGCAGGTGAAGGGGAGTGGAGTGAGGGTGGTGGCGTGGCAGGGGTGGCGGCGCGCGGTGGTTGGCGTGGCGACCGAGGGTGGTGGAGAGAGGTGGGAGATGAGGGAGGAAGGAGGAGAGGGAGGCAAGGGAAGATGGAGGTATGGGAAGGTAGAGGGAGGTCTGCTAGGCATTTTGGAGGGTGGAGGAGACTCTGGTGGCGGCTGGGCTAGTGGTGGAAGGGGGCGTAAGGGCGGCGAAGGCTAGAGGTGGTGGTTTCGGGATAGGAATTTTGCACGGCTAGGGAGGCACGTGCAGGGCAAGGGGAGGGGTGCTGGTGGTCTGGTTTCGTAGAGGGAAGTGCAGGGATGATAAAGGTGGGCAGTGGTGGCGGTGGCGGCGGAAAGCCCGTCTTTTTGAGGCGACGGAGAGGTAGGGTTTTGAGGCAAAAATCGAAAAGGGAGCTGATCGCGGCTGCCCATGGGGGGTATTTATATGCAATTGGAAGGGGAAAACGACAAAGGGAGAAGAAGGCGTACGGGGCAGGTGTGCAGGTGGCAGGGCTGGTGGCAGGCGGTGCAGGTCCTGCCATGGCAGGTTGGGTCGGGAGGAGGGGAGAAAAAGGGAAGGGAGATGGCACACGGGGAGGGTAGTTGTGGAGCTTTTTGGGGTCGAAAAAGGGAAAGAAAACGACAGGGAGGCAGGGGAGGACAGTCGGCGCTGGTGGCTGCCGGCGAAGATCGTGTTGTAGGCGTCAAATTACAGGTCGGGGAAGAAGAGGACAAGGCGGGTGGACCGGTCGGTCCAGGGGAAATAAAGAAAAGAAAGAGGGGCGGTTCGGCCAATGGGGCAACGGGCGATGAAGGGCTGGCAGGTCGGCACGCGGGACAGGCTAGGGAGGAAGGGAGATTTGGGCCGACGGGCTGGCCCAAACCGGGGGATGAGAAGAAAAAGAAGTAAAGGAGGAAGAAAGAAAAAGAAAAGAAAGGATAAAAAGCAAAAAGGAAAATGGAAAATGATAAAGTGGTTGGGTTGGGGGTATTTGGTCTTTATTTATTTATATAATTAATTCAGATATTTAATTTTAATAATAATTATTTTAAATATAATAATTAAATCCATTTTTAAATTAGTTAGGCTATTTTGGATAAATAGTCCTTAAATTCCATTTTAATAAGTAAAATGTCCAAAATTTTCTAAATAACTTATTTATTATTTTCTCCTTATTTTCCTCAATTAATTTCCTCTTTATTTAATGAAGTAATATATTTTCTTAATTTTCTCTAATAAATCATCATTTTGCCATAATTCCTAAATTAGGATTTTTGGGGTATTACATCTAGTGCCATGAATTTTAATCATGGTGGAGAAATTATTGTGTTCAAGTAATAGATCTCAATAATTGGAAAGTGTGTGGTCACTAAATTGGGATTAAAAATATGGATTATTCTATATCAGTTTAATGAATGATCTATATTGTTATCTCTTTCATGATTCATATAGGAGTATGTTTTATTATATGATAATCATGATCTTAGTAGATATATTTCCTAATTATGTCTTATGCCATGCTATTATGTAACCTCAATGTTTAGTATGTGCACTTACCATGTTTTAGATAGCTTGTTTTTACAATACTTCACTGTATATGTACTACATCTATGTTGTTGCTATGATAATATGACAATGAGAAAAGTATAATCTATAGGGTCATATGATTCCCAAACTAATTTTATTGAGGATGATTATGTAGGATAATAGCGTGCTATTATTTAGGGATTGAGATTTAATCTTTTTTCTCTAGTTAGGAGTTAGGTTAACCTACTTAGACTATTTTACCCGTTGTGTCATAATATTTTTGTTTCTCTCTAATTATTTAAACTTGTGTCTTTGATTTTTATTTTTGAATTCTACAAATATCTCTATTATTTATTTATCATTATAAACCATATTATTATTGTTCGTGTTAGTAAATGCATCTTTTATTCATCATTTCATTTACCTTATAGTAAGCATGTGTTAGGTGATGAACACACCAGTCACATGGTTGATATGGCAATGCCTTCCCCAAATTGTGTTTTTTTAGACTTCCTCATTATCTTCAAAATAAAATTTTATGATTGATTCTTTTTGGTACTACACATTCATTATAGTAACTGAGAGAGTAGTGAAGCTGCAACATTGACCTCAGTAACTACCTCAAGTGTCTATTCACATTGAGAACAAGCTTGGGGAGGTTAGCTTTCATTACCTACTAGTTTTTGCCAAATTTAAGAACCTGGAAGTTTTGGATATATAGACTAGAGAGATAGAGAAAATCCATAGGGATATTGATTTCCTAGATGGGAAGAAGGTGGACGCTGATACATTCTACTTGCTAGGTCAGGTAGACTATTGGTGGAGAGGATACAAACTACAAGTTGTGGGGCTAATGGATACTTAGAAAGGATTTATGGTAGCCTTAAGGGTGCTTGACTACCCTTTGCATGTACATTGTGCAAAACATGCTGGGTCTCTAACCCTTCAATAGGGTGGAATGTTCGTTGAGGAATATTTCAATAAGTTCTCTAAGCTACTTTCTTTCACAACAAAGATAGCTAGTAGTGGGGATATGGCCACTCATCACTTTGAGTATAGTTTAGATTTACACACATAAAAGCTATATGGAGGAGACATGATGAAAAAATTTCTAAAAGTGTAAGAGAAGGCTTATACTATAGGATGGATTATAGAAGCCAAGAAAGCCCTTAATAGAAGTAAGAGGTTAGTGGAGAGTGTTTAACGTCATAGAGCTAACAAAAGAGTTAGGATGAGTGTTAAGTAGAGATTAATGAGTGGTTGTGAATTGCCATAATTTTTTATATCATGATTTGGGAATGGTTGACCTTTAAGGTACTACCAATATAAAGTTTTCAAGGGAAACCACCTAAGCAATCACTTCTACGGCAGACCAACTGAGTGTTAAAAGTGCAGAAATATAGACCATAAAGGTTTTGAGTGTTACTCTTCTAGAGTTAGCATTGAGCATAATTAGATGTAGTCTAACTAGATTGGCAGCTAGTAGTAGCAAGCTCTCATAGCAAATCAAAAACTAGGTAGTAATGTCTAGAGTGTGGGTGTTAAGGGTGAGGAATATGTTCCTTTCCACTATGCATAGAGCAATATAGGCTTAATTCTATTACTCAAGATACCCGACGGGGTTCAATACCCAACAATATGAATGTGATCAATGAGGCACAAGCTTATGGTTATGTCAATATTACCGCCGATATACCTTCATGCTCTTAATTATTTAAGTTCCTTATTAACCATGTAAATATGCATTTGATTGGCTAATGATTCTTCTTTCGATATTTATGTGTTAGCATTGTGTTTTAATTATGGATTAGATATTTTAAGGGGGTAGCAAACCCTATCTCATTTAATCATTATCTATGGGCCTTTCATGCTTCTAATGAGTGTTTATTTTCATTTAATATCAAAGAAGAAGTTATTTTTTAAGAGACTACTAATGTAATACTACATTTTCAGAACCCCTATCTATAAAATTAGTATTTTTTTGTAATAATTAGTATAGGATTTTATGTATTGAATGTAGTATTTCTATTTATATTATTAGGTGAAATTAATTATAAGAATTACTATAAGATGTAATTAAGTCATTTTATTTTTGTTACACACTACTCTACATTTTCCTAAAGCTTCCACACATAGCTTGTGCCATCTTTCTCTAGTCTCGATTTATTTTTATTTTTACTTTATCTTGGATAGTTGTGTTAAACCCTATAACCTTACATTACTCACCATTTGTTGTGTAAAACCATTGCATTTACTCCTCTTACAATGTTAGTGGTGCATGTTTTGCACTCCTTAGTTGTGTGAGCTTCATTTGTTAACATGCTTTTGTTGTAGGAGGCTCTTGCAAAGCTATGCTTCACCAAAATGAGCCTCTATTGTTGGAACTTATCCTCTATGTGAGAATTTAACATTATCCGCCTACTAGAGTGAAGACCTAATGTTGCTAAGCTTTATCCACGTGAGTTGATGCTCTTTGTTTTGGTGTAGCCTCATTTATGTTCCATTATTTGGTTGTTATTCATTTGTTCTTGTTTCATTTTCTTTAAGTCTTTTTTCTAATATTAATTGCTAACATTTTTTGTTGGATATTTTTTTCTTTAGTAATTGTTAAGATTTCATAGAGAAGGAAAACATCTATGGTTTTATATATATTAGATTTAGGTAAATCCAATCACGCATAAGATGGTTGTCATTGTTTGTGAGCATGATATGTTGTTTAGAGAAAGAATGATTCTAGAGTTTTATTTTTGTAAGAACTATGAAAGTAATTGATAAGATGATGGCATAATATCCTCATATGTTGATTATAACTAGAATCTTGATGGGTTTTAATTTTTATCCATGCATTATGACAGTATCTGATAAGTTGAAAGCATCCTATGCTTATGGGTTAGTCTCAACATTTTTCCCAACTATGCCTCACTCCTATCTCCCTCTTTATGTGTACGTATATGTGTATGTGTGTATAGAATATCAAATTCCCTCAACAAACCTTGATCTTCCCTCTGTTCTCCATCAAACATACTACCAATGAATAAATCCTTCATTCCTTTCTCTCCCTCTTTCTTTCCATTGCCAAACACAACCCATAAATCACCATTAATTGCCTTTATCAAGCCTTCCCCATTAGCATCACTCCCTCTAAAACTAGACCACAATCACTAGATAAAACCAATGTTCCTTCCCCCTTTTCTTTAGTAACTCCCACCAAAGCTTCTTTGTTTCTTTATAACCCACCACCTTCAGTGTCCTTCACCATTCCCTCACCCCTACCATCGACAAGCTTTGTGAAAACACCCCAACTACCTTTATCCATTTCTACTACAACCCAACCACCTTCTTTGGCTTCCTCTATTAATCCTTACCTATTAGGAATGACACAAACTACCATTTTTCCTCTTCTTCCTTCGACATGAACAACTAAATTAACATCCCCATTCAACTAAAACTAATGCAACCCATGTGAACCCCTTCATTCATTTCCATTGTTCTTCCTCCCCTTACTTTGGGCTCCTTTGATGTTCCCCTACGACTAGTAATGATAGTTTGTGTCATTGTCACCCCCTTGGATTTAACACTAGTTGTCATTCCTCCCTCTTCTATAACATAAAATTTTACTAACCAAACCTTCAAACCTTGTTTAATTAATTTTTTTCTCTATTCCTTTCAATCTTTATTATCTTAAATTTTCCTTAATTATATCATTAAGTTATAATGATTTATTACTATTATTTCTTACGTGATTTTCTTGAGATCTTGGAAGATAAGATATATGCTTAGAGATTGGTGCTTTGTTTTGTAAGGATACTAGACATAGTTAGGGTTTTATGCTAAATGTTTAATATGATTTGGTGTATGATTGTGTTGCTATGCTTTTGTTGTTAACTTAATTTTCATCAATATTATGATGTGGTAATATGACATTATATGATGAAAACTGGGTAAGGTGAGAAGCATAGGATATGATATGATAATTTTTATATTGAAAACCTAAGAGAACTAGTACGATACATAGTATTTTATTTAGGGTTGAATGATTAGGATAAGTGGGAAGTGATTACATAATATTTATGGTGGTAAATGGAGGACTTAAATAAGGATATCAAATATATAATATTTTCGTGAATTAATGATATTTGGCTATCTATAAGGGTATTTTTGTTAAAATGGATTTAAAATGAGAATTCTTGTATAATAATATGTTATATAAGTTAAAATATGCTAATAACATTATGCGAAATATTTGGAGTAGATAAAAATGCCATAGATTCCATAAAATGGTAAAAAGATTAAGTTAGTAATAATACCCATAAAACAAGAAATATTATTATTTAATGTGTGAAATGTTATAGTTAAACCAGGATTTTTGGTTATGTTTTTGATAGTTGTATTTTAGTATTTTTCATTAAATTTTGTAATCATAGGAGTCTTATGAGAAAAGTTATAAATAGTAACTCTTAAGATAGCGTTGTTAACATGTGTATAAGACATTAGAGTAATATCATGATTCTTAGGTATGTTAATAATAATAATAAATGAGGAGGAGATAATAAATGTGGTGGATGAAAGTGAAATTGAGATTAAGTTAAGCCTAAAATGTGAAACTAGGGTTTCTTTGGAAGTGTATGGACCTAAATACTTGATAATGACCTTGATATCTATGTGGTTAGTTTTTAATTAAATCAATTTTTCAACTAAAGAAAAACTCATGAATAAGCTATTAACCATGTGAAGTGAAAGATCATGAAAGCTAGGCCAAGGTGTTTTATGGGTCTATACCACCAAATAATAATAGTATCTCAGGTACATTTCTACCTGAGAGGTACACTATTCCATTCCACTAGATTGAGAATAATGGGTACTAAATTGAATATAAAGGAGAAAATGACTTGAGATAATATAACTAATGAATAATACATGAATCACTTAAAGTGGGAGATTACATGAGTTAAGACAAAGTGCTATGTCCTTTCCACCAAACAATAATAGTGGTTTACGTGTGTTCTTTCCTCAGAGATGTTTCAAACTATTCCACCAATACTATAATGGTTGTTGAATGTGTTTTTTTACCTTTGCTTATGTTATTTCTATTCCACTGAATGATAATAGTGGGTCCAGTGTTATCCATGTGATGGACTTTAGTTCATTCCACTTGATTAAAAATAGGGGTCCCTAAAGAGAAAGTAAATAATATAATGAAATATTTTATATTGATAGTGAGAGATGGGCCAGTAACTATCCTACATTATTTTATAGATATTCCATGTAAGATTATTTTCTATTTTGAAGTCATGTAGTTGTTTATATCCTTTACTTAACTGTATTGTCATCTTACCTAGTATGTAGTGTACTAACCGTCCTTTTTCTAGGTGCTACTCATTCCTACTAGCATATGGCCATTATGTCTATATGCAAGTTGACAAGGATCTAGTGGATGAGTTTGCAACATATGATGCTTTATTTGAGGTAGAGTGAATTTTATATTATGGTTTTAGGCATAGAGTTATGTTATCATAATAATAATTATACATATATACCTTTTTGGACTTTTATATCCATGGTGTCATGAAGTTTTTCTCATTTTATAATAATCATGTTTTCCATTATAATTATTTTGTGTAAATCTCTAATTGAATGATCTAAGTGTAGGAACTATTTTTTATGTGTACCATGATATTAAGTGCTACCATAAAAATTGTTCATCCATCAAAGTTGTATGTATGTATTGCGTAGAATACATGACATGTTACAAAGTCATTGTTAGGGATTTATATATGTAAAATTATAAGTACATACCTAAGGGAAATATAGTCATTTATTAGGTCTTAGAATTTACCTTCATGATAAAGTGTTTGGAAACATTACATTTTACCATTTTCATGATCAATATCTTTCAAAAAAAAGCCTAGTGATAAATTACACAAAAGGTGGAAATTAAGATTTTAGAACGTATTTTGATCACTAAGGACAAAAAGTGTTTCTTGAGGTGAATAATTGAACTAGGTTAGCCTTAGGGGATTTTTAAGATGGCCTTAGTGTTGATTTTTTATTTTAGCTTGGACCACTAACCTTTGGGTTGAATTGAGTAATTTAAAATATATTAAAAATGATCAAGTATGGATATTGAATTGTTGTGCGTTATGTGATAATTACATTCTCATAATAGGCTTTCAGAAAATAAAAATTTTAAGTAATAATTTTAGAGGTTTTACTAAGTACTTTACCATATTAACATCCTACATGTTGAAATGTCAATCCCAACACATCAAAGGAGTAACTAGTCTTGTTTTATAAGATATATTTATGTGGATCATTTTTTAGGTAAGCATGGGTATCTTTACTTTACAAGGTTTTAGCATTAAATATTTTAATTTATTGCAAACTTGTATTCAATTTTGGGATTCAACTATAGAAAAGCTGCTCTTTAGT
The DNA here is from genome assembly GCA_030549775.1 of Tamarix chinensis. NCBI lineage: Eukaryota > Viridiplantae > Streptophyta > Magnoliopsida > Caryophyllales > Tamaricaceae > Tamarix > Tamarix chinensis. The sequence continues at coordinate 79,489,806 of CM060176.1, read as the reverse complement.
ATAATTATGTACTTATGGATGATTTGTCACTCAAGAATTAGTTGTTCTATTATGTTTTTATTTTTGTTACATTTTATCCTTGCCTTTGGTATATGTTAAGTGGACAGATACACCTCCCCTCATAATAAACATGGTGGTTTCATCCTCCTTTTCTTCTTTTGCTTCTACATATTCTAAATTTTGAAAGAAAATTTTTGATTGGTGAAAATCGGGGTATTATAGCCTAAGAGGTTAAGTGTGGTAGATATTAAAGATTTAGATATAATCCCCTCTTCACTAGTACATTATAGTGGTGGGACTTATAGTCCTATATTTGCCCCATTATGAGAATGACAACTAATTAGTAGATAATTATTATGGATTCCTTAGGTAGCCTTTACCATTCTTCAGATGGTGTTAGTTATTCATAGCTATTGTAATATGTTAAGTGATAATCATATTTACATGTAATATATTCCAGCATGATTCTTGTTAGTAATTTAAGTATGTTTACTATGTACTATATGGATAAGCATGATCTTTAATGTAGAGGATACTCCTTACCCTATTTTAGTGTACATTTATTTTACTAGTACTTCACCATACTAATATTTTATTTTGTGGTCACTATGATGTTTTGGTTTTTGTTTTAATGAGAAAATGGTTATTTGTAGGTCTACAATTCTCATCTAGAGTACCCAATAATAATTCATGCTTGGAAATAGGATTGTAAGTCAATGGAGATGACTCGCAAGATTTTTAGGGTTTAACTCATTATGGATTTAGCCTGGCTCATTCATTTAGAGAAACAAGCAAATCACAAATATCAATTTTAGACTTTTGTAACAAATTATTCATGCTTGAGCACCAAGAATTTTTGCTTGAGCTCGTTTATAGTGAAAAAGTTCATGAGTTCAACTCATTTCCTACCAAAGCTTATGATTTGGCTTGGCTTTGTTCATTGAGCCTAGGCATAAATTTTATGGTTTATTTATTAAATGAGATAACCTCAAGCTCATTTTTAACTCTACATTGGGAGTTATTTACTTTGTATTACATTTGAGAGTTAGACTTACAATATTGGCTAGATTTTTACCCACTACTTTAGGTTGTTATTGAGATTTTAGCTATTCAAAACTCTTGAATTTGATTCCTATATTTTTTGATGTCATAAAATTTTTCCATATTGGTGATATAATTATCTCATACTAGTTCTCCTCAAATCATTATGTGTTTGGTTGATTTTTTTACCATATGATAGTAAGTTAGAAGAATGATCACTCTCCATTTTTCTTTGTAGTGACAACTTTTTTCAACTTTAGTTTTAAATGCTTTTGTAATGTCTTAAAATGAATTGTTTTTGTCCTTACATTTTGGAGTTTAGAACAAGTTTAATATTCAACCACCATATTTTAGCAATAGACTCGTAAATTGATGAAATATACTAAATAGAAGCTTAGTTTCCAACAAGTTCCATATGTTCTTCTGAATATAATTTTAGGAACTTTACATCTTTATGAAAAACAAAACACCTTAAGAACAATATGCAATATCACCACCTCCTTGAAACCAATATTTTTTGTGTATCTAAAATCATTAATCATGTGGCATGGAATGAAATTTGACATCTTAAAAACTCTATCAACTATCATTATAGTTGAATCTTTCCCTCTTTGATTCCTTTGTAAAGCAAGTGTGAAGTCCATACTAACTCCATCCTATGATATATTAGGCACAGGTAGTGGCATATAATGGTCCTTAAGGATGAAACTCTCACTTTTTTGGTGTGTATCACATATTCCAACCATAGCATGAACAACCATGAAAATCCTTGTCTAATAAAGGTAGTATAAAGTAGCTCCAAGGGTTCATTCCAAAGTGTTATGCTATCCCACCTTGATGAACCACTTGGCTTAGAAAATCTCAATAGATGATCTAGGTATATAAAGTGTGTTTTTATTTATTAAAAAACCATTTGTATCAAATATGATGCATTTATGCCATGCATCCTATAAGCTTTAAAATATATAGTGAATTATGAATCGTTTGGATATAAGTCCTTCAAAATCTTGAACCTAAATATATTTGCATCCTTAATTGTTTGGTATCATGGATCTCTTTGAAAGTGCATCTACAACCACATTCTCTTTATCGTCAAAGTTTGTACTATAGAACAAAAAGGAAAAAAACAAATTCTCAACCACTTAGCATGTTTAAGGATCAACTTCTTTTATCCATGCAAGTGTCACAAGCTCTCATGTTTTGAATGAAGAAAAAATAGCATTACTCTTAATTAATGACTTCAATTCTCTAAAAAACTTATGATAACAAATAAATCCTTCTCATAAGTTGAGTAGTTGAGCGTTGCACCATTCAAATTCTCAATAAAGAATGAAAAAGACCTAAAAAAACACCCCAATCCCTACACAACTAACCGCACAAGTCACTTCAAATATTTTATCAATGATAGGTAAGGAAAATACTGGTATAGTTGAAAGGTTTTCTCTTCACTTTTGAAAATCCTTAGAGGAACTTTATTCCATTTAAATATTTCCTTCTTAATAAATTATGTTATAAGAGCCATAACAGATGAGAAATATTTGACAAGCCTCCTATGTAATGATATTAACCCCAACAAACTTCTAACTACATGAATATTTTAAGGTTTCATCCATAAGGTAATTACTTCTAGTATGAAGGATCAACTCTCACACCATCTCCATTAGAAACATAAATGAGGAATGTCACTCTCCTCATCATAAAAATACACTTCTCAAGTTTTCCATATAGCATCACCTCCCTAAGAGTCTTAAAAAGTCTTTTAAAGTGAACTTAGTGTTCCTCTTCTCCTTTACTATATTCAAAAATATCATCTCTAAAGACTTGTTCTCAATTAATGGGTTGAATTTTCGATGAACCATATGATAGCATAGAGATTCTTATCATAAGTTGAGTACTTGGGCTTTGCACCATTCAAAATTTCACTAAAGAATTCAATAAACCTCCTCTCTTATGGAAGAACACCTCTAATCCCTACAACAATAGCATCACAAGTCACTCAAAATAATGTATGGATAGTACTTATGCATTAGAATGCTTTGCCTTCAACTCTTAAAAGGCCCTTATAGCAACTTCACTCTCTATTTCAATTCTCCCTTCTTCATGATTTGTGTAATAAGAGCTAAAATTATTTAGAAATCATTGATGAACCTCCTATTGAATAATGCCAAGTCATGAAAACTCCTAACTTCATGATTTTTAGTAGATCTTGGCTATGTTTAGATTTCTTCAAATTTAGATATATCGGCTCATTGCCCATCTTCTCCCACGATATAGCTAAGAAATATGAAACTCTCCATCATAAAGCTACACTTCTTGAGCTTCACATACGACTTCACCACCAATAGCTTTTCAAATAATCTTCTCAAGTACAGTAGATGATCTTATTTGATTTTATTATAAGCAATATAATCCAAGTATACAAAAAAAATAATTAAGAGTAAAAGTAGTATAATATTTCATGTATAAAATGCATTTTTGTATGATATTTAAAATTCAAATGATTTTAAAATGCTTTGTGAAAATATATCTCAAAGCAAGGGGTCATTCAATAAGTACGACAAACTAGCCGATTGATAACTGATGCGTCTTTGTTGCTAGATCTAAAGAATAAGTTAACTAGCATAGCATGGAGCTAACGAAGCTACCTCAAAGATAGAGGCTTGCACATGGAGTGTTCACCCTGAGCTCTTTGAACATGTTGAGTGTTTCCTAAATTATGTTTTTCTTTTAATAGGGTGGTACTTAATATTCTTATGTTTTTTGTAGAGTGATTACTCATAGCCAATCACAAGTAATTTTTTGGTGTTTTGATTTTAGGGATAAAGTGTGTTTTTATAAGGGTAATAATATAATGCCTCATATATGAAAGATGTTTTTGTTTAATATTTAAATTAAATTTATTTTAAAATGTATTATGAAAATAAATTGTAGACTAGGGTACCATTCTATTAGTACTTCAAACTAGTTAACTAGTAATTTGTGCCTTTATTTTGTGATTTTGAATAACCAATTGACAAGTATGCTAAAATAAGTTAATTGATTCTTCTAGAATATATGATATTTGTATTATTTTAATTGAAATCTCTTCTAAATGATCATCTAACCTTAGGGTATCTGAAATACCCCGAAATTTTCTAATTTTAAAGATTATATTTAATTAAGGTTTTATTTGAAAATTTAATTTAGTAAATTATTTTTACTGAAATAAAAGGAAATTTAGTAGGGCAAATTAATAAGAGATTTTATAAATATGTTAAGTAAAGGAAATTTTGGTATAATATCTAATTAAGGATTTTAATTTGGGAAATTATTTAAATAAATTATTTTATTCAAATTTTAATTTTATAAATAATTAAATTATATAAAATTTGAGGGATTTATTAATTTAAAATAGAAATTTTGAGAAATCCTTTAAAAATACTATTTAGCCTAAAAAGGGATTTAAAAATTATTAGTTTTAAATATCCTAAACTTCCATATTTATTTAATTTGACCCAACCTCAATTAATTCTCTTCTCTTTCTTTTCTTTTTTCCTTTTCTTTTCTTTTCTTTTCTTTCCTTTTCTTCTTCCTCATCGAATTGGGCTTGTTGCGCGGCCCAATTCCCTTTCTCCTTTCCTTTTTCTTCGGCGCGGCCTACACCGCGTGTCGTCGGCGCGGCCCTCCTTCTCTCAACGCCGCATTTTACCTCTTCTTTCTCTTAAACGCCACGTTTTGCTTCATCTTTTTATTACCGTTGCATGGCAGAACGAAACGCCGTCCTTCAGGCTTTTTTTACGTCAAAACTCGTCGTTTCATTTAATCATTTTTCCCTTCGTGCCGAACCGCCCGGTCTCCCTCCTTTTTTTTCTTTTCTCCCCCGCGAACCACCCGGTCCAGCATCCCCACCTTCTTCTTCTTCCTCCGCTCGACGCCATAACCACCCACCTCCCTCCTTCCCCAAAAATGGCGCTGCCGGCCACACGTGGCGTGACTGGCTCTTCTCCCGCTCTTTTTCTTCCTCTCGATCTGCACGTTCAATTGAAACCATCAACTGCCCCTCTCTCCCGCTTGTTTGTGCACTTTTGCCTTGCGAAGGTCAGAAAAAATTCAAGTTTTTGCCGCCCGACCTTCGGCTTGAATTAAACCATTTCCCCCTAATTTAAACACTTAGTAACCTCCCTAATTCAATTATAATCTCCCCAACTATAAAAACCCCCTAATTTGCATGATTTCGGATTTTATTTTCCCCGAAACCCTAAGTTGTGCCAGTGCGCCACCGCCCCATCAGACACCATTTTCTCCTCCTCCGACCAACTTCAACACCTTCTCTTGATACCAATCTCTTCCTTGCAATACTATCTAATTAACTAAACTAACCTCATCCCTCGATTCATCGTGTGCAAGTTTCTATAATCATCCAAAGTTGGCTAGTTGATTCGACAAGAATCTTGACCCTGAGACAGTGAACCACCATCCACCACCACATCCGCCACTCCTAACACCTTTTAAACCAACTATTAACTTCTACTAATTATTCTCTACATCTCTACATAATTATTTTAATTTTCTTCCTCTCCATCACCTATTTTCCTAGTTTTTAACCCCTTAGACCCATTTTACGACCACCTCCGGGAACCACCGCCGGTTCCATCGACATCCTCCAACTCAAGGTGATGCCATAGACATTTTAAATACTTAGTTTCGAATTATTTATAATTATTCTAATTTTAGCCAAAATTTTAGTATTAATTCAACTTTAATTATTATTATTATTATAATTATTATTATTAGTAATATTGACTATATTCTAATTTCTAAATTTTGGTTACAGGTCTGGGAGTATTATTGAGTAAGATACAGTAATTATCTCGGCCTTTACCTATTTACTTGGATTTTTACATAATTGATGTTATTCTTAATAATATTATTATTAATAATATTATTAGTATAATTATTTGGTTGATACTGTGATTATTACTGGAAGAACAGAGGCCTTAAATTTTAATTATGCCTTGCATTTATTAATTTATTAACATTATTAACATTTTTCAACATTATTTTTATTATATTATCATTATTACCTTTATTAAAATATAATATAAGTATATATAAATTATTAATTTTATTATCACAATTCTGAATAGTATTATTTTTATCATTGTGGGATGGTTAGAAATCCAACTTTTAATTTTAAGAATTTTGATATCATTAATATCTAATATTCTATTTATAAAAAGTATCATTAAAATTATTATACTTTATTTATATTACTAATTATTTTTATTACTATTATTGTTATTATTGTTATTATTATCATCATCATTATTATACTATCATTTCTATTTTGGGTGAAGGATCGAAACCCTTAGATCACCGCCCTCTTCGAATGAAAATAATAAATTAATTGTAATAGTTTCTATAGTTAATTTTTAAGTAGTAGTATTTTAATTAAAAACCAAATCTTGGAATAAGTTAGAGGATAATAAAATTATATAAGAGAGTCTAATTCTATTATGCTTTGATATAATAGGCGAACCCATCAAATTACCCAAGTGGAATAGGAGCGTGCACCAAGACCGATGACTTTTTAGGTAAGGGTCTACTAAGGCCATTTATGTGTTTGCATGTATTATGAATATGACATGTTATGTATTTTATGTTCGCTGTTCTTATTGATTATGCATGCGATATGGTTATGAAGTTGAAGTATGTTATTATGAATGTCATGTGCCATGAAAAATATGTGTATGCTTATGTCATTAATGTATGACCTGAAGTGATATATGAATTAGGATTTGCATGTAAGAGGATGGTACTAGGGTTTGCATGAGATGGCATGGTGCTAGGGTTTGCACGAAAGGGAATGATACTAGGGTTTGCATGGAATAGCAAGAAGTTGAAGGTGTGCATGAAATAACATAATATTAGGGTTTGCATGAATTAATGTGGAGTTAGGGTTTTGCATGTGGATTAGGGTTTCATAAAAACATGCCTACATGGAATTAATGTTGCATGGGGATCTGAGTTGCATGGAAGCATGTCTACGTGGAGCTAAGGTTTGCATATGAATTAGGGTTTTCACGGAAGGGTGGTATATGTGAAGCTAGGGTTTGCACATGTGAGGTATGTGGAGTTACAGTTTGCATGGGAGTGTGGTACGTGGAGATTGGGTTTGCATGGGAGCTAGGTTTTGCATGGAAGCATGGGTCATGTGTAGTTAGGGTTTGCATGGGAGCTAAGATTTGCATGGAAATGTGGTTTACGTGGAGATAGGGTTTGCATGGAGTAGGGTTGCATGGGAGTTAGGGCTTTCATGGATTTAGTCACGCACGTTTGGGGAAATGTTTGTGAATGTCAAATGTTTTTGAATAAAATATTTAAGACACTAATATCTTAAAGTGGAAGATATTGAGACGGGACCAGCCGATCCATCGGTTAGGAATAGTGGTTAGGGTTTTACCCTATGTGTGACCGATCCACTGGTAATAATAGTGGTTAGGACATGAGGTCCTATGTGTATCCGGCCCACTTGTTATAATAGTGGGGGATCCCAAGCTCAATAAAGACAAACTAGATCGTTAATGCTATTAAAAGATACTAATCACTTACAGTGGAACACCATGCGAACAGGAGCCAAGCCGATCAACCGTTTAGGAATAGTGGTTAGGGTTTTACCCTACGTGTGTCTGGCCCACCGTTTATAATAGTGGGGTGTTCGTGTTTTTGCATGGATCTGATGCGGACAGGAACCAAGCCGATCCACCGGTTAGGAATAGTGGTTTGGGTTTTTACCCTATGTATGACCGGCCCACCAATTACAATAGTGGGGTGTTCCTGTACTCGCATGGATTGATAAAGAACATGGTCTGTATCTACATTTGATAAAAGAAAGATTAAATGATTAATCTGGACCTTTTTGGGCCTTACATATGGACCTATTGATTATAAGTGATTTCACTTTATGCTTCTATGTATCATATGTGTGGGTTGTAATTGTATGTGATCATTATCCTGCATGTATTAGTGTGTTATATGCTGGCCTTAGTATTCGGTTACCTTACTCGGTACGTAGCGTACTGATCACCCGTTTTATGGGTGCTGCTCATTCCCATGAGCAAAAGGCCCGTCTAATTTGTTGCAGGTAGGAGATACCTACTTTGATGCTATCGATGTCTATAGGACATCAGGAGGGGCAGAGTGATAGCTGGGCTGGATCAATCTTTATAGTGACGTGGCCGTTGTCCTTTTTAAATTTATGATTCATGTTATCTTTTATTATGTTTGAATTGTCGAAACAATTTTACTAAGGTTGTTTAGTTATTATCTGGAAAAACAATAGCCGGTATTTTGAATTATGTAAGACTTACGCGTACTCTGATTTCTGTTTTTATAAATTTGAATTTGTATGGTATTACTGATAATGTTTTCTTAGCCTTAGCACTTGGTACCGGAACGGTAGAAGTAAACTGGTCTGGTACTAAGTGTGGCGGTAACATCCCCAGAATTTACGGTTTTAATTTATGAGTATTGCTTTTTTCAAAAAAAAAATTTGTAAATTTTGGGGTGTTACAATATCTATTAGACTTTGATTATAGATTAGTTTTAGTGAGTTTTAAACTCTAATTACACCATTTACATACTTAGGTTTTTCTATCATTATTCCTATTCTTAATTACCTTTTCTTACCCTTTTTACCCTTTTTTTATTATTTTATTCTTATTAACCTTATATCCTATCTTGTACCTCCATGGTAGCACCTTATAATCCTTTAGCGTTCTATAATTCCATGTTTGCCTCTATTAAGATATCTTAAACAATTTCAATATTCTACCCTTATATACTCCCTTCTAAGCATTTTTCCACACCACACTTAAGTGTGCTCTATTTATTCTTTTTCCCCTACCTTATGACCTTGATAATATGTCTATTTCCCTCTCTTTTTTTTTTCATTCATCTTGCCTCAGTTGAATACTTAAAGTTCCATTATTCTCCATTTGCAATAAACAAACTCCAAGTGTTCTCTTTTGTTCTTCTTCCTCCCTTCACTAGTGCACCCCCTACTATATTTTCTCCTCTCCATTTTATTTTTGAGCTTTCAAATCTTACTTCCTTTAACTATTTACTTTTTTTCTCCAAAAAATAAGGGGTTAAGGGTACAATAAAGGATGAAATCCTTAGTTCCTTTATTCATTTGCTCATCCATTCTAAGATACAAATTTTCCCTCTTCCTACTCTCCTCTTATTTTTTTTAATAACTTTTTAACCTTAAATATTTTAGTTAAGTGTTCTCCATTATTTTTTTATAGGTGATCAAGGTTCCTAAGTTTTAAATTAGATTAGATGTTTTTCTTCATTGCTTGAAGATTTGGTTTTAAGAAAAATTTGTCAGACCCTATAGATGTAGCATGATGTTCTATAAGTTGTGTTATTTTTATTTCTACCATGAATATATGAGATATTATAGGGCTAAGTGCATATTCAACTATTATAAACCATATTTTTGACCCTAGGATCATGATAGGTTTCAATAACTATATATGAGGAAATATGAAGTTGAATGATATAAATTTTGTTTATTTTGATTAACCGAGACTTGAAAATTTTAAAATACATGGTATAATTCAATTCTAGAATTGTATCATAATATATGTGTTTCCTAGAAGAACTAATCTAGTGGTCAAGCATAAATAATTTCAACTAATTTTAGCCCACCTAATAACTAGCTAACTTCAGGTTTTTAATTTTTTTTACTTGGCTATAATCAACTAATTAAGCTTTTAATTAGTAAATTAGCTTTCCTTTTATACTTATTTTCTCTATCTTTTTTTCCCATAATAGATAGAAATTTTGTGGGATAAATTGGATGGTTTGTTTGGGACTTTTGGAAGTATGTTTGTGGGTTAATCTTTAAGGTTAATTTCTTAGTGTGACCATCAGATATCAAGAATAATTTATAAAATGGGAGTATTGTGCTAAAGTGTGAAAATATGGTTGTGTTAAAAGTTGGTCTTGAATAAGATATTCATGTTTAAAGTAAAAGATAGATGGTTTTGATTTTCATTAATTGTCTATATTGGGTTTGTTGGTAGTAGATAGTGCACCTTGTATCATCTCTAAATGGCCTCTAAGTAGAGCTGTGCACAATAGGTCATCTATATTTTTCAGTAATGTTTTTCTTTCCTTTATACACTAGTTATAACCCAATTGCTACTCTATTGAGGTATAAAATCTTCTTATAGGATATGTATAGTTAGGGAGTGGGTGACTAAGGTGGTTAAGTTACACTAACTCTCTAAATTACGTTACTTGGTGAAAGACAATCCGCCATAGTTAGAGTTGCATTCACTATCTATATTAGGTCGACTAGCAATAAACAATCTACCTTTTTATGTTATTACTGTCTTTATAAGTTATCTATATCTGATTAGCTATTGATAGACAACAAACTTTTTCATCTTTAGATGAGGAAGTGTTGGAATTATGGTATCATTAATGAGTTAAATATGTGTTGGGAAAATTATGTGTATGCTTGGATTCTATAAGTAGGAATAGTTCGCAGATGATTATTGATATCATTTTATTAATTGTATCACATAATTTACCACTTTCAATGACATACCCTATGCATCTCATGCTATCTTTATAAGGCCCCTATTTATTTAGCACATTGGTGAACTAGAACTACACTTCGAAGGTGACCTTTTGTAGGTTCTTGATAATGATGATGATGTTTAGTTGAATTTTACTACCTCACGTAACACCCCTAATTTCCCCACTTAAAAATTTTATTTAATATAATCCATAGGATTATAAAAAATAAAATTAGTTAATGCTACAACTACAATAAACATTAAAGAGGTGCGGTCATTGCCCTAACTCATGCTCTTTTTTAGGCTAAAACATTAATAGAATCGTGCATATGATCGAAGAAAATGCAAAAGAGCTATAATCTACATGTTAAAGTTAAAGCCTTAAAAAATGGTCCCCAAAATGAGGGGAGCAACATAAACTTAAAATAGTGATAAAAAAAACAAGGAAACCGAATCATGGGTAAAATATCTAAATGGAAAAATAGCTTAACCTTATGCAATGAATACTCCCCAACAAAGGGAACATCTAGGACATAAAGAACCTACATTTCATGCATCGATCAATTGAATGGATAATGACTAAAAGTTGTAGTATTAGAATATGGGTACTAAGTAACATCAAATTATCATACATCCACATTTTTCACGAACCACATGTATAGCGTCAAAGGTAACTCTAGGAAATCATTTCTAATTAATGGTAAATCATCATGATGATAACTAACAACATAGGGTAGCTTCAAAGCTAAAAACCAAAGGCATTAAATAATAATTCATCTGCCATACCATGAGGGTATACCATGTAAAAATAGGAAATAACAAAAGTTTCAACAAGCATGGCGAGGAATCAAGTAAAGCCTATAGGAATCTCTACCATTCATGTTAATCACATAACGATATATAGAGTAAAAGGCATAATCAAGAGAATTACATATGCCTTAGGCATATGGACACTAAATCTAAGTTAAAAGCTTAGACACTTAATCCTGCCACTAATGAACACAACCCAGGAGGTACGATCACAACAAAAATACAAAGAATTTCTTTCATCCCATAAATAATGTTCACGAGTAAAAGGTAAAAGAATATAAGAACTCCAATGTCCTACAAAAATTTGAAAAAGGACATGGGAACAAATAATAATCATAAGAGAATATCTTTCAACTACAAATGAGCATTTATATAAAGGAGTTTATACAAAGACTGCAACAACCGCCTAACCCAAAATTATAAATGCCATCATAGGTTGAAAAACCTGCCATGTATTAATGGATTCTAACTAAAGAAGTTTCACCAAAGGTATTATAATCCTTAAGTATGCATACCCTTTTTATAGATTTTGAAGTTTATATAAAATAGATAACGTACCATGGTACTATATGAATAATAACCCCTAACATTTTATAAGAATGTAAGATGATAGGTCTATGAAACCTTTTTTTTTGTACACTAATACAAAATGTATCTAGAAGTGAATAACTTTGAGAGGACATAATTCACATATCATAAAAGTGTTTAAGCTTGACACAAAATCCTTGAGAATTATTAGAGATAAAAAAATCAATAACCCTAAAGATCATTATAGATTAAAGGAACCCTCAAAGGCCTTAAGGAAAAATAAAGAAAAATTCTAAGGTGACAAGCAATGATTAAAGCTTTTCAACAAAAAAGTACATCATCTCTTAATAAGTAATAATTTCCAAATAAAAATTAAAAGTTAAACTTTGGTCAACAAAGGCGTAAAACCCAATCTTACTTGTTATTCATGTATTTACCTAATGAATTAAAAAAATACACTTTAAAAATATAAAATTGTATTTAGAGGCTCAAATAATTTAATATTAAGGTGAAAACACCAAAAACAACCTTTTAGCACAAAGGCCAAAATCAACAAAAAACATAGGTATAGATAAATTCACCAAGTCTAAACAAGGTCCCATGCTAAATTTTAAAAAATCATATTACTCATCAATTAACAACAAATGTTATTTTATAATGAAAAGCTCAAATATAAAAAATCACAAAATATTTTATTATTCATAATTATTTTTCCCTAAGATTTAGTATTCATGCTTATTTACTATTTTCATGGTCAATGATTAGAGGTCAATATTTAACCTTTAATCATAAAATTTCTTATAAGACTTTTAGGGGTAAAAAGTTTATATGATATTAGTTATACAAAAAACATGCTTAAATCCATTTTTAACCCAACTTATGCTACTTAACATGTACTTAGGTCAATAATAAGTTAAATAAATATAGTACATGATGAATGTACTCAAAGATGCCTATAATTTTTATCATCATGAAAGCATCTTAAACATTATTATTTTCTAACATGATATATACCAAATTTTATCTATAGTCAAAAAAGGAATAACATGATATCATTCATTTAAGCTAACCCACAAGCTCATCAGTATTATTTGAATACCTTTAAGAACATTCAAGTGCACAATGATCACGAAAACCTTCAACATTTTAAATGAAAATAATGAAAGTTTAACAACATTAAAGCATAGTAAATTATATAACAACAATATCCTAAACATAGGAAGAAATAACATGGTATAATCATTTGCTAAGGTGCAAAGATGAAAACCCACAAACTCAATTTCAACACCTAAAATCTTTCCAATACAACTACAAACATGCTTAAATATAGTAAATAGATATTAATCTAAGATTATTATTCAAATTACAAAAATAAAAAAGGGATTAAATACCAAATAAACTCTTTTAATGATCCTCGTTAAACCTAGGAACGTAAAGCAAAATATTGAATAAATTCTAAACATGAAAACTATATCAAATAAAGTACAATCATATAGGAAAGGAGGTGGTAATTATCTTCAAGATTCCGAAGTAAAAAAAAAATCAAACATAAGGATAAATAAAACTTGAGCCAAAAACATAGAGATAAAGAAGAAGAGAGAAGATGACAAAAAAAGGAAGAGAGAGAAAATAAATGATGAATGTTTGAAGGGTAGATTATCAAAATTAAATTGAAAGAAAACCAAGCTTCCAATAATGGTGAAAATTTTAGAAAATATTTAAAAAGAATGGAGGATGAAGGAAAATATGAGAGGTTGGGTAGGAGAAGGAGAGAAAAGGAGGGACAAAAATATGTTAAATTGAAAATGTAGAATGACCATAGGGTAATTAGTTAACACTTAACCATTAAGATTTAATATGGATATTTTTGGGGAGAAATATCAAGGGGAAGGAGATATATGGTGCCAAATAGGATGAGAAAATAATTGGTGGATGAGAATGATCTACAGAACATTTAGATAATAATTCGAGAAGAGAAGTTGAATTTGATAGTGTAAATGTTCCCCATACTATTTAATTAAACCCAAAAACTATAAAATTAATTGAAAAAAAATTTAAATCATTTGAAAGAAAAATCAATTTAATATGAAAATTCCCAATGTTTCATAAAGCTTAGATATATAAAAGTATTACTTTAGGTCTAAAACATTTAAGTTATGTTGGTATAATAAATAGTATTTTCTGTGAATAACTTACTTTGGCATTTTAAAAGAGCTTAAGATACTTTAAAAAAAGTGGATTTTAAATATCCATATTATAAGAGAATATTAGAATATATGAAAGGCCAAAAGTGGCTCAAAATTCTCATGAGGGTTAAAACAACAAGATATTATAAGAAAACTATAAGAAAATATTCCAAAAACGTAATATGGGTATCTTATTTTGTAAAATGGGTAAAAAAATTTCAAATGCGATAATTTTATTCTCAAATGATGAAGATACTAAACAAGTTATGGTTTTTGAATAATAGGGTATTACACCCCATCCTTAAATACTTAAAAATAAATTTAAAATTATGTTGAAATAATAAAAATGGTTTAGGTTTCTAGAAGTGCTTGGAAAGTGGGTGAATTGATATGCTTTAGTAGTACCAATCAACTAGATTATCAAGAAACCTTGTTATCCACTCTAGAATATCCATTCCAGTGGTGGGAAAAATTTAGTCCATTAGTGAAATGAATCATCTTGTGTCTTATACTTAATAAATTGGTTCTCTTGAAACATTCTTGTGTTTTCTAGTTTTTTTATTTATTTTTCTTTTAATGATTTTATAACTTTATATTTAGTATATCTTTGTGATAAAAGTTATATTTTTGTGCGTTGGGAGTAGTTTTAAGTTATTTATATCATTCTATAATTTTATTGAGGTAAAAATTACCTAAAAGCACTTTTAGAGTACTTTCTCATCTCTCTCTCTTCCCTCTCTTTCCTCTCTCCTCTACAAACTAGGGTTGTGTGAATACCTTCCCCTACACCCCTGACTTAAATTTCCTCTAATTTGGCATAAAATCACTCCATATCCCCCTTGCTTCAACATTGTTTCTCTTTATACCGAGACTCTCACACTCTACCCAAGTTAACATACTATCTCTCTCCTTCTCCCTTCTATTTTATTTTGAAGTAATCCCTCCTCTTGGGCCTTATTATGAATTCATCTTATCCTCGGTACTTACAACACACTCCCTTTTATCTTCTTTCCTTATCATGTTTCATTTTTCTTAGTGGCAAACGTCATTCTTCCCATTCTTCCCTCTTTCCACTTCTATTAGAAATTGAGATTCATCCTCCTTTACTTCTTCATCTTCTTAACCAATTCTCTTTCCTTAATTTTTCTTCCAATATTTAATTTTATTTCCTTCCAAAATTTACTTTCTTCTTCTTCTTATAGTTGAGATTTGCTAGAATGTGTTTGATTATGGTAAGACAATCACATCTTTAATATGCCTAAGTGTTTGTGTTGTATATTATGATTCCATGATATTTGTTATACTCCTTGTTAAGCATATGCTATTCTTTCTTTTTGTGATTTATAGTTTTGGAAGTCTGAGATTATTTTATTCATTTTACTTTGATATGATTTTTGATGAATTTAGCATGAGAAAATGATACTTCCAACTAATGAGCATAAATCCATGTTTTAATATTGTGAGCATATCTTTATTTATTTTTTAATAGTTTAAGAGCATGATAGGATTATGTGATTAATCTAGGAATTATTTTGAGTAAGCACATTTTCTATATAAGTTTTTAGCACAGATAAGTAAGTTAACTAATACGGGTAAAACTAGTCAACTAATTTTTGCCTAACTAAGAGACTAGTCATTTAGTACAATTAGTGAAGTAGTGTTTCAACAAGTGTTAGGAAATGATTGATAGATGGGTTATTGTGCCTTGTGGTGATCATCTATGTTCTAAGAGGATATCATGGAATCTCTACGTACCCACTTCTATCATGAGATACGTAAGAAATATAAGCTAGAATATTTTATACTCCTCAATCAAGGCATGATGATGGTCAAAGAGTATTACACCCCAATTCGTAGAGCTTCTAATTTTTCCCTTTATATTGAAGCTAACATGTCTACGACTATATTATATTTTTTTATAAGAGTATTTCATTCAATTTTTGGTAAATGATGGAATTGATACATATATAAGCCTAGTGATTATATACAAGAAGGTATTTAATGCTTCTAAAATAAATTAAGAGTAGAGTTCTATACTGCATAAGAGGAAGCCCAAGACCCAGTGTAGTGATTAAGGAATGCTACCATGTATTGGTTGGTAATTGAGTTTTAGAAGGGTGTAACACCCCAAATCTCAAACCCCATATTTTTATATGATCTTTGTAATTTCAAAATAAAGTTATTATTTTCTAAAATGTTGTTACAAACTTTATAGATTTGAAAACCCTAGTTACATTTTAGAAATGTTTTATTTTTGTTTCCTTAAACTTTCTTGCAATTTTGAGTCTTGAGAGACTTTTGAGACAGTTGTGGCTATCTAAATTCTTATTAATCATTCTAATCTATTCATATATCTTTTATTTTTCTGAGTCTTCTAGTCATATTGAAAATGATATTGTTCATATCTTATTTTATAGATTTTTGCATCTTATGCCTTGAATTATCCTTTATCCTTATAAAAAAATTATAAAACTTAAAGGGTCAACATATTTCCATTTTTCTAACATAAAAATGAATAAAAAATGTTTTACTTTTTATTATTATCCACCATTCATTGGCATAATTGATTATCAAACTTGCCTTTCTTAACCCAGAGCATATCTTATTTTCATGAAACTTAATATAAGCCCTTGAATCCTATAAATATATAATGTGATCATACTGTGACATGTATCCTAAGAATAAAAATTAATCCTAAGAAATATTCCATAAAATGTTCCTAACTATCATAATATCTAATCTTCTAACACGTGTCATATATTGACCTATAGTTTTCCATATATACTAGCCTAAACCTATACTAATTCTCTTCCCATTTGTATTAAATTTCATGGAATCCTATGCCCATATAAATCTCCCTCAATTCACACATCTTTTGCATGAGAATATGCTTGTAATATTCTCCCATCATTATTATGGAAATCCTCCCCAACCAACCATGCTTTTCCATATGGACATCTTGTCCCTACCTTCCACCTATCCCATGCCACAAACATATTTCCTTTTATCTCTTGATATCATGAATGACCCTCCATACACACTAGACAAGAGCTCACAAATATCCTACCAATAATTCCCAAAGAATCCTCCTAATCACTCTCCGCTAATCACAGTTTTCCACTACGAATTCATCCCTATTTCCCTTCTTCATGGTGCATCACATGTATCATGCTTAGGGATATTTCTTATCATGTTTAAAAAATATCATAAATGCCTGCAATCATTACCCTCATATCTCATCACAACAACCATAACATTTAGTGTAATACCTATAAGTTAACTAAGTGTGAATGCATATGATTTTACTCCAAACTAATGACCCTTGTTTCCCTCTATTTTCCTCCAAGACATATCTTTATATGTTTTCTCTAATTTTTATTCACATATTTCGTACCTTTAACTGATTGAGGCCACCTTCAAAGTTTGCAAACATCAACAACAACATAGTTTGGTTAAGTCTCCTCTATTCATTTACTTTTCTTTAATTCCTTTTTTGATACTTTGTATCACACTCTTATATTTTTTCCTCATTTAATGAGTGTATATACCTCTTACATCATACATTTATTTCAATGAAATATGATTCATGCCATGATTTTATGTGCTTAAGTAAAAGATGGTATTTTAAGAGTATATGTCAGGCTAATTTTTTTTATAGCAGGTGATGCAAGAGCATCCTTATTGAATGATCACATTCTTACCCTTAATTTTCTCATGTTTTAGAGCCACAAAACTATCCACAATTAAAAGAAATAATTAATCATAAGAAAGCTAGCCATGCAAGCTATATAAACCTTGTCGACTTTTACCACCTCCACATAATAAAATCCCCACCTTTTTAAGCTATATTTTTTTCCCAATCTTTGCCACCTTTTTATATCATTTTATTTTATTATTTTAGATCCCAAAATACCCCCAAAGAAAATCCTAGTATGTATGCACAATAGCAACACAAAGCAAACCAAAATTCTCTCTTAAGCTACATAATAATTCATTTTTAGTACTTAAGAAGAAGAACACAAATTTTTAGGAAGAAAAAAGAAGGCTAGAAGACATTCCTTACTTCTTTTTATCCTATAAAAGATTAAATTGATCGTTTTCTATCTCTTTGTGAGTTAAGTGGTAGCTTCATGAGTTGGAAACATGCTAGAAGAACTTCCCCCATTTGAAATTTGTACAAACACACACCCCATGGCCAAATCATATGGGTGGTGTATTAGGTTGTCTTATTTTTTTTTATAGATAAAATCACATGTATGAGTTGTCTAAGTTGTAACCTTTGATCCTAAACTCAATATATAATTTCAAAGGAGATAAGTAAAAAGATATCAACTTATTTTTAGCTACACACATTTCTCTCAAAACCGAGAGCCTCAACGTTCAACTCTAGTGTAAGAGTTTTAAGTTTTACAAAACATTAGAGATGGTTATCATGAGTATTGATTCAAGAAGTTGCTAAGAATCAATTTCATCTTCTCAAATCTCTACCCATTCTAGTCTTACTTTTTGACAGGTCTAATATTAATTAGACACCACTTCTTTGTATGACCCATGTTGATTCTTATGTGCATCACATGGGTTAAATGGTAATAATTATTCTTGAATTTTGTTTATTGACCATTATGATAATTTATTATGATTTATGAATTTATTATGGAATTATTCTGGAGATATTATATATCCAATGAAGAAAATCATGAAAGTTGATAGTTTTAGACTGGGAAGTTGAGTCAACAGTTGAGTTAGATATCTCTCTTTTGGTTATGAGGTATGGGAAGTATTTATTATCCAATTATATTTATATGATTCCATTTTTTAAATTTATTTTCAATATTTTGAGCTATATGTAAAATGTTATGATGAAAAGAACAAAATTATGCAAACTTTTTCCCTAGATCTAAGAGATTAAGGTGTAGGTTAGAATATGATATTTGTGCTAGAGTTATTTTTTCTATGCTTAAAGGTTTATAATTTTTTTATTAGTATTTTTGCAATAAAAACTATATAAAATATGGTATCAATTATCCTAATATAGTCAATGTTATAAGTGATTAATTTTTTAGAAAAACCTTGGTGAAACAATTTGTTAAAAATATTCATGGTTGTTCTTATATGTAATCTATTAAGATAAAACTAATTATTTTTAGACATAAAATGAGTTAATTACTCTTAAAATGGTAGAATATTGAATATGTAAATAGTATAAGCTAAACTTTGGCCATTTACCTCAACTATGAATTTTCATTCTTTTCTTGGTGAAAAGTAAATTAATATTTTTTTTATCCCAAATACAACCATTATTTGTAGCATACAAACTTATTTTGTATGTGGCATAAAAACCTTATTTTTATGTGAAATAGAACTTCTTTTCTTGGTGAATTTTTCATTCTTTTTTCTACATAATTTGGCATACGACCTTATTTTGCAATCCTAAATACAATTGACCTTTTAGCTTATTTGGCCCCAAAAGGGTTTTTAATGTTATTAAATTAGTTATGTTGTGATGTCTTACTAATTACAATTAAAATCTATATTTAGTGTATTCAACGAACACCTACATGTTATTTTAATATAATATGGAAAAAATTATGTGATCATTTTATATAACTCATGAACATTAGCCAAAAATTATGTGATCAATTTGTTTATCAATCTGGTCACATTTTTTATTTTGGTTATTCTAAAAAATCATTTACAATAAATTAGAACCTTATGAACCCATGTGAGACTGTTCCTAAGAGATAAATAATTATTTTTATGATGCATTTAACCTAAAACATTTTCTCAATTTAATCTAGAGGTCAATTAGAACACAAGAGGGGAGAGATGACCTTAGAAATCATCTTATTCTTAATCTCTCTTCCATGTGATTTTGAGATAAAATGCTTCAATCTCAGGCATGCTTTTGAGAAGTTGGAAGATTTATTGCACATTAACTTCCTATTATTCCTTTTGTGAATGTGAATTCTTATGTAATTGATCATAATTATCTAGGGACACCATTTGAGCTTTAGATAAGAGGTTAGCTAATCCTTGAGAAATCCATTTATTCTAATCGAATTCAAATGGTCCATGGTAGGGTTTTAAGTTAATCTTTAAAACCCTTAGTAATTCCTTTCAATATGTTGGCTATAAATAGCCCCAATCATCCCTTCATTTCACCTTCCATTCAGCCACTAAAATTCCTTAATTCTTGCTTCACTCACTTCTTTCCACATTTAAGTCTTGTTAAACTACTTCCACACACTCTACTAATCTCGTCTCTATCTCTTTCTTGTTTTGATGCTCAAGAAAGGTAGAGTTAGGTTCTAGGAAAAGGTTGAGTAGTTCAATTAGCTTTTCTCTATTTTGACCTCAAATTGTTAATTCTTTACACTTTTCTCATTTAAAGAATTTGAAACATGATAAGATTTTGGCATAATTTTCGAGTTTGAGGCTTTGATTTTTAGGTTTTCACATCTAAGAATTTTCCATAGCGGAATCTCTATTTTAAGAGGATGTCTACCTATATCAAATAATTAATTCTTACATTTGAAATGTTTAGCATGTGTTACTACATCATTGGTGATATCTTTAGTGGGTTGATGCTTGTTGGTATGAAGAAATACATATGTATTTTTGATCCGCATGCTTAAATGACAAAAATTGAGTAAAAAGTATTAAAATGGATACAATAGACTATGATGATATTGTGATATGAACCTTAAAATTTTATACTTAATTAATTTTGATAATTTCTATGAATTATTTACTTACAATTCTTTGTCTTATTTGTGTGGATAAATAAGAGTTCGATGCAGCATATGGATTCTGTGGATTTTTGGCTGCAGCTGCTGGAGTGTGCAGTTTATGTATTTTTTTGTTAATTATGTGTAATCCCATATGATGCATTCGCCGGTCGAATTGGCTAATGGAAATTAGGTTGGTTATATAATCCGCCACCCGGTCCTTAATTATGGACTAGTTGGACTGTGGATTAATCAATCCTAAATAGCCATGATTAGCTAAAGTTAGTTAGCTGATGGGAATTATGTCTAAAACTTACCTTGTATTTGGAAAATTTCTATTGTCGCGTTCTTGGGCTGGTCGAATCTATATCTGCGGCCCAAGTTTGTTGACCATTCCCGTTTGTATCGCTGGGCCGTGATGTCGTCTGGGCTGTATGTCTGTGTATTTTTATACGGTCTTTTATACGGTGTGTAAGCTTGTATGAATAGGCCATATACGTTATAATACGGAGATAATTTTGGAACAGAATACGATTCTTGATTTCTCTCGATCTTTCTCTCTCGCGATTTGTCTCGGCGAACCTCTCACTCGCTTTTCTTCTCTGTGTTTGCTCTCTATCTTTGATCGATCTTGATCATTCTTTCTTCGATTTCAGTTGCCGTTGTAAAAATTGTGCCTCTGAATCTTTGGATCTTCCTTTGGAAGTTTTCCTTAGGCTGAATCCAACAAATCAAACCTTGTGCTCGATTAATTTCTCGATCCTTTCGTGAAACCCTAATAGGTTTTCTTCATTTGGTATCAGAGCCTCGATTACTTGAGTGCTCAAAGTTTAATTGTTACTCCTAATTTCTTTTCAATTTTTGGGTCGATATCTGTTGTTTTCGCTAACCCTACTTTGAGGTGTGAAATTTTAGGGTTTGCAAATGACAAAGGCCGTATCGATTTCCATCGTTCTTAAACCGATGATTGAATTAATCTTGTCCACTGTCTCAAAGTCCCCAAAAGAAACCCTAATTGACCTAGGGTTTGGTCAATAATTTGAATCTTGACTGACGTTGCGACTAATTGTTGTTGGTAACCTCAATTCGTAAATTTTCTTGTTAAATTCTACTATCTGCTATAATTAATTTCCAATTTCTTCGCAATATTACTTGTTCGTTGATAAGTATTCAGGTGAAATAACCGGCAACTTTTGGTTTCGAGAAAAGGGTAAGGCCTCCAAGAAGAGGGGTCCCCTAAATAAGTGGATTATTTGCTTAAGCAGTCGCGGTAATATCGTTCCCTTTCACTTATTCATCTTATAAACTTATTATTAGTTTGGATAAGTCTGAGTAAGCTGTACTATTGCTATATTTGTTAATCATTGATACTGTTACACTTCTTGTAATTCGTCTGTGTGTTCTGTTTGCCTGAAGTTAAGTAAATTGATTCTGTTAATTAATTGTTGCTGTGTTAGTTGTTTAAGTCTAAAGAATTTCATTATGTCTAACAATGGACAGTCTGTTAACCAATCTGTTTCCAGTAATGAGCTATTAGAAACTCTTAGGACTTTTCAAGAGCAGATGACTGCTCAATTTGTTGTATTATCTACTAATCTAGAACAAAGACTAGGAGAACAGGAAATAAGAATTAATGAATTACAACATAACAGAGTTGAAACTAACCAAGCATGAGTATCAACTGCAAACCAGAATTTTGCTAAAATGCCTAAAAGATACTAATTACTTACAGTGGAACACCATGCGTGCCGGAGCCAACCGATCCACCGGTTAGGACTAGTGGTTAGGACACGTAGTCTTATGTGTATCCGATCCACCGGCTATAATAGTGGTTAGGGTATGATACCCTATGTGCCTCCGATCCACCAGCTATAATAGTGGGGGCTTCCGTTTTCGCATGGATTTGATAAAATGGCTTGGTGTGTATCGACTTTCGATAAAAAGATTAATTAAGTAATTAATCCAAACTATAATTGGGCCTTTGTACTTTTACCTGAATTGTTCATATACCTTTATCTTGTTATGTTGGATTATGCCTTGTTATTAATCTGCATGGATTATGTGCTTGTGTGTTGGCCTTAGTGCTCGGTTACCTTACTCAGTACGTAGCGTACTGATCACCCTTTTTATGGGTGCTGCTCATTCCCACGAGTAGTATGCCCTTTTGATTTGTGCAGGTGGGCGAGATATCAGTTGGGGCTGAGTGTTGAGCGAGTTTGGCTCAAGTTCGAGAGTGTCGTGGCCGTATTTCAGCTTTTATGTAATTTTATTTCCTATTATTATTTCTTTGTATTGGATTATTTATCCTCTTTGATTTCGCAATCTGATTTCTATTTTATTACGTTTATAAACATTTATGCGTACTCTGATTTTAAGGTATGATCTTTCGAGTTCTTTTATGAACTGTTGATTTGAATTTAATGTAAATCTTTTCTTTAGCCTTAGCACTTGGTACTGGAACGGTCGGAGAGAACCGGTCTGGTATTAAGTGTGGCGGTAACATTTCCAGAATTCACAAGTTTTAAGGGATTCTATTTTTATTTGCTTCCGCTTTAAGAAAAAAAAATTAGTGAATTTTGGGGTGTTACATTTTGATTATTAAGACAGGAGTTATTGAGGATGACGATGCTACCATGGCTAGGTTTCTAAGTGGATTAAATTCAGAGATAGCTGATAAAGTAGAATTATATCCTTGTGGGACTTTAAATGAGATGGTAAATATAGCTACTAAGATAGAGATTCAATTAAGGAAGTCTAGGCAATATAAACCCCCTGAGATTGGGTTTAAGAATACAGTAAGGAGAAACTTTGGGGGAACTACTTTTGGAAAGTGAAAGAATACTAGTAAGGTTGAATCTAAAGGTAGGAATAATGAAGTTAAGGTAGGACATAAGTTTGAAAAGGGTAAGAATGTGATGACAAACCCTGTGAATGGACCAAATAGAACTAGGGATATTAAATGTTTTAGATGTGAAGGATTGGGACATATAGCTTCTGAGTGTCCAAACAAGAGAAACATTTTAATTAGAGAATCTGGAGACATATAATCTGAATCTGAAGAAGAAGATGAAGAGGTTAGTGTAGTCAGAGAAGATGATAGTGATCTAGACGAAGAAGTAGAATTGCTAGTGAGTAGGGATCTTTTTGTAGTACGTAGGGCTTTAAACAGTAATAAATTACCTGATTCTAATGCTATACAGAGAGAAAATATATTTCATATGAGGTGTTTAATTAATGATGAATGCTTTAACATGGCCATAGATAGTGGTAGTTGTATTAATGCTGCTAGTACTCTGTTAGTGTCTAAATTAGGTTTAACAACTACTAAACATCCAAAACCATATCGATTGCAATGGCTTAATGAGTTGGGATATGTCAAAGTTAGTCAAAAAGTTTTAGTAAATTTAAAATTAGGAAAATATGAAGATTCTGTTTTATGTGATATAGTTCCTATGCATGTTGCTCACTTATTGTTAGGTAGACCTTGGCAATATGATAGAAGGGTAATACATGATGGTTATAAGAATAGATATACAGTACAGAAGGATGATAGGAAGATTATCTTAGCACCTATGACTCCAAAAGAGATATTTGAGGATCAAATTAAAATTAAGTCTGATTATAAAGAGTTATCTAAAACTAGTTTGGAGAATGATATTAGTTCAAAGGACATAAAAGGAACCTTTCTGTTTTATGCTAAAAGTAAGGATGTAGGGAAGGTAATGAAAAGAAATGCCAATGTGTATTTAATGGTTTATAAGGACTGTTATGAGTGTCAGTTAGGAATAAGTGGAGAAATACCTAGTACAGTGAAACAATTATTGGAAGAATATAGTGAATTGTTTCCTAAGGATATTCCTAGCGGGTTACCTCCATTAAGGGGAATAGAACATCAAATAGATTTTATTCCAGGAGCTGTTATACCAAACAGACCTGCTTATAGGGCTAATCCTGAGGAGGTTAAGGAACAAAAAAGACAGGTCTCTGAATTGTTAAGTAAGGGATACATTAAGGAATCTATGAGCCCTTGTGTAGTACCAGTGTTATTAGTGCCTAAAAAGGATGGTAGTTGGAGTATATGTGTGGATAGCAGGGCAGTAAATAAGATAACTATAAAGTATAGATATCCTATCCCTAGGCTTGATGAAATGTTGGATCAATTGCATGGTGCTGTTATATTTTTAAAAATAGATTTAAAAAGTGGATACCATCAAATTAGGATGAAACTAGGAGATGAGTGGAAGCCAACTTTTAAAACTAATTTTGGATTATATGAATGGTTAGTGATGCCTTTTGGGTTATCAAATGCTCCTAGTACTTTTATGAGACTTATGAAATACGTTTTGAGGGAGTTTATTGGAAAATTTGTGGTTGTTTATTTTGATGACATACTTATATATAGAAACACTTGAAACACTTAAGGATTATTTTGAATGTGTTTAAGACAGAACAGCTTTATGCTAATTTAACTAAGTCTAGATTTTGTCTGGAAAGTGTGGTTTTCTTAGGATTTGTGGTAGGAAAAGATGGTATATCTGTAGATGAAGATAAGATTAAAGCTATTATAGAATGACCTGTGCCAAAGAGTGTGACTGAAGTAAGAAGTTTTCATGGGTTGTGTTCCTTCTACAGGAGGTTTGTTAGGAATTTTAGTACCATAGCTGCTCCCTTGACAACCATAACAAAGAAGGATAATGGGTTTAGGTGGGGTTTAGAACAGCAAAAATCTTTTGAAACACTTAAAACTAAATTAACCCAAGCACCTATGTTGAGCCTTCTTGACTTTGAAAAGATGTTTGAATTAGATTGTGATGCTTCAGGGTTAGGAATAGGGGTTGTACTTTCTCAAGAGGGCAAACCAATCGCTTATTTTAGTGAGAAGTTGAATGGTAGTACTTTGAATTATTCTACTTATGAAAAGGAACTGTATGCTCTAGTAAGGGCTTTAGAAGTTTGGCAACATTACTTGTGGCATAGAGAATTTGTAATTAATAATGACCAGGAAGCTACTAAGTATTTAAAAAGTCAATCAAAGTTAAATAGAAGACAAGGTAGATGGATAGAATTTATTGAGAGTTTTCCTTACATGATTAAGTATAAGAAAGGAAGTGATAATATATTTGCAAATGCCCTATTTAGGAGGTATGCTATATTAAATGCTGCTGATACTACTTTGTTAGGTTTTTCCAGTATTAAACTATTATACTTAGAAGATCTTGATTTTAAAGAAATTTATAAAAAGTGTGAAGTTTCTACACAAGGAAAGTATTTTATTAATGACGGTTATTTGTTTAGGGAAAATAGGTTATGTATTCCTGCATGTTCTTACAGAGGTTTATTAATTCAAGAAGCTCATAGTGGTGGGTTAATGGCACATCTAGGATCTTAGAAAACTTTAGATGTTTTAACTGATCATTTTTACTGGCCTCACATGAAAAAAGATGTTTTAAAATATTGTGTCAATTGTATTGCTTGTAGGCAGGCAAAAACTACTTCAAAACCTTTTGGTTTATACACTCCCTTACCTGTTTCTAACCACCCTTGGGTTGATGTTTCTTTGGATTTTTTTTTAGGATTACCTTGAACTAATAGAGCTAAGGATTCAATAATGGTTGTAGTATATAGGTTTAGTAAAATGGCTCATTTTATACCTTGTAATAAAACAAATGATGTTGTGGCTGAATTATTTTTTTCTAATGTAGTTAAATTGCATGGCATTCCTAAGACTATAGTTTTAGATAGAGATGTTAAGTTTTTAAGTCATTTCTGGAAATTTTTAAGGGGAAAATTAGGGACTAAGTTATTGTTTTCTACAACGTGTCACCCTCATATTGATGGACAAACTGAGGTAGTAAATAGAACATTAGGTAACATGTTATGGGCTGTCCTTGGAAAGAATCTTAAACAATGGGAATATGTCTTACCTCAGGTAGAGTTTACTTATAATAGGACTTTGCATTCTACAACTAATAAACTCCATTTGAAATTGTGTATGGTTTTAATCCTTTAACTCCTTTAGACTTAAGTCCTTTATCTCATGATGAACTACAAAATTTTGATGCTGAATCTAGAGCTGATAATATGAAAAAATTACATGAGTCTGTAAGTCAACAAATGAATGAATGTGGCTGATAATGCTTATAAGATTGATTTACCTGCTAAATTTGGGAATTTTAGCAATTCTTTTAATGTGGCTGATCTTAGTCCATTTCTGGGACTTATTCAAGTTTCAGAGGCAAAACCTTTTCAAGAAGAGGGGAATGATATGAACCTTAAAAATTTATACTTAATTAATTTTGATAATTGCTGTGAATTATTTACTTACAACTGTTTGTCTTATTTGTGTGGATAAATAGGAGTTTGATGCAGTATATGGATTCTATGGATTTTTGGTTGCAGCTGCTGGAGTGTGCAGATTATGTATTTTTTTGTTAATTATGTGTAATCCCATATGATGCATTCGTAGGTCGAATTAGCTAATGGAAATTAGGTCGGTTGTATAATCCGCCACCCGGTCCTTAATTATGGACTAGTTGGATTGTGGATTAATCAATCCTTAATAGCCATGATTAGCTAAAGTTAGTTAGCCGATGGGAATTATGTCTAAAACTTACCTTGTATTTGGGAAATTTCTATTGTTGCGTTCTTGGGCTGGTCGAATCTATATATGCTAGAGTGTGCAGATTATGTATTTTTTTGTTAATTATGTGTAATCCCATATAATGCATTCGTCGGTCGAATTAGCTAATGGAAATTAGGTCGGTTGTATAATCCGCCACCCGGTCCTTAATTATGGACTAGTTGGATTGTGGATTAATCAATCCTTAATAGCCATGATTAGCTAAAGTTAGTTAGCCGATGGGAATTATGTCTAAAACTTACCTTGTATTTGGGAAATTTCTATTGTTGCATTCTTGGGCTGGTCGAATCTATATCTGCGGCCCAAGTTTGTCGACCATTCCCGTTTGTATCGCTGGGGTGTGATGTCGTCTAGGTTGTACGTGTGTGTATTTTTATACGGTCTGTAAGCTTGTATAAATAGGCCATATACGTTGTAATACAGAGATAATTTTGGAACAGAATACGATTCTTGATTTCTCTCGATCTTTCTCTCTCGCGACTTGTTTCTCTCTCGGCGAACCTCTCACTCGCTCTTCTTCTCTGTGTCTGCTCTCTGTCTTTGATCGATCTTGATCATTCTTTCTTCGATTTTAGTTGCCGCTGTAAAACTTTGCCTCTGACTCTTTGGATCTTCCTTCGGGAGTTTTCCTTAGGATGAATCCGACGAATCGAACCTTGCGCTCGATTAATTTCTCGATCCTTTCGTGAAACCCTAATAGGTTTCCATCATATTGTGGTTAGAAATGCAAGATAATTTAGTTGGAAATATGTTATTTTTGTTGATACATGTTTTACCATGACCAAAAACACTTTATATTAAACAATTTGCACTAAATTTGTGGGTTGATACTATGTTAGGGGAAACTGATTGATTTGTTAGGTCAAACAAAATGGCTACTTTCTAGACCAATCAACTTGTTTCACCTAACCAATTGATTGGTTGGGCTAGGCCAATCAATTAGCTCGACTGGTTTACCTAAACGATAAACTAATTTGAAGAAAGCATAGTATTTTGAGTCAAACCAATAGATTGGTTAACACAAGCCGATCAACTAGTTGGTGCAATCGATCAACTTATTTTACTTGTCTACTTACTTTACTTGTTTTTTGTTTTTTTTATGCTTTGAGACTATGATTGGTATTATTCCAAGGCTATTTAGGGTAGAAAGTACATATTTTATCATGGATACACCACCACACCCATTTCAACCCTCTCAACCCATAGGATACACCACCACCACAACCACCATCTCACTCTCCCTCTCATATCCTAAAAATCTACCTCTCCAACTCCACTTCCTCCTCTAAAGTTTTTGTCATGTGCCATAACCAGCACCACTTAGTCACCATCGCCCCTAGGTTGTGCCCAAGCCTCCTTAACTTTTAAATGGAATTAATGTAATTTTTATTTATTTTTATCACTGTTAATATCATCATCATCATCATAATCATCATCATTATTATTATCATTACCATTTTTATTATTACTATTATTATTGCTGTTGTTGTTGTTGTTGCTCGTATTATTATAATTCTAGTGTTATTATTATTAATATTCAAACCATTATTATTATTATTATTATTATTATTATTATTATTGACACTAATAGTACTAATGTTATTACTAATATAATTTTTCAAAACCTTATTATCATTGTTATTAAGATTCAAATTACTATTATCATTATTATTATGATCATCATCATTATTATTATTACTTTTATCACTATTATTACTATTACTACTATCATTCTTATTATTATTATTATTGTTGTTGTTGTTATAATATGGGTTATTATTATTATTATTATTATTATTATTATTGTTAATATTAAAGTTATTATCTTTAGTAATATAAATATTGCTAATAATAATTTAACATGGACAGATATAACTACGAAGACCTATTTTAACTAGTAATAGTATGGTTAGCTACTTTTTGAATAATACCTAATTTTTACTAATAAAACCACTACTATTATTATTATTATCCCTAATAATAGGTCATAATAGGGTTAAAGTAGGAAATAATGATAATATTAATAAATGAGAAGTTAACCCTTTGTATTTTCCTCTTATTAGTGGACCAAGTCAAAACCCTAAGGAGGTATAAGAGCTTACTCCAAGTCTGTTGTCGTATTAGGTAAGGATGTAGTAAGGCCTATGATATGTGCTATGTGCCTTGTATGCCATGTGTTATGTTACATTGTGTACCTTATATGATTATGACTGCTTAATTGTAGTGCAATGCAAAGTTAAGGTACATTTATATGACCTCCTTATTGCATGTGTTATATGATATGTATGTCGTGCTTATGAAGTTATGTAATGTGATCCTCTAGGACATGCATGCTAGGACCCTTTAATGATATGGTATGGGGAAAAATGATGAAAAGGGAAAAGGGGAAATTAGTTCACTGAAGGGAAATGAGAATGACCTAATAATCTCACAACCCATTAGGGGAGTAATTAAAAGGAAAATAAGGAAAAAATCAGAGAATAGAGTAGATCTTATATGGGAAAGTCCATGGTTTTCATAAGATTGATGGTGTTTGGATGGGGATGATCAATACATGGGAAAATGTTTTTTGGGGTGTAAGTAGGGAAAGGAAAGAGTTTTTTGGGTGATTGGAGTCCATGGGTGAAAAATAGATGAAGGTTGGTATAAAGGTGTATAAGGAACTTGGCCGGGGTTCAGAATGAACAACCTGAATGGAGGAGATCATGGAAGTGAAAAATAATGGTGGGGATTGGAATATGGGTTAAGAGTGAAATGATATCACATGTAGGGGGGTGTGTATGTCATGTAGAATAGAGGATGGTAGGTGAATGATGGACAGGTGGTATATGGGAAAAGAGATGTGCTAGGGTTTGGGGTTGCTAACTGGCGTTTTGTGGTTAAATGTGCAAAATGGAAAGTAAAGTATAATTCTTGGGGTTGAATCTAAGTAAGGTGATGTGTTGGGGGTAAAGGAGCTTTAGTGGTGTGGGATAGAGCAAGGATGTGCCATATAGTCTAAACTATAGTTTTCTAGGTTAAACCCCTAGAGAGTGGAACTAAGTTGACTTAGAGGTATGGGGAAGTGGGATAAACCCACACACTAAGGTTTTGGGTATTCATGGTAAGTAAGGGTAGAGAAAAGGATTCTAGATGGGTCGGGAGGTGATGAAGTGTCAAGATATGGGATAGGCCCTTCTAAGGAAATATAGGTAGTTTGGTTTTATGAGCTAGTAATCTAAGGGACATGCCTTTATAGGGTGGTAATGTTTATTAAATAAACATGAATATGATACTAACCACTTAAAGAGAAATATTTTTGAGCTAGGCCCAGACCGGTCCATGGGTAAATAATAGTGGCTAGGTGCCGGGGTGCCTTAGAGACTGTTCCACCGATGAATAATAGTGGTCAGGAGCAATATGCGTTATATGTTTTTTGTCCACCAGTTTAATGGTGGAGGATTTTGAGCTCAAAAAAACAAAACCTAATGAGGTTAAACCATTGAAAGATACTATCTACTTCTAGTGAAACAATATAAGAGTTAGTGCTAGATTGGTCTACCAACGAATAATAGTGGCTAGGTGTCTTAAGCCCATGAGACCGTTCCACTGGAAAATAATAGTAGCCAGGTGCATTATGCCCTCAGTGTTTTTCCCTTCCATTGGCTATGATAGTGGGGTTCCCATACTCACATGGATTGATAATAAGCATTATGTTAAATGAGTATAATTGCTAGAGATCTAATGAATAAATTTAACTAGAATATAACACAACCTTTGTTATATGCTTTACTTGTATGTTTATCTTTATGATCATGCTTATATTATATGCCTTTTTGTGTATGGTCTTAGATGCATGGCTCCCATGCTCGGTCCGTAGCGTACTAACCACCCGTTTCATGGGTGTTTCTCATTCCCCCAAGGAGAGGACCCTACTAAGTTTGTGTAGGTATGAGATGCCACATTTGATGCTTATGATACTTATGAGGCATCGGGTGGGGCTGAGAGTTGACCATTGGATTTGGAATGGGGGCCTTAGAGCGATGTTTATCGAACTCTCTTTCACCTTAGTTTACCAATATATCATTTTATTCGATTTCATATTATCGTACTATACCTTTTATCCCTTTTAAGAATTTTGATTAGTACTCTATTGGCTTGTAATAACTTTTAACCCACACTCTTATTTCTGTGTTATGAATATTTTATTTTTCCAAGGATATCTATTTTTAGTGTGTTTAATGTTCTAATGAAATCATCCTTAGCCTTGTGGTTGGTATGAGATGGGTCGGGGGCCGGGCTTGTACTGATCACTGTGGTAGCACAAATCGTGCTTGTGTTTGTTTTAATTAAACTAAATTTTTTAACTCTAATTTTTAGGGGTGTTGTAATTTGGTATCAAATCATTGGCTTTTGTAACCATTTATTTTCAAAAGAAGTTTTTTATTAACAAAGTTTTTACTAATTTTGATATTTTTTCAAACCCAAAAAGCCCTTTTCATTTTGAGAATTCTAAGCCTAGGCCATTATAAGGAACCAAAGAATAAACAAGGAATATCTTAGAAAGGGGAAGTAGCATGAAAGAATATACATCAACTAGTGGGTTCGCTTCTAACATCCCTTTTATGGCGCATCTTCTCTTGATGATGAATGGCCAAGTAGGACGCCTAGAGGAGGCCTTTGAGGCCTTCATAGAGTTCTTTCAGTGTTAGCCCTAGTGAGGGTGCTAGTGCTCCCACCACTTTGAGGGTGCTAGTGAGGACTGGCTTAGGAGGGTCATTAGGTATCACCCTCCTACCTACTCCAGTGAGGAGGACCCAACAGTGCTCAAAGTGTGGATCCAAGACACAGATCACACCTTTGAGGTAGCCCTGCATAGTTGTATACTTTTAGAGAGGTGTAGTAGACGCCTCATGGGTGGAGTACTATGGTGAAGATAGTCCTCTGGTTACTTAGGAGGCATTGAAGACCACCCTCAGCTACAAATTCTTCCTTGAAAGCTTGAAGCGGGACAAGCTCTAGAATTCATGCAACTCACCCAAGGTACCATGGTGGTTTGCTAGTACTATGCTCACTTAACCAGGATACTCCATTTTTCCCCAGGGATCGCCACCAAAGAGTCCATGGTGGTGTTCTAGTTCAAGCAGGGGATGAACTTCAGCATCCTCCGGATGATGGGTGCAGTGGCCTTCATCAACTTGGCCACCTTATACGAGTGTACCTGCATTATCGCCACCTTAGTCTAGGAGTAGGCCATTATCCTTGAGAAGAGGAAGCCTAAGTGTTAGTATTTTATAAGCATCATCCAGCCATAGACAGGAGAAATGATGAGATCTCCATCAAGAGACCATAGCATAGGCCAGGGGCTATCGAGGAGATCCTCATACAAATGATGCGGCCGTAGCCACCCGAGTCGAGATAATTAAGGCAGATTCATGACTTGCTTGAACTATGGTAAGCAGGGCCATAGAGCTATTGAGTGATGGGGACCACCTCACTCCTAATAGTATTAGACTCAGTAGTACCACCAAAGGGGCACCTTGATCCCCCACTAGTAGGCATACCAACAACACCTCCAGCCCGCACCCCCATAGTACCACCAGCGAGCCCCCGTTTCAGCAAATGCCCTAGCTAGAGACGCCAAAGGGAGACCTCTGAGACCCACACCCTTTCCCTAGAGAGGTGGTCCATCAAGTGGATACCTGAATGTGATTTGTCACGTAGAGGCTAACCGACAGTTGGATATCATCACAAGTAAGTTTATAACCTATTCTCTATTGGTGTATGCCCTTTTTTAGTCTGGTGCTACCTTATCATTTGTTTCATTTGCATTTGCTGCTAAGGATAATTTGTCACTCTCTACTAGTGTAGAACGATCTATAATGCTCTCATTGGGTGATAGGATGGAATATAATAAGTTATTCTCAAATATGGCCTTAGGTATAGGCGAGGTAGACTTCTTAGTAGACATGGTTGGGATGGAATTAAAGCACTTCAACATGATTTTAGGTATGGACATGTAGGGGACGTATTGGACTATGATTGACAACATACAGGAGCACATGATTTTGAGATGCCTGAAGGAAATTAGGGTTTCGTACAAAAGGATCCAGCTTGAGCCCACTAGAAAGGAGGTGTTAGTGGCAACCCTACGCACTTTGGTCAAGAAAGGATATCCCCTCTACTTGTGTATTGTATAGGAGCTGAACAAAGACCTGGAAGCTCTAGATAGTATCCCGATTATTAGAGAGTTCCCAATTGTATTTCCAGAGGAAATACAAGGTATGTCTCTAGTTTGAGAGATTGACTTCAAGATTAAGCTTGTGCTAGGAGCTAAGCCTATCACAAAGGCACCCTACCAAATGGCACCAGTTGATTTACAAAAGTCAGAGGACCAGCTACAAAGCTATTTGAGCATGGATACATCTAGTCAAGTGTGTCTCTCTAGGGAACAATGGTCTTATCTATTGAGAATAAGGATTGTAGTCTCCATCTCTACATTGAATACTAAGGGTTAAACTAGCTAGAAGTCAAGAACCGATACCCACACCCAAGGATTGAGGACATTTTCAATCAGTTGAAGGGTGCCACGGTGTTCTCCAAGATTGACCTAAGGTCAGGGTACCATCAATTGTGGATCATTGATGCTGAAATTACGAAGACACCTTCTAGACCCAATATGGACATTAAGAATTTACAGTGATGCCATTAAGGCTCACAAATGAACCTGTAGCCTTCATGGATATGATGATGAGGATATTCTGACTCTTCCTTGATCAATTCATTGTGGTGTTCATTAACAACATCATGGTGTACTCCCAAGGGAACGGGGAGCATGAACAACACCTCTACACCATTCGAAGTCTGTTGAGATAGCACTACTTGTACACAAAGTTATCTACGTGAGGATTCTGGATTTAGAAAGTGGCCTTCCTTTGAAATATAGTTTCAGTTGGGGGAGAAGATGTGGACCTAGCCAAGATTGTGGTAATCACGAAATGGAAGGCCTCCCACAATCATAGCAGATGTTCGTTTTTTTTTGTGTTTTATTGGGTAATATAGAAGGTTTGTGAAGAATTTCTCTAGGATTGTTCGACCATTCATACCTCCTAAAGAATACTACAAAGTTCCAATAGGACAAGACTTATGAGGGAGCCTTGAAATACACCAAAACTCTAATTTAGGGAATTATGGAAAAATAAAAATTTATTAGGAAAAATAATTAAATAAACTATTTTTATTAAAATAAGATGGAATTAATTAAGGTAAATCTAGGAGAAATTAATAAATAATTTAAATAGGAAAAATTTGAGTATTTTGCTAATAAAAATGGAATTTAGAAAAAATCTTTCAAAATCCCTAAATTAACCTAAAAAGTGAATTTAATTATTTATTTTAATACTAATATTTTTTTAATATAATATCCCAAAATACCCAAAATATGTTAATTAAGCCAACCCACCTTTTTCCTTTCTTTTCCTTTTTCTTTTTCTTTTTCCCTCTCTTTTCCTTTTCTTTCCTTTCCTTCTCTTCCCTTTTTCCCTCTTTTCCCCCAACTTGGGCTAGCCTACTTTTGGGCAAATTTCTCCCCTTCCCCTACGCGGCCCGCATCGTTTTTTGTTCCTCCTCTCTTGGTCGTTCCAACCTTTCCATTTCTTTCTTCTTTTCTCTTGGACCACCGGTCAAGACCCTCCCCTGCGTCGTCTTCTTCCTCGTGTGCCTGCAAGTCCCCAAACCGGCGCTAAAATTTCTACCGACGACCACACCGCCAGACCAGCCATGCCTCCTCCTCTCTTCCCCGCTAACTCACCTATCACTTTGACAAGGCCCGCCATCCCCTCTCCTACATGTGTGGTAGACCTACGCCGATCTACCCTCATCAAACATGGCCGACGAAAGTAGACCTACGCGGGCCTACCCTAACCCTCCGGAGCACCATAACCCTAGTCCCCTCTTCTTCCACTACCCTTTGTCATTTTCCCTTTCAATCGACCTATATATAGCCCCAAAGGCTACCATAATCGAGTTTTATTTTGGCAGCCGAGAAATTCAACCCGCACACTACTGCTCGATCAGACCATAGTTTCTCCGTCGTCGACCGTCACCACTGCCCATTCCGGCCACCAAAACCTCCCCTACACTGCCTTCTACACAACTAAGCCACCCTCTTCCTTGTCTTGCTCTGCACGAGCCACACCAGCTATGCAAAGTCTCCCTCCCAAATAGCCTATTTCGACTCTATATCGTCCCTCATGCCACCGTCTGCCACCCATTCCGCCACCTCTAGCGTCACCTCTACTCCCCAAAACAACTAGGGGACCTTACTCTACCTCCCAACACCTCCATTTTCCCCTACTTCCCTCTCTCCTAGTGTAACACCCCAAAATTCACTACTTTTTTTAAAGCAGAAGAATTTAAAATATAAAGCCCATGAATTATGGGGATGTTACCAGCACACTTAGTACTAAACTGGTTCTCTCTAACCGTTTCAATACCAATTGCTAAGGCTAAAAAGATTAACATAAAACTAAACCAAGGTTTCATAAAATGAATTAAAGATATAATAACATAGAAATCAAAGTACGCATAAAGAATTATTATTCATATTGAAAAGAGAAATAGCTTACAATAGATAAATGATTCATTTAAAGTACTCAATACAAGGTAATGAAGCAAATTAGATAAATCCGATTTAAAGCAAATAATAGAAGGAATATAAAATAACAAGAAGAGTGAATGCGGCTACATATATGCTCAATGAGGTCCATCTGATGTCTCGCGCACCTGTACAAAGTCAAAAAGGTCATTCTGCTCATGGGAATGAGTAGCACCCATAGAAAGGGTGATTAGTACGTTACGTACTGAGTAAGGTAACTGAGCACTAAGGCCAACACATGACAACACATAAATAATGCAGAATAATAAAAGAACATAATCACCAACATGATATCATAATTGCATATGACCATTAAGGTAAAAGTACAAATGCCCATATATAATCTGATTCAATTACTTAATTAATCTTTGATAAGAAGTCAATTCACACCATACTTTTTATCAAATCCACACGAGTATGGGAACCCCACTACTATAGCTAATGGACTAGAAACACATAGGACATCATGCCATAACCACTATAATTTGCTGGTGGACTGGTCTCCAGGATACCATAGTACCTGGCCACTATTATTTGCCATTGGACCGGTTTGGCCCTTGCTCGCATGGTGTTCCACTGTAAGTAATTAGTGTTTCTCCCATGTCTTGGCACAAATATGTTTGGTTTTTTTTAGCATGGAATCCCCCACTATTCTAGCCAGTGGACCGAAAACGCATAGGTACAAAGCCTAACCACTATTATAACCGATAGACCAGAAACACACAGGACATCATGCCCTAACCACTATTATTCACTGGTGGACCGGTCTAGCCTTACTCAACAATCTTTCACTTTATATGATTAATGTCTTAAGTATCTTATTTAAAGTCTTTTACCCTAGACATGCATGAATCACTCCCTTTACAATTCACACATCACAAATCATAAATACCACCCTCATAATTACACTTTAATCACCAAAAACACATGATACCACAAAAGCCCTAAGGAGCCACACCAAACCCTAATTATCCATACAAACCCTAGCTCGGTCTCCTATGTACCCTTATAATGCTCCACATAATATTTTCCATCTAAAGTGTTCAAACACCCAAACAATGCTTACATTACCTTCCACACATCCCAAATCAACTTTCCAAATGAAAATTTCACTCCCATGCAGACTTAACACACCCCATGCAACCTTTCGAACTTTTCATGCAAACCTTAAGCTCCCATGTAAAAAACGTAGAATCAACCATGCAAAACCGTAAATTCTTTCATTCAAAAGCCAAGATTCCTCCATACAAAACCCTAAATTCAATTCACACAAAACTAAAGATTCACCCATACCAAACCCTAAATTCAATCCATATAAAACCAAAGATTCATCCATACCAAACCATAGATTCAACCATGCAAAATCCTAGATTAGATTTCTCCATACAACACCATAAAACCTACCAAGAAAAACCTTAAACCATCCATAT
This sequence comes from Tamarix chinensis, assembly GCA_030549775.1. Classification (NCBI taxonomy): domain Eukaryota; kingdom Viridiplantae; phylum Streptophyta; class Magnoliopsida; order Caryophyllales; family Tamaricaceae; genus Tamarix; species Tamarix chinensis. Next base: position 79,452,236 of record CM060176.1, on the reverse strand, counting down.
CAAACCATAGTTTAGATTCTCCCATGGACAACCATATATTAAATTCTCCCAAATGAAACCATGCAAAAACATAAATTAGATTCTCCTATATAAAATAATAAATTCTATTCTCCCACACAAAACCATAAATTAGATTCTCCCATATAAAACCATAAATTAGATTCTCCCACACAAAACCATAAATTAGATTCTCCCAAATAAAACCATAAATTAAATTATCCCAAATAAAACCACAAATTATATTCTCCCACTCAAAACAATAAATTAGGTTCTTTCATATAAAACCATAAATTATATTATCCCATATAACACCATAAATTAGATTATCCCATACAAAACAATAACTTTGATTCTCACATACAAAATCAAAATTTAAATTCTTTAACACGAAACCCTAAATTCCCCATTTTATTCCTCCACTCATAGATCATTAAAATACTTTGGTAAATCCATTTCCCCTATAGTCAACTTACGTCCCATTTTCCATTTTCAACCTTTTTTCCCATACAATACCACTTTTATACATCCTCACATGCATGTCTTCTAGGGTCACAACACATATCATCACATACCACAATATTTCATCATATATCATCACATACCACAATATTTCATCATATATAGTACATATGCCATACAAAAACATACTTCAACTCCATGTTATACAACATACTAAATAATTACAATAATAAGCATAGGATGCATATCATACAAAGCATATAATGCACATCAACACACAATAGGCCTTAGTAACCCCTTACCTAAAACAACATCGATCTTAGAGCATGCTCCTATGCCTCCTAAGGGCTTTGACTGGCCTCACCTATTATGAGGGAAAAACTAGAAATAGATTCCCTCCTTCCAAAACTACTAATAGTTACTAACTTATTCTAAGACTAGGATTTTAATAAAATAATAACATATTAAGAAAAATAACATTAGCTAATTACTATCTATGCTAAAGATATAGGAAATAATAAAAATATTATAAAAGTTGATAATATAGGGTTGAAGACTTTACCCTAATAATAATAATGGTATTAAAATAGTAATAGCAAAGATATTAAAAATAATAATAATAGTAATAATATAAATAAGAACAATACTAATAGTAACAAGAATAATAATAAAAAGGATATTATTTAAATGCAAAGTAAAATATAGGCTTCGACCCATTTACGAAAATACGAATACTAATACTAATAATAATAATAATAATAATACTAATAATAGTAGTAGTAGTAATAATAATAATAACAAAAACAACCACAACAATAATAATGATGATAATAATATCAACACTAATAGTAAAATAGTTTTAATAATAATAATGGAATAATAGTAATAGCAATTTCAAAATATTAATAATATTAATAATAATAATTATAATAATAAGATATTAATATTAATAATAGTAATAATGGAAATAATGGATATAATAAGAGTAATAAAGATAAAATTGAAATAAAAATTACAATAAGGCTTCGGCCCTCAACATAAATAATAATAAAAATATTAATACTAATAATAATAAGAATAAATATTAATAATGGAAATAATAATAATAATAATAATAATAATAATAATAATAATAATAATAATAATAATAATAATAGTATTTATATTCAAATAAATGAAATTAAGGCTTATAAAATAGGAAGAAGGGTTGAGAGGGTCTAGAGTTCAACCTTGGGCTAAAGGTGATAGGTGGCACCGGTAGTGGTGCACCACGGCAGCGACAGTGGTTGGAAAAAGAGAAGAAAAGGGGAAACGTTGAGGGCTGGGAACAAAATAGGGAGAATGAAGGTGGGAGTTGAGGTGTTTAAAGTTGCCCAGAAGGAGAGGGACAAAATAAGGGTGGCGACGAACGGCGGCATTGGTGGTGGCCGAGTGGGGAAGAAGGAGAGAAAGATAGAAGGAGAGGGAGAAAGAGGAAAAGAGAGGTAGGGAAGGTGAAGGAGGGTCTGCAGCACAATTTAGAAGGCGAAAGAAGCGGTGGAAGCAACAGAAGAGGTGGTGAATGGTGGCCCGAAGGGTTGTAGAGATAGAAAATATGTTGGTCGAGGGAGCTACTTCGCATAACTTAGGTGGCTTGTGCAGGAAGAATGAAGGATATGGGGCGCTTGGTTAGCTAGAGAGTGGTGCAAGGAAGAGTTTGGTAGGCGCAGTTGGTGGCATGGTTGGCCAAAAGCAGCAGAACTGGTGTCTAAAGGGGTGGCGGCGGTAAGGTCTAGAAATTTTGGGTAAGAATCAAAAGCTCAACCCTTGCTAATTATGGGGGATATTTATAGCTTTTAGAAGGGAGGTTAGGGTTCTGTGGGTCGGATAAGGGGTAAGCAAGTAAAGTTAGGGTTAAAGACGGCGAGGTTGGCCATTGGGAGTAAGTTTTGGGCAGGGGAATGCGTAGGGAAAAAGGGAGGGGATGGCATGAGAAGAGGGAGCATTGGTTGGGTCAAAATGGCCGGCGAGTCAAGGGGAAGAGAGAGGAAGGAGAACAGGTAGTTAAAATGTCCGTAACCGGCGGTGAAAAACTAGGGTGGGTGGCGAAGGTTACAGGTCGAATGGCGGGATGGGGAAGAAGAAAAGAAGAAGAAGAAGGACGTTAGGTTGGACCGGGTGGCAAAAACTAAAAAAAATTGATATGCATCGTTTAGAAGGAAGAAAAGGATAAAATGCAACACAACATTAAGAGTAAGTAAGTCTGGGTTGCGTGGGTTAGGCCATATAGAAGAAGAAAGGAAGGAGGGGGGGAACTTGGGCCGCGAGCTGGCCCAGGTCGAGGAGGAGAAAAAGAAAAAGAAACGAAGAAGAAAGAAAAAGAAAGAAAAAGAAAGAAATAGGAAGAAAGAAAAGGGAAAGGGAAAAGGGAAAAAAGAAAAAATAATGGGTAGGGTTAATTAAATTAATTAGAAATTTTGGGATATTTAAAAATAAAAATATTTAAATAAAATAATATTTAAATCCCTTTTCAGGCTAATTTAGGATTTTTAAAAGGTTTTCCATAAATTCCATTTTAATTATCAAAATAACCTAATTTTCCCTAATTAAATTATTTATAAAATTCATATTAATTTCTAACTATTTTCTTCTTCTTTTTTTAATAAAATAATTTATTTAATTAATTTACAAAATAAAATCATTAATTAGGTAACATACCCAAATTTATGCTAATTAAAATACTTATGAATTTCTTCTTGATTTGCCATAATGAATTAAGTTTTTTTTAAAAATAATTTATTTAATTAATTTTTATAATAAAACCTCATTTAAATATAATTTTTAAAATTTAAAATTTTTAAGGCATTTCACCTAGCCTCCACATAATATTGAAACCCTTACTTTAGTACTATGAGTATTACTAAGACTTACTTTGTTTAGTAGTGGCATGATTAATTATATTGAGAATAATAACCCTAATTTTAATTATAAACTACTATAGTCATTATTAGCCTTAGTATGAGGCCATGATACTGGTAAGATAGGAAATTATTGTAATTCTAGTAGAGGGTGATTAAATCATAGTATTTCCCTCTTATAGGTGAATCAAGTCAAAACCCTCAGGAGGCCTAGGAGCCTGGTCCAAGCTCGGCGACATTTTGGTAAGGGTGTAGCTAATGTCGAATGTGTGCCATGTGTCTTTCATACCTTTGATGCGCTATATAATTATATGCCATGTTCTATATGCTATTATCTTAATTGTTTTATGTGTAGTGTGGCTTGGAATAGAGTTATGTTCATGTGTTCTCTTCTCATATGTGCTAATATGGATATGCTGCAAGTTCAGACATGATGTGATGTGGCCCTAAGGACATGCATGCTAGGGTATTGGATGTGGTGATGTGGGATGGAGGCATGAAAAATAAAAATGTAAAATTAAGAGAACTAAGGGGAAGTAAGTTGGCTAACATTGGTAGCAATGACCTAAATAATCAAGATACATGAGTGGTGAATAAAAAAAAAAGGATTTGGCAAACTTTACGTATCGAAAGTTCCCTCGGGGCGTGAGGAAGGTAATAGAAGTGTCATTTGGGTGATAATGGGCTTCGAGTGAAAAATAGTACGTGGGAAAGTATAAGGGTGCGTAGGAGACTAGACTAGGGTTGTAACACCCTAAAATTTACAACCGAAAAATTTTGTTTACAAAGTTAAGTGCAGAAGCTAAAAAAAAAAAAGGGTGTTACTGCCACACTTGGTACAAGTCTGGTTTCCTCTATTATTCTCATACAAAGTGCTAAGGCTAAAATCATTAATTCTCTTAAATTAATATCATGATTACAGAAATCAGGATAGAGAGAATGTTAGATAAATTTTGCTAATTAAAATGACATTAGCAGTTTACAAAACTTGAGAGAGAAGTTATAGGAGGACACAAGGGTACAAATACAACCGAAAATAAGACAACAAAAGAAACACCGGATAGTCCTACGCTCCCAAATTCGAACTATCCGTATTTGACTGAGCTCAGAGGTTGACCTGCAAAGTCCACTGCCTATTGAATAGGTAGGGGCCCATGAAAATGAAACCTTTAGTACTACGGTACTAAGCAACCATTTATACTAAACTAATATGATAAATCAGCATGGAACACATGCAAGGCATGCAATTAACATAGTATAAGATATATACATATAAATATGATGATTGAGATACAATAATCACTTAGATGATCAGTTTCCATGAAGGTCACATACCACTCATTTTAATTCATTTGAAAAAGCTAAACTTATTATTGAACATCCTAGAAATATTGTCTGAGTAATAATTAAAACCCAACTTCAGCATAATTCATGTCTCAGCATAAATCCCAACTAATCACATACATCAAAAATATGTTCACAGGTATAATTTACCAAGATTCATATCATCCCAAGCATACTTACAGATACAGTATAATAAGTCCATAATGTCACAAGTTAACTTACAAATACAGTATAATAAGATCCATGATATCACATGTATGCTTATAGACATAAAACCAACACAGGTAGGCACAAAGGCTACTACCAAATCCATAGGTAGACACAAAGGCTACTACTAAAACCATAGAAAACCTTTGGTAGGCATGAAGGATACAACCAAAAACACAAAAAACCTCAGGTAGGCACAAAGGTTGCTACCGAGACCTCAGAAAACCTCAGGTAGGCATGAAGGCTACTAGTGAAACCTTAGGTAGGCACAAAGGCTACTATCAAACCACAGGTAGGCACGAAGGCTACAACTGAAACCTCAGGTAGGCACAAAAGCTGCTACTGAACAATCTAATAATCTGATAATCATTATTTCAATCAAATCATATCATTTCCATTTTTATTTACTTTCTCAAGGGGAGATCAATCAACCTGGAGACACAATGGTACTCTAGTCATACCGGTGCAACAAGGCAACATAGTATCCTACCGACTATCAACCCAAGAACGGAAAGGTAACCTATTCGTACTGGTACATGAAGGTAACACAGTATCCTACAGACAAGGACACCTAATCTATAAGTATCGATACCCCTATTAGTTTGCAGAACAAAATAGAGTAAGATGTAGGGCCTGACTGGGGCACTAAGGCACACCATCAAAAATCCATATCAACAATGGGCTATACCATGTCCTTAGGGTAGCAACCCGTAGGAGCCACCATTCCTAATCTCAAGGTCTTTCACTTTAAATATTAGTATTTTATTAAGGTGACCATGAAATCGAATAGAATACAGATAAATTCAATTCTCATACTTAACTGTTTTTCCTTATTTTCAATCATTCGAGACAACAATAATCAAGGTCAAGTTCGAAGCCAACATTAAAATATACTAAGGCCATCCTTGGCTCAATTATTCACATCTAGATACTTTAGGTCAAAAAGACCAAAATACCCCTGAGACTAAAAATTCCCAGATTATCATCTATTTAAATACTAATTCTATTTATTGATTCATTTGCAATGAAAAGGCTAAAACACCATAATTAAATTACTCATTACACAATTTAAATTATCAGATATGTCAAATGACCATTTTGCCCTTAACATAATTTTACACATAAAATCCTTTTCCACACCTTTAATCCATCCAAAACACATAATCACATACTCAACAATAGCTAATACATATTATACATGATTTTTGAGACAAATACCATGATACATAAAAATGAATAAATTGCCCCTAGGGCACAAATCCATATTAATTATTCTATAATTATTTCTAAGCATGCTCAACATATTATTTTTATACATAACTATCATACAAATTATTTTTCCATCAATAACATCATTTTAATCATACTTTCATACTCGACATAATTTACATTAGATAACATGCTCGTTTTATTGGTTTTTATAATAATAATAATTAACACATAATTATATTGAAATAAATCATGCTTAACATATTCCATCAACCAAAAACCCTAATGTGCTATCACACAATATTTATTACTTTAGTAAGGTATAACGGTTACCTGAATTCGAGCAAAAATTCAAAAATAGCGATATCCTACTAAATTTATCGGATCCCGCTAATCAACATTTCGTACCTAAAGATAATACCAAAGTTATCGAATTAATATCTATCAAGTAAAATAATAATTATAATATAAAAATGTTTATTTTTTTGAAAAATACTAAAATATCCTTACACTTAAAATAGGTACCAAAATTATATATATATATATATATATATTAAATTTGACACAACTCACGCTGCATACACAGCGTGAGCCATGCAAGCAAAGGAAGGGGTTGGCAGGGTGAGAGTTGGCTGGCAAGGCAAGGAAGGAAAAAGTGTGGCAGAGGTGGTGGTTGGCCGGCGGTTGCTAGTGGCTAGATGGCGGTTGCTGGGTGGCTGGTTGGCTATGGGAATGGTGGATGGAATTGGTAGGGGCGCTAGATGACGCAACGCAGAGGGAGGAGGCTGGCTCGATGGGGGTGCAGGGAGGATGTGCTAGAGGTTGAAGGGGTTGGGTTTGGGTGGCGTAGAGGGCTGGGGTTGTTGGGAAGGCAGGGCGGTAGTTGGTTGAGGGTGGTGGTGTGGTTGGCAGCTATGAAGGTTGGGTGGTGTGCTACAGGCTAGGTTCTGCAATAGGTTGCGCTAGGCTGTTGGGTGTTAGGTTCGCTCGGTCGAGGGTGGCTGTGCTAGCGGGGTTGGTGTGGGCTGGTGCTGCGGGCGATGGAGATAGGTATATAGGATGAGTTGTAGTAGTCGAAAGGCACGGGAGGAGAGGGAAGGGTTGTGTGCAGCACTCCTCGACTATGGTCGTCGGTTGTGTTGGTGGCATTGGTTGTTGCAGGCTGTGGTGATGTTACGGGACGAGAGGGAGGTGAAGTGTCTACATGCGATGGCTTTGCAGACAGGGGTTGTTTGGGTGTGCTGGATCGAGAGGGAGATGCATAGGGGGAGGAGGAAGAAGAGGAAAAGGGAAGTGGTTCGATGGTGGAGCTGCGGTTATTGGGTGACGCAGGAGGTGGACGGTGGTTGGTTGGCTGTGGGAAGGCAGGGTGGAAACTGGTCAGGTTGCTGTGTAGTGAGGGAGCTAGGAGTAAGGGCTGCGATGGTGGTGCTCCAAAGGCACAGAAGGAGATGCAGGGGAGATGAGGGCTTGTTTTGTTGGTGGGATGGCTGCGATGGGAAGGCTGGGTGTGGTGTTGGTGTTGCTCGGGAGAAAATCAGGGGCGGTGATGGGGCTGCTCGACGAGGAAGGCAGGAAGAAAAGAAGAAGGGCTCATTTGGTTGGTGGCTGCTGCTGAGGACGGAGAGTGTTACTAGAGATGTCATGTGCGTGTGTATATGTGTATAATGTGCAGAGTGTGTAAGTAAGTAGCGTGTATATATGTGTATAAAAGTAGAGATGAGTCATGATATGTATATATGGTGCAGATGATGGGTTTTTTAGAAAATAAAGGAGAGAGATAAATATTCGGGAAATATATTTAAGGTACGATATAGGAGAGAGTAAGGGATAAATTAATAGCATTGAATAAGAGTTTATTTATTTAGTTTTAAATTTATTTTAGATAGCATAAAATATCGAATATAAAAATAGTTCGGGAAAAATGATTCGAATTAGGATAGATTTTCAAAATAATTGAAAAGGGTAAAATAATCAAAAATAATTCTCAGAAAATTATTTTTAGGTTAGAGATCAAAAGATTATTAATAAAATAATTTAAAATAAGATTTATGGGTAAAAATTAGGATTAATTTAAATAATCTAATCTCTGTCAAAATTTTAACCTAATTAAATTTATACTTAAACCATTGAAATAATACGAAAAAATAATACTTTTAAGATTAAGCCCTCTAAAATAATAATTATAATTATGGCTTTGAAAAATGGGGTACTACAAGGGTTTAGAAGGAAACCCTAATTTGAGTAGGTAGAAGAACAAAAAGAAAATAGTAAAAATAAATGAGAATGAGTGGGGCATGAAGTGGGGGTTGAATCTAAAGGTCGTGATGTGTGGGGGTGTTAAAATAGTTTAGGTTGTGTGAGGAGAAAATGATGGGCCACATAGACTCAAATTAGGGTTATTGGAGAAAACCCAAGGCTAAGGCGGTGAGTGGACTTTGAGGGTACAATGTGTGGGCCTCGACCCCTAAGCTTAGGAGTTGGGTTCCTTCTGTAAGTAAGTGGATTGTGGGAAGGATGTCAGGGTGAGTTAGGAGGTGCAGAGGTCTCAAAATATGGGGCGAGCACTCTTAGGAGGATAAGTATAGCTAGATTTAGCTACGCATGTCTAAGGTGGAATCTATTGAATAAGATACGGTAGAATACTAATCATATAAAGTGGAAGATTATTGAGCCGGGCCCAGACCAATCCACTGGCATAATAGTGGCTAGGTGTCGGGGTGCCCTGGAGACCGATCCACCGGCATATAATAGTAGTGAGGTGCATTCTTTCCTATAAGTGGCCGATCTAGCGGTTATAATATTGGGAGATCCCGAGCTCAATAAACCAAACCCTAATTTGTTAAGATAAAAAAAGATACTAAATACTTACAGTGGAAAACCATGAGAGTTGGCATAATAGTGCCCAGGAGTGTTTGCCCTAGTGACCAATCCACTGGTATATAATAGTGGTCACATGCGTTTTACCCTGTAAGTGACCGATCTACTAGCTATAATAGTGAGGTTCCCATACTCGCATGGATTGATAAAAATTATTGTGTGAAAAGAGTACTATCAAGAGAATAAAAAACCAGGGTGGGCCTTTATTTACCTGAGAAATTGTGTGCTATCTATCATGTTGTTATGATTGAGTTATGTGCTCTTATGTGTTGGGCTTAGTTCACAGTTACTTTGCTCAGTACATGTGTACTGACCACCCATTTTATGAGTGCTTCTCATTCCCATTAGAAGAATGCCCCTATGATTTAGTGTTGGTTGGTGATTCTATCTTCGATGCCTACGACGCTTACGAGGCATCAGACAAGGCTGAGAGCTAAGCCTAGACCTAGCTTGGGGGTCGAGAGTGATAGCCAGAGTCTATCATCCATCTTATCTTTCTTGTATCGTTATATTTAGTTTGATTCTGGTGTATGATGTTTCGGACATTTGGAACTTTAATACTGTACTTTTGGACTATACCTTTTGATTACCGCACTCTAATTTCCTATATGGTTAATGACTCATTTCTTTAATGAATGCTTGTTTTAATTAACGACCCGTGTTTGATGTCTATCCGAATAAGCCTTAGCACTTGGTACTAGAACGATAGAAGTGAACTAGTCTTGTACTAAGTATGGTGGTAATATCCTCATTATTTACCTTTTTTGTGATTTTGCTTCGGCTACACCTTTTCATTAAATGATATTTTTTAGTTGTAAATTTTGGGGTGTTACAAGTTGGTATCAGAGTGATGGTCCTCGAAACAACGCTTGTTTTGTTTCAAAACATAGTTTAATTTACAAGTTTTACCTGATTTGAAGTATTTTCATACCTTAGAGAAACCCTCTATTTTAATGATTCTAAGTATGTGCCACGGTGAGGAATATAAGGGTAGATTATTGGTTTTTCCCAAAAGGGGAAATAGTATGATGTGATTACTACGAACCAGTGGGTTCGCTTCTAACCTCATCTTTTCTATTGCAGCTTCTAATGGCTATGAACTTCTGAATAAGACATCTCGAGGAGGCCTTTGAGGCTTTTCTGGAATTCATACAGCACCAACCCTTGGGGTTGACCCCACACCCCCACTACTTAGAGGGCGTCGGTGAAGATTGACTTCGGAGGATTATAGGGCACCATCCTATGACCTACTCAGCGAAGAGGATCCTATGATCCTTGAAGCGTGGATTCAAGATATGGATCGCACCTTTGAGGAAATGGATTACCCCATAGCTTGGTAGCCGAGCATAACTGCCTTCTTCTTGAGAGGCATGGCAGACGCTTGGTGGGTAGAGTACCATAGCCGGGACGGTCCCCCAGTGACTTAGGAGGCGTTTAGGGCCACACTTCTCTTCTGGTTCTACCCTAAGAGCCTCAAGAGGGATAAGCTTTGAGAATTTATGCAGCTCACTCAAGGGTCGATGAGAGTACGATAGTATTACACTCGCTTCATCGATCTGCTACGTTTTTTCCATGGGGTGTTGCCAATGAGTCAATAGTGGTGTTTCAGTTTGAGCAGGGGTTTAACTTTGGAATCTGTAGGATGATGGGTGTAGGACCGTTTATTGATCTCGCTACAGTATATGAGCACGCTTGCCCCACCGCTACCCTATTCCAAGAGCAGGCCACCATCCTCAGGAAGAGGAAACCCGACGGCTAGAATTCTAGGGGTAGGACCCAGCCAGGGTCTAGAGGACAGATGAGACCCCCACCGAGAGATTGAACCAGAGGCCTAGGACCCTTAAGAGGAAACTCACGCAGAAAGTGTGGGTGGAACCAACAAGGGAGGAACTATGGAGGCAGGTTGGTGACCTACATGAATTGTGGAAAGTTGGTCCATAGAGAAATCGAATGTTGGAGGCTGATGCGTACTCAGCAGTATCAGTATCATTAGACACCACAGGGGGAAGCCTTGCTGCCACAACAGCAGGCTTATCAGCAGTACCTACGGACCGCACCCCCGTAGCACAACCAGCGAGCACTTGCCCTAGTCGTCACCCAAGCTAGAGAGGCCTAGGGAAGGCCTCAGGGACACAGACCTTTTCCCCAGAAGGGAGGCCAGTTAACCAGGTGCCTAACTATGATTAGTCAAGCGGAGGCTGACTGCTAGCTAAATGTCATTACTGGTATGTTCACCATTCGCCCTATGCCCTTGCATGTTTTCTTTGACTTGGGAGACACCTTGTCCTTTGTTTCATCTACTTTTCTTGCCCAAGCTAGACTATCACCTACTGCTAAAACAGAATTATCTGTGATTCTTTCCTCTGGTCATAAAGTAAAATGTAGCCAATTGTTTTCTAATGTGGCCTTAGTCATAGGCGGGGTAGATTGCCTAGTGGAGTTGGTCGAGATGGAATTGAAGAATTTCGACATGATTCTAGGTATGGATATGTTGGGGAGATATAAGACCATCATTGACTGCGCTCAAGAGCATGTGATATTACGGGGCTGGAAGGGAACTAGGGTTTCGTACTAGAGGACCCAGCCTAAGCTCGCTACCAAGGTAGTATTAACAGTGACTCTGCATTAATTAGTTCAGAAGGGGTATCCCCTATACTTATACAGCGTACAGGAGCTGAAAAAGGACCTGACTGATCCAGATAGCATTCTAATGGTCAAGGAGTTCCTAGATGCGTTTCCAGAGAAGATAACAGGTTTGCCCCCAGTTCGAGAAATCAATTTCAAGATTGAGTTGGTGCCAAGAGCTGAGCCCATCACAAAGGCACCCTACTGGATGGCACCGGTTGAGTTGAAGGAGTTAAAAGCGCAGCTAGAAGAGCTGTTGGAGCATGGATACATTCAACTGAGTGTGTCACCTTAGGGAGCACCAGTCATTTTCGTAAAGTAAAAGGATGGTAGTCTCTGCCTCTGCATCGACTATCGAGGATTGAACGCACTAAGAGTGAAAAATGGGTACCCGCTCCCAAGGATAGATGACCATTTTGACCAGTTGAAGGGTTCCACAGTGTTATTTGAGATCGATTTGAGGTCGGGGTACGATCAGTTGAGGATCTCCATTGCTAATATTATGAAGACTGCCTTTCGGACCCAATATAGACATTATGAGCTTACAGTGATACTATTTGGGCTCATGAATGCACCTACGATTTTCATGGATCTGATAATAAGGATATTTAGGCCATTCCTAGACCAATTCATCGTGGTGTTCCTTGATGGCATGCTGGTGTATTCCCGAGGGGACGAGGATCACGAGAAGCACCTCCACACTATTTTGAATCTGCTAAGAGAGCATCACCCGTATACGGAATTATCAAAGTGTGGATTCTTACTTTAAGAGGTGGCTTTCCTGGGACACATTATATCAGTAGAGGGAGTGGCGGTAGACCCAGCCAAGATCGTGGCCATCACAGAGTGGAAGCCTCCTATGAATATAGTTAAGGTTCGGAGTTTTCTAGGATTGGTCGGGAATTATAGATGGTTTGTGCAGAATTTCTCCCAGATTACTTGACCATTAACTTACTCCTAAATAAGACAACAAGGTTCCAATGGGACGAAACTTGCAAAGAAGCAATCCAAGAGCTAAAAAGATGGTTGACCAATACACCCGTGTTGACCCTACTAAAGGGTATAGATGGGTTTGAGGTCTATAGTGCATCCAAGCACGGGCTGGGGTGTGTGTTGATGTCGAAGGGCAGAGTGGTCGCATATGCCTCCCGATAGTTGAAGCAGCATGAGTAGAATTATCCTACGCATGTTCTGGAGTTTGTTGCCATGGTATTTGCTGTGAAGATTTGGAGGCAATACCTATATGGAGCAAAATGTAGATTCTTTATGGACCACAAGAGCCTCAAGTACATTTTCACTCAAAAGGAGCTCAACATGAGGCAAAGGAGGTTGTTGGAGCTTGTCAAGGACTTTGTCATAGAGTTGACATACCACGAGGGTAAGGTAAACATACTTGTTGACGTCCTGAGTAGGAAGACCTCACATTTTATACTATATGATGTGGTCGCGGACTGAATGATAAGGGAGTTGTCAGGCTTGGAGATTGAGATGATTCAACAAGGGGACCTTGAGGCCTACATGAGTGCCCTAACACTCACTCCCACCATATTCAAAGAGATTCGAGCTGTCAGATCGGAGATGTCAAGCTTGAGAGGATTCGACGAAAGATACAGGAAGGCTAAGCAGAAGGATTCAAAATTTGTGAGGATGGCGGCCTTCGGTTCAAGGGTCGCTGGTGCATACCGTAGAGTTGTGTAAAATTAAAGCTCCACATTATGGAAGAAGGACATCAGACTCCTTACTCAATCCACTCGAGAGGGTCCAAGTTATATAAAGACACGAGGAGGATGTATTGGTGGCCCCGCATGAAGCAGGAAGTGGCAAAGTTTTTGTCTCGGTGTCTAGTGTGTCAAAAGGTCAAGATTGAGCATTGGAGACCAGTAAGCCTAATTCATCCCTTAAAAGTATTGAGGTGGAAATAACAATTGATCTCCATTGATTTTGTCAGCGGTTTACCAAGAACTTGGAGCACCTATGACACCATTTGGGCCATTGTGGACAGGTTGACTAAGTTGGCTGTGTTTATTCCGATGAGGTCCACCTAGAGTATGGATCAGCTAGCGGGGGCTTATATGAAGTATGAAGTATGTAGTTAGTCGTCATGGGGTTCCATGGGACATCTTTTCAGATAGAGATTTGAGGTTCCTCTCTCACTTTTGGGAAAAGCTATAGGAGGCCTTGGGAACAAAGTTGGAGATGAGTCCAGCTTACCACCTCGCTACCGATGGGTAGACAGAGCAGACCATACAGACCTTAGAGGATATGCTGAGAGCCTGTGTACTAGATTTACAGGGATGTTGGGAGGAACACCTACATCTGATAGTGTTCTTGTACAACAAAAGCTATCACACTAGTATTGGGATGCCCCCCTTTGAAGATTTGTATGGGCAGAAATGTCGAACTCCCTTATGTTGGAATGATATCAGTGAGACGGTGATATTGGGGCCCGAGATGATCGAAGAAATTACTCGGCAGGTCCAAAAGATTCAGGACTAGATGAGAGCTGCCCAGAACAGGTAGAAGAGTTATGTTGATTAGAGGCATCAAGATATTTACTTAGAGCCTGGAGAAAAAGTGTTTTTGAGGGTCTCCCCCACAAATCACATTTAGAGGTTTGGTAGAAAGCGTAAGCTAAGCCCGCGGTACATCGGCTCCTTTGAGATCCTAGACCGTATAAGAGAGGTTGCTTATCATTTGTTTTTTCCTCTAGAGTTGGCTTGAGTTTACAATGTATTCCACAACTCACAGCTGCGAAAGTACTTTGTTGATCCTTCCCACGTATTCCGACCGGATGAAAAAGAACTAGATGACTCATTAACCTATGAAGAGAGAATGGTGAGTATCCTTGATACCAAGCTGTGAAAGACCTGCTCAAGCGTAGCCCTCATCAAGGTCCTATGGAGTCGGCATGGAATCGAAGAAGCTACCTAGGAAATAGATAAGGACATGCATGAAACGTACTGAGAACTCTTTACTGTAGGTACAACCATTTCTTAGGAAACTTTTCTTTAAGTGGGTAGTTGAGATGATTATTGATGTAAGAGTGGTGCCCCTATGCAATTATAATACCTCGGCCTTAACACTAGCAAACTGTAGTTGACTTCGAGGATGAAGTCTTTCTTTAAGGGGGTAGTGATGAAATACCCCAAAATCGTAATTTAGAAAATTATCGTAAAATAATAATTTATTAGGAAAATTAATTAAATAAACTATTTTCATTAAAATAAAAGGCAATTAATTAAGTTAAATCTATGAGAAATTAATAAATAATTTAAATAGGAAAATTTTGAGTATTTTGCTAATTAAAATGGAATTTAGGAAAAATCTTTCAAAATCCCTAAATTAACTTAAAAAGAGAATTATTTTAATATTTTTTTTAATACAATATCCCAAAACACCCAAAATATGTTAATTAAGCCAACTCACGTTTTTCCTTTCTTTTTCCTTTTTCTTTTTCTTTTTCCCTATGTTTTTCCTTTTCTTTCCTTTCCTTCTCTTCCTTTTTTCCTCTTTTCCCTCGACCTAGGCTAGCTCGCTTTCAGCCCAATTTCTACCCTTCCCCGGCATGGCCCACGTCATTTTTTTCCTCATCTCTAAATCGGTCTAGCCTTTCCTTTTCTTTCTTCTTTTCTCCTAGACCGGTTGTCCAGCCCCTCCCCTACATCATCTTCTTGCTCTCGTACCTGTTAGTCCCCAGATTGGGGCCAAAATTTCTGCCAATGACCACACCGCGTAACCAGCCTTGCCTCCCTTTTCTTCCCTGTTGACACAGCTATCAATTGAATAAGGTCGGCCATCCCCTCTCCTACATGTGCCATTCCTTTTCCCCCTGTCAAATATAGCCTACGAAGGTAGACCTGCGCCGGCCTACCCTTGCCGGCCAGAGCACCATAACCCTTGCCCCCTACTCTCCCACTACCCTTTGTCATTTTCCCTTCTAATCGACCTATATATAGCCTCGAAGGTTGCCATAATCAGGTTTTGTTTTTGGCAGCCCAGAAATTCAACAAGTGCACCGCCCCGATCAAACCATCGTTTCTCCTCTATTGGCCATCGACACTGCCCACTCTGGCCACCAAAAACTTCCTGCACTGCCCTCTACGCAATTGAGCCACCCTCATTCCTTGCCTTGCCCTACACAAGCCACACCAGCCATGCAAAGTCCCCCTCCCGAATAGCCAGTTCCAACCCTGCGACGCCCCTCGTGCCGCCGTCTGCCATCAACTCAGCCACCTCTAACCCCCAAAACAACCAGGGGACCTTACTCTACCTCCCTACACCTCCATTTTCCCCGACTTCCCTCTCCCTTAGCCTCCACATCCATCTCTCCACCACCCTTCTTCCTCAATCGCGGCTCCGCTGCCGGCTCCACCACCATGTCTAGGTGGTATCCCAATATGTTCACCCTTAAACCTTTTTCATAGAAGTGTTATTGATTTCTAATATTAATAGTATTACTGTTAACTATTCTTATTATCAATATTATTATTATTATTATAATAATAATTATTATTATTATGTTCTAACTCTTATTCTGGAGAGATTTCTAATTAATAGTATTACTATGTAAATGACTACAACTTTGTTATTATTACTACTATTACTATCCTTATTATTATTATTATTGTTATTATTATTACCACTACTACTATTATTGTAACACCCCCAAATTTCACTCCTGAAAAATTTCGTTTAAATCAGAAGGTTTAGCGGAAGCGAAAGAATTAAAACCATAAACCTGGGGGTATTACCGCCACACTTAGTACCAGACCGGTTCACTCCTACCGTTCTGATACTAAGTGCTAAGGCTAAACTAAACAATCGTTAAGTAAGAGTCATCAAAACACAGGTCCATAGTTAACATAGACCATTCACGAAAACCACGAGTCAACAACAGTTAAAATATCGTTAAGATTACAACTTAAGAGTACGGTTTCAAAACAAGAAGCGTAGTACAAAATATAGCTAAATGAAACAGATCCCAAGGGAGCAATATCCGGATTGCCTACTCACTCAAGTCAGGCCTTCCACCCCAACACAGTATCAACCTGCACAAGAGGTCTACTCCCCACCATCGATGGATCATCACAGGACCCATTCAACCAATGTAGTATCAGTACGGGTCAAATACTGAGTAAGTCTCGCTACCCTATCATATAGGAGGGATATAACTATACATCAAGTGCATATTAAATCCGGGTACAACACGTTGATACAATATTATGCATATTCACAACCCACAACATAAATCTTACCATACACCTAGAGTAACATATAAAACATACGTAACATTCTATTTAACGTATAAGCGTGGTATAACCGAGATGTAAAGTGGCTCATACGCCTCAGGTAGGAACAATCCATATTATTAAAACTCAATACGTGGCATACTCACGTAAGCAGCATGGAGCAATACAGATAATAAAAGCTGGTCATGGTCCAATTAGACTTATTCTTTATTCTCATTAATAATATGTTCATTCCACACATATTCTTCAATAACCCATGTGAGCGCGGGAGCCCCACTATTATAGCCGGTGGACCGGAAGATATACGCACAGGGCAGAACGCCTCTGATCCACTATTATAGCCGGTGGACCGGAAAATAAACGCACAGGGCAAAACGCCTCTGCTCCACTATTATAGCCGGTGGACCGGATCACAGCCTCGACTCACATGGTGTTTCACTGTAAGTACTTAGTATTTTCCCATAGATTACTTCATTCATTTTCATTCAAAGCATTCTTCATTAATCCATGTGAGCGCGGGAGCCCCACTATTATAGCCGGTGGACCGGAAGATATCGCACAGGGCAGAACGCCTCTGATCCACTATTATAGCCGGTGGACCGGAAAATAAACGCGCAGGGCAAAACGCCTCTGATCCACTATTATAGCCGGTGGACCGGATCCCAGCCCCGACTCACATGGTGTTTCGCTTTAAGTACTTAGTATCTTTCCCATGGATTAACTTATTCGTTTGGTTTGTCGAGCACGAGATCCCCCACTATTATAGCCGGTGGACCGGAAGATATCGCACAGGACAGAACGCCTCTGATCCACTATTATAGCCGGTGGACCGGAAATAAACGCACAGGGCAAAACGCCTCTGCTCCACTATTATAGCCGGTGGACCGGATCACAGGCTCGGCTCGACATCTTTCGCTTTATGTGATTAATGTCTTATCGGTGTCTTATTAAATCACACATCACCCTTAACATGCATAAATCATTCTCTTTATACTGTACTCATCACCACTAATAAAATCCCACATACATAACTACCCTTCAATCAATAGATACACATGATAACACCGAGCAACTCTAAGCAGCCATAACCAACCCTAGTTGTCCACACCAACCGTGGTTAGCCACTCTTATCCCTATTTTACCATAAATACCATACTTAGCCATCCCAAACCTTAATTGTTCTCAATAATCACGATTAGTTACTCCAACCCTACTTAATCACAACATCCCAGAGTTAGTTACTCCAAACCCTAATACCGTACAATCATTAACTCCCATGCAAAACCCTAACTCCACCATGCAAACCCTAATGCCACCATACCAACATTAATACCACCATGCAAACCATAACACTACCGTGCAAACCCTAATACCACCATAAGCCATTAATACCACTATGCAATCACTAATACCACCATACAAACCCTAATACCACCATACAATATTAATACCTCCATAAAATCACAAATATCACCATACAATATTAATACCTCCATAAAATCACTATTACCACCATACAAACCCTAATACCACTATACAACATTAATACCTCCATAAAATCACAAATACCACCATACAAACCCTAATACCACCATACAATTTTAATACCTCCATAAAATCATTAATACCATCATACAAACTTCAAGACTCCCATGATGGTTCCCAAATCATATTACCATTTATCCTAATATACATGTCCTAGAGGGCCATAACATAATACATCATAAACATCATACATATACATGTCATGCTCATATCATGGGAGCACATACAACATACCTCAATCTCCAAGCTGCGCTACACATGTGACAAGTTATGCACAAATCATATAATACATGGCATAGCATGGCATACACAACATTCAACACATCCACGTCACACATAACACAAGGCCATTAGCTTCGTCCTTACTAAATGCCCATAAGTAGAGGTTAGTAGAGACTTACCTGGATCCAAAGCTAGCTAAGCGAGATAAGAGAGAGAGAGATCCCTAGCTCATGGATCCACGAGAAAGCTTTCCTAGATCCGATAGAAATCGAAAACTAAATTAGAAACTATTCTATCAATAAATAATTCACATATTCTAATTAAACAAACACAAACAACCCAAATGATCTCTCTTATAAAATGTGACAAAAAATTAGAACTTAAAAGCATAGCTTTATTAATATTTAAGGTTAAAACTAAATCGAAACGGATTAATACAAATATCACTTGGGACATTTTAACTTAATTTGGAAAGCCCGAGAAAGAATAATCGATCATAAGCTAATTTATCGAAAATAACTTATTTATTAGGTTTTACAACTAAATAGGTAACCTAACCATTTACATAGAACCAAATCCAAACCGATTAGGTTAAAGCAGAATTTAAATGATTTAAAACCCAAAGATAGAATTCGATTAGATAAAATACGCATAGCAAAAATCAATTTTATAAAGTCATCCCCGAAAATTAGGGTTTTTAATACCCACGACACAAACTCAAGTAATTCAATTTAATCAATTCAAATTAAAGGTATTTAGAAGCAATTAATACCATTTCAACTATTTCTACACATTCAATTTTAGAAAACAGCAATACAAGTACTCGATTTCATAATTCCACTTGAAATTTAGGGTTTTAGGCCCGAAAATACAATTCGTTAAAATTCTATAAATTTAATCAAATTGAATGTTTGGAAATGCAATTAAACACATTTTATAACATATCAACTAATCAATTGCTCAAAACCAATAAAAGAAATACGCAATTTAGCACAATTAGGGTTTTTGAACCCGAAACGCAAATCCGATCAATCCTTGCCAAAACATATCAATTGACGGTTCGAAAATGTAATTAAACATATTATAATGTAATTTATATAGTCAATTGAATAAAATAACCCGATTACCCAAACCAACTTAAACCCGCGGGAGTTTTGACCTAAAAATCCAATTCCGATCAATTACGCACAATTTTCCCAAATCGACACTTCCAATATAAAATTAAATACATTTTAAATGATATTATAAAATCAGTTGAGCGGGACGGCTCAGTTATACGACCCAATTTCATTACACCCAAAATTTGACCTAGGAATCAAATTCCGATAAAACCTGCATAAATTTCTCAAATTGACGGTTCCAAAATGAAATTGGATACATTTTAAAACATATTGTATAATCAATTTGTCTGAAATCGCAAAAACGGACGAATCCGAAAAATTCGGGCATAACCCGACTAAAAATCCAATTTTCCCAAAATTCCAACACAACCACACAATTAACCTATCCAAATCAATCTTATAGCACATATATACATTATCAAACAATTAATTTAGCTTATCACAAGCTAAATCATACCCAATTAATCAAAATAAGGGTTAGGGTTTTTCGGAAATTATACCAAACAAAAATCGATAAATCGGGGCAAGGGAAGGCTGGGGAGGCGTCGTCGAGGGTCGGGGGTGGCTCGCCGGTGGTCAGCAGGCGTCGAAGACGACCGACGGCGGCGACACGACCTACGCGCTGCTGCTGTGCTGCCGCTGCTGCTACTTGTTCGACCGCTGCCGCTGCTGCTACTTCGGTGGGTTACTGCGCGGCTCGCGGGTCGGTGGCAGTCGGAGCTCGGCAGGCGAAGGAGGGAGGGGCTGGGGAGAAGGAGAGAGGCGAGGGAGGTCGGCTAGGGTTAGGGTTGCGGGAGAGGGAGTCGGGGAATAGTGAGTCACGGGAAAAATAGAGGAGAAGGGAGAGAAGAGAGAAAAGGGAGAGAGGCGAGCTTGGGGTCCCGGCTGTTTTTTTTTTTTGAATACAAGTAAAAATAAAATACTATATATTTAAAGTTTTTATCGGAAGATTTTATCTAAATTTTATTTAACGAAATTTCATTTCGAAATGATCCGAAGGCTTAAAATTAGTAAAAGAACTATATACAGAATTTCAGAAACATTTTTCGAAGGAATTAACCAACGAACATAAAAATTTATATTATTTACGGAAATACATTATAAGACCCCGAAAAATTATTTAAAAACATATACTAAAATATTTAAGTCAAATTTGAATAAACTAAGACTAATTTAAATAATTTTCGAAATCGGTTTTCCGTAAACCAAAAAGCACAAAACGAAAGAGAATTAATTCCAGAAAGAATTTCATAAATAAACTCCGAAAATCTTTTTAATTTAAAACTTTCCGAAAATATTAACGATTACCGAAAACTTATAAATTTAAAGTCGGAAATATTTTCTACGGATAAAATCATTAAAATAAATTTAACTATTTAAACAGAAATTCTATAATTTAAATAATATATTTAGTTAACGAAATATAACTCCAAAAATAAGGTCGTAATCACACGACGAAGTTATAATCGAAAATGAATCTAAAATATTAAAAATCAAAATACGAGAAAGAATGGGAATACATATTTTTAACCGAAAATCTAAATCAAAAGAGTATAATAAAATCATAGTCGCGAATGAATTTGTCTAAAATGGTTCACAACGACAACGATTACTTAAATTAAACTATAAATTCAAAATCGTTGATAAATCCATAAAACAAATCAAAATTAAAATAATTATTGTTTTTTTTACATCAAATTACGCTAATAAAATCATTAAGCTTAATAAAATTAGGTTTTAAAAATATGGGGTATTACAATTATCATCATCATTATTATCAATACTTTGTTCCTAATAATACTAATACTAACTTTGGCCATTACTTTTATATTATGTTCATCACTAGTATTATTATTATTGTTGTTGTTGTTATTGTTGTTCCTATCATTATTATCATTATTATTATTATTATTATTATTATTATTATTATTATTATTATTATTATTATTATTATTATCATTGTTATTATTATTATTATTATTATTTTATTTATTATTATTATTATTCTTATTACTATTACTATTACTATTACTATTACTATTACTGTTATTATTATTATTATTATTATTGTTATTATGAATACTATCATTACCACTATTATTATTATTATCACTTCCAGCAGTATTGTTACTATTATTACTACTACTACCACTAGAGTTATTAATATAAGTATCATTATGGCTATTACTTTTTATGTTATTTTCATCACTATTTTTACTATTATTATTACTAGAATTTGGGGTTGATATCAGTATCATTATAAAACTAATAATAATGTTATTACTAGTGATATTGAAACCCTTACTTTATTACTATGAGTATTACAATTTTTACTATGGTTAGTAGTGGCATGATTAATTATATTGAGAATAATAACCCTACTTTTAATTATAAACTACTATTGTCATTATTAGCCTTAGTATTTGGCCATGATAGGGGTAAGATAAGAAATTATTATAATTCTAGTAGAGGGAGATTAACCCATAGTATTTCCCTCTTATAGGTGAATCAAATCAAAACCCTCAAGAGGCGTAGGAGCAAGCTTCAAGCCCGACGACATTTAGGTAAGGGTGTAGCTAAGGCTAAATATGTGCTATATATCTTTCATGCCTTGGATGTCCTATATAATTATATGTCATGATCTATATGCTATTTTCGTAACTGCTTTGTGCGTAGTCCGACTTGGAATAGAGGTATGTTCATGTGCTCTCTTCTCATATGTGTTAATATGGGTATGCTGTAAGTTGTGGCATGATCTGATATAGCCCTTAGGACATGTAAGCTAGGGTCTTAGATGTGGTGATGTGGGACCGAGGCATGAAAAAGGAAAATGGAAATTAAGAGAACCAAGGGGAAGTAAGTTGGCTAACTTAGGTAGGAATGACCCAAATAACCATGATCCATGAGTGGTGAATAAAAAAGAAGGGAGGGATTTAAATAAGATGAAAGAGTAGGAGGAACTAGGGTTTGCATGGAAATTTCAGGGTTTGGCATGATAAATATCAAGGATTTAATATGGGATGGCTAGAGTCTACATAGGGGCAAACATTACATATGGAAAGTTTTCTTGGGACGTGAGGAATGTAATAGAAGTGTCATTTTAGTGACTGTGGGCTTCAGGTGAAAAATAGTATGTAGGACAGTATAAGGGTGCGTAGGAGACTAGGCTTAGGTTTAGAAGGAAACCCCAATTTGAGTAAGTGGAAGAAGAAAAAGAAAATAATAAAAATAAATGAGAATGAGTCAGGCATGAAGTGAGGGTTGAATCTGAGGGTCGTGAAGTGTGGGGGTGTTAAAATAGTTTGGGTTGTGTGAGGCAGAAAAGGATTGGCCACTTAGGCCCAAATTAGGGTTTCTAGAGAAAACCTAAGGGTAAGGCGGTGAGTGGACTTTGAGGGTGCAAAGTGTGGGCCTCGACCCCACACTTAGGAATTGGGTTCCCAGTATAAGTAAGTGGATTACAGGAAGGATGGTGGGGCGAGTTAGGAGGCCTAGAGGTATCAAGATATGGGATGGTCCCTCTTAGGAGGATAAGTATAGCTAGAGTTATCCATGCATGTATAGGGTGAAATTTTTTAAATAAGATACGGTAAAATACTAATCATGTAAAGTGGAAGATTATTGAGCCGTGCCCAGACCGATCCATCGGCATATAATAGTGGTTAGGTGCATTCTTGCCTATAAATGACTGATCCACTAGTTTTGATAGTGCGGGATCCCGAGCTCAATAAACTAAACCATAATTTGTTAAGACACGTAAAAGATACTAAGTACTTACAATGGAACACCATGAGAGTCATGGCTAGAACAATCCACCAGCATAATAGTGGCCACGAGCGTTTGTCTTGAAGACTGATCCACTGACGTATAATAGTGGTCAACTATCTTTTTCCCTGTAAGTGACCAATCCACTAGCTATAATAGTGTGGTTTCCATACTCACATGGATTGATAAAAATTACGGTGTGAGAAGAGTACTGAAACGAACTCCAAGTGGAGTTCAGTAAAAATTACACAGAAAAACGCAAGAACAACCGAACAAGAATAGGGATAGGGTAATCGGGACTGCCCGATTTAAATCCTCGAAAGCGAGAATAACAAAAATGCCGGAAACCGACAATAAACGATGCAAGATCGTAAGAAAATTAGCTTTATTTCATATGCTGAAATCGATTCGAACCAAGTTGTCCTTCTTACATAAAGGTAGAAGCTTTATATAGGGCAGCAACTAGCTAGGGTAGATGGAAGTCGAATGTTGGGCAACGGTCGAAAAGGTGGAGTGGGTAGAGTGAATTAAAGGTGGGTAATTCCCATTAATGGTGGTCGACGAAGAAGGCGAGATTAGAGGAAGAAGACGACTCGGGAAGGGCTGCGTGAGGAGTGAAGGTTGTTTTGACCGAACGGGAGTGAATGTGTTGGACTGAATGCTTTGATAAAGAAGGCAGGCGTAAAGGCTGTGGACCGGGGACACGGGGGTAGGCGTAAAGGCTATGGACCGGGGAGACGGGGGTAGGCGTAAAGGCTATGGACCGGGGAGACGGGGGTAGGCGTAAAGGCTGTGGACCGGGGAGACGGGGTGCATTTTTGGTTTTGGGCTTTTGTTTTTTTTGGTTGAGAAATAGTGGGCTTTGGGGTGTGGTAGAATTAAGGAAGATGTGGGGAATTTGAAGGTGGTTTAATGATGGATTAGGCAAATCCCACTTAACTAGTTGCTTAATACCCTTATTACAAGATAAAACTAAATAAACAAAACAACGATAATAATAATAGTAGAATTTTGCTAATTGGCGATAAGGCCATTATTCTTGCTAATAATTTAAAACTTGAGTATGTCTTCTCAGCAACAGGATCCTGTTTTTGATAGCATCGTCTTGAATCCTTTTCCCCGCTTGCTTGGCTTAGATTGTCAATTTTCTTGATTATCCTGCAAGACAATAATACAAATATAATTAATTATTTTTAAAGGATAATTGGTGCTTTTCTTAGTAAGGGTACTAAGGGTATTTGGGCTTTCATCATCCTCCCCTTCTTGAAAAGGTTTCGTCACCGAAACCGAACCTGCATCATAAAAGTATCACTGATATTGCCATATTTTCCTGGAAGATCGATCTTATAAGCATTATCATTAATGTGTTCCAAGATGGTAAAGGGACCGTCGCCTCTTTGTGCGAGTTTGGATTTCCTTTGGGTAGGAAACCTTTCTTTTCGTAAATGGACCCACACAAGATCTCCTGGAGCGAATATAATCTTCTTGCGGTGTTTGTTTGCTGCGCTTGCTATCTGATGATTGCGTAGGTTTATCTGTTTCTCCACTGACTCATGTAATGATTTTATGGATTGCGCCCTTTTTTCTGCATCAAAGTTAGCATAATCGGTTATGGGTAAAGGAATAAGATCAAGGGGTGAAAGAGGATTAAACCCGTAGACAATTTCAAAGGGAGTCTTTTTGGTGGTGGAGTGGATGGTCCGATTGTATGCGAACTCCACATGTGGTAGGTGGGATTCCCAATGCTTAATGTTATTATCCAGGATAGCTCGAAGCATGTTACCAAGAGTGCGATTTACTACTTCGGTTTGGCCGTCAGTCTGGGGATGGCATGTAGTAGAAAATAGCAACTTTGTCCCCAATTTTCCCCATAAGACCCGCCAGAAGTGGCTGAGAAATTTGACATCCCTGTCGGATACAATGGTACGTGGCACACCATGTAAGCGCACAATATTTTGGAAGAAATGATCAGCTATTGTGGTAGCATCATTGGTACGGTGGCAAGCAACAAAATGTGCCATTTTAGAGAATCGGTCGACAACTACCATGATGCTATCTTTCCCTCTGTTAGACCTGGGTAGTCCAAGTACAAAATCCATGGAAATGTCTACCCATGGTTGTTTGGGAACGGGAAGAGGTGTGTATAATCCATGCGGCTTAGACGTGGATTTAGCATGTTTACAGGTCACGCATTGATCACAAAATCTTTGCACATCGCGTTTGAGGTGGGGCCAATAGAAATGCTCTTTGATGATACTTAAAGTTTTGAGATGGCCGAAGTGTCCCATCAGTCCTCCACTATGGGCTTCTTATACAAGAAATTCACGCATAGAGCATCTGGGTATGCATAACCTATTGTCACAAAAAAGTAAGCCCTCATGACGATAGTATTTGCCAACGGTAGTATTTTCGCATGCTTTGAACAATTCAAAAAAGTCATCATCAGTTGCATATAGATTTTTAATATAGGTAAACCCTAATAAATGAGCATCCAAAGTAGCAACCAATGTATATCTCCTGCTTAGGGCATCAGCAACAATATTATCACCACCTTTTTTGTACTTAACCGTGTATGGGAAGGACTCAAGGAATTCAATCCACTTGGCTTGTCTCCGATTTAGCTTATGCTGAGATTTTAGGTATTTGAGTGCTTGGTGGTCTGAATGAATGATGAATTCTTTGGACCATAGGTAGTGTTGCCAAGTTTCCAAAGCCCTAATTAGGGAAAATAATTCTTTCTTGTAGGTGGAGTAATTAAGGGTAGCACCGCTCAATTTTTCACTGAAGTAGGCAATAGGTTTTCCTTCTTGAGATAAGACAGCTCCAATGCCTATTCCTGATGCGTCACAGTCAATTTCAAAAGCCTTATCGAAATCAGGTAGCGATAATATGGGGGCATTAGTCAGCTTTTCTTTTAATAAGTCAAAGGCATTCTGCTGTTCTTTCTCCCATTTAAACCCAACTTCCTTTTTTATAATAGAGGTGAGGGGAGCGGCTATAGTGCTGAAGTTACGCACAAATCTCCGGTAGAAGCTACATAAGCCATGGAAGCTTCTTACTTTTGTAATAGACTGGGGCACGAGCCAGTCTCGTATGGCCTTCACCTTTTCATCGTCAACGGATATTCCATCCTTGCTTATTACAAATCCCAGAAACACAACACTTTCTAAGCATAATCTGCTCTTGGAGAGGTTGGCATATAATTTCTCGATCTTAAACACCTCAAGGACAGATCGTAGATGATCAAAGTGTTCCTCATAAGACTTGCTATATATAAGGATGTCGTCAAAGTATACGACGACGAATTTACCAATAAAGTGTCTGAGCACATAATTCATTAGTCGCATGAAAGTACTAGGTGCATTAGACAGGCCGAAGGGCATCACCAGCCACTCATAGAGTCCAAAGTTGGTTTTAAAGGCCGTTTTCCATTCATCGCCAGCCTTCATGCGAATCTGATGGTATCCACTTTTTAAATCAATTTTTAAAAATATAATAGACCCATGCAATTGGTCAAGCATTTCATCTAACCGAGGGATGGGGTATCGGTATTTGACGGTAATTTTATTAACAGCCCTACTGTCAATACACATGCGCCAACTTTCGTCTTTTTTTGGAACTAGTAACACAGGAACAACACAAGGACTCATGGACTCTCGAATGTGCCCTTTTTCAAGTAATTCAGTTATCTGCTTCTTTAGTTCTTTTACTTCCTCAGGGTTAGCTCGATATGCAGGTCTATTGGGAATGGAGGCCCCAGGTACGAAATCAATCTCATGTTCGATTCCTCTAGTTGGAGGTAACCCTTGTGGAATTTCTTCAGGAAAGAGCTCAGAGTATTCATTGAGTAAGGTGCGTATGTCATCAGGAACAAAATCAAGTAGAGTGAAATCACTATGATAACATTCTTTACGCATGAGCATATAGATGGGTAACTTAGCAGAGAAGGCATAAGAGATGTCTCTTTTTCGGGCGAAAAAGTTACGTAGTGGTTTATTCTGGCCTTCCATGTTGGATTTTGAGGTCTTAATTATCTCCTCCCTCATGCTCTTGAATTCGGCTTGAAGCTTGAGTTGATCATCATGGACTTGCTGGGGTGATAGCGGCATTAGAGTGATCGTTTTGTTATCCTTGATAAGGGAGTAGCTATTTTTATACCCGTCATGGGTTACTCTCCTATCAAACTGCCATGGTCTCCCAAGTAGGACGTGACTAGCGTGCATGGGAATGACATCACATAATACTTCATCCGTATATTTCCCAATTTGGATTGCAAGTAATACTTGCTTGTAGACCTTGACCTCACCCGTGTCTTTGAGCCATTGTAGTTTATAGGGTCGAGGGTGCTTCGTGGCTGTCAACCCTAATTTGGTAATTAGGCTAGCACTTGCGGCGTTAACACAGCTACCGCTATCAATGATCAAACTACACAACTTGTCACTGATTCGACATCTGGTATGGAAGATATTCTCACGTTGTATTCGCTCGTCATCAACTTTTGCATGTACGTTTAGGGCACGTCGTACGACGAGTAGTTCTCCCTCGGAAGCATATACCTCATCATGGCTAGGGTCACCATCATAGGGGTCAATAGGAGTAGGAGAATGGTCAACACACTCATCATCCTCGGACTCAACCTCTCCTGTGGGCCGAACCACCATCACCTTCCTATTGGGACATTCGGACGCGATATGACCATGCCCCAAGCATTTGAAGCATTTGATGTTTCTTGAACGTCCATTGCTAGAATTACCACTTGTATGTTCCTTACCCTTTTCCTTAAGAGGGCTTGCCTTATTGTCGAATTGGACTCTTGACCTTTCTTCACTTCTAGGAGGCTGCTTCCAGTTATGATTTTTTGAATGGTCGGCTTGGAAGTTGGGTTGGGGTTTAAAGGTCCTGACCCTTTTGATCTTTTTTTCAATCTTGATGGCTAAGCTAACCATTTCCTCGATATCCACATAGTGTTGGAGTTCAATTTTATCAGCTATTTCCTTGTTTAGTCCACTAAGGAATCTATCCATGGTCGCCTCTCTATCTTCGATTATGTTGGCCCGAATCATTGCGATCTCCATT
This sequence comes from Tamarix chinensis, assembly GCA_030549775.1. NCBI lineage: Eukaryota > Viridiplantae > Streptophyta > Magnoliopsida > Caryophyllales > Tamaricaceae > Tamarix > Tamarix chinensis. The sequence goes on along the minus strand of CM060176.1, from coordinate 79,423,637 downwards.
TCCTTATAATATTCATCAACGCTTCTAGGGCCTTGGACAAGGTTTTGTAGTTTCTGGTAGAGTTCTCGATAGTAATAGCTAGGTACAAACCTATGTCGTAATAATCCTTTGAACTCGTTCCAATCTCGTACTGGTCTCTCGTGGTTTCGGCGTCGGTTAGTAACAAGCTGATCCCACCAATTGATGGCATAATCGGTGAACTCAACAATGGCGAGTTTAATCTTTTTTTCATCTGAATAATTATAGCAGTCAAAGACCAACTCTATTTTTCTTTCCCAATCCAAGTATGCGTCAGGGTCATTTTTTCCACTAAATGCTGGGATCGTTAATTTGATATTATTTAGATTCCGGTCCTCCCAATCGTACTGTCTTGGATGTCGGCGAGGTCGATGTCCCATCCTAGCATGTTCTTGGGCTGATGAGCCGTCGGCTGAGAAAATATCTGGCTCGGGGTGGAAGTTCCTTGGATGTCTGTTTGGCTGGGGTGACTGGATAGGTTCAGTTGTATTATTAATTGTTTGTTCAATCCGATCCAGTCTTTCTATTAGGATACATAGTTGTGCGGAAATAGGGTTTGAGTTACTATCGGATCCTTCCGACATGTGTCCTGACATTGCATGTCCGGTTCGGGAATTCATTTCAATCCGTTTATCTGTATTAAATTGTCACACGATCGATTGGGATTACTTACGTAGTAGGTGATTATAATGTTGGGCTTTTAGCTCGTGACTGTTCGATAGGGCGGGTTTCCGAGCTGGTGGCTTAAACGATATGAAATATCGAATCGCCGCCTAATACCTGATATCCTACCCCATTTCTGGATACCAAATTAATTTTGGTATCAAGTTCGGATCACTAGGTGATATCTTTTTTTTTTAAATTAGACGACCCAAAAAAAAATAAAATAAAATTAACACGGCATAATTAAAACAAAGGTCGACACCAGACAATCCAAACAGGGTACTGTTTGGGACAGTGACAAAAAGAGAAGAAAAAAAATTAAAATAAAATAGAAAACACCAATCTGTCGAAATCGACACAGCAGGGAATTGCAAATCGACTCAAAATAGGAATCGAATTGAAACACAAAAATTGCGACTGGAAATCAAGACAGAAATTAAAGACACGAATTGGATGCTGCAACGACAACATTCAAACGAAAAATTGATGCTAAACATACCCAGATCCGAACGGGTTTCGAACATAAAAAAAATCACACTAATTCAGAGATGAGCGAAGCAGATCGACGCTCTGATACCAGCTGAAACGAACTCCAAGTGGAGTTTAGTAAAAATTACACAGAAAAACGCAAGAACAACCGAACAGGAATAGGGATAGGGTAATCGGGACTGCCCGATTTAAATCCTCGAAAGCGAGAATAACAAAAATGCCGGAAACCGACAATAAACGACGCAAGATCGTAAGAAAATTAGCTTTATTTCATATGCTGAAATCGATTCGAACCAATTTTTCCTTCTTACATAAAGATAGAAGCTTTATATAGGGCAGCAACTAGCTAGGGTAGATGGAAGTCGAATGTTGGGCAACGGTCGAAAAGGTGGAGCGGGTAGAGTGAATTAAAGGTGGGTAATTCCCATTAATGGTGGTCGACGAAGAAGGCGAGATTAGAGGAAGAAGACGACTCGGGAAGGGCTGCGTGAGGAGTGAAGGTTGTTTTGACCAAACGGGAGTGAATGTGTTGGACTGAATGGTTTGATAAAGAAGGCAGGCGTAAAGGCTGTGGACCGGGGAGACGGGGGCAGGCGTAAAGGCTGTGGACCGGGGAGACGGGGTGCATTTTTGGTTTTGGGCTTTTGTTTTTTTTGGTTGAGAAATAGTGGGCTTTGGGGTGTGGTAGAATTAAGGAAGATGTGGGGAATTTGAAGGTGGTTTAATGATGGATTAGGCAAATCCCACTTAACTAGTTGCTTAATACCCTTATTACAAGATAAAACTAAATAAACAAAACAACGATAATAATAATAGTAGAATTTTGCTAATTGGCGATAAGGCCATTATTCTTGCTAATAATTTAAAACTTGAGTATGTCTTCTCAGCAACAGGATCTCGTTTTTGATAGCACCGTCTTGAATCCTTTTCCCCGCTTGCTTGGCTTAGATTGTCAATTTTCTTGATTATCCTGCAAGACAATAATACAAATATAATTAATTATTTTTAAAGGATAATTGGTGCTTTTCTTAGTAAGGGTACTAAGGGTATTTGGGCTTTCATCAAGTACTATCTAGAGAATAAATAACCAGTGTGGATTTTATTTATCTAAGAAATTATGTGTTATCTATCATGTTGTTGTGATTGAGTTATGTGCTCTTATGTGTTGGCTTTAGTGCACAGTTACCTTTACCTTTCTCAGTACATAGCGCACTGACCACCCATTTTATTGGTGATGCTCATTCCCACCAGCAGAAGGCCCCTCAAACTTTATGTAGGGGTGTGATTGTATCTTCGATGCCTACAACGCATACAAGGCATCAGGTGGGGCTGAAGCTAAGCCTAGACCTAGCTTAGGGGTTGAGAGTGACATGTCAGGCATGTATCATCTGTCTTATCTTTCCTATATCGTTATATTTAGCTTATGATGGTTTTGACATTTGGAACTTTAAAACTATACTTTTGGATTATACATTTGGATTGTACCTTTTGGTTACCGCACTCTGATTTCTTGCACGTTTAATGACTTATTTCTTTTATAAATGCTTGTTTTAATTATTGACTCGTGTTTGACATCTATCCCAATCAGCCATAGCACTTGGTACTAGAATGGTAGAAGTGAACATGTCTAGTACTAAGTGTGGCAGTAATATCCCTATAATTTACCTTCTTGTGATTTCGCTTCCGCTGAACCTTTTTATTAAACGAAAATTTTCAATTGTAAATTTTAGGGTATTACAAATCTTCCAGGAGTTAAAAAAGAGGTTAACCATAACACCTATGTTGACTTTGCCAGACTGTTGATAAGTTAATATTTTGACATATTTTATGCATAAGTGGTAATAATTGTTTAAATGTTTTTACTTAAGCTAAAAGGATACAAATAAAATAAATTTAAAGTATAATATTATTTATTAATTTGTTTTTTATTTTATAAATTTTATTTTTAAATAAAAGAAAATAAAAAAAAGGAATCAAACCTTTGGACCAACAACACAAAGGATGAAGGACAAAAAACAGGAAACACATCACACGAAAGAAGTCGGGGGAAACCAGAAGTGCTGAGTCGTTGAACTAATGAAAAGAAGAAGAGAAAAGCAAGGGTTGATGTGGGATAGAAGGACGGGAGAAAATGATGAGGGGCTGAACTGGAGAGAAGGTAGTCGGCCGCACAAAAAATTACAAAGGAGAAGGTGAGGGGGTGACACGAAAATAGAAGGAGTGGCAGACCCGCAATAAAGAGAAAAGGTGAGAGAGCCAGTAGGCACGAAAAGAAAAGGCATGCCCGAAGGATGCATAGACTCTGATAATAGAGTCAGCAACACGAATTTAAGGGCATTGGAGAGGCCAGAAGTCTCTAATGTAGAGAGAGAGGATAGGCAATAGAGCGCTAAGGGCAGTCTGATGTGCGCTGGCACAGAAACCAAGGAATCAGCCATCAACGCAGGCCGGTAGAGTAGGCTACACCTGTGAGCCAAAAGAAAAAAAAGGAAAAGAAATTATTTCATGGAAATTCAAGGCTACCGAGAGAAGAAAAAATAAGGAAGAATTTATCCAGTAGAATTTATTTCAGATAAAATTTAATTTTTATTTTTTATGTCTCTATTTTTAATTTATATTTTAGATATATATATTTTTTGTAATTAATTTAATAATTATGGCTTGCTAAATATTTGTTTCTAGGGAATAAATTGAAACCCTAAATTAGGGTTTGACGTATAATTTTATTTTCTTTGTTTCATGAGATTATTTCTTAACTCTATTTTAATTGCTATTTTATATATATATATATATATATATATATATATATATATATATAATTCTGTCAAGTATAATTAAGTTGGTGCATGCCTTGTTCTGGTTTCCTCATTAGTGATAGTATATAGGATTATTTACCTACTAGGTATCCATATAAATATACTAAAATTTGTATGTATAAATTGTAGCTAGGTTAGATAACAATTCACCTAATAGTTTCGTGATTATAACTAAAGTAGTAAAATGTTCATATACGTGTGGGTCAAGGAAATGAAATATAGTTAGGCTTGCTTTGTGTACTAGTTAGGGTACTTATATTGAAAGCCTTCCAATTATACTGAATGCATTAAATATATTTAAATATAGGAGATGCTTGTTGCTACTATACTGCTATTATTTAATATGATTAATATTGACACTTTGTCGTATTAATTAATTAAAAGAAGTAATATGAGATGTATGGACCTGCTTTTCGTGCACAACTTGGTTGATCTCTTTCTTATGATTAAAAGATAACTTAGAAATTAATATTATATTTTCACATAATCTAGCGGTGGATTTCAAAGTCCCTAGTATATTTATCATATTAGCGGTTTCCCTTTATTTCTAATATTATTTTATTTTATTTTATTCTTTTTATCATCTTCTATTTTTTATAACCTCCTTTAGTATTTTTTGAATTTATTTATTTTTTATTATTTAGGGTTTTTATTTTTATATTTATTTTAAACTAGTTAAATAGAGGTGAGCCCTTAATCCCTACTTTAGAACGGTACCTTTATTTGCCAATACTACAAGTGATAACAAGAGGGTTTAAATAGCGTACTAGCTTTGGCCACACCAATTTTTTCCACCGTTGCTTGGGATTGGTAACTTCACCTTTATTTTGCTAGTATTTTTAGTGTGTTTGTTTTAGTGTGTTGTGTTTTTCATATCATCCTTTTATTTAGAGGTTAGAGTGTTTGTGGGAAATCAAGTCTCTAAATTAATAGGAGTTTTAGTGGTTAGTGTGTTTCATTTTTTTTAGTATTTTATTTTTCCTTTTAGGTTTATTTAGGATTATTGGTGTGTTGTGTTTTCCTTTTAACCGTTTCCTTTTGAAGTGTTAGTGTTCTTTCAGGTGGCTATGAGAGGATCCTTGGGCTATGGACAACTTTGCATGAATCTTAATGTAAGAGTAAATGAGGTAAGTTCAAGTAATCTTGATGATAGATTTAATTAACTCACTACCCTTGTTTCATAGGTAGCTATAGCTAGTAGAGTTATCAATACAAGTGGAGTGTGTCATACACAAGGAAATCCATATGCTTATCATGCACAAGCTTTGAGAGGAGGATGATGGACACAACGTGGTGCTCAATCTTTCAATCATTTTCAAGGATATAATCCCTACACAAGCACATACTATCCAAGAATGAGGCATCACCCCAAATTTAGATGAGAGATGAATGATCATTATCAAGTTCCATATAAAGACCCTTATACACGTGATGATAAAGCTTCAAAATATTATTAAATTCTCAACAAGAATCTTCTCCTATTTCAGAACCCTCAAGTTCAAAATAAATGGAGAAGTTTTTTGAAGCATTGATAAATAGGCAAAATCAATTGATGTCAAGTTAGATTTTGTAAAATGAAAGGATGTCAGTGTTGGAGGAGCAAATGGGTTATGTGGTCAACATGATCAATCAATTAAAAGTACAAAAAGATCTCTCTAGTACTTTAGTGCTATATTCAAGTGAGAGTAATGTGCATGATGATGTCTTATCTAAATGTAAGGATGAGCTAGTTAAGGAGGTTCCCATAGAGCACATTGAAAAGCAAGATCTTGTGGAAAAAGATCTTATAAAATTAGAAGAAGAATCCCATCAAAATAAGGATCAAGTGAATAAAGAGAAGTATATCTACTGCAAGACTATCACTTTCATCTACCATAGACCATTTTGAACAATTATTCCCCAATGTTTCTTCGAGATGAACATGAGACACAAGGTTAGCCTTTGAACCACTTTGATTTTATTTAACCATACTCCTTATTTTCCCTCTTTTAACAGGTTATATGGATCCAAGATTGAGGAGAATAATCAAAACATCTTGGATACATCTAATAAGAAGTGTAATGCTCCAAAGGAAAGGTTATGTTGGAAGGATGTGTTTCAAGATTTTGGGATAGGAAAATATGTTCTTATGTTAATAGAAAGATCCACATATATTGACATGGGGCATAACATTATCTCTTTATACACAAGCTTAAATTCCATGATAGGTAAGTTACATTCTTACTGAATCAAATCTTTCATTAAAACTAATATGTTATCTTTTTCTTACTTGTAGGATAAAGATGATCATCACAAGGAAGGATTTGGTGAAGCAGCTCTCAAGTGGATGTACCCACCTTGAAAGAGTAAATTGAGGTTATGTCAAGTTGAAGACATTAAAACAAGCGCTACTTGGGAGACAAACCAATGTCATAAGGGAGTTTTCTACCATCTACTTATTAATTTTTTTAGTTAGTTTTTATCTCCATACTGTAAATTAAATGTTTCCTTAGCTGTTTACACATTAAGGACAATGTATAATTTAAGTGTGAGGGTGTGTGTGTGTTTTATGTTTTTGCATGAAAAAAAATTAGAAAAAAAATTATTACAAAATTTTGTTCAGTATTTTTGGAGTCATAGGTTCCTTAATAGTTAATGAGGAATATGTCTTTGAAATCTAATGAAAAGATAATCATAAAATTGAGATAAAGTAAATGGAATTTTTTTGTGGTAATTTCAATATAGGGAACACATATCTACGTGTCTAAATGTGAATGGATAAAGAACATGTATGATTCTCTAACCACTGACATGGCATATTGAGATTCATCATATTCCTTAGTAAGATTTTGAACCACATACATACCATCTTTTTCTGAGTGAATTTACATAAAATTATCTATGTTTCTTAGCTTCAAAGTTTTTTTTTGTGAACGTCATGTATGTTTAGTTGCTTTAATCAAACTACTTGCTATAGATCTTGTAATGGAATATAGAGATTACAAAAATGTACTCTTTTACTATTCCAAGCTTATAGTCAAACATGCTTTGATTGATAAAATGCTAAAGGCAGCTTAGGAATTTTCCATCACATGATCAAGTAGCTTAAACCTAATTTGTGTATACATGATGTACACCCCATAGAAACCCTATTAACCTATACGTGGAAAATATATTTTTCTTCATTATGCACATTAAATAACCTTCGAACCCTTTTATCCTTACCTTTGCTTAAAGCTAGTGGAACATAATCAAATCATTATAGATAAAGAGTGGTTGTAGATGTGAGTGTATGTGAAATAAATATATGTATTTATGCTAAGAAGGGGGATTGATTATGTTTGATGGAGGAAAAAAAGAAGAAATATTAATTAAAAGAAAAAATTGAAAGATAAGAAAAAAAAAGAGAAAATAAGAAAATAATACAATTTAAGGATGAGAGGTAGTTATAGAGATGATGTTGAGAAAGTTCTATTCATGTTCTATTTTAGTGTGAAGGTGGAGATGTGGAGTTATGCTTATATTTCATCTAATTATTAGATTCCACTAGATGATATTTTTAGCACACCCCTCATAAAATACTCCGTACCCTTCTTTACCTTAAACCTTGCTACAACCAATAAGTAAGTCCTATTTGATTCTTGAGATGAGCATCCTTTGATCTGAAGGTGATTAGTTATAAGAGATAAGCATATGGTTCGGTCCATTTGGCAAGTATTTGATATCTTTTATGAGGTTTTATCTATAAGAATATGAGACTTCTTTATTTATATATGTGATCCGTTTGTTACCTTTATCTTCTTATCTCCTATATATGAGTGTTTCTATACATTTGTAGCCATGAATCTAAGAGAAAAAAAATTAGAGGATATCCATACTGAGGATGAATCTTCATGTGACTAAGGCGTGGTAGTTCTTCATCCTTAATATTGATCAATTCTTACCTGTCATGTTTATGTGTGAACCATATATTGAAATTGATCCTTTAAATCTCCCAATGCTGAATCTTGGTTGATTGTTAATCTTAGCATATGAAAGTAAAAAGATTTTGAAACAAAACTATTAAGGGTGTTAGTTGTGATTTTAATTTAATTTATTTGTGTATGAATTTGTGGTATATCATCTACAAAACCCTCATATGACCTTACTCGTCCTCGATAGGTGACCTAGGGGATTAAAGGGCTTTTACACATGTTAAGTGTAATCGTGAGACCTATAAAAGTGGCTAGTTAATTTAATTTTATTTGTTTAGAGTAATAACTTGCTGAAGAGCAAACAAGAAGCTAAGTGTGGGGGTGTGATAACTTCATATTTTGAAATATTTTATATCCTTATAATATTAGTTTTTAGTATTTTATCCAAGTAGTATAGATGAATAATTATGATTTTATGTATAAGTGGTAATAATTGCATAAACATTATTACTTAAGCTAAAATGATATAAGTTAAATAAAATTAGAGTATAATATTATTTATTAATTTTTATTGAATTTTAATTTATAGATATTATTTTTAAATGAAAGAAAATAAAAAAAAGGAATTGGACCTTTCAACTAATGGCCCAAAGGACGAAAAATAAGAAACAGGTCGCACGAAAGAAGCCGGGCGAGACCAGGAGAGCTTAGTCAACCGAAGAAACCAAATGAAGAAGAGAAAATCAAGGGTTGACGTGGGATAAAAGGATGGGAGAAAAAGATGAAAGGATGACCTGGAGAGAAGGTAGTTTGCTACACAAAAATTAATAAAAGAAAAAGGTGAGGGGGTGATACAAAAATAAAAGGACTGGCAGAGCCATAGGAAAGAGAAAAGGTAAGAGAGCCGCTAGGCATGAAAAGAAAAGGCTCGGCCGAAGGAAGCCTGGGCTCAAACACTGGAGAGTAAGCCACACGAATTCAAGGGCATAAGAGGGGCTAGAAGTCTCTAACGTAGAGAGAGAGGATGGGCGCCAGAAGGCTAAGGGAAGATTGATGTGTGTTGACACAAAACCCAAGGAATCAACCATTGACTCAGGCCAACAAAGTGGGCTACCCCCGTTATCCTAAAGAAAAAAAGGAAAAGAAATTATTTGCACAAAAATTTAAGACCATCAAGAGAATAATGAATAGGAAAGAATTTATCTGGTAGAATTTATTTTAGATAAAATTAAATTTTTTTCTAAATAAAGTTTTGATCTTTCGTCTAAAATTAATTTCGGTTATTTCTATCTCTATTTTTAATTTATATTTTGGATAAATATTTTTATGTAATTAATTTAATAATTGTGGCTAGATGAATGTTGCTAGGGAATAAATTAAAACTCTAGATTAGGGTTTGAAGTATAATTTTATTGTCTTTGTTTCATGAGATTATTCCTTAACTCTATTTCAATTGCTATTTTTTATGTATATATATATATATTTCTATTAATGTTGGTGCTTTGTGGTATTAATTAATTAAAAGAAGTAATATGAGGTGTATGGACCTATTTTTGGTGTGTAACTTGGTCGATCTCTTTCTTATGATTAAAAGATGACTTAGAAATTAATATTATATTTTGACCTAATCTAGTGGTGGATTTTGAAGTCCCTAGCATATTTATCATATATGTGGTTTTCCAATATTTCTATTTCTATTTTATTTTATTTTATTTATTAATATTATTTTATTAATTTTATGATCTTCTATTTTTTATAAGCCCCATTATTATTTTTCTTATTTATTTCTTTTGTGTTATTTAGGGTTTTTTATTTTTATTTTGAGCTAGTTAAATAGAGGTGAGTCATTTCAATTCCCGGTTTAGAACAACACCCTTATTTGCCAGTACTACAAGCAATAACAAGAGATTTGAAATTGCATGTCGGCTTTGGCCACACCAACTATTCTGAAGGGTTTGAGGTTTACAATGATACATCCAAGCACGGGCTTAGGAGTGTGTTGATGCAGAATGGAAAAGTAGTCGTGTATGCCTCCTGCAATTGAAGCGACATGAACAGAACTATCCTACTCATGACTTGAAGTTAGCCACAAATTTATAGGCACTACTTATATGGGATGAACAAGAGCCTTAATTACATCTTCACCCAAAAGGAGCTCAACTTGAGGTAGAGGAGGTGGTTAGACCTTGTCAAGGACTACGACATCGAGTTGACCTACCATGAGGGTAAGGCTAATGTGGTTGTAGATGCCTTAGTAGGAATACCTTGCATTCTACATATTGCTATGAGGTTATTGATTGGATGATAGAATAGTAGTATGGCTTAGAGATTGAACTGATTTAGTAAGGTGACCTAGAGGCCCGCTTGAGTGCCCTGACAATCACTCCCACCATATTTGAGGAGATCCAAGTTGGCTAGATTAGTGATGTTAAGCTTGAGAGAATCCATTTGAAGATGTAAGAAGGCTGGGTAGAAGGGTTTATAGTTCCAACCTTAGGTTCAAGGTTTGCTATTGTGTACAATAGAGATGTCCAGTGTTGAAGCCTTGCATTATAGAAAAAGAACATCAAATCCCTTACTTAGTTTACCTAGGAGTGGATAAGCTATACAAGGAACTACTAGGCTACTTCAACCCTTAAAAGTGTAAAGATGGAAGTGGAATCTATCTCCATGGACTTTGTTAGTGTTTTACCAAGGACTAGGAGTGACTGGGACATCATTTGGGTTATGGTGGACAAATTGACTAAGTTATTTGTGTTTATTCTAATGAAGTCCAGGTGGAGTATGGATCAGTTAGTAGGTGCCTACATGAAGTACATGGTCAATTGATATGGGATTCTTGAGGACATCATATTAGATAGGAATTCAAGGTTTCTCTCCCACTCGGGGGAAGTAGCAAGAAGTACTAGGAATATAATTGAAGATGAGTACAAATTTCCACCCTACCACCGACGGAGCAGACCATACAAACCATAGAGGATATGTTGAGAGCATGTGTGTTAGATTGCCAAGGTTGTTGGGAGGAGCGCCTACACTTGATAGAATTTTCAAACAACAACAACTACCAAGCAAACATAGGGATGGCCCCTTTGATGCTTTTATGAGCAGAAGTGTAAGAATCCTTCGTGCTGGAGTGATATTAGCGAGATAGTGGTATTGGGGCCTGAGATGATCGGATAGATGACCATGTAGGTTTGTCAAATTCCTGACCGGATGAGAGCATCCCAGAGTATACATAAGAGTTATGTTAATTAGAGGTGCTGGGATAGTAACTTCGACCCTAGGAAAAGCTATTATTAAGGATTTCCCCTAAAAAGGGCATGCAAAGGTTTGGTAGAAAGGGTAAGAAAAGCCCGAGATATGTCGACCCCTTTGAGATCTTGGAGTGCGTAGGAGAGGTTGCCGATCGGTTAGCCCTTCCTCTAGAATTGGCATGAGTTCACAATGTGTTCCACATCTCGCACTTACGAAAGTATGTTGTCGATCCCTCCAATGTGATTCGACCAGACAAGATAGAGTTTGATGACTCCTTGACCCATGAAGAGTGAGCTATACAGATCCTCGACACCAAGCTCTGGAAGACCCACATGAGTGCAGTTCACTTGTAAAGATTCTTTAGAGTCAGCATGGAACTGAAGAAGCTACCTGGGAAACCAAAAAGGACATGCACGAGGTGTATCCAAAACTCTTCGTTGTAGGTATGGCATATCTTAGTAAACCAATTTTCTTTAAAGGGTAGTCATATAGTTATTTATGTTAGTATTCTCCTTACATGCTTATAGCATATTTTTCTTTAGCCCTAGATTTTACCAAGTGACTTTAGGGGAAAAGTTTTCCTTTAAGGGGGGTAGTGATGAAATACCCCAAAATCCTAATTTAGAAAATTATATCAAAATAGGGATTTATTAGGAAAATTATTAAATCAATTATTTTATTAAAATAAGGGTGAATATTTAACGTAAAATCAAGAGGAAAATAACAAAGAGTTTAATTAAGGAAAAATTAGAGTAATTTTCTAATTAATATAGACGTTACAAAAAGTTACCCAAAGTATCATAAATTAATAGAAGAAGGTAATTTAAATATTATTTTACTAATTTTTATTATTTTGAAATATGTAAAAATATCAAAATATTCTAAATACTCCAACCAACCAATTTTCCTTTTTCATATTATCACTTTTCATCCGTTTTTCTTTTTCTTTTCTCTTTTCTTCCTTCCTCTTTTTTTTTTCTTCTTTCTTCTTGGTTTGGGCTTGCGCCCCTCGCTGCCCAATCTTCCTCCTTCTTTTCCAACACAATCTAACCCACATTCCTTTTTTCCCCGCATAGCCGCTCGATTTTCCCCTCATTTTCTAGAACAATCGGCCAGCTACATTGTCTTCTTCCTCCCGCTCCTTTCTCAACTATACAAATCAAGACATACAACCCCGTTGTATGTTGACCAGCCAGCAACCGTACCATTGGCCTACACTACCCCCTTTCTCCCCATCCTTTTCCTTTCCTTTTCTAACCCCAACCTATGCCTTACCTCCCTCACGTGTGCCTTTCTTCCTTTCCTTTTCTCTTCTTTGGCCCAACAAAACCTATAAATCACAAGTTATACTAACATGCTACCACCATTCAGCAAGCCTGCCATACGTGCCCCCTTGTCCACTTTCCCCTTTGTTGTATCCATCCACCATTGGCCTATAAATACCCTTTACCTAACCTCAATTGGCCTTCTTTTCCCTATAAAGAAAAAACAACTTCCTTGTGCCACTACCACTTTAAATGCCTCTACCACCTCCATTGGCTACCAAACTCCTCCCTACATCACCCTTCATAGAACAACACAACCCACCACCTCTAATTTTTCCTACACAAGCCAAACTAGCCATGCCAAGTAGGCTCACCAATCTGCCAGTCCTCCCTCATCGCTGCCCCTCTCGCCACCTTGCGCCACCATCTCCGCCACAAACACCACCTCTTCAACCACTTAAAACACTCAGCAGTGTCTGCCCTACCTCCCCTTGCCTTCCTTTCTCCCTCCCTCCCTCCCTCCCTCTCCTTCATCTTTCCTCCTCCTCCACTACCATTGGCCACCATGGCAACCACCACCTATGACACTCCTTTTGCTATAAAACCACCACCATTCCAACCCTCCCAACCCAGAGGATCCAACATAGCCACAACCACCATCTCACTCTCTCTCTCCTAACATAAAAATCCACCTCTCCAACTCCACTTCCTCCTTTGTCGCCGCCTCTACCGTCGCCAGTGCATCCTAGTCACCACCATCCCTAGGTTGTGCCCTATTCTCCCTAACCTTCAAATATAATTAAACTAATTGTTATTAGTTTTATTAGTGTTAATATCATCATTATTATTATTATTACCATTATTATTATTATTATTATTATTATTATTATTATTATTTGTTGTTCTTGTTGTTGTTGTTCCTAGTATAATGATTCAATTATTATTATTATTTGAACCATTATTGTTATCATCACCATCATCATCATCATCATCATCATCATCATCATCATCATCATCATCATTATCACTGTTATGATGATGATGATGATGATTATTATTATTATTAGTATTAGTATTAGTATTAGCATTAGTATTAGTATCATTATTACTATTACTATCATTATTATTATTATTACCTTTATCACAATTATTACTATTACTATTCTCATTCTTATTATTATTAACATTATTATCACTATTCTAGTATTATTATTATTATTATTATCATTATTTTTATTATTATTATTGTTACAAAATGGGTTAATATTATTAATATCACTATTATCCTTACTATTACTATTATTGTTAATAATAAATTTATTATCTTTAGCAATATGAATATTGCTAATACTACTTTAACATGTACTAATATAAATACCAAGACCTATTTTTAGTATAATTAGCTACTTTGACAATAATACCTTATTTTTTTGTTATAAAACTACTACTATTATTATTAACCCTAATACTAGGTTATGATAAGTGTAAAGTAGGAAATAATGATAATATTAGTATGTTGGAAGTTAATCCTTAGTATTTTCTTCTTATAGGTGAACCAAGTCAAAACCCTAAGGCATATGAGCGTGCTTAGAGTCCGATGTTTTATTAGGTAAGGATTTAGTTAAGGCCTATTATGTGTGTTATGTGCCGTATCTACCATGTATTATTTTATGGTGTGTACCTTATATTATTACGACCGCTTACTTGTAGTGCTGCGGGGAGTTAAGGTACTTTTATGTGACGTCCTTATGGCATGTGTAAAATGACTTGTATGTTGTGCTTGTGGTGTTATGTGATGTGACCCTCTATGTTATGCATTTTAGGATGCTTTAATGATATGGTATGGAGCAAAAGGATAAAAAGGGAAAAAGTGGATATGAGTTGACTAAAGGAAAATGAGAATGACCTAATTATGTCATGACTTAAGAGGGTGACATGTAAAAGGAAATTATTGACAAAATAAGAGAATGGAGTGAATCTTACATTGGAAAGTATAATGTTTGCATGGGATGGATGGTGTTTGCATAGGTATGATCCTTAAGTGGGAAAAGTCTGCTTAGGGTCTAAGTAGGGTAAGGGAAGAGTTATTTAGGTGATTGGAGTTCATGGGTGAAAAATAGTATGTAAGTTGGTAGAAGGATTTATAAGGAACTTGGCTAGGGTTTTAGAGGATAACCCTAAATGGAGGAGATTGTGGAAGTGAAAAATAATGGTGGGGATTTGAATATGGGGTAATATTGGAATGATATCACATGTAGGGTGAGTGTGTATGTCATGTAGAAGAGACGATTGTAGGTGAGTGATGGAGTAGTGATATATGGGAAATGAGAGGTGTTAGGGTTTGGGGTGGCCAAGTAGGGTTTCGTGGTCATTTGTACAAAATGGGAAATAAAGTGTATTGCTTGGGGTTGAATCTACGTGAGGTGATGTGTTGGGGGTAATGGAGCTTTAGTGGTATGAGATAGATGAAGGAACGGACATATAGGCTAAATCAGGTTTTTTCGAGGTTAAACCCTAGAGGGCAAAAGTGAGTTAACTTAGAGGTATGAGGAGGTGGGTCTAGACCCACACACTTAGGTGTTGGTTATTCATGGTAAGTAAGAAGGAAAGGATTCTGAATGGGTTAGGAGGAGCGGAGGTCCCAAGATATGGGATGGGCCCTTCTAAAGGAATATGGGTAGTCAGGTTGTGCGAGCTGGTGATTAAGGGGCTTGCTTGTCTAGGGTGGTAATGTTTATCAAATAAAATACAGATAAGACAGTAACCGCTTAAAGAGAAAGATTTTTGAGTCGGGCCCTAACCAATCCATAGCTAAATAATTGTGGCCAAGTGCCGGTGTACCCTAGAGACCATTCTACCAGCGAATAATAGCTATTAGTTGCATTCTGCCCTATATGTTTTTGGTCCACAAGGTATAATAGTGGGGGATCCTAAGCTCAACCAAACCAAACCTAATGAAGTTAAACCATAGAAAGATACTATCTAATTACACTAAAACACCATGAGAGTCAGGGCTAGACTGGTCCACTGGAAAATAATAGTGGCTTGGTGCCTTGTTCCTTGGAGACTATTCCACTAGAAAATAATAACAGCTTGAAGCATTTTTCCCAAGGTATTTTTTTTATCCACTGAGTCTAATAGTGGGGTTCCCATACTTACATGAATTGATAGTAAGTAAGGTTTGAAATAAGTATAATGGCTAAAGATCTAATGAATAAGTTTAACTGGAGTGTATCACAACCTCTACTATCTGCATTACTTGTATGTTTATCTCTATGATCATGCTTGTATTATATGTCGTTTTATGTATAGTCTTAGCTGCATGGTTACCTTACTTGGTACATAGCATACTGACCACTCATTTCATGGGTGCTACTTATTTCCATGAGTACTGGGCCCTATTGAGTTTATGTAAGTACAAGACACAATATTTGATGCATATGATACTTATGAGGCATTAGTTAGGGATGATAGTTTACCGTTGGACTTGTTATAGGGGCCCAGGAGTGATGTTGACTAAACTCTCTTTTACCTTAGTTTACTTATGTATTGTTTTATTTGGTTTCATTTTATCGTACTGTACCTTTTATCACTGATGGGAACTTTGATTACTTTCTCTATTGGGTTGTGATAAATTTTAACATGCATCTGATTTCCCTATTATGAATATTTCATTTTTCCATGGATCTCTATTTTAAGTGTGTTTAATGTTCTTATGAAATCATCTTTAGCCTTTTGGTTGGTACAAGACTAGCCGGGGAACAAGCTTCTATTGATCACAGTGGCATCGCCCCGTATGCTTTTGTTTGTTTTAATTAAACGAAAATTTTTAACTATAATTTTGGGGAGGGGGTGTTACAGTAGTCTTATGAATTTTCTTATAATTATTACATATATGCTATCTACTAACTATTTTAGTGGGTATTGGTTCATTATTTTCATTTTTTAAAATGGTCATGCCTCCCTTCTTAGATACTACTTATACTAGGCTCACCCACTCACTATTTGAGATAGAATAGATGATCCCCCACATCAACAAGTTTTAGTACCTATTTTTTTGTGTCTACTTTCATATTTGGACTACATTTGGTGTTCAATAGAATATTTGTACCTTTCTTCTATCATTATTCAATGCATGAAAATAGAGGGTTTAATCCCCTAAGTGTATTGAATAGAATAACCTATAGTATCCTCATGAATTGTAAGAACCTGAAGTAATTTTTCAACCTACTCTTCACTCAAGTTATCATTCTATAGGATATTCACCATTATAGTCCCAAAAATATACCTCAATGAGGAAGAAAGTGTTTTTTAGTTCTACCTGAGGTGTCACTTTCATTTCACAAATTAGTTCATTCAACTCCTTATCTCTTTCAGTGTAACACCCCCAAAATTTACAACTGAAAAATTTCATTTTATTAAAAGATTAGCGGAAGAAAAAAACAACTGTGAATTTTGGGGATATTACTGATGCACTGTCGTATGTACAACAAATTTAATAAATAAATCCTAAATCCCAAATACATAGTATATGGCAAGAAGGAGTCGAACCCACAAGGAATGACATTTTAATCACTAATTTTGCTATTGATGTTATAACCCCGTTTATACAATTTCATTGATTCTTATACTAAATTCGATTGTACTAAATCGTGATCACTAATTGACAATTAGGGGAGGAATGAATTGTTGATGGAATTAAAATGCCATACATTCAAATAAGAAGAATGATTCTAAACAATTTAATGTTGACTTAGGAAACTCATGATAACAAATTCTCATACTTCCTCTTAACCTTAATAAACTGAATATAGTCTCAATTTATTTTTGTACCCATTTAATAATCTAGGTCAAGAACACTAGATTTAATTAATGGTAACATTATGAACGAGAAGCAGCCAACTACAATCATAATCACAAAAGCTCGGATCATGCAATAGCACGAATTAATGGATAAGATTAATAATTAATCTTTTTGCTACTATAGACAAGTTTAATTAACAAATACGGGTTAATTTCATTGTCTTAGCAAAGATCAAGTTCTAAACCAAATAGGTGATCAATCTAATTAGTTCAAGAATCTTAATCTATGATATGGAACCATTCAATTCAATCCATTAATTCAATTAAACCTCATCTAGAATCAAACATTTAAAGTATAAAATGGTAATTAGTTTATAATTCCATCCTCAATTCATCCTACCCTGTTCTAATTACTCAAATTCCTGCATATTCACAATTCATACAATTACACAAAAGTTTTGGAAATTGATAACAACAATGCATTCACAAATTCTATTCTTGCAACAATTAGATAATAATGTAGTGAACACAAATAAACTTATAGAAAAACAACTTAGATTCAGCAAAAACGAAGATACTGAAATTTACAAAGGAATAGAAGAAACTTATCAATTGAAGTGCAGAATGTCAAATCATCAATAGAATTCAAGAAGATCAAAAGTTGGAAGTGTACATTACATGTATGTTCTAAAGGGATAAAGGAAGAAAAATACATTCAAAATGTTTTTCGATCCTTCCCTTCTGTCCCGAACTCTCTTCCCAGATAAAATTTATCAGAAACAAGTCGCGCGGATAGTTACACGTTTTTAAATGAAAACACTGTCCGTGTTTTAGAAACACGGGACCCCCGTGTTTTCCTCCAACTACTCTGCTGACAAGGATTTAAAGATCGATACTCGGGATAAATAACACGGTCCGTGTTTATGAAACACGGGACCCTCGTGTTTTTGATCTTTCCACTCAATTCCTTTGAAAGTTTCAGCTTAGCTTCTCTTGATGTATTTGTTCCCTTTCCAACTTTGCTCTCCTTGATTCAAAATTTCTTGATGTGTTCTCTACTTGATGTCTTCTTTTCATTGATTTCTCCTTGAATTTCTTCAATTCTTTTCTTTCCTGTAAAATTTATTCAAAGGAGGAAAACTCGACGAAAAGATTAAATCTAATAGAATTAATGAGGGATAAATGATATTTTTAGACATGAAAATAATCAATAAATCTCATCTATCAAATACCCCCATGCTTGAATTATTTCTTGTCCTTGAGCAATATCATAACATGCACATGAATACATCAAGAAACGCAAGAGAAACAGGTCACGGAACACAAGATTTATTAGATTGGAATTATTCATGTACCAAGTTCACTTGGACTGGGACTGAAAAATACCTATAAATCATGAAATATCACTGATAAAAATATTTTTGGATCACATCTTAATTCACCTTAAAAATAGTCTTATCAAATGCTCAAACGATTAAGGAATGAAAATTATAATAATTATTATCTCATCATGCAATTTAGATTAAGACTAATGAAATTCAAATTAGTAAATTCTTACTTTCGAGATGTGGAAACGCTCACTCTTTAGTGTAGGGTATGATGTGTTTACTCTCAAATTCTCTCCAAATGATAATGATCGCCTATATGTTTGCCATTATTCTCAATTCGCCACCACTAAAAAGAACTAAATTATGTAAGAATCAAAAGGTCTTAAATTTGGTTGTAATGGGGCTAGGGTTCTAAGGTGGGATAGAATTTTTGGTATTGTAGCTAGACTCTACCAACTAGAAGAGCAATTTCTTTATTTCAATTAAATCAAAATTCCTACTCTTCTCTTTTACTTCACTTCCCCATTTTCTTTTTCTTCATTTTTTTTATTTTTTTTATTTTTATTTTTCAAACCCTTCCATTCAACCAAATAATATAAAAAGACATGAAAGTTTATTCTCCTTTTCTTCTTCTTCTTCTTCTTTCTTCTTTTTATTATATATATATATATATATATATATATATATATATAATATTATATATGATATCCACACCCCCATGCTTAAATTTCATCTCATCTATCAAAAAATTTCTCCTTAAAAATAATTTTTCTCCACTAGTCATAGAGTAAGGAAGGATAATACATATGGGGATTAGTTGTTAATAAAGGTTATATCAATAGAACAGGTCTTTAGGCTCAAAGGGTTTATGCAATGGATAACAGTTTTCAAGGTGGGCTATTTGGTCTTGTAGCTAACAAAGAAAGAAGAGTGCCTTTATCATTTTCAAATATCCTAAAGTTCTATGCAGTCTTGAAGAGAAGTAATGGAAAATTCTAGTTTCACATATCATTGGAGAACACACACGAAAGAGAAATATATTTTGGATAAGCAATGTATCCAAAGGTTAGGCTCAAGCGCTCACAATGTTATCTCCACCAATTTTGAATTTCATTTCATCCTATTCCTAGTCAATGCATGATTTGATGTCTAATCATTCTAACTTTCTTTCCTTCACTATTATCACATCTTCAATTTCTATCTTTAAGGTTTCAAAAGATGTTGATCAAAACATACAATAAGTATAAGATTATCCTTTTTGAAAATAATTCAGTCCCATACTTTGTTTTACTTCGTATATGGATTACTCAAATCTAATACTTCCTGGTTTTTTTTAGAAAGGAATAACTAATATGTAAAGTAGATAGGAATAAATTAACTAACTACCACTTAGCATACATATATAACATTTACTAACTATTTCTACTTAAGAATAATCACAAGCCTACGAATACTAATGCACCCCCTTACTTATTGTGTTCATTGTCCCTAATGAACAAATGCAAGAAAAAGATGAAGAATAGGTTTCAAGAGGGAGGTGGAGGTGGGTCTCGGCTCCCGAGATGGAAATCATAGAGATTCTTCATCATCTCCATCATTTGATTTTGGTTATGGGAATGGAATCCAATTGGGAATACACTTGATTTTGAAATTGGAGATGCCATTCGGGGACAAAAGTTGAGGTGGAAGAGGAGCTGGCTTGGGATCGGGGTGGTGGTGGTGGTGGTGGATGGGCACCATGAGGCGGAATAGGATGTTCGATGGCTAACGGGGCAGGGTTATCATCATCCTCACTAGGCTGCCAGTTCAATGGGTTTAAAGGGTCGGTTTTGGTTGGGTTAGGAAGAGGAAAGAAAACTCAATAAGATGCGTAAGGCGGCAATGTTCGATATCAATGCGGGTGCTCATGGCCTCAATGGGCATATCTTCAGGAAGGGGTATGTCCAAACTTACACAGATGGTGGTAATTAAACCACCGATAACAATGTCCCCCTGTTTGGAATTACCGACCCTTTGAAATTGTTTTGCAATGAAATAGGCAGTATCAACAGAGTAGTGTTCAAGCATAGAGTAGAGAAAGAAAAGTTCAATTGAACGAACCACCCCGGTACTATCTCCCCTCCCAAAGATGGTAGTAGCCAAAAGCCTTTGAATGTATCAGAAGATTAGGTTAAAAATCCTAGAGGATTTGGCTTCAGAAATGCGGAAGGTATCGAGAGTAGGCATATTCGCTATATCACCTATTTTAGCGAAAAAATTGTTGGCATGGAACCAGGGTAAAATGAATCTGAACCCCTGTGAAGGCAACATAAAAATGTAGGCAAGTTCATGCACTGCTAATTGCCTATCTTCATTAAAAAGGCGAAAAGAAACATACCCTTGATTATTTTTAGTATCACCAATGTCACCAACTTCAGCACACAGTTCAAAAGTACTCAAAAATTCTAAAGTCAAGCGCCTATAGGTATGATTCGTACAATAGACAAAGTTTTGCAAGCCTATAGTTTCAAGCATGCGCATGACTTGATTATGAATACCTAATGTATGCAAACAGCCATCATCCAGATATCGAGTGCCAGTAATACGCCTTTGAGACAAGTAATTGTACCTTTGTTGTTGTTCGGGTGTGGTAAAAATTATACCTAAATCGTTGGGTCGATTACGTCGTTGTCTCGCTTGAGTTGGTGATGATCGGGACCTTGAAGTTTCGCCTTCAGCACGCTGCTTCTTTTTCGGTGCCATCTACGCAAAAATTACCACTTTGAATTTAAGAAACAATGTCTTAAACTTGAAAGTACAGCATATACATAATGTTACTCTTGAAGAATATGATTAGGCTGCAATGATAATTATAACAATACTCACTGAATGCATACATATGCCCTAACCATATCATTCACCTAGTTTTGTAATGTTGCAAATTATGGAACAAATTCACCAAATATCCAATCACATTGTATCAGCATATGTAATCAAAAAAAGGGAAGCCGAATCACATTGCTGCAAGATGGGGAAGAACCACTTACCTTAATTGTGTGAAAACAGGCTACAAAAATTCTGAAATCAGAGGAATGATAGTTGAATATCAGATGCAACGAAAACACTAAAGTTTATTTCCAAAAAATGGATGAGATTATGCTCGAATTGAAATCATGGTTTTACACGAATAATGTTAGTGAAACGACACAAAAATCGGGAGAGAAAAGAAATTTAAGGGTCGAGAGAGAGAATGGAATGGTAATGGAGTGGAAGTTGTTAAGATTTGAAGATTTGAGTAAGAAAAATGGATGATTTCGAAGGAGAAGCTACATAGAAGATCGCTGCAAAGGTATGGAGAGAAGAGAACAAAGGGCCGTGTTTTTTTTCAGATCTTGAAACACGGGGGAGAAAAAGGCTACTAGAAAGAAACACGGACCGTATTTCAGAAATACGGTACCCCCGTGTTAATTGATAAGTGTTCTGTTGCTGACTGAGAAGGAAACACGGGCCGTGTTTCGAAATACGCACCCCCGTGTTATTTTTCAAACTCTCTAGAATTCTGAAATTTTTCTGCAGAGGAAGAAACACGGGCCGTGTTTAGAAATACGGACCCCCCGTGTTATTTTTGGAGCTATCTGGAATTCTAAAATTTTCCTGCAGAGAGAAAAACACGGTCCGTGTTTAGAAATACGGACCCCCCGTGTTAATTTTGGAGCTCTCTGCAATTATGAAATTTCCCTGTAGAGAGAAAAACACGGGCAGTGTTCACAAATACGACCCCCCGTGTTTTTTTTACACATATACATATTATGTACATTCAAATTTATACCAAATATGTAAAAAGAAAAGTACGAGATACAGAAAACTTATATACAACACTTGGGTGTTTCCCAAGTGACCAAATGTGAGTCATTCAATCCTCATAATTGGGAGTGGTAAGATCAACCACTTCCAAATTGTGCACTTGATGTCCTTCTTAGTAAGGTTTGAGACGGTGTCCATTGACCTTCCACATCTTTCCTGTTTTCTCACTCTTAATTTCAACTGTACCATGAGAAAACACATTAGTCACAACAAACGGGCCGATCCATCTCGACCTCAATTTTCCTGGAAACAACTTCAATCGAGAATGATATAATAAAACTTTTTGACCAATTTCAAAACTCTTTCTAAGAATGAACTTATCATGAACTGCCTTAGTTCTATCTTTATATCTCAATGCAGCTTCAAAAGCATCATTTCTGATTTCTTCCAATTCTTGTAGTTGGAGTCGCCTATGTCTTCCAACTTCAATTAACTCCATGTTACACTTCTTTACGACCCAAAAAGCTTTATGTTCTAACTCAACTGGTAGATGACAAGGCTTACCGTACACCAGACGATATGGAGACATACCAATTGGAGTCTTGAAAGCTGTATGATAAGCCCAGAGGGCATCATTAAGATGTAAGCTCCAATCCTTTCTTGTTGGTTTCACCATTTTTTCCAAGATTGATTTGATTTCCCGATTGGATACCTCAGCCTGACCATTGGTTTGTGGATGATATGCTGTAGATATTCGATGTATCACATGGTATTTCTTTAATAGAGCTTCTACGGTTCTGTTGCAAAAGTGTGAACCTTTGTCGTTAATGATGGCTCTTGGTATGCCAAACCTTGCAAAAATGTTAGTTCGAAGAAATTCTGCAACAACCTTAGCATCATCAGTACGGGTGGCCTTAGCCTCCACCCATTTTGATACATAATCAACAGCAACAAGAATGCATTTGAATCCAAAAGAATATGGAAAGGGTCCCATAAAATCCATACTCCAAACATCAAAGATTTCGCATGCTATGATAGGAGTTTGTGGCATTTCATTTCTAGGACCTAATCCGCCAGTCTTTTGACAGTTTTCACACGTCTTACAAAATTCATGAGCATCCCTAAACAATGTAGGCCAAAAGAATCCACTCTCTAAAACTTTATAAGCTGTTCTTTTGGGACCAAAGTGTCCCCCACAAGCATAACTGTGACAAAAGTGTAAAATAGATAAAACCTCACTATCAGGAATACATCTTCTAATGATTTGATCGGCACATTGTTTCCACAAGTATGGATCGTCCCATACAAAATATTTTTCCTGACTTTTCATTCTATCTTTCTGTGCTTTTGTAAAGTGTGAGGGAAATACCTTAGCTACTAGAAAATTTACCATGTCAGCATACCATGGTACCTCATTCCCAATGACATGAAGTTTCTCATCCGGAAATGCTTCATTGATGGGTACTTCAACTTCAACTTCTCTGATTAACCGACTCAGATGATATGCTACTCCATTTTTGGTCCCTTTCTTATCTTTAATGCATATATTGAATTCTTGGAGTAGAAGAATCCATCTAATCAGTTGTGGTTTTGCCTCTTTCTTTGCTAACAAATATTTCAATGTTGCATGATTAGAATATACAATTATTTCAGTTCCTAACAGATAAGAACGAAATTTATTCAAAGCAAAGACAATAGCAAGAAGCTCTTTTTTGGTAGTTGTATAGTTAAGCTGAGATTCATTCAATGTGCGTGAGGCATAATATATCACGTGTGGCTCTTTCCCGATTCGTTGACCTAACACCGCACCAACAGCAAAGTTAGATGCATCACACATCAATTCAAATGGGAAATTCCAATCAAGTGGTTGAAGAATGGGTGCACTTATCAATTTTTCCTTTAAATAGTCAAATGATTTCTGGCATGCGTCATCAAATTGAAATTCCTTTTCTTTTTGAAGAATCTTGCATAATGGTTGGGCTATTTTAGAAAAATCCTTGATAAATCGGCGGTAAAACCCGGCATGCCCTAAAAATGATCGCACATCTTTGACAGTTGATGGATAAGGTAATGAAGAAATAAGATCAATTTTTGCTTTATCTACTTCAATTCCTTTGGCTGAAATAACATGTCCCAAAACTATTCCTTATTGGACCATAAAATGGCATTTTTCAGAGTTTAGTACAAGATTTGTTTCCAAACATCTTTTCAAGATAAAGGTCAAATTACCTAGACATTCTTCAAAAGTATCTCCATGAATACTGAAATCATCCATGAATACCTCGATAATTTTCTCCAGATATTCGGAAAATATACTTACCATACACCTTTGAAATGTAGCTGGAGCGTTACACAATCCAAATGGCATACGTTGATACGCAAACGTACCGTAGGGACATGTAAATGTGGTCTTCTCTAGATCTTCTAGAGCTATGGGAACCTGCACATATCCAGAATAACTATCAAGAAAACAATAATAAGCATGACCCGCTAACCGTTCTAACATTTGATCCATAAATGGTAAAGGAAAATGATCTTTCCTAGTCATGGAGTTCAGCTTTCTATAATCAACACATACCCTCCAACCATTTTGAACTCTAGTAGGAACCATCTCTCCTTTATCATTCTCCACCACTGTTATTCCTGTTTTCTTTGGGACAACCTGAAGCGGACTTACCCAACTACTATCAGAAATTGGGTATATGACTCCTACACTTAGCAATTTTAAAACCTCTTTCTTCACAACTTCCATCATTATCGGATTCAACCTACGTTGTACTTGTCTACTTGGCTTCACATTTTCTTCCATTAAAATCCGATGCATACAAACTGAAGGACTAATACCCTTAATATCAGCAACTGTCCATCCCAAAGCTGATTTGTATTTCTTCAACACATTTACGAGCTTTTCTTCTTGTTGAGATGTTAGTTCACTAGATATGATAACCGGAAGGGTATTCTTATCTCCTAAGAATGCATATTTGAGATGGTCAGGTAAAGGCTTCAACTCCACTTCAGGTGGTTGTTCTATGGAAGGTATAGGTCTATCCACTATCAATGGCAAATCCACAAATTTTCCAATTCTACTTGGACATGTTCCCAAAGCGGCCACTACCTCCTTGATTTCTTCCTCAACGTCATACAATTTGTTCAATTCTTCCAATTTTTCAGTTTCTATGCCTTGTGTCAAAGTTATTTCCAAAGGATCAGATGACGAAAGTTGGTACACCATTTGAGTTAAATTCTCAATGACATCAATCATAGATACCTCTTCACCATCTGTAGGATATCTCATGGAATCATATATGTTAAACTTAATAACTTCACCGTCAAATTCCATGGTTAACACTCCATCGTGGACATCAATTTTTTTTTGAAGTTTTCAGGAATGGTCTCCCTAACAATATAGGAGAGGAGTTAACTAAACCATTATCTTGCTTATCTAACACATAAAAATCTGCAGGAAAAACCAACTCATTAACCTGAACTAAGACATCTTCAATAACCCCTTCAGGATATGTGTTAGATCTATCAGCCAATTGGATAACAACACGAGTTTCCTTTAAAGGACCTAGACTTAGGGTGTTAAAGATAGATAAAGGCATGACATTTATTGAAGCACCTATGTCAAGCATGCATTTTTCATACCTCATGTTTCCAATTTTGCAAGGTATAGTGAAAATACCTGGATCTTTGCACTTTGGTGGAAGCTTTCTTTGCAATATTGCTGATACATTTTCTCCCACACTTACCTTCTCATTCTCATTAAGTTTCCTTTTGTTTGTACACAAATTCTTAAGGAATTTTGCATACCTGGGTACTTGTTTGATCGCATCAATGAGAGGAAGGTTAACTTCTACCTTCTTGAATATGTCAAATATCTCCTTGTCATGATTTACCTTCTTGTTTTTGGCCAACCTGCTAGGAAAAGGAGCAGGAATTTTTATAGGAGAATGTGACTTACTCTTCATCGTTTGTTGTGAATCTTCACTTATTTCTTCTTCAGCCATTGTTTCATCTGTCTCTTTACTTGTGTCATCTTCTTCACTCACTTTTCTTGGATCTGACAATTTTTTTCCACTACGAGTTGTGATAGCACTAGCATTTTCCTTAGGATTTCTTTCAGTCTGGCTAGGAATTTTTGAAGAGCCTTGTGCTTGAATTTTTCCAAGGGAATCTGCTAGTTGACTCACTTGATTTTCCAAATTCTTAATACCATTTCTGGTCTTTTGTTGGAATTGTAAGGTATTGGTAGCTAAAGATTTTACCAAATCTTCCAAAGGCATACCCCCCGATTGTTGTGGAACTTGTGGTGGAGGCATTGGTTGAAATGGTGATCTTTGCTGATTTGGTGGAATTTGGAAAAACCCGGGAGGTGGATTTGCTCCTTGTTGATTTTGATACATCTGTGGTCGGAAATATGAGCTACCACTTTGTTGAGTGTTTCCATACCTTAGATTCGGGTGATCCTTCCATCCAGGATTATATGTTGGAGCAAATGGATCATTCCTTTTTGGTAATGGTTGTCCTCCAATGGCGTTTACTTGTTGTTCTTCCTGCAAAGTAGGACACATGTCAGTTGGATAACCAGTAAAAGAACAAATTCCACATACCTTGGCAGGAATATTTTCTCCTACAACTCTTTCCACAAGAGCTATCAAATTCGAAACTTGCGTTTTTAATTCAGCAATATTGGTTTCTTTCACCTGTTGAGACATAGAAGTATTACCCCTATTACAATATTGAGAGTTAGATGCCATATTAGCAATCAACCTTTTAGCTTCGATGGGTGTTTTATCAACTAAAGCACCACCACTAGCAGCATCTATCATATTGCGATCCATAGGAGATAAACCTTCGTAAAAATATTGTATTAATAATTGTTCACTAATTTGATGATTAGGACAACTACCACACAATTTCTTGAAACGTTCCCAATATTCATGTAAAGATTCTCCTCTATCTTGTCTAATACCACATATTTCCTTTCTTATATTAGTTGCTCTTGATGAAGGGAAATATTTTTCAAGGAAAACCTTTTGCATATTAGTCCAAGTATTTACTGAGCCCGCTGGTAGATCATATAACCATTCCTTAGTAGCATCAGCTAAAGCAAAAGGAAAAGCTTTGAGTTTAAGTTGTTCTACACTTACTCCATTCGGTTTCATACCAGAACAAGCTATATGGAATTCCTTGAGAAATTTATTTGGGTCGGTGAAACAGCCTTAACTCATGGAATTGTTGTCTCTAAAACCTGTAAAAATAGGTAAGGCTCGTATTAATCCAGGTTTGATTTCACAAGTATCATTATTAGCAGGATAATTAATGCATAAAAGATTAGGGTTGAAGACAGGAGCTGCTAGCTCCTTGAGAGTTCGATCCGCCATCGATGGATTAATGTAGCAGGGTGTACTACACAAATCCTCTATACTGTCTTTGTAACACCCCAAAATTCACTAATTTTTTTTAAAACGGAAGCAATTAAGATAGAAACACTTAAAACCTGTGAATTCTGGGAATGTTACTGCCACACTTAGTACCAGACCGGTTCTCTCCAACCGTTCCAGTACCAAGTGCTAAGGCTAAAGAAAAGATTTACGTTAAATTCAAATTAACAATTCATAAAAGGATTCGAAGATCATACACAAAATCAGAGTACGAGAAATTAAGAGTTAATTACAATACCCTTGAAGTTTCAAATAACACTTGTAACTTCCAAATAGAAATACATTTAAACAAGATAAAACCCGATGGATCAAATTCTGGATTGCCTACTCACTCAAATCAGGCCTGCCACCCCAAAATAGTCTCTGATCTTAAACCTGCACAAGATGTCTGCTCCCCACCATCAGTGGATCATCATAGGACCCATCAACCAAGGTAGTATCAGTACGGGTCCAGTACTGAGTAAGGTGACTTGATCACTAAGCCCAACACACAAACACATAAATCATGCAGAACAATAGAAGAACACAATCATAAATGCATATGATCAACCAGGTAAAAGTACGTACACAGGCCCATGAATAATCTGAATTAATTACTTAATTAATCTTTTATCAGAAGTCGATACACACCATGATTTTTATCAAATCCATGAAAGTACAGGAACACCCCACTATTATTG
Organism: Tamarix chinensis; assembly: GCA_030549775.1. Lineage (NCBI taxonomy): Eukaryota > Viridiplantae > Streptophyta > Magnoliopsida > Caryophyllales > Tamaricaceae > Tamarix > Tamarix chinensis. Next base: position 79,395,197 of record CM060176.1, on the reverse strand, counting down.
CCGGTGGGCCAGTCACTTGCGGGACAAAGTCCACACCACTATTCCTGACCGGTGGATCGGTCTGGTTCCTGCTCACATGGTGTTCCACTGTAAGTAATTAGTACCTTTTAAATGTTTTGGCAACTATGATTTATTTTTATTGAGCTCGAGTCACCCCACTATTATTTCCGGTGGGCCTGACACTTGCAGGACAAAGTCCTCACCACTATTATTACCGGTGGATCGGTCACACATAGGGTTAAACCCTAACCACTATTCCTAACCGGTGGATCAGCTGGACCCGGCTCAATAATTTTCCACTTTAAATGATTAGTGTCTTAAGTATCTTATTCAAAGGCTTTCACTATAGACATGCACGAATCTTCACACATCATAATTACTCTTTAATCACCATATACACATGATAACACAAAGACCCTAATCAAAGACCACATACCCTAATTGACCCCCAATACCATAGTCAATCACTCCAAACCCTAATTCAGTCACCTCCATACCCTTATAATGTCTTATGTATTATTTTTCACCCAAAACATTCAAACACCCAAATAACTCTTCTACTTCCTCCCTTACATCCCAAATCAACTTTTCACACGTAAATTTAATACCCATGCAGACATTAATCTCCCCATGCAAACCTTCGAACCTTTTTCATGTAAACCCTAAAATTCCACGTGAAACCCTAAATTCAATCATCCGAACCTTAATACCACCATACAACTATAATTACCACCATACAAACCTTAATATCATCATACAAACCCTAATACCAACATACATCCATTAATACCACTAGGTAAACCCTAGATTCCGTCATACAAAACCATAAATTCAATCCAACCAAAACCAAAGATTCACCCATACCAAACCCTAAATTCAAACCATAAAGATTCTTCCATACCAAACCCTAAATTCAAGCCATAAAGATTCTTCCACATAAAATCATAAATTAGAATCTCCCAAGGAAAAATATAAATTGAATTCCCCCAAGCAAATCATAAATTAGTTTCCCCCATATAATATCATAAATTACATTTTTCCAAATAACATCATGAATTAGATTCTCCCAAACAAATTATAAATTAACTCTCCCAATCGAATCATAACTTAAATTCTCCTATATAATATTATAAATTACATTCTCCCAAATAACATCATAAAATAAATTCTCCCAAACAAATTATAAATTAACTCTCCCAATCGAATCATAACTTAAATTCTCCCATATAATATTATAAATTACATTCTCCCAAATAACATCATAAAATAAATTCTCCCAAACAAATTATAAATTAACTCTCCCAATCTAATCATAACTTAAATTCTCCCATATAATATTATAAAATAAATTCTCCCAAACAAATTATAAATTAACTTTCCCAATCGAATCATAACTTAAATTCTCCCATATAATATTATAAATTACATTCTCCCAAATAACATCATAAACTAAATTCTCCCAAACAAATTATAAATTAACTCTCCCAATCGAATCATAACTTAAATTCTCCCATATAATATTATAAATTACATTCTCCCAAATAACATCATAAACTAAATTATTCCTTATAAAACCATAAAATTTAGGTCAACTCACTTCCCTTAGTCAACTTCTTTCCCCATCCTCCTTTTTCATCCTTCCTTTCACACAAACCACATCGACTTCCTCACATACACAACACATATCATCATATATAATTAATACACATACCATGCACAATATACTTCAACTCCAAGTCATACCACATATAAAATATTTAATTATAATAAACATAGATACATAACATGCGAAACACATAATATACATAAGCACATAAAAGGCCTTAACACTCCTTACCTAAAACGACACCGGTCTTGGAGCACGCTCCTACGCCTCCTTAGGGTTTTGACCAAATAACAACTTACTAATACAAATAACATTAATAAAATTCTAACTTTGCTAAAGATATAGAAATAACAGAAATATTATAAAGGTTGATAATACAGGGTTAAATACTTTACCCTAATAATAATAATGATACTAAAATAATATCAATGAGAATATAAATAAGAATAATAATAGTAACAATAATAACAACACTAATGTTAAAATATTTGTATTAATAATGATGGAATAAGAATAAGGGAAATTCGAAATAGAAAATAATAATAATAATTATGCTTATAACATTTTAATATTAATAATAGTAAATATAGAATTGATAAGAAGAATAATAATAAAATCGAATTAAAATATATTAGGCTTCAGCCCTCTACATAAATAATAATAAAAATATTAATACTAATAATAATAATAAAAATAATGCATATTAAAATATAAATATTAAGAATAATAATAATAGTATTTATATGTAAATAATTGAAATAAAATAATTTAAGGGTTATAAAAATAGGGAAAATAGCTGAGAGGGTCTAGGGTTCAACCAAATGTTGGTGGGGATAGGCGGCACCGGCGGTGGCGCACGGAGGTGGCGGCGGTGGCCGGAAAGAGGAAAGAAAGAGGGGAAAGTTGCATGTTGGGAATAATATAGGAAGAATTAAAATGGGAGCTGGGGTGTTTTGAGTTCCCCAGAAGGAGAGGGACAGAATGAAGGTGGCGGCATAGCCAAAGGTGGCGGCGCACAGCGGCGATGGTGGTGGTCGAATGGAGGAGAAGGAGAAAGAAAGAGGAGGAGAGGGAGAAAAAGGAAACTGAAGGTAGGGGAAGGTAGGGCAGGGTCTGCAGAACATTTTGGGAGGTGAAAGAAGCGGCTTTAGCGGCGGAGGAGGTGGCTAAGGGCGGCGCGAAGGGTGGCAGGGCAGAAAACAGGGTTGATCGGGATGGGAACTTTGCACAGCTGGGGCGGCTTGTGCAGGAAGAATCGAAGGGTGAGGTAGATTTGGTTAGCTAAAGAGCGGTGTAAGGATGACATGGGTGGCCAGAATGGGCGGTGAAGTTGACGGTAAGTGGAGGACGAGGCGTCTAAAGGAGTGGCGGCGACAAGGAAGGATTTCTGGGTTAGGAAATCCAAACTCGAACCAGGGTATATTGTGAGGGTATTTATAGTGTTAGAGGAGAGGTTAGGGTTATTTAGGTCGGTGAGGGGATAAGGAAGTAGGGTTCGGGCTTACCGGAGGCGAGGGTTGGCCGGCGGCAGCAAAACGGGCATGGGTGTGCGCAGGAGAGAGAGAGAGAGGATGGCGCGAGAAGAGGGAGATTTGGTTGGGTCAAGAGGGTCGGCGATTCAGGGGAAGAGATAGGAATAAAAATTACCGGTCAAAATGACCGTAACCGGCGGCGAAAAACCAGGGGGTGAGCGGCGGTGCAGGTGCTGGTCGACGTCGGGGCTGGCAAGCGCGAAAGAGGAAGAAGACAAGGTTGGGCCGGGCGGTCGGCGAAGGAAAAGAAAGAAAAGAAGGGAGGACAGGGCGGTTCGGCATGACGAGGGTGCGTTAAATGAAACGTGGAGTGTAGGGCGGAATAAATGATAAAACGCACCGTTGAGAAGCGAGCCAGAACGGGGCAGCTGCGCGGCTGGGCCGAAGGAAAGGAAGAAGAAAAATAGGCCGCGCTAGGCCCAAATCGGGGGAGGGGAGGAAGGAAAGAAAGAAAAAGAAAAAGGAAGAAAGAAAAAGGAAAAAAGGAAAAAGGACAAGAGAAAAATAATTATTTTGGGTATTTAAATTAATTAAAATATTTGGGATATTTAAAAATAATAATATTTGAATAAGATAATATTTAAATCCTATTTTAGGCTAAATAAGGATTTTTTAAAGATTTTTCATAAATTCCTTTTTAATTAGCAAAACATCCTAATTTTCTCTAATTAAAATACTTATAAAATTAATGTTAATTTGAAACTATTTTCTCCTTCTTATTTTAAATAAAATAATTTAATTAATTAATTTTCAAAATAAAATGCTTAATTAGCTAAAATACCCAAATTATCTTCTAATAAAAATACTTATAAATTTCTTCTTAATTTGCCCTAATTAATTCAAAATAATTTATTTAAATAATTCTTATAATAAATATCCTTTAAATGTAGTTTATAAAATTAGAAATTTTCGGGGCATTTCAGTCTTCTCCAAAATTTGTGGAACTTTCTTCAAAAGGTGATGGAATCTGACTAGCCTGTTCCAAATTCCTTCTCGTCCTAGCTGCAATTGGAGAAGATGAGTTTGGATCTATGGCTGGAATAATTTGTCCTTGATGCTCGATTGCAAATGATCTCAATTGTGAATGCCTGAAGATTTCACACAATGAAAGACTAGATGAGTTCACGTGAAGAATTTATCTAAAACTAAAATAAGAAACCAAAACAAAAACAAAACTAGAGATGATAATTGCCAATTCCCCGGCAACGGCGCCAAAAATTTGATGCACTGTCGTATGTACAACAAATTTAATAAATAAATCCTAAATCCCAAATACGTAGTATATGGCAAGAAGGAGTCGAACCCACAAGGAATGACATTTTAATCACTAATTTTGCTATTGACGTTATAACCCCGTTTATACAAATTCATTGATTCTTATACTAAATTCGATTGTACTAAATCTTGATCACTAATTGACAATTAGGGGAGGAATGAATTGTTGATGGAATTAAAATGCCATACATTCAAATAAGAAGAATGATTCTAAACAATTTAATGTTGACTTAGGAAACTCATGATAACAAATTCCCATACTTCCTCTTAACCTTAATAAACTAAATATGCTCTCAATTTATTTTTGTACCCATTTAATAATCTAGGTCAAGAACACTAGATTCAATTAATGGTAACATTATGAACGGAAGCAGCCAACTACAATCATAATCACAAAAGCTCGGATCATGTATTTGCACGAATTAATGGATAAGATTAATAATTAATCTTTTTGCTACTATAGACAAGTTTAATTAACAAATACGAGTTCATTTCATTGTCTTAGCAAAGATCAAGTTCTAAACCAAATAGGTGATCAATCTAATTAGTTCAAGAATCTTAATCTATGATATGGAATCATTCAATTCAATCCATTAATTCAATTAAACCTCATCTAGAATCAAACATTTAAAGTATAAAATGATAATTAGGTTATAATTCCATCCTCAATTCATCCTACCCTGTTCTAATTACTCAAATTCCTACATATTCACAATTCATACAATTACACAAAAGTTTTGGAAATTGATAACAACAATGCATTCACAAATTCTATTCTTGCAACAATTAGATAATAATGTAGTGAACACAAATAAACTTACAGGAAAACAACTTAGATTCAGCAAAAACGAAGATGCTGAAATTTACAAAGGAATAGAAGAAACTTATCAATTGAAGCGCAGAATGTCAAATCATCAATAGAATTCAAGAAGATCAAAAGTTGGAAGTGTGCATTACATGTATGTTGTAAAGAAATAAAGGAAGAAAAATACATTCCAAATGTTTTTCGATCTTTCCCTTTTCTCCCGAACTCTCTTCTCAGATAAAATTTATTAGAAACAAGTCGCGCGGAGAGTTACACGTTTTTAAATGAAAACACGGTCCGTATTTTAGAAACACGGGACCCCCGTGTTTTTCCTCCAATTGCTCTGCTGACAAGGATTTAAAGATCGATACCCGGGATAAATAACACGGTCCGTGTTTATGAAACACGGGACCCCTGTGTTTTTGATCTTTCCACTCAATTCCTTTGAAAGTTTTAGCTTAGCTTCTCTTGATGTATTTGTTCCCTTTCCAACTTTTCTCTCCTTGATTCAACATTTCTTGGTGTGTTCTCTACTTGATTTCTTCTTTTCATTGATTTCTCCTTGAATTTCTTCAATTCTTTTCTTTCCTGTAAAATTTATTCAAAGGAGGAAAACTCGACGAAAAGATTAAATCTAATAGAATTAATGAGGGATAAATGATATTTTTAGATGTGAAAGTAATCAATAAATCTCATCTATCAATTACCGCCACACTTAGTACAAGACCGGTTCACTTATACCGTTCCAGTACCAAGTGCTAAGGATAAAAAATGAAATATAATCTACAAAAAATTCAACATACTTAAATCAGAGTAGCATATCAAATCATTTACAAGAATAAAATCCACCAGTGGTGGTTACATTAACAACATTAACATTAAAACTAGGAATTTAAAAGAGAAGGAGAAAAGCCCTAACGGTTCCGGATAATTCCTTACTTTCTTTTTCGTTGCCCACATGAGTAGCACCTAAAAAGACCTGCAAAGGACACTATCCATTGAATTGGCACGGGCCCCACGAGTGGAACCCTTTAGTACTATGGTACTGAGTAACCCTTTAATACCATACTTAAAAAAAGGCCTGCAAAGTTACACATAATGCAAGCTATATACATATGTAATTAGAGGTGCATACATAACAATCAAATATATAACAAGGCTGCCACATATCAACAAGTTATAATACTACTACTATAATTCAAAATAGACACAATAGGGTTTTAGCCCTATATAGAATATTAATATTAATATTGATAATAATAATAATAATAATAATAATAATAATCTCATAACATTAATAATAATAATAATAATAATAATAATTTCAAAATAGTAATAATAATAATCATTATAACATATTAATATTAATAATGAAGAAAATAGAAATAATAATACTAATAATAATAATAATAAAATTGAATTAAAAATATAATAAGGCTTCGACCCTCAATAGAAATAATAATAAAATCATTAATAATAAAAATAATATTAATATTAATAATAGTAAAATTAATAATACTAATAATAATAATAATAATTGTTTATATATTCAAATAAATGAAATAAATTAAATTAAATCTTATATAAATAGTGAAAAATGGTTGAGGGGGTTTAGGGTTCAACTTTAGGCTGGTGGTGACAGGCTACACCAGCGATGGTGCAAGGAAGTGACAAGAAAAAGAGAAGAAAAGGAGAAAAGTTAAATGCTAGAAAAAGAAGAGGCAGAATGGAGGTGGGAGTTGGGGTGTTTAGGGTTTCCTAGGAGGAGAAGAATAGAATAGAGGTGGTGGCGCAACCAAAGGTGGCTAATGGGGAAGCAGAAGAGAAAGAGAGGAGGAGAGAGAGGACGGGTAAAAGGAAGGTAGGGGAAAGGTAGAGGGGGGTTTGCTGAATAGAATGGGAGGTGAAAGAAGTAGCAGCAATGGCGGAAGTGGTGGCTAATGGTGGTTCGAAGAGTGGCGGAGATGGGAAAGAGGGTTGATTGGGAAGGGAAGTTCACATAGTCGAGGCGACTTGTGCATGAAGAATTGAGGGGGATTGGTGGTTTGGTTAGCTAAAGGGTACTTTAGGGAAGGCTTAGGTGGGCGGAGGTAGTGGTGTGGTTGGCCGATAGCAGTGGGGCTGGAGTTTGAAAGGGCGGCGGCATGCAAGAAGGGTTTTTTGGGTTGGGGATTAAAAGCTCGATAGCATGCTCATTATGGGTATATTTATAGAGAAAATGAAGAGAGGGTAGGTTATGTGGGTCGGTGAGGGGATAAGGCAGGTTGGTTCGACTCACTAGCGGTGTTGTTTGGCTAGTGGAATTTCAAAATCAGTAGTGTAAGTAGCCTGCTGGGAAAAGGGAAAATCGTGCGAGAAATAGGGGAGGTTTAGTTAGGTTGATGTGGCTACTAAATCGGTGAGGGAGAGAGAAGAATGATTGGATGGATCAACGGCAAAGTTGGCGGCGAAATTTTTTGTGTGGGTGGTGGAGTTACAGTCAACGGTGTCGGGGGAGGAAGAAGAAAGGTGGGGGCTAGACTGGGTGGTTCAGGGAAGAAAAGAAAGGTAGACTGGGAGGTCGGGTGCGAGGTGAGGGGGAAGGATTTAAATGAAATGCAAAGTTTTGGTAGAAAAATGAATGAAGAGTGGCGTTATGAAGTGGACTGTGCTAAAGGAGAAACGAACGAAGGATTTGGGCTACGGGCAGAAAAATAGTTGTGTGTGCTGAGCTACACTAAAGAAGGAACAAAGAAGAAGGGAAAGGATTGGGCCGTGAGCTAGCCCAAGTCAGGGGAGGGGAGGAAGTAAAAGAGAAGAAGAAGAAAGAAAAAGAAAGAAAAAGAAAGGAAAAAGGAAGAAAGAAAGAGGAAAAAGAAAAAAAGGGAAAAAGAAAAATAGTGGGTTAGCTTAATTAAATTAATTATGATATTTGGGATATTTAAAAATAATAATACTTAAATAAAATCATATTTTAATCTCTTTTTAGGCTAATTTGGGGTTTTTGAAAGGTTTTTCATAAATTATATTTTAATTAGCAAATCAAAAAAATTATTTATAAAATTAAAATTAATTTGGACCTATTTTATCCTCCTTATTTTAAATAAAATAATTTATTTAATTAATATCCAAAATAAAATCCTTAATTAGCTAAACTACCTAAATTTCTCTTAATTCAAATACATTTAAATTTCTTCTTGATTTACCCTAATTAATTTCTTTTTTATTTTATTAAAATAATTTTTTAATTTATTTTTCTAATAAAAAATTATTTAACTATAATTTTTAAAATTTGAATTTTTGTGGCATTTCAGTATATGTATAAATTACAGCTAGGTTAGATAACAATTAACCATATAGTTTTGTGAATCTAATTGAAGTAGTAAGATGTTTAGATATGTGTGGATTAAAGAAGGAAAATACAGCTAGACATGCTTAGTGTGCTAGTCTTGGTACCTAGATTGACATCCTTCCAATTATTCTTAATGCATTAAATCTAATTAAATATATGTACCATTTCTTTCTCATGATGAAATATCAACTTGGAAATTAATATTATTTTTTAACCTAATCTAGTGGTCGAATTTGAATTACCTAACATATTTATCATATATGTGGTTATCCATTATTTTTATTATTATTCTATTTTATGTTAATTTATTATTTTTTTATCATCTAATTTTATAACCCTCGTTAGTATTTTTTGTATTTTTGTGTGATCTAGGATTTTATTTTACTTATTTTTAAGATAGTTAAATAGTGGTGAGCCCTCTCAATCCCCAGTATACAATGATACTCTTTTCTACTAATACTATATTTGTCAACATGAGGGTTTAAATTGAGTGATGGCTTCGGCCACACATGTACTATAGAATTCTATGAGTTCCATGTGTTTTGGAAAACAAAAGTGATTTAGATTTTTAGTTGCTAAGAATAGTATTAGAGTGCCTCTTGAGTAAACCCGTTTAGATTTATTGGTTCCCAGAAGAACGATTTCCAAAGATGGCTTACAGTATGTATTCATATTTATTAATGAACTCCCTATAATGTTATGGGTGTATTTCATAAAGCATAAGAATGTTTTGTTCATTATTTACAAATGCTTGAAGACATAAATAAATAAAGCATAAGAATGTTTCATAAAGCAAACAAAGAAGCAATTATGTGTCCACAAATAAATAATGATCTTGAGATTGTTGAGTAGAGTTTCCCTGATTTTTGCCAAGACCATAAAATGGCAAGACACAACAATTATGTTGGGAGACCATAGTAGAATAGGATTGTTGAATAGATGAATAGTACCTTATTAGAGAAGGTTCATGTATGTTATTGGAAGGAGGGTTAGGTAGAGAGTTTTAAGTTGAATTGTTTCAAATCACAGCATAGGTGGTGAACTGATTAAAAAATTAGACCATTGAGTTGAAGACACCAGATGATTTTATTAATACCCCGTATTTTTGAAATCTAATTTTATTAAGCCTAATGATTTTAGTAGTGTAATTTGATGTAAACACTTAATTATTTTAATTTCGTTTTGTTGTATGGATTTATCGACAATTTCAAATTCATATTTGAATATAATTAATCATTGTCATTGCGGACCATTCTAGATAAATTTGTTCACGACCATGATTTTATTATATTCATATGATTTCGATTTTCGGTTAAAAATATGTAATCCCGTTCTTTCCTGTATTTTGATTTTTAATATTTTAGATTGTATTTTATTATAACTTTGTCGTGTGATTACGAATTTATTTTGGGGTTATATTTCGTTAATGAAATATACTATTAAAATTATAGAATTACTATTTAAATAGTCAAATTTATTTAAATGATTTTATCCATAGAAAATATTTCTGACTTAAAATTTATTCATTTCTAGAAATTGTTAATATTTTCGGAAAGTTTTAAATTAAAAATATTTTTTTGAGCATATTTATGAATTTCTTTCCGAAAATAATTTTCTTTTGTTTTACGCTTTTTAGTTTACGGAAAACCGATTTCAGAAATTATTAAAATTAGTCTCGGTTTATTAGAATTGGATTTGAATATTTTTCTTATATGCCTTTAAATAATTTTTTGAGGTCTTATAATATGTTTCTATGAATAATATAAATTTTTACGTTTGTTGGTAAATTTTCCGAAAACATCCCCGAAATTCTGTATATAACTCGTATATCAATTTTAAGCCTCCGGATCCTTTCAAAATAAATTTCGTTAAAAATGTAGAGAAAAATTTCCAATAAAATTTTGAAATATTTAGTATTTCATTTTACATATGTATTTGTATTAAAAAAAGAAAAAAACTGACCGTCCCCTTCCCGCCACTCTTCTTTTCCTTTTCTCTCTTTCTCTTCCTTCTCTTCTCTTTCCCTTCCCGACCCTTGCTCCCTTTTCGAAACTGTAATATCCCAAAATCCTAATTTCCGAAATTATGGCCAAATAAGGAATTATTAGGAAAATTGATTATTAAAATTGATTTACTTAAAATGTAGAGAGTTAATTGAGATAGATTAAGAGGAAAATAATAAAGAATTTAATTGGAAGAAAATTTGGGTATCTTTCTAATTAAAATGGAAGTTAAGGACAATTTATTCAAAATAGCCTAACTAATCTAAAAATGGATTTAATTATTATAATTAAAATAATAATTATTAAAATTAAATATATAAATTAATTATATAAATAAATAAATACCCAAATACCTCCAACCCAACCATTTTATCATTTCTCCATTTTTCCTTTTTCCTTTTCTTCTTTTTTTTTCTCTTTTTCCTTCCTCCTTCTTAACTTTTTTTTCTTTTCTTTCTCCCCCCGGACTGGGCCGGCCTGCGCAGCCCAGACCCCCCTCCCCGCCTCTCCTTCCTTCTTCTCGCCCGCGGCCCAGCGAGCCAGCCGCCCGTGAAACCAAACGCTGCGTTTCGACGCTATAGTTGCCAAAACGCCGCGTCACAATAAGAAAAAAAGTAACCATTGCCAGGCCGACGAGGACGTAGCGTTTTTTCCAAACAATCCCCAAAACGCCGCGTGTTGTTTTAAAACTTTATAACGCCGGCCGAACCGCCCCCTCTCTCCTTTCTTTCTTTTCCCTGGACCGACCGGTCCACCCCGCCCTGTCTTCTTCCCCGACCTGCACGCCGACCTGCAACTCGACTTGCAGCCCCGAATCTCGCCAGCAGCCACCAGCTCAGCGCCGACCATCCTCCCCTGCCCTTCCCTGTCATTTTCTTTCCTATTTTCAACCCCAACAATCCCTGCAGCTCCCTCCCCACGTGCCCACCTTCTTTCCTCTTTCTCCCCCTCCCGACCTAACCTGCCATGGCAGCTGCCGTTTGCCGACCATCCTGTCGCCACTTTTGTCTTCTTCCCCTGGCCTTGCCCGACCACCCTACCTACCCCCATTGATCACCTGTTCCCGAAACCTTTGCTCCTGCCGCTCAGACCTCCACGCTCCCAACTTCTTCTGCCGTTTCACCCCTCCTGGTCTTGCTGCCCTCTTCTGGCCCCGCCTCGTTGCTTTGGCTGCCTCCTCCATGCCGCCCCTCTGGCTGTTGTTGTGGCCTGCTGCTCTGCTCGTCTCCTCTTTGCCCACCGCTCTCCCACCGTTCCGCTGTCATGCCTCGACTTGCCTTGCCGCCGTCCGTCAGCATCGATTTGCCTTGCACGAGCCACCCCACCTGCAAAATCGCCACCCTACCACCCCTTCCAGCCTCGCCGCCTTGCGCCACCTTCTGCCTTGCCTCCTCCCTGCCGCTACAGCCACCCTTCCACCACCAAAATGCCCAGCAAACCTCCCTCTACCTTTCCCTACCTTCAACTTCCCCTGCCTCCCTCTCCTCCTCCTCATCTTCCACCTCTCTCTCTTCCTACCCTCCCGCTCGCCGCCGCCGCCGCCGCGCGCCCTCCGCCTTGCCACGCCACCACCCTCACTCCACTCCCCTTCACCTGCTGCTTCTCCCCCACCTCAAACTTCTCTTTTCCTCCTGCCATCCATCCCCCACCTTGATATTTTCCCTTCCCTTCCTCCTCCACCGCCGCCGCCGTCGCCGCCACGCGCGCGGCGCCGACCACCACCACCACCCCTAGGTGGTTCTCCACTCATCCGAACCCTAATACCCCTTTTATATAATTGCTACTATTTTCTACTAATATTGATACTAATATACTTATTATTATTATTATTATTATTATTATTATTATCATTATTATTATTACTTTTATTATTGTTATTACTATTATTATTATTATTATTATCATTATTACCATTATTATTGTCTTTATTATTAGTGTTCTTATTTTCTTACTAATACTAACATCCCTTTTAAACCCTAACCTATATTATACTTAACTTTGGTCTTATTTTTATAATTATTAGTATTAACATTTTTATTATTATTATTTCTATTATCCTTACTATGGTTATTATTATTATTGCTTAACCTTACTTGGTTGTACTATTGTTATTATTATTATTATTATTATTATTATTATTTTTACTATTATTAGTATTATTATTATTACTATTATTATTATTGTTATTGTTATTATTATTATACTTAACACATTTGTCACCATTGTTAATAATAATACTACCTTGTCTTACCCATGTTACTTAACTCAAGCTAGTAAATATCATTTGGTTGTTAACTAAGAAGAGTACTTGAACCTTATTACCATACCATTTATCATTAACCCTAACCTCATTACTATGACACTATTATTAACTATTACTATTATTACTACTATCACTACCTTATTGTTGTAATCAAAAGCATTTGAACCCTTTTATTATTCAAGAATATACAACTATTATCATTATCACCCTTAGGAATAGTTACTTGTAATATTGTGACCTTATAATAATATTATTTCGAATATGACACCATTAGTAGACTTAGCCTTAAAAATGCTAGGGTTTCTCTCACTATAAACATTAGTGTCACTATATATTTTATTATATTATTATTATTATCACTATTTTTCTATAGTTAGCATGAACATTATTATTATAAGAATAGGGCTAACGGGTCTAATAATATAAGTGTAACAATAGGTATTAAAAATAAACATATTTTGACTACTAATATTTAGTATACTAATTCTAAGGTAAAAACCCTAGTTTTTGTATAAAACCCTTTTTAGTAATAAAAACCCTAACCTTAAACTAGAATGAGGATTGATAGTAATTATAAGGGAAACTAATACTTAGCATTTTTCCCTTTTATAGGTAACCCCGACCAAAGCCCTAAGGAGTTAGAGGAGCGTGCTCCAAGCCCGGCGTCGCCTTAGGTAAGGACGAAGCTAATGGCCTTGTGCTATGTGTGACGTGGATGTGTTGAATGTTGTGTATGTCATGCTCCATGTATTATAATGATTTGTGTATAACTTGTCTTATGTGTAGCGCAGCTTGGAGATTGAGGTATGTTGTATGTGCTTCGGTGACATGAGCATGACATTTATATGTATGATGTTTATGATGTAATATGTTATGGCCCATTAGGACATGCATGTTAGGATAAATGGTAATATGAGTTGGGAACCATCATGGGAGTCTTGAAGTTTGTATGGTGGGATTAGGGTTTGTATGGTGGCATAAATGTTTGTATGGTGGTACTAATGACTTCATAGTGGTATTAATGGCTTATGGTGGTATTCGGGTTCGTATAGTGGTATTGTGATTTTATGGAGGCATTAATGTTATATGGTGGTGTTTGTGTTTTTATGGAGGTATTACTGTTGTATGGTGGTATTTGTGATTTATGGAGGTATTAATGTTGTATGGTGGTATTAGGGTTGTATGGTGGTATTAGGGTTTGCATGGTGGTATTAGGGTTTGTATGGTGGCATAAATGTTCGAATGGTGGTACTAATGATTTCATAGTGGTATTAATAGCTTATGGCGGTATTCGGGTTCGTATGGTGGTATTGTGATTTTATGGAGGCATTAATGTTGTATGGTGGTATTTGTGTTTTTATGGAGGTATTACTGCTGTATGGTGGTATTCGGGTTCGTATGGTGGTATTGTGATTTTATGGAGGTATTAATGTTGTATGGTGGTATTTGTGATTTTATGGAGGTATTAATGTTGTATGGTGGTAATTGTGATGTTATGGAGGTAATGATGTTGTATGGTGGTATTAGGGTTTGTATGGTGGTATTAGGGTTTGCATGGTGGTATTAGGGTTTGTATGGTGGTATTAATATTCGTATGGCGGTATTAACGATTGTATAGCGGTATTAATGACTTATGGTGGTATTAGGGTTCACATGGTGGTGTTATGGGTTGTATGGTGGTATTAATGTTGGTATGGCGGTATTAGGGTTTTGCATGGGAGTTAATGATCGTATGGAATCAGGGTTTGGAGTGATTAACTCTGGGGCGTTGTGATTAAGTAGGGATGGAGTAACCAATTGTGACTGTTGAGGATAATTAAGGTTTGGGATGGCTGAGTACGGTGGTTATGGTAAAGTAGGGATGAGAGTGGTTGACCACGGGTTGGTGTGGACAATTAGGGTTGGTTATGACTGCTTAGAGTTGTTTGGCGTTATCATGTGTATTATCGATTAAGGGGTGGTTATGAACGCGGAATTTTATTGGTTGTGATGTTAAAGTAAGAAAGATTGCGTATGATGATTTTTATTTGTTGCTTGATTTGTATCTTATTTTAGAATAAGATATTTAACATTAACTACTTACAGAGAAAGATGTTGAGCCGGACCCAGACCGGTCCACCGGCAAATAATAGTGGTAGGGTATGTTACCCTCGTGACCGGTCCGCCAGCAATAATAGTGGCAGGGCATGGCCCTCGTGACCGTTCCACCGGCTATAATAGTGGGGGATTCCGTGCTCCACAAACCAATCAGAATGATGATAAGACCTGGGAAAGATACGAATATTTACAGTGGAACACCTTGTGAGTCGGGGCCAGACCGGTCCACTGGCAAATAATAGTGGCAGGGTATGTTACCCTCGTGACCGGTCCACCGGCTATAATAGTGGCAGGGCATGGCCCTCGTGACCGTTCCACCGGCTATAATAGTGGGGTTCCCGCACTCACACAGACTATTAAAGAATATGTGTGGAATGAACGTATTATTATTAATGAGAAATAAGAATAAGTCACCGGAAAGTATTCGGGCCTTATCTTGCTGGTTATCGCATGTTGTCTATATGATCGTGCAATGTGTGCTATGTGGTATGATGGTATGCTTGGCCTTAGCGCACCGGCGCCCTTACTCAGTATTGGACCCGTACTGATACTACCTTGATTGAATGGGTCCTGTGATGATCCACCAATGGTGGGGAGCAGACCTCCTATGCAGGTTTGATTGGTTACTATTGTGGGGTGGAAGGCTTGGTTTAAGTGAGTAGGCGATCCGGATATTGGTCCCTTGGGATCTGTTTTATTGGCTATATTTTGTACTACGCTCCTTGCTTTGAAACCGTACTCTAAGTTGTATTCCTAAATGATATTTTAACTGTTGTTGACTCGTGGTTTTCGTGAATGGTCTATGTTAACTATGGACCTATGTTTTGATGACTCTTACTTAATGATTGTTTAGTTTAGCCTTAGCACCTAGTATCAGAAGGGTAGGAGTGAACCGGTCTGGTACTAAGTGTGGCGGTAATACCCCCAAGTTTATGGTTTTAATTCTTTTGCTTCCGCTAAAAACTTTGTCTTAAACGAAATTTTTCAGTAGTAAATTTGGGGGTGTTACAGAAACCACCACCTACCTCCTCCTCCTAGCTCCTCCAACTGCCCCGCCAGTCAACCACCACTAGAGACGCTGTAGTAGCTGCCACCGGTGAAGTAGTAGGAGCGGCCGATGCCCCAGCAGCAATAGTGCAGCAGCAGCAACGCGCAAGTCGCGTCGCTACCGCCAGATCACCTTCGACGTCTCTTGACCATCGGCAAGCCACCTTTAGCCTCCGATGAAGCTTCTCTTGTCCCGATTTGTGTTGGTATAAATTTTTGAAAAACCTAATATTGATTTGATTAATTGCGTATGAATGATTTGGATAGGTTAATTTTATGGTTATGTTGGAATTTTGGAAAATTGGATTTTTGGCTGGGTTATGCGCAAATTTTTCGGATTCGCCCGATTTGACAATTTTGGATGAATTGATTATACAATATGTTTTAAAATGTATTTAATTTCATATTAGAAGTGTTGATTTAGGAAAATTGCATTTAATTGATCGGAATTGGATTTTTAGGTCAAAACTCTTATAGGACTAAATTGGATTGTGTAATCGGTTTTTTTATTTAATTGACTATACAATATATATTAGAATATATTTAATTACATTTTCGAACCACCAATTTATATATTTTAATAAGAATTGATCGAATTTGCATTCTGGGCTC
This sequence comes from Tamarix chinensis, assembly GCA_030549775.1. NCBI lineage: Eukaryota > Viridiplantae > Streptophyta > Magnoliopsida > Caryophyllales > Tamaricaceae > Tamarix > Tamarix chinensis. Next base: position 79,378,626 of record CM060176.1, on the reverse strand, counting down.
AAAAACCCTCATTGTGCTAAATTGGGTATTTCTTTTATTGGTTTTGATCAATTAATTATTTGATATGTTATAAAATGTGTTTCATTGCACTTCTAAACATTCAATTTCATTAAATTTATAAAAGTTTACCAAATTGTATTTTCGTGCCTAAAACCCTAAATATCAAGTGAAATTATGAAATTAGTCATTTGTATTGTTGTTTTTTCTAAAATTGAATTTATAGAAATAGTCTAAATGGTATTAAATGCATTCTAATACCTTCAATTAGAATTAATTACTTTGAATTACCCGAGTATGCATGATATTGTATCAATGTAATGCACCATGATTCAATATGCACTTGATGTTATAGTTTATGTCCCTCCCATAAGATAGGGTAGTGGGATTTACTCAGTATTGGACCCGTACTGATATTACCTTGGTTGAATGAGTCCTGTGATGATCCACTAATGGTGGGGAATAGACCTCTTGTGTAGGTTTGAGATCGGATATTGTATTTGGGTGGAAGGCTTGGTTTGAGAGAGTAGGCAATCCGGAATTTGATCCATCCAAAATTGTCTTGTTTGATTGTATTTTTTTTTCGAGAGTTTCAAGTGTTGTATTTAAAATTTGACGCGTGTTGTAACTGACTTTTAATTCCTCATACTCTGATAAGCTTTAAAATTCAGATTTAATTCATAAGTTCTACTGATTCATTCACCGATGATTTAAAATTCACTTGCCATTTGCCTATGGATATCTCCTTGTGGGAGTTTATCCTCATGGCATAGATGTTTGAAATTCTATTTGACAGGTTTAGCCTTGCATCTAGCATGAGATAGATGGTAGACATTTATCTTATGTTAGATGTGGTGGTAATATTCCCCAAATTCTATTTTAGCTTCCACTTTATTCTTTAAAAAAAAATTTCAGGAATGAATTTTGGGGGTGTTAAATTGAGCATAGAGCCAAAAAGTGTATCTTTCTTAGCTTTGTATATAGTGTAAAGAGGTACGAGTAATGGGACCCATCTATATCCAAGTTCTTGACTAGAAAATATGTTACTTACAATGAATTCATGTTCCTCTAGACTATTGAGTCGTATGACGATGTATCTAGGATGGTGAAGTAAGATAGTGCTTCAGGCTAGGTAAAGGTTTAGGTTAAGTTAGATCAAAGAGACCCTTCTAATAGATCCTTTTTTTTTCTAAAGTGGGTGGTATAAGCAATAAGTAGAGTATAGAGGCATTACTCTAAGAGGATCATTGAGTATTGTTAAGCCTCTAGTTAGGTGTGGTTTTGAAGAATTATTCTACTATGCTTTATCTATTGTAGAGACTATTGTTAATGTGCTTAAGCTAAAATTATTCTCAAAGGTTATTAATATATCAAATTCTATAGAGGAGGAGATGGATTCCATGTTGAGGAATAAGAGATGGGAACTTAGGATGGAACCCAAGAAGAAGCAAATTATTGATTCCAAGTGGGTGTATAAATTTTAAAATGGAGCCCTAAGGTTTGAGAGACCATGGTACATGGCTTATTTAGCTTGATGTGGATTCAGTCAAATTTTAGGCATAAACTATAATGAGGTATATTCTCTTGTGGTTAGGGATAAGTTTGTTTGTACTTTGCATGTTCTTATGGCTATACATGATCTAGAGTTGGATCAATTGGGTATAAAAACTACATTTTTTCATGGCTAGCTCAAGGAAGATACTTACATGTAAAAGTATGATGCATTTGTCGTTGATGGAATGCATGATCATACGTGACTATTGATGAGGTCATCGTATGCTTCAAAGTATTCTCCTAACTAATGATATAAAATGTTGGATCATTTTATTCTTAAACATGGTTTCTTTAGGAGTGAGTATGATGGTTGTGTATACTTGAAGGATATAGAGGGAGACTCTCTTGTGTATTTTTTTGAATATGCTGATGTCATCAAATGAAGCACATTGACTTTAGGTATCACTTTATCCAAAGTACTATCATTTCTAGCAAAGTTTTATTGAATAAAACGGGTACTTAGAATAATCCAACCGATATGATAACTAAACCACTAACCATGGGTAAGTTTAACCATTTCTCAAACTTGCTTGGTGTTCATAGGCCACGAGGTCTTTTATTGAGCTAGGATTTTTTAGAGAGATTTTTTTCATGTCATGCATCATAAACATTGTTTCAAGGTGGAGAATTATGAGATTAACTAGGTATCTCATGAATGAAATAACATTTTTGTTGATTTTAGCATGTTTTAGAGGAGTTTAATGTAGAATTGTGAATTATATGATAAAAAGTAAGGGCATGTTTATTAACATGGGTCAGGTTTAATCATAGAATGTGTTGATGTGAGTTTAGTGCACAAAGTCAACAGTAAGAAAATGAATAGAGGGGTTTATGTTTCCTAAACCTAAATCGTGTTTGTTCCTTATTCCTAAAACACACTTTTTTGGCCCATAGGATTTATCCTAGTATAAAGGAGAACATGAAAACCTTAATTGTCATTTTGTGTGACCCAACTTCTTCTTCTTCATAGAATTCTCCATTAAAAGATAATTATAGATTTAAATAATTTATTTATTAATTAGTTTAATCATCTCATAATTATAAAATAAAATAAGTAAAGATCTCTATATTTTCCCTTAATTGTTGTACTTTGAGATTAAATCATTAGTTGCTCATCATCTTGTTAATTATGATTTTTTTTTAGATTCATTCAATTCACATTAATCTACAACATGGCCATTGTATGAAAATACATAGTTTTGATGGCTAATTTATGAGAATGCCTAACTAAGATAGCCAATGTATGAGAATACCTTGCTATTATGGTTAATGTATAAGAATTCAAAGCTATAATGGCTAATGTGTTGAGAATTCTAAGCCATGTTGTCCTATGTATTGAGAATTTCTAGTAATGATGGTCAATATGTTGACAAAGCTTAGTTGTGATAACTACTATATTGAGAATGCCTAGGCATGATGGACAATGTGTTGAGGATGCTTTACTCTTGATAGGTGTAAATAATAAACAACCATTTGATATTATTTAGGGTTAAACATCCCCTTATTCATGTCCTAGCATTCTCCTAAGAGACTACATAGCATGGAAAATCCACGAAGATCATGTTAAAAGGCAAATAATCCCTTTGTCTTTTTTAATGTATCTTGTTTCATTTGGCGTAATCCTTATTGGGAATGTTTTAAAAGCATTGTCTATTGGATGTGTGTTATAAATTTAATGGGTACTCCTTTAGAAGTATGCTTAATAATGGAAGCATAAGTGAATGTGATATATGATGTCATGTGATTGCATGAGTTGCATTTTAAATGATCATAAATGTTAGAATTTACTAAGTATTTAATCATGTTAACATCCTTTGGAGTGTTGAGATGAAATTTTCAAATGTAAAGGAGAAATTAATTTTTTTTTCATTATTGCTAGAGCTCCATTAATTTGAATTCTTATTTTTGGGAGTGACATTACACCTAGTACAGGCTAACTGCATAATTTTTTCCCTATCATTTCTCTGTATCTTTTTTCTTTACCCTTTTGAGTTTAATGGATCAAGGTTTAATGTTAGTCTACTTGTATTATGTCTATTAATTTAAAGATATTTATTTCATTCTTATATCATTATTGGGTTAGGTTTCACTAACACCTAATACCTTGGGGTATAGAGGTACTTAGTCTTGCACTCTGCATGGATCTTGTATTGGTTATACTTTCTCCATGTTGAGTGTTGTTGTTTTAACCATGTTTTCTTCCATTAAATATGCTAACTCTTTTATAAATGAATTTTTTTTTATCTACAATAAATGAGGGTAATACACAACCATCCAATATTGCTAATATTTTATTTTAGAAATTCATTTTTTGGGACAAAGAGAGAACTCATCTCCCCTACTATTCCACTTTACACATGCATGAGCTATGTAATGATTATTATTACCTTAATCATTACCATCTTTTAATTTATACACATGGCATGTGTCTATCATTCATTCCTTCCTTCACCCACATATGCGACTCTTATTCATTTATTACCATGTATGCCACCTCTTTTCAAACATCCTTATGGTGCCATCAAATGTTTTACAAAATATCTCCCAAATTTTTATCACCACCATCTACCTCACGAAGGATAAATGTACTTCACCTCAATTTTCACCTTTTCCTAAATTTTCATACCAAAATTTTGGGTGCTTGGGCAAACAATACTTGTTAGAGTAATGAAATGAATACATCATAACACAATCGTGCAAGTAGAGGTGGTCGATCCAAGTATTAAAGTGATGAGTGAGTATCGTTCCCTCAAGAATCTAGTAAAGTGCACATTAATATAATTGAGTATACTAAGGAATTGAACTATATTATAAAATATTAGTAGGGTTATGAAAATAATAATGAAAATATAATGAAGGTAAATGGGCATTCAGATCTTATCATTACAAACATGCGACAGCTGAGGAGAGAATTCAAGAGATAGAGTTGCATAAGGGAAATTACTTATCACCAATTTCAAGTACCCTATGTCAATTCATAGCTTGTCAAGACAAGATAACATTAATTCTTCAAAACTCACCGGAATTCACTCAGAGGTGAAGGATACTCTAAGACTACCTCCATCATGGTCCATGGGCCATGGCAATGCCACACAATAAGCTTAGATGAATTAATGGCAATGACACATCACTTTTCAATGCTAATCTTGTCACCACTAACCATCATTAGTCTTGACTACTCAAATGGTTAATGTAGACTTCAAGTGATTGCAAAATGTGGCAAATATTTAATAGTGCAACATATGAATACTCAACAAAATGAAATATCAAATGGATCAGAAGTAACTAAAATTTCATAAGTTATAGAAAAGGAACAATTAATCCACCCTCAATTGAGGGATTTAGCTTATGCTAATTTCTCATGCTAAATTAACGGTGAGTAGTAAAAACAAATAAAGGAAAGGGATGGGTAGATCATGGTTATCAAAACCCTTTTTAACATATAATTTCCTTCTTCTTTTATCTAACTCAATATTTCTTGATATTACTTTACTCCCTTAGGATTTCATATCTTCTGCTCTCAATTTTTGATACACAATTTCATCCTCCTTTACCTCTACCTCATTTCTTATTTATTTAAACCATCGATCCTTAATAGGTTCCTAGACATGTACTTTTTGATAGGTGGCAATCGATACATCTCAAGATGGTTGCAACATTTAGTTGTCCCCTAATGAATGCAGACAAATCTATAGATTTGGGTATTGTTTCTGGTGGCTGAGTGGTGCAGCTGACTGTGACATGGCTAAAAAACTATTCTGTGAGTATTTCAATAGTCTTGTTCATGTATAATTATTGCTCAACTATTCTAAGCCTTAGCTTCTTTGTGTTCTACACCTACACATGCTTACCTTTGAGTTGAATAAAGTCATCTATATTTGTTAGTTGACATGAGAGTGTGAGTAAAAAATTTCATTCCATAGGGTATTCAAGCCTTTTTCAAATTATATTCATATAAGTCCGATGAAATTTTAAGGAGTAGAAAAACTTTTAGGAAACCCTATAACTTCTAGATGTATTAAGAATCATATCTAAGAGTTCACTCATAGGATCCTATAATCTACACAAGTAAAATCATAAATTTAAATTGATTGGGAGAACCCTAATTCCTAGGTTAATTGAGTGCCTATAAGAATGACATGGAGCACGAGAACTCAAATTACAGTACTACGTGCCTTGCACTCTCTACAAGGGATAAAAAGGGAAATCACTAACCCTTAACTGATAGGAATTATTAAAACTACCAAGATAAATCATTAGAAGATTCATTCTATAGAACTAAACTCAAGGGAAGGGATAGATCTTACCTATAAGATCATACTTGTATTTGATTTTCGTTGTGCTATAAGGGGAAGGCTACACAAGATTTAAGCTACTACTAGCCCAAATCAACTTTGTAATAGGATCAATGAGATTCCCATGAGTATTTTTGACTTGAAAATAATTGGGCCTCAAAATTGGAAATTGGCATCATATATATGAAATATGCTAAAAGGGTTAGAAGGTCACCCTACCAAACCTTAGTGGTTCCTTAATTTAGTTAGGTATCGAGACATTCTTTTCTCGATTATATATCTTGGCCTTACTATTTTGTAGAATAGTTTAAGGGTGTGAGGCCCACAAAAATTTTAAAATTTCTTTATTTTTTGATTTTTTATTTTAGTTAAATGTAGCAATAGAGCTTCCTCAGGTTGTTAGGGTCTTTCTATATGAGTGTACATCTGGTTCTTCAATAAGTACCCTTGATTACTCCACTATGACACCTATTCAGAAAACATTCGAGCAAGCTTTTCACCCTACTACACCATTAACACAAGTGCACAGATGTTTGTCATGTAAGTGCCCCTAGTTACTTAGTGTTGTCGGCATTCAAGCTCCCTTTTTAAATATTATTGCTAAAACTTTTATTTTCTTGAGTTATTTCCTCTAAAGTTACTTATTATTCTTGCAAAATAGTTAATAGAAGCCTTCCTAACATGTTCTACTAAGAATGCCTTACTCACCTAATCTTTCACCTATATGCTAGGTCTAATGGACATAGTCTTTAGATCCTTGCACTTTTCACTACTGATAGTTTGAATAATTTTTGATATATAATAGGTAACAAAAATAGTTTTACAAAAATGCCAACAAATTTTATAAGGCGTTGTAGAATTACCATGATTATTTTCCAATCAAGGTAATAAGTTCACCATATGTTTAATCTATTAAATGTAAGGGTCTTAAAAATATGCACAAGTCATTATGGTGAGGAACAATTTCTTAGTTCAACACTTAGGTAAGTAAGGTGAGTAATAGATATACCTTGTTTGTTGAACTAGTCATCCTAGTTATCTTAAAAAGGAAGACAAGAAGACTATAAAGAAGAAAATTTTTATTATATAAAATATTACTACTACATTAACGATGAAATTATATAATAAGAGCAAGTAAAGATATACTGAAATACCCCAAAACCCTAATTTAGGAATTATGGCAAAATAATGATTTATTAGGGAAAATTAATAAAATAAATTACTTTATTAAATAAAGAGGATATTAATTGAGAAAAATAAAGAGAAAGTAATAAATAAATTATTCAGAGAATTTTGGACATTTTACTAATTAAAATGAAATTGGAGGAAAATTAACCAAAATAGCCAAAATTAATCTAAAAAGGGAATTAAATTATTATTTTAATAGTTTTTAAATATTCAAGAAAATAAATAAATAAATAAATATATATATGTATGTATAAATGTATAATAACCCAAACACATTCTAAATAAATTGTGCAAAAATCCAAAACCCCAAAGAAAACCTTTTTCTCCCTTTTCCTTTTTTCCTTTCCTTTATTTTTCCTTTTTTTCTTCTCCCCGCCGGAATTGGGCCTCGCCCGGCCCAATCCCTTCCTCCTTCTCCTTCCTATGGCCTAGTGTCATCCGCTGGCCCTCGTACGCCCGTAACGCCGCGTTTCACCCCTCGAAGCCGTCGAAACGCCGCGTCACGCTTAATGACCCTTATGACCATTACCACCTAGAGACGCGACGCCGCATTTTGTTCCCCCATTTACTAAAATGCTGCGTTTGGTTTAAAATTTTTATAACCATTGCCAAACCGGCCAGTGTAATACCCCAAATTGAACAGAGTGCTATAAGGATTGATATGACTACTTATATGAACATGGTATACCATCCTTTTGGTGATTCCATCCTAAGAACTCCACAATTAAGCGTGTTGGCCGTGGAGCAAGTTTAGGATGGGTGACCTTCTGGGAAGTTTCAGGAATTTTCTGAAATTTCTCAGGAAGTGCGTGAGTGAGGACAAAGCGTGCGGAAAGGACTTGTGTTGATCTGTGGGGCCAGCCAATCAATCCAAAAGCGCTCCAAGGTAGCCCCCGTGTGGTCGTGTCGACTCGGGGTGTTACAGCCGGCTTGCCTCCTTTCTTTCCTTTTCCTAGACCGCCGGTCCACCCACGCCCGTCGACTTCTTCCTCACGCAGGCCTACAACTCGTAGCCAGCCACTACCAACAACCCCTGCCATCCAACTGTCTTTCCCCTGCCATTCCCGTCCCTTTCTTTCCCAATTCAACGCAACACAATCGTCCTACCCCTCACGCGTCCTATTTCCTTTCCCTTTTCCCACACACCGCCAAACAAGCCTGCCAAACCACAGACCTGTGACCGGCTGCCACCACCAGATGGCGGCCTGCCACACCTGCCCACGCGTGCCGTCCTTCTTCCCTTTATCGTTTTCTGATCCTCAATTGCCTATAAATACCCCCCCGAACGGCCAAGGCAAGTCCTCCCCTCTGGACCTTGCCGAAACCCTACTTCACCGCCGCCAGAAAAGACGCCCGTTCCACCTCCTCCAGCAACCGCCACGACCATCGCCACATGTCAAAACCTTCCCTGAACCACCCTCCACGCAACCAACCCATCGCCACCCCCTTTCTTGACCCGCACATGCCACCACAACTGTGCGAAATCCCTTGCACATGCCTCGCGCCACCTACTACCTCCACCTCCGCCGTGATCAACCCCCGTTCCACCTCCCAAAGTAACCACCAGGTCCTCCCCTACCTGCCCATACCATCCTTACTCCTTGCCTCCTTCTCCACCAATCTCCACCACCCTAATCCACCTTCGGCCGCCGTGTCAACCACCGCACGCCGCCGCCCCTCTCACGCCACCACCCTCAGTCCACTCCCCTCTCCCTGTTGTCTCCTCCCCCACATCAAACTTCCCCTTTTCTCCTCCCATCTAACCACCACCTCCATCTTTTCCTCTCTTCTCCTCCTCCATCACTGCCGCTGTGGCCACCACGCGCCGCTGCTGGACCACCACCGACCCCAGGTGGTCTTCCACTCATCTCAAGCCTTGAACTTTCTTTTTATATAGCTATTATTAAGATTAACTAATATTTATACCATTATACTTTTATTATTATTCTTTTATTATTATTATTATTACTTTTATTATTATTATTATTATTATTATTACTAATATTATGGTCTCTGATATTAAAGTTATCATTTTTACCAACACTAGCACCCCTTTGAACCCTAACTCCTATTATACCTAACTTTAGTTTATTTTTATGATTATTATTATTATTATTATTATTATTATTATTATTATTATTATTATTTTTATTTTTATTATCCTTACCATGGTTATTATTAATGTTGCTTAACCTTACTTGGTTGTTATTATTGTTATTATTATTACTACTAGATTTATTATTATTATTATTATTATTATTATTTATACTTAACACCCTTATCATTTTGCTAATAGTAATACTACATTTGTTCTTATCCATATTACTTAACTCAAGCTAGTGAATATGATGGGGTTGTTAACTAAGAAGAGTACTTGAACCTTATTACCATACCACTTAACATTACCCCTAATGCTTTTAACCCTAACCTCATTACTAAGGCACTATTATTAGCTATTACTATTATTACTACCATCACTACCTTGTTATTGTAACCAAAAGCATTTGAAACCTTGTATTGTTCAAGATTATACAACTATTATCATTATCACCCTTAGGAATAGTTTACTTGTAACATTGTGACTTTATAATAGTATCATTTCAACTCTAACACTAATAATAGACTTGACCTTAAAACACTAGGGTTTTTACCACTAGAACATTAAATTATTAATAATACTATCACTATTTCCACATAGTTAAAATGAACCACATTACCACAAGATTAGAATAAACGGGTCTAATAAAATAGGGATAAGAATAAGTACCAAAATGAGTACACTTTAACTAGTGAAGTTTAATATAATAAATTAAGATGAAAACCCTAGCCCTTGTATAATACCCCCTCTAGGGATAAGAACCTTAATCCTAAAGTAAAATAAGGGTTGATAGTGCTTGTAAGAGAAACTAATACTTAGAATTTTTACCCTTTTCATAGGACCCCTATCCAAGCCCTAAGGAATTAGAGGAGTGTGCTCCAAGCCCGAAGTCACCTTAGGTAAGGATGAAGCTATGGCCTTATGCTATGTGTGATGTGATGTGTTGATTGTTGTGTATACCATGCTAATGTGTATTATATGATTTATGGATAACTTGTCTCATGTGTAGAGTAGCTTGGAATTTGAGGTACGTTGTGTGTACTTCCTATGACATGAGCATGGCATGTTTTATGTGTGATATTTATGATGTGTTGATACGGCCCTCTAGGACATGCATGCTAGGGTTTCGGTACTATGAAATGGGACTAAAAGAATAATAAGATGGGGAATGGGAAGTGAGACCTCTAAGGGGGAGATATGGGGTTGACCGAAGTGCCTCATAATCCATGAGAGAAGTTTTAAGTGAGAAGAATGTCCAAAGTAAATGAAAGTTGAGAACCATGCATGGGGGCCTTAAAATCTGCATGGTGCCTTGGGGCGTTTGAATGGGGTGACTAACTCTTGCATGGGGATGTGTCTTACGTGAGAAAATTTGAATTTGGGTGTAAATAAGAGAATGGGAGAGTTGTGGAGTGATTGGAGACTTGGGGTGAAAATAGTGCGTAGGTTGGTACGAGGGTGCATAAGGGGCCTAACTAGGGTTTCGGTAAGAAAGTGGAAATTTGGGAAGTACAAAAGTAAGAATGATTAAGGAAGGGTGGAGTATGGGTTAAGAGTGAGAATTTACTTATAAAAAAGATGAGTATGGGTTTTCATGTGAAAGAAGAGACTTGGGGATGGAAAGAGAGAGGTTACTTGTGGAAGAGGTAATGTACGAGGGTTTGATGTGGCCAACTAGGGTTTTGCTGGTCACATGCAAAGTCGAAGAATAAAGTGATATGCCTTGGGTTTGACCTAATAAGGGTGAGATGTGGGGTGAAGAACAAGTAATTGTAAGGTAAGTGAGAAGAATTTAGGCCACATAGGTCCGACTAGGGTTTCCAAGGGGGAAACCATAGAGGTGGAGAATAGGCGAGATCAATGTAATAGGGTGTTGGGTTTAACCTACGCTTCTAGGAGTTGGTCTCTCATTATGTGTGAGCCTCAGGGGAAAGAAATGTTGGGGTGTGACTAAGGGAGCACGAGTCTCAACATATGGGACAGGCCCTCTTGAAAAGAAAATAGTAGAATGTTGTTGGCATGCATGTTAAGGGTGATGTGTGATTTAATAAGACACTGATAAGACCTTAATCTCGTAAAGCAAAAGATGTTGAGCCGAGCCCTTATTCCGGTCCACTGGCTATAATAGTGGATCAGAGGCGTTTCGCCCTGTGCGTTTATTTTCCGGTCCACCAGCTATAATAGTGGATCAGAGGCATTTTTCCCTATGCGTTTAAATTCCGGTCCACCGGCTATAATAGTTGATCAGAGGCGTTCTGTCCTATGCGTTATCTTCTGATCCACCGGCTATAATAGTGGGGGATCTCTTGCTCAACAAACCAAACGAATAAGTTAATCCATGGGAAATATACTAAGTACTTAAAGCGAAAGACCATGTGAGTCGGGTCCAGTCCGGTCCACTAGCAAATAATAGTGGATCAGAGGCGTTCTCTCCTGTGCGTTTATTTTCTAGTCCACTGGCTATAATAGTGGATCAGAGGCGTTCTGCCCTGTGTGTTATCTTTCGGTCCACCGACTATAATAGTGGGGTCCCGCACTCACATGGACTATTGAAGAATGTGTGGAATGGACTTATTATCATTAATGAGAATAAAAGGATAAAGCACCGAGGAAATAATCAGCCTTTTCTTGCATGTTATTGTATGTTGTCTATGTGCTGAACTTGTATCATATGTCCTACGTGCTGGCCTTAGCTCGTCTGTTACCTTAATCAGTACGTAGCGTACTGATCATCCGTTTTATGGGTGTTGTTCATTCCCACGAGCAGAGGACCCCTTTGACCTTGTGCAGGTAGGAGATCATGTTTTTGATGCCTACGATACCTACGAGGCATCGGGTGGGGCCGAGTGTTGAGTCCATCTTTATTGGGGCCGAGAGCGAGCCGGTCGGACTCTTTTACTACCCTTGTTTTCGTTTATCGTGAGTTAGATGTATTTGTACTATGTTCGTATTTTTTAGTGAAACTTTTAAGTTGTAATCTTAAACGATATTCTGACTGTGGTCGAATCTTGTTTTCATGAATGACTTATGATGACTATGAACTTATGTTTTTGATGGTTCTTACCTAACAATTGTTTGATTTAGCCTTAGCACTTAGTGTTAGACGGAAGGAGTGAACCGGTCCGGTACTAAGTGTGGCGGTAATACCCCCAAGTTTATGGCTGTAATTCTTTCGCTTCCGCTAAACCTTTCAATTTAAGCAAAAAATTTCAGTAGTAAATTTGGGGGTGTTACAAGTTGGTATCAGAGCGGTTGATCCCTTCGGACATGCTCTTTTGTTTTAGAAACATATCGGATTACAACGTTTTCACGTAATTTCAAAGTGTTTTCATGCCCCGATAAAACTCCTCTATTTTAAACTTTCGGGTCCGGCTCCAGTGAGGAATCAAAGGGTAGGTTAGTAGTACTCCCAAAGTGAGGTAGGGTAACCGTGGTGTATTTAGTTACCTCCCAGTCGTGGCGTTAGTTATAAGGAAGTTGAATTCTTAGCACCTTCCTTTAAGGGGGTAGTAGTATACCCTGATTATTGCGAAATAAGTGGTCTCATTTCTAACCTTGCCTCCCTCCCTTGTAGCTATCGATGACGGAGAATGGTCGAGCAACATGCTTGGAGGATGCCATTAGGGCATTCATGGAGTTCATCCAGTGCAACAACCAACCAGAGGGCACCGAAGAGGATTGGCTCAAGAGAGTCACTAGGCACCACCCACCCACTTACTCCAGAGAGGAGGACCCCGTGGTCCTCGAAGGATGGATTAGAGACATGGACAGTACGTTTGAGGCAGTGGGATTTCCGGTAGCTCGACAGCCTAGCATAGCCACCTACTGCCTGAGAGGCGTGGCAGACACCTGGTGGGTGGAGTATCGAGCCCGGGATAGTCCCCCAAAGGATTAGGAGGCGTTTAAAGCTGCTCTCCATGTCAGGTTCTATCCGAAGAGCTTGAAGAGGGATAAGATGTGAGAGTTTATGCAGCTCTCACAGGGGTTGATGATAGTGCGCCGGTACTATGCTCGCTTCACCCTAGGGATCGCCGCAAATGAAGCCACCGTCGTATTCCAGTTCGAGCACAGGTTGAGCTTCAGCATTCGGAGGATGATGGGGTTGTTCCATTCACTGACCTTGCGAATCTCTATGAGCGCGCCAACCTCGCCGCCACTCTAGTTCAGGAGCAGGCTAGCATCCTCGGGAAGAGGAAACCCGAGAGCCAGAGTTCTGGGGGCAGGACCTAGCAAGAGTCAGGAGGATTGAGGAGACTGTAACACCCCCACATTTACTACTAAAAAATTTCGTTTAAGACAAGAGTTTTAGCGGAAGCGAAAGAATTAAAACCATAAACTTGGGGGTATTACCGCCACACTTAGTACCAGACCGGTTCACTCCTACCGTTCCGATACTAAGTGCTAAGGCTAAACTAAACAATCATTAAGTAAGAGTCATCAAAACATAGGTCCATAGTTAACATAGACCATTCACGAAGACCACGAGTCAACAACAGTTAAAATATCGTTTAGGAATACAACCTCGAGTACGGTTTCAAAACAATAAGCGTAGTATAAAATATAGCCAAATAAAACAGATCCCAAGGGACCAATATCCGGATCACCTACTCACTCAAGCCAAGCCTTCCACCACACAATTTGTAACCGATCAAACCTGCATAGGAGGTCTGCTCCCCACCATTGGTGGATCATCACAGGACCCATTCAATCAAGGTAGTATCAGTACGGGTCCAATACTGAGTAAGGGCGTTGGTGCGCTAAGGCCAAGCATACAATCATACAACTTAACGTACGTAGCACAATCATATAGACAACATGCGATAACCAGCAAGATAAGGCCCGAATACTTTCCGGTGACTTATTCTTATTTCTCATTAATAATAATAATACGTTCATTCCACACATATTCTTTAATAGTCCGTGTGAGTGCGGAAACCCCACTATTATAGCCGGTGGAACGGTCACGAGGGCCATGCCCTGCCACTATTATAGCCGGTGGACCGGTCACGAGGGTAACATACCCTGCCACTATTATTTGCCGGTGGACCGGTCTGGCCCCGACTCACAAGGTGTTCCACTGTAAATATTCGTATCTTTCCCAGGTCTTATCATCATTCTGATTAGTTTGTTGAGCACGGAATCCCCCACTATTATAGCCGGTGGAACGGTCACGAGGGCCATGCCCTGCCACTATTATAGCCGGTGGACCGGTCACGAGGGTAACATACCCTGCCACTATTATTTGCCAGTGGACCGGTCTGGGTCCGGCTCAACATCTTTCTCTGTAAGTAGTTAATGTCTTAACATATCTTATTCAAAAGGTTTTCACCAAGGATACACATAAATCATTCTCTTTATGCTTTACACATCACAACTAATAAAATTCCGCGTTCATAACTACCCTTTAATCGATAATACACATGATAACGCCAAACGACTCTAAGCAGTCATAACCAACCCTAATTGTCCACACCAACCCGTGGTTAACCTCTCTCATCCCTATTATACCATAACCACCGTACTTAGCCATCCCAAGCCTTAATCATCCTCAACAGTCACAATTAGTTACTCCATCCCTTCTTAATCACAACGCCCCGGAGTTAATCACTCCAAATCATGATTCCATACGATCGTTAACTCCTATGAAAAACCCTAATACCGCCATACTAACATTAATACCACCATACAATCCATAACACCACCATGTAAACCCTAATACCACCATAAGTCATTAATACCACTATACAATCGTTAATACCGCCATACGAATATTAATACCACCATACAATCCATAACACCGCCATATACACCCTAATACCACCATAAGTCATTAATACCACTATACAATCGTTAATACCGCCATATGAATATTAATACCACCATACAACCCATAACACCACCATGTAAACCCTAATACCACCATAAGTCATTAATACCACCATACAATCGTTAATACCGCCATACGAATATTAATACCACCATAAAATCACTAATACCACCATACACATTAATACCTCCATAAAATCACAAATAACACCCTACAACATTAATACCTCCATAAAATCAGAATACCACCATAAGCCATTAATACCGCTATGAAATCATTAGTACCACCATACGAACAATTATGCCACCATACAAACCCTAATACCGCCATGCAAACCCTAATACCACCATAAGCCATTAATACCACTATGAAATCATTAGTACCACCATACGAACAATTATGCCACCATACAAACCCTAATCCCACCATACAAACTTCAAGACTCCCATGATGATTCCCAACTCATATTATCATTTACCCTAACATGCACGTCCTAGTGGGCCATAACATATTACATCATATACATCATACATATAAATGTCATGCTCATGTCACGGAAGCACATACAACATACCTCAATCTCCAAGCTGCGCTACACATAAGACAAGTTATACACAAATCATATAATACATGGCATAGCATGACATACATAACATTCAACACATCCATGTCACACATAGCACCAGGCCATTAGCTTCGTCCTTACCTAAGGCGACGCCGGACTTGGAGCACGCTCCTCTAACTCCTTAGGGCTTTGGTCGGGGTTACCTATAAAAGGGGAAAATGCTAAGTATTAGTTTCCCTTATAATTACTATCAATCCTTATTTTAGTTTAAGGTTAGGGTTTTTATTACTAAAAAGGGTTTTATACAAAAACTAGGGTTTTTACTTTAGAATTAGTATACTAAATATTAGTAGTCAAAATATGTTTATTTTTAATACCTATTGTTACACTTATATTATTAGACCCGTTAGCCCTATTCTTATCATAATAATGTTCATGCTAACTATAGAAAAATAGTGATAATAATAATAATAAAACTAATACTAGTGACACTAATGTTTATAGTGAGAGAAACCCTAGCATTTTTAAGGCTAAGTCTACTAATGGTGTCATATTCGAAATAATATTATTATAAGGTCACAATATTACAAGTAAACTATTCTTAAGGGTGATAAAGATAATAGCTATATATTCTTGAATAATAAAAGGGTTCAAATGCTTTTGATTACAACAATAAGGTTGTGATAGTAGTAATAATAGTAATGGTTAATAATAGTGTCATAGTAATGAGGTTAGGGTTAATGTTAAATGGTATGGTAATAAGGTTCAAGTACTCTTCTTAGTTAACAACCAAATGATATTTACTAGCTTGAGTTAAGTAACATGGGTAAGACAAGATAATATTATTATTAACAATAGTGATAAATGTGTTAAGTATAATAATAATAATAGTAATAGTAACAATAGTACAACCAAGTAAGGTTAAGCAATAATAATAATAACCATAGTAAGGATAATAGAAATAATAATGATAAAAATGTTAATACTAATAATTATAAAAATAAGACCAAAGTTAAGTATAATATAGGTTAGGGTTTAAAAGGGATGTTAGTATTAGTAAGAAAATAAGAACATTAATAATAAAGACAATAATAATGGTAATAATGATCATAATAATAATAATAATAATAGTAATAACAATAATAAAAGTAATAATAATAATGATTATAATAATAATAATAAGTATATTAGTGTTAATATTAGTAGAAAATAGTAGCAACTATATAAAAAGGGGGGTTAGGGTTTGGATGGGTGGAGAACCACCTAGGGTCGGTGGTGGTCCGGCGGCGGCGACGGCCGCGGCGGTGGAGGAGGAGAAGAGGGGGAAAGATGGAGGTGGCGGTTAGATGGGAGGGGAAAAGGAGGATTTTGAGGTGGGGAAAGAAAGAGCAGGTGAAGGGGAGTGGAGTGAGGGTGGTGGCATGGCAAGGGGGCGGCGGCGCGCGGCGGCGACGACGGCGGTCGAGGGTGGTGGAGAGAGGTGGGAGATGAGGGAGGAAGGAGGAGAGGGAGGCAGGGAAAGTTGAAGGCAGGGAAAGGTAGAGGGAGGTCTGCTGGGCATTTTGGAGGGTGGAAGGGTGGCTGGTAGCGGCGGAGGAGGCGGCAAGAGGTGGCACAAGGCGGCGACGGGCTGGAAGTGGTGGTTTTTGGGATAGGAACTTTGCACGACGAAGGCAGCATGTGCAGGGCAAGGTGGAGGGTAGTGGTGGCTCGGTTTTGTCGAGGGAGGTGTAGGGATGGTAACGGTGGCCAGAGGTGGCGGCGGCTATCTCCAGTGACGGTGAAAAGCCCGTATGTTTGAGGCGGCAGAGAGGCAGGGTTTCGGGGCAAAAAAACGAAAAGGGCTGATTGGGGCTGCCAATGGGGGGTATTTATAGGCCATGGGGGGGGAAACGACGAGAGGAAGGGAGGTGGCATGCGGGGCAGGTGTGCAGTTGGCCGGCCGGTGGTAGGTGGTGCAGGTTCTGCCATGGCAGGCTGGGTCGGGGAAGGGGGAAGAAGAAAGGGAAAGAGAAGGGCACGCGGGAAAGGGAGAGTGGGACTTGGTCGAGGTCGAAAAGAGAAAGAAAACGACGGAAGAGAGGCAGGGAAGGACGGTCGGCGCTGAGCTGGTGGCTGCCGGCGAGTTTCAGGCTGCAAGTCGAGTTGCAGGTCGGCGTGCAGGTCGGGGAAGAAGACAGAGCGGGGTGGACTGGTCGGTCCAGGGAAAAGAAAGAAAGGAAGAGAGAGGGCGGTTCGGTCGGCGTTATAAAGTTTTAAGACAACACGCGGCGTTTTGAGGATTGTGGGAGGAAAACGTCGCGTCGCGTCGAAGGCTGGCAACGGTCATAAGGTCATTTAGCGTGACGCGGCGTTTCGACGGTACTGAGGCCAAAATGCAGCGCACGGGCGCACGGGGGTCGCGTCGCACGGCGCTGGGCCGCGGGTGAGAAGAAGGAAGGAGAGGCGGGGGCCTGGGCTGCGCAGGCCGGGCGCGCGAGACGGGGGGGAGAAAGGAGATTTGGGCTGACGGCTGGCCCAAACCAGGGGAAGGAGAAGAAAGAAAAAAATAAAGGAGGAAGAAAGAAAAAGAAAAGAAAGGAGAAAAAGGAAAAAAAAGGAAAATGGAAAAATGGAGAAATGATAAAATGGTTGGGTTGGAGGTATTTGGGTATCTAAATATATATATATATAATTTTAATAATAATTATCTTAATTATAATAATTAAATCCATTTTTAAATTAGTTAGGCTATTTTGGATAAATTTCCTTAACCTCCATGCTAATTAGAGAAATACCCAAATTTTCTTCCAATTAAATTCTTTATTATTTTCCTCTTAATATACCTTAATTAACTCTCTACATCTTAATAAATGAGTTTATATAATTAATTTTCCTAATAATCCCTTATTTGGCCATAATTTCAGAAATTAGGATTTTGGGATATTACAGAGACTCCCACCGAGGGACCAGAACAGAGGCCCAGGACCTTCAAGAGGGTTCCCATGCGGACGATGTGGTCGCCGCCACCCCGGTCAAGACTGTAACGGGAACCTGATCACATGTCATAACTGTGGCAAGCGAGGCCACCGATCTTTTGAGTGCCGAGGACCCCTAGGGGCACAGCCATACCGGCCCCGACAAACCCCACAAGGGGGAGCTCTGATCCCAAAGCGGCAGGCTTACCAGCAGCGTCTCCAGACCTCGGCTCCTCAATATCATCAGCGAGCACCCGCCGGCACAACGGCCAGAGAGATTAAGGGGAGGCCCTAGGGACCTCGCACCTACCCTCAATAGGGTGGTCAGTCAGGTGGATGCCTGAATGTGATCAGCCAGGCTGAGCCCGACCGCCAGATCGACGTCATTATAGGTACGTTCACAGCTTGCTCACTACTGGTGCATGTGTTATTTGATTCGGGAGCCACCATGTCATTCATTTCATCTGCATTTGCCGCTAAGGCGGAACTGTTGCTTGCTTCTAGAGTTAAATTGTCTATGATGTTGCCCTCAGGTGAAAGAGTGGAATGCAGTTGTATATTCTCTGATGTGGCCTTAGTCATAGGCAAGGTAGACTTCCTAGTGGACCTGATTGGGATGGACTTGAAGGAGTTTGATATAATTCTGGGGATGGACATGTTGGGGAGGTACAAGGCCTCCATTGACTATGCTCAGCAGCGCGTGATCCTACGAGGCCCGAAAGGAGCTAGGGCTTCCCACAGACAGACCCAGCCGGAACCCACCACTAGAGTAGTGACAGTAGTAACTCTGCATGCCTTGGTCCAAAAGGGATACCCCCTATACCTGTTTAGTGTTCAGGAGTTGAACAAGGACTTGGCCACCCTAGATGATATCCCGATAGCCAGAGAATTTTGAGATGTGTTTCCGGAGGAGATACCGGGCGTGCCCCCAGCCTGAGAGATTGACTTTACAATCGAGTTGGTGCTGGGAGCCGAACCTTTCACGAGGGCACCCTACTGGATGGCGCCGGTGGAGCTAAAGGAGCTAAAGGCCCAACTAGAGGAGTTGCTTGAGCATGGGTACA
The DNA here is from genome assembly GCA_030549775.1 of Tamarix chinensis. Classification (NCBI taxonomy): domain Eukaryota; kingdom Viridiplantae; phylum Streptophyta; class Magnoliopsida; order Caryophyllales; family Tamaricaceae; genus Tamarix; species Tamarix chinensis. Next base: position 79,359,081 of record CM060176.1, on the reverse strand, counting down.
TCCGGCCGAGCGTGTCACCCTGGGGAGCGCAGGTCTTGTTTATGAAAAAGGACGGGAGCCTTCGCCTCTGCATTGACTACCGAGGTCTGAACCAACTGACGGTGAAGAACCGATAACCGCTCCCAAGGATCGATGACCTCTTTGACCAGTTGAAGGGAGTAACAACATTCTCTAAGACCAATCTGAGGTCTGGATACCACCAGTTGAGGATCACTGATGCTGACATGATGGGCACTACAAGTTTATGGTGATGCCATTTGGGCTCACGAATGCGCCCGTGGTGTTCATGGACCTAATGACGAGGATATTCAGACCATTCCTTGACCAATTTGTTGTGGTGTTTATCGATGATATCTTGGTGTACTCATGAGGGAAAGAGGAACATGAGCAGTATCTCTGCACTATTCTGGGTCTTCTGAGGGAGCACCGCTTGTATGCCAAGCTGTCGAAGTGTGGATTTTGGCTCCCAGAGGTGGCATTTCTTGGGACACATAGTATTGGCCAAGGGAGTGGCAGTGGATCCTACCAAGGTTGTGGCCATCACGAAGTGGAAACCCCCTACGAACATGTTTGAAGTCCGGAGCTTTCTGGGATTGGCCGGGTACTACATGAGGTTTGTGCAGAATTTCTCGAGGATTTCCCGACTGCTGACCAACCTATTGAAGAATACCACTAAGTTCTAGTGGGATGAGACATATGAGGGATCCTTCCAGGAGTTAAAGAGGAGATTGACCACTGCATCGGTACTGACCCTACCAGAGGGATCTGAGGAGTTCGAGGTATTCAGTGATGCCTCTAAGCACGGGCTTGGGTGCGTATTGATGCATAAGGGTAAGGTAGTCGCGTATGCATCCTATTAGCTGAAGCAGCATGAGCAGAACTACCCTACCCATGACCTAGAGCTAGCCGCGATGGTTTTGGCCTTGAAGATTTGGAGGCACTATCTGTATGGGGCAAAGTGCAGGTTCTTCACAGACCATAATAGCCTCAAGTACATTTTCACCCAGAAGGAGCTTAACATGAGGCAGAGGAGGTGGCTAAAGCTCGTTATGGATAACGATATCGAGTTGACATACCATGAAGGTAAGGCTAACGTGGTAGCAAATGCTCTTAGTAGGAAGACCTCCCACTCCACATTATGTCGTGTGGTTATAGATAAGGTTCTAGGTGAGCTATCAAGATTGGAGGTGGAATTGATTCCACAAGGAGACCTAGAGGCCCGTATGAGTGCTTTGACACTCACCCCTACCATTTTCAAGGAGTTCCGGACTAGTCAGCAAGGGGACAGTAAGCTGGATAAGTTCAAACAAAAGGTGCAGGAAAGCCATCCAGAAGGGTTCCACATTCATGCGGATGGCAGCCTCCGATTTAAGGGTCGATGGTGTGTGCCCCAAAAGTGTTCAGATCTGAAGCATCGTATCATGGAGGAAGGGCATCTGACTCCGTATTCTATCCACCCTGGGGGAGATAAGTTGTATAAGGACCTGAATAAGATCTATTGGTCACCCTGCATGAAGTGGGAGGTTGTGGAGTTTGTGTCTCGATACTTGGTATGCCAGAAGGTTAAGATTGAGCACCGGAGGCCGAATGGTTTACTCCAGCCCTTAGAGTTACCAATATGGAAATGGGACTCCATCTCTATGGATTTCGTCTGTGGGTTGCCGAGGACTAAAAATGGTTGTGACATCATCTGGGTGATCGTGGACAGATTGACTAAGTCGGCGGTGTTTGTTCCGATGAAGTTCACCTGGAGTATGGACCAGCTAGCGAGGGCATACATGAAGTTTGTGGTCAGCCGTCACGGGGTCCTAGCATACATTGTATCGGACAGGGATTCGAGGTTTGTCTCCCATTTCTAGGGAAAACTACAGGAGGTCCTGGGGACGAGGTTGAAGATGAGTACAACTTCCATCCTGCTACTAATGGGCAGACGGAGCGGACTATATAGACTCTAGAGGACATGCTAAGGGCGTGTGTGCTGGACTTTCAGGGTAGGTGGGAGGAACGTCTACATCTGATAGAATTCTCGTACAACAACAGCTACCACGCCAGTATTGAGATGGCTCCCTTCGAAGCCTTGTACGGGCGGAAGTGCTGGACCCCCTTGTGTTGGAATGACATCAGTGAGACCATAGTGTTGGGGCCTGAGTTGATAGAGGAGATGACTAAGCAGGTTCGGCATATTCCGGATGAGTATAGCCCAGAGAAGACAAAAGAGTTATACGGATTGGAAGCATCGAGAGGGTGACTTCGAGCCTGGTGAGAGAATATTGTTGAGGGTCTCTCCCACGAAGGGTGTTCAGAGATTCGGCAGGAAGGGAAAGCTGAGCTCAAGGTACATTGGCCCCTTTGAGATCCTGGAGCGGATAAGTGAGGTGGCTTATTGGGTAGCTCTCTCTCCAGAGTTAGCCCGAGTCCATAATGTGTTCCATGTCTCACAACTACGAAGGTATGTTGCTGACCCCTCCCTTGTGATCCGCCCAGACGAAGTAGAGTTGGACGACTCCTTGAGTTATGAAGAGCGACTAGTGTGGATTCTGGGTAACAAGTTAAGGAAGATTCGCACAAGTTCGGTGCCCTTGGTTAAGATTTTATGGAGTCGACACAAAAATGAAGAAGCTACCTGGGAGACAGAGAAGGATATGCGGGAGGCATATCTTGAGCTTTTCGTCACAGGTTAGAACCTCTACTTAGTTAGTATATCCCTAAGGGGGTAGTTAATATAAGTGGCCACCTCCGCCGTAGGAAACCATAGGATACTTCGGGGGGCGAAGTCTTTTTTTAAGGGGGTAGTGATGAAATATCCCAAAACCCTAATTTAGGAATTATGGCAAAATCATGATTTATTAGGAAAAATTAAGAAAATAAATTACTTTATTAAATAAAGAGGAAATTAATTCCATCTGCCGCCACCTCCGCCGTGATCAACCCCCGTTCCACCTCCCCAAAGTAACCACCAGGTCCTCCCCTACCTGCCCATACCATCCTTACTCCCTACCTCCTTCTCCACCAATCTCCACTATCTTCTACCACCTCCTCCACCTTCGGTCGCCGCATCAACCACCTTGCGCCGCCGCCCCTCTCACGCCACCACCCTCATTCCACTCCCCTCTCCCTGTTGTCTCCTCCCCCACATCAAACTTCCCCTTTTCTCCTCCCTAACCACCACCTCCATCTTTTCCTCTCTTCTCCTCCTCCATCATCGCCGCTGTCGCCACCGCATGCCGCCGCCAGACCACCACCGACCCCAGGTGGTCTTCCCTCATCTCAAGCCTTGAAATTTCTTGTTATATAGCTATTATCAAGATTAACTAATATTAATACCATTATACTCATTATTATCATTATTAATATTCTTTTATTATTATTATTACTAATATTATGGTCTCTGATATTAAAGTTATCATTTTTACCAATACTAGCACCCCTTTGAACCGTAAAACACCAGGGTGACTTGACCTTAAAACACTAGGGTGACTTGACCTTAAAACACTAGAACATTAACTTATTATTAATATTGTGATACCCCAAAATCCTAATTTTCGAAATTTTGGCCAAATAGGGAATTATTAGGAAAATTAACTATATAAATTCATTTATTAAGATGAAGAGAGTTAATTAAGGTAGATTAAGAGGAAAATAATAAAGAATTTGATTGGAAGAAAATTTAGGTATTTTTCCTAATTAGTATGGAGGTTAAGGAAATTTATCTAAAATAGTCTAAAATAAGCAAAAAAGGAAATTATTTAATATTTTATAAATATTAATATTATAAATAACCCAAAACTACCCCAATTTCCCCATAAGTTATTTTATTTATTTTCCCCATCCTATTTATTTCCTATTTTCCCCTTTCTTCCTTTTTCTCCCTCCTCTTCTTTTTTTTTTCTTCTCCCCCCGGCTGGGCCAGCCCACCGGCCCAAACCCTTCTCCTCTCCCCCGTCTCGCATACAGGCCACCCAACCCCCTGTCCCTTCCTTCTTTTCCCTTCCCGCGGCCCGGCGCCGTGCGACGCCAACCACTATGCGTCCCGTGCGCTGCGTTTTGCCCTCAGAGCCGTCAAAACGCCGCGTCACGCTTAACGGCCTTATGACCGTTGCAAGCCTACGACGCGATGCTGCGTTTTCCTCCTACAACCCTTAGTATGCCGCTTTTGACTTACGGATTAAATAAACGCCGTCGAACCGGTCGGTTCCCCTTCTTTTCCTTCTTCCCTTGGACCACCGGTCCACCCTACCTGTCTTCTTCTTCCCCAACCTGCACTGCGTCCTGCAAGTCGACGCCTGCAGCGCGATCTTCGCCAGCAGCCACCAGTGCTGACCGTCCTTCCCTTCCTCCCTGTCGTTTTCTTTCCCTTTTTTGACCCCAAGAAGCTCCACAGCTACCCTCCCCGCTTGCCATTCCCTCTTTTCTCCTCTCCTTCCTCTCTCCACTTCTCTCCTCCCGACCCACACTGCCATGGCAGGACCTGCACCGCCTGCCACCGACCGTCCACCTGCACACCTGCCTGCTCTTCCCTTTCTCCCCTTGTCATTTACCCTCCCAATTGCCTATAAATACCCCTCATTGGCAGCCATAACCAGGTTCCTTTTCAATTTTTGCCCCGGAACCCTGTCTCTCTACCGCCTCAAAAAGACGGGCTTTTCGCCGCCACCGGTGATGGCCACCGCCACCTCTACCCACCGTTATCATCCTTGCACCTCCCTTGACAAAACCAAGCCACCACCACCCTCCGCCTTGCCCTGCATGTGCTGCCCTAGCCGTGCAAAGTCCACTGCTCGAAACCACATTTTCCAGCCATCGCCGCCCCTCACGCCGCCCGTAGCCGCCACCTCCGCCGTGTTCCACCCTCTTTCCACATCCCAAAGTAACCTGCAGGTCCTCCCCTACCTGCCCATACCCTCCTTACCCCCTGCTTCCTTCTCCACCGACCTCCACCATTTTCCACCACCTTCTTCCTCCTTCTGCTGCCGCGTCCACCATCGCGCGCCGCCGCCCTTCTCACGCCACCACCCTCACTCCACTCTCCTTCACCTGCTGTTTCTTTCCCCACCTCAAACTCCTCCTTTTCCCCTCCCATCTAACCACCACCTCCATCTTTCCCCCTCCTCTCCTCCACCACCGCCGCCGCCGTTGCCGCCACGCGCCGTTGCCGCCACGCGCCGTAGCCGCCACGTGCCGTCGCCGCCGGACCACCACCGACCCTAGGTGGTTCTCCACTCATCCAAACCCTAATATCCCTTTTACATAACTCCTACTATTTTCTACTAATATTAATACTAATATACTTATTATTATTATTATTGTCATTATTATTATTACTTTTATTATTGTTATTATTATTATTATTATTATTATTATTACTATTGTCATTATTACCATTATTATTGCCTCTATTATTAAGATCTTATTTTCTTACTAATACTAACATCCCTTTTGAACCCTAACTTTTATTATACTTAACTTTAATCTTAATTTTTATAATTATTGGTATTAACATTATTAATAATATTACTATTATTACTTCTATTATCCTTACTACGGTTATTATTGTGGTTGCTAAACCTTACTTGGTTGTATTATTGTTATTATCATTACTACTAGGAGTATTATTATTATTATTATTATTATCGTTATTATTAGTTTTATTATTATTATTATCACTATTTTTCTATAGTTAGCATGAACATTACTATTATAAGAATAGGGCTAATGAGTTTTAATAAAATAAGTGTAACAATAAGTATCAAAAAAGTAAATATATTTGGACTACTAATATTTAGTATACTAATCCTAAGGTAAAAACCCTAGTTTTTGTATAACACCCTCTTTAGTAATAAAAACTCTAATCCTAAACTAGAATAAGGAATTGTGGTACTTATAAGGGAAACTAATACTTAGCATTTCCCCCGTTTATAGGTAATCCCGACCAAAGCCCTAAGGAGTTAGAGGAGCGTGCTCTAAGCCCGGCGTCGCCTTAGGTAAGGACGAAGCTAATGGCCTTGTGCTATGTGTGACATGGATGTGTTGAATGTTGTGTATGCCATGCTATGCCATGTATTATATAATCTGTGTATAACTTGTCTTATGTGTAGCGTAGCTTGGAGATTGAGGTATGTTGTATGTGCTCCCATGGTATGAGCATGACATGTATATGTATGATGTTTATGATGTATTATGTTATGGCCCTCTAGGACATGCATATTAGGATAAATGGTAATATGAGTTGGGAACCATCATGGGAGTCTTAAAGTTTGTATGATGGTATTAATGTTCTAGGGCGGTACTAATGGTTCGCATGGTGGTATTCGGTTTGTATGGTGGTATTTATGATTTTATGGAGGTATTAATGTTGTATGGTGGTATTAAGGTTTGTATGGTGGTATTAATGTTCGTATGGTGGTATTAATGATTGCATAATGGTATTAATGGCTTATGGTGGTATTAGGGTTTGCATGGTGGTATTATGGTCGGTATGGTGGTATTAGGGTTTGCATGGTGGTATTAGGGTTCGTATGGTGGTATTAATGATTGCATAGTGGTATTAATGGCTTATGGGGGTATTAGGGTTTGTATGGTGGTATTTGTGATTTTATGGAGGTATTAATGTTGTATGGTGGTATTTGTGATTTTTATAGGGGTATTAATGTTGTGTGGTGGTATTAGGGTTTGCATGGTGGTATTAGGTTTGGATGGTGGTATTAGGGTTTGTATGGGGGTATTAATGATTGCATAGTGGTATTAATGGCTTATGGTGGTATTAGGGTTTGTATGGTGGTATAAATGTTCGTATGGTGGTATTAATGATTGCATAGTGGTATTAATGGCTTATGGTGGTATTAGGGTTTGCATGGCGGTGTGATGGTTTGTATGGTGGTATTAATGATTCCATAGTGGTATTAATGGCTTATGGTGGTATTAGGGTTTTCATGGTGGTGTTATGGTTTTCATGGTGGTATTAATGTTGGTATGGTGGCCTTAGGGTTTGCATGGTGGAGTTAGGGTTTTGCATGGGAGTTAATGATTGTACGGGATTAGGGTTTGGAGTGATTAACTCTGGGGTGTTGTGATTAAGTAGGGTTGGAGTAACTAATCATGATTGTTGAGGATAATTAAGGTTTGGGATGGCTAAGTATTGTGGTTATGGTAAAATAGGGATAAGAGTGGCTAACCACGGTTGGTGTGGACAACTAGGGTTGGCTATGGCTGCTTAGAGTTGTTCAGGGTTATCATGTGTATCTATTGATTCAAGGGTAGTTATGAATGTGGGATTTTATTAGTTGTGATGAGTACAGTATAAAGAGAATGATTTATGCATGTCAAGGGTGTGGTGCGATTCAGTAAGACACGGATAAGACATTAATTATGTAAAGTGAAAGACTGTTGAGCTAGACCCAGTCCGTTCCACCGGCTAGAATAGTGGTCAGAGGCGTTCTGCCCTGAGTGTTTATTCCAGTCCACCAGCTATAATAGTGGGGGATTCAGGCTCGATAGACCCAAACGAATAAGTTAATCCACTGGGAAAATACTAAGTACTTACAATGAAACACCATGTGAGTCGGGGCTAGTCCGGTCCACCGGTTAGAATAGTAGCCAGAGGCGTTCCGCTCTGGGTGTTGATTCCGGTCCACTGGCTATAATAGTGGTCAGAGGTGTTCTGCCCTATGTGTTTATTTTCGGTCCACCGGCTATAATAGTGGGGCTTCCGCGCTCACATGGATTAATGAAGAATGCTTTGAATGAATGTGAATGAAGTAATCCATGGGAAAATACTAAGCCGGAGGCCAGTCCAGTCCACCGATTAGAATAGTGGCCAGAGGCCATCTACCCTGGGTGTTGATTCCAGTCCACCGGCTATAATAGTCTACCGGCTATAATAGTAGGGCTCCCACACTTACATGGATTCTTAAAGAATATGTGTGAAATGGACATATTATTAACAAGGATAAAGGACAAGTCACCGGAAAGTACTCAAGCCTTATCTTGTGCGTTATCGCATGTTGTCTATATGATCGTGCTATGTGGTATGATTGTATGCTTGGCCTTAGCGCACCAGCGCCCTTACTCAGTATTGGACCTGTACTGATACTACCTTGATTGAATGGGTCCTGTGATGATCCACCAATGGTTTGATCGGTTATTGAATTGGGGTGGAAGGCTTGGCTTGAGTGAGTAGGCGATCCGGATATTGGTCCCTTGGGACCCATCTTATTAACTATATTTTGTACTACGCTTCTTGCTTTGAAACCGTACTTTTAAGTTGCAATCTTAACGATATTTTAACTGTTGTTGACTCGTGGTTTTCGTGAATGGTCTGTGTTAACTATGGACCAATGTTTTGATGACTCTTACTTAATGATTGTTTAGTTTAGCCTTAGCACTTAGTATCGGAATGGTAGGAGTGAACCGGTCTGGTACTAAGTGTGGCGGTAATACCCCCAAGTTTATGGTTTTAATTCTTTCGCTTCCGCTAAAACCTTTGTCTTAAACGAATTTTTTCAGTAGTAAATTTGGGGGTGTTACAAATACTATCACTATTTCCATATAGTTAACATGAACCACATTATCACAAGATTAGAACTAACGCGTATAATAAAATAGGGATAAGAATAAGTACAAAAATGAGTACACTTTAACTAGTGAAGTTTAATATACTAAATTAAGATGAAAACCCTAGCCCTTGTATAATACCCCCTCTAGGGATAAGAACCTTAATCCTGAAGTAAAATAAGAATTGATAGTAATTGTAAGAGAAATTAATACTTAGCATTTTCCCCCTTTCATAGGTGACCCCGATCCAAGCCCTAAGGAGTTAGAGGAGCGTGCTCCAAGCCCGGCGTCGCCTTAGGTAAGGATGCAGCTATGGCCTTATGCTATGTGTGATGTGATGTGTTGATTGTTGTGTATACCATGCTAATGTGTATTATATGATTTATGGATAAGTTGTCTCATGTGTAGAGTAGCTTCGAATTTGAGGTACGTCGTGTGTACTTCCTAGGCCATGAGCATGGCATGTTTTATGTGTGATATTTATGATGTGTTGATACGGCCCTCTAGGACATGCATGCTAGGGTTTCGGTACTATGAAATGGGACTAAAAGAATAATAAGATGGGGAATGGGAAGTGAGGCCAGTAAGGGGGATATGGGGTTGACCGAAGTGCCTCATAATCCATGAGAGAAGTTTTAAGTGAGAAGAATGTCCAAAGTAAATGAAAGTTGGGAACCATGCATGGGGGCCTTAAAATCTACATGGTGCCTTGGGGCATTTTCATGGGGTAACTAACTCTTGCATGGGGGTGTGTCTTATGTGAGAAAATTTGAATTTGGGTGTAAATAAGAGAATGGGAGTGTTGTGGAGTGACTGGAGACTTGGGGTGAAAATAATACGTAGGTTGGTACGAGGGTGCATAAGGGACCTAACAAGGGTTTCAGTAAGAAAGTGGAGATTTGGGAAGTATAAAATTAAGAATGATTAAGGAAGGGTGGAGTATGGGTTAAGAGTGAGAATTTACTTATAAAAAAGATGAGTATGTGTTTAAATGTGAAAGAAGAGACTTGGGGATGGAAAGAGAGAGGTTACTTGTGGAAGAAGTAAGGTTCTAGGGTTTGATGTGGCCAACTAGGGTTTTGCCAGTCACATGCAAAGTTGAGGAATAAAGTGATATGCCTTGGGGTTTGACCTAATAAGGGTGAGATGTGGGGTGAAGAACAAGAAATTGTAAGGTAAGTGAGAAGAAGTTGGGCCACATAGGTCCAACAAGGGGAAAACCCTAGAGGTGGAGAATGGGCAAGATCGATGTCATAGGGTGTTGGGTTTAACCTACGCTTCTAGGAGTTGGTCTCTCATTATGTGTGAGCTTAAGGGGAAAGAAATGTCGGGGTGTGACTAAGGGTGCACGAGTCTCAACATTTGGGACGAGCCCTCTTGAAAAGAAAACAGTAGAATGTTGTTGGCATGCATGTTAAGGGTGATGTGTGATTTAATAAGACACTGATAAGACATTAATCACGTAAAGCGAAAGATGTTGAGCCGAGCCCATGTTCCGGTCCACCGGGTATAATAGTGGATCAGAGGCGTTTTTCATTGTGTGTTTATTTTCCAGTCCACCGACTATAGAAGTGGATCAGAGGCATTTTGCCTTGTGCATTTATTTTCCGGGTCACCGGCTATAATAGTGGATCAGAGGCGTTTTGCCCTGTGCGTTATCTTCCGGTCCACTGTCTATAATAGTGGGGGATCTCGTGCTCGACAAACCAAACCAAAAATTTAATCCATAGGAAAGATACTAAGTACTTAAAGCGAAACACCATGTGAGTCGGGGCCAGTCCGGTCCACCGGCAAAAAATAGTGGATTAGAAACGTTTGGCCTTGTGTTTTTATTTTTTGGTCCAAAGGCTATAATGGTGGATCAGAGGCATCCTGCCTTGTGCGTTTATCTTCCGGTCCACCGGCTATCATAGTGGGGCTCCCGCACTCACATGGGCTATTGAAGAATTTATGGAATGGACTTATTATCATTAATGAGAATATAAGGATAAAGCACCGAGGAAATAATCAGCCTTTTCTTGCATGTTATTGTATGTTGTCTATGTGCTGAACTTGTATCATATGGCCTGCGTGCTGGCCTTAGCTCCTCTGTTACCTTACTCAGTACGTAGCTTAGTGATCATCCGTTTCATGAGTGTTGCTCATTCCCACGAGCAGAGGACCCATCGGACCTTGTTCAGGTAGGAGATCATGTTTTCGATGCCTACGATACCTACAAGGCATCGGGTGGGGCCGAATGTTGAGTCTATCTTGGTTGGGGCCGAGAGCGAGCCGGCCGGACTATTTTACTACCCTTTTTTTCGTTTATCTTATGTTAGCCGTATTTGTATTATGTTCGTATTTTGGAGTGGAACTTTTAAGTTGTAATCTTAAATGATATTGTGACTGTGGTTGACTCTTATTTTCATGAATGACTTATGATGACTATGAACTTATGTTTTTGATGGTTCTTACCTAACGATTGTTTGATTTATTCTTAGTACTTAGTGTCGGGACGGTGGGAGTGAACCGGTTCGGTAATAAGTGTGGTGGTAATACCCCCAAGTTTATGGTTGTAATTCTTTCGCTTACGCTAAACCTTTCTATTTAAACAAAATTTTTCAATAGTAAATTTGGGGGTGTTACATTTACGCTCACCTTCATAAAGTCTTAGTAAAGTCCTCTCTGTTAGGGTGGGAGTGTGAGGATAAAGAAGAAAAATAAAAGATTAAGTAGCCAACAAAAAATGAAAATAGCCTTCAAGTACAGGCTCTTCCATCATCACGATAGTTTTAAATTGATTTATATGGGGGAATTCTTTGAGTCCATCCCTATTGTTGAAATGCTATGCGAGATGGGCGATTAATTGGAGTCACAAATAGAATATCTCTAGTTACTACTATATACCATAGGAGTGTTTTATGGTTAGCTATAGGTTTGGTTGTAGGACTGGCTTCTTCTTATCTAACAACCTTTATCATGCATGCTTATTTCTCTAAAACTTTCAACACACCATCATTTATGGGGTCATCACTAGGGGATCAGACTCAAGTTTTTTGATGGCCCTAAGGATTGTCTATTATGCCAGCAGAAGACAGAGACCCATGAGCACTTATTTTTTGAATGTGAAGTATCCAACAGGGTGTGGAAACCTCTTAGAACATGGATGGGCATTTCAAGAGGGTCTACCACAGTATTCAGTGCCATGAGGATCATCCAGAGGAATTCCCACAGGCAGCATATAATCTGGAAGGCTAGAGCTCTCACTATGGCTGCTGCTGTGTATTTCATCTGGAGGAGTAGGAATGACATTTTGTTTCACTCAAAAACTTTTGACCATACTAGTATTTTTGTACAGGTCCAGAAATATGTTTATAGCTCTCTATTTTTTGAAAGAAAACTTAGGGATGGCCTAAAGGATAGCTTGTTTGGTTATTGCCCTAGGGTATAGCATATTTCTGTAAGCTAAGGACCTTGTTGGTATGGAGATCATTTTTGTCTAAATGATCATATTTTTGACCAGGGTATGCCCTATGTATTTGTACAGAATGTTCATATGATATAAAATTTACCTCACTTACCTGATCACTAGGGGATCAGTCATACCTCCCTTCTCTATATAGGGGACATGCATCACCCTATCATTGTGCCTAGATTGTGCAAACTTGCCTAATAATTCTTCCTCCAATAGATTTTTTGAGTGACCCTATTTATCATCCACTAATTGTATAACTGATATAGATATCTCAAGTTTAATATCCCTAGTATCCATATCTAACATTCCTATAAACTCTAATGCTATCATATGTTTTGTGACCATAGTGATGACCTCTTCTTATGCTATGATTAGGATTTCCATGTCCTTCATAAAATTTTATAATAGTGTCTCTAAACCCTTAGGGTTACCTATTGGATCTAAATGTTGCATTTTGGATTTAGGAGCAACTACAAGTGAGGCAAAGAACTAATTGATTACAACTTGGTTGATAGAATAGGGGTTAGTTAAGGTGTAAGGAGAACCTTTGCCATAACACATAGTCTGATGACTAGAGTAGGGTAGAAAATGGGGCCTTGTGGCATAACAACCACTAGTTTTAATTATTCTTGAATGATGAAACCAACGTCTATTGACTTCCTCATAATGACACACTAAAGCAACAGTATTTGATCAAATGAGATAAATCGGTCATGTGAATTTAGTAGAAGGTGACTCTTGAGAAAATGATACCAGACCTTCACTTGAGATATTAGATGTGGATGTCACACTAGTAGGTACCATCCATTGTCACTCTCCACTTTTTTCATTGCTTAGAAAATAAAGAAAGGATATGTACTACTAGCTCATTGGTAGGGTTATCCAGCAGCTTAGAATATTTGTTGATATCAAATGTGGGAAGGCCATGGAGGTTGTTTATGGTGGTAGCAAGGTTGGATACCAAATTCCCTTTCATAAAAACCATTTTGGTTTTTTGCTTCTTATCTGGGTTTGAAAAAAAATTAAGTACTACCAATGGGCAAAACTAGGTAGGTGATAACAAAAATTAGTCCATGGGTGTTTGGTTGATGGGGTTGACCAGATATGGGGGATGTTTAGGAAGTGTGAATCCTTAATCAAAATATAACTCTTTGGTAAAAACAAATTTGAAGCATTGTTAAGCTTAGTTAAAATGAAAATCAATCAAATATTTGATGGATCTTTTTGGGTGTTTGGTAGGACGAATGGAGGAACGGGTTTCCAACTATTCTTTTATGGATGAAACTTCAATGGTGGAGGATGAATGGGCTAGATGTTTTTTTTAATATATAGGTTTCTTTAGGGCTTGAAGGTTTATTAATGATGGCTTTAACCACTGATCTAGTGGTTCTTCTAGTCATTGTAGTGGTATAAAGGTTAGGAGATGATGAAATCGGAATAGATTCCCTATACGAATTAGATTCCCTATACGAATTAGATTCTTTTGTGGTAGTAAGAATGGTAATTTTAGTGGATTTGTAGATGGGCATAAAGTAGGTTGTTCACAAGACTCAATGAGGAAGTTATTTTCTTTTTGGAAAGAGAGGTTGAAAAGGACTTTCCTTAACATAGTTTGAAGGATATAGGGGAGTGAATGAGAAATTCTAAGCACTTGTAGAAATGGAAAATTATGAATGGTTGAATAGATAAGAAAAAAATGAAGGTGATGTTAGCTTTTTAAAAGTTGTGCGAGGGTAAGGATGACCTGTGACGTACAATGGCAAGGACGTACCTCACAATAGTAGTTTCTTAACAAAGGATACACAGACTAACATACAGGTATAGAAATGACTCTTTGCCTACTCATGCATTTGCTATGGGAAATATGCTTTCCTCCCCTCTTTATTATCTACTCAACATCCTGGCAGGAAAAGAATTGTGTTGTCATTGTTAGGTAGATATAGAAATAATTAATCATACAATTAAAATCCTATTAAAGATCTAAAGAATAAAATTTTAAAAGAACATGGGTAGAACTCCTAATAACACTTGTTTTAATGTCTTTTGCCTCACAACATGTGATAACCTTATATGTTTTGTACGGAAATGTTTGAACATCCATATTAAAAATTTTTACTTAGTAAGGTTACACTCTGTGGCCATCGACAATACCTCATCAGTTTTCTTGTCATTAACTCCACAACCCCATATGGGTAAACCTTGACAATTTAATAGGGTCTAACCATATTGACCTTAATTTCTAAGGTACAATTTCAACCATGAGATGTAGAGCAACACCATTTGTTAAGGATGGAGTTCTCTCTTTTTGATGTGCTAGTCATAAAACCTTTTGGTTTTCTCTTTGTAGAATAATTCCCTCTCATATGATGCATTCATCAACTTCTCTAATTCATTCAATTATAGCTTATGTGCCTCTTCCACAATAGAAAGATCAAAACAAAATTCCCAAAATGCTGAATAAGATTTATGTTTTACCTCCATGGATAGATTAAAATTCCTTCCATACACAATACTATGTGGTGACATGCCTAAGGGTCTCTTAAAATCTATCCTATATAACTATAGTATATTATCTACCTTGATAGACCAATCTTTTCTAGTAGGATTAACTACTTCATCAAGAATTCTCTAAATTTTCTTATTAGAAAGTTCGTCTTGGATATAAGATCGTAGGTGATAGACCATGGCTACTTTTTGGTGAATCCTATATTTATGCAACAGTTGGTTGAATAACTTATTGTAGAAATTAGTGCCACCATCACTAATGACTTTTTTGGGAGTCGCAAATCTTGTGAAAATGTTCTTTTAGAGGAAACAAGTTACTACCCTAGCCTCATTTGTTACCAACACTTTAGCTTCTATTCATTTGGACACATAATCTATTACCAATATAATGTATTTGTTGATAAATGAGGAATGGAATAGGCCCATATAGTTAATACCCAAAACATCAAATAATCAATTTCTAATATATATATTTGAGGCATTTCATTTGTTTGTGGTATGTTCCTAGTGCATTGACATTGCTCACTATTTGAACCTTTGCTTCGAAATATTTAAATATGGTAGGCTAATAGAATCCACTCTAAAAAACTTTTTCTATTGTGCATGTACATCCAAAGTGACCTCCACTAGGTGCATGATAACATGAGACCAAAATGTCCTTTGCCTCTTCTCTACTTATGCAACTTCTTACTAAGCCATATGATCATTTCTAGAAATAGAATGGTGTATCCCAATAGTAATACATGAAGTTATGGATGTACTTCTTTAATTGTTGATGAGACTTGTTAGAGGGTAATCCTTGACATGTCAAATCATTAGTAATGTCTATGTAGTAGGGTACTTAACCCTACATGACTATCAAGATTTGCTAATCAAGGAGGCTCTCTTAAATCAAAATTTATTCTGAACCTTTTTAGTATCCTTCCAATTTAGAAAAATTATCTACAATTTGATTATCCTTACCCTCTTGATCGCTAATCTTGACATCAAACACCAAAAAAAGTAGGATCCATCTGAGTAAATGGGATTTGGCATCTTTTTTAGCAAGGAAAAATCAAAGAGTAGTATGGTTAGTATAGATAATCACTTTAATCCTTAATAGAAAGTTTGAAATTTATCAAATGCAAATACTACCGCTATTAGCTCTATATCTATAACTTTTTAGTTCAATTAGACGTCATTGAGCATTTTATTAGTGTAGTAAATGTTATGAAAATACTTGTTCTTGAGTTGTCCTAGCACTGCTCCTATAGTATAACCTCTTGCAACACACATAAGCTTAAAAAGTAAGGTCTGGTCAAGTCCTATGATATTTGGGGCTTTAGTGAGTACTAACTTTCACTCAAATGTTTCCCTACAACTTTCATCAAGCTCAAATTTTCTATCATGTTCTAACAATTATAAAAGGGATTTACCAATTTTTGAAAATTCCTTAATAATTCTTTGATAAAATCCTACATATCCTAAGAAACTTCTCACACCTTTGATAGTGGTAGGAGGGTATAATTTTTTAATAACATCAATTCTCCTTCATTGACCTCCAATCCTTTCGGAGTGACCCTGTTTCCTAAAACAATTCCCTCCTCAACTATGAAATGACATTTTCCTAGTTGAGGAATAAATTGGTTACTTCACACCTTATTAATACTCTCTCTAGATTTTTTAGTCATTCATCAAGGCCATCCCTAAAAATAGAGAAATCATCTATAATGATTTCAATAATCTCCTCTACTATATCTATGAATATAACCATCATGCATTTTTGAAAAGTTATATGGGAATTGTACATACCATATGGCAATCAAAGGAAGGATAATATATCATAAGGGTAGGTTAATGTGGTTATATGTTAGTCTTTCAGTTCAATGGCTATTTTTTTTGTCACTAGAGTATGCGTCTAAAAAATAATAAAATGATTTCTCTACCAACCTATCTATCATTTGATCAATAAAAAGGAGGGGGAAATTATATTTCCTAGTGGCTTTATTGAGTTTACTATAGTCCATACAAATACACCACCATGTGACTTTCCTCCTTGGGATTAAGTAATTTTTAGAGTTTTAAATTATAGTGATAACTACTTTCTTTGGGGCACATTAGGCAAGGTTTACCCATATGCTGTTAGATATGGAATATATGATCCCTATGCCTAGCCATTTAAGGATTCCATTTTTCACTACATCCTTCATTGCTTGGTTGAGCCTTCTTTGCTACTTGATAGATGAACTTGAGGGGACCTCTAGTAGAATCTTGTGCATGCAAATTGTTTGGCTAATTCCCTTGATATCTATCACGGTCCATACTACTACTTTTTTGTGCTTTTGGAGCAAGTTAACCATTTGTTCCTACTATGATTTAGGTAATGTACATAAGAAAATAATTAGAAGCGTGACTTTCTCACCTAGATATGCATATTTTAAGTCAGCTAGTAAGGGTTTAAGTTCTAGGTTCGGAGGTTCTTCTATTGGCAGCTTGTCTAGTTTCAATTCTCTATTACTTAGGTCTAGAGGTTCCATAGGTGTTGAATGGTTGACCTAGTTGCACCCTACAACCTCTTTATCATATTTTTTAATGAAATAGTAGGTAAGGTAATTGTTATTTTAATGACTTGTCTAAAAAAACCTAGATTCCTCCTTATGGCAACCTGTATTAAACTCTGCAAAGAAAGATAAATCAATACCATCAATTCATGAACATTCATTTGGATCCTCTTCTAGAAGCTTTATTAAATTAAAAACATTTAAACTTATTTGCTCCTTATTAACCCTTATAGTTAGTTCTCTTTTCTATATATCTATTAGGGTCTTATCAGAAGTTAAAAAGGGCCTACCTAAAATGATAGGAACATACTTGTCTTCCTTATGATCAAGGATAATGAAACCTAAAGGGAAAATGAATCGATCTACCTTTACTAAAAAATCTTCAATAGTTTCCTTATGGTGAACATATAGTCAGTTAGCTAATTACAAGGTCACTATAGTAGGCCTTACTTCACTAATTGCTAGCTTTATGAAGATGGAATTTAAAAATAGATTGATAATAGAAATAAAACCACAAAGGGCCTTACTATAGGACATATATCCAATGGAATAGAGCATGCTAAAACTACCAAGGTCTTGCAATTTTCTAGGTATATTCTATTGAAAAATGAAATAATATCCTTGCTTCATTAAAACCAACCCAAATTCACATGGTCTTTTCTTTTGCATCAATATGACCTTTAAGAGCTTTACATATTTTGGCATTGGTTGGAGCTCTTCTACCAATGGAATGTTGATATACAATTGTAATAGAATCTCCAAGAATTTTTTTCAAATCTTTGCCTTGTTGTTGTTGCTTAAGGTTCTAAGGGAAAGGTGGTGTTGGTGCAATGGGTTTTGAAATGATGGTTAATGATGGATTCATGTTGTTTAGTGGCTAAAAAGATGGAGTGGTCTCTCCTTCTAAATTTTTTATAGGACTAATATGTTATTGTGATGGTGTACTACTTGATTTCCCATCAATGGGTTTCATGTTATCTGTCTATTTGGTAGAGCAGTGTTCTTCCTTCACCTCAACCTATTAGGAGATGGTTCAAGTACTTTTCTTTACCCTAGAGTGATAAATTTACACTAATCCTTAACTTCTCTTCTTGGGTCATAGTGTCACTAGTCAAAGTGCCATGGGGATTGCTACTCAAGGATGTAGCTAGTTGCCCCATTTATGTTTCTTGTATATGAAAGGACATTCTATTGCTTTAAATTTCTACATCAATTTTTTCAATATAATCCATGAAAATAATATCCAATGAATTGGATTTATGATGTTAAGAAGGAGGTTAGTTAGATTGTAGTTTCTACAAGTACTAAATTTGAGGTCGGTAGTAACACTATGGATTGTACTGATTTATCGGGTTTTACACATTATTTTAATTAAACCATGAGAAGTTAGGATGTTGTCTCCATGATTGGTTGTACTAATTTATATGGAGTTGATGTGACCTTCTAGCCTATTTTGTAAGATAATTTACAACATTAGATTTGATGGAAATTACTCAAATAGATTACCTTCTCCCCATTACAAGTAGGACACTATGACTCTAGAAGTGTTCGGGTGCTCTTCAAAACTCTTTACCACCGAGTTCGTAGGACCAATGTTTTTAAATAAATTAGCTATATATAATACCTCTAATCTCAAGATTGTGATGGTATCTACTTCGAATGCTTCTGCTACTTTCACATTTTTAATACTTTTGGCACTACCCCACTATTGTTTGTTACAAGCAATGGTCATAATGATCTTATAAGCTTGATAATATGTTTTTCTCAATAAGGCAACATTAGCTAATGTATCCAATAAATTTCATGTTTGAGGCTTCAATATATGATAACATGTCTCTATTTGCAACCAATGAGGGATTCCATAGTTTGGGCATTTCCTCAATAATTATTTAATCCTCTTCTATACATCATGGCATATTTCATCATCTTCTTGCAAAAATTTTGTAATGATATGTCTAGGTTTAGCATTTTTATTAGGAGATAAATAAAGAATAAGGAAATTTTATATTAAGTCATCCAATGAGGTGATTGAACCAGTTGCTAGTGAAGACAACCACTCCCTGGCATGATCTCTTAGTCAATAACTTAAGTTGCAATGAGGTTTCTAGTACTCCTTGTATTTTTAAGGTGTCATTAACTTCCATAAAAGCTCTAAAAAGAAAAAGGTCTTTAGTTGGTTTACCACGAAGTTGCCCAATAGTATGTAACATGTGGAATGTGATAGGTTTAAGTTCAAAATGAGGGGCTTGTATTTTTGGATGGGCTATAGTAGGGTTCAAATGATCTTGGGTTGGCACAACACAATCTCAAAAAGCTTGATTGTGATCATCATCTATAAGCAAAGCTTGCCTTCACATAGGGTATATGTTAAATTAAGGGAGTAAAATCATTAGGAGTCCTTCTCTCTTATTCTATTATGGGCTTGGAAGTCCATTATTACCGCTATCATGCTACTATAAGCCTAAATGACTCATGTTGCTAGAATTTTCTAAAGTTGAATCCTCACCTTGATGGTGTTATTGTTATGTTCGGAAGGTCGTGTGATTTCTCCTTAGAGTGAGGTCAATTTTTGGACCAAATAGTAATAAGGACCTCTAGTCAGTTTTTTTCATACAAGGATTAATTCTATAAAATAAACTAAAAGTTATGAAACTCTAATGTTAGTTCTATACTAAAAATTCTACAATAATCTATTCTCAAATATGCACCACTTTTAAAACTTGATCCCAAGCAATTGTGCTAAAACATGGTTGTTTCTTGGCCCAAAAATGCTTGATAACATAATGAAATAAATGCAACACAGCATAATCATGCATGTACACACAGTGTCGTGCCTCCTTCATGCGGCATTCCAACGCCGCATTTTGATTTTGTTTCCAGACGAGACGCTGCATCTCATTTAATGACCAATTTAACCAGTGCGACCGGCTCGGTTCTCTCCCTTTTCTTTTCTTTCCCAGCGGACCGGTTCACCCCCTCCCTCCTTCCTTCTTCCTCCCCTCAACTCCGTCGACGCTGCTGCAACTCCCGCCCCCGAAAGTGGCGGCGCCGGCTACGAGGACTCTGACCGACCAATTCACCTCTCTTTTTCTCCCTCTTGACTCGCACATTGACATGGAATGATCGATTACCCTCAAGTCTTGGTCGTTCCCTCTCTTTTGCTTCGCAAAACTTCCACCCCGACCCAAACAATCGCCGGCTAAATTCTGCCATCGGCCACAAAAACCCTAGCATTCAATACCATCCAAGCGACACCCAAAACCCTAATAATCGATATAAACTCTATAAATAGCCTAGTTGTAGATTTTTGTGAAGCTTCTTCTTTCTCAAAACCCTAAGTGAGAACCGCTCGCCACCGCCACTTCAGACGCATCTTCTGACGCCGGTAGACAACCTCAGTGCCACCACCACATTCCAAATTCTTCGTTGCAATTCCCTCTAGCTAACTACACAATTTTCAAACTTTAATTCTTCTTGCACGGGCCTCCATAACCGTGCAAAGTTTGCTGATCATCGTGCAAGAATTTTTACCCCAAAACCTTAAGCCACCGTTCGGCACCACATACGCCACTTCTGCCACCCAATAAACCACCCAATATCTCCTGCTAGGTCTCCTCCACCGAACCATAAGCTTATTTTATTTTTCTCCTTTCCCCTTCTCTCTTTTTCTTCATTTTTAGCTCTCTTAGATCCATTTTTCGGCCACCTCCGGGAACCACTGCCGGTGCCACCCATACCTTCTAATTTAAGGTGAAACCCTAGACCTTTTAAATACTTGATTTCAATTGATTGATAATTATTATGCTTTTATCCTAATTTTTAATGTTAATTCGATTTTAAATATTATTATTATAATTATTATTATTATTGTGCTCAACTGTATCTTAATTTCTAAATTTTGTTGACAGGTCTGGGAGTATTATTGAGTAAGATAACTTATTATTCTTGAATTTTGCATATTTAATGGAATTATTACATGTTTAATATTATTATTAATAATGATATTAATATTATTATCATTAATGTAACTATTTAATTAATGTTGTAATTATTTCAGGAGGGGCAGAGACCAAAAATTCTAATTAAGCCTCACACTTTTACTTTTTATTAATATTATTAACATTTTTAATTTTTTTTCTAATTATATTATTATTATTATCATCTTTATTAATGTTATTTTATAAGTATATATAACTTTAATATCATTATTACAATTTTGAATGGTATTATTATTAAATTGGGGTGGTTTGAAAACCACCATGTAATTTTTAAGAATTTTGGTATTATTAATATTAATTTTCTACTAATAAAAGTATCATTAATAATATTATACTTCTTTATTATTATTATTATTATTATTATTATTATTATTATTATTATTATTATTATTATTATTATTATATTATCATTACGATTTTGGTGAAGGGTGGAAACCCTTATATCACCACCCTTTTTCGAATGAAAATAGTAAATTAGTTGTATTCTTAAGTAATATTTCGTACAGTTAATTATTATGAAATATTATTTTAATTAAAAACTAAATCCTAGAATAAGTTAGAGAATAATAAAATTTTATAAGGGAGCCTAATTCTATTATAATTATATATATTAGGTGAACCCATTCAAGCCCCTCAAGTGGAATAGGAGCGTGCACCAAGACCGGTGTCGTTTTAGGTAAGGCATGCTAAGGTCGTTTGTGTGTTTATATGCATTATGTGCTTCATATGCCATGCACTCTATGTTATCATTATTAATTTTGTTATATATGATATGATGTGGAGTTCACGTATGATCTTGGGTTGTTATATGGCATGTGTTTTATTTGTAGGTGATAATATACGATGTGGCCTTAAGACATGCATGTTAGGATTCGCATGATGTCATTAATATTGCACGATGTTAGGGTTTCATGTGATGATATTAATGTTGCATGGTAATATTAGGGTTACATGAAAGTGTGGTACATTGCATGGCAATATTAGGGTTGCATGGAAAGGTGGTACATTGCATGGCAATATTGGGGTTGCATGGGAAGGTGGTACGTTGCATGGCAATATTAGGGTTGCATAGGAAGGTGGTATGTTGCATGGCAATATTAGGGTTGCATGGAAAGGTGGTACGTTGCATGGTAATATAAGAGTTGCATGGGAAGGTGATACGTTGCATGGCAATATTAGGGTTACATGGAAAGGTGATACGTTGCATGGTAATATTAGGGTTGCATGGAAAGGTGTTACGTTGTACGGTAATATTAGGGTTGCATGGAAAGGTGGTACGTTGCATGGTAGTATTAGGGTTGCATGGAAGTGTGGTATGTTGCATGGGAGTTAGGGTTTGCATGGAAGGGTGGCTTATATGGAGCTAGGGTTTGCATGGGAGTTAGGGTTGCATGGGAGTGTAGTTTACGTGGAGCCAGGGTTTGCATAAGAGTTAGGGTTTGCATGAGAGCTAGGGTTTTGCATAAGAGCTAGGGTTTGCATGGAGTTAGTCATACATGTCCAGGGTGAAAGCTTTGAATAAGATACTTAAGACACTAATCATTTAAAGTGGAAGATTATTGAGTCGGGTCCAACCGATCCACCGGTTCAGAATAGTAGTTAGGTTTTTTACCCTATAAGTGACCGATCCATCGGTAAATAATAGTGGTGTGGACTTCTTCCCGCAAGTGACCGGCCGACCGGCAATAATAGTGGGGTGACTCGAGCTCAATAAACACAAACTAGAACTACTAAGGCATTTAAAATATACTAATTACTTATAGTGGAACACCATGTGAGAAAGAACCAGCCGATCCACCGGTAAGGAATAGTGGTGTGGACTATTTTACCGCAAGTGACCGATCCACCGGCTAAAATAGTGGGGTGTTCTTGTACTCACATGGAATTGATAAAAGGCATGGTGTGTATCAACTCCCGATAAAAGATTAATTAAACAATTAATCCGGACTATGATTGGGCCTTTATGTATCTACCTGATTATGTTATCATGCTGGTCTTTATGTTCTTTTATTCTTATACATGGTTATGTGATTTTATGTGTTGGCCTTAGTGCTCGGTTACCTTACTCAATACGTAGCGTACTGATCACCCATTTCATGCGTGCTGCTCATTCCCACGAGTAGAAGACCCATATGACTTGTTGCAGGTAGGATATGCTTATTTTGACGCGATTGATGTCTATGGGACATTGGATGGGACTGAGTGATGATTGGGCCGAATCAGTTTCGGAGTGGCGTGGCCGATTTTCCATTGAGATTTCATTCCCAATTTCTTTTAATTGTGTTGAACGCTTCGTAAATTTTTTTTTGATTATAGTTATTTCTTTTCCCCGAAAAACAACCCTCGCATTTTGGATTGAATAAAAACTTATGCATACCGAATTCCCATATCTATGAATTTGAATTATTATTAATGATATGAGCTATTTTCTTAGCCTTAGCACTTGCTACTGGAACGGTAGGAGTGAACCAGTATGGTACTAAGTGTGGCGATAACATCCCTAGAATTTACAATTTTAATTTATAAGTAGTGTTTTGTTTTAAAGAAAAAAAAATTGTGAATTTTTGGGTGTTATAGTAACGTCAGATAGTAATCTTTGAGGGATTAATGGCATGGTCACATAAATTTTTAGTGGTAACCTTGTCACCATTAGAGATCATTATTTCTGCCTACTCAAATGGTTAATGTAGGATTCAAATGAGTGCCAAATGCAGCCAACATTCAACACAATAACATATGAGTTCTCAATCAATTGAAATATCAAATAGTTTAGACATAGCTATAACTTCATACATTACCGTAGAGAAATAATTAATCCACACCCAATAGAGAGATTTAGCTCTTGCTAATTTCTCAAGCCAAATCAATAATAAATAGAAAAAAGAAAGAATGGAAGAGGATGGGTAGATCAAATTAATCCAAACCATATCTAGTGTAAACTCTACTTCTTCATTCTCATTCAATATCACTCTATGGCACTTTACTCTCTTAGGATTTATTCTCTTAATTTTTGCATACTTAATTTTCTTCTTTCACTTTAGCTTCTCTCGAATTACTTTAAAAAATCAGGTATTTATAAGCTACTGCACAAGTAAGTTATGGAAGGTGTAGAATAATATATATCTTAATGGTTGCAACCTCTAAATATCCCATGATTAATATAGCAAAATTTGTAGATTTGGGCATTCCATTTGGCAGCTGAGTAATGCGACCGACTATAATATGGCTAATAGACTATTTTAGGAATGTTTTAGAAATCTTGTTAGGGTTTAATTATTTCTTAAATCTATTGAGCCTTTTCTTCTCCATATCATACACCTATACATGGCTACACCTAAGTTGAGTGAAGACATCCAAGTTTGTGAGTTGACATGAGAGTATAAGTAAATACTTTCATTTCATAGGTTATTGAAGCCTTTTTCAGATTAAATCCATGCAAATCATGTGAAAGTTCAAAGAGCAGAAAAATTGGTAGGAAAACAACCTATAACTTTTAAATACAACAATAATCATGCCTTAATGTGCACTAATAGGATCATTTAATCTGCCTAAGTTAGCTTATATTAATGCTATCCTTGATTTTTGTTTATGTTTTGTCCACCTAAGTTGATGTTTGTGCAAAGACTAATTGTTCTTCACATAGTTATAGTATTCTTCATGATATTCAAAATTTTCTTCTCTAATGATCCCTTAATTACCATAACTAAGGTTATTAAGAATTAATCATGACAAAAGGCATATAATGAGAATTTTGTCATTAAAAATCTAAGATGAATATGTTATTATTAAAAGTCAAAGTATGCCCTTTAAATTTCACCGGGAATATTTACATTTTTGAAAATGGTATATGACAATGTTTTGTCGTTTTTAGACAATGTCATAAGGTAGAATTTCTCTTCTTCTTTTTTTTTTTATGTCATAACGACCAACGATTGATATTTTTCTGCAGGTGTCTACTATTCTTTTGATTTCTAGTGCACGGATGGATGCTTTTTTGCCAAAGTTTCCAACTTCTTTTTTGACCTCAGCAAAATGGGAGTATTCAACCACAACTTTCTAAGGAATTTGAGTTAGCGCGAATCAAAAAAGAGGTTTCAACGATGAAAAATTGTGCCTTTAGGAGAGTATGATTGATCAAACGATCAATCTACTTAGGAAGAAGGGGGTATGACTAAGTTATCTAAGGGTAGTCTGAATAGCGGTCGAATATGTCATAGATAGGCATATGGAAATGAAGGAGATCGACATTGACGATAGTCTAACCAAAATGCGGAAACTTCGGAAATACTTGGGAAATGAGAAATATGCATTTTGGCGAGACATCCTCAATGAACTTACCAAATTAGATAGTACAATATAAATTGATCTTTTCATTCATGACTGATGTCAGCTTTTTTTTTTCAATTGTGAAATGCCAAAAAACAAGGAATGAGGGGAATGAATAAAAAAAGACAAAAAATTGTGAATAAAAAAGCGTGATGAGAATTCGAAACTCTCATGTTTCCACTCCATTTTCATTATGAAGATGTTTCACGTCAAGATCCGTTGCTCAAACTGAATCACGCCAACGTTATGGAAGTTCCTGGATTGTTTGAAATAAGAAAAGTACCAAAGGAAGCACCTTCAGATTTCATAATCAAAAATGGAAAATTGGCTATGGAGATTCTGTGCGGTCAAAAATTCATACAGAAACAAAGGGGGTTGTTTTGGAGATTTGAAATGATGCATCTATTTTGTGTTATCTTTAGGAAATTGCGTAAAAGTTTAGTGTAATCTATAAATACTTGTGTTATCTTAGTATTAAACACCCGTGTTAAGTTGTGTGATATTTTATGTAAACAATAAACACTAGTTGGAATTATTTGATGTTATTAAGAGGCACCAATGATAGATTAATGTTTGGCTTATGAGTGATTTTGTTAGTTAAAATACCCTTTCAAAATTATATTTAGCTTGTATTTGATGTCATCACTCCAAACATTATTTTTTATATGATATCAAGAATTAGAAAGTGTTTATGCTCGTGCTTGTGTTATACACTAATAATGGAAATAATATTTGTTTTAACATATATCTATAGCCCTCAACTTTGCTAGTCGAGAGTTAGGAGGCATGTTACACCTATGATTTCTGTATACTCAATACATTTTCATTTCTAAAAGTTTTACAAAAGATGTACTTATATTTTTTGGTTAGGACTAATTATGTAGTAGGTGGTTATGGCATCATTTAACCAAGTTAGGAGGGTAAGATATCTCAACACAAGCCCCTTAGGAACTTAGATGTTTGTGATTGACCAAGATTTTATTTCAAATGTGTTTAGTGTCATTGCTTAAACATGTATTATAAAAATACATAGATGGCTTATTATTTACTTCCATTGGGTGACTTCTCTTGAATATCTTGATAATGTAAATTATGTGGTCACATAATGAGTTATTAAAAATGGGGATCATTTTTACTAGAGATGAATGAGTTTACCCTCTATTGTAATTAGATCATGGTTACATGTTTAAGTATGATTTCATAGCTTGTTTTCCCTTTTTTCTTGATATAATCTACTCCATATGAAACATATCCTTGTGTAGTGGTTAAGTTTATTGTAACAAACCGATTTTTGCTACTAAATAATTTTATTTTGCAGCAAAATTAATTAAGTAAAATATTGAGGGTTACCATGATGGATATCATTCTTACTAATGTAACCATAATTACATCAATCACAAGTCTAAAATATTTAAAGTGAAAAAAGGAAATTAGAAACAAAATAAATTTGTAGCAAAATAATGAGATTTCAGCCTAACTCCGAGTTAAGACTACAAAATACAAAAGAAGGAATATCATAGATCAAGTGTCCAAAAAGGGTATCTAGTTAAATACATTAAATAAATAAAAGTTACTCTTCACTTGATCCCTAACATAGATAAAGTCACTCATCTCCAAATAGGGTGTCATAGGTAGCATAATCATCTAGTTGATATTTTGAAACCTATACATAAGATTCACGGCCTCCTAGTTTCGGGAATAAGCAGCACCCATAAAACGGGTGGTTAGTATGTTACGTACTAAGAGAATAAAACTATCAAAACAAGGATACAAATAGCACATACTTTCACATAATATAATAAGTAACCAAATAATTAAAACATCTCATAAGATAGAAAAGGTCCAAATTTATTTATTAAGTATAATTCATTTTTATTCTTTTATTAACGTTGAGTCCAAAAACCTAACTATTCTTAAACCAGTGGAATGAAGATTAAAAAGATCTTCTTGGGAAAAAACGCTCATAAGCCACAATTCTTCGTGGTGAAACGGAAATACATACATACATACATACATATATATATATATCACCTAGGTCCCAACTTATGAAATCTTTCACTTTAAATCATTAGTATCTTTACTAAAGGTTATAATGATACATTTTCATTTCATGATGAGTCGGGGCTCTAATATTCTTAATATAGTAGTATAGACTAAAGCACCTTCTTGGGATAAAACTCTCCCTAAGCCACTATTATTTCCGGTGGAATGAATATTAAAAACATTTTCTTGAGAAAAAATGCTCCCAAACCATTATTTTTTCTAGTGGAAAAGGAATACATATATACATACATACATATATATATATATATATATATATATATATATATATATATATTGAGAGAGAGAGGGAGAGAGAAATATATCACATTGGCCCTACTCATTCGCTTTTTCACTTTAAATAATTAGTATCTAATTTAAGAGTGATTCTTAGGCATATAACACATTAAAACATATATAAATATAGCATCGGTCTAAGTCCTAAAGTTATTTCAAACCCTAATTACACACCCTATAGTATTCTTTCTCCCATATTGATTATTCAACACAACTTATATTATGTCATCTCCAAATCCCATCATTATTCTCATACCCAAAAGGCATGATCTAAGTCCCATATACATACATTAATAGTCACATCTTGATATATTACTCATTAAAATTTAAATAATTACTAATTATGATAGATATCCTTATAAGGCCAAACATTAATAACGTATTCATAAATTCGTATAACCTCTAGATCTTACACATGGAACAATGATATTATCATTATAAGATATTTTGTCCTAAAATATCCATTAAATCATTTAAGGACCCTAAACAATGATAATATGTTCAGGAAATCATCATGCTATTATTATCAAATATTAATCATCCTAAAATATAAAATATCAAAATTTCCATATTGTCCTATAATGAGTGAATTACACTTAAGCACAAGTAATAATCATTATTTTATAAAATCTTGTACCTTCCTCACATATTATTTTTAAGTCCATTATTTATTGTCATACCTCATGAGAATTTTTAATCCATTTATCAAAACTCATTTAATCCATATTTCATACCATAAGATATATTTCCACAAATATGACATTATCACTACAAAATAATAATGGTATCTCTTACCTAATATTACTTTCTTTCATTAAAAAAATATTATGAGCCCCTTATTTCATACCGTAAGGTATGTTTCCACAAATATGACATTATCACAACAAAATAATAATTATACCTCTTACCCATTCTTACTTTCTTTCAGCAACATAATATCCTAAAGCCTATATTTCTTAACATCATACATATATATATATATATATATATATATATATATATATATATGACATTATCACAAAAAAATCATAACATATTGGTTCCACTCATCCATTCTTATTCCCTTTTAGAATAATATTCATATCATCACAAAATATCAAGATCAACACATGTTAAATCATATATCAACAATATCATGAAAAACACATATAACCATACAAGCAAATAACACTAAAAAGAATAACATCTTATAATATCCTTACCAACTATGATACTAGTCTCTAAGCACACAAATCCTAGACTTCTGCCTCCAAAGCTACTAGAATACTGGCTATTAAAATAAAAAAAATTCATAATTAAGCTTGAAGTGTTAAATCGAATGAGAAATCAATGTAAAGAGGGTATGAAGAGATATAACCATACTCAAATGGGAGCTTGAGATATGTAGATGTGTAGAGGAATGTGTGGTGAAGTTACGGTAAAATTTTAGTGGTATTTGGACAAGGTTTGGGGTGAAAATAAGGGTGCATGACCTAAAACAAAAAGTTACATGGCTGTGCTGTAGGTGGTACAACCCTGGTTGAGAGAAAAGATCATGCACAAGCAAGTGGTGCTAAGTTGCATGGCTATACTATAACGAAGCACACCCAGGATGAGAGAAAATATCACATATAGCTAGGATGTGCAAATTAACACAGTTGTGTGATAGGAAATTTTTAGTGTTGCATGGCCATGCTGGGGCCGTGAGCTCTGCTAAAGTATGATGGATCAAGAAAGAAGAAGGGAAAAGAGGTGGTGGTTGGTGGCAATGGCCTGTAATGGTATTGGGGAAGGTTAGGGTGACCATGGTGGTCTGTCCACCAGCCAATCGGTGGTGACTTGTAGCTGAGTTGGTGCATAATGGTGGAATGGTTGGTGTGCAAGCCAAAAATAAGGAAAGAAGAAGGAAGAAGAAGACAAAAAGAGAAGGAAGAAAGGAGAAGGAAGAGGGAGTGCTTGGGCAATGTCGTGGGCATAATGGAGGCAAACCAAAGAGAAGGGAAGAAGAGTGTGTAGTGTATATATAGATACACACATGTGTCCATGTGTGGTGTAAATCAGGGAAGAAAGAAAAAGAATAGGGGAGGTATGTAACAATGGTGATGGTGATGGTGCATATGTAAGGCGATGATGATGATGATTGTAGAAGATGGGAAGGATTAGGGTAGTATTTGTAGGGTAAGGGTGGTGATGGTTATATATAGATGGATTGCATGAGAAGTAAAACAACAAGGGAAATAGAGTGTGTCAAGTGTGCAGGTCTGTAGATATGGGAGAAGGAGAAGAAGAAAGGGAAAGGTGATGGGTGATGGATAAGGGTGTGGAAAGGTCATGGGTGATGGAGTAAGTGATCTGGGTGCAATTTGTAGGTGTAAGGTGCAACAATTTCAATTGTTGAAACTTAAGGTTGACGGTAGGAGGAGAAGAAAGAAAGAAATGAAATGGAAAAAGCGAAGGGTTGGAGATTATTTTAGATGATTTTGGATTAGCCATAACTAATTAGGATTAATGGAAATTTAGTAGGTTTTGATTTTGGTTTCAAATTACGATTTGTCCGAGTTAATTTTTTGTATTTGGTTAAAGTTTTGGGATTAAAAAACTAGGTTAAGGTTAAATTAAGATTTCTTTAGACTAGAACCAAATTAGGGAATAAATGATGTGGGATTAGGCTAATCAAATTTTTAGGGTATTACATCACTACCCCTTAAATGAGGATTTGTCCCTGAAGTGAAAAAGTTTGGGATAGAAAAGAAGAAAAAAAGGATGTAAGGAAGCAATTTTTGTTGTCAAATCCATCAAAGTTACTACTATACTACCACGTACTACCCCCTTAAAACAAAGAAAACCTCAAATTCTAATGCACTTAAGCAAAAGAGCTCAGGGTATGCCTCACACATATCCTTCTCCATCTCCTAACTCACTTCTTCTACACCATGATGGCTCCAAAGAATCTTCATAAGTGAAACTAAGATCGTTTAGGTGCATCAAATCTTTGTATCAAGAATCCTCAAAGGCCTCTCCTCATACGATAATGAAACATTGAGCTCGATCTCATCAAGACTAATTACATGCGGTAAGTCTATAACATAATTCCTTAGTTGAGAAATGTGGAAGACATTGTGAACTTGAGCTATGTTTAGTGGAAGCACCAAACGCTATGCCACCTCACTAATCCTATCAAGAATCTCATATAGGCCAATATATATTAGGCTCATCTTACCCTTTCGACCAAATCTCTACACTCCCTTAGAAGGTGAAACCGTCAACAAAAATCTATCCCCTAGGACAAAACAATCACTATGACATCTTTGATCTATGTAGCTATTCTGATGACTCTAAGCTGCTCTTATCCTATCCTGAATCAATCAAACCTACCGAGTTGTCTCCTTAACCAACTCTGGTCCAAGAACAATGGTTTCCTTGATGTTGCCCTAACATAAGGGCACTCTACATTTATGTCCATAAAATACCTCAAAGGGTGCAATCCCTATAGTATCATGATAACTATTGTTAGACAAGAACTCAACCAAATGTAGATGATCTTCCCCACCACCTCAAAAATCCAAAACACAAGTATAAATCATATCCACTAGTGTCTTAATGTTCCTCTCAGCTTGTCTGTCAATAGCTGTATGAAAAGTGGTACTCATCCTCAATCTCATGCACATAGCCTCTTGCAACATTACCTAGAAATGTAAAAAAAATTGGAATCCTGATCAAAGATTATGTTAGTAGAGGTACCATGCTTACTCACCACAAACCTCAAATATGCATCTGCTAGCTTATCCATACTCCAAGTTAAATTCACTAGCACAAATACTACAAACTTAGTCAACCTACTGACGATAACCCAAATCATAGTACAACTTCTATGAGTCCTTAGTAACGAACTCACAAATCTATTGAGATGGATTCCCACTTCAACCTCAAAATTTCTAAAGGTTGAACTAACCCTTGACATATCTGACACTCAATCTTGACCTTTTGGTGAGTCAAACACTTTGATACGAACTCCACTACCTTTTACTTCTTGTGAGACCACTAGTAGATCCTCTTAAGGTCCTTATACAACTTAATCCCTCCTAAGTGTACGGAATACAGAGTATAGTGACCTTCCTCCGAAATTCAATGCTTTGGATCACAGCAACTCTAGGGTATATACTAATGATCTCAGTAGTGAATGCTACAATCCTCATGAATCTAGAAACTCTTACGTCTACCATGCTGAATCTTTCGCTGAATCCTCTCAAGTTTAACATCCTTAGGCTATGCTACTCAAATCTCATAAAAAACTATTAGCATAATCGTCAAAGCACACATCTGAGCCTCCAAATCACCCTACTAGGTCATCTCTATCCTTATCTCACTATACTCCTCTAGCAAAAGACTAGAAATAGCAACACAACCCAAAGAATATGATGTCTTCCTAATCAAGGCATTTGCAATGATGTTGGCCTTACCCTCATTGTAGGTCAATTATATATTATAGTCCTTTACCAACTCTAGCTATCTCCTCTACCTGATATTCAACTCCTTTTGAGGGAATATATACTTATGGCTCTTATAGTTGGTATATAATTTTTAATTAGTCCCATACACATAATGCCTCTAAATCATTAATAAAAACAACTGTAGCCAAATTTAGATTATGCGTCAGATAATTCTGCTCATGCTACTTCAACTGGAAAGAAAAGTAAGCCACAACCTTACCATGCTGCATCAGAACACAACCTAGTCCATGCTTTAATGCATCATTATAGACGTCAAAACCATTAGCACCTAAAGGCAATGTCAAAATAGGTGCTATAGTTAACCGCTACTCTAACTCCTGAAATGCTCTCTCACAAGCATCATCCCACTAATATTTAGTCGTCTTCTTTAAAAGGTTCATCAATATATGAGCTATCTTCGAGAAATCCTTAAAAAAGCTTCTATAGTACCTGGCGAAACCTAGGAAACTACGAACCTTAGAGATTCTAGTGGGCGCCTTCCATTCACTCATTGCTACAATATTTGCTGGGTCCATCACAACTCCTTCTACTAACACCGCGTGCCCCAAAAATACAACCCCTAAAAGCTAGCACTCTCACTCAGAGAGTTTAGTATACAACTTATACTCTTCATAAGTGATGAAATTGTCTATAGATGCTGCCCATGCTCCTCTCTACTTCGAGAATAAATAAAAATATCGTTAATGAAAATGAGAACAAACTTATCAAGGAATAGCCAAAAAATTCTCGTCATCAAGTCTATAAAATGGCGGGCACATTAGTGAGCTCAAATGGCATTTCCATAAGCTTGTAGTGTCCGTACCCTATCCTAAAGGTCATCTTCATGATGTTTGCCTCGGCAATACACAACTGATGATAACCTGAACTCTAGGTAACCTTTGAGAAATTTGAAGCACCCCGAAGCTATTTAAGCAAGTCATTGATCCTTAGAAGTGGATAGTGGTTCTTCACCATCAACTAATTCAACCCTTTGTAATCTATACACAAGAAAATGCTCTAGTCCTTCTTCTTCACAAACAACATAGGTGCTCCATATGGAGGCACACTGGGTTTGATATACTCATGAGCCAACAAGTCCTCTAACTAGGTCTTCAACTATCTCAACTCCACTAGTGCCATCTAATATGGCATCTTAGAAATAGGTTCAACCCCTGGCACCAACTTAATGGTAAAATCTATTTCCCGTATCAACAGCATACCTAAAATCTACTCTGGAAACATGTCTAGAAACTATTGAACAATAAAAATTCCCTCCAATGCTAACACATCCTGGTTCAACTCCTAAAATTCATACAAAAACATAGGGTAAGCTATTTGCACTAAGGAACATAATGTATGGGAAGATATGAACTTCATCATAGGCCTAGGCTTGCATCTTTGTTAAGAGATACTAGCACCTTGAGGTCCCCACAACATGACTTGCTCCTATGGAAAAATCTATCACTACCTTATACTTCCCTAACATATCCATCCTAATGATAATGTTGAAATCCTGAAGGTCCCTCTCAACTAGGTCTACTAGGAAGTCTACCCTATCTATCATTAATGCTATGTATAAGTAGAGCCTAGTTCAATCTCATCTATCCCCATAAGGCAATGCCATAGATAAAGATATAGAAAAAGAAGAACTCACCACAACTTTAGAAACAAATGAAGAAGAAACAAATGACCAATGCGACCATTTAGCGCCATGATGACTAACTAGCTGCAAGATAGAAAATGTGCTAGGGCCTAATCCTTCCTAGCTAACTAGCACATAATGCACATAATTCACATTTCAAGGCCACTTAGGCTACCCATCCTCGATTCTTCACAAGTTAGTCTAGGTTTTTGAATAGAAAACTACTCTTCTAGAATCAGAAATAGACCATTAAAATAAAACAAGGGATTTTTGGAAATAGAATTTTGAAAACCAAAACAAGGTAATCAAAACCAAAATATCTGATACCAACTTATAACACGCCAATTTTTACTGATAAAATTTTTTGTTTTGTATTAGAAGTAATTAAGTAAAATATTGGGGGTTACTACAATGATGGATATAATTCTAGCTTAAGCAACTATCGTTACATCAATCACAAGGCTAAAACATTTGAAGTAACATAAGAAAATTTATAGTATAATAATGATTTTGGAGCTTAACTCTGAGTTACCAGTGTAAAATACAAAAGAAGGAATACTATGGATCAAGAGTAGAAAAAGGGTATCTAGTTAAATTCATCGACTAGATAACAATCACTCTTCACTTAACCTCTAACATAGATAAAGTCACTCATACCCACATAAGATTTAATAGGCACCGTAATCATCTAATTGATCTTATAAGACTTGCACATATAATTTAGGGCCTCTTTCTCTTGAGAGTTCTTTATTAAGAATAATCCATTTTCATTCTTTTATAGATGTTGAGTGTAGGGACCCCGCTATTCTTAAACTAGTGAAACAGTTTAAAACACCATCTTAGGGATAACACATCCGATACACTATTCTTTCTGGTGTAATGAAGATTAAAAAAATATTCTTTGGGAAAAATGCTTCTGAGCCACTACTCTCCCTAGTGGAACAAGAATACATATATACATACATATATATATATATATATAGATCACCTTGGTCCTTACTCACGTATTCTACCACTTTAAATCATTAGTATCTTTTCCATAGGCTATAATAATATGTTTTCATTTCACGATGGGCGTGGACCCCACTATTCTTAATCCAATAGATTAGGCTGAAGCATCTTCTCAGGGAAAAATGCTCCCGAGCAACTATTCTTTCTAGTATAATAGAGATTAAAAACATCTTCTCGGGGTAAAATGCTCTCCAACCACTAATTTTCCCAATGGAATGGGAATACATGCCTATATAGAAAAATAGATCACATTGGCCCTACTCCCGTGCTTTTTCACTTTAAGTGATTAGTATCTTATTCAAGATTGATTCTTAAGCATATAATACACTAAAATATATATAGATATAGCATAGGTTAAAGTCCTTAAGTCCTTTCAAACCCTATTTATCCACCCTTTAGTATTCATTCTCCCATATTATTTATTCCACACAACTTATTTCGTTTCCAAATTCCATCATTATTATCATACACAAAATGCATGATCTAATTCCCATACACATACTTTGATAATATCATCCTGATATATTACTCACAAAATCTCCAAAACCTAAATTTCATATATTTATCATAACAGATCCCATAAATTTTACATGATTACTAATTCTAGTAGATAACTTCATAACGTCAAACATTAACAACAAATTCATAAATCTGTATAACCTCAAGATCTTACACATGGAATAATGATATTATCATTAGAAGAAATTTTACCCCAAATTATCCATTAAATCATTTAAGGACGCCCAACCAATGATAATACTTCCAAGATTTCCTCATGCCATTATTATCAAATTTTAATCAACAAAACATATATAATACCAAAATTTCCTTATTCTCTCATAATAACTGAATTACCCTTAAGCACAAGTAATAATATTTATTTTATAAAATCTTGTACCTTCCACACATATTATTATTTTTCAAGTCCACAATTTATCATCATACCACATGATAATTCTTAAGTTTATTTATCAAAACTCATTTAACCCATACTTCATACCATAAGATATATTTCCATAAATATAACATTATCGTAACAAAATAATAATAGTACCTCTAAACCATTATTACATTCTATCAATAAAATAATATCGTTAGGCCCATATTTCTTCCCATAAGATATACTTCTACATATATGACATTATCACAACAAAAAAAATAATATAGTGGTACTTCTTTCCCATTCTTACGTTTTTTTCTCAATAACATAATAACCTTACACCCTTTCCCATTTATCAAAACTCATTTAACCCATACTTCTACATATATTTCCACAAATATTACACTATCGTAACAAAATAATAATAGAAATTCTTACCCATTCTTACTTTCTATTGATAAAATAATATCCTTAGGCCCATATTTCTCACCATAAGATATATTTCCACACATATGACATTATCACAACAAAAACAATAATATAGTGGTGCCTCTCACCCATTCTCACAACCTTTCAACAACTTAATATCCTTAAGCTCATATTTCATACCATAAGATATGCTACCATACATATGAAATTATCATATTAAAATCATAACATAATGGTACCTCTCAAACATTCTTACTTTCTTTCAATAACATAATATCCCTAATCCTATATTTTATACCATAAGATATACTTCCACAAATATGACTTTATCATAACATATCCATATCATCATAAAATATCATGATCAACACTTGTTAAATGATATATTAACAATAACATGAAAAATACATATAACCATACAAGAAAATAACATAAAAAACCAAAAACATCTTATAATATCCGTACCAACTAAGACACTAGTCTCTAAGCACACAAATCCTAGACGTTCTCCTCCAATGCTACTAGAATACCACCTATTTAAAATAACAAAATTCATGATTAGGCTTGAAGTGTTAAATCAAAAGAGAAATCAATGTAATGAGGGTAAAAATAGATATAACGATACTCAAATGGGAGCTTGAGATATGTGGATATGTAGAGGAATCTATGGTGGAGCTATGGTAAAAAATTTTGTGGTATTTGGACATGGTTTGGGGGTGAAAATAGGGGTGCACAGCCAAAAATAGAAAGTTACAGGACTATGCTACATACGATGCATCTTGGTCGAGAGAAAAGATCATGCATGGCTAGGTGGTGCTAAGTTACAAAGTTGTGCTGTACCGATGTACACCCAAGCCAAGAGAAAATATCATGTGCAGCTAGTTTGTGCAACGTTGCACGACTATACAATAGGAAATTTGTAGTGTTGCATGACAATGATGGGGTTGTGTGTAAGCCATGTGCTCTGTAAAAGTGAGATAAATAAGAGAAAGAAAAGGGAAAAGAGGTTTTGGTCAGTGGTGATGGTCGATGATGATGTTAGGAAAGGTTAGGTTGATCTTGGTGGTCGGTCCATCAACCAATAGGTGGCGAGTGGTGGCTGAGGTAGTGCATGATGGTGGAATGGTTGGTACACAGGCCAAAAATAGGGAAGGAAGAAGCAAGAACAAGAAGAAGAAAAGAGAAGCAAGAAAGTGAGTGCTCAAGAGTTGTCTTTGACTCTACGTTGGGCTGAATGGAGGCAAACCAAATAGAGGGGAAGAAGAGTATGTAATATATATATATATATATATATATATATATATATATACATATATACATACATACATACATACATAAATATATGCGTTTGTGGTGTGAATCATGGAAGAAATAAAAATAATAGGGGAGGCATGCAATGTGGTGATAGTGATGGTGCAGCTACACGGTGATGATGATGATGATTGTAGAGGATGATGAGAAGTAGGGTAGTAGCTATAAGGTTAGGGTGGTCATGGTTTTATGTAGGTGATTTACTTGAGAAGTAAAAAGACAGGGGATAATCGAGTGTGCAGGGTGTGTGCATGGGGTTTGCAGGTCTACAAAGATGGGAGAAGGAGAAGAAGAATAAGAAAGGTGATGGGTGATGGATGAGCATACAAAAAGGAGATGGGTGATAGAACAAGTTGTAGATGTAAGATGCGATAATTTCAATTGTTGAAGCTTAGGGTTGATGGAAGGAGAAGAAGAAAGAAATAAAAGAAAAGAAGGAAGAAATGGGAAAAGCCGAGGGTTAGGAATTATTTTAGATGATTTTTGATTAGCCACAAGTAATTAAGATTAGTGAGAACTTTAGAGGGTTTTGATTTTGGTTTACAAATTATGATTTTTTTTAGTTAAGGTTTTGGATTCGGTTAAATTTTTTGGATCAAGAAATTAAGTTAAGGCTAAAATAAGCTTTTTTGAAATTAGAACCAAATAAAAACATTAATAATGTGAGATTAAGCTAACCAAAATTTTGGGGTACTACACTTACCCACTACATTATGTGTTGTTGTGCCAATATCATGGCCACTAGCAATTACATGGAAAGATGGATGAACATATGTGTAAGGTGTTGAATCATTGCTAGATGATGAATAGGAATATCAATTCCATAGTGATGGTTAATGAGGCTTTTATGAAGGGGAGTAATCTTAGCTTGGAGTTATGCTAAATGATGGCCAGCTTTTGTTTTTGACATACATGAGAAATTATTTAAGCTTTGTTAGTTATTTAAATTCTTCATTTAGAACACTTATCTTAGAACAACGCTGTTATATATTTTAATACCCTAATAACATTGTATAATTATAGGTCTTCTTAGGAGAGGATGTCGTGTGGTTGTACTACTATAAATGTATTATTATAATTTTTTA
Source organism: Tamarix chinensis (assembly GCA_030549775.1). Classification (NCBI taxonomy): domain Eukaryota; kingdom Viridiplantae; phylum Streptophyta; class Magnoliopsida; order Caryophyllales; family Tamaricaceae; genus Tamarix; species Tamarix chinensis. The sequence goes on along the minus strand of CM060176.1, from coordinate 79,320,544 downwards.
TTATATCAACATTAGTCTTGCACATGAAATTGTTTATTAGAATAATGATCACACTTTTCTAAAGTTGGATACAAAGGTTTCACCCTCATTTGGAATTTTTTTTCTTATCTGCCAATTTGTGAAAAAAGAGGGTGCTACAATGTCATTTGAATCAGCACAAAAACAAATACTTGATGCATGATCTAAAGTTTGCAGTAGGGGTGTTCATCCTAAAATTCTAGAGATACTACCTATGGTTAGAATCTTGTGAACCAAGGTGTTCTTAAGGAGATCAAGTGAGATATTATTCATGGAAAGAGAGTCAAGAGGAAAAAAAGAGGAGAGAGAAGAAAGTGAAAAGGTAAGAGATTGTATTAATGATTTTGGATCACCAAAAATTAGTAATAGATTTTATATTTATAAAGGTAGAAATGGGGTTGAAGTGAAAGGGGAAATACTATGTCTTCAGGGTTAGCTAACTGCCCTTACTCAGCAAGAGAAAATTGCCCCCATTAGACCTTGAGGGTGTTTTTAGGGATGGGGGGTGTCTAGTGATCTTTGGGTTATCCTTTCTTCCTCAGGTTACCATCCTATAAGCACAAAAGTGTTTGGAAAAACACATATCATCATTTCATTTAAAATTTCATCCAATACATTCATCATTCCCTTGGGAAAGATAGGATAAAACTTCTAGGATTTGTCACCAACCATACACATCTGTTGCTTGCTCCCATAATGTCGATAAGATAATCCTTATTATTTTGTTGATGACCCACATTGCGAGTTTACAAGAGCTGATATATCTATTAATCTTATACGAAAACAATAATTGATGGTTGTCGGTGATTTACATGTAATGAAATTAACTTTTATAAAATTATAAAATAACCATTGGTTAGCTATGCAAGAAAATACTATCAACTCCTTACAAATGAATTTATATCGGATTCCTATTATCCCCTTAAAGGTATAATAAAAAAATCCCTTCAAATATTGCTCATATTCATTAGTTGATGTTACAGAATCAAATTTCATCCACAATGAATGTGGGTACACCCTATTGAGAGTAAAATAAAACTACAACAAGTTCATTAATTAACATAAAGTTTCAAATTTTGGATATTGATAAAATATAAATATGGAACTCAAAATAAAACTTAACAATTACATTTCATTCTCCTTTTCCATTATGTGCATAACTCATGGAAAAGTTTAGTTAATAAGAGCCGCATGATATGCCAAGATAATATTATAAAAGGGACCAACTTCCTAGGTTATTATACACCATTCATTACAATATTATTTCATGCAATAAAATGCTGAGATAGTGCAAGAATCAAGTTTAGATTAGACATTTTATCTTCTCTTAAATGATATTAATAATGAGATCATGTTAGTGATGGGTGCAGATTCTTAATCTTTCCAAACAAAGATGAGGTAAGTTCACTCAACCTAGATTGCTATATATATGAATATGTAAAGATCACCTCTCACCTTTACTCCTTTATTTTTCACTATTTCTGTATATCTTCAAACTTTCATCCCATAGAAATTTGTACTCACCATATGTTAAGATATTGTCCACACTAATATCATCTCCCTACATAGATATCATTATGAATCCTCCTATAGTTATTATCATTAGAGGTGTGCACCATTACGAATTATCTAAAGGGAATCACACTTGTGGAGTTCACATCTTTATCACCCTAAATACCAATCCCTTTGACTAACCTAGTAAATCCTTTAATTTGTTCAGGGATCTTTTCTTGAAACATTTTACTGACACAAAATGTGCTTGTCATTTCAAATATTCTCCTAAATTAGCATATATTTTCATTAAAATACTTTTGTCAGGGTATTCCTCCGCACATGTTGTCTTAGTTTGATGCAATTTGTTCCCAATACCTAAAGGATGGTAATAAGGTTTTTGTATGGTTTCCATTTGCTAGAGGTTCTGCCTACAATGGACCTATTTAGGTACTTTTTTCAATTCTTGAGTCATATCTACTCTTCATGCATTTACTCCATTCAAACAGGAGGATAAAATAAATTCATCAAGGTTATTCAATCCTCCAAGAAGAATTTAAAATTATAGTACATCTTTGTTTTGGGTGACTCCAAATGAAACATACTAAAGTGGACTCGACTTAACGCTAAGGTTCAGGAGTTTCATCCCTTCACTCTAGAGTGACAAGTCTCCATGAATAAATTCAACATTTTTTTATTGGAAGGACACATCATCAATAATATTGAACTCTCTAATGATCCTATCATCTTGAAGAAAATAAAAATTATCACCGAACTCGGTAAACAAAATATTTTTCCCTTCTTAATTAAAATTCTTTTTTCTTTTACCCTGTCATTTGTTTCATAAGGTCATGTCCTATAATGTTTCTATAGAGTTCAATGTTTCAAAGTCTTAATGAAACACTATTATTCCTATCTTGGTGAATGGTCTAATAAAGTACTCCACATCACCTCCCATCGAATCAATTCTTATTAAGGGATCCAAATGAAAAGTAATTCCACTTTTAATACATCATAAATCATGTTAAATTATAGTAAATCCTAAAAAATTCTTCTTCTTTACTATGAATTTTTTATAATAAAGAAGCATTAAGACATTTTCTTAAATAGGTAAAGAAAAAAGTAAGCTAAATAAAGTTAGGAGTCTTATCCAATTTACCCTAGTGTTAATTATTGGTCTAATAGGCTTCTTAAAAAATAGTTTACCTAAAATCCATGCCAGTCTTACCATCCTATTTGATTATCCCCTACTGAGGGTTTATTTATATTCTATAGGAGGAAAGTCTGTTAAAGGCTATCCAAAAGCACTAATAACCAATAACTTTCTTGACTCCTCTCTTCATTGAGTTAAACCGTATTCCACCCCGGTCATAATAGGTTCAAATCCATTAGCTCTATATTTGATAAATGATCCTTCTCATCCTTCTCATAATTTTCCCTAAGAAAAGGAAAATGGGTTGCTAAAATCTTTCTTTAAAGAACTACTGATACCCTTCATTCTAGCTCCAATTAAGGATACAGTTGTGTTGGATGAATAAAATAGCAACAAAGTAGAGGTATCAATATAGGATAAGGTTTCTATGAAAGAAATCATTGCAATACCCCATCAAGCAAAGTATGGCACAAGAGCTAAGTCACCAAATACTAATTCCTTTCCTTTTCTTATTAATATACCGAGGGGTCCTAACACTGGATTCCTAGTATTACTCTTTCTCCATGGTAAATTATTATTAAAAAACGCGCTAAGGTATTATCCAAGGTTGGTGGTTGTGTTTAATGCATTCCTTTACACTATTGTTTTCTTTGGCTACCATCAAGATGACAAAATAGGCATTGAGTTGATCAAAGGCGTGATGTTATAGGAGGACAACAAACTTATGCAATGTATAGTGATAGGAATCTTGTTGATAGATGATGTGAACTTATCATTTCAAGTAAACACTATATTTTTATTTCACATATATGGATCCATATTTATATTTCATCCTTGTAAAATTTCTCTCAGTTAGTTGCAACATTTGTTTAAGAGAAAATAATTTCTTTACCATTTCTCTCATAAGATCAGACACTTCTAACCAACAGAAAATGAATATAGATATCATTTAAAAGCCTTATCACACTAAATGGTTTGAAGATCATTTAGAATGGGTAAGTAAATATCTAAGGCTAAGGTATAGTTGTTGAAACAAAAGAATATTTTTTTGGAAGATAATCTCTCTAAAGAAATATCCATTGTTGATAAACTAACTACCAAGAAGAAGAAATGGGTTTCAAATGCTAATAAGATCTGTTAGTACTTTGATATACTTATGGTTTCCAAACAAGAGAATAAACATCTTTATTCCCATGTAGTTAAACATAAATAAAATTTCTCAAGCCTAGAGAAAATAGTGGAGGAATTCAAAGGGCTACATAAAGAAATAGTAGATAAGGACTCAAAAATAATAAACTAAAATTAAAAGCATGCATGAGAAACTATTAGTTACCAAATAAGAAATCAAGGAACTACAAAAGGACATGGATGATCACATATAAAAAGCAATTTCCGACTCCAAATAGAGACATGTTACTAATGTTGTTGCTAAGTATATAGTAAGTGATAAACTTTCCCATTATGAGAGCCAACTTTGATCTCAATGTTATGAGTATGATGCCTCTACCATATACACCCTATTTAAAATTCTGGCCGAGCGTAATCAATAACAAAATACGGAAGAGTTTGTTATATCAATGAAGATCTAGAAGGCATTGTCATTCCTAAAGGTTCTAAGGTGGTTGAGGGAGATAGTGAAGATGAAGATGATTCTTAGGGATCCCTCCTCCTTTAATCATAGTTTGCATATATACTACCCATATATAACATGATATTTTTCCTTTCTTCCTATATGTTTCTATATTTTTACCTACCAAAAATAATATGCCATATTAAGAAGACCAAAACCATAATATAAGAATATCAAGGCCATAATACGTAAGATAAGAAGGTTGTCTGATCAATATATTTGTGGTAAGAAATATGAAGATCCATATATCACACACTTTAAATTTTTATTATAACTTAGTAGTGGCAAACAAAAGTATGGTCCGATATAATTGCTAATGGCCGGTCAAACCAAATGGACAAGCCGCACCCTTTAGCATGGGCTTAGTGGTTTCAACACGTTAGTTGAGCAACCCACCATGGGTTACCTTTTCTTAGCTAAGTTAAAAATCCAATAGGTGTGTCTAAGGAATTTGTGGCTTCGAAACCATAAGTAAGGACACATCTTAAGAGATTAGGCTTAGTGTGAAAAAGAGAACTCTCTTTCATCTTCAAGTGTGGCCCTCAAACATAGTGAGTGAAAGTGAACATTTCTTTCAACTCACTAGGTGTTCCCATCTTCAACTCTAGTATATTTAAGAGCTTATGTAATTAGCATTAGGCTTAGTGTAATTCACCATGTGTGCTCACCTTCATTGCTTGAAAGCTATTATGAGGGATTATATATTGAGCCTCAAGATTCATGAGCAAAAGCTTCTTTGTGAAAATTTCATCTCAATAAGCTTTCCTATCTTCAATGCTTGGTAGCTTTAGTGAGGCTTAAAAATTAAACTTTGTCAATGGTCTCTTTGTGTGAGGGCTAACTACTTTTATGACTACATTTTTTTGATAGGGCTTATGACTTTTGCTTTGTCTGTGACATCCTTGCAAGAGGGCATGCTACTTTCACTTTTTATATAGCCTGTTTCTAAGAGGGCCTGTTGTATGCACTTTAAATACTACCTCTTTGTAAGAGGGCTTACTATTTTAGCTTTTCCAACAACTTCGTGTACAAGGTGTAGTGGTGAGATGTACCACTTGCCAAAAGTCTAAGAGTCACTTCCATCAAGTATTGTATACTCCTCTCCCTATCCCCCATCAACCATGGGATCATGTTAGCATGGAATTTCTTATTGCATTACCTCAAACACAAAGGTAAAATGATGTTATAATAGTGGTGGTAGATTTATTCTCTAAGATGGCTCATTTCGTTGCTTGTCATAGAATAGATGATTCTTGTTATATAGATGATCTATTCTTTAAAGAAATAGTTAGGATACATGACATACCCAGTTAAATTGTTTTGGACAGGGATACCAAGCTCCTTAGCCATTTCTGGAGCACCTTGGTACAAAACTTCTCTTTAGTACCACCTACCATCCACAAATCGATGACCAAGCAGAAGTAACAAACTAAACCCTCACCATGTACCTCTAAAGTTTGGTCCATAAATACTTATGGGATAGAGATACCAAAATTATTTTTGTTAAGTTTTCTTATAACTAGCCTCCCACCTAAGCTATAGGGCATTCACCATTTAATGTTGTCCATGGTTTCAACCCCACTACTCCCATAGACCTTCTAACTCTCCCCATACACTACTACAAAAATAGGAAATAATAACGGTGGTTTGAAAATCGTTGTCAAATGTGTGAAAATTAATGATTGGGATAGTTTTGATAACGGTTATAGTTCAAAACATTTATTAAAAGGGTAACGTTAAAACATGCACATACATTTTAATAATGGTTCAAGTAAAATCGCTATTAAAAGAGGTTTTAATAATGGTTCCTAGAAGAACTATTTTTAAAACTAAAAAATCCACCTTTTATTTCATTCAGTTCTATTTCGTGCCAAGATTTTTAGACTCTCTACACCTTCCCTCTCTCACTCTCCTTCTCCATGTAAACCCTCACACCACCACTCTGGCTCCTCTCAAGTATGGGAAACCCTTGCATCGCCAACTCTCCACCACCCCTCTGCCATTATCGGCTTTGCATGCGTATGTTGTCATTGTTTTGAAACAAGCCAGCACTTGTACCTTCATCCTCCACCGTGTTTGTAGGTCGTTGCCTCTCTTACCTTCCTTACCGTTGGTTTCTTGCTTGTCGCCGCTCCCTTTATGTACGTGTTTTTCCTTCCGCTCATAGATTTTTCTATACTTATAGATATATATATATATACATGCATGTTGCTATAGGGTTGAATTTGTTTGTTATTTAAAAATTATGGTTAATCTTTCAAAAATGTGTTTTTGAATGTGTTGGTGAAAATTTTTACTGTTTATTGTTGAATTTGTTGCGTTAGTGTTATATATTAACAATTGCATGTGTTGGCCGAGACCTTTACATATATATATATCACATGCAAGAGAGTGTAGAATTATATACGAAGCTAGAGAAATAAAATACTTCAAATTATTAATAATTTCACTCATAAAAACTATATATATATACACACACATTTTCATTAATAAGTATATGACACTAGCTTTAAGATATAGGAAATTTCATATAATGAAATGAAAATATATTTTACATATGCACATCATTAAATGAAAATTTCAATTAGAGATGCATACATTAATGATTGTTATTCGATGAGGATTAAATAGATATAGAAAATAAGGAATATATAAAAGTGAATAATTAAATAGAGAAATAATTGTGTATAACAATAATAACAACAACAATAATAGTAATAATATATGATTTATATATTAGGGTTTAATTATAGTTAGCCGGGTTTAGGATTAGGGTTTTATGAGGTTTAGGGTTAGATTTTATTATAATTTATTAGGGTTAATTACAATCAGGGTTAGTGTTTATCGTTTATTACACTATATACAAAAAGTGAAAATTAAATAGATTGGAATAATTGTGTATGATAATAATAATAATAATAATATTATAGGATTTATTAGGGTTTAATTATAGTTAGTTATGTTTAGGATCATTATCTTATGGGGTTTAAGGTTAGTTTTTATTTTAATTTGTTAGGATTAATTAGGGTTCGGGTTAGGGTTTAGGTTAGGGTTAGGGTTTAGTGTTTATTATACTAAATATAAAAGTGAAAAATTAAATAAACAAGGATAATTATGTATACTACTACTACTACTAATAATAATAATAATAATAATAATAATATAGGATTTATGGGGGTTTAGTTATAGGTAGTTAGGTTTTACTATATATATATATATTATCTTATTAATATCCACTTGATTTTACTATGCGTAGCTTGAAAGATTTGATGATAGTTTGATGTTAAGCTGGTTTGTTAAATATATAACTAAATATTATGTCCTTATTTTAATGAGTTTGATGTTGTTAGCTCTACATAGTTGGTTAAGATCTGATAGTATATATTTATGAATTTTCTAGCTAGTTGAAGATTAGTTTACATATTCTATAATTTAGATCCTTTCGAGAACCACCTTGATGATAAGATTTAGTGGTCCTCATTTGCAGGTAGTGAGATGATATACCCTCCACCATATTTTTGTATGGCGCCACATGCATATCTATGGACTCATGTGATATGGTTATACGACGAGCTATGTTAGTTGTACGTGAGTGGCTCATCCTATCACCCCTTCCATTTTAGATGTTATCACCTTCTATTGACCCTGCTTCAGATAGAGCCATAGGCGTTGGCTACATCTACTTCTTTGTAGTAGTTGGTCTACCATATTGATGCACCACACTTGATATTTATTAAGAGTAAGGTGTTTGCTAGAGAGTATGATAGGATATCGAGAGAGCTGATGGTCATTGATGATGAGTGGAGGTTTCATCATAGCTTGCCTCTGATTATCCACCCCAGTTACCCTAGAGAATTCGTGAGTAGACTTTTTTGCGATGATGTCATGGATCAGATGATATAAAATGATGAGTGGACTTTCAGAGTTATAATTTTTAGTCGAGCTCAACGAGGTTACCGAGGGATTTATTTTTAGGGATATGAGTATTTGTTTTTTAGGTGTTTGGGCTATAGCAACCTTTTGATGTATATAGTGCTGCTATTGCTTAAATGCCGTAGTATGTATATCTCTTGTAAATTGAACCATTGTACAATGTTTTTCTACATATGCATATATGTATGCATATATATATATATGAACTCTTTCTAAGTATGAGCAGCTTCATTGAGTATTAATATCTTTTTGGAAAAATGTTAGCATGGTTCGTATATATATATACAAAATAACATGATACATTTGAGATTAATTCTTTCTAAGCATGATTCATATTGATAATATAATGGTACATTACGCTCAATACATAACATTCTAACATATTTTATTTATTGATATTTTATAGAGATATGGCCAATAAAAACATTGATAAGGACAATAGTGATGAAGAAGGGAAAAGAGGAACTATAATTATGAGAATCATCAAGACATGAGGAATAGAGGAGAATTAGTTGAGTTAGGATGGAATACTTACAATCTTCCCAATGGCCCTTACGTAGACATGTTCTTGACTTATATTTCACTTGGTACCGGTAACCGTGTTCCTATCTCCTCTAATAATTGTAAATAGGTTCCAAAGGGTCATAAGGAGCACATTTGGTAGGAAATCATAGTAAATATGCTATATTATGTAATCATTTTTGTATGATAAATGTTATTAATTTTGAAACATTAACATCGGTATACATCTACATGTCTGATTCTGTAAAGAGTGTTTAATGTCCCAAAGAGTAGGAAGAAGTGGCTTCTAAGACATTGTGGGGAGCTTCTAAGAACATTTAGGTCATATTTAGCTTGTAGGAAAATGTATAGAAATATGGATAGTTCTCTACGGCAGAACCCACCCAAACGATACGGTTCATCAATTAAGAAAGTTGAAATCAATTTATTGCATATTGTCTTATGGGGGATTTTAAGGTATTTGTTAGATAACAATTAAAATTTTTGTATTGATCCTAATATTATGCTTCATATAGAAATAACCATGTGAGTATGTTTTGTCTTGTCACATAGGCAAAAGCCCCAAAACTAAAGAGATTCCAAAGTAGAATAAATATTGGCATAATATGGCTCGCAGAGGCTATGCGAACCTTCAAGAGGAGTTGGTATGCATTTTTTGATTTATCTATTTCCATGTAAATGTCAAATATTATAATAATATTCGTAATTAAGAATATTTTTTGATTTATAGATCCTAGCCTATGACTTGGACCCATGTACCTTGTCTATCAATATTGGTACATTATGGAAGAAGGCTAGAGTAACAAGAGATGGATATATTAATGAAGATGTAGATGTTGCAGCTAAAAAAAAATGTAAGTTTGTAGATACATAGAACCCTAGTCTTCTTTTAGAAAACGTTTTTATTATGTTTATTCCTATAAGCTAAATTTACATATATTATATACATTATAGGACACACTTCAAATGTCAGAGGGTGAGGAGGGGGTAGACCAATATATCTTTGTGTCCTAGGCCATAGGATTGTAGAACACCCTGGAATATAAAGTTAGGTGTTACAAGAAGGAGCATATGTAGTTGATCTCGTGGTTCTCATAACACTAATGAGCAAGTTGCCATCCTCACCCAAAAATTAAAAGTGGCATTTGAACGGATGGAGAAAATGGAGTAAGAGTTGTAATTTATTAAATCTCAAGGGTATAAGCCATCTGATTTATTCGACCATGATCAACTGCACATACCTAATGTAAATAGCATCCGAGACAATTATAAAGCTAATGCATATCTTTCTACTCTTCCCTAGGTAAGCATTACAAACTATGAATTGTTATTAAATGCATTCGGTGTAATAAATAATTAATAATGTGTAATATTTTTGTTTAGGGTTTGATAAAATGAGACTTGTTAGCAAATGACCTTTCAACTCCTTTGGAAAATGGAAGAGTCTGCATCAGTCACAATAGCCGAATGCAAATAGTCTATAGGTACAACTTAGCCCTTAATACAAGGTGAATATTGACACTCCAATCAATCATTGGTAGTGCACCCTTGCCTTGTTATAAAGAGGGCAATGAAGAGGTATTGACATTTGGCATCTTCATTAGACCTTGTTCAGTAGTTACACTATTTATACCTTTTTTATATATATATGCTCAATACATATTTTGTTTATTATAATCAATTATGGAATTAAAAAAGAAGACTGCTCCTGCTAGTAAAACCAAGAGAGGTACTAGCAGAACGAGCTACACAAAAGAGGGTGCCGCTAAAGGAAAGAGAGCTAAATCCAAAAAATCAATTGCCCCACAAAAGATTCCTTCTTCGAAGAAAATCCAACCTCTGCTAACAATAGCTTTATTGTATTTCTATGCCCAAAACTACCTTAGGGAAAATTATATTTCCATTGATTATCATCTTGAGTATGTTGGGAGGGATGATGCTACTTACATGGTATCGATGATTGACGTAAGCAACATTTATAATCAGGAATGGATGTCAACCATGAGTGTCATCATCAATATCACGTAAGTATTATTTCATATTTGAGATTTTAGTATTCTTGTACAATTGGAATTTTTATGACCTCTAATATAAGTTATTAGTTATTAACAAATATGCCTTGTTATTATCATCCATAGGTTAGTAGCTAGTCGCGCTGTGATGGAAGGAATGTTTTCCTCTATTGTGTTTGTGTGCCTATACTGCATAGCTGACTATAGTACAATAAGAGATGGTAGGCACATGAACTATTTATAGGACCTCTTTTTGATTGAGGGACACAAAAAGCTCTATCTCATTCCTCACCTCGCAAATGAACATTCGGTTTTGTATGCCATCCAACCTGATCTTAATAAAGTGTATGTGTTTGATTCCCTTTGAACCTATGACGTGCCTTTTGAAGTTGCTCGTCATGGTGGGAAATAATTTATGGACATGTTAGTATACTTTTCACTTCTTAATTCTGATGCAGGTGCATCTAGTGCTTCTAATGATTCTCAAGACAATGAAGAATTAGCATTTCTAATAATGGAGCCAATCATCTTAAATGTTCTTGATAATATTTCTATACTAGATATTTAAAACACTTCAAGATGTTCTTGCAAGTATGTTATTAATCTGCTAGGTGAAGAAGTCAACATACAAGAAGATACTTAAAGTGTATAATGCATTCAAGGCATGAAAAGCTATGGCATACATGGGATGACACTACAACAAGATATAGTTGGTGATATCAGTAGTTATATTAAACTTGTTGTACACCTTAAAGTATAATTCATGTAAGCTAGAATTTTGTTGTATTATCATGTATGTACCATAGCTGATTGTAGGGCTTTGTAATGTTTGTCATTAATATCATTTAAATGATGATATTATGGCTGGGATTAGGTATTATATAGGCTTAATACAAGTGAGTTAAAACTAGGTTTGATTAAGGGGGATAACCGACTAGTTTATGTCATTTAAGGCGGCTTAATTCCCATAGATATATATACCTATGCCTTGTACACGCATTAAATGTGAAGATCATTTGAAATAAAAACACAAGCTTAACACTTGCATCTCTCTCTCTTTTAGAGATCATTTTAGATAGGAAGTGCCATCCATCTTTCCTCTTTAGATCCTTTAAATGTGCATCGATATTCAAAGCTACCCTATCATTGAAGATTCTGCATATTTCATAGCTTAAAACCCTTTATTCATTCATCAACTTCAGCCTACTGGAGTCCAAATCAAGGAATTTAATTGATCTAACATTTCCCTCCCTTTGATCCACACTATTTTTTGTATCAAAGCTTCAAAATTCTTTGATTTATTTCCTGACCGTCCAACATGTTGCATTCTTGCTGTTGCATGCAATAATATCCTTCATCCAAGAACCCACCAAGATAGTGCATCTTCATCCCCTTCTTGCGTCTTCAACATAAATCTTTGTTGAAGATTTATCTTTCTTGAGTCAATCTTGTTGAATTTATTCCTATCTTCTACCAAAGAAGATCTCCCTTCTTTGACATCTTCTCTTCTTCCCATATCTCCCTTCAACCTTCTAGCATTCTCTTCTATTTTTCCCATCGACTTCCCAGCATTCCTCTTCCATTTCTCTCTTCAATTCTCCCAGTAGATTATTCTTCCATTTTCTCCCCTACGTATCTTCATTCTAAGGTACCTTCAAACTCCCCGATAGTTCCCTTGGTTCGAATATTACTTATAGCCTTCAAACCTTATCCTTCATCTCCCAAAATTTCAACACCTACTCTCCTTTCTCTCCTTCACGTCTTCAAGTTTCTTCTTAATATACAACATCTTCAACTTGAAGATACTAATACCTAGACATACATTTGGCATCCACTCCTTGTATTTTATGTGAATTCACTTAATTTTCACCAAGAAACCCTCATCACTTGCCAAGAATCATCTTAAAATCATTTGAAAACCTCTTCTTAAACATTGTGTGACCAAGACACTAAAGAATAAATCAATACTTGCTTAAATCTTAGCAAGAATTTTCCTATGTCATTTGGCCAGAAAAAAACTTCTAGGACCACCATTGGTTGATGATTTTCTTTGTGGAAGTTTGAGTGGTGTGTTATTAACTTGAACATGGCTAATGAAGATGTGATAGAATGGCTAATGAATATGTGGTGAAAAAAGGAAAACTATTGTATAGATTAACACCTTCTCTTTGTGATAATATGCCATTGAGTGATGATAAAAAGATATTATTTCTACATGAAAAGGCTATGGAAAAATGCATAGAAGAAGAGGGAATTTTTTATGACTTATTTGCTAAAGATTATAAACTTGGGGAGCAAAAACATAATAATCCTAATCTAAATAAGTTGCTTGATGAGTATGATAATGTATTTCCTAGTGACTTGCCTCCTAGATTATCACCTAAAAGAGGTATAGAACATGCTATTGATCTTATTTTTGGAATGCCTCTTTCATATAAACCTACTTATAGATGTAAACCAGCATAAGCTAAGAAATTACAAAAACAAATACAAGAGCTTATGGACAAAGGATTTTTGAGAGAAAGTATGAGCCCTTGTAGTGTACCTACCCTACTAGTTCATAAAAAAGATGGTACTTGCCAAATGTGTATAGATTCAAGAGTAGTGAATAACATTACTATAAAATATTGCTTTCCTATGCCTAGGTTAGATGATATGCTAGATGAACGTTTTGGTGCACAAGTATTTTCCAAAATTGATTTGAAAGGTGATTACCATCAACCAAGGATTAGGGATGGAAATAAGTGGAAAACTGCTTTCAAGACTAAATATGATCTCTATGAGTGGATGGTTATGCCTTTTTGGCTATGTAATGTACCTAGCTCATTCATGAGACTTATGAATGATGTTCTCTGACCTTTCCTTGGTGACTTTATTGTTCTCTATTTGGATGATATCCTTGTGTATAGTAAAAATGGGCATGATCACCTAGTGCATTTGAGAAAGTTATTTGATAGGCTAAGGGAAGCTAAACTTTATGGAAAACTTGAAAAATGTGATTTCATGCTTCCAAATGTAGTTTTCCTAGACTATATTTTTAGTGGAATGGGAATTAAAGTGGATCCTAATAAAATTAAAGCTATAAAAGAGTGGCCTATCCCTAAAAATGTCCATGATATGAGAAGATTTTACAGAATATTCATGAAGGATTTTTCTACTATAGCTGTACCTATTACAAAACTAATGAAAAAAGGTGAATTCAATTGGGGATAAGAAGCTACTCAAGCATTTGAAACCCTCAAAACTAAACTTTGTAATGCTCCTTTCCTATCTTTACCCAACTTTGACCTACTTTTTGAAGTGGTTTGTGATGCTAGTGGAGTTGGAATAGGAGGTATCCTCTCATAAGAAAAGAAACCAATAGAATTCTTCTATGAAAAGTTGAATGGAGCCAAGCTTAACTATTCAACTTATGACAAGGAATTCTTTGCCATTATACGGAGCTTAGATACATAGAGTCATTATCTGAGGCCAAAACCCTTTGTGTAACACTTGGATCATGAGAGTTTGAAATACTTGCATGGTCAAAAGAAAGTTAGTCTGAGACATGCAAAGTCGGTGAGCTTCTTACAATCCTTTGTGTTGTCTGTCATACATTTAGATGGAAAGGAAAATGTAGTAGTCGATGCTCTTTCTCATAGAACTACATTACTTGTCATGATGGATGCTAAAATAATAGGTTGCGAAATTTTAAAAGAATTGTATTCAAAAGATGAAGATTTTATGGATAATGTAAAGAAAGTGGATACCATGGTAATTATTTCATACAAAATGAATTTTTTTAGACTAAATAAGCTTTATATCCCTAGATCTAGTATTCGAGACTTATTAATAAAAGAAGTACATAAAGGTAATTATAGGAAATTTTGGTATACATAAGAACATGGAATTATTACAAGAAAATTTCTACTCGCCCTATATGATTAAATATGTACAAGCTATGATAAGTAGATGCTCTACATGTCAAAAATATAAGAGTTACTTTCATAAAGGCTTATACACACCCTTACCAGTTCCTGATAAACCATGGGAAGGCGTTAGTATGCACTTTATCCTAGGGTTACCAAGAACACAACGTGTTAAAGATTCTATTCTTATGGTAGTAGATAGATTTTCTAAAATGGCTCATTTTATTCCATACAATAAAACTGATGATGCCACGGATGTTGCGGAGTTGTATTTTAAAGAAATTGTTAAACTTCATGGTGTGCCTACAAGTATTATTCAGATCAGGATGTCAAGTTTATGAGTTATTTTTGGAAAAATTTATGACATATACTTGGTACTAAATTTTTATTTAGCAACTCACATCATCCATAAATTAGCGGTCAATTAGAGCTAACTAATCGAACTCTTGGTACATTATTAAGAGGTTTGGTTAATAAAAGTACTAAAGATTGGGATGTTAAGTTAGCTCATGCAGAGTTTACTTAAAATCAAATTCCATCAAGTACTACTCAAGCTAGTATGTTTGAAGTGGTTTATGGAGTGAATCAACACATGCCAATAAACATGGTTCTTTAAAAGAAAGGAGAATTAAAAAATTATGAAGCCAAGGATAGAGTCAAATTCTTTCAACAGCTTCATTATAAAATAAAGACCAACATTGAGAAAGCTAATGATATGTATAAAGCTCAAGCAAATAAGTATAGAACCCCCTAGGTATTTTCTCTTGGTGGCTTAGTTTGGTTGCATCTAAGTAAAGAAAAATTTCCTAATTTGCATAAAAATAAACTAATTCCAAGAGCTAACGAACCTTTTAAAATACTAAGAAAATTTGGAGATAATGCTTATGAACTTGAACTTCCAGATCATTGTGGTGGAATTTTACGAACGTTTGATATTGGTGTTTTGTCTCCTTATTATAATGATGATAATTTGAGGACAAATTCTTCTCAACTTAGGGAGAATGGTGCAAGTGCATCTAGTGTATCTAATGCTTCTAATGATTCTCAAGATAATGAAGAATTAACATTTCTAACAATGGATCTGATCATCTTAAATGTTCTTGATAATATTTTTATACTTGATATGAAAAATACTTCAAGATGTTCTTATAGGTATATTACATATTTACAAGTTGGAGAAGTCAATATACAAGAAGATAATTGAAGTGTATAATGCATTGAAGGCATGCAAAGCTATGGTATACATGGGCTGACACTACAACAAGATATAGTTGTTGATATCAGTAGTTATATTAAACTTGTTGTAAACCCTAAAGTATATTTCATTTAAGCTAGGGTTTTGTTGTAATTTCATGTATGTACCACAGTTGATTGTAGGGATTTGTAATGTTTGTCATTCATATCATTTAAATGATGATATTATGGTTGGGATTAGGTATTATATAATCTTAATTCAAATGAGTTAAAACAAGGTTGGATTAAGGGGGATAACCGGCTAGTTTATGTCCTTAAAGTCAACTTATTTCCTATATATATATATATATATATATATATATATATATATATATATATATATATATATATATATATATATACCTATGCCTTGTACATGCATAAAATGTGAAGATCATTTGAAATAAAAACACAAGCTTAACACTTGCATCTCTCTCTCTTTTAGAGATCAATCTAGATAGGAAGTGCCACCTATGTTTCCTCTTTAGTACCTTTGAATGTGCATCAACATTCAAAGCTACCCTATCATTGAAGAACCTGCATATTTCATAGCTTTAAACCCTTAATTCCTTCTTCAACTTCAACATGTTGGAGTCCAAATCAAGGAATTTAATCGATCTAATGTTTCCCTCCCTTTTATCCACACCAACTTCATTAGCTTAGTTAGATATATATTCTAATTTCATTATTTGACGTATATATACTTAAAATATTGTGTATCCAACTCTATTTATTAGGGAATTATGGATGACATATCAAAGGAGAGGTGGGAATAGTATCCCAGATAAAGAATCTTCAACTTGAGTATATCATGGTAAGCAGTAAGATAACTATGTTGTATTTTGTTTTAATTCAAATTAATATATAATAGTTAGAGAGCTAATTGAATTCATTTGAGAGTGTCCACAAACACAAAACGACAATAATTGTAGAAACTATGTATGTAGAGCAATGGATCTAATAGTCAAGAATAGATCGGTCAATATAGATCCAAGCTATGTATGTTTGCTTTTTTATATTTTTCCATTAATGAATCATGAAATGAATATTTGGTACTTGACCTAAGTGATAACTTTATATCAATTGAAACTTGGGCATTGTAGGTTTTCACCAATGACTATGCACAATGCCAACAATAAAATGTTAATGAAATTGATGAAGTTAGAGACTAATGGTCCAAAGTGGTGCACTCATTCATTAGGTATAAGGTAGGGATCTATATATTCTACATGCATGTCCAGGTTTATATTTCATCTACATGTTTTGGTCTTCTAAGCTAGATCTATGAACTTTTTACTTTAGGGTGTAGAGCTATTAAGTTGTGGTATGCATACTAATTTTATTCCTAAGCATGTCCGGTATATTAAGACCTACATACCAATTAGAGATTGATTGAAATTATGGTGTGATTGTGAATTTGCTATGAATTGATTTTGTTTTACACTGCAAATTTGGAAATTATTTGAGCATATAACTGTGTATGTGGGCAAGAACAAAATAAATAAAAAAACTGTAGTTTTAATAACAATTCTTATTAAGAAACCTTATTAAAACCACGTATTTCATCTCAAATTTATGCCCATTTAATATGTATAAGGGTTTAATAAATGCATAATCAATCACCGAAACCTTAATTGGATGATAGAGTTTTAAAACGGTTCTTAATGAAAACTGTTATTAAAACATTAAAACATAAGTTTTAATAACAGTTTTCATTAAGAACCGTTATTAAAACTATGCATTTAATCTCAAATTTATGCTCATTTAATACGTATTAGGATTTAATAAAAGCATAATCAATGATTAAAACCCTAATTCAATTATGTTTGAATAATGGTTTTTGTAATAACAATTATTAAAACCTAGGTTTCTACAACAGTTTTTACTTGAAAAATATTATTAAATATAAAGTTTATGCACATATTCATGGGTTTTTATATTTTTTTATGAAGATTATGAACCGTTATTAAAGATTTAATAACGAGCGTTTCAATAACGGTTGAAAACCGTTATTCAAAATATAAAATAACCATCATTAAAACCCCTTCTCAGGGTAGTGATATGTGAAGTAATAAGTTTCAAAGCCAAGTGCCATGCCAAAATCTTGAAAAGACTCCATGAGCATGTAAGGAAACAAATTGAATGGGTAAATGAGCTAAACAAAGAAAGATCCAACAAACAATGCAAAAAACATTTATATAAGCATAGAGATTTGGTTTAGCTTCACATAAGCAGAGAATGATTCCCCCAAGAAGAAGGAACAAGTTGATTCCAAGAAGAAATGGTCCATATAGAGTCTTGAAGAAGATAGGAGATAATGCCTATAAGCTTGAGCTATAAGAAGACATAGGGAATATCTCCAACACCTTCAATGTAGGAGATTCACTCCTCCACATCCATCACAAGCCTTTTGACTTGACCAAAAAACCTTTTCAAGAGAGGGAGAATGATGCAGGAGCATCCCATACAACTAATCTTACATTAACCACCCTTTTCCACAAATTAAATGACCCTTAAATTTGTTCTAATTTGGGAAGGTATCCACTAAAATAATCTCCCATCAACTTCCCTTCCTAACCCCATTATTTTTTGTTCTCATTTATGAGCAACCAAACACAAACTAATTTCTACCACCATTTACATAAAAATCAAGCCATGTAAACTCAACCCAAGCCAGCCTAAACTTGCACCCATCACCCAACCATCTTTTCAGCCATTATCTAAGCCACTTTTTCAGTCAAATATCTAGCCACCTTCCATTTCCTATACCCCTTACAGGTAGAGATTTCCATGCCTAAAGCTGGTCAACTTCTAGCCTACAAAAGCACCCTCTATGACCTTTTTCCAGCATACAAAGCTAACTACCTCTAGCCAACAAACCACCTACTACCCCATTCTTTCCCAACCTACAAACATGCCACCTGAAATGCCCCAAAATTTTCTAATTTTAAATATTATATTTAAATAAGGTTGTATTTAAAATTTTAATTTTATAAATTATTTTATTAAAATAAAAGGAAATTTATTAGGGCAATTTAATAAGAAACTTTTTATAAATAGGTTGAGTAAAGGAAATTTTGGTATAATACCTAATTAAGGATTTTAATTTGGGAAATTATTTAAATAAATTATTTTATTCAAATTAAGAAAGATAAAATAGTTTCAAATTAATTTTAATTTTATAAATAATTAAATTAAATAAAATTTGAGGGATTTATTAATTTAAAATGAAAATTTTGGAAAAATCCTTTAAAAATACTATTTAGCCTAAAAAGGAATTTAAAAATTATTTTATTTAAATATTATTAATTTTAAATATCCTAAATATTCAGATTTATTTAATTTGACCCCACCTAATTATTTCTCTTTTCCTTTTTCCCTTTTTCCTTTTCTTTTCTTTTCCTTTTTCTTTCCTTTTTCTTTCTTTTTCTTCTTCTTCGCCGAATTGGGCCTGTTGCGCGGCCCAATTCCTTTTCTTCTTTCCTTTTCCTTCGGCGCGACCCGGCCCGCGCGTCATCGCCGCCCCCCTTTCTCCACGCCGCGTTTCACTTATTATTCCACTCAAACGCCGCGTTTTGCTTCATCATTTTCTTTACCGTCGCCCGACAGAACGGAACGCCGTTCTTCAATCATTTTTTTACATCAAAGCTCGTCGTTTCATTAAACGTCGTTTTACGTCACACGAACCGCCCGGCCTGCCCTTCCTTTTTTCCTTCTTTTCTCCCCCGCGAACCGGCCGGCCAGCCCCCATCTTCTTCTTCCTCCTCCCGCCCGACGCCATAACCGCCAGCTTCCTCTTCTCCCCGAAAATGGTGCCGCCGGCCACACGTGGCGTGACCGGCATTTCTCCCACCCATTTTCTTCCTTTCGACACACCCTTCCATTTGAATTGCCCCACTCTCCATTTCTTCCCCACGTTTTCCCCCATTTCCCTCTCGAAGGTCGGGCAAAATTTTGAATTTGTGCCGCCCGACCAACGGCAAAACCAACCCATTTTCCCACCGAAATTGATCTTCTGGTAACCTCCACAACCTGAGACTACCTTCCACTACTATAAATACCCCACATTTGGCCTAAAATCGAGTTTCCTTTTTCCCGAAACCCTAAGTACCAGTCTGTGCTCCACCTTGACTTTAGACGCCTCGTTCTCCTCCGATACCAAATATCGTCGCCTCTTCTCAATCCCAATCTCTTCCTTGAAACACCCTCTAATTAACTAAACCATCTACGACCTTCGATTCACCTTGTACAAGCCTCCATAATCGTGTAAAGTTGACTAGTTATCTCGCCAGAAAATTTCACCCCGAGACCTTGAAACGCTAGCCACCACCACATCCGCCGCTTTTACCACCTCCCAAGCCAACCAATAACTCCTTCTAAGGCTCCTCCACCGACCCATAAAATTATTTTATTTTTCTCCTCCCCTCTCACCTCTTTTCTTCATTTTTAACCATTTTCCGGCCACCTCCGAGAACCACCGCCGGTTCCACCTACATCCTCCGACTCAAGGTGAAACCCTAGACATTTTAAACACTTAGTTTTGAATTATTGATAATTATTCTATTTTTAGCCTAAATTTTAGTGTTAATTCATTTTTAATTATTATTATTATAATTATTATTATTAGTAATATGGAATGTATTCTAATTTCTAAATTTTTGTTACAGGTCTGGGAGTATTATTGAGTAAGATATATTATTCATCTCGGCCTTTACTTATTTAATTAAATTTTACATGTTTAATGTTATTATTTAGTTAATATTGTAATTATTTCAGGAGGATTATGAACCTAAAATTTTAACTAAGTCTCGCATATTTGCTTTTTACAACCATTATTAACATTTTTAACATTATTTCTAATTATATTATTATTATTATTTATTATTATTATTATTATTATTATTATTATTAACTTTATATTATAAGTATATATAATATTAATATCATTATTACATTTTTGAATAGTGTTATTATTAAATGGATTGATTTTGAAAGCCACCTTGTAATTTTAAGAATTATGGTATTATTAATATTAATATTCTACTAATAAGAGTGTTATTAATAATGTTTTACTTTTATTATTATTATTATTATTAGTATTATTATTATTACTATTATTACTATTATTACTATTATTACTATTATTGCTATTATTACTATTTTGGTGAAGGGTAGAAACCCTTGTATCACCACCCTTTCGAATGAAAACAATAATTTATTTGTATTTTTTTAAGTAATATTTTGTATAATTAATTATGGTGTAGTATTGTTTTAATTAAAAACAAAATCTTAGAATAATTTAGAGAATAATAAAATTTTATAAGGGAGCCTAATTCTAGTATACTTTTACTTAATAGGTGAACCTAGTCAAACCCCTCAAGTGGAATAGGAGCGTGCACCAAGACCGGTGTCATTTTAGGTAAGGGTCTACTAAGGCCATTTATGTGTTTACATGTATTATGAATATGACATGTTATGTAGTTTATGTTCGTTATTCTTATTGATTATGCATGCGATATGGTTATGAAGTTGAAGTATGTTATTATGAATGTCATGTGCCATGAAAAATATATGTGTATGCTTATGTCATTAATGTATGATCTGAAGTGATATATGAATTAGGATTTGCATGTAAAAGGATGGTACTAGGGTTTGCATGAGATGGCATGGTGCTAGGGTTTGCACGAAAAGGAATGATACTAGGGTTTGCATGGAATAGCAAGAAGTTGAAGGTGTGCATGAAATAACATAATATTAGGGTTTGCATGAATTAATGTGGAGTTAGGGTTTTGCATGTGAATTAGGGTTTCATAAAAACATGCCTACATGGAATTAATGTTTCATGGGGATCTGAGTTGCATGGAAGCATGTCTACATGGATCTAGGGTTGGCATATGAATTAGGGTTTTCATGGAAGGGTGGTATATGTAAAGCTAGGGTTTGCACATGTGAGGTACGTGGAGTTAGGGTTGCATGGGAGCTAGGGTTTTCATGGGAGTGTGGTACGTGGAGATTGGGTTTGCATGGGTGTTAGGGTTTGCATGGAAGCGTGGGTCATGTGTAGTTAGGGTTTGCATGGGAGCTAACATTTGCATGGAGTTGTGGTTTACGTGGAGATAGGGTTTGCATGGAGTAGGGTTGCATGGGAGTTAGGGCTTTCATGGATTTAGTCATGCATGTTTGGGCAAATGTTTGTGAATGTCAAATGTTTTTGAATAAAATACTTAAGACACTAATATCTTAAAGTGGAAGATATCGAGACGGGACCAGCCGATCCACCGGTTAGGAATAGTGGTTAGGGTTTTACCCTATGTGTGACCGATCCACCGGTAATAATAGTGGTTAGGACATGAGGTCCTATGTGTATCCGGTCCACCGGTTATAATAGTGGGGGATCCCGAGCTCAATAAAGACAAACCAGATCGTCAATACTATTAAAAGATACTAATTACTTACAGTGGAACACCATGCGAGCAGGAACCAAGCCGATCCACCGGTTAGGAATAGTGGTTAGGGTTTTACCCTATATGTGTCCGGCCCACCGTTTATAATAGTGGGGTGTTCCTGTTTTTGCATGGATTTGATGCGGACAGGAACCAGCCGATCCACCGGTTAGGAATAGTGGTTAGGGTTTTTACCCTATGTATGACCGGCCCACCGGTTATAATAGTGGGGTGTTTATGTTTTCGCATGGATTGATATAAAAGGCATGGTGTGTATTGAATCTTAACAAAAGAAAGATTAAATGGTTAATCCGGACCTTTTCGGCCTTATGTGTGGACTGTTGATTATAAGTCATGGATTTCACTTTATGCTTCTATGTATCACATGTGTGGGTTATAATTGTATGTGATCATTATCCTACATGAAATAATGTGTTATATGCCGGCCTTAGTATTCGGTTACCTTACTCGGTACGTAGCGTACTGATCACCCGTTTCATGGGTGCTGCTTATTCCCACGAGCAGAAGGCCCGTCTAATTTGTTGCAGGTAGGAGATACTTACTTTGATGCTATCGATGTCTACCGGACATCAAGAGGGGCAGAGTGATAGCTGGGCTGGATCAATCCTTAGAGTGACATGGTCGTTGTCCTTTTTAAATTTATGATTCATGTTATCTTTTATTATGTTTGAATTTTCATAACAATTTTACTAAGGTTGTTTAGTTGTTATCGGGAAAAAAAAATAGCCGGTATTTCGAATTATGTGAGACTCATTCTTACTCTGATTTCTGTTTTATAAATTTGAATTTGTATGATATTACTGATAATATTTTCTTAGCCTTAGCACTTGGTACCAGAACGGTAGAAGTAAACTGGTCTGGTACTAAGTGTGGGGGTAACATCCCTAGAATTTACGGTTTTAATTTATGAGTATTGCTTTTAAAAAAAAATGTGTAAATTTTGGGGTGTTACACCACCCTATCTCCTTTTTTTTGATAGCCTGCCATACTAAATGGAAGAAAAGGTTAGTGGTATGCAAGTGTAGAATCATGATCACCTTTTGGAGTCTTGTAATCACCACCTTGTACTTGTGATAGTCTTCTTTGAAGGTTAACTTTAGGGGATAACCTTTTTTTGTTTAAATCATGTAATTGTATGTACATAATAGGGATTTCTTGCTCTCAAGTTGAAATTAGCCAAAGGATGGGCTGAATGAAGGAGGGCTCAAAACCCCCTTTCAGGTGGGGAAACCTAGGATGTGTTTAGTTAGAATTAAACTAGTAAACGTAACTAAGTAGTAACTATCTAGTTTGCTTTCTACTGGGCCTTAATTTGGTTATCTTGTAACTAAGTAATTATAACACTATATAAGAGAAAGAAGAGGTTGATTATAAGGGTCTTTAGTCAGCTATACTTCTCTCTTAATGAGTGCAAATTACCTGTTTGGTTAGTGCATACCATAGTTTTATTATCTCCAAAAAAGTTGTCTTTTATCTTAAGTTGTTCATAGCTTAAGTAGTAGATTCAAATGTATGAATTAAGGGTCACTTAATTTATATCTTCAACACCTCTTATCCCTTCTATTTTCCTCATTTTCATTGTTCAATTGCCTAGCCACTTTTTTACATTATGTTTAACCCAATTTTTATCCACCATGCATTAGTGGTAGCATTTGCTATAAAGTTTGATAGTGTGTCCCTCAAAGTTGTGTAGATCTTAGGCACAAAATTTTAGATGAGAGTCACTATACTCTATAGTCTTCCACCCATAAGGACATAAGTTGTACATGGACCTAAAGAGCAAATACAAGTAGCCTCATATGAAGTGAGAGGTAGTGAAATTTGTCTTGAGATAGCTACCCAGTTATAAGGTCAAGATCGAACATCGAAGGCCTCTGAGATTATCCAAACCTATAGGCATATTATGGTGAAAT
This sequence comes from Tamarix chinensis, assembly GCA_030549775.1. Classification (NCBI taxonomy): domain Eukaryota; kingdom Viridiplantae; phylum Streptophyta; class Magnoliopsida; order Caryophyllales; family Tamaricaceae; genus Tamarix; species Tamarix chinensis. Next base: position 79,296,267 of record CM060176.1, on the reverse strand, counting down.
TAGGAATCCATCTAGATAGATTTTGTGATTGGGGTGCTAAGGACTCACAATAGGTGTAACAAAATCTAGGTTATCATCAAAACATTTACTAAGTCGGCAATGTTTATACCAATGAAGTCGCCTTGGAATATGGATTAGTTGGCAAATGGTTATTTAAGGTTTGTGGTGAGTAGGCATGGTGCATCTACCAACATAGTCTCTTATCAAAATTTGAGATTTCTTTCACACTTATGGGGGACATCAAACTAAGTTATGGGCACAAGAATGAGGATGAGTACTGCCTTCTACCAATTATAGACAAGTAGATTGAGAGAATGATTCAAACACAAGAAGATATGTTACAGGCTATGTTTTAGACTTTTGGAGAAATTTGGAAGGACTATATACATTTTGTTGAGTTCTCATACAATGAAATTTATCATACTAGCATAGGATAGGAACCCTTTGAAGCACTGTTTGGACATAATTTTCAATCACATTTATGTTGAATAGGATGAGAGTAGCTGAAAGTCACCATAAGATCTATATAGATCAAAGGTACATTAGGTACATTAGTGATAGATTTGATCTAGGGGACAAAGTTTATTGAGGTTTTCACACACAAAAGGAGTGCATATATTTTATCACATGGTTAAGCTAATCCCAAGATACATTGATCTTTATGAGATTCTTGGTAGGTTTGGTGAGGTTGCATACTGCCTAGCACTTCCTCCAAAGTTTACCAAAATTCATAAGTTCTTCCACATCTCTCAACTAAGGAAGTGCAGCACTGATCTTTCCTATGTGGTCAAGCCCGTTGAGATCAAGCTAGGTGATTCTCTAAGCTATGAGGTGGTACATTTGTAAATTCTTAACATTAAAGTGAGTTAGACTCAAATGATCTTAGTTCAACTTATGAAGAACCGTTAAAAGCACCATATACTAAAGGATTAAATCTAAGAGATAAGGAAAGATATGTATGCATCACATCTAGAGCATTCAACATAGGTGTTATATGATTTGGTTTTTACTCTTGCTAGTTTTAAATCAACTCTTATAGAATTAGACTACCGAGATTGCTATCATTACATGCTTTTTCTCTTCCTCCCCAACCTTCATTTGTTAACTTTTGGAATGTATAAAGGGGTAATGATATGATAATTTAAATTTTATTGCAACTTAATCCCGATTAATTAATACCTTAACCTAGTTTTAATCTTAACAAATTAATATTCTTCTCTTACCCTAACTCCATAATCTAAAATCTTAACTTAATTCAAATCTTTATTTTGGATAAATTATATTTTTACCCTAACCTTAATTCTATAGGATTTATAATTTAATCATACCTACTTTTGCTATTCACAAAATTTTAATATAATATTAACCATAAACATACTTATCTTTCTCTTTTTCTAATTATTTTTCTCCTTTTCCTTTTCTTTTTCCTTTTCTTTCTCCTTTTCTTCTCCATCTTCCCTACCTCCTTTTTCTTTTCTTATCCTCTACCTATATAATTCTCTTTCCTAAAAAAACTCTCTTCCCTCTACCATTCCACACCTACACCTTATATTCATCAACACATCAACTCCCATTTGTATGATGTGTTGTTGATAATCTATCCCATGATCATGTACCACCTCCCCTTATCATTTTGTCTCAGATTCCTTATTCTCTATATTTCACCATCTATAGGCCACCACACACACACCCCATTATATTCTCTCTCTACCTCATTTAATGCTCAACCCTCCACACCCCCCATTACTATCGTGCAAAACCACATCCATATTTCTTTCTTTCTTCTTCTTCTTCTTCATCCTCCTCTATTCAACATTGAGGAAACCACCACCCTACATGCCACTACTAACCAAAAATTACCACCATGTCACTGTGAAACTGACCACCACTGCTAGCCTATTATCCCCTCTCATCATCGCCAACTATCACAACCCCAATCCCTTTATCCTCTATTATTCTATTACACTCATTTTATTTTCTAATTATATGTACTACCATTCAATCCTAGACCAACCCATTCATTTCATCTCACATATGTTAGGCGCATAATTGTGTAACCTCACATGCCCCAAATTTAGTGCTCATACACTCATTTGCGCACAACCATGTGCACCTCATTCATGTTCATACATTTGGTGCATGATCATGTGAATCTCACACACCCACCCATGGACCTTCCCATCTCTCAACCAATGCTTATATTGCATTCCATGGTCTTTCCATTCCTCTAGCACATCCATGATCCCTTATAAGCACCAACATGATCCACTCAAACACCATCTTTGATGTGTGTGGGAGGATGGGATTCTCAAATTGGTGAGAATATGTCTCAGTTGCATTGGTATTCATAAGAAGATGGTTTTGTGTTGGTGTATTAGGGGTTAAATTATCAAATAGAATGGACGCATGGTGAGCATAATTCGAATAAGGTACGTATGATTTGGTGCAAGTGGATATTTAATGATGATGGTTTGAATGTCATATGATAATTAAGATATGTATTTGACAATGGTGTTTTGAATATGATGATGCCTCAAATGTTAGGGTGTAAGGATAGTTTATTTTGTGGGTTAGAGTTAGCTTTGAATAGAAGGGATTAGGTTATATATGGTTCGAAAGAAAGGGATTTGGGTTTTGAATGATGAAACCAAATGAGGGCTTCAATTAGCTTCGAATTAAGGTGATGTATGGATGATAGTAATGGTTTTAAAAATATGGATTATGGAGAGAAGAAATACTAGGAATTAAACTCTAATTCACTTAGACAAAGACAATAAGTTTTTTAAGCTAAATTGTTTGCACATATTCAATTAACTTGAATTGAACTCACACAAAATTAAACTTCATTATTCATCATCAATTGCTACCGCTATTCATGACTTACATGGCTCTATATAACCAATCCCCCACTTAGCTAAAAAGCATAATTCAAAAGATTCTAAACTAAATGATATTATGCTACTTTATGCTAAATTTTTGCTAATTGTTTTGCTCTATCTAATATCTAACCCTACTACTTAAGTAAATAATTTGCTAAATAAATAATTGTACACGACCAAGCTGCAACTGTACTCTTCATGCACGTGGCCATGCATTCTTTGAATGCCATGCACATGCATGTAGACCCTTAGCAACTTGTTTAGTATGTTTCTAGCAACATAACCATCCATGTGTCTTCAAATTTATGGGAGATACTTTCCTAATAAAGAATAATTGGTTCCATAATTATGAAATCCAATTCTTGAATGTTTTCTCCAGCAACATTCTCCACTTGTTGATTTGAATTTTCTCTCAAATTTGCATCCTTATAATAAGGACTAATATCTCCAACATTATATGTCCTTGATATAGACTTTTGCATTCTCGACTAATAGAAATGTACCTACAGCAACTCCAAAGTCTTGTAAACACCAAATTCTCCTAAAATTTCTCCTTCATACAACTCTTTGATTAATAAGTCACAAACTAAAGTCTTCTTCCCATATAATTTGTTGGGCTTGAATAAGAACCCATCTTGAATAACATAAGCTCCATACATTCCATGTTTCTTACAATCTTCAAAGATCACAACAAAATCATTATCCATTGCATATTGACTCTTCTACATTTTGAACCCCAAGAGCTTTACATCCATTATGGTAAGTGCCATGGTCCTCCAAGATAATACATCCGCCATGATATTTTATTTGCCATCCACATGTCCTATAGAGAACACAAATGTCTACAAGAAGCTTATCCACTTAGCATATCTTGGACTCAACATCTTTTGACCATGTAGATACTTCAAACTCTAATGATTCAAATAAAGTAAAAAATTATTAGGTCTCATATAATGACTCCATGTCTCCAAACAATGCACAACAACATAGAACTCTTTATCATACATCTAATAATTGAGTCTTGTGCCATTTAACTTCTCACTAAAGAAAGGAATCAGTTTCTTTTCTTGTGGGAGAACACCCCCAATTCCTACCACTCACATCACATGTTACTTCAGATAATTTATCGAAATAAGGTAAAGATAATACTGGTACATTTGAGAGCTTTGTCTTCAAGTCTTTAAAAGCCTTTATCTCTTGATCATTCTGATAGAACTCTCCTTGCTTCTTCAACTGTGTGGTAGGTGCTGCAATGGTGGAGAATGACTGAAATGAACCTCCTATAGAATGAGGTCAACCCATAGAAACTTTAAACTTTGTGAACATTAGTAGGAATAGGCCACATATATATAGCTTCCACATTTGATAGATCAACTCAAATACCATCTCCACTCACAATATAACTAAGAAAAATCACCCTCTCCATCATGAAATCACACTTCTCCATCTTTCCATAGAACTACACATCTCTAAGATTATTAAATATCCTCTTTAAGTATTGTAAGTGCTCGAACTCACTCTTACTATTAATGAGATATCATTGAAGTAAACAATAAAAACAACTCCAAGGAAGGGTCTAAGTACCTTAGTCATCAATCTCATGAAGGAAATTGGTGCATTACATAGCCTAAATGGCATCACCAACCACTCATACAACCCGTACTTAGTTTTGAAAAATGTTTTCCACTTGTCCCCTTCTCTTATTCTCATTTGACGACAAATGCTTCTAAGATCAATCTTTGAGAACACCTTTGCACCATGTAACTTATATAACATATCATCCAATCTTGGCGTTAGAAATCGATACTTCATAGTGATATTTTTGATTACTCTCAAATTATATACATTCTGCACGTACCATCCTTAGTAGGCACCAACAAAGTTGGAACCCCACATTAACTCATACTCTCAAGAATATAACCTTGTCCTAACAACTCTTGCACTTATTTTTGTAGATCCTTAGCCACCTCCAAATTGCATATATAAGCTAGCTTTTTCGATAGTGGAACTCTTGACATAAGATCAATAGGGTGCTAAATACCTCTCAAAGGAGGTAGCCCACTTGGCAACTCTTCCAAAAACACATCAGCATACTCTTTTAATACTTGTGGTAATTTGGGATCCATATTATCATTCTCCCCTCTTTAGAACACCTTTACTGCTAATGCATAACATATATCCTCATCTTTAGTTGCTTTATTCATCTCACACCTCTTAAGATTCAACATGTCCATGTTATTATTCTTTATTCCCCTCCTACACCCAACATCTTCTTTTTTTTTTTTTTTTTTTTTGCCTCATGCTTTAAGTTCCTTCCCCTTTTTCTTCCTTAAAACCAAATCCTCACCATCTAGATTAAGTTTTATCCTAAAATTCTTTGGACACTTGCATACCACATACTCATTAAGGACCCCATCATGTACAACCTTCCTATGATATAGCCATAGTCTCTCAACCAAAATGTGACAAGTATCCATAGGTAGAATATCACATAAAACATCATAAAATAATGTATAATCTCAAAAGATATAATAATTTTTTGGTTACCCTTATGCATTTATCTTTATTCAGGAGTGAATATGGTCATGGATGGGGTCTCCAAACCAAGCTTGTTCACCGACATTAGTGCATGAATCTATGATGACTTCACACTCTTTATCACCAACTCTACACTTGGCCATGAAAATTTTCTCTCATTAAGTAAGTAAAGGATGTTGTTATACTTGGAGGACTCTTTCCAACACATAGAAACCCAATTGGACTTCTTCCAAAGCATTCTCTGGACTATCACTTTCTTCTTCTAGGTCTTCATCAAGGACTTCATTCTCTTCACAAGCCTCCATATTTGATATCTCCTTCAAAGTAAATACCCTTTGGTTTGGATAATCCCTAGCAAAGTGGCTATAATTTGTACACTTAAAGAATTACTTGTTCACCTTATCAACCAATTATTCCTTGCCCTTTTCTTCACAAGTGAACTTCCTAACATTATATTGGCTTGCAGCTTGAGAAATTTGTGGCTTAGACACACCATTGAAATTTGAACCATATGGAGCATTGTTTGACCTACTTCGTGGCATAATCTTCTTCAACTATTTGTCAAACTTGATAGCTCACTTGGATAGGTCTTGAAACATTTCATAAGGTACACCTCTACCTTCTCCAAAAGATTCATATTAAAACCTATAATCCCCTAAAATTTTAGAAAATCTATAATTTAATAAATAACTTTTATTTGAAATAAATTAGCTTTTAAGATTATTTAATTTAATTATTTTATGGATTTTTGAGTGTAAAATTTTGGATAGGAGTATTTAATAAATTAAAAATAAATATTTTATTATTTTATCACACTAATCTTAATTAAAAAAAATTTAAACTAATATTTACTAAAAGTATCAATTTCGAACCAATATATTAAATTAAATTATTTATTCAAAATATTACATTTTATTATTTTCTGAATTAAATTAAATTATCCTTCCGTATTTTCTCATTTTCCTTTTTCTTTTCCTTCTCCTTTTTCTCCTTTTTTTCCTTCTTCCTTCTCTTTTCCTTCTTTTCTCCTCCTTCGGCCTCCCGCACCGGCCTGTTCAGCACCTCCCCTGCGTGCCTGGGCCTAAGGCCCATTTCTCCCCTCCCCGTTTGCCCTTCTCCCACACACGATGTAGCCCAACCTAGTCACTGTTTATTTTCTTTCTTCCCAGACCGGACCGGCCGATCCTTTTTCCCCTACACTGATTGGTCTGCTTCACCCTCCTTCCTTTTTTTTCTGCTTCTCCTTGCTTGTGACCGACCAACCTCCACGACTCCATGCCTTCCCCCACTGAGACGCCCTACAACTACCGCCACCTGCCACCGCACCTGCTATCTCTTGCTCTCTCTCCCCCATCATTTTCTTTCCTAATTCAAACCAAACTAACCCCTGCATCCCTCTCCCGCATGCCTTTTTCCTCTCCTTCTTCTTCCTCCCTTTCCCCTGCCACCCTTCGTCCTCTCACCAACCAGCCATCTGCCTCTTTCTTCTCCCTATTTTGAGCATCTCCCTTTCCCCAATCTCCCTCTTCTCCCCTTTCTTCTCTCTTTTTCTTCACCTCTCCAACCTCCTTTCTGCCCCATATTTTGAGCATCTCCCTTTCCCCAATCTCCTTCTTCTCTCCTTTCTTCTCCACCATTTTTCCCTGTGTTTGCACCACCGCCATTGTCTGCCGCTTACAACGCCACACATCACCCCCTGTGTCGCCTTCTACCACCACCTCCTACTACCCTGCACCATCACGCCACCTCCTCGAGCCCCTACACTTCCTCCCTTCTACCCCTCTTCTTTTCCTCCCCACTTTTCTCCCTTATCGGCAGGCCACCTACAACCATTCCTTCCGCCGCCGTCCGGCCGCATATGCCGCCACCAAACCCACCATTTGACACCCTACAACCTCCTCTACAATCCCCATACATTGGTTAGCCGAAAAAATTCCTTGAACCCCTTCATTTTCCCTCCTCTTTTCCTTCCTTCTCAGCCTCTCCACCTCGACCCACCTCGGTAGCCATCTTTGCTGCCTCGCCGCCACCGTCTCCGCCACCTTTGGCCGCCAACACCCTATCCTTAGCATCCACCTAAACCCCCTCTTCACTCTTGCACCCTTACCTTGCCTCCAATCCTCCCCCATCTATGTTCTTTTCTAGCCTAAAGACCCCAACCCAAAAATAGCCATTTTTCCTCCTCTTACCCCCCTCTTCGAGCCTTCCTCCTTTTTATTGTGCATGCAGCTCATGCTGCATGAACAGGGTGAGCCACTACCTGCTTTAGTATTTTAATATAAAATTTTGAAGGTATAATAGGATTTTAAGTTAAGTGTTTTATTAATTAAGTTTTATAAATTTTTATGCTTTGGTTTTTCTTACTCCTAATATGATAAGTTTTGACATTATTTTTAGGTATTGGTTTTGCTATGCAAAGCTTGAATCTTTAACCGGGATACCGGTAAGTTTCAATTTTTGCAGGATTAAGGTAATCATTAAACCTCACTGAAATACATGGAAAAAAGGATGCTAGCACACTAGGGATTTTAGTATGATTTTATGCATGTTTTGTGTTGCCTAGGATGATATATATGGTTGCTTATATTGATTGTTAAAAAGAAAAGAAAAGAAAATTATGATAGCTTTTGTGCCATGTGTAGAGATGATACTTAAGGAATGAGTTTGATATTTGATAGAAATGTTAAATACTTATCTATGATGTATTATGTTGCTAATGCATAAATAATATTATTATATAAGGGTATTTTAGTAATATACTTATGTAAGTACGTGATCTAATATATGTAATTTCTAATGAGTATTATGTTGAATAATGACAAGTTTGTGGAGTTAAATGATAAGAATGAAGTGAATATTAGTATTTTATGTAGTGGTGGTAAATTTATAAAAGTGGTGTAATAAAGGGGTTAAGTGGAAATTTTATAAGTGAAAACGGTATTTTGGAAATTTTGAAAGAAAGGGGTAAAATGGTGATTTTGTAAGAAAAAGGGTATTTTGGTAATTTCAAAAGAAATGGGTGAAATGATAATTTTATAAGTAAAAGGATAAAATTGTAAGTTGTGAGAAAGAAGGGTATTATGTTAATTTTTGAGTCAAAAAACCAATATGGTAATTTTATAATTAAATGGCAAAATTATAATTTTATAAGTAAAGGGGCATTATGGTAGTTTTTGGAGAAAAGGGTAAAGTGGTAATTTTGGAGTCAAGGGGCAATATAGTAATTTTATAAGTAAGTGGTAAGAATGGTAATTTTTGAAAGTAAGGGGTAAAATAGTAATTTTGGATGAAGGAGGGTATTATGGTAATTTGCAAGCAAAAGGGTAATATGGTAAAATTGGATGTAAGGGGGCAAAATGGTAATTTTTATATATAAAAGGATATTTTAATGCAATTTGGAAGTATGGGGTAGAAGGGTAATTTTGTAAATAAAAGAATATTATGGTAAGCTTGGGAGTAAAAGGTAATTTTGTGATTATAAAAATGTGAAGGGTAATTTGGTAATTAAATTATGATTATAGAAGGGCAATTGGATAATTATGATACTAGAGAAGGGTAATTTGGTAAATTAAGAATTAAAGGGCATTATGGTAAGTTAATAATGGAGAAGGGTAATAGAGTAATTATAAAAATGGAGAAGGGTAAATTAATAATTATAAATATGGAGAAGGGTAAATTAGTAATTATAATTATGAAGGAGGGTAAATTAATAATTGTAATTATGAAGACGGGTAATTTGCGAGTTATAAAAATTGAAAAGGGGTAAAATGGTAATTACAATAATTGAGAGGGGTAACATAGTAATGATGATAAAAAAGAAGGGCAATCTGGTAATTTATCCAACTAAAGGGTAAATTGGTAATTATTTAACCAACTAAAGGGGCAAAATAGTAATCATGATAATGAAGGAGGGTAATTTGGTAATTTATCCAACTTAAGGCCAATTTAGTAATTATAAAAAAGGAGAAGGGCAATTCGGTAATCTAACCAACCAAATGGGAAATATGATAATTGTAGCAATTATGAGGGGTGAGTGGTGATTTAAAAAGGCGTAGGAGATAACTTGGTAACCTAAACTGAGTATGGATTACTTGGTAATTATGCAACTTGAAGGGTAATAGGGTAATTTGTCAAGTAAGGAAGAAACGACTTAGCAATTATATAAGTAAAGGGTAAATAAGTAATTTGTGCCCAACATGTCGTTGTGATTGTGGAATTTAATAATATGATTTAAATAACGCTGATTAGCAAGGTAAGAGTATTTGATAATTAGTAAGTATACGAGAATGAATCCTAATTCGGAATTATATGAAATTATGGTGGCCTTAATGATTTCTCTGTGTATTCTTGGATAACCATCTGAATAAGAAATGGCTAATGATACCAGAACGATTATAAGAGAATAAGTATCTGGTTATTATGATTTTCATGATCACCTTAATTAAAACACTAATACTTAAAGTGAAAGACCTCGAGATCGGGAATGGTGACTCTTTAGGGGTCGCTACCCTAAAGACATGGTTTAGTCCACAATTATTCTGGTATTTGCTGGTGTGCCTTTGAGCCCCAACCAGACCCTATATCTTACTCTATCTAGCTCGACGGACCTATTTAGGGGGTATGCATACTTATGGATTAGGTGTCCTTGTTGGTAGGGTACTAAGTAACTTTATGCACCAGTACAACCAAGGTACCTTTGCGACCTTGGGTTCGTGGTTGAAGAGTACTAAGTAGCTTGTATACACCAGTACAACTGGTGTACCTTTGTGTCTCGGGTTTTTGATCTCTCGTTCGAGGCAAATAAATATAAATGTTGTGCTGATTAAAGAAAGGAAAAACACTAATTATGTAAGTGAAAGATTAATGAGCCGGGCCCAATTGACTTATGATAATGAGTACCAATTCACTGGTTCTAGTAGTAGACCAAGAGCATGTTGCCTTAGCAAGTGATTATGAGTACCGATCCACCGGATATAATAGTGGCCTAGGTGCATTTTGCCCTGGATGATGATTATATGTATTCCGATCCACTGGCTAAAATAGTAGGGTTCCCGAGCTTAATAAAACAAGCACTGGATGTGAATAAATTATGGAAAGATATTAATTACTTATAGTGAAATACCTTATGAGTCGAAGCTAGACCGGTCCATTGGCGAATAATAGTGGCCAGGCGCGTTCTACCCTAGAGACGAATCCACTGGAAATAATAGTGGTCAGGAGCGTCCTGCCCTGTATGTATTCCGGTCCATCAACTATAATAGTGGGGTTCCCGTACTCACTTGGATATAACCAAAGAGATGATTGAATAATGATGGACTAATGGCTTAACTCCCAAAAGTATGGATTGTACTTTATAACTCGTTGATATGTGGCAGACTTGTTATATATGTGATTGTTATGTATGCACCTCTTATTACATATGTATATAGCTTGCATTATGTGTTGCATTGTGGGCCTGTTTTTAAGTATGGTATTAAAGGGTTACTCAGTACCATAGTACTGAAGGGACTCCCTTCGTGGGGCCCCTTCCTATTCAATGGGTAGTGCCCCTTGCAGGTCTTTTCAAGTGCTACTCAAGTGGGCAACAGGAAAGAGAGTAAAGAATTTTTCAGTACCGTTAGGGTTTTTCTCTTTCTCTTTTCAATTCCTGGTTTTAATGTTAATGTTGTTAAAGTAACCATCAACATTGGATTTTATTCTTGTAAATGATTTGATGCACTACTCTAATTAAAAATGGATTGTAAATTGTGTTTTACACTTTTAGCCTTAGCACTTAGTACTCGAACGGTAGGAGTGAACCGGTCTGGTACTAAGTGTGGCGATAATATCCCCAGAATTCACGATTTTATAATTTTCTTCCACTAACTCTTCCAAATAAAACAAAATTTTTCAGTAGTGAATTTTGGGGGTGTTACAAAACCCCTGATGAATTATGTACAATTTTGTTCTTCTTATTCTTAGACATCACATATTAGATCTAACCTTTCGAACTCCCAAAAGTATTCTTCAACTCCAAAGAAACCTCGCCTTAATATAGTCATTTTTATAAAATTTTCTTCCTCATATTCTTGAGGCACAAATTTCTTCTTTAATTTTTCCCAAAACCTAATCTTTGATTTTCTTTCTCTCGTTGTCTCCTTTTTAAATTATTGTACCACACTATAGCAAATTTTTTAAGCTTTAATATTGATATTCGACATTAATTCTCATCATCAATTTCCATATACTCAAAAACAGATTTAATGATTTGTAACCATTTAGGAAATGTTTCCAGGTCGAGATTACCTTTAAAGTCGAGAAGATAAAAACGGATTCCATTTTCCTTATCATCTTAAATTTTTCTCAAAGTGTCATATGCCACTATATAATTCCCCATGCTCTCTTCTTCTTCTTCCACCTAGTTTTGTACCCTTCTTATGTTGTCTTCCTCTACTTTTTCCTTTCATTTTTTTGGCTGTATATGGGACTCGTGGGCTTGAGAGGTTTCTAATCTACCCACATGCTATTTTACCTCCTTAATTTTATCCATCAAGGTCTTGAGAATATCCCTCAAGTCCTCTCCTTAGTTCTCCATCCTTTCTATTTACTAACTAATTATGGTTCTCACAAACAAGCCCTTATGTTCTTGGCCCTCTTGTGTTTTCTCAATTAATTCTTGGAGAATCTTGAAGATGATAGACTTTCTTAACGAATCTTGAAGAATCTTGAAAGAAAGAATGAATGTTGATTGCAATAGCTCCAACCTAAGGCTTTGATATAAAAATTTATGTATTTCAGAGGATGGGATTATCAAATTGATGAGAGTAAGGCTCGATTGTGTTGTTTTTAATTAGAATATGGTTCAATGATGGTGCATTAAGGGTTAAAGTGTCGAATAGAAAGGAAAAATGATGAGGATACTTTGAATAAGGTGTGTATGATTAGGTGAAGGTGGATAATTAATGGTGGTGATTTGAATGTGTTGTGATAATTCAGATATTTATTCAAAAATGATGTATTGATGATGATTATGCTTCTAAGGTTATAGTTTAAGAATAGTTGATATTATGGGTTAGGGTTAGCTTAAAATAGAAGGGATTAGGTTATGTTTGCTTCGAATGGAAGGGATAAGGGTTTTGAATGGTGAAACTGAATTACAGCTTCAATTAGCTTTGAATTAAGGTGATGTATGGATTATAATAATAGCTATAAAAATATACATAATGGAGAGAAGAAAGGATAGGACTTAATCTATAATTAAAATGGGCAAAGAGATTGAGATTTTCAAGCTAAATAGGTGACACAAATTTAATTTACTTGAATTGAACTCACACAGAATTCAACTTTTCATTGAACTTCAATAATGATCATCAATTGCTACCTCTATTTGTGACTTACATGGTTCTATATATCTAATCTCCCACATAGCTAAAAAAAAATAATTCAAAAGATTCTAAGATAAAAGATATTATGCTACTTTATACTAACTTTATGATCTATCTAACATCCCACCCTACTACCTAAATAATTAATTAGCTAATTTTTTTAATTGTGCTTGACCAAGCTGTAAATAAACTCCACATGCACATGACCACGTATTCCACGCATGACATGCACATGCATGTAGACCCTTAGTAGCTTTTTTGGTACATTTTTAGCAACATAACCATCCATATGTATTCAAATTTTTAGGAGATACTTTACAAATGAAGAATAATTGATTCCATAATTATGAAAGAAAACTCTTAAGTGTTTGCTTCTGCATCAACCTTTACAACACCATAACTTCCACCACACTTCCACGCAACCCAAGCAATCCACTTATTTTTTTTCATTTCCATTTCTAAGCCCCTTTACCTTAATTATTTCCTTGATTCCTATGTTGAAGTTTTAATTATGAAATATATTCTTTTTTATAGGTAATCTTTTAATGATCTAAGAGGAGGCAATTAAGGATTTTCTGCTTAGTAAGGATACATGTTATGGTTAGGCTTGTGTGTATACCATGTGTTTGTATGTATATACTATTGATGATATTATATGGATAATATTGTTTATGATCATGCTATAATATGATATCATGAAAGGGAGGAAAATGCAAAAGAATGTATTTGGGGTATAACCTCAATACATGGTGTTTATATATATACTATAGAGTTTTGTATCTTCTATGAATATAAGAGATTGATATGCATGGTGAGGAAATTATGGTTATAAAATGATAATATGGGAAAAAATCTTGTCCTAATAATTTTTTAGGGTGTTATTTAATATTTTATAAGTAATGGGATTAACTGATGGATTCAGTGAATAATAAGTTACTTACTATGGCATTTTGAGATTTTGATATCCAAAGGATATTTTTTTCCATCATGTTTAAAATAGAATTTTTTTTATTTTTGGTGTAGAAATGGAATAAAAGTGTGCCAAGAATTGTAATCTAAATATTCTAGTAATTATGGATTTATTAATTGAGGCTAGCTTCATAATTATGTGGTTGTGTTTATGTATTTATCAACTTTATGACATGCATTAATATATGAGTCTTGTAATATGAACTCATATAATAAAAAATGAATAAGATACAAATAATTTAAAATGAAAGATCACAAGAGTTAGGCGGAGGAGTTTTTATACATCCATTCCACTTAACTATAATAGTGGATCGAGTGTGTTTTTCCCTGAGAAGTACATCAATCTGTTCCACTAGATTAAGAATAATAGGGCCTTATACTCAATGTGAATGATTTTATGATATAGAGATAAGTACTAATAGATAAGACAACAATCATTTAAACTGAAAGATTACTTGATTTAGGATCAAGGTTCTATGTTCGTTCGACTTGATGATAATTGTTGCTCAAATGTATTTTCCATTAGAGGTGGTTTAGACTATTATACCATTTTAGGAAACGTAGTGAGGTGTGTTTTTCTATGAGAGGTGTTGTATCGATTTCACTTGATGACAATAGTGGCTTAAATGTGTTTTTTTATAGGTGCTTAAGACCATTCCACCAGTTTACGAATAGTAGAGTCCTTAAAACTAACGTAAATAAAAGAATGAAATATTAAATATCTATTTATGAAATCTAGAGTTAGTTTTTTTCCATATGTTATTTACTTTATCATATATATGCTTATTTTCTTTATACACCATTCCTTGACTGTACGGTCACCTTACTCAATATGTAGCATACTGACCTTTTTTTTCTTATGGATGATGCACATTCCCACAAGAAAATGACCCAAATGTACATGTGCAAGTTGATGAGAACTTATTGAAAGATTTTTTTAGCTTTTTATGCTTTGTGCGGGGTGGAGTAACATTTTTTAATAGGATTTTTTTATTGTAGAGTCATGTTATCGAAATGATATTTTAACCATATACCTTTTTGGACTAGTAGATCCATTGTATTCCTTTATCTATATTTTGGATATTACAATTGGAGTTAATCTCTAACATTCATTTATGCTTTGGAATTTTTTTCTCATTTACTTTTTATCATATTTTATATCCTAATGATTTTGTCTTGTGATTGATCTAATGAGTTCTGGTAAGTTAAGTTTATGTCAATTACGAAAGTAACACGTAGCTATTTTGGTAAGATTTTTCTACCATAAAATGAAATATTATAGTAGTAAATCTTGGGGTATTGCATCCTATTAAGTAGGAATGGTTCTAAGTTGATAGTTATGTCTAATTAATTTATAATCACAAAGAATAAAATGTTTAAGGAAAGGGATATCTTAGTGATGGACTCTTTAAGATAATTGAAATGATTATTGTGTACAAATTAAACTAATTAATGATAATTAGCCTATTTCTTCCTTTTCCTTTTTGAGTCATGTAATATATGCCATGAATAATTAGGAAATATTAATTATGATACTATTCTTAAACTATTAATGTAAATTTTCTAACTAAATGTGATTTTGATCCTAATCATGAATGTGAAGTATGTGGTTAGGCCACTATGATGAGAAAATCCTTTTATTATATTTTAAGGAACATAAAACCTTTTTATTTAAATCATATTGATGAGTGTGATCTAATTTTTTTCTAAACTCGAGGTTGTAAAACATGTTTTAATACCTTTATATACGATTGCATATGTTATTGCTCTGAGTGAGATATGTGAAGTGTTTAAACACTTCAAAGTGGAAGTTGAGAGTCAACTTGGTAGAATGATTATGGCTATATAAAGAAATAGAAGAGGTGAATACAAATGCCCCATTGATTAATTTTGTTTGGGACATTATGTTCTTCAAAAAGTTTCCACTACATATGTGCCACAATCTAATGGAATTGCAACACACAATAATAGAACCTTAAAGAACATGATGAATTCCTAATTAGTTAGTGTTAGATTACTAGATAAATTTTAAGGAGAAGCGCTTTAATCTACAAATTATTTTCTAACTAAGATGCCTCATAAGAAAATACAAAAGATTCCATTTGACTTATTGAAATCTTGCAAGCCTAAATAAAAACACTTAAATGTTTGGGGGTGCTCGGGAACATAGCAATTCCTAAGCCAAAGAGGGTTAACTTAGTACCAAAAACCAATGATTGTATATTCATTAGTTATCAACAAAATAATAGTGCATATCATTTTCTTATCCACAAACTAGAAAATCCTAACTATCATTTCAACTCCATTATACAATTAAGGGATGCTATCAAAAATACTTTTCTCTAAAATATAAATAGCAAAATAGTTTCACTAATGATGTCAAGAGATTTTGTTAGTAAAGGGAATAAAGATACAAATAAACCTAGAGGAAGTAAGAAAGCTAAGATTTAAACATCATTTGGATCTAATTATATAACACATTTCTGAAAAATTAACCTCACATGTTCAAAGAAACAATATTTTCTTCTAAATATACTTAATGGAAAAAAGCAATAAACATTAAAACCGAATCCATCATGTAAAACTACACATGGGGAATGGTGGAATAACCTCCCACAAATAAGCCACTATGATGTATGTAGATATTTAAGACAAAATTAAATGAAGATGGTTCAATGGACAAGCATAAGGATAGAATTGTAGTTAAAGGCTACAACCAAAGATAATATATCAATTTTTGATATTCACTAGTTAAAATAATTACCTTCATATGTATGTTATTAGCAATAACAACCCTATTAGTTTTAGAAACATATCAAATGGATGTAAAAACAACATTATTGAATGGTGAAATAGAGGAAAAGATCTAAATGAAAGAACCTAAGTAAGGGATGAAATTTTTAAAAATTTAGTGTTATCAAATGGATTAAAAATAAATAAGTTTCACAAATCTTTTTATGTTAAGAATACTAATAAAGGCTAAATTTTGTTTTGTCTACACATAGGTGATATGCATAAAATGGATACTAATTATGATATCGTTAAAAGTACCAAAAAGATGTTCACCAGAAGTTTTAATATGAAATATATGGTCTTGTAGATTTAATTTTAGGAATTTATATTTCTATAACATCTTATGGGATAATATTATCTTAATCTCACTATGTTATAAAATGGATACTAATTATGATATCGTTAAAAGTACCAAAAAGATGTTCACCAGAAGTTTTAATATGAAATATGTGGTCTTGTAGATTTAATTTTAGGAATTTATATTTCTATAACATCTTATGGGATAATATTATCTTAATCTCACTATGTTATAAAATACTTGATAGATTCATGGAGTATAATATTGACCTATTTAAAACACCATTAGAGGTAAATTTCATTGAATGAAGAATATAGGTGTTGGTATTTCATAATTGAAATATTCATATGGAATAACTAGTATCATGTATCTCATTAACTTCACATAGGAGATAACTTAAATTTTGTTATATCTACACGTAGGTGATATGCTTACTTCTATTTTTTTATAAATAAACAAATTTTATGTTAAGAAATAAATAAGTTCGAATGTACCTCACTATCAGACTGAGGTGTTGCACCAATAATCCTAGTAAGGAACATTGGAAAATGATAATTCAAGTTCTCTTATATCTATAGCACACTAAGAACTTTGGATTACACTACAAAAGATATCCAATAATAGTAGAAGTATACACTGATGTGAATTAGATATTAGATTCGAGGGACTCAAAGTCCACAAGTGGATATATATTTACTCATATAATTGGTGTAATATATTAGAATCATTGAAGTACACATGTATCATGAGGTTAACAATGAAGCCTATATTTATTGCTTTAGATAAATATAGGGAAGAAGATAAATGGCTTTGAGACTTCCTAGAAGATATCCTATGTTGAAAAAACATATACCACGCATACTTATCCATCATGATAACCAATCAGGATTTGGTAGGTTAAAAAGTAAGATGTATAATGGAAAGTATTCACATATTTATCATAGAAATAATGACATCAAATGGTTTATTTATAGTATAATTGTCTTACTTGATTGTGTGAAGTGGAAAAATAATAATGAAAAGCCACTTACAAAGGCATTAACTAGAGAGAAAGTAGAAAAAACATCAAGGGGAATAAACTTAAATCCTAGGAACTTATAGATTCACCACGGTGGCAAACCAACCTAGTGCTTAGGAGATCCTAAGACCTAGGATCCATAGGACAATTGGAATGTGGATATATCAGTTTTCTATTTACATTTCCTATGATGAAATAGTGAAATTAAATTATGATTTTAATGATCCATATAACTTGATATAGTCAAGTATCCAAATGATATAATAACTAAGAGATAACCTACTTAAGAGGAAATAGATTACTTATATGAGAATTTTCTAAGGCTCAATTCTCTAAAGTACTCATAGAATTAGGGGCATTCATGTTCGAAACTGTAATACCTTAAATTATTAAAATGAGTTAATTTCTATAACTATTAAAAATTAATTGTGATCAATTTTTTTGATGCAGAAGCTAGCTCAAATGCACAGGTGTTACTGTCACACTTCATACAAGTCTGAATCCCTTGCATTTCTTATACGAAACACAAGGCTAAAATATTCAAACATAAAATAATATAAATTTATAACACAAAAAGGGAATATATATATACACAAAAAAATATAACAAAGATCCAAAAAGGAGGAGAACTCCAAACAAACGGGATACATAGAATGGCATCAATATAAGGGGGAAGAATATCTGTATTCAAATAACAAAATAACACTGACAAAGTGTGCCAGATACCCCTATTCTCACAGTAATCCCTCATAAAAAATCTATGAAATCAACAATGTCCTCACAAACATCAATCTCCATTAAAATGTCTAAAAAAATAGTAACAAGAATGGAATCAGTATGAAAAGCATAGAGAATAAACAAAATCCACTAAAAGTAGATAATATGCATTTACGTAACACATGAATTTGAACGCTAAAATGATTTAAGCCACACACATGCAAGATACACTAATTATTCTAATACAACTTATCTTATCATACAATCCACAAAGCCATATTTAATCTAAGAGGAATAATAAAAAAGCCAAAGCACTAACTTCTAAGAGATCAATCCAAAGCACTACAACTAAGAAAGCATCCCAAAACCATTGAAGAATGCTCTATCACTAAGTATCTATATTCCTTATAGGACCCAAAGATTACCTATAGAGTAGAAAGAGGTCTTGCTATACACTAATGGTGTAGCATAGCTACATATATAAATAGGGAGTGTATTTACTGCTAATCCTACCTCGGAGACTATCATAAGGCTACTCTTATAAATCCAAATCTCAATCTTATAGTTAATTTTTAAGAAATTTCTGATATATTAATTATTACCACTCCAAAATAAGCCCACATACTAATTTGAGAAAAATTTACTATTCATCAAACACAATTTATCTACCAGATATTCCACACAAATATGCTAAGAAGCTTAAATTTAAGAACCGAGAAATTTTACAACTGCCAAGATGTACTATTCACATCAAATTAGTGTTTCCATTAATTTACTATTATGAGAATTACATTAGTGGTCAAGGTCGACCATTGACTCTAAAATATTTAAATAAGTCCATTAGGTCCAAAATGACTTAAATGCCCTTAATATAATAATTATGAATAAAAAAATAAATTAACTCCAACAATTTTAAGGTCAAATAATAAGCACACTAAATCAATAATTAGCATTTTAGAACACAAAAGTTTAGAAAACAATCATATTTGCAAGCGAAAATGACCAAAATAGCCTTAAATCCTAAAAACACCGAAAATGAAGTAGATTTTATTATATGAGGATCTAAATCCTTGAACTTTTCACACTATTCATTTAAAAAATTATATAATTATTAGAAAAAAAATAGTTCCAAAAAAAAGATTGTATCTAAATGTTTAATGACTAAAATCTCCTTTATTCATGTTTACAACGTAACATAATCATAACTATAATTATATTAAACCAAATCAAGACTTTAAATATATGAAACCACATATTAAAAACCAAAATATTTCATTTGAATGATAAAAAATTAATAAAACAACAAAAAAATAGAATCATTTTTAAAGGCCAAATTGCCCAAAACATGGCAAAAATGCCAGTAACAACAACAACAACAATATATATATATATATATATATATATATATATATATATATATATATATATATATATATATATATATATATATATATATAAGTAATCTAACACATAAAAACCTATCTCCTCTTAGGATAATTTATTTTAAAAATTCATTAGCCCATCCCAAAATCAACCCTTTGAAACCCCTTAAAAGCCATGCACCGAAATTAACAAAAATTACCAAAATACTGTAAAAATAAAAAACAAAATAAATAATAGCAAGAATCAAGGATAAAATGTCTTACCATTCCTTCGAATGGTTTTTGAAGTCAAGGTTGAGATTAGGAATATTTCCTTTAATATTTGTAATTTTTGACACTTAATTTTTAAGGAAATATAAGAAAGAGGAAAAAATCAAGAATAAAAAAGTAAAACAAAAACAAATGCCAAACAATGGAGGAATGGATATGGATTTATGGAGTCTATTATTGGGATCTAAAGGCATGAAATTATGAAGAATAAAAGAGGTTGGAAGAAGTTTTAGTTAAATTTTAGATATTTAACAACTTAAAAAAGGAATTTTATGTTAATAATAATAGAAAATAATCAAAAAAAGGAGGAAAAAGAAAATTTCAATACTAAAATACTCATGGTTAGAAAAATAAATTTCCACCTTTATTTTAGATATTTTATGATGACTCAAATTGGTTTTAGATATTGAGGATAGGTTTTGTTCAGAGAAAGTTAATTTTTGGGGGCTAAATATGGCTAAGACTTATGGATATTTTTCTTAAAATTATAAAAATTTGTGGAACCCATTTTTAATTCTTATTTAGTTTAAAATACCAAAATATTAGTATCCCTATAGTTTCATAAATTTTCACTATATAAGATGCTCATTTCAAGGTTTAAAACACAAGTAAGGTTTAAGATAAAAAATCTACATTCAAAAATTTAAAAATTCCTATGAGACATAGAAAAAGACAAAGAATTCAAATATGAACAAATTAGAAAGGTTTGGATGAATTTTGATGGTCAAAACTTGTCTAGAAGTATTATGGGACTCGAAACTGTAAGAATGGTTAAATGATCGAAATAAAAAGTTTAAAAAAGGTAATGAGGTTCAAAGGAATGAAAAAAAATGATTAAAAATATTTTTTCATAATTAAAATAATAAAAACATTTTCAAATTTTGGGGTATTATAGAGACATACACAAAGTTGAGAATTGACTATACCGGAAGGAGGTTGTGTATTTTCTTAAGTGGTAGTTGATACTTGACAACTAACTTTTCAATGCATATCTACCCATAGATTAACTTGTATATTTGATATCAATTCACTATGAAAACTTCAAGGCTAAAATTATTATCGAAGTGGAGTTTGCTTCATGTTTTCTCAATTAGTTGGTCATGGAATATCACGTTTGTTTTACCTTTAATGAATGTATCCTAAGAAAATTATTATTCCCTGATGGTAGTGTAATGTGAGAGATTGATATTATTAACACACTGATGGTATTTTATAATCTATTAAGTGAGTGTTATGTATATTATAATATTATATTTCTATTTCTTAGGAGCTTAATTATTATAAGTGTGCATGCATGCATGCAAAGTGGGCCAAGGAAACAATTATTAAACCAACAAGTCCACTATTGACATTAAATGCTTTAAACAAATTCCTTTCATTTGTTTTGAAACCTTAATGGAACATAAATGAAAGACATGTAATTACCCAAGTTTGTATTGGAAAACATAGGAAATATCATACAGTCACACATGCATGCTTCCTTACAAAACAATTTAATGTTTGAAATTGAAAGGGAATATGTGGATCCAAAAGATATTAATTGAAAAGGAATACGATTGTTGAATATATTATCTATGTTCCCACAACTATTATTAACCTTATAACTAGCCCCTACACCATTGTGGATTTTTAATCAACAAATGATATATTTATATTTCTTTCCTTCTAATGTTTTTTATCGCTCTCATTCTACTAGGTATATTCTTATAATTCCATCATACTAGCATAATGCTTAGTTTTCCAAAGTTATATTAGATTGAAACATTTCTTCTAGTTGGAATAAAAATCCATTCTATCATATGAGACAATTGTTCAAAACCTTGAACACTATAGGAAAGAGAAAAATTACCTAAAGGACACAACTTCAATTTGTTTAACTCAGATAATATAGTTGTATTTTCTTTCAATATCAAGCAGCTATGCTTTACATTTTATAAGATTTTATTTTATATCTATTACTATTATTTGTTATTTATGATTTATTAGTTCTTAGTTATTTAATTAACTTGGAATTTATGTGCTATAATTTATTATATACTCACAAAATAATGGTAATAGAAAGAAGTAGGGATATCAAAGGCCATAATATTAGAATAAATATCAAACCATTTAGAATTAGCAATGAACTTATTATGTCTTTAATTGATGCTAGGATGAGCATGCCTCTTGTTTGTTCACATATAGAATAACCTAAAATAACAAAAGTTAGTATAACCATAATGGTTGATCATGCAATGAAATATGTTAGATTTAGTATACTTAAGTTCATTAGCTCCTAATTTTTCATTATCCTTTGATGTAGCATTAAAAAACATCAATGCAACAACTAGGTGGAGAATTAGAATATGCAAATTATTTCATATAATTATTGAATATATCTCTTTCGGGTTTTTGTAGATATTCATAAACTCTAATCAGATACCAAAAAGACGTATGTTTATTAACTTGAATTAAGATGCTAATGTGATGTTATTTATCAATAACTTATTTGAATAAGCAACCCATGAGAGATTTAAAAATCTCAAGACATATCTAACCTAATCATTAAATTATATTAATATGATCGTGATCACATAATTTAACTAATTATTACTATTTTTTATCAACAACACAAAGTTATCCTCTATGAAGACTTAACCATGGCAGCACAACCAAACCAATAGCAATGAACTAAATGGACATGAAGCATCCCCTACACATGGTCATAAGCTAAGGTAGAATCGGCCAAAATTGGTAACTGAACCTTTAATTATTCATACACCAACACATCAATAGTATGCTCGAGTAGAGAAAAGTTAACTAGCCCACTAACCCCTTGATAGCAACTCTATAAGTAAGAAAAGAATAAACTTATTCAAAATCTTCTACATTAATGAATTGGTGTCTTATTAGGGAATAACACATAGCATATAAGGTCCACACATACCATAAGAGCCAAAAAAACCATACAAGGAACTCATATTATACATTAATTTCATTTAAGTGCTTTAGAGTGATAACACTAAACATAACAAATTATTCAAATTTATTTAGAGTGAAAACACAAAAAACTAATCAAATGTTCTAATTATTCAAGATTTGAAGTCTTGGTCATAGATAAAGGCTAAGGTTAAATACAAAGTAAACAACCAAAGGTAAACATAAAAATGTCATAAACCATTTCATGGATCAATAGATTAGTTTAGGAACCCAAATAAGATTAAAACATGCAATATAGGAGAAACTACTTAGCCAGTTTAGGGTTAGCCAACTACTTAGTAAAACTAGTTGGTTAAACCTTTGAAAACTTGATTTTTTCTAAGTTCAAAACCAATGAAATAAGTAACCTATTAACCAATCAATTGGTTGGTCAAAACCAACTAACTAATTTTGACCCCAATCAATTGACTTCTACTATAAAATAACTAAACACACATTTGAACAATAACATGAATTTATAATCCAATCTATACATCAACAAATACATATAAATGTTTCCTAATTGTCCAAAACCGTATATCTAACATTCTCAACACTTAATCATGCTTCCTTAAAGCATTAAAATCATACTCTATTACTTACACTTTCTACAAATGGCTAGAATACCCATCAACATGCTTCCTTATGTTCCAATATCACATAGCACACATAATTCTTCATATAACACATACCCAAACTTGTATAAATCTTAACATGTTCACAAAATAACTTAAACCCAGAAAACCTACAAGATTAATCCTCACATACAAGCATAAGTATCTTATTTTTATGCCCATATACCTATGTTTTCCCATACTTTTCAAAAAAATAGTATATTCACATACATATGATAATATTTAGGCTTTTTCAAATAAATATTAGAAAATAAACAAATACTATTATTATGGATATTCACCCTTTTCATTTGTCACAAATTATTCACCAAGGAAAATTCTCAATTTCGACTTTGTATGATCTAATCCAAGCTCAAAATACTAAAGTGGCATGGTGCCTTTTGGGTTTGCCTAAATACTCACTCACAAGGCATTAGTTTATCTCCTAGCTTGTTGTACTCAAAAGACTTTGATATAAGAGTATCTAATGATCCTTTTGATAATAATGAATTAGGATTTCAAATAATGGAACAAATCATCTTAGACATTTTTGATAATATTTGAAAATACTTTAAGATGATCTTATGGGTATCTCGCATATATGCAACAGAAAGACTCTACAAACTTAAAGTCATCTTAAGGATTTTATTATTTATTGGACATTTAAAATTATAAGTTTTGCTATACATGGAGAAACATTTAACAATATTATGCAATACCTCATCATTATTGAACATTTTGTGATCCCTATATTATTATCTTATGTATATTAAGGTTTCTTAGCTTATTATTTAATTTATATATATAGCGGGTTAATGTTTGTAATGCTACAATTACTATTACTTAAATCATGACATAAATGCCATTTATTGAAGGGTTTTGGAACTAGTTAAAAGTTATCTATATACTACTAGTGCATGGTAAGAATTAGTAAGATCTAATTGATTCTTATGATGGTGATAGTTAAGTCCAACGTCAATATTATTTGGAATAACAACTAGTTAGTATTAGTTAGCCAATTATGGGTCATAACAATCTAGTTAGGAGTCTTATATAAACTCATAACCAATCCTTGCACAAGTAGAAATTTTGAAGTGAAAAACCTTGAAGCTAATTTAGGCTATTTCTCTTGATGAGATGAAAATTTTCTCCATAAGAATTATTAAGTAATTCCTATGGAGAAGCCTTGTAATGTGTCTTAGTGGATAATCCAAGATTAATCTATAGTTCAAGATTAATTTATGGTTCAAGTATTAATACTTTTAACCTCTTTGGATAAAATTGAAACAATAACCTTCTCTAATCCATCGAATTGAGAAAGTTCCATATAAAATCAACATCATTTTGATATAAAAGCCAAGTTTGTTTTTCATCCCATTGAATTTGCCAACCAACATATTGATCATCACTATCTAGTTTTGTTCAAACACTTCCATACACACTCACATGGAAAGCCATGCACCAGTGTACACAATGATCCACCCATGTGCATAAGCATACATGTACCTATCGTGCATAGTCATATTTAGTGTGACCCTTTATTTTATTTAGTATCGATAGGTAACCTGTAATCTTCCCTCGTTTATCTTCAACTTACTGTTTGAATCTTCACACTCAACATCAAAGATATACTACCCCTTAAGCCTCTTAAAAATATTGAATATTCAATTCCAACACCATCAATCCTCTTCTTTTCTACCATCATATTGTTTAATATTGCAATTATATATTCAAATTTCATTTCAGTATTTAAATTTCATTGAAGCTATATATTCTTCCTCATGAATACTTTCACTAATTTTTTATTCCTCAATTCAAACCAAACCTACCATTTAACTTCATCATATACCAACATCGATGCATTGCCTATCTTTCACCATCAAGAATATAGGTATCTCAACTCTAAAATTTTGGAGAATATCCTTAACACTTTCATATCTTAGCCTTCCACATTTCCCCAAGAAAGAAACCTTTAGATATAGTGAAGTCACGTGTAAGAATTACCCAAATCTTCCAATATACAAGTAAGAAGCATGCGTGTAAGAATTTTGCAATGGGCGAAGATGGAGCACCCCTAATTTGAAAACCAAAAGGCATTCAAAAATGAAGAAAATAAACCTAATCTAAATCAAATAAGGGCATTACCACCACATTTAATGTAAGTCAACACCATTATCTCATTCACACTAGATGTAAGGCTAGATAAAAGGAACAACCGCCAAAAACATAATACTAAGGCATAAGGAAAATAATAAAAAAAAGGTTTTTTGAGTTTATTAAAATCTAAGAGCGGCCTTAGGAAAATAATAGGAATACATAACTTTATTTAATACATCATTCCTCAAAAAAATATGGCTAACTAGAGTGAAATCTTGGGAAACTCTTGTTCTCTCACTCAATCCCCACCAAAAAGCAATCACATCTGAGAGTGGTTGTACACTACCTACACAATATTATCTACTCCCCATCATAATGGATCATCACGATG
This sequence comes from Tamarix chinensis, assembly GCA_030549775.1. NCBI lineage: Eukaryota > Viridiplantae > Streptophyta > Magnoliopsida > Caryophyllales > Tamaricaceae > Tamarix > Tamarix chinensis. Next base: position 79,269,979 of record CM060176.1, on the reverse strand, counting down.
TTGTTTAAAATAGGAACAAGTTAGCTAGGTGAATAACTAAGAAACCATTTATATTAGATGGAAGGTTAAATAATGGTACTTAGCATGCACATAAAAAATACACTTACAATATCACACATTATGACACAAAAAATCTCTACTTAATTAGTGTTTATCATGTAACACATCAATATCTTTCATTTTATTTCAGAAGACAAAGTCTAAAGCATCCATAGAGGGTCTCTCCTAGGATACCTTAGCGAATGATCACTTCCACTATGGTCTGATACAAGTACAAAATCAAATTTATTCATCCATAGAACGATCGTTTAATAGGATACACAAGGGGAGTACACCCACTCTGGTCTACCAACTAAGTTTCTAGTCTTTAAATGTACACACCTCCACAATTGGAATTTTAACTAGCTAAATGGATAGTCATGGAGCCTTATAGAAACACTTTTAAGGCTAATGATTTAGGTGACTACAAGTCATATAAAGCTAGAAAGGTCATTGCCAACCCATTTGTGAGTGATCAACCCTAAAGCACTCTAGGCCCTACTTTTTTCTTTCACTTTATGTTATTTAAATTTGTATAAGGTTTATTATGTAATGACATAACACACAATATAAAATAATTCACTTATACCAAAAGGGCATTATTTGTTGGAAAAAGCCATTTTTTTGTTGACAAAAGTTTTACCAACAGATATTTTTCTATGACAAAACTGTGGGTAAAAACTCTATGCTTAAAAGTTTTGCCCACAGATAAATATGATTTGTTAGGAATAATTAATAATGCCCACAGATATTTATCTATTTGTAAAACTTATACCCATAACTATATCTGTAAGTAAAAGTATTAACAACAAAACGATATCTGTGACTAAAACTATTGTCCACAAAACGATATCTGTGACTAAAAGTATTACCCACAAAACGATATATGTGACTAAAATTATTATCCATAAAACAATATATAATGCTAAAACTATTACCAACAAATATATATATATATATATATATATATATATATATATATATATATATCTATTCGTAAAACGATAATGATGTCCATAATACCTGTTGTTGTAATATTTACTTGTAATAATAACTTATCCTTATATACAATTAAGTACACCATACATAATCATTAGTGTTTAGTTTATTTGTCAAAGTGATAATATAGTCTTATAGGTACAATACTATAAATACAACTTGTAACATACGCTGACATACATGAGATTATTATTAACACATCAAACACCATCATCTTCATTCTCATCCAGTTCAGCATCTCCAACGACTTCAACGCCTTCAACATTCTCTTTAATAATCATAAAGATGTATTCCCTAAGAAAATATGCAAGTAACTTAATTAGATTAATATAAATTCATACCCAAAAAGCTAAATAAAGGAAGTTTTAAAACTTTCTCAAAAATAATAAGAGTCCGTAATTAAGAGGGAGAGTAGGTGCGAGCAAAATCAAGTATTTAGAAGAAAACATAAAATGGCTCTCTAATTAGTATTATTCTGGAAAAGCATTCTCAATAGTTTTAGAACTTTATCGCAAAATGGTAAAATAAAAAAGAAAACTAAAAATTAAATGGAATTTGAGTTTTTATTTACATGTAATAATGTAGAAGCTCGTGCAGCTTGTAACCTTGATTAGGTAATCAGAGTTCACATGGCATGCATATTTCAATCATCAACCAATTTCAATGTTTGCAAATTATACCCTTGGAAATATAAATTAGAAGTTTGAAACCCCAATATTCTATTGGTCTTTTGGAAGTAATCTGCTGGAATTGTATATGAGGGTTGTGATGGTGTGTACATCTACAAGATTCATATTCGAGTGTTACTTTAGTGTTGGAAATATTAATTACAAAATAATATCTTCTAGGGTGATTAGCAATTAATAGCTTCAAGACTTACAATTTAAACTTTTTTGTTTTTGACATGGTAGATTCGATCTATTCAACAAGTTGATCTATTATATAAGTTCAAATCATCAGAGCTCCCATTTATACTATTCCAAGATGTGTGGTTTCTAGAAATGGTATAAGTAAGCTCGTGTCTTACGCCCAAACAAAGTATTCATGTACAACAGAATATTGAAAGTATAAAATCATCAATTAAGCCAAACCCAACAACTTATAATTTTAGGTTCATTAGTTCAAATACATAGTCTAAGAAAGGAAGCATGTGACTCCTTATCACCTAAAAAGAGAAACATCCTGAATGAATCCTCCCTTTAGGTTTACTCTAGTTAAACTTAAATAAAATTGATATAATAGTTTGTCTAACAATTACCCTTAGGCACTTGTCAAGACTTTAATTTCTTTTCCTAAATGATGTAATGAGATAACTAATTATACATACGTGCACTAGTTGGCATTATTAAATGTCAATGTTCTTTCTATTTGTAATGTCTTAACATAGCCACCTATTAGACTTTATGCCATTTAATGAAAAAAAAAATATAAAAGTAGGTCAAATGATATCATAGTAATATTTAATGATAGTATACACATCATTATGACAACAATGTTGGAATTATTTTAAGAATGGAACCTCTATGGCCATTTAATCAATTAAATGAATATGATCATCCATGTGATCAAGGCAATCAAAGTTAATTAATAATAATTATAATAATGATAGTAATGATACAAATAGTAATGGTAGTAATAAAAAAAACTATCAATTATGACACTAACATTAGTAAAAGAATAATAATAGCGCACTGAATTGTTTTCAAATCAAATCAATTCAACAAAAATGAGACGAAGAGAACATAACCATAGGAAGCATTGATGCGTAGACAAAGCATGCAAAAGTATTGCCTATGAAGTAGCTTCTTTGATTATGAGCATTAACTAGTTTCCACATAGGTCTCTAATTTTCCGATAATGCATGAGCATACTGACAATTAATGGCCTTTATGTAAGTCCAAGTGAAAAGAGAGTCTAACAGCTTATAAGCTCCATTGGACTTTCATCCTAACATCACACTCTTATGACAAAGTCATCCTATTATTTTTTTCATTTTTTTCATATAGGATAAATTACAGGTAGGTTTCAACTTCTTTACACTCCCACTCACATGTGAGTCCCTCTTATAATTGGTAATTCATGAAAGACCACAACCTCTTCATAGTGACTACATCAAGGTTTCTCGAAAAAGGGTTTTAAAGATTGAGGCCACAACCTCTTCTAAACAAATTCGAACAATCAATTTTAGCAAAAAGAATCACAATGTGGAACATTTCTAGAAAATTACTTTCGAAACTAGGGTTTTAGGTCCAAAACATAATTTGGTCAAATCTTTTTAATTTCTTCAAATTCAAAGTCTAGAAATGAAATTAGACATATTGTATAACATATTGTATAATCAATTTAAGAAAATAAGCCAATGATCAATAACATTTCATAACCGCAAGAGTTTTGACCAAGAATATTGATTTCTATCAATTCTAGACAAATTTCTCAAATTGACACTTTCAACCTACAGTTAAATACATTTCAAAGCATCTTACAAAATCAATTGGTAAAAATTGCTTAAAATCGAATGAAGCAGAGCTATACCGATAAATCTTGGTTATAAATCAAAATTTCATAAATCAACCATATACAATACAATCAACCCATCCAAATCAATCATCTAACTCATATATACATAATCTAACAACAAATTTAGCTTATCATAAGCTAATTCACAAATCCGGATAAAACACACAAGAATTTTGATCTAAGAATCCAATTTTGATTAATTTCGCACAAAATTTTTAAATTGATACTTCTAATATGAAATTAGATACATTTTAAAGCATAATGTAAGTTCAATTTATCTAAAATGGCTTAATCAGATAAAATTGACAAATTTGGATATAGTCGGGTCATAATTCCAATTTTCACAAACCAATTATAACCGATACAATTAACTATCCCAAATCACTCATACCACACACACACACACACATATATAATTAAACAACTTAATTATCTTATCATAAGCCAAATCATTTAAAATTAATCAAAACAGAAGTTAGGGTTTAAGTATTTATATCAAGCTAATTGTTGTGAAATTGGAGGGAGTGAGGGGTGTTGGAGAATCACCGGTGGTCAAGGAACACTCACCGGTGACGAGCGGCGCTAGAGATGAATAGGTAGTGGTACCCCACGGCTGTCCTTGTGCATTGCTAATGGACGTTGTTCGCTGGTGCAGCAATGGAAGACGACGACGATGAGCTAGAGCAGGTGTGGTGGTGTGCTTGAGCGGTGGTGGCTGGTTTGGTGGTGCAACTTGGGTTGAAGGTGTAGAGCAGGAGTAGGTCGGGGCATGGGGGACGGGGCTCGGCAAAAATTAGAATGGTATAAGGGCGGGGTAGTAGGTGCGTGGGAGCTAAATTTGGTTTTTTTTTTTAATTTTTTTTAAGATATTGAGGGGTTTAAGTGTTTTTTTTATTATATTTTATTTTTTTGGATTTTAGAGATTTGAAAAAAATTATTATAAAACATATATGTGTGTGTGTGTGTGTATGGAACTTAAACATTTTTAGCGACTAATAAATAAATAATTAATGATAAAAAATTATATTAGTCGCAATAGATATACCAATAATGATGACTTTTAATAGTGATCATTAATAATATATCAATAACAACAACAAAAATTGGTCGCTAAATTGGTCATTAATGCACCAATTTATTGTAGTGCAAAATAAATAAATTCGAAAAAGAAAAAAAAATTTTACAAATAAATCGTTAAAATGATTTTACTACTATAAAGAGATTTTATAATAAAAAATAATTTATTTTTGCTAATGAAATATAACTCCATAATAAAGTCGTAATCACGCAACAAAGTTATAATTGGAAATAAATTTAAAATATTAAAATAAAAACTCACAATGAAAATGGAAATATATTTTAAATAAAAATCATATAGCTTGTGGAAAAAGATTAAAATATCAAATTATTAATTAAAAGAAATTAAAAATATATAAATCATATTCTAAGGAATTGTAACAAATTTAAATAATTTTCATAAATGGAAATATATTTTTAAGTAGAAACGAAGATCATATGAATTTAATAAAAGTCATAATTGTGAATGAGTTTTTGTAGAATAATCTATAATGACAAATGATTAAATAAATTCCAATATGAATTTGAAATCATTGATAAAATTGTAAAAACAATCACAAATAAAATAATTAAACATTTTCATTAATAAAATCATTAAGTTTAAGGAAATTGAATTTAAAAAATATGAGGTATTACAATAATTATATAAATAACTATAATAATATCGGGCCTAAGAAGATCTAACAAAGAAGGGTACACCGCCGTCTAGACCCTCATCGCGTTAATCGAGTAGCGAGACTCCCATCATATAGGTCATTCGAAGTCTTACTTGACTGATTATTACCTTTATTATAATATATATCATTATAATTCATATAATAATGAGACTTACTATACTTATTAATCAGTATTATAATTATAACTTTTATTATTTTAAGAATAATTATTATTATTTTAATTATCATAGTTATGTTATAATAGTATTAACAATAATTATAATGATAATTATAAATATGGTTATATATTATATTATTAGTATTTCATATAAAAATTAGCAATTATCATAATAAGAGAAGTATCTCATGTATAAGAGGAATAAATCTATTGTGCCACAAGATATAATAATAGTTGAAACATTTGTCTTCCTTATATACTAATACCAATAGATATATGAATGGGTATTAGTTTTGTTGGTACAATGTTACTAATACTCAAAGATATAAAAGTAGGCAAAAGATCTGTTGGCATAACATACTATTACCAACAAATAAAAAAATTTTGAAGGGAAAACTTTCTTCATTGCCCACAAAAAAATATCTGTTGATTTTAGTAACTTTCTGTTGGCACAAGTCATAAATTTTGTAGTGACATTTAATTTTCCGTCAATGTTGACACTCATCTAAAGTTATAATCCCTATTGCATTTATATAAATCATAATATGCTTTCAACACTTACACATTAAGACTTACCAACTGTTGGTTGACTAGTCAACTTAGTCAACACGAAAAAATATTGGTGTACCATGTACACATTAAATTTTCTTTGATGACATAAAGTTTTTCAAACTTTACAGTTTTCCTTACAAAGTAGATATATTTTTCTATAGGCTTCATACTCTACTTCTAATGCTTGAGTTGGAATGTAAACTTGTGGTCCAATAATTTGGTATATATTGCAATGGGTAAACACCAAAAATTAAATTTTTAACTAATCCAAAAAGTTACAAAAATGGGTGCAGCCGAGATTTCAAAATATTTTTTACTTCCTGAAATCTTTCCATTTCTTACAAAGTATTCATATTCCTATTTAATTATAAATTCCATAAAAAAATAGTAATATTATGTCTATAACATACATAGAAACAACTAACCTTATGCTTAAATTAAAATCCTAGAATATACTCATTCTATAACAACTTATTTCATATAGAATCATGAAAGCATCTATAAGGTTTATGGCTTACATATATATATTGAAATATATTAATAGTTGATAATATACATATAGAAAATCATATAGGATAAAAAATTCATGTATTAAATGAACCTAAATGGAATACATATGTTGATAATATAAAATATATTTACCATAAAAAAAATCCTTATATATAAATATATGAGTTCTTAGCATAATAAGGAGAAAAATCCCATCGAGCCACAAAAAAATTAGGACTTCGTGATTTTATTTGATGATCATTATTCTTAAATATAATAAATCATTTTTTTATAGAAGGGAATAATAAGTTTACACACACACACACACATACATTTGTACATTTATGCATACATACATATATATATTTTTTATAACCCAATGTAGATCAAAGAGATACTGAAGATGGAAGAATATACTTATGGAGGGGTGTTTATGTGTGTGTACCAACACATAAAAATTATAGCTTAGAATAATTAACTCTTGATACCTATAGGGTAGTGACTCTTAATTAATTTTATTTCATATGAATAATAATAATTATAATAAAATATAAGGGGTATTACATCTTCCCCTCCTTAAGAATAGACTCCATCCATGAAATTTGTAACTAAATGTTTCAACAGATAGGGAAAAAATAATATAATACAATAACTATATGATACGTAATGCATAACATCAACACATCAATTTGTAGAAAGAGGCTATTGATTCACCTATATTTCTAGTTTTAAAGCATACTAACTCAAGGAACTTTGGGGTATTCACTTCTTATGGTTTCCTAGGTCTCCCACGTGGCCTCTTCCACCAATTGGTTTAACTATAAGTCCTTCAACATAGTTATTTACCTCAATCAAGTCTCTTAGATCTTGGTTTCTAAAATCTTCCTAGGACGCTCCTCATAAGTCAAAGTCTCATCAAACTCAAGATCTTCTTGCTAGATCACATGAGAATGATCATGGACATATTGGTGAAGTTGTGAGCCATGCAATAAATTATTTACATATGCTAGCTCTACAAGTAAGGCAAGTTGATATACCACTTATTTGACTCTCCAATATCTAATACAGATCAATATACCTTAATCTCAACTTACCTTCTTTTTTAATCTCATTACTCCCTTCATAATTTAGACTGGTAAAAGGACCTTCTCCCCTACCTAAAATTCAATTTCCTATGCCTCTAATCTACATGGATTTTCTTCCTCTCTTAGGTAACTTCATCTTCTCTTGGATCACTGTCACTTGTTGTGTTGTATCCTCAATCATCTTTAGTACCTTTACATTAAAATAGTCCCACTATGATCACTCTAGCATAAAGGAATCCTATACTTTCTCCTACATAATGCTTTGAAAGACGTTATCCCAATTCTCATTATTATAGTAGAACACATTACCTTAACATGTCCTCTAAGGTTTTAATGGTCCTCTCCATTTGACCATCCATAGTTGGGTGAATAGTCGTGCTCATGTTCAACCTAGTACCAAATACCTCTTATGATTTTCTCCAAAAAATGTGGTAGGAAATGGATCCCAATTAGATATTATATCCTTCGGCACTTCGTGCAAGCTTACAACATACTTCATGTACACTTTAGCTAATTGATCCATGGTCAAATTTGAATTCATTGAAATAAATACAACCTATCTATTATCACCCATATCATATCTATACCACTTCTTATCTTGGGAATACCAATAATGAAATCCATAGAGATGGAATTTCACTTGCATGTTGGTACCCCCAAAGGCCGAGTTAAACTTGTTAGCTGCTTTGCTCCTTTTTTTTTTCCTTTTTTGCAAGTAAGACATCTTGCCATAAACTATACCACTTCTCTCTTAATCCTCAACCACCAAAAAACGTTTTTAAAGTCTTTATACACTTTATCACCACCTAGGTATACTAAATAAAGTGTGCAAAGCCCCTCCTCCATGATGTTCTTCTTTAAATCCTCACAATTATGTGAAACCCACCACCATCCTTTTAATCCAATACTGCCATTTTCATGGATTACAAATCCTTTTACCTTACCTTCTTGTATCTTTTGTCAAATCCTCTTAAGCTTCACATCCCTTGATTTTCCATTTTGAATTTCAATAAAAATATTGGGATTAATAACGCCCATTAGTAATCAACTTGATGTCCATCTCCCAAAGTTCCTCAAACTACTGTCTAGTATCACTAGGGCATTCAATGAATGGAGGAATTCTGGATTAGTATAGCTAGTACCACATATGGCTTACCCTCATAGTAAATAAGCACAAATCATAAACTTTTAATAGCTCCAACGACCTTCTCTACCTCATATTTAACGACTTCTATGTAAATATATACTTCAAACTCTTATGATCTATGCAAAACTTGGAATCTACCATGTATAGATTATGTTTCCAAATCTTTGATATAAAAACCACTACTGCCGATACCAGGTTATGAGTCATGTAATTCTCCTCATAAGGCTTCAAATATCTAGAGGCATATGCTATGACCTTCCCATTCCACATAAGTACACAACCAAACCCTTCTTTGAGGCATCATTGCATACTTCAAACCTATCCTTCCCTAACGGTAATGTAAGTACTAGTAAAATAGTAAATCGTTATTTCAACTTTTGGAAAGCTTCTTCACATCGATCATCCCATTAAATCATGTGGTTTTTCTCATAAAATGATTTAGAGGCTTGGCAATCTTAGAATATTTCTTTATAAATCCCCTATAATATATAGCCAAGATGAGAAAACTTCATACCTTCATGATATTCATAGTGGTTGGCTACTCAGATATAGCCTAAACTCTTACTAGGTCCACCCACATTCCCTCTTATGATACCACCAGACCAAAATTGCTACCTTCACTAACAAAAACTCATACTTGAAAAATCTTAGCATAGAGCTTGTTGTCATATACAAACTTCCTCACTTAGAGAAAATATGTGTGACCTTAGTCTTTCCTTTCTTGAAAGACTAAGTGAGCCTTCCTCCTTCTAGTGTACTCAAAACTTAGTTAAAATATGCCTTTGAGAGCATAACTCCAAACACTTCAAAAGAGAGCTCAAGAGATAACTTTTAGAGAGAGAAAGAAGTATATATTTTAGATATAGAAGCTCTAAATAAAAATCTTGGTGGATAATTCTCAAATAAACCTAACCCCCTCTATTTAAAAGTAAAGCTTCACCCCTTCCCATCACAAAAATATTCTACAGACTAGCCTAATAGATCTCTCTAGAATGACACAATAAACCTTGCAGGGTTTCTAGAATAATCTATTAGGGTTTTTAGAGAAGCTTGTTAGGGTTTTAGATTACTCTTTTGAGGTTTCTAGAATACTCTACACTTATCTATACAAGAATAAAAGGATCTAGAGACATCCCCCTCTAGATTAATATAAAATAATCTAGGATAGTATAGAATCTTATACTTCTCTCTACGCTTATTTAAAAATCACTAGAACATTCTAGATGAATCTAGAACTCCATGGAACCTCAACACATGTCTCGATCCAGGTCATGAAATTTTCCCCCACTGAAGCAATCTTTGTCCTTGCCAATGAAAAAAGATAATACTATATATAACCTACTTGAATTTCCACAAATCTTCTGCCTTTTTTCTAATTATTCTAACTTTAAGGCAGTCCCTTCCATTGGATAAGGTATACATTTTAAGTTGGAATACCTCTTCTTTTGATTACCTAATTGGTCAGAATCTCTTCAACCTCATATTTGAATGAATTCATGTCCGTAGGTAGTGTAAGCATGCTTTCTCCTCTTCTTTTTTTTAAAAAAAAAAATCATTCTTATCTCCATAGTAAGGCTTGGGCAAACTCACATGGAAGATCAGTTGAATCTTTAACTTTGAAGGTAGTTCTACATGGTAGGAAATCTCCCTTACTTTCTTCAAAACCATATATGATCCTTCATATCTTCTCAAAAAGAATTTATGCACTTGATTATAAGCCTAGAATACCTAGGGTGACAACTTAACCACAACCATGTCCCCTTCACTAAACTCCAATGACCTTTGGTTTGCATCTTCCCACTTCTTCATCTTCAAATTTTTTTTTTATAGATGTGCTTTGGTTAAGCCATTTTGCTCCTACCATTATTGAGAAAATGAATGTACCCTATGACTACTTCCTTTATAGCCTTGTTGCACTATGTGTGGAGTAAGGGGTTGTTATCCAATGAGAATCTCAAAAGAATTATGCGGTGGGACTTCACTTCATTGCATGTTATATGTGGATTGAGCCACATCCATCAAAATTTCCTAGTATTTTTTTTATTTTCACTCACAAAGTGTCTCAGTTACGTCTCTACCATGGTATTCACCCTCTTCATGTATCCTTTTTTTTTGTGCATGGAAGATACTAGATAAGTATAGTTTAGACTCCATCATAATGAATAGATCCCTAAAACAAAAAATGGTGAATCAAGGATCTATGTCACTAATAATACTCCTTAGCAATCCCTAATACTTCACTACATTCTTAAAGAACAAGTGAGATCACTAATTCATTATACAATCCCTTAGGTAGGAATGAACATCCTATACTTTCTTTTCATATCAACCGCGATCATAATATATCATTTTCCCTTGGATGTTGCAAGTTTTGCGATGGAATCCATAGAGACACTCTCTTAATGCTTTTCAAGAATCAATAAGGGTTCCAACAAACTTATAAGACTCTTTTATTCATTCTTATATAGTTAGCACACAAGATAAGTCTGTACAAACCCTTCAATATCATCCCACCTTTGTCGCTAGTAATAAGCATCTTCAACAAAAGCTAGTGTGTGTATCATCCTTAAATGCCCATCACACTTTGAATCCATACACTTTTTATACATATAACATCGATGATTTCCCCATATAGGTACATAAAGATGGTTTCTCAAAGTGCAGAGAGTTCCATCCTACTACCAAAATCTCTTAGTACTCCCCCCCTTTTTTTCCATATCTAGCAAACTTTAAGCAAACAGATTATGCAACATTCCCTCTTTAACTAGTTCTATGATGTTTATTATAGGTCCACTCATGCCTGAAAGTGTAGCCTTCTGACTCAATGTATCTACTACCAAGTTAAAACTTCCTAGCATATACTCTATCTAGTAATCAAATTTAGACAAGAAATCTTACCAATGGGCTTCTTAGGATTTAATTTTTTTTGTTAAGGAAGTAACTCATTGTAAAATTATTATTATTCATCATGAAATTACTCCCCAATAGATAGTACCTCCTTCTATAACACCCCCATTTTTACTACTAAAAAGTTTCATTTTATAGAAGCGTTAATTAAAAAATTAATGAGTGTTACCACCACAATCAGTATAAGTCTGACATCCTTTACGATTCTTATATTAAGTACTAAGGATAAAACATTACTTTAATTAAATAACTTAGTTACAAAAAGTCATAATTAAAGGATAATAGATAAGAACGGTGCTAAAAGCAACATCAGCAATCTACCGAAACTCAAGAAAGAAATTTTAGGAGGACATGAAAGTCGAATTATAATCAGAGACAAGATAATAGAAGAAACACTAGATATTCATATGATCCCAAAACTGACTAACAACTTTCAACTAAACTTAGAAGCTGACCTATAAAGTCCATTTCTAATTAAATAGGCAGGGGCCCACAAAAATGAACCCTTCATTACTAATGAGCAACCCTTTATACCAAACTAATATGATAAAATAGCAAGGAACACATGCAAGGCATACAACTAACATTATATAAGATATATAAATACACATATGAGGATTGAGACATAGTAATTATTTTGATAATCAAATTCCATTAAGATCACATACTACTCATATTTATTAATATGAAACAATTGAACTTACCAAATGAACAACCTAGAGATACTATCTAAAGTATGATAAGAAGAAAAACCCTAATAAATTAACCATTAGGCATTATGACAATATATGGTATAAGCATTGAGATATACATGTAATAATCCAAACACAATAATCATAAAAGATAAGAAGTAGTCATTAAACTACCTATTGTTGAGGCATGATCATTTAGAATATAACAGTTATGAACTAAGCATCCCAAGTTGCTCTCTAAAGCAATAATCAAAACCCACTCTACACCATAATTATAACCTTTATAACATAATTCATGTCTCAACATTAATCCCAACTATTTACAAAACATCATATGCATGTTTATAGGTATAATAATATAAGATCAATATCAACATAGGTAAACTTGCAGGTAAAATATAAAAAAATCTATAACATCACATGTATACTTATAGGTAAAGTTTAATAAAACCCTAATACAGGTATAGTTATAGGTGCAATAAAAAAAATTCCATAACATCGTAGGTATACTTATAGGTACAATATAATAAAATCTATAACCTCACAAGTATACTTATAGGTATAATATAACAACATACCTAACATCATAGGTATAATTACAAGTATATTTACAAGTACAATATAAAAAAATCCATAACAACACAAATATACTCACAAACATAATACTAACACAGGTAGGCACGAAGGTTGCTACTGAATCAACAAGCAGGCACAAAGTCTACCACCAACCATAGATAGGCAAAAAGGCTACTACCAAGACCCTTGGTAGGCACAAATGATACTATCCAAAACTATAAGTAGGTACAAAGGCTGTTGCTGAAAACATAGGTAAGAAAGAAGGCTACTACCCAAAACCACACATAGGTGCAAAGGCTGTTACCCAAAATCGTAGGTAGGCAGAAAGGCTACTACCAACCCAATTCAATACCTAATAATAATCAATCCAATCAAGTTATATCATTTTCATTTTAATATAATTGATGGGGTTATAATAATAACCCGGAGATATAAAAGTATGCCGGTGATTCCTGCGCGCAAGCATTGCAATACCCTCCCAACCATCTAATCTAGAGGTATAACACCACTCTAGTCACACTGATGCACAAGGTACACAATACCCTCCTCACCTTGGACACCTAATCCTTAAGTAATGATACCCTTATAGGGTCCGTAGGTCACCTATAGACTATACTAATGCCTTATTGAGGCACAACTAGCACACCAAAAAATCAAATAAATTGAGGGCTCCTACCTCGTCTCTATGGTAGCTATCCCTAGAAAGAAACCATTCCCAAACTCATGATCTTCTATTTTACGTATTAGTATTTTTGTAAGGTAATCATAGATAACACATATTACACAATTATTCTCATTTCTATACTTATCCATTTGTCCTTTATTTCTAATTATCTAAGTCAACCCTAAGTTCAACGGTCCAAAACAAGGTCAAAGTCAACACTAAGGTTAACCTATTAAAGGTCTAAGTCTATCCTATGTCCGATTATTCACATTTGGGCGCACAAAGCTGAAAATGGCCAAAATGCCCATGGGGCAAATAATTATCATATTATCATCCATTTAAATACTAAATTCATTTTATTTATTAATTTCTCATGAAAAGGCTAAAATGAAATAATTTAATTATTTATTTTACAATTTAAATTCCTAGCTATGTCAACTGACCATTTTGCCGTTACACCTATTTATGCATACGAAACCCTATTATACACATTTTAAATGTCCAAAAAACATGATCATATAATCAACAACAAATAATACGTATTAGACATAATTTTTAGGATAAATATCATAATACACAAAAATGACTAAATTGCCCCTAGAGAACACATCTATAATAGTTATTCCATTATTATATCTAAGCATGTTCAGTCTATTATTTTATACATAATTATCATAAAAATTATTTTTGTATCATTCGAATCATTTTAACCTTAATTTCATACCCAAAATATTTTACCGCAGATAACATGCTTGTTTTATCAGTTTTCATGACAATAACAATTGACATATATTATTTTTAGAATAGTCATTATAAAATAAAATATTTTTAAAATTACCAAAATACCCTTATATTTAATATAGGCACCTAAATATATTAAAATAAAACATAACTCATGCTGCATATAGCATGAGTCCTACACGAAAGAAAGGGGTGGATTGCATGGTACTGGACAGGGTTAAGGGTTGGGTAATTCAGGGCAAGAGGAGATGGTGGTTGGCTAGTGGAGTATGTTCTAACTGCTAGTGGCAGCTAGCTCCATGAAGGGCGGCAGTGGTGTTGTAAAAACTGTAGTAGTGGCTAGATTGTGATGGTGTGATGGTGGTTGGTTTTCTAGAAGGGGTATAACAAGGGGTGGTGACATTGCAGAAGGTGAAGAAGAGGTGTGCTGGAGTTTGTTTGGTGAGGGAGTGATGACAGGCTTCTGGTGCCTACTAGGTGTTGTTGGGTCAAGGGTGATAGTGTGGAGGCTATCGTGGTTCTGTCGGTGGCTGGAGTAAGATGAGGACAAGGTTGTTAGGTGGGGATGGGGAGGTGGTGATTAGCTTGGGCTCTGGAGTTGCTAGAAGGAAGGGGCTTAGGCGATGGGGATATACAGGGTAAAGAAGGGGAGCTATAGCTGATTAGGTACTAGAAGGTTGGGTGCATGTGTAAAGGGCGAGAGCTATGATGGGGAGGGGAGCTAGGTGTTGCATGCATTTTGTGTGGCTGGTTGGTGAAGGGTGTTGAAAAGAGGGGGAATGGGTTTTGTGCATGGGAAAAAATAGGGCAAGGAAAACCAAACAAAACAAAGAGAGGGAAAGGGTTGCTTGGAGTGCTATTTGGTTAATAATGTATGCTTATGCATGTATAATGTAGGGGGCTATATAGGTGCAAGGTTCTATGCACGTTTGTGGGGTGTGTACATGTGTAAAATGTAGAGAGTGTTGTGAAGAACTTATGGGTTGAGTGAGGTAAGAAATGAGGGAGACAAGGAGAGTGTTTAGGGGGAAGGGACTACATATGGTAGAGGGTTGTGAAAGAGGGACGGTAGGAAATATATTTTATATTTTTATTTTAGTTTTAGTTCAGATAGATTAGGGTATCGGGTAAAAAAATAATTTGGGAAAAATAAGTAGGATTAGGATAGTTAAAAAGGTATGGAAAGAGAAAAATAATACATGATAAATTTTAGAAAATTATTTTGGATTACAGATCAACGGCAATTAGGAAAATAATTAGGATAAGACTCACAGATATAACTAGGATTCAATTAAATAATCTAATTTCTATCAAATTTTAACCTGATTAAATTTATATCTAAATTGTCAAAATAATATGAATAATAATAAAACATTTAATTCTAAACTTCTTAAAATAATAATTATAATTAATCACATGTAATTATTAATTTATAATTCACATTTCTTAAAATAGGGTATTACACCATCCTTATAAGAATTGGATGATATATGTCATCTCCTTAACATAGAAAGAATACCATCTATCAGTATCATTTAGCTTATGGCTCTCATAAGTAGTCAAATGCTTCTTTTCATAAGCACCCCTCTAATGGCATAATCTGATGAATTTTTGTGAACATTGAATTCTTTCTAGTTTTTTGTAAGAATATGACCGACTCTTACACCATGGCTCTCTTCATATCGTCAATGTCCTTAAGAAAACTTTCATCCCAACTTTATGGAACATTCCTTTTTAAATAGTTGATCAGATTCATAGCTCATCTTGAGTACCTTAGGATGAAATTGTAGTAATATTTAACCAATCCAATGAAACTCTATAGCTTTGACACATTGTTTAGGGCTTCCCATTCTTAAATATCCCAAACCTTGGTTGTGTGTGTCCCGATATTTCCTCCTCTAACATATTAGCCTATGTACTTCACTTCTATAAGAGAAAATGACCACTTTTCGCTCTTTATATATAGTTTGTTTTCCTAAAGTAACTAGAAAAGAACTTGTAGATGCTCTATATGATCTTATAAGGACTTGCTATAGACCATAATCATCACGATAAATCACCATGAACTTATCGAAATACAGATGGCATATCTTGTTCATCAAGGTATAAAATATTATTAGGAAATTTTTAAGACCTAGGGGAGTGAAAAGGAATTTATATGAACCATACCATATCACACATGCCATCTTTTCTTTATGTACATTGTCAATCTACACTTTTCAGTAGTGTAAGTGCAAATCCATCTTCATGAAGTACCTTGCTCTCCCAAGATGATTTTTTTAAATCATCATCAGAGGTAGAGAATACTTGTTCTCTACTATGATTTTTTTTAAAACTTTATAGTCCACACACATTCATAATGACCCACTGTGCTTTTTTTGAAATAACACAAGAGCAACATTAAGAGTTTTTAATGGTTGCATCAACCCTACATTACGGAAATATTTTAGTTGTCTTCTTAATTCTTCTAACTCTGGCGGACTATCCTATAGGGACATCTTGTGGTTGGTGTTCCATATGGCTCTAACTAAAAAACATGGTCCACTTCCCCACTAGGTGGAAGGTTATTTAGTAGCTCTACCAACATCATGTCCTGAAATTTGTGAAGTACCTTGTTAATTTCTTTAGGCATTTCCATAGATTTTGAATACTCTTCCTCTATCAAAGTAGCAAAGTAGAAAGACTGCCTTCTTTAACCCCTTATAGAACTGCATAGCTGAAAGGGAGCATGACTCTACCTTTCCTGATTCTAAGGGAACAATGTGACTATGTTATCCCTTCACCAAATGCATGTTGCTATCTCCTAAAAAGTTAAGTGTAGCTTCTAAATTCATCAAATACATACCGAACACCATGCTATAATTTTCCATCTCAGTCATCGTAAAATTCACACTTTCTATCCTTAATCCAAGGGTTACTGGGACTCCATAAGCTACCCTAAGGATGGGCCTGGCATTGGAGTTGACCTATTTTATTCTCTCGATCTCCTTGGTAACTCTTAATTACTTCCTTTATGCTTCCTGAGGACTAAGGATATTATGAGAGGCATTGGTGTCCACTAATTCTTTATTGGCAATGCCCTTGACTTCAATCTCAACATACATCGAACCTAAAACTTTCTCCCTAGGATTGTAATTGATGGAGTTTAGTAGATTTAGAGACTCTATATATGCCTCATTAGTGCCCTCCTTCTTATCTTGGCCTATTACCATGGCACTCAAAGCCTTAATCTTAGGAAAACAATGAAGGATATAATTACCACTGCACATAAAGCATTGATGCTTAAATTTTTAGGAATATTTTCTACCATGCTCTTTCTCTTTCACCTTGTATTTATATTACTTCTTTCTATACTTCTAGGGCTTTCCTCCACAACCTTTTTTTTGAAATATCCTTCCATCCCTTTTCTTTCTTCTTGGACCAATACTCAATTATGGGATTTGACCTCTTGGTATGCTATAGTGAGATCTTACACATTATGCCTTCAAAGATCTTATTTTTCCAAAAAAAATCCATCAAGGAATTACAATAGTCTCCTTCTTGGGAATTTCAAGAAAGCATGAGGGAATTATATGTTTTGATATACTACTTCATGATTCTAAGATGCTTCCGATTCCTTATTCTCTTTATTGCATCCGAGTGGGCATTTTTGGGGTAGAATTATCTTTTCAATTCCACTATAAAGCCTTCTCATGTGTTTATTACACAAGTCCACCATTCGATCTGCTAATGATAGGCACACCACCACAACATAGCATCTTCCTCTAATGTAGCCTATGTAGTACATAGATTATCATCAAGTAAATGAGTGGTATCCAAATACATCTCTATTTCATATAGGAAGTTAGCAAGGGGAAAATCTATGTAGCCATATATATTGGATGAAAGGTTAAATAATGGTGTTTAAAATTCACATATTACGAGACACAAATTCTTTATTTAATTATTTTTTATCATATAACACATCGATACCTTTCATTTTATTTGAGTTGGAAACGTTTAACGCATCCATGGGAGGTTGTCTCTTGGGATAACCAAGTGGAGGATCAGTCCCAATATGGTTTAATACAAGTCCATAATCTAATTCATACATCCACATGAAGATATCTTCCTAAGATACCTAAGGGGATTACACCTCCTAGGGTCTACAACCTAAGTTCCTAGTCCCTCAATTTGCAAATCCCTATAATAGGAGTGTTAACTACCTAAAAGGGTAAGAATGGATACTTACACTAGCACTTGGTAAAGATAATGATCTTGGTGACTACATGTCACATCAAGTAGGGAAGCCCATTACTAACCCAAATTTGTGTGACTAACCTCATAGTACCCTAAAATGACTCTAAATTTTGTCTAAAGGTTGTTTATGTTTTTATTACTGTGACCATGTAATCACATAACACATTCACTTTTCCTTCAATTTTAATAGTCATCTAAGGTCATAATTTTTGTTTCATACAAATAAATCATAACGTGCTTTCAATACTTACACATTAATGCTTTCTAACTACTAATTAACTAGTTTACTTGGTCAACATGACACAAGATTGATGTACCATGCACAAATAAAATGATGTAGGAGGCAAATATACAATGCTCTCTCTTCTCTCTTAGGGTTGAGTGAGTATTGGTTATGGTGAAGAAGAAACCTTCCTCACCTGGATCTCTAGTGTAAGGAAAACCAAAGGATAGTGTTGAGGGTGTGTGAGAATCGCCATAGGATGGAACCAAAACCATACCATGTAACCCTAAGACTTTTGAACCGTTGCATGCTAGGAGTGGTAAACAAACCCTACCAAGGGAAGAAGATTTGATCGACGTCCTTTTGTCTGTTGATCTAGAGGACAATGTGAGGGAACAAAATAGTAATGTCTCCTCTACCCTAGTGAGGAATCATGCAGAGGGTTTTTCTAGATTTGAGGGAAACCATACAGAGGGTTCTACTAATACCGAAGGCCCATCGAATACCTATGCTAAGGAATCTGTCAGGACTAGGTTACAGCCTGCTTCCCCCCCCCCCCAAATTCATCTTGGAGAGATGTGGTTCTAGGCAATATAATTCCTAGCCATGGCCAAACTTTGAATTTTCAGAACCCATCTTATGATAATGGCAGGGTTGTGGTTAAACTTGATAAAGAGGATGTAGATTCAAAAGCACACCATTAGGGTAATATGTTGATAGAGTTTGTGCATGGCCAAGCTCCCTCTTATAATAAGATGAATGCTTTTGTTAAGAGGCAATGGCCGGCTATTCAATCTCCACAGATCACCTTGCATTCTTCTAAATTTTATTGAATCTCCATAGATCATGTTGCATGGGTTCTTAGCCACCATTGGATGTTTTTCAAGTAACCTTTTGCTCTAAAGAGATGGCATAGGTGTTTACTGTTCAATCTTGATGAGATGCAGATCCTCCCTTTATGGATTAGGTTTCCAAACCCCCTTTGGAATATTGGTCTACTAAGGCTCTTAGTATAATAGCTAGTGCAATTGGTAAACCAGTGTGCACAGACTCTATTACTACTTCTAGGGATAGAGCTTCCTATCCAAGGGTTTTGGTTGAGGTTGATGTGAAACAACCTTTCTTGGAGTCTTTCTTGATATTGGATCCTAAAGGGATGGAGGTGGAACATAAAGTAGAATATGATTGGAAACCTTTTTATTGTCCATTATGTGACTACTCTGGCCGTGATCAGAAGAGGTGCAAGGCAACAAAGTCGAAGAATAGTATTGGCCATTATCAAGGAGGGGAATGGAGAATGGTTTGGGATCTTAGAAAAGGAAAGGCCCATGCTGATGCTAATCATAATAAGTTAGATTCTATGTAAAATATTTCTGTGCAGCCATTAGAGGAGGATTTAAATGTGATTGGTAATGTTTTTGTGGCAAGTGGTAACCTTCGTGCAGGTGATGCTCTTCCTCTTACTAAATGAGGACAGGTGGCCTTGTTGCCTACTCCTAGCCCTTTAGTTCCTGGTTCTTCCTCTGTTACAGGGGCAAGAAGACTTCTTTTGTTGATTCAAGAGTGGCTAAGATTGTGCAGAGACCTGCGACTCTTTTTGAACAAATAGTAACCAGCCTCAAAGCCACTAAGACTGGTTATCATGATTCTTCTACTGGTGAGCATGGACCAATGGTGGGCCGAGATGTTGGATTCTAGGGTGGGAAATTTTTCTGTTTTAGATCCTTGTGAACATGATTAGTGCTTGGAATATAAGGGCACTGAATATGAATTCCAAACATAAGGAAGTCAAGAGATTTTGTGCTAAGCACAAAGTGGATTTGTTTAGTTTATTGGAAACCAGGGTTATAGAACCTAATTTTGCTAATGTGATTAATAAAATTCATCATGGTTGGTTGACTAGTAATAACTATTCTCATCACCCTAATGGTAGAATTTGGGTCCTTTGGAATCCAAAGATATGGTTGATGGGATCTTATTCTGTGAGTGGCTAAGAAATTTTATGTCATGTCACTCATTTGCACTCAAATGTTAGTTTATTTGTGGCTTTTGTTTATGCCTATAAAAATGGTGTTGCTAGAGAGACTCTGTGACAATGGTTGAAGACACACTCTCCAAGAAATGGTCCTTGGATTGTGGTAGGGGATTTCAATGTGGTGCTGCAGGATTCAGATAAGTTTTAGGGGAGGCTTCCAAATAGCTCTGATGTCCAGGAATTTAGAGATTGTTGTCATGATTTAAGATTGTGTGATCTGCATAGTCAAGGCTGTCATTTTACTTGGTCCAGCCATAGAGAAGGAGAGGAGGAGGTGTTCTATAAGCTGGATAGGGCTCTTGTGAATCTTCAATGGATGTTGTCATGATTTGAGATTGTGTGGTCTACATAGTTAAGGCTTTCATTTTACTTGGTCTAACCATAGAGAAGGAGAGGAGGAGGTGTTATGTAAGCTGGATAGGCTCCTGTGAATCTTCAATGGCTGGATGCTTATCTACAATCATTGGTTGAGTTCTTAAGTCCTATAATCTCTAATCATTACCCTATGATTATCCACCTTAATATTTCTTATTTGGCAGGCCCTAAACCTTTCAAGTTCTTTCAGTTTTGGACTGAATCATAGGAGTTCTTGCCTATTGTTTAGAGAACATAGAGAATTAAGATGGGAGGTAACTTTCTCCTAAAAATTTCCAAGAGGTTGGGTCTTCTAAAGCAGGAATTCAAGCTTTTCAATAGAAAAATGTATGGCTATATTTCTCACAAAGTTCAAATAACTAGAGAGGAAGTGGGAGCTTTGCAGGATACCTGTTATACCAATCTAGCCAATGCTAAGTAGAGAAATCTCCTACAGGTAAAAGAGAAGCATTTCACTGTGAAGAGCTTTTTTATAAGCAAAAAGCTACCAACCACTAGCTTAAATGTGGAGATTCAAATTTAAAATACTTTTATGCCAAGGTAAAGGAGAGGCATAAAAGAAAAGTAGTGGTTTTTCTCTTAGATTCTGAAAATAATGAAGTTAGAGGTGCAAAGCACATTCATAATGCTTTCAACAATTATTATCAACAACTCTTGGGATCTGGCCCATTTAGGGAAGGTGTTCTTGATATTTCTATTCTAAACTCAAGCTTACATCCTACTTACCATGCTAGTATTTCTACATCGGTTACAATAGAGGAAGTGAAAGAAGTTATTTTCTTAATGGGGGATACTAAAGCACCTAGAGTAGATGGTTTTTCTAAAGGGTTCTTCAAGGCTTGCTGGCCTATTATTGCAGAAAAGGTATTATGGGTTGTTACTTAACTTTTTGCTACTAGTTTTGGGCCTAAGAAGCTGAACATTACCTTAACTCTCATTCCTAAACAGCCAAATGCCAATAGGGTTACTGAATTTAGACCCATAGCTTGCTGCAATGTGTTATATAAAATTATTGCAAAAGTTATTATTCAGAGATTGCAGCATATTATGCCAAATATTATTAACCTCTCTCAGAATTCCTTCATTGAGGGAATAAGCATTGGAGAAAATATTCTATTGGCCCATGAACTAGTCAGGAATTATTCTCAAAAGGGCATCTCACCTAGATGTATATTGAAGATTGATCTTAAGAAGGCTATGATATGGTTAATTAGAAGTTTCTGCAGTAGCACCTAAGCTTGTATGGTTTTCCTATCCACTTTATTAAACTGATTATGGCCTGTGTCACCATATTCTCATATTTTGTCTCCTACTATGAGTTCCTAGCTGCACCTTTCCCTAAGAAAAGAGGCTTAAGGCAAGGAGACCCTCTATCTCCTTATCTCTTTGTGTTGGTTATGGATTACTTTAGTAGAAGTTTGAACAATTTGTGGGTTGACCCCAGGTTTAATGCTCATCCAAGATGTGGAGGATTGTAGCTTATCAACTTAAATTTTGTAGATGATTTATTGTTGTTTTGTAAGGGTAATTTGCAAAGTGTTAAATGTCTTCAAGAGGTTTTGGCTCATTTTTCTGCAACATCAGGGCTTGTGGTTAATTCTAACAAGTGCTTTGTAATTTTTTGGGGTGTTGATGTCTCAACACAGGCTGCTATTCTAGATTGCCTTAGGTTCCCTGCAAGAAGGTTTCCAATAACTTACCTAGGCTTACCTTTATCTTCTGTATGTTTATCTACATCACATCTGTAGCCTTTTCTTGATAAGCTAACTGCAAGGTTGAGACATTGGAGTACTTTTTTCCTGTCATATGTAGGGAGACTTCAACTTATTAAATCAGTGCTTTTCAGTATCCACATTTATTTTAGCTATATTATCTTGCTACCTAGGAAAGTTCTCCACTATTTTATCATTTTATGTAGGAACTGCCTATGGTATGGAAAGTTGTAGGTTTAGAAGACTACAATAGTAGCTTGGGATAAACTTTGTTCTCCTACCAATGAGGGTGGACTTGGCTTGCTAAATATTGAGCTTTGGAACTGCTATGCTTTGAGGAAGCTCCTTTGGAACATTACAACAAAAAAGGATACTCTATGGGTCAAATAGGTGCATGCAGTTTATATTAAGCAAGGATCTGTGTGGGACTTCACTCCTACATCTTACACTTCCTAGATTTTTCTCAGGATTCTTCACATTAGAAGTGTTCTTTAGAACTTTATTTTGAATTGTGAGACAATGCAGGCATATTATAATATCAAAGTAGCTTATCAAGCCATTAGAACACCCCAAGATAAGCAGGCCTGGATAAAGTTGTTATGGAGATCTACTTCTACACCCAGATTGAACTTTATTGCTTGGGTTGCATGTAGAAATAGATTGTTTAAAACTAAGGGAGATAGGCATGGTTGTGGATTTAGTCTGTGTTTTTTTTCATCAGCATGATGAGATCAGAGACCATTTATTCCTGTTTTGTCCAAATACCTCCATACTTTGGAGGCCCATTAGGAGATTGGCTGGCAAAAGTGACCCCATTTTGGGATGGGACTAGGAGATCAAAATCTTAACTTCAAGAACTAGACAAGCAGCAAAGAAGAAATACATTTTAGGTGCTTTATTGGTCTCTTACATTGCAACAATTTTGAGGAATCTAAGAGTATTTCAGCGTAGTACTAGGCAGCTATGTGTTCTTTTGAGGATCATTATTATGAATATTACTAGGAGGCTTATCAATTATACTCCTTCTGCTAAGTATGCTAGATGGTTAGGGTTTCTTGATGATATTGAGTGTACTGCTACTTTGTAATCTCTATTTTGATAGTAATAAACTATACTTATCAAAGAAAAAAAAACATGATGCAGAAGCATCCAACTACACATCAAAATTTTCTAACAAATTTAATGATGAATTTTATTCCCATTTCATCTCATTTCAAGAAGCATTATTCAGGGATATTTTGGGCTAATTAAAAAAGAGATAAAAACATTCAATTCATAATAAGGATGAATGATTCAAAGACACTTATCATAGCGGAATTACACAAAGGAAACCCATTATTTCACTAAGTATAACAACCTCAAATGCTTCTTACTAGGAGAAAAAGTTGATGGCTACATTCCAATCCATGGAACAACATTGTTCTAGCCACCACCTTTTGATAAATTTTGATGTCTCTAATATGCCTTATTGATTCAGCTAAGAGGGGACAAATGCAAGCCGTAATTTTACAACAACCTTGTAGCCATAGTAGCCCTTTTCTCTTAGTGTTTGGGATAAGTTTAACACAAAAATGGAGGTCATACAGCCAGTAAGTCACATATATTGTAGTAGTTAGTTTGACCATCAACATTTAGGCTAAATAGTGTAAGAAAAAGGGGGACAAGTTTGGATTGTGTAAGGGATTTTTGTACTAACTTTTGTAACTTTTATGTTGATTGTACTACTAGGAATTAGCATTATACTATTAGCCTTAATTTTATAGTTTTCATAATACCCTATATATTAGTTTAGATCTTTAACTTGTAAAACACTACCAAATCTAGTTGGGATCAAGGGGGCATATTCAATAGTCTATGGACAAAATTCCATCCACAAGAAACCATTAGAGTCTTACAAACTTGCCTAAATATGTGTAAGGCCTATTTTTTTCTTTCTACTAAACAATGATGGATTAAAGTAATTCTTTAGCTTGGTTGATTGCAAGGAACCTCCCAAATCAAATGTAAGGGTATGGAGGTTGTTTTAGGTTGAGTTACAAGGCATAAAATTCATTGGGTAATTCTTATTTGGTTAGATTTAAACTAGCTTAGTTACTTGATAAAGTGAATTTTTACCATATTTTACCTATATTTCCCTTAGCATTGGGAATTCATTTAATTTCTTTTACATATTTTTCCATTGTTTTGGCCTACTATTTGCACTATAATATTCTTGATCCTTGTGTTGTAGGATTTCTAGCAAAAACACTAAGATCGAGAAAGAATTACTTATATTTGGAGCTAAAGACCAAGCAAAGAAAGCTCAAGAGGAAAGTGTATCAACCCAACATGCTTATGAAGGTGCGTTGAAGCTATGACAGTAAAACATTATGCTAAGATATCCTTAAGAAGACTCAAAAGGGGAGTGCACGGTCGGCCGCACACCTAGCTGCACAAGCATGCAGCCCTCCTCAGCATTTATAGAAGATAATATAATTGCACAACCAGCCCGTGCTAGACTTGCACAGCTTTGCAAAATTCTGAGCTGAAAATTAAAGGCCAAAAATATTGTACAGCCTTGCAATATCGAATTTTCCAAATTGCCGAAAGCTGAGAAACTACACGGCCAGATCATAAAAGGGCCTTATGCCTATGTAGAAGCAGTCCTCCCCACCGGCATGATGGGAAATTTCATGGCATGCTTCACGGACTTCTTGAGAGGAGAGAGAGAGGAAATTTAAGTAGAATTTGAAACCCCTCATTACTGAGCATAGCTTCTTGTAATTGCTTATTCTATTTAGTTTTAATTGTTCGGAAGATTCAATTGTGTAATTTGTGACGGTCGGTTTGAATAAACATTGTACTCTTCCGAATTACAATTATTTCAATATAATTCTTCTTTTCTTTATCTATTGTGTTGTTATTGTTCATCATGTTATTTATTTTTGTTCATTTTATTAGCAAGTATGTGTGAGTAGTCTATTTTATAAGATTGGACTCAAGTATCATTTTAGTAATTGATATGATGAGATAAAGTATTGTGTCGTATGATTGATTCATTAATACTGTTATATATGCTAGATTTCATTGTCGTAAAGTGGATTTGACAAAATCTAGCCTTCATAGATGCAATCTACAACTGAAAGGATGAGATTATAATCGAAAATTAGCATATATATAGGAATTTAAGCAATCACGAACATAGATGTTTAATTCTTAGGGACTCTAATAATGATGGCGCTTAATGGGTTTAATTGAAAGAGGCTAATGAATATGATTTGACCAATTGTCCACAGTTAGTGAATTAATCTATAGCATAAGTATTGTTTCATTATATATTAATAATCTGGAGGTCAAATTTTGATCCTAGGTTTTATTCCTATTGTTTAGGATCTCCAAGTTAGAGCACTTTTCAAAATTAATCTTTTCATTTGCATGCATACATCCACTTTTTTGTAGATTTATATATTTAAAATAGTGAAGAAAGTGTAATCAATTATAAAGTCCCGACAGAGATGACATTGAAATGCTATAACAAATCCGTGCATTTGCGAAAATAGCACAACAAGTTTTTTGCGCCATCGCTGGGGATTTTGACTAATTGATATTCTATAATTTGATATTTTAGCTAGACTAAATCCATAAATTCCCTTCTATTCTTTATCTTCACTGATTGATTGTTTGTTGTTTTCACTTTCAAGAACCTTTTATGCAACAATCCTTTTGACTTGGGCCCCCAAGAGAGCTTGACCCTAAGATCAAACGAACATTGACTGAGTTGCGTAGGTAGATAGTTGAGACAAAAGAAAGCGTGAGTTCATAAACCGTGGTTGACATGGATAGAGATAAGGAGCAACATCTCTCTCTTAAAGAGTTTTCATCTCCAAATATATACGGGATGTAATCGAGCGTTCAGAAACCTAATATAGGTGCCAACAATTTTGAACTCAAACTTGCATTACTCAATAAGGTTTAGCAGAATCAATTCAGTGGTAACCTAATGGAGGACCCTAACTTACACATTTCTATTTTTCTTGAGTATTGTGATACCTTGAAGATGAATAGAGTATTGGATAATACGATCAAGCTTTGTTTATTTTCGCTCTCATTGTAGGATAAAGTAAGGGCCTAGTTACAATCACTTTCCCTGGGTCCATTTCCAGTTCAAATCAGCTTTCTCAAGCCTTCCTCAACAAATACTTTCCACTATCTAAGACAGTCCAATTGAGGAACCTGATTACAATCTTTATCCAAAAGGACGGTGAATCACTCTATAATGCATGAGAGCGCTACAAAGATAGGTTAATAATATGTCCACATCATAGGTTAGAAGAATGGTTGTAACATCCCAAAATTCACTACTTTTTTTTAAAGAAAGGCGGAAGTAATTAAAATAGAAACTCTTAAATTAAAACCCGTGAATTCTGGGAATGTTACCGCCACACTTAACACCAAACCGGTTCTCTTCGATCGTTCTAGTACCAAGTGCTAAGGCTAAGAAGAGATTAACATTAAACTAAATCAACAGTTCATAGAAGAACTAGAAAGATCATAATATCAAAATCAGAGCACGCATGAAGGTTTACAAACCAATAGAGAAAATCAATCATAAGATAGAAATCATAGTGCGAAATCAAAATTCCTCAAAGGGAATAATCTTACAATCGATAAAAGCTTCATTTGAAATCCTCAGCACAAGGTAGTAAATCAAATAGGATATATCTGATACAAGAAGAAATAATAGAAATAACTAAGATAACAAGAATAGTGGATCCGCCCACACTACTCACTAATTTCGAGTCAAACACGCTCAACACTCAGCCCCGACTGATGTCTCGCCCACCTGCACAAGTCAGAAGGGCATACTACTCGTGGGAATGAGCAGCACCCATGAAAAGGGTGATCAGTAGGCTAAGTACTGAGTAAGGTAACCGAGCACTAAGCCCAACACACAAGCACATAATCCATGCAGAATAAAAGATTATAAGGACGATCATGATATCATAACAACGAATAATCATTCGGGTACATACGTAAAGGCCCAATTATAATCCAGATTAATTATTTAATTTATCTCCGATCAGGAATCGTTTCACACCATGATTTTTATCAAATCCATGCGAGTACGGAAGCCCCCACTATTATGGCTGGTGGATCGGAGGCACATAGGGTATCATACCCTAACCACTATTATAGCCGGTGGATCGGGGGCACATAGGACTACGCATCCTAACCACTATTCCTAACCGGTGGATCGGTTGGCGCTGGCTCGCATGGTGTTCCACTGTAAGTAATTAGTATCTTTTAGGCATTTTAGTAAAACTCTATTTTGCGGTTGTTGAGCTCAGGAACCCCACTATTATAACCGGTGGATCGATTTACGCATAGAGCATCCTGCTCTAACCACTATTATAACCGGTGGATCGGTTACACATTGGGTAAAAACCCTAACCACTATTCTGAACCGGTGGATTTTGGTTGGTCCTATCTCAATGATCTTTCACTTCAAGTGATTAGTATCTTAAGTATCTTATTCAAAGCTTTCACCCTGAACATGCATGAATCACTCCCTTTACACTTCACACATCACAAATCATAAATTCCATCCTCATAATTATACTTTAGTCACCAAATACACCTGATGCCGAAAAAACCCTAAGCAGTCACACCAAACCCTAATTATCCACACAAACCCTAGCTCGATTTCCTACGTACCCCTATAATGATCCACGCACTATTTTCCATCCAAAGTGTTCAATCACCCAAACAACACTTACATTACTTTTCTCACATCCCAAATCAACGTTCCATACGTAAATTTCGCTCTCATACAAACTTTACACATCCCATGCAATTATTAACTTCCATGCCAACTCTAATACCACCATACAAACCCTAATACCACTATGCAACTATTAAAACCATGATGCAAACCCTAATACCACCATGCAACCATTAATACCACCATGCAGACCCTAATACCACCATGCAACCATTATTAACACCATGCAAAACCTATGATTTTATCATACAAAACTCTAAATTCAATCCACACAAACCCAAAGATTCATCCATACCAAACCCAAGATTCAAACCATGTAATACCCAAAGATTCATCCTTACCCAACCCCTAAATTCAAACCATATAAAACCCAAAGATTCATCCATACCAAACTCTAGATTCGAACCATATCAAACCAGAGATTCATCCATACAAAACCTTACATTATATCCTTCCGTACAAAACCATAAATTAGATTTTCCCATATAAAACCATAAGTTATATTCTCCCACACAAAACCCTAAATTAGATTCTCCCAAATAGAACCATCAATTATATTCTCTCACACAAAACCATAGATTAGATTCTTCCATATAAAAGAATAAATTATATTCTCCCATATAACACTTTAAGTTGAATTCTCCCATATAAAACCATAAATTAGATTCCCCCATATAAAACCATAAATTATATTTCACTCTTCCACTCATGGGTCATTAAAATACTTAGGTCAACTCACATCCCTTGATCAACTTCTTTCCCCCATTATCCCTTTTCATCCTTTCTCTCACCCAAACCACACCAACATCCTCACATGCATGTCTCAATACACATATCATCACATATACAATATTTCATCATATATGGTACTCATGCCATACAAAAACATACTTCAACTCCACATCATACCACATACGAAATAATTAATAATAATAAACATAGGATACATAACATGCGAAGTACATAATGCATATAGGCACACAAAAGGCCTTAGTAACACCATTACCTAAAATTTTACCGGTCTTGGAGCACGCTCCTATAGTACTTGAGAGCTTTGATTGGGCTCACCTACTATGGAAAAATACTAGGATTAGGTTTCCTCTTAAGAATGCTATTATTTCTAACTTATCCCAAGACCTTATTTTTAATTAAAATATTATTATACTAAAATTAACTACACAAAATACTAGTAAAAAAAAACTAATAATAACACCAATGAACTTCAAAACAAAAGGGTGATATAAGGGTCTCTACCCTTCACCCAAAATAATTTTAGTAAGGATGAAAATAATAATAATATAACTTTAATAACAAATAAATATTATAAATAAAGATAATAATAAAGATAATAATAAAAATAAAAATAATAATATATAAGCCTTATATTTTAAGGTGGCATTTCAACCTTGCCTCTAATTAATTACCTACTATTCAGTAACATAAATAAATAATAAAATTAATATCATATATAATAATATTAAAATAATATAGTTGATACTAATATTATTATTAATGGTTATAAAAATAGAAATAAAAATAATAAAATACATAAGTGCGATTGTTAAAACAAAATTAGGGCATAAGATTTTCCAGAATAATTAATTAAATTATAATAATAATTATTCTAATAGTTATAATATTAATAATAGTAATAAGAATGATAATAAAACATATAATAATTCAAATAATAACTTAAAATTCAAAACTAACAACACAATTAGTTCATTCCTACTCTATACCCTACAAGTAAAAATTGGCATCAATATTATGTCTAATAATATTATTAATAATAGAATAGAAATAATTATTATATTTGAATAATTACTAATAATTGAAATAAAAATAGAATATATTATAATAAATAGTAAATAAGGCCTAAGAAGGTTTAGAGTTTCACCTTGAGTCGGCGGAGATGGGCGGCACCGGCGGTGGTGCACGGTGGTGGCCGAAAAAGAGTCTAAGAGGGAAAAAGATAAAGAAAAAGAGATAATGAGAAAGGGAAAAAAGAACAGAAGGTCTGGTTAGGTAGAGGAGAATTAGAGGGAATTTTTGGGTGGTGTAGAGGGAAATAGAAGTGGCAGTAGCGGCAGCGGATGGCTGCTTAAAGGTTGTTGGTTACAAATTTCTGCGCGGCGGGCAAGAGATTTCGCACGGCTATGGCGCTCTCGGAGATTTTGGGGCGAAGTCTATTTTTATGGGGGTAGTAATGAAATGCCCTGAAGTTTTATAATTTTAAATATTATATTTAAATGAGGTTTTATTTTAAAAATGAATTAAATTAATTATTTTATTAAAATAAAAGGAAATTAATTAGGATAAATCAAGAAGAAATTTATAACTATTTTTATTAGGAGAGAATTTGGGTATTTTAACTAATTAAGGATCTTATTTTGGAAATTAATTAAATAAATTATTCTATTTAAAATAAGGAGGTTAAAATATTTCCAAATTAAAAATAATTTTATAAATAATTTAATTGAAGAAAATTAGGGTGTTTTACTAATTAAAATAGAATTTATGGAAAATATTTTAAAACCCTAAATTAGCCTAAAAAGGGAATTTAATATTTTTATTAAATAAATATTTTATGTTAAATACCCAAAATAGTCTAATTTATTTATTTAAACCCAAAACCTTAAATTTTTTCCTTTTTCCTTTTTCCTTTTCCTTTTCTTTTATTCTTTTTCTTTCTTTCTTTCTTTTTCTTCTTTCTTTCGCGGTTGGGCCTAGACGCGGCCCAGTCCACCTTCTCTTCCTCTCCCTGCAACCCAACGGTGCTGGCTGTCCTTGCATACATCAAAATGCGGCGTTTTGTCCTTCTTAATACCGAGACGTCGGGTCTCGTTTAATGAAGGAGTTACCGGCGCCAACCGGCCCGGTTCTCCCCCTTTTCTTTTCTTTTTCCCGGCCGACCGATCCACCTACCTTTCTCCTTCCTTCTTCCTCCTTTCTCCTCTGTCGATGAGGCTGCAGCTCCCGACCCCAACAATGGCATCGCCGGCTATAAGGACTTTGACCAGTCATTTCTTGCCTCATTGTATTCCCCTTGACTCGAGGAATAAATTGGCATAACTCTCGTCTGTTATCTCTCACCCATTTCCTCTCCCAAGCCTCGCAAAACTTTGATCCAACCCAAACGATTGCCAACCAATTACTACCACCGGCCACCCAAATCCTCGCACCTCATACCCTCCTGTCGATCCCCAAAACCCTATTATAACATCTATAATCTATAAATAGCCTATTTGTAGGAGTTTTTGGATTTTTTCTTCCTCAAAAACCCTAAACAAGAGCTAGCCACCACCCTGACTTCAGACGCTTCCCCCGATGCCGATAGCCAACCTTCGCGCCACCGCAGCATTCCAATTTCTTCCCTGCAATTTCTACTAGCTAACTAAGCTCCCCAAATCCTTTGATTCTTCTTGCACAAGCCGCCATAGCCTTGCGAAATCTCTTGCCCGCCGCGCAGAAATATGTAACCAAAAACCTTTAAAACGCCATCCGCTGCCGCTACTGCCACTTCTATTGCCCTCTACACCACCCAAAAATTCCCTCTAATTCTCCTCTACCTAACCACGACCTTCTTTTCTTTTTTTCCCATTCTCATTATCTCTTTTTCTTCATCTTTTTCCCTCTTAGACTCTTTTTCCGGCCACCGCCGTGTACCACCGCTGGTGCCGCCCATCCCCGCCGACTCAAGGTGAAACTCTAAACCTCCTTAGGCCTTAATTACTATTTATTATAATATATTCTGTTTTTATTTCAATTATTAGTAATTATTAGAATATAATAATTATTTCTATTCTATTATTAATAATATTATTAGACATAATATTGATTCCAATTTTACTTGCAGGGTATAGAGTAGGAATGAACTAATTTTGTTGTTAGTTTTGAATTATTATGTGTTTTATTGTCATTATTCTTACTATTATTAATATTGTAATTATTAGAATAACTATTATTATCATTTTATTAATTATTCTGGAAAACTTAGGCCCTAATTTTGTATTAACATTCGCACTTATGTATTTTAGTATTTTTATTTCTATTTTTATAACCATTAATAATAATATTAGTATCATCTGTATTATTTGAATATTATTATATATGATATTCATTTTATTATTTATATATGTTAATGAATAGTAGCTAATTAATTAGAGGCAGGGTTGAAATCCCACCTTAAAATATAAGGCTTATATATTACTATTATTATTACTATTATTATTCTTAATATTATCTTTATTTATAATATTTAGTTGTTATTAAAGTTATATTATTATTATTTTCATCCTTACTAAAAATATTTTGGGTGAAGGGTAGAGACCCTTATATCACCCTTTTGTTTTGAAGTTCATTGGTGTTATTATTAGTTTTTTTTTCTGCTAGTTTTTTGTGTAGTTAATTTTTCATCACATCATCTCCATATAATTTTCCTCTCTTCCTATTCTTCCTTGCCTAACTTGTTTTTCTGTGAGTTGTATGGCCATGCACCAATGCAAAACCCAATTGTGTAACCTCTCATCAACCCATAAATCCCTTCCTCTATGTTGTAGCCTCAATAATAGCCACCATCCATTTTCCCACCAAGCATGAAGCCACAACTTGTAACCATCACTTCACCATTCCTCTTCTCGTTTAAACACCATCATAACTCTCTCCTCCCTACATCAACTCTCCCATTGCCCTCTCATTGGTGATGAAAACAAGTGTTGTTGATGCTTATGATGTCATGCTAACCTATGTTGATGCCCTTATTTAGCACTGGTTCCCTTCGTTATTACCTTCCTTTATAGGAAAATCCCTCCTATAGCACCTTCCTTTACACCCCATAGCTACTAGTTCATCATCATGCCACCTATCTCATTTACTTGTCACACCATCGCCCCTAATTACCCTTCTTTGATATCAAACAAACCTTCACCTCCAAACACCAACCACCTCACCTACCCATCCACCACTACAAAATAATTCACTTATACCAACAGAGCATTATCTGTTGGCAAAAGCCATTTTTCTGTTGGAAAAAGTTTTACCAACAAATATTTGTCTGTGACAAAACTGTGGGTAAAAACTCTGTGCTTAAAAGTTTTACCCATAGATAAATATGATCTATTAGGAATAATTAATAATTTCCATAGATATTTATCTGTTGGTAAAACTTATATCCACAATTATATCTGTAGGTAAAAGTATTAACAACAAAATGATATCTGTGACTAAAACTATTACCCACAAAACAATATCTGTGACTAAAATTATAACCCACAAAACGATATATACTAATAAAACTATTACCAACAAATATATATATATATATATATATATATATATATAATAATGATGTCCATAATACCTGTAATAATAACTTATCCTTGTATACAATTAAGTACACCATACATAATCATCAGTGTTTAGTTTATTTGTCAAAGTGATAATATAGTCTTATAGGTACAATACTATAAATACAACTTGTAACATACGCTGACATATAAGACATCTTTATTAACACATCAAACACCATCATCTTCATTCTCATCTTGTTCAACATCTCCAACGACTTCAACGCCTTCAACATTCTCTTTAATAATAATCAAGATATATTCCCTAAGAAAATATGCAAGTAACTTAATTAGATTAATATAAATTCATACCCAAAAGCTAAATAAAGGAAGTTTTAAAATTTTCTCAAAAATAATAAGAGTCCATAGTTAAGAGGGAGAGTAGGTGCGAGCAAAATCAAGTATTTGGAAGAAAACTTAAAATGACTCTCTAATCAGTATTATTCTAGAAAAGCATTCTCAATAGTTTTAGAATTTTATCGCAAAATGGTAAAATAAAAAGGAAAACTAAAAATTAAATGGAATTTGTGTTTTTATTTATATGTAATAATATAGAAGCTCGTGCAGCTTGTAACCTTGATTAGGTAATCAGAGTTCACATGGCATGCATATTTCAATCATCAACCGATTTCAATGTTTGCAAATTATACTCTTGGAAACATACATTAGAAGTTCGAAACCCCAATATTCATATTCGAGTGTTACTTTAGTCTTGGAAATATTAATTACAAAATAATATCTTATAGGGTGAGCATCAATGAATAGCTTAAAGCCCTACAATGTAAGCTTTTTGGTTTTTGACATGGTAGAGTCAATCTATTCAACAAGTTGATCTATTCAATAAGTTCAAATCTTCAAAGCTCCCATTTATACTATTCCAAGATGTGTGGTTTCTAGAACTGGTGTAAGCAAGCCCATGTCTTACGCCCAAACAAAGTATTCACGTACAAAAGAATATTGAAAGTATAAAATCATCAATTAAGCAAAACCCAACAACTTATACTTTTAGGTTCATTAGTTCAAATACATAGTCTAAGAAAGGCAGCATGTGACTACTTATTAGCTAAAAAGAGAAACATCCTGAATGAATCCTCCCTTTAGGTTTACTCTAGTTAAACTTAAATAAAATTGATATAATAGTTTGTCTAAAAATTACCCTTAGGCACTTGTCAAGACTTTAAATTCTTTTCCTAAATGATGTAATGAGATAACTAATTATACATACGTGCACTAGTTGGCATTATTAAATGTCAATGTTCTTTCTATTTGTAATGTCTTAACATAGCCACCTATATGACTTTATGCCATTCAATGAAAAAAAAATATATAAGTAGGTCAAATGATATCACAGTAATAATTAATTATAGTATACAGATCATTATGACAACAATGTTGGAATTACTTTAAGAATGGAACCTCTATGGCCATTTAATCAATTAAATGAATATGATCATCCATGTGATCAAGGCAATCAAAGTTAATTAATAATAATTATAATAATGATAGTAATGATACAAATAGTAATGGTAGTAATAAAAAAACTATCAATTATGACACTAACATTAGTAAAAGAATAATAATAGCGCACTGAATTTTTTTCAAATCAATTCAATTCAACAAAAATGAGACGAAGAGAACATAACCATAGGCAGCATTGATGCGTAGACAAAGCATGCAAAAGTATTGCCTATGAAGTAGCTTCTTTGATTACGAGCATTAACTAGTTTCCACATCGGTCTCTAATTTTCCGATAATGCATGAGCATACTGACAATTAATGGCTTTTATGTAGGTCCAAGTGAAAAGAGGGTCTAACAGCTTATAACCTCCACTGGACTTTCATCCTAAAACCACACACATATAACAAAGTCGTCTTATTATTTTTTCATTTTTTTTTCATATAGGATAAATTACATGTAGGTTTCAACTTCTTAACACTCCCACTCACATATAAGTCCCTCTTATGATTGGCAATTCATGAAAGGCCACAATCTCTTCATAGTGACTACATCAAGGTTGTTCAGAAACAAGTTTTAAAGATCAAGGCCACAACCTCTTCTAAACAAATCCGAACAATCAATTTTAGCAAAAAGAATCACAATGTTGAGCAATTCTAGAAAATTTCTTTTGAAACTAGGTTTTTAGGTCCAAAACATAATTTGGTCAAATCTTATTAATTTCTTCAAATTCAAAGTTTAGAAATGCAGTTAGTCATATTATATAACATATTGTATAATCAATTTAAGAAAATAAGCCAATGTTCAATCAAATTTCAAAACCATAAGAGTTTTGACCAAGATTTTGATTTCTATCGATTCTAGACAAATTTTTCAAATTGACACTGTCAACCTGCAATTAAATACATTTCAAAGAACCTTACATAATCAATTGGTAAAAATTTCTTAAAATCGGACGAATTAGAGCTATACCGATAAATCCTGGTTATAAATCCAAATTTCATAAATACCCCATATACAACACAAACAACCCATCCAAATCAATCATCTAACTCATATATACGTAATCGAACAACCAATTTAGCTTATCATAAGCTAATTCACAAATCCAGATAAAACCCTCAAGAATTTTGATCTAAGAATCCAATTCCGAATAATTTCACACAAAATTTTAAATTGATACTTCTAACATGAAATTAGATAAATTTTAAAGCATAATGTAAATTTAATTTATCTAAAATAGCTTAATCGGATAAAACTGACAAATCCCGATATAGGCGGGTCACAAATCCAATTTTCAGAAACCAACCATAACCAATACAATTAACTATCCCAAATCACTCATACAACACATATATATATAATTAAACAACTAAATTATCTTACCATAAGCTAAATCATTTAAAATTAATCAAAATAGAAGTTAGGGTTTAAGTATTTATACCAAGCGAATTGCTGTGAAATTGGAGGGAGTGAGGGGTGCTGGAACGTCACCGGTGGCCAAGAAACACTCGCTAGTGACAAGCGGTGCTAGAGGTGGACGGTTAGTGGCACCACACGGTTGTCCTCATGCGTTGCTGACAGCTGTTGCTGCTGCTCGGCTGCTGCTGTTTCTGTTGCTCTTGCTCACTACTCGCTGCTACTACAATGGAAGACGACGACGATGAGCTAGAGCAGGTGTGGTGGTGTGCTCGAGCGGGGGGTGGCTAGTGTGGTGGTGCGGCCTAGGTTGAAGGTGCAGAGAAGGAGGAGGCCATGGTCGAGGGTCGAGGGTCGAGGCACAGGGGGACAGGGGACAGGGGACAGGGCTCGCGAAAAATTAAAATGGTATAGGGGTGGGGTAGCAGGCGCGCGAGAGCTAAATTTGGGTTTTTTTTAAGTTTAAGGAATTAAGGGTTTTAAGTATTTTTTTATTGTATTTTATTTTTTGGATTTTATAGATTTGAAAAAACATTTATTATAAAATATATATATGTGTTTGTATGGAACTTAAAATTTTTTAGCAACTAATAAATTAATTATTAATGATAAAAAATTATATAAGTCGCAATAGATATACTTATAAGGACGAATTTTAATAGTGATCGTTAATAATATGTCAATAACGATAAAAAAAATTGGTCACTAAATTGGTCGTTAATGCACCAGTTTATTGTAGTGTAAAATAAATAAATTCAAATAAGGAAATATTTGTTACAAATAAATTGTTAAAATGATTTTACTACTTTAAAGAGATTTTATAATAAAAAATAATTTATTTTTGCTAATAAAATATAACTCCATAATAAAGTCGTGATCACACAACAAAGTTATAATTGGAAACAAATTTAAAATATTAAAATAAAAACATTTGTTGGTACAATGAAAATGGAAATATATTTTAAATAAAAATCATATAGCTTGTGGAAAAAGAAATAAAATATCAAAATAATAATTTAAAAAATTGAAAAACATTTGTTTTCCTTATATACTAATACCAACAGATATATGAGTGGGTATTAGTTTTGTTGGTACAATGTTACTAATACCCACATATATAAAAGTAGGCAAAAGATCTGTTGGCATAACATACTATTACCAACAGATAAAAATTTTCTGTAGGGAAAACTTTCTTCATTGCCCACAAAAAATTATCTGTTAGTATTAGTAACTTTTGCCAACAGAAAAAAAAATCTGTGACTAAATTTCTATTAGCACAAATCATAAATTTTGTAGTGCACCCACGAATATAACATCCTAGCACCACTCCACTATCTAACCTCATTACTACCCAATGTCATCCTTACACCACCAACATCTAATATTTGTGCTTATCACAGCAACACAACCACCAATACCTCCCTACGCCACCCATCCGGCACCTTTCAGCCTTCTATCTTCTCCTAGTTGTGCAATCTATGAGCTTCCCTTATGCCACAAACTTTCCCAAGCCTTAGCTACATCCTCTAGCCACAACTATACATCTACTCACAAAGCCTCCTATTTTTCCTAACTCACACTACTTGAGCAATGTGAAGATTGTGGCATTTATTTTACCCTTTTTTCAAGTTAAGGGTATTTTAGCCATTTTTCTTATTAAATTTTTTGCTAAATTTTTTTATTAATTTTAGATACAATGTTGATTATCTGAGCCTAATAAATTCTAGTAAGTTACCTATAAGTTATGCTTTTGTTATAAATCAGTTAATCCTTATGCTCTTCAAAAATATGAAATATCACATGATAGCACATTATGGTTTTGATGTGTAAATTGTGTTAAGCATATTTTGTTACTTTATATTTATTTTTCTAATAATGCTAGTACATAATTTTGTAAAAGAAAGCATGTAAAATTATAAAAACAACTATATATGTGAAATTAGGTTAAAATGGTTTAGATGCTAGGAATAAATTATATATGTCATGTAAGTCTATTACAATAAGTTGAGCATACATAAGAGTATTTTAATATAATTATTACTATTGTGTGGCCTAAAGGCAATTTGTTCATTTAAGTGTATCTTGATAATTTGTTTCTATAAGCATGCCTAAAATGTATTATATAGTATTAAACATGGGAAAATTAAATTAAATTTTCTAGAAACACATGTTTAAGGCTTTACCTACAAAATCATACATAAGGGTGCAATAAAAATTTTAATGTTTCTTATAATTTATTTACATATTACATAATTTATTTATAGTGTTTTAGCCATTTCATGACAAAATAATAAATTAAAATAAATTAGTAGTTAAAATGGGTGATAATGTGTTAATTTTTTCTTTAGTAACATTTTGTTAATTTTTTATATAATCCATCCAAATGTGAATAAATAAGCATACGACGGCCTTAATAGGTTTTTTATATTAACCTTAATTATGGTTGACTTGGGTGTTTAGAAATGGATAAAAATGATTCAGTATAAAAATTTGATCTATTTGTGTATTATATGATTTTTTTGTCACCTTAGTAAAATAATAACATTTAAAGTGAAATACGTGGATATCATGAATGGTGGTTCTTGAGTGGTAGCTACCCTAAAGAAATTATTTAGCTCAGAGTTGGTTACTGAATTTTTCTAGTGTACCTTAGTGCCTTAGCTAGGCCTTATATATTACTATATGTAGCCTTATAAACTTGTATAGGGTAAGCATACTTATATATTAGGTATTCTTGTCACTAGGGTACTATGCTACTTTGGTGTGTGCTACCAAGGTACCTTAATGTCTTAGGTTAATAGTCAATAGGATATTGTGTTCCCTTTTTAAACTAGTATGACTTGAGTCCCTTAGTATCTTCAGGTTTGATATGATCTCCCTTGGACTAAATAAAAATAGAAATGATTATTATCGGTGCAAATTATTATTGTATTAGTTCGGTAGTAACCTTTGTGTTTACTTGTGTTTTGGTAATATCCTTTATGTCTACCTATATTTTGGTAGTAAAATTCATACCGCCCTTTCTTATTGATTCTTTTATTTCATCCTTACCTTTAGTGTTGTGGTTTTTTTTTTGTATAAATGTTGAGATATGATATATATGGTGGAAGTTTTGATTTTTGTGTGAAGATTAGTTATATTTATTACTTCAATGAGCATCCCTTGGTTGTTTTGGTTAGTAATTTTCATTATATTTCAAATGAACAAGTATGAGCAACATGTGGCTTAGGTGATAATTTTTTATATGGTATGATAACTTTATTTTGGGCATCATATGTATATATTTCAATATTTCACATCATCTCTTTTTGTGTTGCATTTTATACTTCCTATATGGGATTTTCATATTATTTGTATATAATGGGTTAATCGATATAGTTGTATGGAAGGGTTCTATTTTCTTAATCCCTTGCTTAATCTATGGAGAGTGGTATTTGTAGGTTTGCTCAGGAGATCTATCGAATGCTAGGAGTATGGATCGAGGGTTAAGACTATCTTGTGTCCTTTTTGGGTATCTTTGATACGATTACTCTTGGACTCTTAGGTCCTTCAGTATTTTCCTCTCATTTGAGTTTTGTAGGCATCAATTTTTATCTTATTCAAAATGACACTTAGTTGTTTGTTCTTTGCAATATGCTTCTTATAATTATTTTAGTAAATTAAGTGGAGTAGTGATTGTAACCTTATCACTTAATATGAGAATGGTAAAGGAAATCAGACTTATTCCAAATATGGTGGTAACGCCATGTATTTTTTATTATTTTAGAAATCAGACTTATTCCAAATATGGTGGTAACACCATGTATTTTTTATTATTTTAGCTTTTACATATAATTTTGTTAACAAAATTTTACAACCCTTAAAGTGGAGGTCTTACATTCCTAGGATACAAAAATTTAACAATTTTATTATTATCAAGGTTGATAGGTTTGCTAAAATGTCTCATTTTCTAACACCCCAAATTATGCAACTGAAAAAAAATTATTTAAATTGGAAGCATATAATTAAAATATTGAGTGTTACTTCAATAACTGATGTAAGTATTGTTTACTATATTATCCTTTCATCAATCACAAGGTTAAATGGTGTGGTTGTAGCCGGCATGCAATTTAAACCCCTTTGTAGACAATTGTAGTATTGGTAAATAAGGATATCATTCTATATCAGGAAATAAAAACTCTAAATCAAACAAAATAAACAAATAAGGAAAATAATAATGGGAGTTTTAAATATAGAAAATAATAAAAGTAATAAATTAAACAATAAAAATAATAGATAATTGCAAATATGATAAGTATACTAGGGAAATCAAAATCCACCATTGAATTAGGTAAAAGTATAATAATAATTTCTGATTCATTATTTAATCAGGAGGAGATTGAATAAGTTATAAGCAAAAATCAGGTCTATACACCTTATATTATTTCTCTAAAATAATTAATAAGACAAAGAGCCCATATTAATCCTATTAAATACTAGGAGTATAGTAGCAACAAGCAGCTCTTATATTTAAATAGATTTAATGCAATTAGTACAAATGAAAGGATGTCAATCTATGTACCCAAACTAGTAAAAAAATCATGTCTACCTGTATTTCTTTTCTTTGACCCTCACGTATCTAAACATTTCACTATTCTGGTTAGAATCACAAAATTATTAGGTAAATTAATATCTAACCTAGCTACAATTTATCCATATAAATTCTAGCATATTTTATGGCCACCTAGAAAGCAAATAATCTTACATACTGTCACTATGAGGAAATCAAAATAAGGTACACACAATATAAATTATACTTGGTTGAATCATATGTATAAAATATAGCAATTAATATAAAGCCAAAGAAAAATCTCATGAAGCAAAGAAAAATAAGATCATATCTCGAACTATAATCTTGGGTTTTTATCTATTGCCCAACAATAAATAATTATCCAGTCATAATGATATATTCAATTACATATATAAATCAAAAATAGAGAACAAATAAGTAGAATTAATTATGGATGCAAGTTTAAAAATGTATTCAGATGAAAAATTAATTAGTTTCATCCAAAATAAAATATTTCAGTATATTTTTCTCTTTTCTTTCTCCCGGTTTCCTTGGAATTCATTTTCATCCCTATTTTCTCTTTTTGGATTACCACTATATTCCTCTCTCACTTTTCTCTCTCCTACTTTGCTGGTCTCTCTCTGTCATCTCTGACTTCATCGTTAGAATTTTTTTCTTTTCTTCTCTTAAGCTCTTCTCTGCACCATTAGATCCCTCTTTTTTCTTCTATTGGTCACTAACTCTACCCTTTCTACCCTGTTTTTCTTGTCTTCTCCTTCTCATTTTTTTTGTGTGTGCTCCTTTATAGCCTGCAACTATGTTTTTTTCTTCCTTTTTTTTCTCCTATCTCCTCCTACGACACTAATCTTGATCTTTTTTCCACCCCTTTTTCTTTTGTCTTCTTCTTGTTTCATCTCGCCTAGTGTGCCTCATGACTGCTTCTTTTTTTTTTCGTTGTTCTTTATCTCTGCATAGTTAAAGCCTTCTATTGCTGCCTTCTTTTGATTAGTTATTGTGCCTCTATGCAGTGTGTTTTCTTCTTTACAGATGCAAGCTACTTCCCTTCTTCCTTTCTTTCTATTTTGGTGCAACTTTGATTCTACTACTCCTCCTCACCTACTTTGCTTCGTTGCTTGGCCTTTTATAAAAATCATCACCCCTTTAGTCCAAATGACCCAAACTCTTTTTTTTGTTTTACCTAAAAAATAAAATTATAAAAATTAATAAATAATCTATTGTAAATATATTTAATTTCTATTATTTTAGCTCAAATAATAAAATATATAATATTATTATTACTTAATCACAATATTATAATTATTTATATATATATTACTTAAATAAAATACCAATAACTGAGATTAAAATGGTATAAAATATATCAAAATATGTAATCATCAATATCTCCACACTTAGATTCTTCTTTTCCTCATGTAAG
The DNA here is from genome assembly GCA_030549775.1 of Tamarix chinensis. Lineage (NCBI taxonomy): Eukaryota > Viridiplantae > Streptophyta > Magnoliopsida > Caryophyllales > Tamaricaceae > Tamarix > Tamarix chinensis. The sequence goes on along the minus strand of CM060176.1, from coordinate 79,227,108 downwards.
ATATGACTCAAATCAAAGAAAATAATTAAAATAAAACTAATTAACAACTTTCGTAGGTGTCACAATTGTACTTAGCATGTGTAATAAGCCCTTTAAACTCATAAGTTTCCCTTAGAGGACGAGTATAGTCTCGTTAGGGTTTTGTAGATGATATACCCACAAATCACACTCAAAAATAAATAATAATGATGATGATGATGATGATGATGATGATGATGATGATGATGATGATGATAATAATAATAATAATAATAATAATAATAATAATAATAATAACAATAATAATAATAAAGCATACCTAACACCATCAACCAATATTATCTCAGAATATTTTACTTTCATAGCAACAAGATTGCACTCAACCGAGATTCAGCCTTAGGAGATTTAAGGGATCAATTTCAATATATGGCTCACATATAAACATGAAAGGTATGGACAGATTATTAATATGGATGAAGGTCTACTACACCTTAGTAAAATCAAGATCCATCCTCACTATGGATAGCCCCTATTTGTTTCTCCCTCTCTCTCTCTCTTATATTAACGGCTATAAATGTATAAAAACACTTAGGTATGTGAGATAAGATGATAAAGATAACAAGGGACTTTATATATATATATATAAGGAAGACTCATACTTTTATTGATAAAGCCTCACAAAAAATATCAAATACTTGTCAAATGGAACAAACCATATTCTTAACTCCTGTGACTAATCTCCATCAGATCAAAGGCTACTCATCGCAAGAATGAAATGGGAATTACTTCTTGGTTGCATTTGGTTTAAGGTATCGAAGGGTAAGGAGTATTCTAGGATTATGGTGCTAAAAAGGTCGAGAACTAGTGGAACTCTAATAATTAGATGAAATATAAGCATTAACTCCACATTAATAATACACATCTCCACCTTAACACCAAACTAGAACAATAAGATAAAAATAGATATGAATAGAAATTCCTCAACATCACCTCCTTATCTCCCCTCTTCCTTATATCATATACTTTTCTTCTTTCTATTTTTATCCAAATTTGTTTCATATTTTTTTTTTACACAAAAAATTGATGACAATAAAATGGCTATATAAATTTTATCTCCAGTACCAAACATAACTAATTCCTTTCTTAGCCTAAATAAATATATTTTTCACACAAATAGTCACATACACAACCACTCTATACCCATAATTATTTGATCCCCTTCCGCTAGCTTTAAGTAAGGGTAAGGATAAGGCTCGAAGGTTATTTAATGTGGGTAGTGAAGAAAAATATATGTTGAACGTATAGGCTCAAAAGGGCTTCTATAGGGTGTAAATTATGTGTACACCAACTGGGATAAAGATATTTCGTCATATGATGGAAAGCCCTAAGTTATCTCTATCATTTTCTCTATCAGAGCATATTTTGACTATAAACTTCGACTAGTAAAAGCGTAAGTTCTAGTCCATTACAAAAGCTATGGAAAGAAATTTGAAGAAAAAATAAGTAGATAATTTCATGTTAATTCACTCAGAAAAACAAAAGATATATATGGCTCAAAATCTTACCGAGGAATGCAGTGAATCTCAACATACCATTATAGTGGTTAGAAAATATATATGCTCTTTCTCTATTCACCTCGAAAAATATAAATATGTGCTCCCTATATCAAACTTAACACACACAAAAAAAAAGTACACTTGGTTTATCTCGATTTTATGATCTCCTTTTTGTTAGATTTCAAGGATATGCTCCTCATTAACTAGTTGAAGGCTCCTAAGACCCTGAAAACACCTTAAAAAAATTGTTTTTTTTTTTCAACATGCAAACACATAAAAACACTCACACTCTCACACATTATCCTCAATGTCTAAACAACTAAAGGAACATGTAATTTTAAGTATCGAGAGAAAAGATTAAATAAATAAATAAAAAATATGTGTTAGAGAAATCTCCTATCACATTGGTTTTCCTCACAAGTAGAACTTGTTTTCATGTTTCTAGCTTGATGTGATATCACCTTACTCCATCAAGGTGGGGGATTATTGAACTTGCACCTCTTCAATGTTATGCTCTATGAATGCTTCATTGTCGGGTTCAAGAATGTAACTATTAACCTTGAATTCATTTCCCGTCCTCTCACTTTCATCTGTGGGGCACCATGAGGGAAAACATGAGTGGCAATAAAAGGACCCACCCTTCTAGAACTACTTGGAAATGAGCAAAGATGCAAATGGTAGAGCAACACTTGTTAGCCCACAATAAATAACTTTCCACAAATCATATTATTATGGAATTTTTTTGTGTTCTCCTTGTATACCATATCACTTTTATTTAGGTAAAATGTAAAATGTAAAATTTAATAAAAATGAAAAGATAGGAACATTCAAATAGGTCTTGACTAAAACAAGAGACAACAAAAAGGTAAAAAGCTAAGTAAGATATAAAATTCCTCGATTAGATTATCTATATAATCCATGAAATGAGTGAAAGATCTAAAATGTTGGAATCTATTCATCCTTCCTGCCAACTTTGACACGATTTGCTTCATGATGGAGTTAGGAGGTTGTGATTCATTTTTAAAAATTCTTCTATTTTTCTCCTTCCAAATGTGATAAATGGTGGCAACAACTAAGGTACAAATAAACTTTTTTCTTACCCTTGATCCCTGACCACTTGTAGTTGCCCAATGAATAATGTCTTGCCAATTTGTAATATGTTGCTGACATCCTAGCTTAAGTAAAAGAGGTAGCCAAAAAAATCTAGCATATTTACAATCAAAGAATAAATGAGATTGACTTTCAACTGCATCATTTCAAAGCACACAATTTTCTTCAATCTACAAACCATAGGCTTGAAGTTTATCTCAACTTTGGAGGCTGCTTAAGACATCAAGCCATAAGACAAAAAAATATCCTTTGGGGGAGTAATAAATCCACACAAAAGAGAACCAAGGAACTTTGTCATGGCAGGGTCTAATAATATCATAAGCTATTGAGATAGAAAATTTTCCATGCTAGATAATATGTGACAGGTTAGGCTATTGGATAGTGACATGAGGAGATCCCTTAGTCTCGGTAATTTCTTAGGGATCCATGATGCATAAGTTCTCCCCCTAACCTCAAAAATATCCATCCCTTTGATATAGTATGCATGAATCCACTTCACCCACATTAGGTCTTTCTTTGCAACTAGATGCCAAAATATTTACACATTGCAGCCTTATTCCAACAGAGAAGGTTAATAAGGCCTAAGCCCCCTTCTTTTTTAGGTAAACACACTAAGTCCCAGGATACGAGAGCATGTTTTGAGACATTATAACTCCCTGACCATAGGAAGGCACGACATAGAGCATTTATTTATGTGATAACATATACTCGCAGAGGGAAGACCATGGTCCAATAAGTCTATAGGCTAAAAAGGACAAACTGAATTAATTGTAGTCTTCCTATATAGCTAAGAAAGGTAGTCTTCCAAGCTCTCATTCTGGAAATAAATTTGTCAATGAGTATATAGTAATGCTACTTTGTAATGTATCTTCCATTAAGGGGAACTCTTAGGCATTTGAAAGGCAAAATCCCTTCAGGTTTGTGAAAAGAATCAAAGATTTCATCCTTTAGTTTTTGAGAAGACCCTCCCCCATAATATACTTGACTTTTTTCTACATTCAAGCTAAGGCCAGAGATGTGGGAGAAATGGACGAAAGTATTGAGAACTATAAAAAAAGAATCATGTGTACCATTGTAGAATAACAGGAGGTCATCAGCAAACATAGATTAATTATTTTTAGCTTTTTACATCTAGGGTGAGGGGAAAAAGAAGGATTGAACCATAATGTTTGGAAAGCACGATTTAGATACTCCGTTACTAGGATAAAAAGATAGGGAGAAAAAGGGTCTCCTTGTCTCAAACCTCTTTTGGCTGGAAAAGGAGGATGTAGGATACCACTAAATTTGATTGATTAGCTAATGGTAGATACATAAGCCATGATGATCTTTACAAAATGGGGTGGGAAATGCAGCCCAACTAGAATCTTTTCAAGTTAAACCCAATGAATAGATTCATAGCCTTTCTTTATATCTTATTTTACCATGATTCTAGATGATAAATGCTGTTGATTATATCCATTGATGAGTTCAGTATAAAGGCAAATATTATCTGTAATAGACCCACCTTCGATAAAAGCTAATTAAGCTTCTCCAATCAAAGATGGTAAAATAGGTTGGAGCCTAAGGGTAATAATAGTAGCTATAATTTTGTTGAGAGTATTGCAACAAGCAATAGGACAATAATCACTTGGAGAAGAAGTACTTGGAATTTTGAGAATTAGGTTAAGAGTGGTAACACTCAAACCTCTAGGAATAACACCTATGATAAAAAAAATTGATATTGCCACATAAAGATCTATACCAATGATATCCCATGTAGCCTTAAAAAAGTGTGAGTTATAACCATTAGGGCTGGGGGCTTTGCCACTAGCTAAGGAGAAAATCATGTTCTTCACTTCCTCATAAGTAATAGGTGTTAGCAGCGATAGTTTTTGTGTGACTATGACTATGGGTTCTCTGTAGAGATTATCAGTACCAAGAGGGTGAGAGTTTGAGATTATCCACCGGCTATAATAGTGGGGTTACCGCACTCTTATGGATTCATAACGATTATGATGTGCATCGACTATAATTATCAGAGTTATGAAAAGAAGAAGTTGGATTGGACCATAACCGACCTACATCATCCATAATATTACATGTTGCTTATGTGATTGTACTGTGTGTGTTATGTTATATGATGGTATACTTTGCCTTAGCGCACCTGTGCCCTTACTCAGTATTGGACCCATACCGATACTACCTTGATTGAATGGGTCCTGTGATGATCCACCGATGGTGGGGAGCAGACCTCCTGTGCAGGTCTATGATCGGGTACTATTTTGGGGTGGAAGGCTTGACTTGAGTGAGTAGACGATCCGGATACTGATTCTTTTTGGGAACTGTTTTGTTTGCTACATTTTGTATTACGTTTCCCGTTTTAATGAAAAAATATTATGGGGTTGTAATCCTAAATCGTATTCTAACTGCTGTTCGACTTATATCTTATTAATGATTTATGCTAAATGTCATCTTGTGTTTTATGATACCTCTTACTTATTGATGATCGGATTTAGCCTTAGCACTTAGTACCGGAATGGTAGGAATGAACCGGTCTGGTACTAAGTGTGGCGGTAATACCCCCAAGTTTACGGTTTTAATTCTTTCGCTTCCGCTAAACCTTTTGATTTAAAAGAAATTTTTCAGTAGTAAATTTGGGGGTGTTACAAGTTGGTATCAGAGCGAGGTTGGTCATTCGGCCACACTCGTAATCGAAAATAAATTTGGTTTTTGGACTTTGTATTTGATTTTGAAGTGTATTTTGACCGCTCCTCTATTTGTTTTTAAACTTTTTAAGCTGATACCACAAGTTGGTATCAAATCTTTTGGTTGTTAAGGATCGGGTTTCGGTTAGAGACTTGGTTCTCATGATCCTAAATGTTTTAGCCGAAAACGTATTTTAACTTCCTTCAAGTGATTTTTCTTTTTATCCGGATTAGCTTATGAGGATATTGTGATTGGGTAGTATAAGTGGCCTTGAGATTTGCTATTGAATTATGTCTTTGAATATGCTTCCTTGCTATTTGACATGCTTAACTTGTGTTAACATTGAATTTTATGTGGTGTAGTTATTATAGTTTTGTAACTAGTTTGCTCTTAAGAGGGTAGTGACCCCACTAGGTTAACCCCAGCCTTGCAGGTTTAGTGGACTAAAAACCTTAGTGTATACCTTTTCGGATAAAGTGTGATGTGACATAAATTGTAACGTATGTTGGTGGATTAGTTTTACTTTTGGAGTTGCAAGGAGTTTAAGTTGTTATTATTATTATTATTATTATTATTACTATTATTATTATTATTATTATTATTATTTATTATTTATTATTTTCACCTTTATAAGACCTTATTTTAAAGGACAACGTTTCGTGACTTGTTTTGACCTTAAGTATGTACTTCTTCATTGTTGAATTCTATTATATTTGATTTGTTGGGCATCGATTCTCCTTCTTTTGTTTCACCTCTCATGCCTTGTGTGATCTAACTTTACTTGGTTTAGTTTCGTAAACATCGTTTTACCTTTCGTTGGAATTTCTTTTAACCTATTTACTTTGGTAAATGTTTAATTCAATTGTTTCGTCAAGTTTCACTACTTAGGTTTCTCGAACCTCGGGGACAAAGTTCATTTCCAAGAGGGTAGGGATGTAATACCCTGTATTTTTAAAATCCAGATTTATTAAGTCTAATGACTTTATTAGCGTAATTTGATGTAAACAATTAATTATTTTAATTTCGATTTGTTTTATGGATTTATCGATGATTTTGAATTCATAATTGAATGTAATTAATCATTTTTGGTAAGTAATATTTTATTGACGTTTTAATTATTTGAATGTAATATTTTCGGAAAGTTTAAATTAAAAATATTTTTGGAACTTATTTAAGAATTTCTTTTCAAAATTAATTTTCTTCTGTTCTACGCTTTTTAGTTAGCAGAAAACCGATTTCGATAATTATTAAAATTAGTCTTGATTTATTAGAATTTGACTTAGACATTTTATTATAGGTTTTTAAATATTATTTCAGGGTCTTATAATGTATTTCCGTAAATAATATAAATTTTTACGTTCGATGGTAAATTCTTCCGAAAATGTTTCCGAAATTCTTTATATAGCTTTTTAATAATTTTAAGCCTACAGATCCGTTCGAAATAATTTTTTGTTAAATAAATTTTATATAAAATATTCCAATAATATTTTTATATTTTTATTATTTTATTTTATGTGTATTTGTAAAAAAAAATACTTCCTTTCTTTCTCGTATGTTGATCTTATATTGTAGATTCGTTTTCGATTAAGATTTCATCGTGTGATTTCAACTTTATGTTGGGGTTGTATTTCGTTGACAAAATACATTATTTAAATCATAGAATTTGTTAAATAATTAAACTTATTGTAATGATTTTATCCGCTGAAAATATTTTCGACTCTAAATTATTCGTTTCAAAAATCGCTAATATTTTTGGGAACTTTTAAATTTAAAAGATGTATTCAGGAATTTCTTTCCAAAATCAGCTTTATTCTGTTGTATGCTTTTTGATTTACAGAAAAATGATTTCAGAAATGACTAAATTGGTCTCGGTTTGTTAGAATTCGACTTAAATATTTTATTATATGCTTTAAATAAATTTTTGAGGTCTTATGACATATTTTCGTAATTAATGCATTTTTTTATGATCATCGGTAATTCCTTCCGAGAGTGTTTCCAAAGTTCTTATATAACTCTTTCAATAATTTTAAGCCTTCGGATCTTTTCGAAATAGATTTTTGATAAATAAATTTTTGATTAAATTCTCCCAATATTAATTTTTGATATTTAGTATTTAATTTGAGCTCATACCCCAGGCAGAACAATCCCTAGTTCGTCCCTAAGGGAGTAGTTAGGTTAAGTATAGCTAGTGACGCGTTAATATAGAAGATTAGATTGCCCCAACCCTAACCCTAGAGAGCCGCATGAGACTTCGAAGTCTGTTTTTAAGGGGGTAGTGATGAAATACCCCAAAAAAAACCTAATTTAGGAATTATGGCAAATAATTATTTATTAGAGAAAATTTAAGAAAATAGGTTACTTTATTAAATAAAGAGGAAATTTATTGAGGAAAAATAAGGAGAAAATAATAAATATGTTATTTTGAAAATTCGGACATTTTACTAATTAAAATGGGAGTAAAGGACAATTTATCCAAAATAGTCTAATTAATTTAAAAATGACTTTAGTTATTATACTTAAAATAATTATTATTAAAATTAAATATCTAAATTAAATATATAAACAAATAAAGACCCAAATACCTCCAACACAACCATTTTATCATTCTCCATTTTCCATTTTCCTTTTCTCCTTTCTTTTTTTTCCTTCCTCCTCCTTTACTTATTTCTTTTCTTTACACCTCCCCCCGACTGGCCTAGCCCACCGACCCAGATCCCTTTTTCCCCCGTCTCGCGTGCTAGGCCTGCCAGCTCCTTTGTTGCCCGTTGCCCCAGTCGGCCGAACCGCCCCCTCTTTCTTTTCCTTCTTTCCCCTGGACCGACCGGTCCACCCCGCCCTGTCTGCTTCTTCCCAGCCCCAACCTGCAACGTCGACCTTGCAATCTCGAATCTCGCCGGCAGCCACCAGCCCAGCGCCGACCATCCTCCCCTGTCCTTCCCTGTCATTTTCCTTCCTCTTTTTCGACCCTGACCAAGTCCCTTTCTCCCCTTCCCGCGTGCCATCTTTTTCCCTTTTCCTCTCCCCCTCCTCCACCTAACCTGCCATGGCAGGACCTGCACCGCCTTCCACCGGTCGACCACCCGCACACCTGCCCCGCTCGTCTCCTTCTTCCCTTGTCGTTTTCCCCTCCCAATTGCCTATAAATACCCCCCATTAGCAGCCACGATCAGCTCCCTTTTCGGATTTTGCCCCGAAACCCTGCCTCTCCGCCGCCACTACTTCCCACCGTTATCATCCCTACAACTCCCTCGACAAAACCAAGCCGCCGCCTTGCCCTGCATGTGCCGCCCTAGCCGTGCAAAATATCTATCCCGAAACCAGCACCTCCAGCCTTCGTCGCCCTTGCGCCGCCTTCCACCGCCAGCCCAACTGCCACCAGAGCCTCCTCCACCCTCCAAAATGCCCAGCAGACCTCCCTCTACCTTCCCATACCTCCATCTTCCCCTACCTCCCTCTCCTCCTTCCTCCCTCATCTTCCACCTCTCTCCACCACCCTCGGCAGCCGCGCCAACCACCGCGCGCCGCCACCCCTTGCCACACCACCACCCTCACTCCACTCCCCTTCACCTGTTGTTTCTTTCCCCAGCTCAAACTCCTCCTTTTTCCCCTCCCATCTAACCACCACCTCCATCTTCTCCTCTCTTCTCCACCTCCATTGCCGTCGTCGTCGCCGCCACGCGCCGTTGCCGGACCACCACCGACCTTAGGTGGTTCTCCACTCATCCAAACCCTAATACCCCTTTTATATAAATGCTACTATTTTCTACTAATATTAATACTAATATACTTATTATTATTATTATCATTATTACTATTACTTTTATTATTATTATTATTATTATTATTATTATTATTATTATTATTATTATCATTATCATTATTACCATTATTATTGTCTCTATTATTAATGTTCTTATTTTCTTACTAATACTAACATTCCTTTTGAACCCTAACTTTTATTATACTTAACTTTAATCTTAAATTTTATAATTAATAGTATTAACATTATTAATAATATTACTATTATTACTTCTATTATCCTTACTACGGTTATTATTGTGGTTGCTAAACCTTACTTGGTTGTATTATTGTTATTATCATTACTACTACGAGTATTATTATTATTATTGTTGTTATTAGTGTTATTATTATTATTATTATTATTATTATTATTATTATTATACTTCACACCCTTATCTTTTTGTTAACAATAATACTACTTGTTCTTATCCATGTTACTTAACTCAAGCTAGTATATATCATGTGGTTTCTAACTAGGGAGAATACTTGAACCTTATTACCATACCACTTAACATTAACCCTAACCTCATTATTATGACACTATTATTAGCTATTACTATTATTACTACTATCACTACCTTATTATTGTAACCAAAAGCATTCGAATACTTGTATTATTCAAGAATATACAACTATTATCATTATCACCCTTAGGAATAGTTTACTTGTAATATTGTGACCTTGTAATATTATCACAAGACATTAGTGTCACTATTTTATTAATACTAACACTATTTACCTGAAGCTAGCATAAACCCTATTACTACAAGATTAGGACTAATGGGATTAATAAAATAAGTGTAACAAGAAGTATCAAAAAAAATATTTTTTGACTATTAATATTTAGTATACTAATTCTAAAGTAAAAACCCTAGTTTTTGTATAATGCCCTCTTTAGTAATAAAAACCCTAATCCTAAACTAGAATAAGGGTTTATGGTACTTGCAAGGGAAACTAATACTTAGCATTTTTCCTCTTTTATAGATAACCCCGACCAAAACCCTAAGGAGTTATAGGAGCATGCTCCAAGCCCGGCGTCGCCTTAGGTAAGGACGAAGCTATGGCCTTGTGCTATGTGTGATGTAATGTGTGCGTGAATGATGAGCATGCCATGTTGATGTGTATTATGCATGTGTTATGAATAACTTGTTTTGTGTAGCGCAACGTGGATCATGAGGTATGTTGTGTGTGCCTTATATTATACGTGTATGATATGTTCCATGTTTGATGTTGATGTTGATGGTGTGACTTGTTATGGCCCTCTAGGACATGCATGCTAGGGTTTTGGGTAGCATGAAGTGATAATAAAAGAACAACGGGGAAGTGGACATTTGGGAAGTTTGCATGGGGGGACTAGACCTTGCATGGGCATGATCCTTATGTGTGAAAAGTTGATTTGGGTTGTAAGTAAGAGCTTGGGAGAGTCTTGGAGTGATTGGGAACTTGGTATGAAAAATAGTACGTGAGTTGGTGCATAAGCGACATTATTAGGGTTTTGGGCATAAGTGGGGGTTGGAGAGTTTGCATGGAGTGTTTAAATTATGCATGGGAATGAATCTTACATGAGGGAAGATGATTTAGGAAGTGAATAAAATAATGTCAAAGTTATGGACCCATTGGAGACTTGGGTGCGAAATTTTACGTGGGTCAATATAAGGGTGTCTAAGCGACCCAATAAGGGTTTTTAGGAGGAAATGAGCAATTTGAAGGGTACAAGGGTAAAAATGATCAAGGAGGGATGGAGTATGGTGTTGAGAGTGAGAGTCCACTTGTATGAAGGATGAGTATGGTCTTCTAATTGAGAGAAGAGGTTTTGTGGCAAACAGGGGAGGTTACTTGGAGAGGAAGTAAAGTGCTAGGGTTTGGTGTGGCCAACTAGGGTTTGGCGGTCACATGCGGAGTTGGGGAATAAAGGGATATATTTTTGGAATTTCTTAATAAAGACGGGATGCGAGACAAGGAACAAAGTAAAGTTAGGATGAGTAAGAAAGAGTTGGGCCATGTAGGCCCAAATTAAGGTTTTCCAAGGAGGAGCGCTAGAGGGGTGAGGACATGTGGGATCGATATCGTTGTGTTAGGGTTAGCCCACATTCTCGGGAGAGTGTGCCCTTACTACGTTTCTTTATATATAAGAGTAAGAGGGGATGGACATCGGGCGTGAGGAGGGGAGAACAGTCTCAAGATATGGGACGGGCCTCCTCAAAGGGAAGAAGTAGAGGGTAGTTGATATTCATGTCAAGGGTGGAACCTTATTTAATAAGGCATGAATAAGATACTAATTACTTAAAGAGTAAGATTGTTGAGCCGGGCCCTGACCAATCCACCGACATAATAGTGGCCAGGTGCCGGGGTGCCCTGGAGACCGATCCACCGACGTATAATAGTGGTTAGGTGCATTCTGCCTTATACGTGACTGATCCACTGGCTATAATAGTGGGGGATCCCGAGCTCAACAAACCAAACAGTATGTTGTAAGTAAATCATGGGAAAGATACTATATACTTATAGTGGAACACCATGAGAGTCGGGGCCAGACCGATCCACCGACATAATAGTGGCCAGGAGCGTTGTGCCCTGGAGACTGATCCACCGGCATATAATAGTGGTTAGGTGCGTTCTGCCCTATAAGTGATCGATCCACCGGCTATAATAGTGGGGTTCCCGCACTCTCATGGATTCATAACGATTATGATGTGCATCGATTATAATTATTAGAGTTATGAAAAGAAGAAGTTGGATTGGACCATAACCGACCTACATCATCCATAATATTACATATTTCTTATGTGATTGTACTGTGTGTGTTATGTTATATGATGGTATGCTTGGCCTTAGCGTACATGCGCCCTTACTCTGTATTGGACCCATACTGATACTACCTTGATTGAATGGGTCCTGTGATGATCCACCGATGGTGGGGGAGCAGACCTCCTGTGTAGGTCTATGATCAGGTACTATTTTGGGGTGGAAGACTTGACTTGAGTGAGTATGCGATCCGGGATACTGATCCTTTTTGGGAACTGTTTTGTTAGCTACATTTTATATTACGTTTCCCGTTTTAAAGAAAAAATATTATGGGGTTGTAATCCTAAATCGTATTCTAACTTCTGTTCGACTTATATCTTATTAATGATTTATGCTAAATGTCGTCTTGCGTTCTATATACCTCGTACTTATTGATGATCGGATTTAGCCTTAGCACTTAGTACCGGAACAGTAGGAATGAACTGGTTTGGTACTAAGTGTGGTGGTAATACCCCAAAGTTTATAGTTTTAATTTTTTCGCTTCCGCTAAACCTTTTGATTTAAACGGAATTTTTCAGTAGTAAATTTGGGGGTGTTACAATAATAGCCCCTCTAGGGATAAGAACCTTAATCCTAAACTAGAATAAGGGTTGATAGTACTTGCAAGGGAAAATAATACTTAGCATTTTCCCCTTTTATAGGTGACCCCGACCAAAGTCCTAAGGAGTTAGAGGAGCGTGCTCCAAGCCTGGTGTTGCCTTAGTAAGGACGAAGCTATGGCCTTGTGCTATGGGTGATGTGATGTGTTGATTGTTGTGTATACCATGCTAATGTTTGTTATATGATTTATGGATAACTTGTCTCATGTGTAGCACAGCTTGGAATTTGAGGTATGTTGTGTGTGCTTTCTATGACATGAGCATGACATGTTTATGTATGATATTTATGATGTGTTGATATGGCCCTCTAGGACATGCATGCTAGGGTTTCGGTATGGTAAAATGAGACTAAGAGAATAATAAGAGGGGAATGGAAGTGAGACCATTAAGGGGGATGTGGGGTTAACCAAAGTGCCTCATAATCCATGAGAGCAGTTTTAAGTGAGTAGAATATCCAAAGTAAATGAAAGTTGGGAACCATGCTTGGGGGCCTTAAAATCTGCATGGTAACTTTGGGCGTTTGCATGAGGTGACTAACTCTTGCATGGGGGTGTGTCTTACGTGAGAAAAGTTGAATTTGGGTGTAAATAAGAGAATGGGAGAGTTGTGGAGTGATTGGAGACTTGGGATGAAAAAATAGTACGTAGGTTGGTGCAAGGGTGTATAAAGGACCCGATTAGAGTTTTTGGGGAGAAAGTGAAATTTGGGAAGTGTAAAAGTAAGAATGATTAAGGAATGGTGGAGTATAGGTTGAGAGTGAGAATTCTATTATATAAAAGTTGAGTATGGGTTTCCATGTGAATGAAGAGACTTGGGAATGAAAAGAGAGAGGTTACTTGTGGAAGAAGTAAGGTGCTAGGGTTTGATGTGGCCTACTAGGGTTTTGCTGGTCACATGCGAGATCGAGGAGTAAAGTGATATGCCTTGGGGTTTGACCTAAAAAGGGTAAGATGTGGGGTGAAGAATAAGTAATGGTAAGTTAAGTGAGAAGGGGTTGGGCCACATAGGCCCAACTAGGGTTTCCAGGGGGAAAACCCTAGAGCGCAAAATAGGCAAGATCGATGTCATAGGGTGTTGGGTTTAACCTACGCTTCTAGGAGTTGCTCTCTCATTATGTGTGAGCTTAAGGGGAAAGTAATGTCGGTGTGTGACTAAGGGTGCACGAGTCTCAACATATGGGACGAGCCCTCTTGAAAAGAAAACAGTAGAATGTTGTTGGCATGCATGTTAAGGGTGATGTGTGATTTAATAAGACACTGATAAGACATTAATCACGTAAAACGAAAGATGTTGACCCAAGCCCGTGTTTCGGTCCACCGGCTATAATAGTGGATCAGAGGAGTTTTTCCCTATGCGTTTATTTTCTGGTCCACCACCTATAATAGTGGATCAGAGGCGTTCTGCCCTGTGTGATTATCTTCTAGTCCACCGGGTATAATAGTAGGGCTCCCGCACTCACATGGACTATTGAAGAATATGTGTGGAATGAACATATTATTAATGAGAATAAAAAAAATAAGTCACCAAAAAAGTATTCAGGCCTTATCTTGCGTGTTATCGCATGTTGCCTATATGATTGTGCTATGTGTGTTATGTGGTATGATTGGATGCTTGGCCTTAGTGCACCTGCGCCCTTACTCTGTATTGGACCCGTACTGATACTACCTTGGTTGAATGGGTCCTGTGATGATCCACTGATGGTGGGGAGCAGACCTCCTATTCAGGTTTTGATCGGTTACTAAATTGGGGTGGAAGGCTTGACTTGAGTGAGTAGGCGGTCCGGATATTGGTCCCTTGGGTTTTGTTTTATTTAGCTATATTTTGTACTACGCTTCTTGTTTTGAAACCGTACTCTTAAGTTGTAATCCTAAACGATATTTTAACTGATGTTCACTCGTGTTTTCGTGAATGGTATATGTTAACTATGGACCTATGTTTTGATGACTCTTACTTAACGATTGTTTAGTTTAGCCTTAACACTTAGTATCAGAACGGTAGGAGTGAACCGGTCCGGTACTAAGTGTGGTGGTAATACCCCCAAGTTTATGGTTTTAATTCTTTCGCTTCCGCTAAACCATTTTGATTTAAACCAAATTTTTCAGTAGTAAATTTGGGGGTGGTACACTACACCAAACATATATTCAATGGCATTACATTTGATATAAAATGGTAGGAATGGATCTAGAGGTAGCATCTCTGTAGCTGTCGATAAGAGCTTTTTAAGTTCATCAAAAGCTTTTTGACACTCCTCACCCAAGTCTAAAGGCACATCCTTATCCAAAACATGTGTCAATGGACGTGTAATTCTAGAGAAGTCCTTGATGAATCATCAATAGAAACCTACATGTGCAAGAAAAGAACTCACCTCTCTCATGCAATTGGGAGAGGGTAAGTAGCACACAACATCTATCTTAGCTTTATCAACTTCTAACTCCTAGATGAAATAATATGACCAAGTATAATTCCTTGTGTCACCTTGAAATGACACTTTTCCCAATTAAGTACAATGTTAGTCTCTTCACATTGTTTCAAAATTAAAATGAGATTATTGAGACAAGAATCAAAAGTATCACCAAAGATACTAAAATCATCCATAAAAACCATAATGATCTTCTCTATGTAGTCAAAGAAAATACTAACCATATATCTTTAGAATATACCAGGGGCCTAGCATAGGCCAAAGGGCGTGCATTGATAAGAAAATGTGTCAAATGGACATGTAAAGGTTATCTTCTTTTGATCCTCCTCAGCTACGTGAATTTGATTATAGGCAGAGTACCCATCAAGGAGGTAATAGTAGGAATGACATACCAATCTCTAGAGCATCTGATCAATAAATGGTAATAGGAAATGATCTTTCCTTTTCGTGGCATTTAACTTCCTATAATCAATGCATACCTAGTGTTTGATTACAATCCTTTGTGGGAAAAGCTAATTCTCCTCATTTTTTTACTATAGCAACCCCTTACTCCTTTAAAAATTTTGCATATTTGGGCACTTGCTTAATAGATTCTAGGAGTGGAATGTTCTCTTGCTTTTTCTTGCTCTTCCATCTTTTATAGGGGGGTCTTCTTCCAATTTCTCTATATTCACCTTGGTTTTGTTTGAAGCATTATCACATTAGTAGATTCAAAGTTTCCTTACAAATTGGGTATAGTGCTACTAGGCAATTTCCTTAAATCGTGTAATTAATTCATCTTAGTGACCAATTCTCCCATTTGTCTCTCTATATTCAGTACTCTCGTATCCATGTTTAGTTGGATTTATATCAACCGATTCTATCCATTTGTCAATAACTTAAACATCTTGTCATATTTTTTGGTGGTTAGACCTTGAGGTTGAGAGGATCCTCCTTGCAATTTTTGATAAAAAAAAAATAGGTGCTACTTGGTTGAAACATGGAGGATTAATAATATTATTATTTTCTTTCCAATAGAAATTACGATAGATTATGGTAAATAATAATATAAGAATTTTTATTAGATATAACAAATTTTCATTCTGTTATTTATGTTAAGTGTAGAGACCCCATAATTCTTAAACTAATATCATCTAGTGGAACAGATCCAACACCCCGATCATGACCCACATACTTTTCCACTTTAAGTTATCTATATCTTATCCATTAAGTTACTTATCTCAAATCATATTCTTATTCACGATGAGTATAAGCCCCAAATATTATTTAATCTAATGGAATTTACTAAATAAATTATTAGGGAAAACCCACTTAAGCCACTATTATCATACGATACAATGGATCCAACACCTCTCAATCCTACACTATTATTGTCCTATGGAAAGAACTCATAAAACACCTCAGCTCGACTCATGTGATCTTTCACTCTAACTAATTAAGTTCTTATTCATGATTGATTTCATAAGTACAGAACATTTTTACAGTAGTTAAGGCATATTACAAGATCACAAGGCCAATTCTGAGGGGTAAGACCCTTATATTCACCAAAACCCCAAGTTCACACTTTTATCATAACTTTTCTCATGTTATTCTTTTAACCACTAAGCTTTGTAACTATTCCTCAAATATTATTATTATCAACATACTTGAATTTAAAGGCCTAAATTTAAGGTCTTGCACATGCGGTAATAATCCTATCTTAAAAGTTACTATTATTAGACTTATAAACTCTAATTTCACAAATCCATCATAATTTTTCTTGTAGGTCACAAAATATTACCAATTTTATTATACATTCCCAGAATACTAATATTAACAACATATTTAATTTTTTTGGTCTAACTGTACCATTCACACATATGATAATAGCCTTTTCGTTTTTTGGTTTACCATTCCCAAATCAACCATTTTTCTACACTTTATCAAAATTAGGTCATTATCAACTACTCTAAAAACTTCTTATATAGTTGTTTAGCATAATTCAGATGATATAACACCTTAAAATTATACAATTCTCATATTTAACCCATATTGACCAAAATGCCCTTATTAGTAATAAAACCCTTATTTTATGCTTATCTTATATGTTTAGTTAGATTATCCTCTAATCCAGAGTTTTATCCATAGAACTTATCATACTCATTTCACATTCATCATATCATGAATAAACCCATTATTCCACCATATTTCACACCAAGGATTTTTTTCATATAAAATAACAATACTACATAATCTTTACTTGCTCATTTTCTATCATACGATATCAAAGGCAAGGCATAGCATTAACAACATATATGAATTCACATAATAAAATTATCATGGTATGATAAAAAAATGCATAAAAATTAGCAATGAAAACCCTAGGCTACAACAAGTATCCTTAAAAAATGACTATGGGATTTAAGCACATAACTCTTAATTCACCTCTTTTGAAAATTAAGTAAACAAACACCATGGGTTTTAGAGCATAGCTAAGGAATGTTAAGGAAAAAAAAGGAATTCAAAATAAGGGAGAGAAAATTTGAAATAAACTAGAAAACTTGTGCAACCAAATAAAGGAGGGATGACAAGTTGTGTCAATCTAAGGGTGATAGCAACTTCACAAGCTACCATTGGTATGGGATGATCAACAATAAAGGATCAAAATAAGGAGGAAAAGGTAATGGTGGGATAGACTAAAGGAGGGAGGTTTGCGTTGGTTGAAAGGGTTGAGGGTGTTAATGATGGTTTATATGAAAAAATGGCAAAAGATGGTGGTGATGGTATTAATGCAGCTCTCCAAAGAATGGAGGAGGATAAAATGGTTGTGGTTTTCAAAAGGGTGATGCTAGTTGTGGTTGAAGTTGTTGCAATAAGGAGAAGGAAAAGGAGAAAGTGGTTGCGGTGGAAATGGCTGAAGGTAGGGGTGTGGGCTATAGTTGAAGATGCCAAGGTTGAGTGGGAAGCAATGCCTATTTTGGACACAACTAAGGTAGAAAAAGAAAAGGGGAGGGTTACCATGTAGGACACCAAAAGGGAGGGGGAAACACTGGTCATTTTGGATAGTTGTAGGGGCTAACCTCAACAAGTCTAACCAAAGGGGAATGAGCCGATTTTGTTGGGATTGTTGGAGATGGATTTTGTTGTGGTTTTCTCACCAGTAAGGAGGAAGTGAAGAATTGAGAAGATGGTGGCTTGGTTTGTAGAATAAAAAAGTGAGAGAAGCGAGTATATAGGAGCATTAAATTATTAGTTTATACATACTCACACATACACAAGGGATGGGAGTTATCTACCAAATTTTTCAATGCAAACCCTTAAACTGAGGAGGAGGAGTTAATGGGTAGACGATAGGCTGGACAGGGGGAAGTCATGCATGCTAGAGGAAGAGAAGAGAATAGGGAGACACAAGTGTGAGGGAAAAAGGAGAAGAAAAAGAAAATGGATCAAAGTGAAAGGGTGTAGTGGGTTTAGATTAAAATATAATTTGGGTAGCATATTAAGATAACTAAATTAAACAATTATCTGAGAATAGGTTTAGGTTAAAAAGATATTTATAACTTGAAATATAAATAGGGGTTAAGATAAGATTTATTTTTAGGGAGTTAGGATAAGATGGGAAAATAAGTTTCCTAAAGTTAAAATTAGGTTATGATATTTATGACTTGGAATTAAGATTAGCTAAAATTCAGGGTATTACACATTTTATACCTTGTCATAAAACTGATGATGATATGCATGTCATTGATTTATACTTCAAAGAGGCTATAAGATTTCCTTATATTCCCAAAATTATTGTTTTAGTAGTGATGGTCATTTTTTTAGTTACTTTTGGAATACAGTATGGCACATGTTGGTCACAAAGTTACTAGTTAGGACCTCACACCTTCTACAAACTCGTGGTCAAACATAGGTTTCAAATCAAAATCTTATCACCTTGTTAAGAGGTTTAGTAAAGAAAAGTACCAATGATTGGGATATCAAGATTTCTTATGATGAGTTTTTAACATGCTCATTTTTACTTCTATAAAATTTTGTTTAAAAATAATATAATGGGGAAGCAAACACATGATAGGAAGTGCTATAGTTACACCTACCATAAAACATATGTCCATCACCTATCTACTGATAAGTATAAGGATAAAAACTAGTCTAAAAAATCATGTCTCTTAAAGTAAACCAAAAACCCTTATTGATATAGTTAGTGAAAAACCATGTAAAATTAGGGTTGATAAATCAATAGAAAACCAATGAACTATACTTGGATTTTTTAATTCTCAACCAAGCATTAAAATATAAATAGTCATTTATAATACCAATTAAAATGTCAATATAATAATTTAACTTCCAAAATATTTACAAACAATTACAAGAGTCATTAAGGGATAAAACTCTAGATACCTCTAACTCTTTATCCAATTCAAAATCACATCAAAACACAAGCCAAATTACCTACACAAAGTCAAATAAACAACCATAGTATCAGTACGATGATGTACAATGTAAGTAACCCAACAAATAGTAATAACATTCACATGTAGATTAACATACTTTCCATATAACTAATAAAACATGAAAGAAGTTCTCTCATATAAGATCTTAGAAAATAAAATATTAGCATATGAAAATTAACAAGAATAGTAGGAGAACATGACTCAAGCTTAAAATATATCCCATAAAATCATAATTAAGCATAAATTCACAAAAGAACATGTTTTTGTAGTAGAATTATGCCATCAACATAATAACATGATGTTGTAGTAGAATTATATCAATAGAAAAACAACATAGAAGATAATAAATTCATGAATTATAGTTGGATATGCATTACACACTCACATCAATAGAAAAACATCATGGAAGATAATAAATTCATGAACTACAGTTGGATATGCAGTACACACTCACATAAAGTATTATATAATATTCATTTGGATACCACTTTTCACTCTAGATTATTCTATTTACTTCATTCACTAATTTCTATATAATCATTCCATGTTATTTCATAAAATCACTTATTAATCATATCCACCAAAAGATATCACAACACACATTCTACCTCACATTATTACCCATTTCCTTGTATATTATATATGTAATAACCCATTTTTAGAAAACCCTAATAATTATAACCAATAATTATATGTATTATTTGTAATAATTATCATAAGCTATTTGTACTAAAAATATTATTAATATGTACAATATTATTACGACTTATTTGTTAAAAAATTTAATTAGGATAAAATGTGCTAGAGGGTGTGTATTAAATTCTAAACCTAGGTTTAGATTGTAACCAGTTATATTTCGTCAAATAAACTTATTCTATTAATTGGATAATTTTTACCTAAATACTTTACCCAATTTTGTAACAAACAAATTACCCCTACCACATTCTATTTTCTTACCTCACCTCACCCTCCCTCTACTTAGCGTACCCCTAACCCATCAATTCCCACCTCCTGCAATTGTGGGTTAGGTTTAATATTTTTACACAATTCTAACTTCCCTCCTATTCTTCTCTCTATGTGTAAATATACATATCTATATATACATATAACTCATTTAATTCCCTTAAAAATACCTACTTATTACTCCAATTTCTAGAAAAGCCCACCCCAAACGCACTCCTCTTTTTTCTCTCCTTATCGTTGCCAAAACTGCCCAAAAACCCCCCTCAAAAACCCACCTTTAACAGCCCTTACTACGCTAGATCCACAAGCATCAGAAAAACCTCCCATTCCCTCATCCCTAGATGTAGAAAAATCCTCTAAAACACCCCTATCTACAATAAAACCACATGTTCCTTACCCCCACTCTAAACTTCAACAAAACTCACCAAAACACCCCCAAACATCAACAAAATCCACTAAGACATTCCCCTACCCTTCGAAAAAATCCTCCAAAACACCCCTAGCTTCGACAACAATTCTTGTTCCCTACACCCACTTCTAGAAAACCTCATCATTCCCTACCCCCCCTTTCAGGCTTCCTTTCCATTGCCTACTCCTTAGCAATGGTAGATTGTGTTGTTGCTAACCTTCTCGGTCGGCGATGGGATCTTCGAACCCGGTTTGGTTTCTCCCAATTATTTTTTCCTTCATTAATTTAACCCTTCATTAACTATATCAATAATAATAATTATGCCTTGTAAATTATTCTTAGGTGATATTCTAAAATTTTTAGGAGAAGAAGATTAGGATAAGTGTGCTTAGAGACCAAAGCCTTTATTAGTATAAGTAATAGTCAATGTTTCGAGTTTTATATTAAATGCTTGTATGATTATGTGTGGTCCCATGTTATTTTTATTAGACTATTAAAATTAATTTTGTTTATGATATGATAAATTAATATGAATCATATGATAGGTAGGAAGTAAGAATAACGAAAGATATACTGATAAGATAATATTACGCTAAGTCATATTTTTGTGGATAATTATAAATTATGGGAGAGTAGTATGGGTGTAATGAATTATTATAAGTTTATAATTATATTTAATATTTATGTTGATAAAAGAGGATTTGGAAATAATGATTTTGAGGATATGAGATTTTTGTGAAATAAGGGTTATCGACTATTTTTAAGGGTATTTTAGTCAATACTAGTTAATATGAGAATTTTAGTATTTTAACATGTTATATGGATTAAAATATGCTAATAATATCATGTGAAGTGTTTGGGAGTAGTTATGGAGGTCATAAGCTCTTCATATAAGAAAATAGCCTAATTTGGGAATAGTAGCCTTAAAACAGTAATGTTATTATCACATGTGTGAAATATTATAGTTAGGCCACAATTTTCATATATGTTGTTAATATCAATATTTTGGGGATTTACATTGAATTTAGTAATTATATGAGTCTTATAGAAAGAGTTATGACTTACCTGGGATATTAGGGTTTTGAGAGCCTTATGAATAGTAACTTTTGATATAGAACTACTATTGCATATGTAAGACATGGAATTTAGACCTCAAATTTTATGTATGTTAATGATAATATTATTTTAGGATTATATACTAGATTTTTTGGTTAAATAATCAATATGGGGAAGTTATGCATAAATTGTGAATTTAGGGTTTTTAGAGAAAATGAGCATCTTAATCTTTGAGAACAGACTTGTTATATATATATTGATGTCTCTCTTGCATAAATTATGTTTCTTACTCATTTAATCAATCATGAATAAGATATTAATTATTTAAAGTAAAAGATCACATGAGTCAAGACCGGTTGTATATATCCATTCCACCAGACGAGAACATTAGCACGAAGCATTCTACCCCGGGAACGCATGTCATTAACTATTCCACCGGTAAGAATAGTGGAAAGGATAATTTTTCCCTAGGGTGGTATAACCCTTCCATCGGTTGGGAATAAAGGAGTCTCTAAAATAAATTTAAAATAAATCTTGAGAATGATTATAATCATTGATAAGACACTAATCACGTAAAGTGAAATACTACATGAGTTAGGATCGGTTGTATATGTTCGTTCCATAGGATAAGAGCATTATTCGGTAGTGTTATTCCTTAGGGATGTATATTTTAACCTTTCCATCGATAAGAATAGTGGTCTTATATATTTCCTAGGGTTGTATATTATTGACCGTTCAACTAATAAGAATAGTGGCTAGGTGAGTTTTACCTTGGAGCAGAATAACTATTCCACCGGTTGAGAATAGTGGGATCCTTGAACTCAATGTAAATAAAAGAATGGATCCTAATAAATTCTAATTTTATGAATCCGAACTAGTAATTACCTTTTGTTGATTCTTGTATCTCACTTGTATACGATTGTCTACTATGAATGTGTGTAACGATATGTTTTCCCGATTTTGACTATATTGTTACATTGCTCAGTATGTAGCATACTAATAATTTTTTTATGGGTGTTGCTTATTCCTATGAACAAATATACACTATTTTTTTGGTGATTGATGATTATTAGTTTGATTTGCTTGCCTTGGATGATCGTTAAATGAATTGGTAAAGGGTATAGTTATCCGAATATCTCGATCTCTGTTTAGACTGTTAGACCTCTACTTTCAATACTTATTCCCTTCTCTCTATTTCATGTCTTGTATCACGATGGAATCAAGTGTTTTCCATACCTAATTCCTATGTATAAGGTTACTTTTACCTTGCACCCAGCATAGACTAGACATAGGGAGTGCCTCTTTTATGTTGGATGTGGCATGCCACACCTACATTTTGTGTTTTGGAGTCCGCTATTAACTCTTTAAAACAAAATTTTTATGTTTCAAAATTCAGAGGTGTTACAATATTGCAATAACTTTTCCAAGTGTTCTTTATATTTCCCATGATATAATAGTTTCTATATATACTCAATTCCATATATATATATATGGTGTTATCTATCTCACTGCTACAGTCCTAAATGTGACTTATAACATATGTCCCATAATTCATTGATTTTACTTATCACTTGAATTATCCATACTTTATATCTATGACCACCTATACCATCATATGTAACATATCAAAAATATTCTTAACAACCATCATATACAATTGCCAATAAAAAAATCAAAATACTTGCATTCGCATTAACAAATATGATATCAAAAAAATAAATCACAATACATTTATATAGCTTACATAGCATAACAAAATATAAATACAACTATGAAGAATCTTGATTGATATATGTGTAGAACTATATAATACAACAATATAAGATTAATACATGCCAAGATATCCATATGGATAAGACATACAAATTATACACCTTATTATCAAACCATAGCATAAAAAATATATAAAATAGAGCACATCAAATCATAAGATTTAAGTAACTAGGAATTTAGGAGGTTCACCTAGATTCCAAGCTATGCTAGCACAAGAAGAAGGAAAACCCTAGCATGGGGATCCGCTAACACTGCTTGATAGATCACATTGAAAATCATAGGAAATAGAGAAAACTAATGCTAACATTGAGTACTAGAATATAATTAAATTTTACCAATACACATTTAAACAATTAGGATTTACGACCCAAAATGTCAAACTAATTAATTTTGAAGAATTGATCCAAAATGATAAGTTAGTAGCTCAATATAATTGATTTTAAATCAAAGCTTATTTATAAATATTTGAAATAATCAAACACAAAAAAAAATTATAAATAAATTTCCCAAAAATAAAGGCTTTAAATCCAAATATACAAATTCAAATAATTCAAATAAATTAATCCAAAGTAAATGTGTTAAAATACAGGTAAGATCATTGTAAACAATTATAAAAAAATAATTTCAAAAGAAACAACTATATAAATAACTAATTTCATAATTTCATTTAAAAGTTAAGGTTTTATGCCTGAAAAGTAATTCAATCAAATTTTATTAATTTATTAAAATTGAATATTTAAAAATACAATTATACCTATTTTATAATATATTATATTGTCAACTTACTATAAAAGCAATAAAGAAAATGCCCAATTGAATATAATTAGAGTTTTTGACCCCAAAATGCAGATATGGTCAAAACATGCTAAAATATTTACACTTGTCGAATCAGAAATAAAATAAAATATATTCTAATGTATATCATATAATCCAATGAATAAAATAACATAATTACACAATCTAATTAAAATTTTGATTCTAAAAATTTAATTCCAATTAACTTCACACAAATTCCTCAAATTGATAATTCAATTGGATGAGATTAAATGAAATAGTTCAATTGGATGAGTCCTAGGAATCCAAAAATAATCATGTAAAACATATAATTTTCACAAAACAACCACAAATAATACAATTAACCACTCTAAATCACTCGTACAACATGTATATATATAATTAAACAACTAATTAGGCATACCATAAACTAATTCATAGAAATTAAATCAAACTAGAAGTTAGTGTTTGGGATGCTTATGGTAAACAAAATGTAAAGAATTAGAGCAATAGAGGATTGATGGAACTTTATTAGAGGTTAAAGCATAATCAGTAGTAATAGCCTAGCAAAATTTAATGGTGTTGAGAAGAGGGAGTGGTGATGAGGTTAGCAATGGATGTGGTGGTCGAAGGTTAATGGTTAACATAAAAAAAAATAAAAAAAAATTTAATTGACAGTAGTAGAGGAAAGGGGGTTTGGGTTTTATCAAAAACTAAAGAATCAGAAGAAGAGAGAGAGAAAGGAAAAAAAGGATGATATTTGATTGATTTGGTTTTCTTTTTTCTTTTTATATAATGTAGAAAATGTGATAAAAAAATTAATTTTTTCTAAAATCTTTTTAATAAAAACTAATGTGTAAAAGAACCAAGAATAATAAACTTTCTTTTTATAAATTTTTATATGATTAACATTAATTTATCACATTTCTAAAAATGTCCTCTATACACCAAAATAGGAAAAAATGAACAAAATCATTTTGGAAATAAAATCATAAATGAGTTAAAAAAACTATTTTAGTTTAAATGTTTTAAAGATATTAAATAACTCATAAAAACAAATAATTTCAAAGGCAAAATATTTTCTAAGGATATTAATACTTAAAAAACGTTAACCAATTTAAAACATTTTATAACTCCACAATAGAGTTATAGTCACACACTAAAATTATATTCAAAAATAAATTTAAAATATTTAAATCAAAACACGTGGCATAATTGAAAATATATTTTAAACAGAAATTAAATTCCTTTAATTTTATTAACTCATAGGTATGAAATAATTTATTTAGAATTTTTTTAAATGATAAATGATTGAATAAGTTTCTACATAAATTAAAAAATAACAATAAAGTCATGAAAAGGATTGAAACTTGAATAAACATATTAAGAATAAAAATTTAAATAAAATTGAAATAAAATATTGAAAAATTAACACTAATATCTTTAAAAAGGTTGTTTTTGAAAAGTTGGGTGTTGTAGAGTTTTCCTATAATCGAAGTCTTTCAAGTACTACTGATTCTAGTCTATTTAAGGTAGTGTAAACCATGAATTCTTACATACCTATCAACATGGTTCCCTTGGATAAATGTGAATTAAATAGTTATGAATCCAAGGATCGAGTTACATATTTTTAAAAGCTTCATCAACAATTTTGATTATACATGAAAAGGTTAAATGCAAGGTATGAAGCTCAAGCCAATAAGCATCGAGTTCAAAAGGTATTTTCAATAGGTAATTAGGGATGGTTATAATTATGTAAATAAAGGTTTCCTAACTTATATAAAAATAAATTAATGCCTAAAGAAGATGGATCTTTTAGAATCTTTAAAAGTTTGGGAGATAATGCTAATGAAAATTATTTACCTCAATCTTATGGTGGAGTTTTAAGAACTTTTAATTTAGGTTTTTGGTTACCATATTATGATGATGTAAATTTGAGAAAAAAATCTTCTCAACTAAAGGAGAATGATACCAAACTATATCATGATCCCTTTAGTAATAAGGAATTACCAATTATAGTAATGAAACGAATTATCTTAGCCAATTTTGATAATATTTCTAATGAAAATACTTTAAGATTCTTAAAGGTATGTTGCATATTTTCAAGAGGAGGAATCTTAAGTCTCGAAGACACATAAGAATTTTTTTGTGCACGAGACATTCAAATATTAAAGCTATGGTGTACATGGAGAACAGGGTAGCAATCTTATGCAATATATCAATATTATAGAACTTGTTGTAAATCCTAGGTTATTATCTCATATATATTAGGGTTTCTTAGCTTTTTATTTAACGTAAGTATATAGCTGGTTAATTTTGTAATTATTGTCATTTAAATCATCACATATATTACATTTGTTTTAGGGTTTTATGACTAGTTATAAGTTAGCTATATACTACCAGCACATGATAATAATTTGGTAGAAATAACTTAAATAATTTATGACTAATAATACTTAGAATTTTGATTTTTAAGTCCAACACTAATATTAGCTGGAATAATAGCTAGTTTAATATAGTTATCTAATGGTAGGTTGCACAACAACCTAGTTAGGATTCTTATATAAGCTCATAACCATCCCTTATCCATGTAGAAATTTTGGAAGTGAAATAAACTTGAAGATAATTTAGGCTAGTTCTCTTTCTGAGATAGAAATTTTCTTTTTAGGAATTATTAGGTACTTCCATTTGAGAAGCCTTTGAATGTATCTTAGGGAACATTAAAATATTACCGTATTGTTGAAGTATTGAGAATATTAGTTGATGATTCAGACTTCCACCATTCACCTCTAACCATCATTGAAGATTTAGACATCTTGCCTCTTTGCATTAAACCAAAATAAGAACTTTCTCTAATCCATTGAAGCTAGAAACTTCCATATAAGACTCACATTAGGCTTCAAATAAGATATGCACTTATTTCTTATGGATTATGAGTTAAGAACTTATGAATGTTATGCCATGAGAATGAAATTAATCATGATCTTTTCTAAGACTATTTTATTATGTCTTCTTAAGTTTATCATGTAATGTTATCATGGGTGAGATAATAAGATCATGTAGCAAGTGATTTTTCCATTAGTGTTTGCATCTATAAACCATATGGAAGGAGAGGAATCAAAGAATATTCACCAATTAACACAAAGTAGTAGCTTATCTATATAGATAAATCATTGCTAATTTTGTAAGGATAATTACTATATTTAAAATTTTAAGTCTTATAATCAACTAATGGAGTGTATACAGTCCTTTAGCTACTCTAGTTTCACGAGTGTGCTATCCTTTCTAGGTTTTTTTAATTTTTTATCTAAATGTTTGTAATTTTTAAAATTTAATAGCATCACAATAATTACCAAATATATATATATAAACCCACTTAGTCTTCATTAAGGTGAGTATGAATTACCTTAAAAAAATCTAGAAAGTAAACAAAAGAGAAGGATCGAGATTTCTTATCTAGAAACCAAAAACTTTCAACCTATTGAGCATCTTAAAATCACGAGATAAAAATTTAGAAAAAATATGAATTAACAATTCAAATAAAACAACAATGAATTTAAAAATTAGAGAATATAAAGAATATATAACCTTCACCTAGAAATTGAGAAAACCAAGAGGAGTATGGCAACTTTCACCTAAATATATTCCTTTTTTATTTAAGGGAAAATAAAATAAATTTAGTAAAAGGATTATAAGAAAATAAAGGAAGCAAAATATGGAAGCTAGGGAGGAAAGGTAGTTTAGTGGAGGAAAGGAGATGAAAATAAAGATGAGAGTTAATGACACTCCAACACTTAGGATGTGTTTTACCTATGAAGGGAGTTTAAAGATTTGGTAGGAAGGGAAGTCAAGCCCTATGTATATTGGTCTTTGATATTCTTGACAATGTTGATGAGGTCGGTTATCATTTGGCACTTTTGCCAAAATAAACCCTATTTCACAATGTGTTCCACACCTCGCAACTACTAAAGTACATTGTAGATCCCTCCCACACAATCAGACCCAAAGAGAATGAGCTGGATGAATCTACATCTTATGAGGAGTTTCCCATACAAATCCTTAACAACAAGATATGAAAATCCAAAATGAATTCATTCGCATTCATGAAAATACTTTGGAGCTACCATGTAGTGGAACATGTTACTTGGAAGACAGAGAAGGACATGCTTAAACATAGCCTGAGCTCTTCATCACAGGTGTGTTAGATTCTAGGGTCCCCTTTATTAAGGGGGTGGTAATCGATAGCATAGTATTAACTCCTTTTGAATTAACCACCAATACAACCTTCCCTTACACCCCCCTTATTTCCTTGCCAAGTCTTACCTTTTGACTTTAGGGATAAAGCCTTCTTTTAAGGGGTCATAATGTAATACCCAAAAATCTTATAAAATTTTAATTTCAATTTATCAACATTTTAACCTAAAATAATTTATAATATTTAATTTTTTATTATCTTTTTTAACCTAACGCAACACTAAAAAATTTATAGATATACTTTTATATTTACTTATCTAAAAATTTAACCCTAATCCTAAACCCAAATTATACACTCAAAAGATTTTTCTTTTCTTTCTTTGTTTCTTTTCTTTTTTCCCTTTTCCTTATTTTCAATTATTTTTCTCTATTCTCTCCTTCTCCACTTTTATGCCTGCCAACCAGCTTGGTCCAACCTTTTTTTTTCTTTTTCTCCTTCTTTTCCAGAGCGATGCACTACCCAAAAGGGCCCCTCTTCTCTCTTTTTTTTCATTTTTTTTATTTTCTTCTCTCCCACTTTTCATCTTCCTTGACCCCTCCCCTTTCAAATTTTTAAACTAAAAATCCCTTCCCCAATCTCCTCGCACTTCACCCTCCTTCCCTTATATGACCATGTAGTGACCCCTACAACTTATGTTACTTGCCTTCTACAACCCAACCCTCTGCACCTTTATATCCTTTTTTATCCTCACTCATCACACACTAGCCCCCTTCCCCTTCCTTATTTGTCATCTTCCTCCTTCCCCATTGACCCTATCTCTATACACCTACAAGTGCATATATATAGACACACACACACCCTTACAAGCTATTCATGGCCTCTCCCCTCCCCTCCTCCCTCTCATTTCTCTTCTCCCTTATCCATTGATGATGCTTATCTTCCATACCCTATTATTTTACTCAAAACCATACCACCCCATTTTAGTAAAAAAAAACCCACCACCCCTGTCTTTGCCATCACCTTAGCTGACCTCCCTAACTCCTCCCTTCCCTTACCTACACGTCACTGAACACCCCCTCTCTATCATGGCTACTTCGTTCTCCCACCCCTACATCTATAACCTTTTTCCAACCACACTCGCTGTTGCTAGTGCTAGACCACTACCACTAACTTTCTCCTTTCCCATCTCCTCACCACCACCATCTCGGCAGTACAACAACAAACACCTTAACCCATCATCACTATAACACCAAGCCCTCTTTTTTCCCTCTTTCTCCTGTCTCTCATCCACCACCCTTACATGCACCACCATCATCCACCGTTAAAGCCCTAGATGCAACCTACAACCACTACTCCCCTATTGTTTCCTTTCCAACTCTACAACACTACCTTGATAGTAGAAACCCCTAGCCACCAACCACCCACCCCCACACATCCATTAACAACATCCACAGTACCTCGGCCACCAACAGCTAGCACCACCACTATTTATTATAGACTCCCACTAGTCTTAACACCACCATCATCTTAACCCTAGCATCCAACCACCACCCTATCCTCAAATAGCTTTTATCACCGCTGCCACGACTGCCTCCTTGCACCACCTTTGCCAAGTGTAACATCCCAAAATTTACATACTTTTTTTTTTACTTATAACTTAAATCGTAAATTCTGGAAATGTTACCGCCACACTTAGTACCAGACCGGTTCACTCCTACCGTTCCAGTACTAAGTGCTAAGGCTAAAGAAATAACTAAGTAAGCATTAAGGGATAGCCCAAAATCAAAGATACGGAAATCAGGTACGCACAAGTCTTTATTCAATTCCGAATACGAGGGTAGTTTTTCAGGAAAGAGAAATTAACTACAATAATGAAGTAGTTTCGAAAGTACTATTTATAAATAGATAAGATAGTAATAATAATTTAAAGGAAGGCCGGCCACGTCACTCTGATAATCAATCCAGCCCGATCATCACTTGTCCCCACTTGATGTCCCATAGACATCTATAGCATCATAATACATATCTCCTACCTGTAGGAAATCAGATGGGCCTTCTACTCGTTGGAATGAGCAGCACCCATGAAACGGGTGATCAGTACGCTACGTACTGAGTAAGGTAACCGAGTGCTAATGCCAACACATAAGCATATAGATTCACATAGAGGACATAACAGAGGCACAATCACAGTAGCATAATATCGTACAATCAATTGAGTAGATACATAAAGACCTAATTAAAGTCCAGATTATTTACTTTATTGATCTTTTATCAGAAATCGATACACATCATGCCTTTTTATCAAATCCATGCGAATACGGGAGCCCCCACTACTATAGCCGGTGGATCGGAGGCACATAGGGTATCACACCCTAACCACTATTATAGCCGGTGGATCGGATACACATAGGACTACGCGTCCTAACCACTATTCCTAACCGGTGGATCGGTTAGCCCCGGCTCGCATGGTGTTCCACTGTAAATAATTAATATCTTTTAGGTACCTTCCAAACTATGGTTTATTTTTATTGAGCTCGGGAACCCCCACTATTATAACCGGTGGATCGGTTACACATAGGACATCATGCCCTAACCACTATTATAGCCGGTGGATCGGTCACACTTAGGGTAAAAACCCTAACCACTATTCCGAATTGGTGGATCGGTTGGTCCCGTCTCAACGATACTCCACTTTAAATAATTAGTGTCTTAAGTATTTTATTCCAAGCTTTCCTCCTAGATAAAACCCTAGATATGCATGACCACACTATGCAACCCTAGCTCCATGTAAATTACTCTTCCAATCAAACCCTACCCCCACGTAAAACATATTTCCATGCAAGCCCTATCTCCCATACCAACCCTAACTCCACGTAAAACATATCCCCATGCAACCCTAATCCCCTAACTCCACGTAAAACATATTCCCATGCAAACCTTACTCCCATGCAAAACCCTAATCCTCATGCAAAATCCTAATCACTGGGCAACCTCATGCGAAACCCTAACCCATGCAAAACCCTGACACATGCAACTCCTCAGCAATATTTTATAACTCCAATATTTTACGGCCTCGTAATTATGTTGCAACCCCATCCTTATTATACGACCCCCATTCATGCATGTCTTAAGGCCACATTATACACAATAATAACATACATGTACTCATGATTCTCATGCTACCATTTTTCCACACCAACATACTTGAATCCCGTAATCATGTTGTATTAATAACAAGTATACAATATTCACACGACATACACTATAATTAATATCACATAGCATGCCTAGCATAAAATCACATAATACAAGTATGGCCTTAGCACCCCTTACCTAAAACGTCACCTGTCTTGGAGCACGCTCCTATACCTCTTGAGGACTTTGGTTGGGCTCACCTACTATGGGAAAAATACTAGGATTAGGTTTTCTCTTAAGAATGCTATCATTTCTAACTTATCCCAAGACCTTATTTTTAATTAAAAATTATTATATTAGAATTGACTCTACCAAATAATAGTAGAATATTAATAATAAAACTAAGGCAGTTCAAAATAAAAAGGTGATATAAGGGTTTCTGCCCTTCACCAAAATAATATGAGTAAAGATAATAATAATAATAATAATAATAATAATTCTATAATAACTAAATATTATAAATAAAGATAATATCAAGAATAATAATAATAATAATAACAATAATATATAAGCTTTAAAATTTAAAGTGGGGTTTCGACCCTACTTATAACTAATGACCTACTATTTATTAATATTAATAATAAAATTAATAACATATATATTAATATTGAAATAATAAAGATAATGATAATATTATTATTAATGGTTATAAGAACAATAGGAATAATAATACTAAAATACATAAGTGTGAGTGTTAATACAAAATTATGGCCTAAGATTTTCCAGAATAATTAATAAAATGTTAATAATAATAATTCTAATAATTATAATATTAATAATAATAAGAAAAATGATAATAATCATATAATAATTCAATTAATATCTTAAAGTTCGGAACTGACAATAAATTATTTTTTTTGCATTCTCCACCCTGCAAGTACAACTCTGCATAAATTTTATACCAAATAATAATAATAATAATAGCAAGGAAATTATTATTATATTCGAATAGTTACCAATAAATAAAATAAAAATGGAATAATTTACAATAAATAGTAAATAATGTCTAAGGAGGTCTAGGATTTCACCTTGAGTCGGCAGGAATGGGCGGCACCGACGGTGGTTCACGGAGGTGGCCGGAAAAATGATCTAAAAGGAAAAAGATGAAGAAAAAGAGAGAAGGAGCAGGGGAAAAATTAAAATAAGGTTTTGATTCGGTAGAGGAGGATTAGAGTGAGTTTTTTGGTGGTTCATAGGGCAGTAAAAGTGGCGGAAACGGCGGAGGACGGTGGCTTAAGGTTTTCTGGGTGAAAATTCTGACGGGGTGAGAAGCAAACTTGGCACGACTATGGAGGCCTACACAAGAGGAATCGAAGGTTAAAAATGGTTTAGTTATCTAAAGAAATTTTCGGGGAAGAAATTGGAATGCTTCAGTGGCGTGGAGGTTGAATATAAGCAGTAGGGGAAGCGTCTGAAGTCATGGTGGCGGCCAGCCCCTGCTTAGGGTTTTCGGGGGAGAAAACTTCAAAAACTCATACAACTCGGCTTTTTATAGATAGTGAATGGTATAATAGGGTGTTGAAGCTCGACAGGGTGGTAATAAGTGCAAGAATTTGGGTGGCCGGTGGCAGTAATTAATCGGCCATCGTTTGGTTTACTTCGAATTTTCGAGAGGCTGAGGAGAAGAAACGAGCGAAATTCAACGTCCAATAATAATGCCAAATTACTCCTGGAGTTAAGAGGAAGACAATGAGGCAAGAAACGACCGGTATTAATCACCGTAGCCGAAGAGGCCATTGATGGGGTCGAAGGTTTCGTTGCAGCGTCAAGGGAAGACGGAGGGAGAAGGAAGAAGAAAGAAGATGGGTCGGTCGACCGAGGAAGGAAAAGAAAAGGGGAGAACCGGGCGGGTCGCGCGCCGGTTGAGCCCTCACTTAACGAGACGCAGCGTCTCGACCTACAATCGCCCAAAACGCCGCGTCTGGCGCACGCAGGGAGAAGGCCAGCGCCGCTGGGCCGCGGGAGAAGAAAGGAAGAAAAGGAAGAGGATTGGGCCGCGCCTGGCCCAATCGGCGGGAAGAAGAAAGAGAAAAAAAAGGAAGAAAGAAAAGAAAGAAAAGGAGAAAAGAAAAAGAAGGAGGAAAAAAGGAAAAAGGAAGAAAATAAGGTTTTGGGTTTAAATAAATTAATTAGGATATTTTGGGTATTTAATATAAAATATTTATTTAACAAAAAAAAAATTTAATTCCCTTTTTAGGCTAGTTTCGGGTTTTTAAAATATTTTCCATAAATTCGATTTTAATTAGCAAAACCCCTAATTTTCTTCCACTAAAATATTTATAAAATTAATATTAATTTGGAACTATTTTATCCTCCCAATTTTAAATAAAATAATTTATTTTGTTAATTTCTAAACTAAAATCCTTAACTAGCTAAAATACCCAAATTTCTCCTAAAAAAATAGTAATAAGTTTCTTCTTAATTTCCTTTTATTTTAATTAAATAATTTATATTTAATTAACTATCAAAATAAATTTTCATTTAAATATACTATTTAAAATTAGAACTTTTTGGGGCATTTCACCAAGCTTTCCCACTTTGGTTACCTCTATTTCCTTTCCTCTCCTTAACTTATCCTTATTTTAGGTTCAAATATTTAAGAAATATAATTTGTATATTCTTATTTCTACGTGATACTCTAGTAGTAGTAGAGGAGGAAGTACAATTCTTGTGTGCTTAGAGACTATAGTCATTTCAATAATAATACATGTCATAGTTAGGGCTTGGATATGTTAAAATGTATATATTCACTTGTGTTAATATGTTTGATATCACTGTGCTAAATTTTACCTTGACATCTGTGCTATATGTTATGTCATATTGGGGACCTTGGGATTTTAGGTGATTCAAAATCGGTTAAGGGTAATATATGAATAGTTTGAGTGAAAGTAAAAGGTTTATAATAAATAAATGGGGATAAAGGCTTTAAGTGTGAATAGAAAAACCTAAGAGTGGAGTCATGATCATATATATGAAATATTGGATATCAACCCTAAGATTGGAATATGATGTTAATGTTGGTCTCTTAGGTATGTATACAAAATTTTAGAGTCATATGAGTTTGAGGAAAATAGTTGTAATATCCTAAAAGTCTAAAACCTAGAATTTAATAAATAACCCTCACTTGGGATAGTTTGAATGTTAAGTTTATTTAAATTAATTATTTTTTGGATTTTGAGTATATAAAAATGGATATGAATATTTAATAAATTAAATTAAATATTTTATTATTTTCTCATACTCATTTTATTTAAATAATTTTTCATGCTAATATTTTAATAAAATTACCCTTTTTAAACCAATATATTAAATTCTAATAAATTTAATTATTTAATTAATTTATCAATCAAAAATATTAAATGCCATTACTCCAAAAATTATTTAATTTTCTTTTTCTCCTTTTTTCTTCCTTTTTCTTTTCTTTTTCCTGACTTCTTCCTTTGAGCCACAAGCGTCCTTCTTGCTTGCGCTGGGCCACTGGCCCACTCCCTTTCTTCTCCCTCTCCCACACAACAGTCCCAGCCCATCTCCCCTTCTTTGTTTTCTTTTCCTTTCTTCCCCTCAATTATGCTAGCCTAACTTATTTTCTTCCTTTCTTTTTCCCCCGCACATAAGGCCAACCTACTTCCCTTTCTTTCTCCCTTGACTGGTCATCCTTCCCCCTTTCTTTCTTTTCTTATTCTTTCCTCCTCCTCCCTATCCCTTCGACATTGCATGCCATCGTAGCCTGCTACAGCTTCCTACAACCTCCTAGCTCCCTGTACAGCCCACTCCCTCTCCCTCTCGTCCTCCCCCGTCTCTCTTTCTCTTTCTCCCTCTCTCTCTCCCCCTCCGTCCCTTTCCTTTCAATTTTTGAGCTAAAATCGATCCTCCCTCGCGTGGCCATCTCTTTCCTTCTCTTCCCCCGCCCTATCCTTGCCACCCTACAACATCAACCTGCCACCACATAGTAGGTGCCCCTACCTCCTCTCCTCTTCCTCTTCTTTTTCTTCTTCTCCCCTACCCATTATCTTCCCTCAAGCCTCTTCCTTCCCTGCCTGTAGAGCCCTCCTTCTTCTCCTCTTGCCCTATTTTTTCTTTGCTTCCTTTAACCACTACTACTTCCGCCCAAACAACCATCACATCCACCTTCTAACATGCCCTACTACCTCCCTACACCAGCACACACCCCTATATCCACCTTTCTCCTCCCATCTTTTTCTTTCCCCCTTCTCAGCCTCCACCCTACTCCACCAAGGTCTACTACCCTCTATCCTCTTCTATCACCTCCATAGCCACCAATGCCCTCCCTAAAACCTCCTCTACCACCCCACATCCTCCCTTTGGCTGAAAATCCCCTAGCACCCCTCCCTTCTCTTCTTCTTTTCCCTTCCTTCTTCTCCTCTGCCAAAACTTCATCCCTCTTTTTCAGCCTTAAAGCCACTGCCTTTGCCATACTAAGCTACTGATCAATGATCCCCAACCACCATCTACACCCCTACTCCCTCCCTATACCCAGCCACCACCCTAAATCCCCTCTACAAGCTCTCAACCATGCCCTAAAACCCTTAATTGAACCAACCTCCCCCTTCTCCCCTTCTCCCCACTTCTCCTTTTTGACCCTCTTCCTCCTTAATTTTCATGTATGTAGCTCATGCTACTCATGTAGCGTGAGTCCTATCTTTTATTTTGAGCCCAAAATTAGTTAATTTAAAGGTATAAAAATAGTTGGTATTAGTACATATTAATTAAGCTTTTGATAAAAGTTTATTCTTTTTATTTTTTCCACTTCTAATATGCTAATTTTTGGTATTATTTATAGGTATTAATTTTTAATAATAAAAGCTGAAACCTTTAATTGGGGTACCAATAATGTTTAACTATTGCCGTAAATGAGGTAACTATTATACCTTACTAAAGTGTGCGGATATACTTATACTAGCACATTAGGGTTTTTAATATATTTATATGCATGATGTATGTTGTTAAGTATAATGTGGTTAGTGGCATATATTGGTTGATGAAAAGGAAAGAATGTTAATTTATATGCCATGCTTAGAAATAATGCTTAAGGTAAGGAGCCTTATTATTAATGTTAAATGCATATATATGATATGATATTCTAATATAGCCATTTATTGCATAGATAATATTAATATAAGCCCTAGGGGAATTTTAGTAATTTTTCTTGTATAAGGGTGTGGCTGAAATAAGTATGTGAAGTAGGTGGTAATGAATATTCATAATAAATGAGAATAGTTGATGGTGTTGGATGATTTATATGGACCATTTATATTAATATTTTATATGGTGAGGGTACTTTAATAAAATGTGTATAATAAGGAAAAATGGTAATTTATAAGTGTAATGGGGGTAAAATGGTAAATGGATAATTAAGGAGGGAATTTTAGTAATTTTACATAGAAAGGGGATAGCTTGGTAATTTTTGTGAGAAGAAGGGTAATTTAATAATTTGGTATAAAGGAAAGGGTATGTTGGTAATTTTGTGAAGTAAAAAGGTAAAATGGTAATTTAATAATGGAGAAGGGTATTTTTATAATTTTTATGCTAAAGCTATGTTATTCAGTTATTGCTTTAAACTATTTCCCTTCTTTTGTCATTTTCTCTCAAGATATTTAATCTATGCATTTTGGATTTTGATCTTGAAGTTAGAATCTGAAGATCTTGCTTATGTTATGATGTATCCTTATTCTCTATTTGTTATATCTCACATTAAATGGCTCCTCATCCCCATTTTCTCTATCCATCGCTTGTTTAAGCCTAGAGAGGTTGTGCTCTACCACATTTTCCTATAAGTCTTTTACTTGTAAATTGAGTTACTAAAATAAAAGGATGCATATAATCAATTGTGTCTTGGAATCCTTCTTATATAATCGATGTCTAGGAGTTGCATGATCTATGAATACAATAACCTTAAACCTAACAAAATAGACATGAATTTTTTTAATGCTAACACAAAAGAAAAAAGCTACTTTTCTATTGCAACACAATTCATTTGGGAATCATCCAAGGTCCTACTAGCATATTATATGGCATATAATTTCCCTTATTTCCTTTGCCCAAGTATAACCTTAATAGCATAGTCACTTGCATCACAAATCACTTCAAAAGGAAGACTCCATTTAAGCAACCTCATTACTAGAGTAGTTGTTAGAGCTTCCTTTAACTTTTCAAAAGCATTTAAACAAGACTGATCAAATGTAAAAGAAACATCTTTGACAAGTAAATGAGACATAGGTTTAGTAATTATCAAAAAAATCTTTAATAAAAAAGCCTAGAAAACCTGATATGGCCCAAGAAACTCCTTGCTTCTTTTATATTTGTTGGCAATGGCATTTTAGCAATGATATTGATCTTAGCCCTATCAACTTTAATTCCTTGATTTGAGATTAAATAACCTAAAACAATTCCTTCTTGTACAATAAAATGGCATTTCTCCCAGTTGAGTACCATGTTGACCTTTTTACACCTTTTCAATACTTTAGCAAGGTTATTTAAGAAATCCTTAAAATAAGTTCTATAGATAGAAAGTTCATCCATAAACACTTCTATAAGGATTTAAAAAAAAGTAGAAAAAATAGCATTCATTGATAATAAAAGGTTTGTATTGGCATGTAAATGTCATTTTCTCTTGATCATTAAGGTGAATGGAGATTTGAAAGAATCCTGAGTACCCATCTAGATAACAAAAAAGAGAGTTTTTAGCCAACCTCTCCAACTTTTGGTCAATAGATGGAAGGGAAAAATGATCATTTTTCGTGGCTTTGTTGAGTTTTCTATAATTAATGCAGATATTCCATCTACCAACCATTTTAGTTGAAATAATTTCATTTTTCACATTCCGAATAACGTTCATACCTCCCTTCTTCGGTACCACCTACACCACACTCACCCACTCACAATATGAGATAGGATATATGATCCCTACATCAAGTAATTTCAATACCTCTTTCTTTCCAAGCTCTTTCATGTTCTAATTCAATCTCCTTTGATGATTGATGGAGGATCTATATCCTTCTTCTAAGAAAATTGAAGGGATGAAAATCTAATACCTTTGATATCATATAAAGAATAGCCTATCATATCCTTATGCAACTTATACACCTCAAGTAACTTCTAAGCTTCCTCATTACTCAAGTAAGCATTCATAATAAAAAAATATTAACCATTGTAGGCCAAGAATTCATTTCTGAGTGAGGGAGGAAGTGGTTTTATTTCTACCTTAGGTGAAGTCTTTTGCTCATGAAGTTTGTCACTCAACATATTCTCAACATAAACCAATGTTTTAGGTTAGTTAGCGTATAAAGGGCTCTCTCAAAGTATGGTAGTATAAGCAATCACTTCCTTATCATCATCATTAGGCACTCCATACTTTATTGAACATTTTTCATGCAGATCTCTTGAGGTCAAACTAGCAAGGTTCTCTCTAACTATCACATCTGCAGTGTCAACCATGCAACAAATGTTATTAATCAATGAAAATTTACTACATAGGAAGAGTCATAATTCACTTTCTCATCTCTAATATTAAGAGATAGTATTCCATTTTTACCATCTATTACCACTCTAATGGTAGCTAGGAATGGTCTCCCTAATATAACAGGAATTTGAGTGTCCTCCTCTATCTCAAGAATGACAAAAAGAACTTAAATATAAAAGTTACTAACCTAAATAGGTACGTCTTCTAATATATCGATTAGATATTTTACTAAGTAATATGCTAATTATAGGGAAATGGTGGTTGAGTTCATGTTTCCATCTTATAGTTTACATATAGATAGAGGCATTAAAATAACACTATTACCAAGTAGAGCATGGTTTATGGATAGATCACTAATGGTACAAGGAATGGAGAAGGTTCTCAGGTCCTTTATCTTGGGTGGTAACTTGTTATAAATGATAACGCTATGATGCCAGTTGGGAAATGGCTTCAACAAATGGAATATGAATATTTAATTTTTTATAATTTCAACAAGTTTTCTAAATTATTTTTCCAATTTTTCCTTAGCTTACCTGCAAGAGTTGCATCCTTGTGTTGTGGAGCAATGGATTGAAATTTGAATGGTGAGTATCCTACAACACCACAATTTTCACAAACGGTAGAGAAAAAAGTTAATGCATTCACATTTAGTTTATCATACAACTAAAATAATCCATCAACATTGGAAGGAAGATGATCACGGGCATTAACATGATACCTTCCTCCCTTCTTGGTATAAGAGCACTCATGTGACCACTTCTAGAAGTTTTGACCTATGTTATTAATTGTTATTTTTTGTTTCTAGTATTCTTTTGTTCATAAGAGTGCCTCTCACTATTGCATCTATAGTCATCCTTGTGTTGTAAAGGATACCATTATAGAAATTATGTGGTGTTGACATAATCTCAATATTTCATTATAACGTTCCAACACATTATAAAATGACTTACCATCTTTCTAATTAAAATTGGCAATAAAATTCCTTAGTTGAATGGAGGAAAATAAAAAATTAAGAGAGTAGCTAAAATAAGCTAAAATATAAAGAACTCACATTAAACAATAAGCAAATAAGGGTAATAAATGATTAAAATATTAAAATTATTTTAATTTATCAATGGTGACACAAAGGAATAGTCATGGTACACTATACAAAATACATGGTATATGATGAGATAGAGAATTACCTATAAATCATACTGACAAAGATGTGTACATGATATTTGTTGACATTTAACAACATAAGGTAGCTTCAAGTAGGTATCCTATGACAGAAAATAATTTACGATCTATTATACCATCAGGACATCAAACCTAAAATAATCCACTTATGGCACAAATGATTCTTAACATAATCAAATCATGATAATAACCAAAAGTATATCTAGTTATATTATACAAGTTTTTGCCCAAGCTAAAGCTCCAAAAGAAAGAATAAAATCAATGCTTGTAAAATATATTAATATCCTCTTAATCACAAAATATTAACTTGGTTTTGGCTAATTAGAAACACCAACAAGATAATCTATAGCTCAAAAGAGGAAGAAAGGTAGGAAAAATAGATGATTTTGGTGGTTGTGGTAGTGGAAAATGATGGCGGTGCCAAGAGAGGAAAAAAAAAGAAACAAGAGGTTAGAGATGAAGTTATAAGACCCAAGTATAAACATGTGTTAGATGATGAAATTTTATAGATATTTTAGTTTCCTTAATTTGGTGTAAAAAGGTTAAAATGGTACTTTCACAAGGTTATATATTTTGGTGTGTATGGATGGGAAGTTCGATAGGCCTTAACTAATTTTACCCCTTAGTTTTATTCTTTCACACTGTCATAAATATTATATGATGGTTAAAGAAAACCGTTGAGTCTAAAGACGTATACACACCCCCATAATATCTAATAAAGTCTAAAAATTATGAAAATAATTATATAAGAATTTTTTAAAATAATTTTTAGCTTAACAACACTAAACTTTAGTGGTCCTCAAAGTTTTATAAACTTTGAATAGATAAAAGGATCGTTTCAAGGTTTCAAACACTAAATTAAAGCTAATCACAACATAAAATTTTTTTTTTCTAAAGATCTATAATTATAATTTTGAAATAGACTATAAAATTAGACAAATCTAAAGGTTCCAAAAATAATATAATTGGAATTATCTAGAATAAGATTGATAGACAAAGCCATCTCAAAATATCTCATGGATACGAACTTGTAAGAAAGGATCAAGAATCAAAAATAGAACGTTTAAAAATGAAATAAAGGTTACAATTCCATCAAAGGCTAAAATACATGTGAAAAATAAGATAATTTTATTTTAATGAAAAAAAATCCTTAAATAAATTACGTTTTAGAAAACAACATGTTAAAAAATTTTCTATTTCAAACTCTATCACCCAAAAATCATTCATAATAAAATATACAAAAAATAGGAAAATAAATCATATAATCATGGTATCTTCATAACTTTAGACTATCAACCATAAAGGAAGTAATTTATAAGAAATCATTTCATGTTATATCTTAGATAAAAGAAAGCACCTCAAAATAGCACATTTCGATCATCATCTTGATAGGATGTATTATACGTGCCCAAGTTGCAATTTGTTTTTCAAATGGTAAACAAACAAGCTAATTGGTGATTTTTCTACTTAATATATTGATGCTAATTTGAGGAAAAATTCTTCTTTACAAGGGGATAATGATTTAGGAGTATCTCAATCTTACTCTTCTACTTTTGAAGAACAAGAGTTAGCATACTTAGATATGGTACCAATTGTTCTTGAAGATCCTAATACTTATAATTGTTTGTTAACTAACTCTTGTGGGTAATATACATGTTTGCAAGAAGACAAATCCATCAAAGATATCTATTATACAAGACAATTGAATTACAAGGAATATAAAGTTTCATGAAAGATACAACTACAAGACACAATGCTTGATTTCATATGATTATTCAATGCATTATATACTTATAGTTTGTGTAGCTTTATTATTTTATCGTATACTTTGTAATGTTGTAATTTTTGCAATTACAATATATTTAATATGGGAGTGCATATAGATTATCTTTGTTAATTAGTTCAATCATATGGGTTTGGTTAATAAAGAGTAAACTAAGGCCTACATGTCTTTATATATATATATAAGGTGTTAGACATTGTAATGAAAGAGCAACTAAAAAAAATAATTGGCAACTTGAGAGCTATATTTGAACCTCTTCTTCTCTTCTTCATCAAGTGAGAGTTTCTAAAGAAGTTGCAGATTTCTCTAGAGAAAACTAAGTGATTTCTCAATTGAATGGATTTGATATTAGATTAAATTAATATTAACAAACCTAAGTGAATGAAATCATCAACTTCAAGTTAATATATCTATCTTCTTAGAATTATTTTTTTAACCTATTACACCAAAATAAAGGTCTTACATTATAGAATATTATGCAATCATAATCTTCCACATCAAGTTTGGTATCAAAGCCTAGTGTAAAGTTGAAATCAAAGGTACAAAGCTTCATTGCCAAGTTTGACATCATAAATTATCACCGTTGAGTTCTTAGTAAGTGTGCAAGTGAATTGAAACCATGGTAGGAGAACTAAATTTTCTAACCATGTTTGAGGTCATCAAAAAGTTCTCAACCAATCTAGATGTAAAAAATACTCAACTTAAGCAAATTCCTACAATGCAAACACGATTACAAATAATGGAATCTATATTTACCGAATAAGAATCAATCAAAAAACTAATCTAACATGAAGAATATACCTCAACTAATGTGTAGATAATCATGAAGAGTCAATAGGCAGTGGAAGCAACTAAAATTTCAATGACCATCAACCAAAGCATCATCAAAAAGAAGATAAAGGTATGGTAAACTTGATGTTTATTTATTTCTTAGTGGTTACATGAGGAAGATGCTATATTTGATTTCA
This sequence comes from Tamarix chinensis, assembly GCA_030549775.1. Taxonomy (NCBI): domain Eukaryota; kingdom Viridiplantae; phylum Streptophyta; class Magnoliopsida; order Caryophyllales; family Tamaricaceae; genus Tamarix; species Tamarix chinensis. The sequence continues at coordinate 79,183,946 of CM060176.1, read as the reverse complement.
AGAATCATCATGATGTACAAAAATGTAAACTAGCTAATATTAAGTTAAATATGTTTCCTAAAATATTATATGATTGTTTTAAAATGACTAGGGAAAGAGAAGGAAAAAAATCAAATATTGGGATAAACTTAAGAAGAATCTATGGAAGAAATTTGTACCTAAAGAGTGTATAAGCATGATAATTATATCAGATTGACTAATCTTAGATAGGAACTTCTAAGTGATGTGGAATTTGTTAGGGACTTTGAAAGGTTAGCACTTATATCTGATATCCATGAGAAAAAGAAACAAACATTTGCTACATTTTTAGGCTGCCTTAACATGATGATTCAAAATAAAAGTTGAAACATGTCTTAATGATTCTCTTGATGATATGATTAATTTATCCTTCAGATTAGAAAAGAAAATCAAGTCCACCAAGCCTCATGCCAAGCAAAATATCTTTTTTACCAAGTACTACTCAATTACTCAAATACAAATTATGGAATGGGTACTTCAAACTCTACAAGTGTTCATAAGAATAAAGGATCTAATCATGAAGGTAAAGACAAGGATAAGATCAATGAAGTCTCTACATGATAATGTTTTAAATTTTAAGTATTTAGACACTTTGCTCATTAATGTCCCAGTCAAATAGTGTTTCCCATAAAAGATATAAAGCTATAAAGATATATGAACAGGACCCTAAATTAGAGCCTATTACAAAAATTTCTAATGAACCATAGGAGGAAGAAAATTCTTTTTATGTATTGGAAATAATACTTCAAGTCCAAGCAAGTGATAAACCCAATCAATAAGAAAAGATATTCAAAACTAAAGGAAGAGTGGGAGATATAGTTTGTCGAGTTATCATTGATAGTGAATATGTTATAAATGTAGCTAATGAGAGAATGGTATAAGATTTAGGAGATAAGATAACACCACATCTAAAGCATTAATATTGTTAATGGTTAAATAAGGACAAATGATTCAAGGTAACAAAAAAAAACCCTAATCTCATTTTGAATTGGTAATTATCATGATGATGTGCTATGTGATATTTTTCCTATGGATGCATGTGGAATCTTGTTCAATAAAACATGGCAATATGATATAAATTATATTCATAATGGTATTAATAATGAATATATAGTTGAGAAAGGATAATAAAAAACATAAACTAATAACATCTAGGTGTGATAATGGGGACATAGTTGAGAATAAAAAGAGTTTATTTTTACATGAGAAGGCTATGGTACAATGTATTAAAGAAGAAGGTAGTTAATATACTATGATTATTAAGGAATCCATACAAAGGGAGAAAAATAACATAATCCTCAATTAAGTGAGCTTATTAATGAGTATCATGATGTGTTTCCTGATGACTTACCATTTATATTACAACCTAAAAGAGGAATAAAACATGTTATAGACTTAGTGTCTGTTGTATCTTTACCTAATCAACCTATACATCAATGTAATTTGAAAGAGTATAAGGAATTAAATACACACATACAAGAACTCAAATGAAAATGATATGTGAGAGAAAGCATGAGTATGTGTTGTGTTCCTACATTACTTATTCCTAAAAAAGATGGTATATGATGCATATGTATTCCTGTAGAGCTATGAACAATACAACTATAAAATATAGATTTTATCTACCAAGATTAGATGATATTTTAGATGAATTATATGGAGTGCAAGTATTCTCCAAAGATTATATAAGGAGAAAATATTATCATATGAGAATAAGAGAAAGGAATTAATGGAAGATTGCATTCAAAATAAAATATGGTCTTTATGAATTGATTATGATGCCTTTAGGTTTATGTAATGCACCTAGTTTATTTATGAGGCTAATTAATGAAGTTATTTGACCTTTTCTTGGAAGTTTAATTCTTTTAAATATTGTTTTACTTGGATATATTTTGAGTAGTAAAGGTATAAAAGTGGATCCCATAAAGATTCAAAGTATTCAAGATTGGTCAATACCCTAAGATATTCACGAGGTGAGGAGCTTTCGTGGTTTGGAAAGTTTTTATAAAAGATTAATCAAGGATTTTTCAACTATTTCCTTGCTAATAACATGAATCATGAAGAAATTTAAATTCAAATGGAGTGAGTATACAACTAAATACTTCAAGACTTTGAAAGACATGCTATGTAATGCATCGGTATTATCTTTACCTTACATTGATAAATTATTTGAAGTTACATGTGATTCTAGTGGGGTAGGGACAAGAGGTGTACTCTCACAAGAAAAATGGCCCATTGCATTCATTAGGGAAAAATCAAATGGGGCCAAATAGAATTATTTAACATATGATAATGAATTCTATGTTATTATAAGATGTCTAGAAATATGGAGCCATTATTTGATACCTAATCCTTTTGATTTGCATTCAGACCATAAAAGTTTAAAATATTTAAATGGGCAAAAGAAGATTAATCCTATTCATGCTGAATAGGTTAGTTTCATACAATCTCTCGTGTTTTCTATCAAACATTTTAACGGTAAGGAAAATGTCATAGCAAATAATTTATCTATAACATATATGATACTTGTTATGTTGGATGCTAAATTATTAGGTTTTGAAATGTTAATGGAATTATATGAAAAATATGAATACTTTCTAAAATCTATAGTGCATGTAAAAAAGAAAAATAGTTGTGGTAATTATGTTTTATAAGATGAATTTCTTTTCAAACTTAGTAAGTTGCGTGTATCTCATTCTAACGTACATTATTTACTTTGTAAGTAAATCATGAGGAGGGTATAGCTAGTCATTTTAGTGTTCATAAAACCATGGAAATATTACAAGAAAATTTCTACTAGCCACAAATGATAAAATTAGTACAAGCTATTATTAGAGAGAGTTAGTTTCAACTTTATCTTAGGTTTACCAAGCACACAAAGGGAAAAGGATTATATTCTAGTGGTAGTAAATAGGTTTTCTAAATTGGTACATTTCATACCTTGTAATAAAATAAATGATGCTACTCTTGTTGCAAATTTATATTTCAATGAGATAATAAAGTTACATGGAGTTCCCAAAAGTATAGTGTCAAATAGAGATGTGAAATTTTTAAGCTAATTTTAGAAGACACATTATCATAATTTAGGTACTTAGTTGTTGTTTAGTATAGCTCATCATCCACAAATAGATGGTCAAACCAAAGTGACTAATAGAATTTTATGAACTTTACTACGAGTATTAGTCAATAAAAGTACTAAGGATTGGGATATAAAAATGGCACATAATGAATTTACTTATAATAGGAATCCATCAAGTTAAAATCATTCGAGTCCCTTTAAAGTCGTCTACAATGTTAATCCTTATTTACTTATTGATATGTTATCATCAAGAAAATAAGATATAAAGAATTATAATACCAAAGAAAGAATCAAATTCTTTAAAAAAACTTTATGAACAAATTAAAAACAACATGGAGAAATCTAATGCCAAATGCCAAACTCAAGTAAATAAAAACCAAATTAAACATGTGTTTTGACTAGGAGATATGGTTTGGTTACACTTAGCAAAAGAAATAATGCCAAAAACTGATGGACAATTTAAAATCTTAAGAGAGTTTGGAAATAATGCTTATGAATTAAAATTGCCTAAACAATATGAGAGAGTTTCTAGGACTTTCAATATTGGTGATTTGTCTCCTTACTATAGTGATTCTAATTTGGGGACAAATTCGTTTTTACATGGGAAGATTGATGCAGAAGCATATCCATTTTACTCTTTTAATATTGAAAAACAAGAGTTAGCATACATAGAGATAGTACCAGTTGTTCTTAAAGATCCTAATACTTCTAATATTTTCTTAGGTAAATCTTACAAGTATTATATATGTTTACAAGAAGAAGTATTATATATGTTTGCAAGAAGATCAATCCATCAAAGACATTTAGTGTATAAGAAAGTGGAAATATAATGATTAAAAAATTGCAAGGAAGAAAAGGTTATAAGATACAAATCTTGATTACTTATGATTATTCAATGTATTACATACTTAGAGTTTTGTGTAGCTTTGTTATTTTATTATATACTTTGTAACGTTTGTAATTTGTTATTGTAATCACTATATATGTAATAAAGGTATGCATATGGTTGATCTTTGTTAATTAGGACACTTATATAGGATTGGTTAATAAAAAGTAAACTAAGGCCTCCATGTGTAGGCGTGTATATATATATAGGGTGTTGTATATTGTAATGAAAGAACAACTAATGAAAAGAATTGACAACTTGAGAGCTATATTTAAGCCTCTTATTCTCTTCTTCATCAAGTGAGAGTTTCTTGAGGAGTTACATATTATTCTCTAGTAAAAACTAAGTTATTTCTTCATTAAATTGATTTGATGTTTGATTAGATCAATATCAACCTACCTAATTGAAAAAATTTATCAACTACAAGTCTGTATATCCATCTTCTTAGAATTTTCATTTGCAACCTATATCATAAAAATAAAGGTCTTGTATTGTTGAAGATTATTCATCCATAATCTTCCACATCAAAATATGCAAATATTTGTACTTAATTACCCTAGAGTCTATTTATTCCACTATTGTCATCAAAATATAAAAAAATACATACATGTACATGATAACCTACCACGTCACATTTTTATTTAAAACTACATAAAGTAAAATTATACCAAATCACCTAGTAATATGACAACCACATTTAAATTGCAACATAATAATATATATTTTAGCATACACAAAAAACAAGGAGTTAATGAACACTTCATACTGTAAGCTACACAAATTCAACCCAACTAGCTACACAGTAGGTTATATAAAAGGTAATCACTACTTAGTCAAATTTTTAGCCAATGAGTCATACATGACGTTATTCAAAAGGTGATCACCACCTAGTAAGAAAATGAGCCATATAGATTATATAAAATGTAGTTTGCACAAAAGTTGATTGGTATCTAATAAACTAAAATACCTTAAGTGTCATGGAGTAGTAATTTATGTGTATAGATGTCCCTCTTTCCTCTTTCATCCCCTCATGGTATGTTCAATTAATGATTTTTCATTTCCCCTACATTTGCAATTATGGCTATAATCTCTACTTAAGCAAGTTATTTCTTCTTTCTAGCTGTGGTACCACCCCTACAACCCTTCTTATTGAAACCATACTCGCCACAAACTTTTCATGTGTGGGTGACATACCTTTTTCCAAAAAAAAAAGTGAGGCCACACAAAAAACTAATCGTAGTTGTAAATCCTCAAATCAAATGTTGATTTCAAATAATTCCATCATATACCTTTCACTTCTCACCATTCTCAAGTCTCCTTACTCTAATTGGTCTTTAAATCCTTCTTTTCACAACAGGGGCAATATGACTAGGTTGGAAAATGTATGCCAATTATCACAATCAAGTATAGGGTGGATGAAATCACAGTAGATGACCCTATATGTAGCTATACTAAAGAAAATGTTCACATAGTCATCTACATTCTACTTTTCATTAATTATGACTATAGGCATGTCTGAATCGGATCCTTTTCAGTTGTTAAGATGCATGCATCCTAAATGAGGTGGGCTACTACTAGCTCTCCCAATATAGATAGCCAACATAACTCAAATAATAAAATGGGATAAGACCAATAACTAATCTATAAATGAAAGCCAACACACCATTCCACTATCTTCCACTTTAATAAAGATTGACTTATTTAAGGACAATATCATGCCTTACATCCACATTCAACCCAATTATTCTTAAACTTAGTTAACTCTTAAACCAAACCCTTTAACCTCACCACTTCCTTCGTATGCGACTCTTCTTTTTCTTCTGTTTTTCCTAGCTACTTATAGCTTATAACTAAAATCCCAACCAAACCAAGAATAATTATGTTAAAACCCCATCTAGTATAACCTTATAGATACGCCCAACACTTGTATCCTATTCCATCGCACCACTTCCTTATAATCTACTACACGAACCAACCTTACTACCAAATATACTATTTAACTACAACTAGCTCCCTCTTATTTATCTCTTATTCTATCCTCTGAATGCTTAGTGACTTGCACTATCCTTAACTATGACACCATAAATTTTAGAACTTAAAGTTTTTGATCAAGCAGCATGGAAAACAAATATAAATGGATGTTACTATCGTAATTGACATGAGTCTAACTTACAAACCATTCATACATCAATTACAAGGAAAAATGATTTAGAACACGAAACATAATAAACATAAAATGAGGAAACTTTTAAAAGCATAAATAAGAGTTTTAGGGGGGCTAGCTACGAATATAATATTCAATTACATAAAAAAATACCATTAACAAATAGCCCTAAAAGATATCTATGTTAAAATAAGTAACCGAATAGCATAACTCTTCTATCTCACCCCATATATATGATGTGATTACTCTTGCCCAATTGAAAAATCATAAGCACTATAATCATGTAGCGGGTAATCAATGACCTACACAAACTCAATTAGGTCCTTCACTCACGGGAATAAGCATCACTCATTAAAATGATGATTAATATTCTACATAGTGAGTCAAGTGACAATATAGCTATAACCAAGTTACATATAACATAAATCATATGGAAGCATAAGCAGGCATGTTAACATAAGCTCACATAATACTAATTTCAAAATTTTCATAATTCATTATAATCATAAACCATTTTCATATTTATGTTGAGTTTTAGTATCCCCACTATTATTAAATTGATGGAACAATGTAAGACTCCTCTCAAGAAAAAACACACATGAGTCACTATTATCATTTGGTGGAATGGATCCAATATCTCTTTAGACAATATGCTCTTAACCACTATTTATAAACTAGTGTAATGGTTTGAAGAACCTCTTTAGGAAAACCCCTCCTAAGCCACCATTATTATTCAATAGAATGGACACAAAACCTTGGTCTTGATTTTTGTAATCTATCACTTTAAATGATTAATATCTTATTTGTATTTCTTATCTCAAGATCATAGTTTTCTTTGCATTGATCCTTGGGACTTCATTGCTCTTAAACCATTGGAACAATCTAGAGAACCTCTCATTGAAAAACACACCTGAACCACTAGTATGATCTAGTTGAATAGACATACAGCACCTCGACTTGAGGTCATGTAATCTTTCACATTAAGTAATTTTTATCTTATTTAAGGTGGTATTTCTCAAGGTCCTCATTCAGATGCATATGTAGACATAAAATTCACATAATATATCTTAACATAATCATTTAAACATATGAAGTACAACTAAATGGTCACCAACAAACTTCTCTAGAGAAAAGGTTACACCCCTCCTTAAAAACCATAATTTTCACAAGTAAACCATAACTTATACCTTGGTGCTAATTTTATTATAAATCTGTCACTCATCCATAAAATATTATTATTTATGACATAAAAAAATTCAAGATCTAAATCTAACATCTTACATACGCGGTAATAGCTTACCCTTACTATTATTATTTATACTTTCCCACAAAACCCTAATTTCACAAATTAGGCATAACTATTTCAATAAGCCTCATATGACCACACAATTTTATAAAAATTCCTAAAATGACAATAGTAACAACATAGCCAAAAACTGAGGTTTATTGCAAACATTTCACACATATGATAATAACTCACCCTATAAGGTTTCTATTCTTGCTTTACTTATTTTATCATTTATTGACATTAAATCATTCATAATCACTCAAAATGTTTCACAGAAGGTAGTTAGTATATTTATAACCATTTTTCACATTAAAATATCAATTATTTTATTTTTAACTCATATTCCCCAAAATACCCCTAATCAAAACATCCATTTTCACAAAAACTGATCACTCCCAACATGGATTGTTCCCAAATTCCAATATAACATCATGATAATAGCTAATCACATTATTTAACATCATTACATACCTTGATAAATCATATTAAAATATCATTGGTCACATGATCATACATAATGTTACAAAGCGAGATTTATCACAACACTAACATTTAAGGTCATGTTCTTTACTTATTCTTAATTTCCATGGAATTAATACCATATCATAATACCATAACCTTATCAACATAAAATTATCACCATAATATTATCAAAAATGAGATATCAATAAAATATACACATTTTATACACAAAAACATAGTTGTAACATGCATCCTAACCAAAGCATATTCATTCTATATGCACATATAATCTAGGATACCTCCTGTGAGACCACAAGAACAACACTTAAGAAGTAATTAAAATAAAACATTCTAACTCATAGAATCAACCAAGTAAAATATAAGGTAAAGAAATGTGGAAAGAGCAGAAAGAACTAAACTAAACAATGGTAAGTATAAGTTGGGAACTTGTACAAAAAATGGGAGAAATGACACCATTATCATTACCATAGGAGGGAAAAATAAGCTGCAACTTAGAGAGTGAAAATCCTATTAGTTTCCAAAGCTTAGAGGGGCTTAATAATAGGGATGGTCAAAGTTTTGAGGGGGTAACATTTTTGTTACAAAAGCTTGGGAGGGAGTTATAGAAAGAGTGGTAAAAGCAACGGGAGCTATAGCAAGACTATCTAAAACAAGGGCGAGGCAATAGTGGAGAGTGATAGTGGTGGGTTGTTATGGTTTTTCTAGTAAAAACAAGATAATGAGAAGGAGTAAAGGAAGAGGGCTTCTAATCGACGGTGAAGTGGACACGAGATAATGGAAGGGATAGGTCCAGTTTGTATAGGAAATAAAGGAAATAAAGTAGTCTGGGAGAAGGTATTTATAGAGGGATAAGGGTGAGGCATATGCCAAAGTTTGAAGGGTTGATAGTTGGGGGAGGAATTAAGCCTAGGTGGGTTCTATAGTAGAGAAAAGGGACGGTTGGGTGTAAAAGGTTGCAAGGAGTAAATTGCTAGTGCAGTATAGGGGCAACACATGTGCAAGGATGGAAGTACATGGCTAGTAAGGGGTCATAAAATTAAGGATATGTAAGGAAATAAGGGAAAGGAGGAGAAAGGAAACAATCATGGTGGGGATAAAAATAATGGAAAAAGGGAAAAGACATAGAATAATTTATTTGGGCTAGGCTTATAATTGAATTTAGATTCAAGATTAGGTGAAAATTAGTTTAGCAAATATTTGGGGTTATGGTTAAGTTACAATATAAATCTTCTAGAATTAGGTTTAGGATTATATTTATATCAAAGGGATTTTAGGTAAGATAAAATTATTTTTATTTGAGATTAGGATGTTACAATATAAAATAATTAGGGTTAGGACTAGAAAAAATTTGGGGTATGAAATTAACCCCAACTATCCACATCTCTTTATCTCACACAACCTATCTTATTGCTCATTTTTCTCACCCATAATCATCCCTTAAAACTCCCCCTTCTCCATGTTTTCTTAAGTCTTCATTTCCTAGCCATGCCTAAATCTCTCCTACTTTTCCTTTCACTCCTAAATCCTTTACAACTAATGCATCACCACCTCCTTAGCTTCGCCAACCAATAACATTGCTCCTACTATGTATAAAATTCTCATGATATGCCTCCTATATGTGTGGGCTCTCCACACCACCAACACTATTACCTTATGAGATCTTATAACATTATAGCTCATCCCTAGAAAAACAAACTTAGAAATATGTAGAACTCAACACCAGAACCTTACTAGTGTGAATGAGTCACATTTGTTCTCCATAACTGTGTGAATTGCTCATGCTAGGAGACCCTAGCTACATTAACACTAGACATTCCACCACTCATATACATGAAGATCTAACTAAGTTAATCCAAGATTGTAATACCCTATAGGTTTAGGCTTATAATATGTGAAACATTATGTCCTTAATGATGATTTGATGGTTCTTGATCTTAATTTGGAAGCATGTTTTTGGTTTTATTTGCAAAGGGTTTGGAAATTGTTGGACAATAGATTCTCATAGTACACAAGTGAGCTAGTGGCATAAATTGATCGACTATATTATAATTTTTAGTTTTTTTTAGTTAAGGTAACTAGTTAAATATTTTTTTAGAGATTTGATCAATAAATGGTATCAATCAATGGGTATACCAAATTAATTAACTGATTCACTTGACTTGAATGATTTTCGAGTTTAATTTAAGATGGAACCTCTTCTAATGATTTTAAAACTTAGTAATCAAGCTATGTAATGTTTTATAAACCATTATGAAAGGCTTTTGATCAATAATTTGAACTTTTCTCTACCTTGAGAAGATTTGGTCAACTAGATTTATCAAAAAGTGAGTGATAACCTAAGCAACCATTATCATCTTCTTCATCTACTTCTCTTTTTTCTGTACATACAAGAATAAGATAAATTTCATTCTAGGATCTCTAATAGCATCTAATCTATTCCCAATGGTTTATTCTCTATTTATTTTAATATGTTCCTATATATCTAAAGTCAAGCACTCTAAACCTATCCCTATAAGAACCATTTTATCTAAGGAAGAAGTTAGCTTTATTTAATCATTTTAAGTTTTCCCAAATTAACCTATATTCAAGCCAGATAGTAAGGATTTTAACTTATATAACCCATTACCATTTATTTTCCAAATTTTTTTTGCCTTATTATAAACCATACCTTCCATTTTTGTTATTTTTTCCAAACCCCCAAAACCACTTCCTCCAATCTTATCTTTCCTCTTCCTCCTCTCTTTGTCTCTCCACTTCTAGTCATATACTCCTATTCTAATCCTTCCTCTATCTCTTCCTTGTTTTGATCTAACATAAAATAGAATTAGATCTCAAAAATATTGAGGGCTTGAATCCTCCTGATGCAAGAACATCTAATGATTGTCATATTCATCTTAATGCTCAAGGTAAGGAAGAATTAGCTTTCTTAATGTTAGAGCCTATCATATTAAATGTTCTTGATAATTTTTCTATACTTGGTGTTGAAAACAATTCAAGTTGTTCTTGTAGGTATGTTACATATTTGCAAGAAGAAGATGTTAATACACCTTAAAGTGTACAAGTATTCAATGTATGCAAGACTACGGCATACATGGAATGACACTTCACAACAAGAAGATATGGTGATGATTCTCATTAGTTTTATTAACATGTTGTAAACCCTAACCCTAAGTGTATTTTATGTAAGTTAGAGTTTGATGTAATTTCATATATGTATCATAGTTAATTGTACGGCTTTGTAATTTTAATCATTAATATCATTTAGACCATGATATTGTGATTAATATTAGGTATTAATTGGGCTTAATTCAAGTGGAATAATGGGTTTAAATTAAGGTGGGATTCTCGACTAGTTAAGCTTGTGTATGTCGGTTACTTTCCTTCCTATAAATACCCTTGTACAGGCATGAATGAATATACAGAATTTTGAACACAAAATCAAGCACAACAAGTCTACATTTATCCTCTTTTTTGAGTCGTCTTTGAGCAAGGAAAGCCCAGGGAAAATTCCTTCCTCCATTGATCTCAACATTTGAACCAGTGAAGCCTGATTCAAACTATTGAAACCAACCTATACTCAACCTTTTTTTTCTTCGAGTTTAATCCATATTAAACCATTTTTCTTCTACTGGATTTCGTGTTTGATATCTCTAATCAACAGAAACCAATCCAACCCTTCCCTCTACTTTGATTATATATCACCTCCCCTTAGTTTTCATATTTTCCAAATATCTTATTTTTTTTTAGGTTTTATGAGATTTGAGGGAGTTTAATAAGTTTTAATCCCACTTTTTAATGTATTCAAGGTCTATACATTGACCCCTACAAGTTGTTTTTTTACTTTGGTGTATATTTTCTAGCTTGACATGTGGTAAATCATTTTTACCTTGTGGTGTGAGGTAACTGAGTATATAGGTTATTGTACGCCTTAGGATTTTAGGTTTCATGTGAGCATGCGTTACACAAGGCATGAATATAGGATTTGAACATGAATTTAAGTGTTTCCTCCTATGTATTTTTTTATAAATGGATTGAAATACCCCAAAACCCTAATTTAGAGAATCATGGCCAAATAATAAATTGTTAGGAAATTAGTTAAATAAATTAATTTTATTAAAATAAGAGGGAATTAATTAAGGTAAATCTACGAAAATTTATAAATAATTTTAAATAGGAAAATTTTGAGTATTTTTCTAATTAAAATGGAATTTAAGGAAATACCCCAAATTACCCAAAATATATTGATTAAGCTAATCCACAATTTCCTTTCTTTTTCTTTTTTTTCTTTTTTTCCTTTTCCCCCTCTTTTTCCTTTTCCTTCCTTTCCTCATCTTCCTTTTTTCTCTTTTTTTTTCCGACCTGGGCTTGCCCGTTGTCCCAACCTCACCCCTCCCCTGCGCGGCCCAGCTCCCCGCGACACTCCCTCCCCTTCTCCCGGCCGATTTGGCCCTTCCTTTTTCTTTCTTTCCTCTTTTCCCTTGGACCACCGGTGCAACCCCCTCCCACATTGTCTTCAACCTCCGGACGCTGCTGCTCGAAATCAACGACGGAAAAGCCTGCAACAACCACACCAGCCATTCCCCCCCTCTTTTCCCCGTTGACTTCCCTGCCATTTCGATAGGACCATCCCTCCCTTCTCCTGCCACCATCCCTCTCTCACCCCGACAACTCATGGTTTATACACGCAAACCTGCACCGGCCATTCTCGCCTGATAGAGATCCATAACTCTGGCCCTCTACTCTCCCACTCCTCTTTGTCTTTTTTCCCTCCCGATCAGCCTATAAATAGGCCCAAAGGCTGCCATATTCGAGTTTTAATTTTCACAGTCCAGAAAACAAAAACGAGTGCCACCCCTTGTTTAGCCAACTACTCCTCCGCCGTCGGCCATCTTCGCCGCCCACTCCGACCACCAAAATGCTCCCTGTAACGCCCTCTACACAACCCAACCACCAGCCTTCCTTGTCTTGCCTTGCATGAGCCACCCTAGCCGTGCAAAATTGCCTTCCCCTAATAGCACCCTTCGACCTTGTGCCACCGGTTGCCGCCGATTCTACCGCCTGCAACGCCACCTCTACCCCCAAAACAACCAGGGAATCCTGCCCTACCACCCCACACCTCCATTTTCCCCTACTTCGCTTTCCCCTACCTCGCTTTCCCCTACCCTCCACATCCATCTCTCCATTTCTTCCTTCCTCCACTGCCACTGCCGCCACTGGCTCCACCACCCAGCCTTGGTTGTCTGCCAACTTCTTAACCCCTAAACCCTGTATATTAAAAGTGTTAATGATTTTTAATATTATTAAATATTATTATTAGTGTTATTACGATTATTATGATTATTTCTACTATTACTATTATTACTACTACTACTACTACTATTATTACTATTATGTCCTAACATTTATTCCGGAGAGTTTCTAATTGATGATATTAATTAAGAATAAAACCTTGTTGTGTTATTATTATTATTGTTGTTGTTGTTGTTGTTGTTATTATTATTATTATTATTATTGTCGTCATCATCATCATCATCTTCATTATCATTATTATTATTACTATTATTATTAGTATTAGTATGTTTATTACCCTAACTATTATTATCATTGTTATTACCTCTACTATTATTATTAATTTTAGCATTCTTATTATTATTGGTGCTATTACTGTCATTATTATCATTATCATTATTATTATTATTCTCATGGTTATAGTTGTTATTATTATTATTATTATTATTATTATTATTATTATTATTATTATTATCATTATTATTATTATCATCGTTATATTTGTTATATTTATTACTCTAACAATTATTATCATTGTTATCATCTTTATTATTATTATTATTAGTATTCTTATTCTGATTAGTATTATTATTACTATTATTATTATTATTATTATTATTATTATTATGACTATTATTATTATTATTATTAGTATTATTATTATTATTATTATTATTATTACTACTACTACTACTACTATTGCTACTATGATTTCAATTATTATTATCATCATTATTATTATCATTATTATCATTATTAATATTCTTATTATTAGTATTCTAATTATTATTAGTATTATTAATAATATTATGATTAGTAATATTAGAACCCTTACTTTAATACTATGAATATTACCAAGACTTACTTTGATTAGTGATGGTTCGATTAACTATCTTGAGAATAATAATAACCCTACCTTTTAATTATAAAATACTATTATTAATATTAGCCTTAGTATTAGGCCATGACAGGGGTAAGATAGGAAATTATGGTATAATTCCGTTAGAGGGAGATTAACCCATAGTATTTCCCTCTTATAGGTGAATCAAGTCAAAACCCCCAGGAGGCGTAGGAGCGTGCTCCAAGCCCTACGACGATTTAGGTAAGGGTGTAACTAAGGCCGCATCTGTGTTACGTGTCTTCATACCTTTGATGTCTGGTATGATCATATGTCATTTTTTACATGTTATTACCTTACCTGTTTTATGTAGTGCAGCTTGGAACCGAGGTATGTCCATGTGATCTCTTCTGTTATGTAATAATATGGATATGCTACAAGTTGTGATGTGATATGATGTGGCTTAGAACATGCATGCTAGGGTATTTGATGTGGTGATGTGGGTTGGGGGCATGAAAAATAAAAAAAAGGAAAGAAACATAACCAAGGGGAAGTAAGTTAGCTAATGGAGGTATAGGAGGAACTAGGGTTTGCACGGGGTGGTTAGAGTCCGCATGGGGGCAAACTTTACGTATTGAAAGTTGCCTCGGGCGTGAGGAAGGTAATAGAAGTATCGGTAGGGTGTCTGGCGGCTTCGGGTGAAAAATAGTACGTGAGACAATAGAAGGGTGCGTAGGAGACTAGACTAGAGTTTAAGGGAAATCCTAATCTGAGTAGGGGAAGAAGAAAAAGAAATTAATAAAAATAAGTGGGAATGAGTGGGGCATGAAGTGAGGGCGGAACCGAAGGGTCGTGATGTGTAGGGGTGATAAAATAGTCTAGATTGTGCAAAGTAGAAAAGGATGGGCCATATAGGCCTAGGTTAGGGTTTTTAGAGAAAACCCTAGAGGAAAGCGGTGCGTGGACTTTGGGGTATAAGGTGGTGGGCTTGGGCCCACACACTTAGGAGTCGGGTTCCCGATATAAGTAAGCTAGTTAAGGGAAGGATGTCGGGGCGAGTTAGGAGGCACAGAGGCCTCAAGAGATGGGATGAGCCCTCGTAGAAGGATAAGTATAGCTGGAGTTAGCCATGCATGTCTAGGGCGGAATCTATCGAATAAGATACGGTAAAATACTAATCATGAAAAGTGGAAGACTATTGAGTTGGGTCCAGCTGATCCACCGGTTAGTAATAGTTGTTAGGTTTTACCCTATAAGTGACTGATCCACTGGCGAATAATAGTGGTGTGGACATCGTCTCGCAAGTGATCGACCCACCGACAATAATAGTGGGGGATCCCGAGCTCAGTAAGCTAAACCTTAATTTATTAATACACGTAAAATATACTAAGCACTTATAGTGGAACACCATGAGAGTCGGGGCCAGACCGATCCACCGGCATAATAGTGGCTAGGAGTATTTTGCCCTAGAGACTGATCCACCAGCGTATAATAGTGGTCAGGTGCGTTTTCCCCTATAAGCGACCGATCCACCGGCTATAATAGTGGGGTTTCCGTACTCGCATGGAATGATAAGAATTATGGTGTGAAATGAGTATTAACCAAAGAATAAATAAACAATGTGGACCTTCATTTACCTGAGAAACTATATGTTATGATGTGATTGTGATTATGTTATGTGTTCTGACGTGTTGGCCTTAGTTATACGGTTACCTTGCTTATTACCTAGCGTACTGACCACCCATTTCATGGATGCTGCTCATTCCCATGAGCAGAAGGCCCCTCTGATTTAGTGCAGGTTGGTGATTCCATCTTCGATGCCTATGATGCTTACGATGCATCGAGCAGAACCAATAATTGAGCCCGAACCTAGCTTGGGGTCGAGAGTGATGTGGCCGGATTCTATCGTCCACCTTATCTTTCCTATGTCTTTATATTTAGTCTATTTTTGGTGAACGATGTTTCAAACATTTGGAACCTTAAAACTGTACTTTTGGATTGTAACTTTTAATTTCTACACTCTGTTTCTGTATGACTTGTGTTTTACTAATGCTAGTGCTTTATTAATTACTCGTATTTGATGGTTAATCTTGTTTATCCCTAGCACTTAGTAACAGGATGGTATGAGTGAACCGATCTGGTACTAAATGTGGTAGTAATGCCCCCGAATTTACAGTTTTATCTTTTCCTTTCCATTGAACTCTTTTAAATTAAATAAAATTTTTCAGTAGTAAATTTGGGGGTGTTACATGGATATTATAGGTCCCAACTATAATAAGAAATTATCGTGTAAGCTTTGTTTTTAATGAAATATGAAGAAGTAGTAGTTCTTTTTGTGAATCATAACATTAGTTTTAATTATATTACGTAAAATGTGAGGTATGTGATTGTACCTTAATGATTTGCTAGAAATATAGCATGATTTATTTGTTGAGAATGATTAATATTAGCATTATAGGAGTTTGGTGAGGTATATGTGATTTGATAAATGTTTGAGGCCTATTTTGCATATGAAAATATGTATTAAAATAATTTTTCATTAACAAAGTGATTTCTTTATCATTTCAATTGATTGGAACGTATATGAATTAAATTTTGTTTTCCTAAACCTAAACCGATCGACTAGTTTTGAAGGACTTTAGGGTTTATCAATGGTAAACATGTTTACTTGTTTCAACCCCAAATGTTTTATTTTGATGTTTTGGGCCTTGCGATGGGTTACGGTATGATAATGTGTCATGATACATTTCTTAGATCTTGGAATCCATTGTTTGGTAGGAGCTAATTAACATGAATTAAGGAAAAAAATGGCTAAGTAATGATGATATCACCTATAAAGACCCTTAATAGGTTATGATGGATAAATTGAACTAATTATGTGGTCATAGTTGTTTTGGTGTGCTATGTAGCCCTTGTTAGATAATTTTTTTGTATAATAAAAAATTAATAACTTAGATTAAAGACCTCATATTAGTAAGCCTCGATAGTGTGAGTTGGTGCCTCTTTGATTCATTCATTCACAAACTCTTTAGCTTTTATTGTCTTTAATTTTTTTTTCCTTTTTGGCATCTTTTTTTTATCATATTGTGTTGATGTAAATATATTTTTTATTGGATGTTGCTTTCTTAGGTGATCCCAACTAATATTTTGGTGGACTCGTGGCCGTGAATTTATGATAAATCTAATTACTTGGTGGATGGTAGAAATTATTTGTAAGCATGATAGGTTTATTTTAGAATAGAATCATACAAGGATTATGTTATGAAAACTATTTTTCTCTTGTGTTAGAAAGTAAAAGGCATAAATAGAAGGTATTTTTTATGTGCAAATTTTGAATGTCAAAATATTGTACAATAGCAAGTTTATATTTAATAATATTATGAATTTCCAAATATTGTATAATAGCATGTTTATATTTAATAATCATGTATGCTTTCATTACCTTGAAAATATGGAAATCTATGCATGGGTTAGAATGTAAAATCTCAATAGAACATGATGCCTAGATAGGGTTTAAAGTTTATTTAGGGTATTTATGTTTCTAAGACATTTTTTGATATTCCTTGTATGCTATTGTATCTTGAAATATTATTGTCAAATTATGATGTGTAGCATGATAGTATTCAAGAATAGTTAGGGTTAGTTTAAAAGAATCTTTGGCTGTATACTCTAGGAAAATAAATGAAATTCTTGTATTTCCTTGATGTAGTGCCACCATGGTTGTTGATGTATGCTTTAAATTCATTATGCATGAGTATATGATGCCCTTATAAAATCTTACATACATATCAAGTAGGATGATGGCAGGGCCAATTGAGCATCGCCACTAGACAACTCCATTTACAAAGAATAGAGAAGGCCTAGGTAATAAATTATTCTAACCTAAGCCCATAGCTTTACGAAAAGGTTGTAATCAAGAAATGTAGGAGCAACTCCTAGAATCCACCACCCAGGCATCCTATTCCAATATAAAACTCATCATCAACCCTGTTGAGGTAGTGAAATATTTAAGAAAATAGGTAATGAAGTAAGATGGACTAACATATAACTTGGGGCCTATTAAAAAGCATAATAGGACCAAATATTGTGAATTAAGGTCACATCACTACCAAATATATTACCTAAAATTTATAGTTGTAGAACTAATGAAGAATGGCCACTACCATTAGATGTTACAAACTAAGGGAACGATACTAGTAGAGCCTACTAAAGTAGAAAGAACATCATGCCTCTAATTTAACCTAAACCACCATAGAACACCTAGATTGTTAATATGATAATGAAATGATTAGAGATGAAGGAAGTTATTGTCTGTTAAGTGAAGAAACATGCTCAAGAAGTATACAGTGTGGAACATAAGCTTCACAAGATGATAAATCCTTCTCTATTTGATCAACCCATAAACTTTGCCAATATATAGACTGGGGATTTAGCTACTTCCCATCATGATGCTTTGATAATCATGTTATTTGTCACTGACTGCCTCACCTAATGTATTTTGGTCAACAATGGAAATTTAGTAAATGTTATGTTCCTTTTCACCTTCTAAGATATAGGAGTGATAGAGGAATAGATTTAAAGCAACCTATATCCCTAATTAGTTTTTCAAATAATAGAAGTAAATAGTGGGTAAAGTATAATTATTTGTCTATGTTGAGGGGGTCAACCTCAACAGCAAGTCTCTGGTGGTCAATTGTACCTTCACCTATAACATTATTCTAGGGTGCCCCTAGATCCATGATATTCATGTTTTTCCCTCAACTTACCACCAAGTTATATGTTTCCTAAGCTAGAGGAAGTGAATGAGATCACTGGTGTCCAGAGGGATGCCTATGCATGCTACCATAGCATTATCAAAGCAAAGCCACAACTCTTATAGTAATTACAATCTAAATTATCATCATCACAACCTAAATAGCCATTGGTTAACCAACTTGATGATGTATAAATTAGCTTCATGGCACCAAAGAACAAGGTCATGATTGGTTCAAACCACCACCGTAGAATTCGAGAACCATTAATTGAATATTTAACATAATAACATGAAATGTGTTTCATTTTTCTATGCAAAAATGGTTCGGTTCAACTTACATATACAAGATCCAAGTTAACTTGAAACATCAGTCCGTCAAGAATAGGTGAAGGAATTTTAGCCCAAAGCACTACTTAGTCATCAATGAATAAATATAGAAGATTCTTGGCACTGGCTTCATCCATGAAGCGCACTACCTAAAAAGGTTGTTGTCTGATGATATAACACTTTAAAATTTTGTATTACTTTTAGGTATATAGTTTTTATTTGTTACTTATCCCTAGAGCTTAATTAATTTTCTTAATCCTTACATTTTGAACCTATTATTTTATACTAAATATTTTCCTTTGTTTCCTTTTTATTTATACATCCTTTAACTGATTATTTTTCCTTGTTTGGTTTCATTAACCGAAAACCCTAACCTAACTATGTAGTCTAACTAAACAAATCATAAAATAGAACCCAAGCCTTATTCCTTTTATTTCTTATGCAAACCTCGCTTTAATTCACCTATTCATTTTAGAAGCCCATTATTGCACCATCCCTCTCTACACCTTCTAGCTCACCCTAATACATATAATCTACCTTTCATTCTTTTCTTCTCACACAACCAACCTTTAATTATATTTCCCCCTTTATTTTTCTTTTTTTTTTCAATCCCTAAACCTTGACTCACTCCTTCCCCTTCTATTCTCTCTTAGCCTTCAACTCCAAGCTCAATCAACTCCCTCCACCTTAGTTTTTCTCTACCTTCCCCATTTTCCCTCTAACACATTCCTAAGCCCCACTATTTTGTTACCTAACACCTCAGTGGCACAACACCAACCCAATTCCCACCATCTCCTCATTCAGCTACCACAACCTCTTTCCTCAACATTTATACATTTCATCCATGTTCATTACACCACCCATCACCCTACATTCCTCGTGTTGCACTACCACTCAAAAACTATAGCCACCTCTTTTCTCCTATGCATGTCATACAACTAAGCCCTTTTATATTAGCCCATGTGTAACTTAACCCCTCCATCAAGCACACATTATGCTACCCAAATCCTCCTATGTCCACCCTCTACCCTACAAGCCCTAACTAGTGCAAGATCCCATGTAGATATTCTCACTTCAAGCCTCCCCCATGTAACCTTATGGAAAATCATCCTCACAAATATCTAACCTTCTAACATCAACTCCCATTATAGTACCCCAAAATTTGGCTAAACTTAATCTTGAATTATTTATATTGTAGCTTAATCTTAACATTAAGAAATCAATATTTCACCTCACCCTATATCTCTAACCCTAATATTTCGGCCTAATTCCATTTGATCAATGATTAAAATATCCTAAATTATAATAACCTTATGTTAATAGAAAAAATAAGAATATTATCTTCTCCTTTTCCTTTCCTTCTTTTTCCTTTTCTCTTTTTTATCCTTTTTCTTCCTTCACCAAACCATTTTTTGTTTTCCCCTTCTTCCTACATGAAACATTATCCTTAAATAATGCTTAGCATGCCCCCATAATCCCCCATCTCCTTCCAAGCTACAACTAGCTCCTATGATCATGGGTTGGATTTGAATTTTTAGCCGATCTTCCCTCATTTTCTGTATGCATGTTTGTTTATATAAGGAACATTTAATGCCTTGAACCTATTTACTTCTCCCTCCAATTTTTCCATCAAAAAAATATGACAACCTCACCCTTACTCCTTTCCTTTTCCTCCTCCTTTTTGTCACTAAAACAACCACAAAACTCATCACCATCAAGCCTAATCAAAGAACCTCCACCACTTTTGCCTTTCCCTCACCCATTACACCAACCAAACTAGCAATTCCTACCCCCATCCAGTAGCCAAACTCATCGTAGCTTTCCCATTTCTTTATCTTTATTGTGTACAACACCAACAACAAAACACCTCACTCACCATTTGGCCACACCAACCATAGCCCACACTCCACCTTAGTTAACTACACCAATGTATCCCCTAGTAATGGCATGCATTGTCGTTACTTTGCCTCTATCCATTTATTCTCCTACCATTGTTTCCCTCAACCCTTTAGCCCCTTTGTCCGTTTCTCACCACCTAGCAATAGCATCTTGCGTAGTTGCTCCACACATCTTCTAGACACCTTGATGTGTATCTCAATAATTTTTACTTAAATAATTCTATTAATTTTTGTAAACTATATTGCACATATAATTACTTCTCTTATTATGTGGTTAATTAGAAAATTAAATCAAATTATGGGAGATGGATCATGATGAGCTAATGTGTATAGATGATGCTGGTTGCTGTTGCTAATAGGAAATTGATGTATTAAATTGTTGATTATCCCATATGATGCATTCGCTGGCATAAATTGGCTAGTGGAAATTAAGTTGGTCGCTTAACCCGCCACCTAACCCATATTTACTAGGTTAGAAGGATTGTGGATTATGCAACCCTTGAGAACCATAATTATCTAACAAAAATTAACTAATGGGAATTAAATTGTAAATCAATTATTTGGATTAATGTAAACTTGCATTTTTGTAGTTGGGTTGATTTATTGTTACCAGCACCAATGACTTGTCTGTTTATATTAACTGGTTGAGTTATTGGGCTGATATGTTGTGTCTTGTACTTGACCCCCATCGTCCGTATAAGGGCCTGTATTATGTGTATTGTATATGCCCATATATAAGGCGTATATAGGAAGGTCTGTACAACACTTTTTGGCTAAATAAAATTCGATTGCATTTCTCTCTAGAATCCTCTCTTTCTCTCTCGCGACTGACTCATTCACTCGATCTTCTTCTTCCTTGATCTTCTTTGCAAATTTATTTCTACTAATCCAACTTCAGTAGCCGTTAATTATAAGTGTGCTATGATTTTTACAAATCTTCCTTTGGATTAAACTGCTTAAGCTGATTCTCACATGCAGTCGAACCCCGCGCTCGATTCACGATTCAACAAACTTCTTAAAACCTATCCATGCTTCATCATTTGGTATCAGAGCCTTGAATCATCGAGTCCTTGTGGTTTATTTTGTTTATTGTTGAATTTTATTGTTCTTTTCTTAATTCTTGAGTTTGTTAACCCTCGATTCTGTAAGTGGTGTTTCTAGGGTTTGAGATTAACAAGAATCGAACAATTCTTTTTGCGATTAAATCATTGGTGAAGCCTAACAAAGAAAAAAATGCTTGGAAACCCTAAGTAACTGTTAGTACAAAATTCTCAATTAGGGTTTGCTCGGGATTCTTGAATCCTAATAGTAATCAGTAAGTACTTCACAACCAGTAAACTCGATCCTTTTCTCTTCCTAATTCCTGCAATTATTAGTCTTAGCACTTGATATCCCTATTGCGAGTTAATGCTCCACTAACTCTTTAAAGAGTGCATAGGTAGTAACTCATTACTGGTGAACCTTTGGTTCTAGAAAGGAGTAGGGACTCTAAGAAGAGGGGTCCTAACTCATTATTCGGCTTAACCTCCAACATTTGTTAGTGTGGTAATTTCGTTCCTTTCTTGAAAATTTTGTTACTATGTGTTGGTCAACGATTGTTTGATATTACTGTGTTATTTCAGTAGATCCTTTTTAATTGTGTAATTACACTGTGATCACTTTTATTATAAGTGTGCTCAATTTTACTATCCTTGGTTGAATTGTTAGTTTAAAGTGTGTTGTTCTCTACAAATTGGTTGATTGTCTATGTTGTTTATAAAGTGAATAAAGATAGGATTCATTATGTCTAATAATGGTTATTCTATGAACCAACCTGTGTCAATATCTAGTAATGATCTATTAGAAACACTTAGGATATTTCAAGAATAAATGACTGCCCAATTGGTTGTGTTGTCTACTAACCTAGAGCAGAGAATAGGAGAACAAGAAATTAAGATTAATGATTTGCATAATAATAGACTAAATGATCAACATGCTGGGGTATTAGGTAGGGCTCCCATGGACCCTAGAAATAGGATTCCTCCTTTAACTAACTTAGAGGAACTAGAAGATCAAATATCCAATAATAGTGATAAGAGACCAAGACAGGTTAATAGGTAGGAAAGAGAGTTAGATCAAATTGATAGGAACATACGTAACCTTAAATTTAATATACCTAGATTCAATGGGAGGAATGATATTGATTATTACTTTGAGTGGGAAAGGAAGATAGAATTAGTGTTTGAGTGCCACAACTATTCTAATGAAAAGAAAATTAAGGTAGCTATAGTAGAATTTATAGACTATGCGTCTTCTTGGTATTATAACCTTGTTTTAACTAGGCGTAGGAGTGGAGAACCACCTATACAGACTTGGGATAAATTTAAGACTTTAATGTGAAAGAGGTTTGTTCCAAATTATTATTATAGGGAATTACATAAAAAGCTGCAAACATTAAATCAGGGTAATAGGTCTATGGATGAGTACTTTAAGGAATTAGAGATGTTAGTGATCAAAATAGAAATTGTTGAGGATGAGGATGCCCCAATGGCCAGATTCTTGAGTGGGTTGAACTCTGAGATAGTTGATAAGGTAGAGTTATATCCATATGGAACTTTGAATGGGATGGTTAATATAGCAACAAAGATAGAAAGTCAAATACAGAGAACTAGGCAATATAAACCCCCTGGAATTGGGATTAGAAATACTCTGAAGAGAAATTCTGGGGCAAATAGTTTTGGAAACTAGAAGAAAAATGGGAAGTTTGATTCTAGAGGTAATGGTAATAAGGCTAAGGTAGGAAATATATTTGATAAAGGAAAAACTATAACAGCTAACCCTACTAGTTGCCCTAACAGAACTAGAGACATAAAGTGTTTTAAGTGTGGGGGATTAGATCACATAGTTTATGAATATCCTAATAAGAGGAATATCTTGATTAGAGAGGCTGGAGATATAGAGTTTGAATTTGAGGAAGAAGAATTAGAGGTTAACATGACTAGAGATGGCAATAGTGATTCAGAAGAGGAGATAGAACTTCCAATTAGTATAGATCTTTTTGTTGTGCGTAGGGCATTAAACAGTAATAAGTTGCCTGATCTAAATGCAATACAGAGAGAAAAAATATTTCATACTAGATGCTTATTCAATGACAAGTGTTTTAATATGGCAAATGATAGTGGAAGTTGTATAAATGCTGCTATTGTTTTATTAGTGTCTAAGTCAGGTTTACCAACCACTAAACATCCAAAACCCTATAGGCTTCAATGATTAAATGAATTAGGAGATGTTAAGGTTAGTCAACAGGTTTTTGTAAACTTAAAATTAGGTAAGTATGAAGATTCTATTTTGTGTGATATTGTCCCAATGCATGCTGCTCATTTGTTATTAGGAAGGTCATGGCAATATGATAGAAGAGTAACACATGATGGGTATAATAATAGATATACTATACATAAGGATGATAAGAAACTTATTTTAGCACACATGACTCCAAAAGAAATTTTTTATGATCAAATTAAAATAAAATCTGATTATAAGGAGTGAACTAAACAAAGTGTAGAGGATGGAACTGGTTCAAAGGAGGTTAAGAAATCGTCTGGGTTTTATGCTAAAAAAAAGGGATGTTGAAAAGGCTATTAGGCACCAATCAAATGTATATCTTATGGTCTATAAAGAGTGTTATGAGTGTCATACAGAGTTAAGTGAGGATGTACCTGATAATTTTAGAGAACTATTAGAGGAATATAGTGAGTTATTTCCTAAAGAGATTCCCCATGGAATACCTCCATTAAGGGGCATAGAACACCAAATATATTTTATACCAGGAGTTGTTATTTCAAACAGGCCTACTTATAGAGCTAATCCAAAGGAAGTTAAGGAGTTAAAGAGACAGGTTTCTGAATTGTTGAGTAAGGGGTATATTAAGGAGTCAATGAGTCCCTATGTTGTCCTAGTACTTTTAGTTCCAAAGAAATATGGAAGTTGGAGGATGTGCATAGATAGTATAGCAGTAAATAAGATAACCATTAAGTATAGGTATCCTATACCTAGGTCATATAAGATGTTAGATCTTCTACATGGTGCTATAATTTTTTCAAAAATAGATTTAAAGATTGGATATCATCAAATTAAGATGAAACCAGGAGATGAGTGGAAAGCAACTTTTAAACAAATTTTGGGTTATATGAGTGGTTAGTTATGCCATTTGGATTATCTAATGCTCCAAGTACTTTCGTGAGGCTTATGAACCATGTGCTTAGAAACTTTATTGGAAAGTTTGTAGTTGTTTACTTTGATGATATACTTATTTACAATAAATTTTGTATGATCAAATTAAAATAAAATATGATTATAAGGAGTGAACTAAACAAAGTGCAGAGGCTAGAACTAGTTCAAAGGAGGTTAAGAAATCATTTGGGTTTTATGCTAAAAAAAAGTGAGGTTGAAAAGGCTATTAGGAAGCAATCAAATGTATATCTTATAGTCTATAAAGAGTGTTATGAGTGCCATATAGAGTTAAGTGAGGATGTACCTGATAATGTTAGAGAACTATTAAAGGAATATAGTGAGTTATTCCCTGAAGAGATTCCCCATTGACTACCTCCATTAAAAGGCATAGAACACCAAATAGATTTTATACCAAGAGCTGTTATTCCAAACAGGCCTACTTATAGAGCTAATCCAGAGGAAGTTAAGGAGTTAAAGAGACAAGTTTCTGAATTGTTGAATAAGGGGCATATTAAGGAGTTAATGAGTCCCTGTGTTGTCGCAGTACTTTTAGTTCCAAAGAAAGATGGAAGTTGGAGGATGTGCATAGATAGTATAGAAGTAAACAAGATAACCATTAAGTATAGGTATCCTATACCTAGGTCATATGAGATGTTAGATCTTCAACATGGTACTGTAATTTTTCAAAAATAGATTAAAAGAGTGTATATCATCAAATTAGGATGAAACCAGAAGATGAGTGGAAAACAACTTGTAAAACAAATTTTGGGTTATATGAGTGGTTAGTTATGCCATTTGGATTATCCAATGCTCCAAGTACTTTCATGAGTCTTATGAACCATGTGCTTAGAAACTTTATTGGAAAGTTTTTAGTTGTTTACTTTGATGATATACTTATTTACAGTAAATTTCTAGAAGAGCACTTGAGACATTTGAGAGTCATTCTGGATGTATTTAAGGAAGAACAGTTGTATGCTAATTTAGCTAAGTCTAGGTTTTGTTTAGAGAGTGTGGTATTCATAGGATTTGTTGTTGGTAAGGATGAAATATCTGTTGATAAGGAAAAGATTAAAGCCATACAAGAGTGGCCTATACCTAAGACAGTAACTGATGTTAGAAGTTTGCATGGTTTGTGTTCTTTTTATCGTAGATTTGTTAGGAACTTTAGTATTATAGCATCACCCTTAACTACAATAACAAAAAAGGAAAATGGTTTTAAATGGAGTTTAGAGCAACATAAACCTTTTGAAACTCTTAAAACCAAGTTAACACAAGCACATGTATTAGTCCTTCCTGACTTTGATAAAATGTTTTAATTAGATTGTGATGCTTCAGGTTTGGAAATTGGGGTTGTTCTTTCTTAAGAGGGTTGACCTATAGCTTATTTTAGTGAAAAACTAAATTGTAGTAATTTAAATTACTCTACTTATAAAAAAGAATTATTAGCTTTAATAAGAGCCTTAGAGGTATGGCAACATTATTTATGGCCTAGAGATTTTGTTATAAATATTGATCAAGAAGCTATAAAGTATCTAAAAAGCCAATCAAAATTAAATAGAAGATAGGGTAGGTGGATTGAATTTATTGAAAGTTTTCCTTATATAATTAATTATAAAAAAGGAGGTGACAATATAGTGGCAGATGCCTTATCTAGGAGAGATGTCTTGTTAAACACGGTAGATGCTACTTTGTTGGGATTTTCTTGTGTTAAACACGGTAGATGCTACTTTGTTGGGATTTTCTTGTGTTAAACTTTTATATTTAGAGAATCATGATTTTAAGGAAATATATAAAAATTGTTAAACTGCTGCACAAAGGAAATATTATATCTATGAGGGTTACTTATTTAGAGAAAATAGATTGTGCATACCTGATTGTTTATATAGAGGATTATTAATTCAAGAAGCGTATAATGGTAGATTAATGGAAAATTTAGGATTTCAAAAGACTTTGGATATATTAGTTGATCATTTTTACTAGCCTTATATGAAGAAAGATGTCTTAAAATATTGTGTTAATTGTGTAGCTTGTAGACAAGCTAAATCCACATCAAAACCTTTTGGATTGTATAATCCATTACCTACTCCTACTCAACCCTAGACTAATGTTTCTTTGGATTTTGTTTTGGGATTCTCTAGAACTAATAGGGATAAAGATTCAATAATGGTTGTAGTAGATAGATTTAGTAAGATGGCATATTTTGTACCTTGCAATAAAACTAATGATGTTATAACTGTAGCTGATTTATTCTTTTCTTATATAGTCAAATTGCATGGAATACCTAGAACAATAGTCTTTGATAGGGATGTTAAATTTCTTAGTCATTTTTGGAAGGTATTATAAGGTAAACTTGGAACTAAGCTTTCATTTTCAACTACTTGTCACCCCCAAACTGATGGGCAAACAGAGGTAGTGAATAGAGCCTTAGGTAATATGTTGAGGGTTGTACTTGGAAAGAATCTTAGGCAATGGGAAACTATACTACCATAGGTGGAATTTTCTTATAATAGGACATTACATTCTACAACTAAGAAAACACCTTTTGAAATTGTGTATGGATTTAATCCCTTAACTCCCCTTGATTTAAGTCTGTTGCCTAATTCTGAGTTGCATAATTTTGATGCTGAATTTCGTGTTGAAAATATGAAGAAACTGCATGAATCTGTAAGTTAACAGATTAATAAGAGGGTTCAACAAATGGCTGAGAATGCTAATAAAAGACGAAAGAAAATGGTTTTTCAACCTGGGGATTTAGTTTGGGTACATCTTAGGAAAGAACATTTTCTAACACTTAGGAAATCAAAATTGGATCCTAGGGGAGATGGACCTTTTACTGTATTAGAAAGAATTAATGATAATGCTTATAAAATTGATTTGCCTGCTAAATTTGGAAATGTTACTAATTCTTTTAATGTTTATGATCTAAGTCCTTTTATGGGTATTATTAAGGTTTTATAAACGAAACCCCACCAAGAAGAGGGGAATGATGAGTATCTCAATAATTTGTATTTAAATAATTCTATTAATTGTTGTAAACTATATTGCACATATAATTACTTCTCTTATTGTGTGGTTAATTAGGAAATTAAATCAAATTATGGGAGATGGATCATGATGATTTGTTGTGTATAGATGCTGCTGGTTGTTGTTGCTAACAGGAAATTACTGTATTAAATTGTTGATTATCCCATATGATGCATTTGCCGGCATAACTTGGCAAGTGGAAATTAAGTTGGCCGCGTAACCCGCCACTCGACCTATATTTGCTGGGTTAGAATGATTGTGGATTATGCAACCCTTGATAACCATAATTAGCTAACAAAAATTAGCTGATGAGAATTAAATTGTAAATCTATTATTTGGATTAATGTATACTTGTATTTTTATAGTTGGGCTGATTTATTGTTACCAGCACCAACAACTTGTCTGTTTATATTCGCTGGTTGAGTTATTGGGCTGATATGTTGTGTCTTGTAATTGACCCCATCGTCCATATAAGGGCCTGTATTGTGTGTATTGTATACGCCCATATATAAGGCGTATATAAGAAGGTCTGTACAACACTTTTTGGCTGAATACAATTCAATTATATTTCTCTCTGGAATCCTCTCTCTCTCTCGCGATTGACTCATTCTCTTGATCTTCTTCTTCCTTGATCTTCTTCTCGAATTTCTTTCTACTAATCCAACTTAAGTAGCCGTTGATTATAACTGTGTTGAGTTTTAAAAATCTTCCTTTAGATTAAACTCCTTAGGCTGATTCTTGCGTGCAGTTGAACCCCACACTCAATTCACGATCCGGCGAAACTTCTTGAAACCTATCCAAGCTTCATCACACCTCTCATCGTTCCTCCCCAATTGCTTGTGTAAGGTTTTTCTAAGTCACTCATTTGGATTACTTTTGTTTTACCTCCATTATTTTAAACTCCATTCCTTTATCTTTTTGTAATTATTCTATTCAATCCTAATGGCTTGTTATTCTAGTTTTTTATGTGATTTTTCAAAGGTTCTATAATAGGAGTGATAGAATTTATGAATTTATGCTCTTAGAGACCGGAGCCTTACTTGGTAAGGATACTTGTCATACTCTGGGATTTTTGGTTATTAATTGTTATGGTTGGTTTGTGTTATACCATTTTATTCTTATCATGTGATTAAATGTATGAATTGCTAATACTATGATATTTGACATTGTATGATAGAAAATAAAAATTGGATATTATGCAATAATGCTATATTATGTGGAAAATCATCGGTCTGACATATGTTTGTAATATAGCTTAATAAAGTATGATAAGTGGTGAAATGAGTATTATAAGGTATGTGGATATAAATTTTGGATGTGAAAATAATTTTACATGTATATATAAGATTGTATGAAGTATGGGCTTTTATTATTAGTAAGGGTAGTTTGGTAAATATGGAAGTTATGGTATCCTAAAGTGGTATATTATCTAAAATATTTGAAGGAATTTCTAGAAAGTTTTTAGGGTATTTGTGAAATACCACAAAAATCATAATTTAGGAATTATAGCCAAATAATGATTTATTAAGAAAATTATGAAATTAAATTATTTTATTAAATAAAGAGGAAAGTAATTGAGGAAAATAAAGAGAAATTAATAAATAAATTATTTAGAAAATTCTAGACATTTTACTAATTAAAATAGAAGTTAAGGAAAATTTATTCAAAATTTCCTAATTAATATAAAAATGAATTTAATTATTATACTTAAAATAATTATTATTAAAATTAAATATCTAACTTTAATATATAAATAAATAAAGACCAAATAACCCAACCCAACCATTTTATCATTTTTCCTTTATTCCTCTTTCTCCTTTCTTTTCCTCCTTTACTTATTTTTCCTTCTTCCTCCCCCCCCCCCCGAGTAGGCCGACCTGCGTAGCCCAGAGCCTTTTCCTCCATTCTCCCGTCGCGTGGCCCAAGCCTCTATTGTCTTCTTTCTAGCGCCTAACGCCCGGTCGGCCGCTCAATCCTTTTTTTTCCTTTCTTCTCTTGGACCGACCAGTCCAGCCTGTCACGCTACTTCTTCCCTAGCCTGACCTGCAACGCCAACCTGCAACCATGATTTTTGCTAGCAGCCACCTGCCCAACGCCCACTCATCCTCCCCTGCTCTCCCCGTCACCGCGTGCCCCTTCCTTTCCATTTTATCTCCCCGACCTAACCTACAATTCCCCTGCCATAGTAGGTCGATGGTCTTACGTCACCTACCACAATTGTCTTCTTCTTCCCTTGTTGTTTTCCCCCTCAATTAGTCTATAAATACACTCCCAGGGCAGCCATAATTGAGCTCCCTTTTTCGCAAGCCCAGAATTTCCAACCTTCCACTGCCGCCCAAACAGACCCTTACTCCACCGTTGTCGACGACCTCTGCCTCAAACTCTGCCCACCAAAACCTTCCCCACATCTCCCTCTACAAAACCGAGTTGCCACCACCCCTACTTTACCCTGCACGAGCTGCCTAGGCCATGCAAAGTCGCCAACTCGAGCAACCCACTCCAGCCCTCGCCGCCCCTCGCGCCGCCATCCTCACAACAACCAACACCTCCCCCACCCTCCAAAACACTCAGGGAACCTTCCCCTACCTTCCCATACCTTCATCTCCCCCTACCTCCCTCTCCTTCTACTTCCTCCATCTTCCACCACCTTTGGCCACTCAAAAACTCTCATGCGCCACCACTCCCAATTGCACCACCGCCTTCATTCCACCCCTCTCCACCTACTTCACCTTTCTCCACCTCAAAAACCCTCCACTTCCTCTCCTTTAGCCTACATAACCATCTTCCACCTCTCTTCCTCCTCCACCGCTGCCGCCAGTTCCGCCACCGACCTTAGGGGGTGCTCCCACTTCCGTAGCCCCTAAACTAATTTCTATAAGTGTTAATAAATTTATTTAATATAAATAATATTATCCTTAATAATAATACTATTATTATTATTATTGTTGTTGTTGTTATTAGTGTTGTATTATCATTATTATTATTATTATTACCATTATTAATATTATTATTATTATGTATCACTCATATTACCTAACCTAATTTGAGAAATACTTATAACTAGGGTATATTATTTAAAGGTTATAACTTTAGCATTAAAATGGTTATCCTTATTATTATTATTATTATTATTATTATTATTATTATTACTACTACTACTACATAAACCAACTTTATTTTTATTATTATTGTTATTAGTACTATTATTATTATTACCATTATCATTATCATTATTTCCTTACTAATATTGTTAATACTAACTTTATCCATTATCACTTTTATTTATTACTATAAATATTTTGACCATTATATTATTATTATCATTTTTATTACTATTATCATTGATATTTTATTATTATTATACTTAAAAATTTTATCATCATCATCATCATCATGATTATTATTATTATTATTACTACTACTACTACTACTTTTATTATTAGTAATGCTATTTAAACTAGAGTTGGCGTATTATCGTTTTGTTGTTAAAGAAGAAGAATACTTAAGCCTTAGTATTTTACTATTTAATATTAGAATGTCATTAATATTATTCATAATGCCTTTATCGCTAATATTATTACTATAGTATCATTATTAGTTATTACTATTATTATTGTTATTATTTTGTTACCATTATTGTGATAAAAGCATTTGAACCCTTATATTATTATTATTATTCAAAATATAACTATTATCATTATTATTTTTAGGAATATTAGTACTTTATCGGTATTACTAGTATTATATTATTATTTTAACCCTAATAATATTAATAGCCTTGGCCTTAAAAATACTAAGGTTTCTATCACTATAAGCATTAGCATTATTATTATTATTATTATTATTATTATTATTATTATTATTATTATTATTATTATCACTATTTTGCTACAACTATTATTAGTACTATTATTAGAAGAATAAAGCTATCGGGTTTAATAATATAAGTGTAGCAATAAATATTAAAATAAACATATTTTGACTAGTAATATCTAGTAGGCTAACTTAAAGATAAAAACAATAGTTTTTACGTATAATGCTCCCTTTAATATTGATAACCCTAATCTTAGACTAAATTGATTAATAGAACTTTTAGGAGGGAAACTAATCCTCAGTATTTTCCCTTTTATAGGTGAATCGAGCCAACACCCTAAGGAGTCATAAGAGCATGCTCCAAGCCCGGTGTCTCTTTAGGTAAGGATGTAGCTAAGGCCCATGTGTGTTATTCTATATATCATATTATATTGTGTATTGTATGATTGTTCTTAACTTGTCTTATGTGTAGCGCGGCTAGGATTTGAGGTTTGTTTGTATGTGCTTCTTATGACATGAGTATGATATGTATATATGGTGCTTATGGTGTGATATAATATGGCCCTCTAGGATATGCAGCTAGGACAATTGATAATATGATATGGGAATGAAAAGAAAAAAAGAAATGGGAAGTGAGTTCATTAAGGGGGATGTGAGGTTGGCAAAAATACCTCATGATCCATAAGAGGAAATTAAAGAGGAAGGAATGACCTAAATGAATGAGATATGGGAACGATGCATGAGAATCTTAAAATTTGCATGGGGACTTTGGGTGTTTGAATGGGATGGATAACACTTACATGGGGGTGATCTTTACATGAGAAAAGTTGATTTACGGTGTAAATAAGCTAAGGGGAGAGTTGTAGAGTGATTGGAGACTCGGGATGAATAATAGTACATAGGTTGGTGTAAGGGTGTATAAGGGACCCGATTAGGGTTTTAGGAGGAAGTAATAATCTGGAAAAATGTGGGAGAAAACAAATGATTTAGGAAGAGTGGAGTAAGAGTTCTGAGTGAGGATTTATTATATAAGGGGTGAGTATGGGTGTCATGGGAGAGAAGAAATATTGAGTGAGAAGTACAGAGGTTACTTGTGGGAGAAGAAAGGTACTAGAGTTTGAAGTGGCCAACTGTGGTTTTTCCGATCACATGTTGAATCAAAAGATAAGATGATATGAGTTGGGTTTGGATCTAATAAGTTAAGGTATGGGGTGATAAACGAGGTGATGGTAGTGTAAGTGAGATAGAGGGTTGGGCCACATCGGTCTAAGTAGGGTTTTCAAGGGAAAACCCTAGAGGGTGATAGTAGGTGGAGTTGAGGTCATAAGGTGTTGGGCCTAACCCACAACTGTAAGAGTTGGGTCTTTCATTAAAGGGTAAATGTAAAGGGAAATGGATGTCGAGGTGTGATAAAGGGCGCAGGAGTCTCAAGATATGGGATGGGCCCCCTTGGGATAATAGAAGTAGAAGGTAGTTGACATGCATGTCAAGGGCGAAAATCTTTATCGCATAAGACACGAATAAGATACTAATCACTTAAAGAGTAAGATTGTTGAGGTGGGCCCAAACCGATCCACCAGCATATAATAGTGGTTAGGTGTATTCTACCCTATAAGTGACCGATCCACCAGCTATAATAGTGGAGGATCCCGAGATCTACAAACCAAACATTATGTTGCCAATGAATCATGGGAAAGCTACTATGTACTTACAATGAAACACCATGAGAGTCGGGGTCAGATCGATCCACCTCCATAATAGTGGCCAGGAGCGTTCTACCCTGGAGGCCGATCCACCAGCATAAAATAGTGGTTAGGTGCGTTCTACCCTATAAGTGACTGATCCACCGGCTATAATAGTGGGGTTCCCGCACACACATGGATTAATAAAGATCATGGTGTGAAACGACTATATTTAATAGAGATCCAAAAGAAAATAAGTCTAATTGGACCATAGCCGGCCTTCATTACCTAGACTATTACATGCGGCTTATGTGAATGTTCCATGTATGCTATGTTGTAAGTTTTGTATATTTAGCCTTAGCGCATCTGTTACCTTACTCAGTACGTAGCGTACTGATCACCTGTTTCATGGGTGCTGCTCATTTCCACAAGCAGAAGACCCATCTGAGCTTGTGTAGGTAGGGGATGATGTCTTTAATGCCTACGACACCAACGTGGCATCGGGTGGGGCCAAGCATTGAGCCTAGAGCTGACTTATGGATCGAAAAGAGACTCGGACGGACTTTGTTTTCTTTTTGGATCATATATTATTTTGTTTTAGTTTTGTTATATCGTATGGTACTTTATGTTTTGCAAAAACTCTAGTCACATAATTTTGGATTGTAATCCTAAACCGCACTCTAATTCTGTATGACTTGTGTTTTACTAATGACTGATGTTTTTGTTAATGACTTGTGTTTAACTTCAATCTTGTTTAGCCTTAGCAATTAGTACTGGAATAGTAGGAGTGAACCGATCTAGTACTAAGTATGGTAGTAATACCCTGGGTTTAAGATTTTATCGTTTTTACTTCCGTTAAACCCTTTTAATTAAACAAAATTTTTCAGTAGTAAATTTGGGGGTATTACAATTTGGGAATGGCCTAAGTTTAATAAAGTATAAGAAGGGCTTAATTTAGGACAAGTAAAGCAAACACTAGGAAGGTTATTATCACATGTGTGAAATGGTAGAGTTAGATGATGATATTTAAAGATGTCGTTAACATTAGTATTTTGAGAATCTATATTGAATATGGTATTTGTTTGCGCCATATAAGAAAATTTTTGATCGCCGAGGAATAGTAACTTTTGAGATAAGATTATTACATTTGTAAGACCTTATATTTAGGACTTTACATTTAAGTATATTGATATTGATGATGATGATGATCATCATCATCATCATCATAAACATAATAATAATAATAATATTTAAGGAATAGGTACTAATTTTGGTGGATGAAATAGTAATAGAAGAAGAGTTATGATAAAGATGTAAAATTAAGGTTTTTTGAGAATATAAGTGTCTTAACGCTAGATAATGACCTTATGATCTTTGTGATGGATCTATCTACTTTAAGTAAATTCTAAAACTTTTAAATTAGTCATGAATAACATTTTAATCATTTACAATAAAAGATCATGTGATTTGGGTAGAGGTGTTTATGGATCCATACCACCGAACGATAATAGTAGCTTAAGAGTGTTTTGCTCTAGTAGGTCTAGCAACCCATTCCATCAAATAAAGAATAGAGTGTCCCTAAATTCAACATAAAGATAATAAGATTTGAGATAAGTAACCTAATGGATAAAATATTAATAAGTTAAAGAGAAAGAGTACGTGAGTTAGGACCAAGGTGTTGGGTCCGTTCCATTGGATGATAATAGTGGCTTAGGTGTGTTGTCTATGATCGGTGATTCAGACTATTCCCTTCAACATACATAAAAAATGGGAATTGTTATATCTAATAAAGAGGCATGGATCAATACTTACCTTATTATATTTTATGTGTTTCGAATTTGTACTTATTCTCTTATGTGTATGTATATATTTAACTATATCCCTAACACAATAGTATTTTTACCTTGCTTAGTACTTAGCATAATGACCATCCTTTTCATGGATGCTTCTGATTATACAAATAGATGACCTTAATACTTTTTTGCAGGTCATTAAAGACCATTTGGATGATTTTGCTACCTATGATGCATTTTACAGGGTAGAGTGACATTTTGAATCAGAGAATGGGTGTAGACTTATGTTATCCGGGGAATTATTTTATCCTAATACCTTTTTAGACTCTTAGCTCCAAGTTATCTCTTATTTTTGTATTTTATTATACTTGAATTTAAGCTCTAAACTCATATTTATGTTTATAAAGCTACTCTAGAATATATTTACTATATATTAATTTTAATGGTTTTATCATTGTAATTGGTATGAAGATGGAATGGTAAGAAAAACTTACATCAATTATGGTGGAAACACAAGTTATTTTTGTTATAAGATTCCGCTATAAAAATAAATTTTTTTAATAGTAAAGTTCAAGGTGTTATATGTTGGTATCAAAGATTTGGTTTTCAATACCACTTTTGTTTTCAAAATTTGGTTTTTAAATGATCCCATATATGATTTTATTAGACCATTTCATTATTTAAAAAAAAAAACTCAATTCTTTGAAAACCCATATTAACTTCTGAGAAATCAAGAATGGGTATCATAGGTGACC
Organism: Tamarix chinensis; assembly: GCA_030549775.1. NCBI lineage: Eukaryota > Viridiplantae > Streptophyta > Magnoliopsida > Caryophyllales > Tamaricaceae > Tamarix > Tamarix chinensis. Next base: position 79,147,647 of record CM060176.1, on the reverse strand, counting down.
TTTGAATGTAATTGTGTATATTATGTATTAGTAAGATATTCCAAAAGTGTTTCTATTTTGCACCTAAATCTACATGGCACTTAATAGCTACATTGGTCATTTAGAGGAGACCTTTAAGATGTTCATTTAGTTCATTTAGCATGTGCCACAGCCTCAACCTCCACCACCACCTCCACATTACTTACAAAAGGGTATCAAATACACTATCTTTTTAGGATTACAAGATATCACCTGTGACCTATGCTAGTGATGAGGAGCAAGTCATATTATAAGGATGGATTTGTGAATATATAGGGTAGTTAACTGCCCACCAGCTTGGAAGGTGAGTGTAATACCCTATCCCAAAATCTTTTAAAATATATTTAAAATTATGCTGATATAAAATAAATTAGTTTTAGTTTTAAAATGGGCATGAAATTTTAATAAAAACATGCATTTTAGGCATACCAATTGACTATTTTACATAACTGATCGACTAGTACACTAAGGAATTTACATTTATGTGCTCGACAAACAAGTCAACTGATTTAGCCAAATCGATCAGCTGGTTATCCTAAAATTTCAAATCCACTTTTGATTTTTATTTAAATTTCTTTCTAATGTTTATGAAAACATTTGATTAGAGTCTAACAATGCTAATAATCTTATTTTAGTGCTCTAACCTTATTTGCACATTTTTAGATCATTACATAATTTTAATTAGCTCAAATTTTCCTAAAAGGTGATTTTGAGGCAAGTGTTAGCTTTTCTCTTCTTCCTCACCTTTCTCTCTCTATCTCTCTTATGGAATATGGGGTTGCAAGATTGAATTTGTGAAACATATTCTTACTTACTAGCCCACTTCTATGATCATTTCAAAGTTCACTCAACCCTCCACTACCCTATCAATTTAGCCCTCACTTCTTAGTTGCCCACACTCAACCTTACCAATCTCATATCCCTCTTTCATGAGAATTTCAACCTAGCCTTGCCTCTATACCTTTCATTTATAATCCATTATCATTCCTCAAATGTTTTTCTTACTCTTTTCTCCCTTTTCTTTGTGGAAAATTTCCCCAAGTCTTAAGCATCCCTTCATTTTCCTTCTTCTCCTCTTTGCCGAGAATAATAGAGACTTGCAATATTTTTCTCCCTTCCTTTTGTGAGATTGTATTCATTTCTCTTCTTCTAATCTTTGTTTATTTCTCTCTTTCTTTCCTTAAGCAAGGAAGAGTTAAGGTTAAGAAAGGTTGAAGATTTCAACTCTTTCTTTGACCCCCTATTTTTGAGTAAAAAGGTGGTGTTTTGTTCTCTTCTTCTAATTATGATTTTTATTTTATTTTAGTTAAGTTTTGAAAGATAATTTTTAATGGTTTTAACTATGAAGTAGGAGCTTTTGTGATAATTGACTATTAATCTCTAATTCTTATAGCTATCAAGTAGGAGCTTTTGTGCTAGAAGAATTGCTTCAGGATAAGGCATTCTTATCAATTTGGTTTATATGTAAGTATAATATAATTTATATTCTATAATCTGATCATTTTGTATAATTCTTCCCAAGTTAGTATTGTGGAATTTCTCTAATTTTAAGTCTAAATTGGCCATTTGAACAAGATTTGTTTGAGTATGTACATTACTATATTTCTATGTGATTCTATGAGTGCAACATGTATTTTTATGTGTGTTTTGATATAGAAGAATGCTAATATTAATATAGTAAAGTGTGGTAAATTTTTATGTGTGTATCACGAGTCTAGGTAGTGTTTTACCTGAACTAGTTGATTGGTTCGTCAAACTCATCTACTATTTATGCAAGTAGTCGAATAGTTTGAAGTTGTGGATCAGTTGGTCTTGAGATCAATTGATTGGTTGATAAACCTATCAATAGGTTTTGATGAACACTAGATTGGTTGGTAAAACCCACTAATTAGTTTATTGCTAGGCTAAAATGGTTTGGTCTCTACTTAGTCCCATTAATTTATTAAACCAAATCAGTCGATAGGTTTTTATGATCAATCAATCAGTTGGTTAAACCCATCAATTGGTTTCTCTATATGGTACAATGGTTTGGTCTCTACTTAGACCCATCAACCAGTTAGACCACACCAGCCAATTGTTTCCCATGAACAAGTGATCGGTATAGCCACATGGCTGATTTGTTCTCTAGTGTTGTTTTATTCAAGGTTTGGTATGCCTAGACTAGTTAATTGATCTTAGGGAACATTCAACTTGTCTAGATGGAAGTTGATTGGTTATTTGTAAATTGTTGTACTTCTCTTAGGTTTTTTATGTTGATACCTCCATGTATTTACAACATTTAAATTATGATTTCAACTATATATGATTGTCCTAAATGAATAAAAATCATCATGCTGGTATTTGAGACTTAACTTTTTTTTGAGTTTGTTGTTATCTCTAAACACCAAATTAGTGGCTTTTTATACCTTGTGATGTGTTTCGTGTTTGTGTAATCCCCCGAAATTTTAAAAGCCTATAATTTAATAAATAAATTTTATTTGGGATAGATTAACCTTTAAATCTATTTAATTTAATTATTTTATGGATTTTTGAATATATAAGATTGGATATAAATATTTAATAAATTAAAATAAATATTTTTTTATTTTATAATACCCTTTTTATTTAAATAAATTTTCAAACCCTTATTTTACTAAAATTATCCTTTTTAAACCCATATATTTTAATTATATTATATTAAATTATTAAATAAATTTATTACCCAAAAATATTTTATTTTATTATTTTATAAATTAAATTATTTTATTTAACCCTATTTTTCCCTTTTCCTTTTTCCTTTTCTTCTCCTTTTTCTCTCCTTTTTCACTTTTCTTTCTTCTCTTTTTTTTCTTGGGCCACCAACCGGCCTGCTTCGGCCCTTCCCCTCCTACGCGTTAGGCCCCTGGCCCACTTCCTCTCCCCCTCTCCTTCTCCCTCACACGTGAGCCTAGCCGCCCCTTCTTTCTTTCCTTTCTTCCTCTACCGGGCTTGCCTGCTTCTTTCTTTTCTTCGGCCACCCGTCGCATGCACCCAGCCTCCCCTTTCTTCTTCCCTTCTTCTTCTTTATCTTTCCTCAGTGCGAATCCCGGCCATTCTCCTCCATCACTACCACTCCACCTGCAACTCCCTCTCCCCTACTACTTCCCCCTATCTCCCTCTCTCTCCCACTCATCGTTTTCCTGCCATACTAGCCCCACCATCTCTCCCTCTCCCTACCATTACCATATCCCTTCTCCCTTTTCCCTACAACTCCCATTTCCCTACCACCCTACCGTAACCCCTCGAGCTCCCTATCCCATCCCTTCTCTTCCTCTTTTATTTCTGCCTCGTTCAGCATTTTTTCCCAAACTAGCCCTGCTCTCCGACCCTCTTTTCTTCCCTTCTTCTCCTCCCCTCTCTCACCCTATTTTTGCTTCGCCGCCTAGCTCCACCGCTACCACCGCCTCAACAACCACCTACACCGCCCTTCTCCGCTACCGTTTCACCACTTCTACCGCCAAATGAGCCACCAAACTAACCCCTGCAACCCCCTCTACCGCCGCAAGCCTACTCTGGCCGAAACCACCACCTGCAGGCCTCCATTTGCTCCCTCCAGTTTCCTTCCCATCCCTCTTCACCCATCTCGGCAGCCCCTCTTCACGGCCTCGCCGCCACCGCCGCCCTTAGCCATCATCAACCCATCCTCTCCACTTCTGCACCATTCCCTCACCTCAAATCTTCCCCCACATGCCTTTTTTCTTAGCCTAAAAACCATAACCCGAAAATGTCCATTTTTCCTCCTATTACCCACCTTCGAGCCCCTCCTCCCCATTTATTTGCATGCAGCTCATGCTGCATGAGCAGTATGAGTTGCTACATTTCTTGATTTAGTTGGATAACAATTTTAAGGTATAATAATATTTTAATTCAAGTATTTGATTAATTAAGCATTATAAAGTTTTATACTTTCATTTTTATGATTTCTAACATAATAAACCTTGATAATACTTTTAGGTATTAGTTTTGATAATCAAAGCTTGAACCTTAAACCGGAATACCGATAAGGTTTGTTTTACAAGAATCGAGGTAACCTTTAAATCTCACTTAAACATGTGGATAACGTATGTTAGGACATTAGGCATTTTTAATGTGTGTTGTGCTTAATATATGTTGTTTAATATATTATATGTGGTTTCTTGTGTTGGTTGATAAAAGGAAGCATGATAGGTTATATGATATGTATGGAAATAATATTTAAGGTAAGAGTTTGGTTGTTAATTAGTATGTTAAGTATTATCCATGTTATATCATGCTATTGCGATCTTTAATGCATGAGTAATGTTTTTTGAGACTTAGAGGTAATTTAGTAATGTATCTTATATATGAATATGGCCTAAGATATATATATAGGGGTGCTTATAATATTATATTAATTATAAGAGTTGTGGATGAGGTGTTAATATTAATATTTTATGTAGTAATAATAATAATTTAATATAAGTAGTGTACTAAGGGGCAAAATGGTAATTTTTAATTAAAATGGTATTATGGTAATTTTGGAGGTAAAGGCAAAGTGGTAAATTGTAGGTAAAAAGGGTAAATTAGTAATTATGTAATTAAGGGGTAATATGGTAATTTTGGAAGTGAAGGGGTAAAGTGGTAATTTTGTGATTAAAGGAAAAATGGTAAATTTGTGATTGAAGGGCAAAGTGGTAATTTCTTAAGGAAAGGGTAATATGGTAATTTTGTAATTAAAGGGGAAAATTGGTAATTTTGTGATAAAAGGGTAAAATAGTAATTTCATAATTAGAGGGCAAAATGGAGATTTTGAAACTAAAAGTGGTCAAATGGTAATTCCGTAATTAAGGATAAAATGATAATCTAATAAGTGAGAGGGTGTTATAGTAATTTTTGTAAGTTAAGGGGTAAAATGGTAAATTTGAAAGTAAAGGGGTAAAATGGTAATTTTGTAAATAAAATGGGTAGAGTGGAAATTGGAAAGGAGTAACTTTGTAATTATAATAATTGAGAAGGGTAAAATGATAATTTAATAAAAGAGAAGGGCAAAATGATAATTTAATAATGGAGAAGGGTAAAATGGTAAATATGATAAATGTGAAGGGAAATTTGGTAATTTAACCAACTAAAGGGGTAATTTGGTAATTAGGATAATGAACAAGTGTAATTTGGTAATTTGACCAACTAGAGAGCAATTTGTTAATTATAATAAAGGAAATGGGCAAATTGGTAATCTAACCAACCAAATGGGAAATATATTAAGTATAATGATTACAAAGGGTGATTAGTGGCCTAACAAGTGTGAGAAATAGATTGGTAACCTAAACCGAGTAAGGGTGTAGCTAAGGCCGAATGTGTGCTATGTGTCCTATATGCCTTGGATGTCCTATATAATTATATGTTGTATTTTATATCCTATTATCTTAACTGGTTCATGTGTGGCGTGGCTTTGAACCGAGATGTGTTCATACGTCCTCTTTTGGTATGCGATAATACAGATATTTTGTAAGTTATGATGTGATGTGATGTGGCCCTTTAAGACATGCATGCTAGGATAATTAAGGTGGTAATGTGGGATGGAGGCATGAAAAAGAGAAATGGGAGAGAAAGATAACCAAGGGGAGTAATTTGGCTAATGTAAGTATGGGACGAACTAGGGTTTGCATGGGATGGTTAGAGTCTGTATTGGGGCAAACTTTACGTATGGAAAGTTGCCTTGGGGTGTGAGGAAGGTAATAGAAGTGTCGTTCAGGTGTCCGGGGGCTTCGGGAAAAAAATAACATGTGGGACAATATAAGGGTGCGTAGGAGACTAAGCTAGGGTTTTTGGAGGAAACCCTAAGGTGTGAAGGTGGAAAAAGAAAAAGAAAATAATAAAAATAAATGAGAACGAGTGGAGTAGAAAGTGAGGGTTGGATCTAAGGGTCATGACGTGTAGGGTGTTGAAATAGTCAGGATGTGTACGATAGAGAAGGATGGGCCATATAGGCCCAGATTAGGGTTTGTGGAGAAAACCCTAGAGTAAGGCGGTGAGTGGGCTTGACCCACACACTTAGGAGTCGGGCTCCCGGTGTGAGAAAGTGGATTAAGGTAAGAATTTCGGGGGTGAGTTAGGAGGTGTAGAAGTCTCAAGATATGGGGCGGGCCCTTTTGGGAGGATAAGTGTGGATATAGTTAGCCATACATGTCAAGGGTGAAATACTTTTGAATAAAATATGTTTAAGACACTAACCACTTAAAGAGGAAGATGTTGAGCAAGACCCAGACCGGTCTATTGGCGAATAATAGTGGCTAGGGCCGGGGTGCCCTAAATAACCAGTCCATCGGCAATTAATAGTGGCCAGGTGCATTTTTCCCTACATGATTATTCCACCAGCTATAATAGTAGGGGATTCCATGCACAACAAACCAAACGTAAAAACGATAAGACATAGGAAAGATACTAATTACTTATAGTGAAACACCTTGTGAGTCAGGGCCAAACCGGTCCACCGGCAAACAATAGTGGCCAAGAGCGTTTTGTCCTGCATGATCGGTCCACTAGCAAATAATAGTGGGCAAGAGCATTTTACCCTGCATGACCGCTCCACCAGCTACAATAGTGGGGTTCCCATAGTCACATGGACATTTATAATCTGAGATGATTAATTAATGATAGATTAATGGCCTTAAGGCCCTAAAAGTATTGATTATTCACTATGGCCTGTTAATATTTGGTTGACCTGTTAAGTATGTGAATGGACAAAAGTGAATGTTATGTATACACCATTAATATCTGATTGACTCATTGAATATGAAAATGTATAGATCTGAATATTATGTTTATACCTGTCGTTATGTATGGATACAGTAGTATATGGTGTGTTACATTGCGTGCCTACTTTTAAGTGTGTTTTTGAAGCGTTACACAGTACCGTAGTACTAAAGGGTTCCATTTGTGGGGCCCCTACCTATTTAATGGGCAGTGTCCCTTGCAAGTCGTTTTTAGGCAATATTCAAGTGAGCCTTAGGAAAGAGCATAAGGAACTATCTAGAACTATTAGGGTTTTACTCTGTCTCCTTAAATTTCACAATTTTAATATATTCCTTATTTTTTAACCACCACTTGATGGATTATATTCTTATAAATGTTTACTTGCGCTACTTTGATTTAATTATGAGTTGAGTTTCTCGTAATTTATAGTTTTCTCCTTTAACCTTAATACTTGGTATTGGAATGGTATGAGTGAACCGGTATGGTACTAAGTGTGGTGGTAATATCCCGAGAATTCACGGTTTAGTATTTTGCTTCCACTAATTTTCTTTTAATTAAACGAAATTTTTTAGTAGTGAATTTTGGGGGCATTACATTTAGTACTTGGAAACACCCAAATGGTGGCTTTAATGCCTTGTGACGTGTTTGGTGTGATGACTTGGTCACATTCAGTTTAGTTAAGTAATGGAATTTAATTATATTTAGTGTTATCACTTAGAAACACCTAATTTTGTTATGTGTGGATTTTATTGTGAAATATAAATTAACAGTATAAGATTTTTTTAGAGCCTTTTCCTTCGGCTTTTGGGGTAACTACCAAGAGTTAGTAGGTGGGTCACCTTTAGTTATATTTCTCACTCAGTATCTATTTCCTTCTCTACTAGGTTGTTATCAGTAGAGGGTATGCACATATATTTGAGGTATAGGATTATACTATTATAGGATGGCATGGCATCGGTGTCCAACTCGAGTGGGTAAGGTATCCTAATACAAGCCCCCATAGTGTACTTTGACCACATATGATGGTGTGGTATCCTAATTTGTGGCAGGCGGAATCGATATGTGGTGGGTGTGATATCCCTGAAGAGAGTCCCTTTAATGTATCCTAACTATGTGTCATGGGTGTGGTATCCCATTATGATTGTTTGTGCTACCACATCTTTTTTTTTATGATGGAGAACTAGGTGTGGTCAAACAAACTATCTTATTAACCAAAAATTGTGTGGTAACTAAAGGAGGAATTCTAATATAGTTTATATTATATGGATTGAGACATATTTACCATATTTCTATACTACTGCACACTAAGTGTTGAACTGTACTACTATGATATCACCATGTTGTTATGTGACTTTAATGTGTTGCATGAGCCTTACCATATTTTAGGTAATATGTTTTACCAATATTTTAGCATATTGATACTGCACTTGTGTGGGCACTGTGATGATCTAACTTTTGGTCCGGGGAGTAGAGGATAATTTATAGGGTTAAGACTCTCGGTTAGAGTATACTGAGGGTGATGATGTGGGCCATTAGCAGGCCATTGTATGATTATGCCTGAGAGTTAGGCTAACTGGTCAGAAATATTTTTCCCACTGTATTGGAAATTTTTATATTTCTGGTTATTTAAACTCTTGACTCAGTTTCCTGTATTTGGTTTTGTAAAACTATCATACTCATTCTATCTATAATATTGTTCGAGCCCTTATTTTCTTGTATTGTCATGTTAATGTTATGAGAATGCATCTTTTGTTCATTATTCCATTTTTTCTTACATCAGGCATGGGTTAGGTGATGATCACACCTCTCTTATAGTTGATATGGCAATATCATTCCCCGATTTTATTTTTCAAATGCTTCTACATTATCTTAAAAGTAAAATTTTCTAGTTCAAAAATTAGGGGTGTTATAGTGAGCATTGCAACTTTAATTTTTATGAGGATCACCAACACTTAGTGGGTAGGTCACGTGCACATGGAGGATTTCCAATGTCCTTAGATGACTTCAAGGTGATGATTCATACTAAGTTTTACCTCAAGAGTCTTAAAAGGGACAAGCTAAAGGAGTTCATGCAGCAGACATAGGAGAGCATGACTATAAGGCAATGCCATACCTAATTTACCTAGTTATTGATGTTTACACTAGGGATAGTAGCCAGTAAACTAATGATGGTTTATCAATTTGATTAGGGGCTCCATTTTAGCATTCAAAGGATGATGGGTGTCATGGTTTTCCTAGACGTGGCCATGTTATATGAGTAGGTATGTGTAGTTGCTACTCTATAGTAGGATTAGGCTTCCATTTTATGAAAAAGGAATCCAAAGACATAGAGTTCTAGAGGTAGAATCCATTTTTTATGAAGCAGACCTTTAGGATTTTAGTAGCAAGATCATTGTCAGCTTTTGGGAGGTTATTTTGGATACTAGGGTCATATGGTGGTTAAAGTATATTTTTAGGCTAGCCAATGTGCTTCATTTATTGTTTCTATGGTCGGGATCATTCATGGCAAGACTATCGAGGCACTCTTGTTCAGTTCAGAACATGTGGTCAGCTGCATCACTGATCATTTGAGTGCTAGCATCATTAGGGTTAGTTTAAATAATAATGAACATTTCCTTAGGGAGAAGGACAAGCCTAAGGTTCTAGAGGGTATTATGGAGGATACTAAGGAGGAAAGTCAAGTGGGAACCTAAATGACATCAGCCAAGTAGAGGTTGATCGATAATTGGATGTGATTATCGGTATGTTCTCCATCTTTTCATTACCAATTTATATGATGTTTGATTTGGGAGAATATCTATCATTTGTATCTTTTGCATTTATTTTTAGAGTTGCTTTATCTTTATCTTCTACCGTGTTTGTTTTTGTGATTTTGCCTTCTAGGGATATATTAGATTACACAAAGCTCTACTCGAATGTGGCCTTATAGATTGGATGGGTAGACTTCCTAGTACAATTGGTTGATATAGACCTCTTTGACTTTGACATTATTCTTGGGATGGATATGTTAGGGAGGTAAAAGACAGTGATAGATTTTTCAGCGGAGAGAGTCATGTTTTAGGGACCTCAAGGTGCTAGGGTCTCCTATAGGAAATGCAAGCTTAGGCTTCTAAAACAAGTCATATCTCCCCATACACTATATTGTTGGTGAAAATGGGTTACCCTAAGTATTTGTTTAGAGTTCAAAAGATGAATAAGAACGTGTCAACTTTAGAGGATATTTTGGTAGACTGAGAGTTTCCTGACGTGTTTAGATTATAGGGGTCTAAACTAGTTGACGGAGAAGAATCGTTATCTGCTTTTGAGGATTGATGAATTGTTTGACTGGCTTTGGGATGCTTCGATCTTATAAAGACCAAATTAAGGTTGGGATACCATAAGGTGTGCATCATCAGGGCAGACATCATGTAGATAACCATTCACACATGGTATAGGTACTACGATTTTTTGGTGATGCCTTTAAGTCTCACTAATGCACCTTCCATCTTTATGGATTTGATAACAAGGATTTTTTTTTCCATTCCTTGATTTATTTGTGGTGGTATTCATAAATTATATTTTAGTATACTCTTAGAGTGGAGAGGAGCGTGAGAAACACCTACGTACAATACTATATTTCCTTAGAGAGAAAATTTTGTATGCTTAACTCTCTAAATGTGAGTTACCGCATTGGTGGGTTGCATTTTTGGGACACATGATGTTAGAAAGAGGAGTTATCATGGACCCATCAAGGATTTTTATAGTGATTGAGTGGAAGGCACCTACTAGCATCCCCAAGGTTCATAGTTTCCTAGGTATGGCTGGGTACTATAGATGCTTTGAAAATGAATTCTCAAAGGTAGGTCATCCTTTTATGAACCTTCTAAAAAGGATGATTAGATTGTAGTAGGATGATGTAAGTGAGGGAATTTCAAGAGTTGAAGTGGAGTGTCACTATGGCAACAGCTTTGACTCTAGCATTGGGATCAGATAAGTTTGAGGTCCACAATAATGCATAGAATCATGGTCAATATTGTGAATTGATGCAGCATGGTAAGATAGTAGCAAACTGATGCAACAACATCCCCTTAACTTAATAACATTAATTGCCCTTTTCCCCAAATGAGAAGACCCAAAAATTATTCTAAATTGGGAAGGTTACCACTAAATTATCCTCCCATCAACTTCCATTCCCAACCCCTTTCTTTTTAATGCACATTTTTTATCAACCAACTCAACCCAAAATGTGACACCTTTTATGTAAAAATCAAGCCATGCATGAGCCTTACACAAGCCACTCTTTTTATGGTTGTTGTAGGTAAAAAAAAACATACCTAACCTGCCGCTTTCAAGCCTGCAAAACCACCCTCCCTACCACCTTTTTCCAACCTACAAAACCACCACCTACCACCTTTTTTCTCTAATCTACAAACAAGCTAACCTTGGCCCCTTTTGTTTGATTGATTACCATGCCAAGTGGAAGAAGAATTTGGTGGCCTATAAATGTAGAATCATAGCCACCTTTTGGAATCTTGTAATCACCATTTGTACTTATTGTGGCTTCCTTTACTGGTTAACTTTAGGAGTTAACCATTTTCTTGTTTAGTTCATGTAATAGCTTACACTTATAGGTTATTACTTACACTCAAGATAAAATCAAAAAAGTATAGGGCTTATAAGAAGGGGCGCATGTTCCCCTTTTGGGTGGGAAAACTAGGCTATGTTTGGTTAGAATTAAACTAGAAAAGGTAACTAAGTAGTAAGTATCTAGTTTGATTTCTAACCAGACCTTAGTTCTAGTTGAAATTGGTTGTTTTGTAACTAACTGATTGTAGCACTATATAAGGGCAAGTAGGGGCTGAATATAAGGGTCATTGATCAGCCATATTTCTCTCTTTACTAAGTGAAAATTACCTCCTTGGTTAGTGCAAACCATGGTTAAATTATCTCCCAAAATTCTTGTGTCTTTTATCTTAAGTGTTGTGTAACGTAAGTGGAAGATTCATGTGTATAAATTAAGGGTTACTTAATTCATACATTCACCATTTCATCTCCCTTCTTCTTTTTCTCATTTTCGGTGGCATATTACCTAGCCATCAATTTTATACCATGTTTAACCCAAATTGTATCCACCATGCATCAAATTGGTATCAAAGCTTATGTTGTTATAAGTTTGGTTTCATTTTCATTCTGCCATCATCCCTACACCATTATCTAGTCCAAATAGTCATACAAAAGAAATTACTAACCTAAACAGCCCATTTGAACCATTATTTTGCAAGAAGAAAATTTTTTTCTTCACTTTGTAGCCCCTTTAAACCTATTATTTGCAAGAAGGGGAACATCCTTTCTTCTTAACCCATTCATCCTCCCACCATTTATTCCCCCCTTTGCTCATTTCTCATCACCTAGTAATGGCATCTTGTGTCGTTACTCCATCCTTCCTCTCAGCACCACCCACCATTCCTCCCCTCTTAATTGAGCAAACTTTTCTTAAATCACTCATTTGGATTATTTTGGTTTTCCTATATTGTTTTACCCTCCATTATTTTATCTTTTACCTAATTTTTCTATTCAATCCTAATGGTGTTTAATTATGGCTTCTTATGTGACTTTCTTATTGTTCCAAAAGAGGTAGTATAGGATTCAGATGTGTAGATATTGGAGACTTACTCAGTATGTATTTAGGCTAAGGTGTTTATGGGTACATTCCACCGATCAATAATAGTGGCTTTGGAGAGTTTTTTCCTAAGAATTTAATCAGCGCTTTCTGTGAGATCAATCATGGTGTGAACCCAAATTTAATGTGAAACACAATATGATTTGGTATCAATAACTTAATGGATAATATATTTATAACCTAAAGTGGAAGAGTGCATGATTTAGGATCAGAGTGTTGGATCTATTCCAATGGATGATAATAATGGCTAAGGTATGTTGTCCCTAAGAGGTACTTCAAACTATTCCATGGGTTTAAGAATAGTGAGGTCTTAGAAGTTAACAAAATTAAAAGAACGCAAATTATTTTATCTAATAAAGAGGCTTGGTTTAGTACTTACCTTATGATATTTAAGGTTCTTCACATGTGTACTTATTCTCTATTTTGTATGTATGTATTTATCTATATATCTGACTTTATTCTATTTTCACCTTGCGTAGTACGTTGTGTATTGACCATCACTTTTATGAGTACTGCTCATTCTTATAAGCAGATAACATTAATCCTTTTGTGTAGGTAATTAACCAGCTAGATGATTTTACTACCTATGATGTGTTGTATAGGTTAGGGTGGTATTATATATCAGGGCATGGGCGTAGTACCATGTTATTTGGAGAATCGGTTTATTCAAATACCTTTTTATACTCTTAAATCCATGGTATCTCTTTTGTTTGTAAAATACCCCAAAACCCTAATTTAGAGAATTATGACAAATTTAGGAATTTATTAGGGAAATTAATTAAATAAATTATTTTATTAAAATAAAAGGAAGCAACTAAGGAAAAATAAGATAAAATTAGTAAATAATTTAACTGGGAAAAATTAGGGTTTTTTACTAATTAAATTAGATTTTAGGAAAAATAATTCAAAAATCCTAAATTAGCCTAAAAAGGAAATTTAATCATTATTCTTTTAAAGTATTATTATTTTTAAATATCCTAAAATACCAATATATTTTAAATACCCCAACTCACCTATTTTTTCTTTTTTTCCTTTTTTCCTTTTTTTCTTTTTCCCCTATTTTCTTTTCTTTCCTTCATCTCCTTTCTCTTTTCTTTCTTTCCTCTTCTTCCCCCAATCTAGGACAACCAACCCCGCGGCTCAGCCCTACCGTTTCCTCCCTTCCCCCTCACCAGCCGATCGGTATGTCCAGCTCCTTTCTTTTCTTTCTTTTCTTCCTAAACGGACTGGCCGCCCCTTTCTTCCTCATTTCCCCTTCTCCCCTGACCCTCTCTATCCCTGATGCCCAACAACCCCAATTCCCAATGTAGGCAAATAGCTTTTATGCCACCACATGCCGACCTACCACCCCTATCCTCTTCCCCATCACTCCCTCTCTCTCCTCATGCCTGCCTCTCTCCCCCCTTCCTTTTCACCTTCCCAAGATGCTAGCCCCTACAAAAATGTAGGCCTATGTTGATCATGCGTCGCGTGCTGCCGACCTTCCCTCTTCCCCCTCTGTTATTCCCTCTAATCCATGGTCTATAAATACCCCTCAACCAACCCCATTCACCTTTTTTTTCTCTCAACCCAAAACCTTACCTCTTGTCCCCACCGCCGTCTAGCACCACCGCTCAAACCACCACCCAAATTACCCCCTACACCACCCTCCACCAAGCTACACCCCTCACCACCCTTAATACTCCCTACACAAGCTGCCTTGGCTATACAAAGTTGGTCATTCTACCAACCTTAACCCAACCACCACTACTACCCCTTGCGCCACTATCCACCACCACTCCTGCTGCAACCACCACTCCTTATACCCTCCAAAATCACCAGCAGACCCTCCCCTACCTTCCTATACCTTCCTTTTCCCCTACCTCCCTCTCCTCCTCCCTTCATCCCTCTCCACCACACCACCGCTGCCTTTTGTTGTGCCACCACCACCAGTCCAACCCTATCCACCTAGGCATCCTCCACCGCCTCAAATCCCCCTTTCATTCCCCCTATCCTACCCCTAAACACCTAACTTTCTACCTTTTTCCCTCTTTCCTCACCACCACTAATGCCGCCGGTCACCACCAACCCTAGGTGGTATCCTAACCCCTATCAATCCTTAAATCCTAATTATGCAAACACTATTTTTGTATTTTTATTTATATTATTATTATTACTATTTTTATTATTATTATGTTATCATTATTATTATTATTTATCATATTTATTATTATTTATAGCCTTAGGATATTAATTCTATTATTATTATTATTATTAAGGGGATGAAACCCTATTTTTGTTATTATTTCGATTATCATTATTTTTATTACCATTATAATTATTATTATCATTATTATTATTATTATTATTATTACCATTATAATTATTATTATCATTATTATTATTATTATTATTATTAATGCTAAATTTTGCATATTATCACTTTTATTGCTATTGTAAATTTTCAAACCCTATTATTATTATTTAATATTTGTCTATTACTATTGTTAGTATTATTATTAACACTTTTATTAATATTATTGTTACTACTACTACTACTACTACTACTACTACTACTACTACTACTACTACTACTACTACTACTACTACTATTATTATTATTATTATTATTATTATATCATGACTATTATTTTACCATTATTATTACTAAATGTAGCCTCATGATATTTATCCCATTATTATTTAAAGAAGTCAAACCCTATTTTAATAAATAATATGATTATCCTTATGTGTATCACCATTAATATCATTATTACTTTTATTATTATTATTATTATTATTATTATTATTATTATTATTATTATTATTAGTGTTAGTGTTAGCCTCAGTATATTACTATTATTACTTTTGTAAAATAATTCAAAACCTTACCCATATAAATATCACTATTTTGAATATTACTATTATTAATATTATCCTTAGCAATATTATTATTTTATTAATATTACTATTATATTATTATTTTCATCACTGATCCTATTTTTAGCGTTAACCTTAATAATAATAGGGTTTCTATTATTATTATTATTATTATTATTATTATTATTATTATTATTATCACCATTTTTGCCACAACTGGTATTATTACTATTATTAGAAGTAATAAAACTATTAGCTTTAATAATATAAATATGGCTATAAATATTTAACATGAACCTATTTTGACTAGTTATAACAAAATAGGCTAGCTTGAAAATAAAACACTATTTTTACTTTTAAAGTTTATTTTAATAATAGTAACCCTAATATAAGAGTAAAGTAGGAAATAATAGTATTTTCGGTGGGAGGAAAATTAATCCTCGGTCTTTCCCTCTCATAGGTGAAGCCAGTCAAATCACTAAGAAGGCGTAGGAGCGTACTCTAAGACCAATGACGTGTTAGGTATGGATGTAGCTGAGGGCCTATGTGTATTATGTGCTTTATATGCCTTGTATTCCATGTACCATGATATGTTATGTATTTTATGTATGCCCATATGTTTTCTTATGGCATGTGTACAATGTATTTGTGTTGTGATTATGATATTATGTGATGTGACCCTTTAGGACATGCATGCTAGGATATTTAATGTAATAAGATGGGGTGAGAGGATGAAAAAGGAAATGGGGAAGTGAGTTGACCAAGGGGAAGTAAGTTGACCAAGGAACATAGGATAAACCTAAATATCTCATGATCCATAATGGGGAAACTAAAATGGTACTATGAATAAAATAAAATAGTAGGTGAACTTTGCATGGGAGATTCTAAGGTTTGGATGGGAGACTCTAGGGTTTTGCATGAAAACATTGAGGGTTTTCATGGGGTAGGTGGAGTATGCATGGGAATGAACTTTACATGGGAAAAGTTTCCTTGGTGTGTAAGGAAGGTAAGGGAAGAGTTGTTTGGGTGATTGGAGGTTTTGGTTGAAAAATGATACGTGGGTTAGTTTAAGGGTGCACAGGAGACTTCGCTAGGGTTTGGGAGAAACCCTAATTTGAGATGGTGGTGAAAGTAAAAATAATTGAGGGTGAGTGCAGTATAAGATGCTGAAGGAGGAATGTCATGTGTAGGGTGAGCATGGATATCATGGGAAAGCAAGAGTAGAAGGTCAAAATGGAGGGGTGACATGTGGAAAAGAATAATGCTAGGGTTTGGTGTAGCCAACTAGGGTTTGGTGTGGCCACCTAGGGTTTTGTCGTCACATATAAATTTGGGGGAGTAAAGTGAAATGATGCGGGTTGAAGCTAAGGGAGGAGATTTGTGGGGGTGTTAAAACAGCCTTGGTTGTGTGAGGTAGAGGAGGATGGGCCACATAGGCTCAAACTAGGGCTTCTGGAGAAAACCCTAGGGTAAGGCTGTAACACCCCCCAAATTTACACAATTTTTTTTAAACAAAACACTACTTATAAATTAAAACCGTAAATTTTGGGGATGTTACCAACCACACTTAGTACTAGACCGATTCACTCCTACTGTTCCAGTACCAAGTGATAAGGCTAAGAAAATAGCTCATAACATTAATAATAATTTAAATTCATAAATACGGGAATTCAGTACGCATAAGTTTTTATTCAATCCAAAATACGAGGGTAGTTTTTTTCAGGGAAAAGAAATAACTACAATCATAAATTTCTTTACGAATCGTCTAACATAATTAAAAGAAACTAGGAATGAAATCTCGATGGAAAACCGGCCATGCCACTCCAAAACTGATTCGGCCCAATCATCACTCAGTCCCATCCAATGTTCCATAGACATCGATATCATCATAAAAGACATCTCTTACCTGTAGGAAATCAGATGGGCCTTCTACTCGTTTGAATGAGCAGCACCCATGGAACGGATGATCAATACGCTACGTACTGAGTAAGGTAATCAAGTACTAATGCCAACACATATGCATAGAGATTCATACAGAGAACATAACAGAGGCATAATCATGGTAACATAATATCGTACAATCAATCAGGTAGATACATAAAGGCCCAATTAAAGTCCAAATTAATTACTTAATTGATCTTTTATCGAAAATTGATACACATCATGCCTTTTATCAAATCCACGTGAATACGGGAGCCCCCACTATTATAGTCGGTTGATTAGAAGCACATAGGGTATCATACCCTAACCACTATTATAGCCGGTGGATCGGATACATATAGGACTACGCGTCCTAACCACTATTCCTAACAGGTGGATCGGTTGGCCCCGGCTCGCATGGTATTCCACTGTAAGTAATTAGTATCTTTTAGGTACCTTAAAAACTATGGTTTATTCTTACTGATCTCGGGAACCCCCACTATTATAACCAGTGGATTGGTTACGCAAAAAGAATTCAATGCAACTGCTGATACAACCTTAGTGGTCGGCTAGGGCTGAGTCTTCCGATATGAAACCCTAGTACCCTTTGGCCCTCGCGGAATTACCCACTCCTGGGCACAATCAATAATCTCTTTGTACTTTCCCAACATATCCATGCCTAGAATTACGTTGAAGTCTTTTAGATCCATCCCGCCCAGATCCACTAGGAAGTCTACCCCTCCTATATCTGAGGCCACGTCGGAAAACCTCTGACTACACTCCATCCTGTCACCCGACGGAAGCATAACAGATAGTTCTATTCTAGCATATGGTAACAATCCAGCCATAGTAGCAAATGCAGAGGAAATGAAAGATAATGTGGCACCCGAATCAAATAGCACATAATCTAGAAATGAGTACATGGTAAACATACGAGTAACAAAATCCAACTGTCAGTCTGCCTCGGCCTGACTGATAACGTTCAGGTGCCCTCCTGACTGACCTCCCTTCTGAGGATAAGGCTTAGGTCCCTATGATCTTTCCCTTTTCTCTCGAGCTGGGGCACCAGATGGAGCAGGTGCTCTCTGATAGTGCTGTTGGGATAAGTATTGACGGTACTGCTGATAGGCCTGCTGCTGAGGTATGAGAGCTCCTCCCTGCTGGGGTGGTTGGTTCTGACTCTACTACAAATGAGGGGACCTCCAACACTCAACTGCTCCATGACCCATCTTCCTACAATTTAGGCATGTAATTAACTTGCCCGTACAAGTTCTGCATGAGTGGGTCCGACCACACTTCTGTCAAACTAGGCCCCTCGGGGGCCTTGGCTCCTGCTGCTCTCTCTCGATGGCGGCCTCCTGAACTCTCCAACCCTAGGCGGGATCTTGCTCCCAGAACTCTGGACTTCGGACTTTCTCTTCCCAAGGATGGTGGGTTGCTCATGGACCAGCATGTCTGCGATGCAAGCACGCTTATACAAGGATGGTAAATCAGTGAATGGCACAACACCCATCATCCAGCGGATGCTGAAATTTAGTCCTTTCTCGAATTAGAAGACTACCGTGGACTCATTCGCGGTGATCCTTGGAGCAAACCGGAGCAGCTCAATAAACTGGGTGTGATACTGACGAACAGTCTTCGGCCCATGTGTCAGCTGCATAAACTCCCGGAGTTTTTCCCTCCTAATGCTCTCGGGATAGAACCTGGCGCGTAAGGCGGTCTTAAACTCCTCCCATGAAGTTAGAAAACCGTTTTGGTCTCGATGCTCCTCCCACCAGGCATCTGCTACACCCCGTAGGAAGAAGGCTGCGATGCTGGGCCGTTGATCAGCCGGATAATTCACGGCCTCAAAAGTGTGATCCATATCACAGATCCACCCCTCTAGGATCATCGGATTTTCCTCCTCGGAGTAAGTCGGAGGGCAATGTCCCATAACCCTATGGAGCCATTCCTCCCCAGAACCATGGGCTTGGTGGGCGAACTCAAGAAAGGTGGTGACTGCCTCCTCTAAACGGCTAATTCTCCCGTTGTTTACCATCTCGCTGCACCAAAATAAACACTTAGAAAGAAACCCACTGGTTCAAAAATTTTAGCACGATTTTCTACCACTTAGGGAAAAAGAAAACTAATTTACCCTTTTACACCTCATCGTGGCCAGGATCCAAATTTTTTTAAAACAGAGTGCTTTTCAATTAAGGTGGAAAATTCTTTTCGAAGTTCAATAGCAACTTCCAAAATAAACTTTATTTCCAAAAATGAGTGTGGTCAACAAGATCGACCGCTCTGATACCAACTTGTAACACCCCCTAATTTTCTCCATTTAAAATTATTTATAAACTTCATATTAATTTCAAACTATTTTATTCTTCTTATTTTAAATAAAAAAATTTATTTAATGAATTTCCAAAATAAAATGCTTAATTAGCTAAAATACCCAAATTCTCTCCTAATAAAAATACTTATAAATTTCTTCTTGATTTGCCCTAATAGATTCAATTTATTTTAATAAAAATAATTTATTGAAATAATTTTTCTAACAAATAGCATTTGAATATAAATTATTAAATTAGAAATTTTCGGGGCATTTCAAAGGCGGTGAGTGGACATAAAGGCATAAGGTAGTAGGCCTTGAACCATATGCTTAGGAGTTGAGCCTCCGGTGTAAGTAAGTGGGATAAGTGAAGGATGTTGAGGTGTGTTAGGAGATTCAGAAGTCTCGAGAAATGGGACGAACCCTCTTGGGAGGATAAGTTTAGATAAAATGAGACATGCATGTGTAGGGTGAAAACTTGTCAAATAAGACACAAAATATACTAACCATTTAAAGAGGAATATTGTTGAGTAGGGCCCAAACCAGTCCACTAGCAAATAATAGTGGCCAGGAGCCAGGGTTTCTTGGAGACTGATCCATCGGCGAATAATAGTGACCAGGAGTGTTCTGCCCTACATGTTTTTGTTTCACCAGCTATAATAGTGGGGGATTCCTTGATCAACAAACCAAACATAATTATGATAAGGCATGGGAAAGATACTATGTACTTACGGTGAAATACCATAAGAGTCAGGGCTAGACAGGTCCACCAACAAATAATAGTGGCCAGGAGCACTTTGCCCTGGAGACCGATCCGCCGGCAATAATAGTGATCTGAAGCATTATACACTGTATATTTTTAGTCCTCTAGCTATAATAGTAGGGATCCCACACTCGCATGGAATGATAATAAGCATGGTGTAAAATGAGTATTGATCAAAGATTTAAAGAATCCATTGATCCGGACTATATCTTTGCCTTTATTTATCTATAATGATGGTATGATGTTTTTATGATCATGTTTGTGTTGTGAGCCTTTGTATGTTGGCCTTAATTGCATGGTTACCTTACTCCGTACATAGCATACTAACCACCTGTTTTATGAGTGCTGGTTATTCCTAGAGTAGAAGGCCCCTCTAAGTTTGTGTAGGTTGGTGACACTAATTTCGATGCCTTCGATGCTTACGAGGCATCGAATGAGGCTAAGAGTTGAGCACGGACTTAGTTTGGGGGTTGAGAGCGACATGGCCGAATTCACTTTTTATGTTCCCCTTATTTTGTATTTGTTTATTCATACTCATTTTATCATACTATAGCTTTATTTCCCTTTGAGGAATTTTACTTACGTACCTTTGGATTCTAAACTCTTTATGCGTACTCTGATTTTATATTATGAACATTTCAATGCTTTTATGAATTTTTGATTTCAGTAGTGATGGATGGTAATTTTTCTTAGCCTTGTGGTTAGTGTGAGACTGGTGGGGGGCTAGGCTTGTACTGATCACAGTAGTAATAGTCCCTGAATTCATAAGTTTTTTTTTACTCGCTTCCATTAAATCTTTTAATAAAATAAAATTTTTCTGTAGTAAATTTTGGGGGCGTTACAGTTTGTATTTTATTATACTTTGAGTTAAGATACAAACTAATGCTTATGTTTATAAGTTACTCTCGTTTCTATTTACTCTATTTTACTATTAATGATTTTATTGTTATGATTAATGTGAGGGTGGTATAGTAAGTCAAACTTACATCAATTATAATAGTAAAACCTGATATTTTGGTTATAAGTTTTACTATAAAAATAAATTTTTTCAAAAGTAAACTTCAGAGTGTTGCACCCATATCTACCAATCCACCATTGTCTAATTTTTATGTCGCTAAACACTACCCAACTTCCACACAACATTGCACACCTAACCTCATGTAGCATGTAATAATAGTGTTGTTGCCAATTTTTTACATGGCCAAGTCATGTTTGGTTACCTCCCCTATGTGAGAAGTTCATGTTGAGCTTATCCCTCAACATGAGTTCTTATGTTTTCTATCCATGCGGCGTGACTAATATGTTAGTTTCTAATATGTTTTTGGTTTTGCATTGATTAAAAGTGAAAAAAGAGGATGAGGGGAGACTAAGGATTAGTATTTTCATTTTTTTCTAGCTATAATTTTCTTAGAGTTAAGGTAACCCATATACTCTACGAAAATGTAAAAATCACTTGATAGCATAATAAGGTTATGATGTTTTGAGTTATGACTATTGTCTTGACTATGCCTTGTTATGTTTTGTTTATTTTCTACTAATTCTAGCCTGAAATTTTGTATAATGGAGCATCTTAGATTTTTTATAATGTTCAGTGTGTGAAAGCATGCTAGAATAGATTTAATGTCATGGATTATTTATACATGATGTATATATATAACATTATAGGTTGATCATGTTTAGACTCACTATTGCATGATTATTATTGTTTGTATGCCTTAGGGGTAAAAGTGTTTGTTAAGTGGACCATGGTTATATTATTCCAACATGTACGCCTAGCATGTATTAAATGATGTTAATTATGGAAGCATTAATTTATGATGAGTTCAATACTCATGATAGGGTCTTATAGGCTAAATCGTGTGTAAAAGAAAAATATTCATTTACCAATTCTTATAATTACCTATATGCTAAAGTTTTTTAAATTGTCATATTTTAGCCTTTTCATGATAAATTTTTGATTAAAAATAAAGTTTAGCAATAAAATGGATAATATTATAGTAATTTAGTTTTGAGGGAATTTTTGGTTATTTTTTACTAGTATATGCCTAAGTGTGAATAATCAAATATAGGATGGCCTTAGTATATTTAAGTATTAACTTTAACTTTGATTTGATAAATAACCTTAAGGTTGACTAAATAATTGGAATTAAGGGAACGGTGCTTAAGTATGGGAATTGGAATTATTTATGTATTATGTGATTTTTTTTATTATCTTATGCATATATTAATATTTAAAATGAAATATTCCGAGATTAATAATAGTGACTCTTTAGGTGTGATTACCCTAAAGACGTGGTTTATCCCATAGTTTGGTTTGAATTTCACTAGTGTACCTTACTCCCTAGCCAAAACCTATATCTTACTCTACTTAGCTATTCAAACTTCTTAGATGGTATTAATACTTATGGATTATGTGTCTTTATTGGCAGGGTATTGTGCTTACTTCATATGCCTATGCTACCAAGGTACCTTATAGTTTGTTTGTATTAGGGTGAAAGGGGATTAATTAGGGTGAATTCATTCATTCAACTCATTAGGGAACAAAAATTATTAACCTTGATAGGGTGAATTGAGGTTAATCTTTTACCTCCATTCACCCTATTTAGCTTAAATTTTATTAACATGTGACTTGGGGGTAATGACGGGGAAGGTTATAATTTAAGTAAATTTTTAATCTAACAGGTCTAAAATATCCCTCACAATTATACTCTCATTTATTTCTACATCTCTCAACACTCCTCTCTATCTTGACCCTCCTCTTCTCTACACCTTTCTCGAGTTCTCTAGCATGTTGATGACATTGCCTCTCATCTCACGACATCCAAGCAACAACAAGTGGAATTATATTGTGTTGAAAATGACTATCCTCTTGTGGAGTTGTAGTGTTGATGACAACTCTTCTCTCGCAGAGTTGTACTGGTGACAAATACTTCCCAACTTTCATTTCTTTTGGTTGTAGTGTTCAACGATAAGATAAGTAGGTTTTATTTTCCATTCTTGTTTTGTTTGAAATATTATTGGTCAATTCATTTTGTTGTTACTCAGTTAATTGATTCTCATTACTCAATTATTATTTTTTAGTGTTTGATCCATTTTTTGAGTTTGACTGGTATTGTTGTTGTTTAATTGATTTTGTTGCTTTATGGATAGTATTGCTTGATTCTATTGTTACTGGGTTTATCTTGTTATTGTTTTCTGCTATTGTTGCTACTCAATTGTTATTATTGTAGCTTGATTTCTATTTTTTCTCAATTTTCATTTTTGCTCCTCAATTGTTGTTTGTTGTTGTTGTTAGATTGCTACTCAATTTTTGTTGTTGCTCAATTGTTGTTGTTGCTCCTCGATTATTGTTTGCTGATGCCACTCAATTTTTATTGTTGCTTCTTGATTGCTATTATTTTTGCTTGATTTCTATTGTTGCTTAATTTTTGTTTTTTTCCTCGATTATTGTTTGCCATTAATGATCGATTATCGTTGTTGTTACTCAATTTTTGTTGTTTCTCCTTGATTTTTTTTTGCTATTAATGCAAGATTGATTCTGTTGTTGCTCGGTTAATTCTCTTGTTGCTCTATTGATTTTTTTTACTTGATTGCTATTATTTTTGCTCGATTACTATTATTGCTCGATATAATTGGAATATCATGAATAAGGACACTATAGAATCAAGTGTTAGTCCTCTTTAGAATCAATTGCTCAATTGAGGGTTAAAGCAACCTTGTATTCTATAATGAAATTAGTGTTACTATTTATATAATTTTTTTATTTGATTGATATTATTCCATGATTGATACTATTTATACTTTATTGCTATTGTTGTTGCTTGATTAAATTACCTTATGAAGAATAAGGACATTACAGAATCAATTGTTGCTCCTCTTTAGATAGACTTCTTGATTAAGGGTTGCAACATCCTTATATTCTACAGTTAACTTAGGGTTAATATTTATATGTTATGTTTTACTAGATTGATATTATTGCTCAATTGATATTGTTTTTGCTCGATTGCTATTGTTGTTACTTCATTAAATTACCCTATGATGAATAAGGACATTATAGAATCAAGAATTGCTCCTCTTTGGAATCGATTACTTGATTGAGGGTTGTAACAACCTTATATTCTATAACTAACTAAAGGTTACTATTTGTATAATTTTTTTGCTAGATTGATCATGTTACGTAGGTAATATAGTTTATTGATTCTTGGCATAACTTGACCAAGCATTTCTTCTTTTTAGGTGTTGATTGCTCCCTTCAGGTTAAAGTACACACTTTAAGGGTTGAAGTAGTGTTGAGTTGTTTATACACATACATAATAATGATATTCTTGTTTTGATATCATAATAATGACAATGATATTTATGTTTTAATAGATGCATACAGGTGAGGATATTCTTAATATGTTTTACTATACAATCCTTAATTGGTTTGTCGTGGTTGTGGCGACTTATTGGTATTTGGATGAGAGTAACATGTTAGATGATGATGACAATGATGTTATTCATAAACAATCTAGAGAAGTGAGATTTTTCTTAAGAGAGTTTATGACAAATAGAGTAAGATGTTGAGATATGATTTGTATAGGTCCTAAGGCATTTCATGAATTTTTTGGATTATTAGTGAATAAATGTGGCTTGCAATCAACAAAATAGGTTAATGCCAAAGAGAAAGTAACTTTATTTTTGTATATTTTAGGGCATGCCACAACAAATAAGGAGGTAGAAAGAGTATTTGGTAGGTCTAGAAAAGCTATTAGTCATCATTTCCATAATGTCTTAAGAGATATTATAGAATTAGAGAAGATGTTTATTAGACTACTTCATGGATAATCAACACTAGTAGATATTCAGAACAACCCCAAATTATATCCTTATTTGAAGGTGCCTATTATGAAATTTTTTTCCTTTTTAGTTAATAAATAATTTATTTAGATTCTTAATAATGTAGGGGTTAATTTTGGCATTGTGTAGGAGTAATAGATACTACCCATGTCAAAGTATAAGTTTCTACATCAGATGATCCTAAATATCGAGGAAGAAAAGATTACACCACATAAAATGTGCCAGAAACTTATACATTTAACCTTAAATTGGCCTACATTCCAGTTGTTTGGGAAGGAATAACATATGATGCTTGAATATTGAGAGATGCATTAACATGACAATATGGCCTCAAAATCCCATATGTTAACTACATTACCATACTTGAAAAGTATCTTTTACTTAATTTTTGAATACTTGTCTAACATTTTAGCTTTTTCACAGGTAAATATTATCTTGGTGATACTGGGTTTCCTATGATGAGTGGATTGATTCCACCTTATAGAGGAAAGCGATATCATTTGAAAGCGTACCCACACAATCCACCAAGGTCTCCTTGGGAGCTATTTAACTTCCACCATTCTTAACTATGAAATGTAATTGAAAGAATTTTTGGTGTTATAAAAGAAAATGTTTTCCAATTATGGTAAGTGAAAATGAACCTCATTCTGATAAGCATAACTTTCTAATGGGTATTAATCCCAATGAAGCTATAATTAGAGAGTTAGATCAAGAACTTTCTAATGACGATGATGGAGTGTGGGAATATAGGTTTGATGATCTTATAGAAGAAGGAGATGTTGGTAGAGGAGAGTTTATAAGAAATTCAACAACAGTGGCTATGTGGTGAGATTATAATATATAGCCATTTCTTCTGGGCCATGTAATTTGAACTCATGTATTTATTTTGTGTAAACATTGGTCGATTAGATACAATATGTTGTATTTTACACTGAACATGCATAATAAGTTGTGACAACATGTATTTTGTAAATTGTGTACTAAATTATGAGAATACGTATTTTAAAAACATGTGTACTAAATTGTAAGAACAAGTATTTTGAAAATGTATCACCATTCTTCTTCTTCTTCTTTTTTTGCATACCTATTATATATGTCATTGTTTTTCTTTATAGAATCAACCATGCCTCCTCGTCAAGTTGAGAGAAAAGTTTAGACATGTGAGATGGTTGAAATTATTCTTGATGATTTGCCACATCATCTGCAAATAGGTAATCATCATAGCAATATGTTCACTAAGATAGCTGATGTAAGAGCAAGCACTTAAGAATTAGCTTTCATAAGTACGGAACCAATTATTCTTTATTTGGAAAGTGTCTCCCATAAATTTGAAGACCAATGGATGGCTACATTACTCGAAACGTAATCAACAAGCAACTAAATGTCTATGTGCATGTGCATGGCATGCATGGAAGGAGTGACTACATGCATGAGGAGATTATTTGTAGACTTGTATAGATTTATTAAGTAATTTGGCAAATTTATTAATTAAGTAGTAAAGTTGGATAATAAGGTTATCATAAAGTAGCATAAAAGTAGCATAATTTCTTTTTACTTAGAATCATTTGACTTATGCTTTTAGCTAGTGGTAGAAAGGTTAAATTCTACTATAAATGTTGAGCATAGACAATTGAGAATTGAACTGAAGTTGAATATAAGTGAATTCTATATGAGTGCAAACTCTAGCAAATCAAATCTATGTGAACAGTTTAGCTTGAAAGTTTTAATCTCTTTGTCTGTGTGAATTAGAGATTAATCCATATTTTCTAGCCATATTTATCATCTAAATCCCACTCTAATTCGAAGTTAAGCAAAGCCCTAATTTAGTATACACAACCAAAACCCTAAACCCACCATTTGAAACCCTAACATTCCCACACAAATGAAACACAACCTTATTTATTCTTTTTGAACCATACACTAACCCTAACTCTAAACCAAAAATCTAACCTTAATCCAAACCCTAAACTTCAAAGCTTAACTTTAGCATCATACCATCATCAAATGCATATGCTAATTATTAAACAACATTCGAGCCACCATCATCATTAAATCACCATCATTGAATCATCATAATCATTCCTCTACCATATTTGAACTATCCGCATCCTTATTCCATCATATTCGAATCTTTAATTTCCTAATTCATCATCAACTAGCCTTTAAAATAATGTCTAAACCTAATTCAAGCATTAATCCCACATATTTGAGAATTACACCCTCCCACACACATCAATAGCTTACAATTCTATGGTAAAGAACTTAAAGAGAAGTTTCTTAACTCCTCATGGAGCAAGGATAAATTTCACAATAGGATAAAATATCTAAAGGGAAAGTTTTTTAAATGTTATGATATATATAAGAATTTTTCACAAAGTGGTTGGGGATTTAATCCTACTAGTCAAATGTGGGATCTCAAAGATGAAGTATGGAACCAACTAATTGAGGTATGCGTATTGTCAATTTGATAAAAAATCATAATTTATTTTGCTTTTTTTTGTTTGTTTCATTTCCTTTTTTGTTTATTTTTCATAGAGTAATCCAAAAGCTACAGAATGGAAGGGTAAAGCGATTCCCTTCTATAAAAAATTAGAAGAGCTCTTTTCTAAGGATAGGGAAATTGGATATAATATTGTAACTACTATAGAAGTAAGAAAAGGGAAAAGAATAGCTGCAAGACAACATGGAGAATTCGGTATCATGATTCATGACATTAATAATATGGTTTCACAATAGGAAGCTTACATTGAGGAGTTTATTTCATTTGGTATTGATTCTAGGACTCCACCTCCTTCTCAACAAGACAATGTTTTAGGTGCTAGTAATACATGTGTGCCACAAGCAGGTGTAAATCATGGAAAAAACAACAAGTTTAAGAGGAAAATAGATGCATTTATTACATCCTATTCTGATATGCTAGGTGAAAAGGTAGAGAAGTTTGTCATAGTTATGGACAAACACTCACGTGTTGATCCCGCAGAAGCTATAAAGTGTGTTGAGGAGATTGACATTAAATTAAGGTACAAGATGCAAGATGCTTTCTATCTTTCAAAGAATTATGTAGATTATGACATGCTAAATGTGTATCCATTAGAACAATGTTGGTCTACATTTTGGCTAAAACTGGTACAAGCACACATCATCGGCCAATCAAAACCTTCTCCTTATGTGTAGTTTCATGTTTTATTGATTGTCAAACATTTGTAATATTTTTGAGTTTATGTTGTAGATGATGGTGGACATCTTTTATTTTAAATGTAGGAGCATGGATAAATTTTAATTTAAGTTTATTTTTAATGAAGGATGATAGGTGTCTTTTGTTAATGTATTATATATGATTTACTATGTTTGTATATTTTTTTTATTATCTTTGAACTAGTTAGATAAATGGATGTTTTAGTGAAAAAATTACTCGACTTATAGATGGATGTTTGTATATTTTTATGGTTGTGGAGGAGAAGGAGGATTTGGTGGTGGGTATGGTGGTGGTGGTTGTGGAGGAGGAGTTGGTGTAATGGTTGTGGTGGTGGTAAAGGAGAAGGAATTGGTATGGTAGTTGTGGTTGAGGAGGAGGATTGTGTTGTGGTGGTGGTGGAGGAGGAGGAGTCGGTTGTGTTAGTGGTGGTAGGAGAAGTTAGTGTGTTGGTTATGGTGGTTGTGATGGTGGAGGTGGTGGTAGTGATAGTGGTGATTGTGGTGGAGGTGCTAGCTTAATACAAGGGTATAAATTTCTTTTCTTTTTAATTCTTTTAACCTTATTTCACCTCTATGCAAATAGATTTATTAAAATATTCACCTAAGTTAGATTAATAGTATCCAAACAATATTTTAAAACATTTACCCTAATTCTTCTATATTCCCTTCACCGAGGTTAATTTTGAATGTTTACCTTCACCCTAATTCACCTCGATCCAAATGAACTATTAGTGTCTTTAGATCGATAGTCAATAGGATATGTGTTACCTTTGTGTATCGATATGACCAAAGTACCATAGAGTCTTTAAGTTGACATTATCTCGCATTAAGTAACAAAAATGGAAGTAATTATTGATTGATTATTGGTGGGTTTTAATTTGGTGGTTCAGTGGATGCTTTTGATCATTGCCCTTAGTTATATTAATATGGATTATGTCGCCTATTGATGTTTAATAAAACTATAATATTTAAACTAAAAGATCACGTGATTCATGATTGGTTGTATTTGTTACCATTCTACTAGATATAATAATGGTGAAGAGCATCCTTCCTTAGGGTTGTATTTGGTACTGATCCATTAGATATAGTAGTGCACAAGAGCATTATACTTAGGGAGTGGTATATAAGCATATAGGTTCACCAAATATAGTAGTGGCCCCTAAGAGTTTATTACATTTTAAAGGTCGTGTTACCAATATACTAGATATAATTGTGGTTTTCAAGAGTGTTTTACTCTAGAAAGGTCTGTATACAGATACTATTTCACAATTACAAATAGTGGGATCATTCAATGGAATTAAGTAATTAGAATGATTAAAATCACTTATTGAATTGGTATATGGTAGAAATTAATTTTATGATGTGCATGTAGCCTTGGTAGCTTATATGATATGGCATATATTATCATATCGCATTTGTTATTTAATATGTGTTTTCCATGTTCCTCTTGTGATACCTTCTATATGCTCCATGTGACATTTTCATGCTTAGTGTTATATAGTAGTTTAATTATTTCTAATATATTAATGAGCTTAGTTTCATGGTCCGCCTACTTATTCAATGGACAAATGTGACTTTGAGAGAATTGTTGATGATACATGTTGATTTGGTACTTCTATTATGTTGCTTGAGGTGAATATTATTCAAGTTGATCTAAAGTAATGTTATCCAAAATACCTCTATCTCTTTATACTTTTATGTCATCTATTTTCAATATATCTCTTCTCTTCTCTTTATTTTGAATCATGTATTGTTGCGGGGTCAAGTGCTTCCTACACTTGATCCATAGGTGCAAGGTTACTTTTACCTTGTACTTGACATAAATTAGGTATAAATAATACTTCTCCTATATTATATGTATTGTAAAATCCTTGTATTTTATGAATTTTCTTCCATAAACTCATTTTGAAGAAAATCTTTTAGTTCCTATATTTTGGGTGCTACAAATACAGTCATTCTAAAAAAAGAAAAAGGGGCAGTGAATGGTGTGTATTAACTTCGTGGATCTTAATAAGGTTTTTCCAAAGGAGTCCTTCCCTCTCTCACATATCGATAAGATGGTGCTACTACTAGGTATGAACTACTCAGCTTTAAAGTTTTTTTTTTCTCTAAATACAACCAAGTTTTGATACACACTCATGACAAGGAAAATTTATCATTTATCACTTAGTGGTGAACTTTTTGCTACAAAGTTGTTCCATTTGGTCTCAAAAATATTTGGCCATGTACCAATGGATGGAGTACCCTATGTTCTCCAATATGATAGATGGCACTATGAAATTATACAATGACAACATTCTTGTAAAGTCCATTAAATCTTATCAACACCTTGAAAACCTAATGTAATACTTCTAAGTGCTCTAGAAATACTACGTTAAGCTCAACCTAATGAAATTTTCCTTTTTATTTAGAATGTCCTTACGTATCTGGTCACTATAAGAAGGATCAAAGCCAACTTAGAGCAAATTTGTGCATTCTCAATATCCCATTTCTAGGATCCTAAAAGATATGGAGAGAATTATTTGTAGGCTCACAACACCCTACTAATTTATCTCTAGGTATTCAAAATGATGTCAGTTGTTTGTGATATACTAAAGAAGAATAACAATTTTGAGTGGAAATTAGAATGCAAGAAGGCACTACAACTCAACGATTATCTCACCTCCCACCCACTTTTATCAAAGTCGATCGATGGCGAACCATTATATGTCTATCTAGAAATCTCCAAGATCATAGTTAATGCAACTATAGTAAGGGAAGAGAAGTGGTATCACAAACTCATATATTATGTGAGCAAGGCCCTACTAGATCCTGAGACCCGCTACAAGAATTTAGAAAAGTTGGAATTAGCTCTCATCGTTACGGCTCCAAAGTTTAGACAATACGTCTAATTTGATTTGATTATGGTAGTCATAAGATACCCCTCTAAAGCATACTATTTAAGATAAATCTATTTAAGAGGCTTGTCAATGGGATCATCGAGATCAACAAATGCCAAATCACCTATTAGCCAAGAAACACCTTTATATCACAAGTAGTGGCTAATTTTGTTGTTAATTTTACCCCAATAACTACTTTCTATCTAGTCTCATGCCTCTATAAGGTGGAAGCTATTAGTGGATATGTCCACTAGCATCAAAGGTGATGCACCAGCATCCCATTCATCTAATCCTATTAACCACCCTTCTCTTGAAATTAGACAACCCCAAAATTCTTCTAAGTAAGGAAGGTGTCCACTAAATTATTCTCCCATTAACTTCCCTTCCCAACCCCTTTATTTTTTGAGCTCATTTATGAGAAACCAAACACTATCCAATTTCCAAAACCTTTTACATAAAAATCAAGCAATGCATGAACCATGCACAAGCCATGGAAAATCATCCTAAGCCAATATAAACTTGAAACCAATTTTAGCAACTCTCGCAAGCCATCACCCAATTACCTTTTCAACCATTATCCAAGCTACTTTTGTATCCAAATTTCCAGACACTTTCCTTTTCCCAACCCCCTCTAGGTGTAGGTTGAGTTTCCATGCCCAAACCCTACCAACTTCCAACCTATAAAACCACCCCCTACCACCCCTTTTTCCAACCTAAAAAACCACCAATTGCCACCTTCTTTCCCAGACTGCAAACATGCAATCTTCGCCTATGTGATTTGAGATCCTTCTATACCAAATGGATGAAAGGTTGGTGGCCTGTAAGTGAAGAATCATAAAAACATTTTGGAGTCTTATAATCACCACCTTGTACTTATGATAGTCCTCTTTATAGGATGAATTTAGGGGATAACAATTTTTTTTGTTTAAATTATGTAATAACTTGTACTTAAAAGGGATTACTTGCACTCAAGTTAAAATCAACCAAAGTATGGGCTGAATGGAGGAGGGAGAATGATCCCCTTGGTGAGGAAAACTAGGCTGTGTTTGGTTAGAATTAAACTAGAAAAGATAACTATAGCTTGGTTCCTAACTACCCTAGTTTGGTTGTATGGTAACTAAGTAATTCTAACACTATATAAGAGAAAGAAGGGGCTAATTGTAAGGGTCTTTGTTCAGTCTTACTTCCCTCTTGATGAGTAAAAACTACCTCCTTGGTTAGTGCAAGCCGTGGTTTAATTATCTCCCAAAGTCTTATCTCTTTTATATTAATTGTTGCATAGCTTAAGTGGCAGATTCAAGTGTATGAATTAATGGTCACTTAATTCATATCTTCAACGTTTCTTCTCCTCCTTAATTTTCTATTTTTTGTTGGTATAATGCCTAGCTATATTTTTAAACTAATTTTAACCAAGTTTGTATCCACCATGCATCAAAAGGTATTGGACTCGGTCTTATTATTGTCTCCCCTACAGGAGAACCTATCTAATGGAATGTTAGTTGTAAATTTAAATTGACTCACTATGATAATGAATATGAAGCTCTAATTATAAGACTACAATTAGCAAAGGGCATGGGCATCAAAAAGCATGTGGTCTACATAGATTCACAATTAATGGCTAGTCGAATCAAGAGGTCCTATGAGGAGAGAGACTCTAAGATGGCTAGCCACCTTAAAATGTTCATATCATTACAAGATTCCTTTAACAAATTCTCAATCACCCAAGTCTCTAGACTTAACAATGGCCATGTTGATGCGCTAGTGAGCCTGCGATTGGCTATCCAAACCAAAGGCCCTTGAACAATTATAGTGGTGTATATGTAGTGGCCCTCTATATGGCCTAAAAAGAAGGAATTTGTCACTGTAAAAATAGAAGCCATAGGATGACTCCTCTCCACAACTACATTGTGGACAAATAACTCTCCAACAATAAGAATAAAGATATAAGGATCCATGCCAAAGTTGTAAGATTGACAATTTAAGAGGGGTAACTACACAAAAGGTTCTTTTTAGAGCCCTTGTTGAGGTGTATAATCTTAGTACAAGCCAAATACATCCCATAGGAAATACCTAGTGAGGAGTATAAGAACCACTATGGCTGCCAAATCCTTTACAACAAACTACTCACCACAAGCTACCACTAGTTAGGCATCAAGAAGATAATCTCGGATATATTAGGAAGTGTGTTAGGTGCCATAGATTCACATAGGGTAGGTACAAACCCAAAAAGCAAATACACCACATCCACACTCTATAAAATTTCATAGAATGGGGAATGGATGCAATAAAGAATATGTCAATGGTGTCAAACTAATGACAATACATGCTAGTCCTAACCTACTTAACCAAATGGGTTGTCATCAAAGCCTTTACTTAAATTTATAATAAGAAAGTAAAAAACATCATCTAGAAGAATATGATTTGCTAATTCAGGGTAGCAAGGGATTATGGAAAATGGTTCCTAATTCATTTCCAGGTTTCTACTAGGAATAGGGGATCAAGTTGCATTTTCAATACCATGATACCCCCAATCCAATGTCTAGGTAGAGTTGACAAACATGAAAATCATTTCCATACTAACAAAAAAGACTCAATCAATACAAAGGAAATTATGTTAATGATCTTCTTAGATTCCAATGGTCATATAGGGCCACCGCTCAATCCTTGATGAGGGAGTCTCCCATTACCTTAGCATATGGCATGGAGGTGGTGCTTTCCATCGAGGAAAGGCTCTTTACTACCAAGATACACCTAGGGAAAAAACACTTAACCAAGAGTCATTGCATATTTTAGACACCATTGAAAAATAGAGAGACCTAGCAGTTGTTAACATTATAGTCTACCAACATCAATCTTGGTCAACATTTTAACAAGAATTCACAGGCACGGTGCTTCAAGTAAGATGATTGGGAATTGATGCATGAGAAAATACTTAAAAATTGGCTTTCACAATTATGGAACTAATTATTCTTCATTTAGAAAGTGTATCCCGCAAATTTGAAGACAACGAATGGTTACATTGCTCAAAACAAAACAAACAAGTAATTAAATGTCTATGTGGATGTGCATGGCATGAAACGAGGGAGTAACCACGTGCATAAGAAGGGTGTTGGCAGGATTTTCAAGACTATTAAGTTATTTATCTAATTTATTAATTAAGTAGGAGAATAAAGTTAGCATAAAGTAACATATAAATAGCATAATATCTTTTAGCTTGGAATCTTTTGGAATATACTTTAGCTAGTAGTAGAAAGGCTAAATTATTCATAAATGTCGAGCATATGGCATGTATTATGAATTATTGAATGAAGAATTGAAGTTGACGATCAAAATCGTATGGATTCTATGTGAGTTTAAGCTCAATCTAATCGAATCTGTGTGAACAGTTTGGCTTGAAAGTTTTAATCTCTTCGTCTATGTTAATTAGAGATTAATCCATATCTTTTATACTATTCTTAATCCATATTTTCCTACCCTAATGACCATCAAATTCCTACTCTATTTCATGGCTAAACACAATCGTAAATCAGTGTGCAAACTTTCATTCGAAACCCTAACCATCCATACCAACCAAACACCACTTTATTTCCTCTTCTTCGAACCAAACCATAACCCTAAACCTAAACCACCACTCTAATGATCATCCAAACCCTCACTTTTGAAAACTCATCATCACCATCTAATCATATTCAGATCACATTCATCATTAATTCATCACCATCGATTCATCATCACCATTAACAAATCACCATCATCAATCTTGTACCATAATTCAAACACCATCATCTTATTTGCATCACTTTCGAAACTTTAGTATTTAAACTCACCATCATCGAGCCTTTATCATCTCATCCAAACTCCATTTGAACCATTAGATCCACATAATCGAATATTACACCCTCCCACACACATTAGGCACTCAAGAAGGTCTTTTAGAGTACCTAAGAGTCTAATATAGTTAAGTTGGGGTCCAACTAGGAAGGCCCCTATAAGGTTATCAAGGTAGTAGCTTAATAAGCCTACATGTTGTAAGATTAGGATAGGAGAAACATTAGAAATAGCTACAATGTCGTGCATCTCAAACTATATCATCTTTAACTAGATGTCAAGTGAGGTATCTCTTATGCTACACTACTTACTGATATTAGTATATGCTTTAAATTTTATTTTCGAAATTAACATGGATATATTTATCATCCATTGTTAGGGAAAAATGCTTCACCTAGGCAATCAATCATACTCACCTCAACCTAATTTAAAGTGGTAGCTACTAGTGAACTCATCTATATTAGGTTAAAAACTATCAAGATACTCAATAAAATAAAGCAATGAAGAGCCTTAATGAGATTAATAGAATTTTAAACACTCACTCTCAAACCTCGAGAAGCTTGCTACAACCCTAGCCTCACACGATGATATTCATGCAACACTAGAACAAGATGTCATGTAGCTTTCAACAAAATAAACACATACATGGGTTAAGCCACCACAACTAAAGATGCACTCTTTTCCTTGATAGCCTTTTTCCTAATGGTCTTTTACCGACTAAGTTTTTAACAAGGAAACATAAGTTCAATACCTAGCACTATTAATGAAGGAATTAAATTTTTTTCTCAATGAAGAAATTTATAATCGCAAGCAATTTTTTTTAAGTGGGTATCTAGTTATTTATATTTATCTTGTAACCATATTATAATTTTGCAACCCTACACCTTGTGTGCAACACATTAATCCGTATGAATAAAAATATTTATTATGTATATTGATCCCAATTCTTGATAAAATTCACTCAAATGAATGTGTATAGTGGTAATAAAGCCTCTCCATAAAAAGGAGGACCTTAGAAAATAAAAGAAAAGAAAAAGATCGATAGGGAAATGAAGCCCCAAACCTACTTAGACAGCCCTGTGCCCTCATTCTCCTCTTTGATTAGATGAATGATACCAACATGAATCAACTAACTCAAATACCTTTTAGATTAAGCAAGACCTCCAAATCTTTGGTATATGTTCAATGCATACAAAATATAAGTAACACCACCATTTTTTCTAACCAAAATTGCATGAGAAAAAATAGTAAAATTAGGAATATTATCACTACATCTAGCATGAGGAGATGTCTACATGTTCACTTAGCCTATGGTAGATACAAGGCTCAATATAAAAAGCAGATAACAAAAGAGAACAAATATGCAAGGTAAAACCTTATATATTACACTTCTCAAAACACTCACTATATAGGTCGAAACAAAATGATAAAAATGGAAACTAGATATCCTAGTTCAGGATAAAAGCACTAAAAGGACTTATTTCTAAATCAAGCCCAAAGCTATACGAGCAACTCAACCATTATCCTCATGCCTCAAAACCTTACACACCACTTCATAATCTACCCATTTTATTTAGGTAATGACCATAAAATAGGTGCATCAACACTAGCATGCTAGTAAGATTAAAATACTATACAAAAGTATGGATAGTATAGAACATAATATAAGCATGACATTACACTTAACACAAAAAAGTTTGAGATTGGTCATAAAGATATGTGATCATATGCTTTTGACAAATCATGCACAATTCATATTAATGCAAATTCTTCATGTATAATATCATAACCATCTCAATAACTTTTTTATCATCTAGCTAACAAACCATGTAGCAAGCTTAGTACACATTGGTAACTATAGATGTCTAATAATGCATAACTAATACTATCACATGATAGCATACTTTCTTAGATTTACACAATTATAACATCCCTATTTATTCACTACAAAAAAATATTTTTTAAAACATGTGCAGAAATGGAAATAAGGAAATACTACTAAGAAAAATGAGGTGTTCTTACCGTAGCTAACATTAGATAGACATCATACCATCTATCCCATAATGAATGCAAGGCTAAGTATCTAATCAATAAAAACATAAGAAAAACAAGTGTACAAAAATAGGTGACATTAGGATAGCAAGTATTAGGTTTTACAAAACATGACCATGGTGGGTCCAAAATAGTTGAAATAGTTAAAGGTGATAATTTGAGAAATAGAGCAAAACTATAGAACTTAAGTCTCTCAAGGACAAACAAAAGAATACCTACTAGAAGTCCATACTTGATTTCCTTATGCCAAAAAACATACTTGGTCGACTATTAACCACCCTAAAATACTTGCACAAGGTCTCTTACTTATGAGACTAAGCAGGTGATCAAACAAAAGGGCACGTGAGTATGCTACATATTGAGTAAGATATGATACCTACTCATGGGAGTTTACAATGAAAGTATAATCATGGGAAGACATATAGGTCATATTAGCACATATTATCATGACCATGCAATAACATACCAATTTATGTACTATACCAACACAGAGTTCCTATTATAGTAAATTTATCATGCGCAACAATAGATATGGGATTCATGGAATAACATGTTTTACACCACATATAGGAGATATATAGTTT
Source organism: Tamarix chinensis (assembly GCA_030549775.1). Taxonomy (NCBI): domain Eukaryota; kingdom Viridiplantae; phylum Streptophyta; class Magnoliopsida; order Caryophyllales; family Tamaricaceae; genus Tamarix; species Tamarix chinensis. Next base: position 79,110,011 of record CM060176.1, on the reverse strand, counting down.
ATCATGCTTATCACAAAATTCTTGAGTCATGGATAATAACATATGATCATGCAAAATAACAATCCAAGGGTGTGAACTACAAGACAAATCTAAGGTTTATTACACTTATCTAATTATGAGATTTGAATCACACCATAAAAAGAAGTTAACTCATTTTTATATTTATATTCCTTTTTGAGCAATAGGTTAGATCATCATCCATGGTCTCTCAATACCTTGGAATTTAAACCAATAACCATAGGACATAAAAGGCTGACCAAAGCCAAGAGAAACACCAATGGACATAAAGTTTAGCTGAAGCTAAATACACCACCAAGGTGATCAGACCCTTTAGCATTAATACATCTAGTACATCATCACTTTCTAGAGTAGTAAATGCACTAGGATCAACTAGGATCTCAAATGAAGGCACCCAAAGGCAAATAAATATTTCTAAAAGTAGACTAACATCTAGTAGCTAATCTAGAATTGAATAATCTTAACTCATATAGTGCTCTAAGAGACCTAATTTAAGTGATTACTTTTTTTATTATCCAATTAATACAAAAATAAGGTCCACATTGTTTGTTATGTCCACCATAATTACATAATCATTCCAATTTATCCATCATAACCCTTCAAGGGCACTTAGTGGTAATATTATTAATAATTGGCCAATTTGATCCACCAATTGAGTTAATTAACCCATGCTAATAAATGAGTTTCAATTATCCAATAATTATATCAATAATATAATATGAAGTCTCAAAACATCATAAGGTTAAAAGGACACAAAATAATCATTGTGGCAAAAATTGATCAATTGGTTATAAAAGCTAGTTGTTTGATTTGGCACTACTAAACCCTGGCTTCCCTGTCAAAGCTAGTTGATCAAATTATAAAACCAATCCAATATTTTAGAGACTAGTCAATTAATTCTACCAAAACAATTGATGGGTTTAAATAAAGGCCAAATAGAAATCACCATAGATAAGCCAATCGGTCGACATAGCTAACCATTCAGCCATTCTAAGACCAGTGGATTAGTTTGGTTGATTATCTTGGCTAACCATTCAACTATTCTAAAACTAACCAATCAGTTTGGCCTAAACCGGTCATTTAGTCTGTGCAAAATAGCATATCATGCATTTCCATACATGATTAGGACATAAAAAAAATAACCATCACACCTATATCATTAGATAATGTAGAAACTAAGATTAAACATGTTTAGCTACTGAATCATGTTGTATTTCTAGAGACTCATCAAAATACATGCAAACTCATATTTTCTCAAAATAACACAACCCTAGGCATGATTCACCACAACACTACTATTTTTATACAAGCATGGAAATATTAGAGTTATAGAGCTATACCAACCCACATGCTCATTTACCCCACTGACTAGAATGACTTACATAGTAACACTTTAGCTAAAAAATACACCGAGTAAGAAAAGTTTAGTTAAAAGGATCCAAACCTTAAACATATTAAAGAGAGAGTAAAACTCAACAAAATTCTCCTTAAAATCCATTTAAAACTAAATAAAATACAAACTTGGAAGAAAAACAGAAGATACCACCTCACCAAAGTATTTTCCTAAATGTAACCTAATCTACAAGAATAAGTAGTAGGAAGGATTAGAAGAGGTAAAAAGCTCAAAAATGGAGAACACAATGGAGAAAGGATTAGAGGCAAAAGAAAAGGGAAATATAAATGGTTTGGTGGCTGAGAGAAAATGTGGGCAAATGAAAGTTAGGATTTCTATTATACTCACTACTTGATAGAAAATTAAAGGGAAGAGTACATAACCTTGGATCCTTAATTATCCTAATCAAATTTGAACAAATATAGGTAAACTTCTTGAGAAATGAGTTGACCTTCCCCATCACTCAAATGTTACTACTTGAGACATGTTTACGTGCCTTAAGGAAATATAAAAACAAGAAAGGAAAAAAAATGACAAATAGGCATGGAAAGAAATCAATAGTAATTGTAAAGATTATATGGAATAATATCATTTATCCATAGTAACAAAGAAGAGAGATGAAGAAGGAGATAAAGTATTAGGTCATCACCCTTTGTTTTGCCAAATGTTGGGTGAATGAATCTATTCTAGATAGAAAGAGGTTGAACTTAATTATTAAAAATCATCAAAGATGATTTAGAAACAATTTATAGGTTGATTACCAAGACTTAAGATTACAAGTAGAATTTTCACATCAAAATCAAATTTCAAAAACCACACATATCAGGTAAATTTTTTTATTATTTGGTGCACCCATCAAATTGTTACTATCTATCCGTCACTTTCATAGAACCAGCCAATTGGTTACCTTGAACCAAAATCCCAAATGAAAATAATAGACTAGTCAATTTGATTCATAGAGCTAGTTGATTGGTGTGCTTAAAAAATTAAAGTCATCCTTATTTTCTAAAATTTTCAAATTCATTTTCAAATCAAATCTAAAATAAATTTCTAACTCAAACCTATTATGAATTTAATTAATAAGGTATAACAATGAACATCCTTCAAAGAAGGACCCATTCATATGCATGCATCTCATAAACCATGTTCACATAGTATAAGTTACCATAACCATACAATTATCATACTTAAATAAAGTGGACTATATACCACTAGCTAATAGACTATAGGTAATTAGAACAAGTAAAACAAATTACATGGGTGGACTAAAACCACCAACTAATTTAATATAGATAGTTAGCACATCTCAAAAAACATAGATGAACTAAAACCACCAACTAACCCAATATAGATATCCAACACATCTCTTATTGAATCCTCCACTCCAAGTTAGCTAACCAAGAAGTATACATAAACCAAATGGAGCTCTAAATCCTTAAGTACACATTAAATTTTATGAGTCAGTCTATGATGGTAGAAATGGTCCCTTTAACCTAAAAATGTAACTCTTGCACTTGAGGGCCATCATGATAATAAATTATAAGCATCTCTTTAATAATAAAATTCACAACAACACTTGACCACTAATGGTCATAAACAACACTCAACTTAAAAGGCTCGAGCTTAGGCTATATAACATAACTGAAGCACATAAAAAATCTCTTTCTTACTCAATTCATCATTCTCGTTAAGTTATTAGTGGTTTATTAATGAATAGTATCTTAACAAGAGGATCCAAAGGTCTACACATAACATTCAACTAAATACTCAACACACTTAACCTTTTTAGGTCGCCCATCATATAAGGAAACACAACATTATGAATTCAATTCTTTTATTACCTTGATATACAATGTACCAAGAGCTAAACTATATAATTATGAAAAGGGTTAATGCATAATGATATTAACCAACACATATAGCTACATACTCACTTTATTAAATTCTAATTATTTCGAAGTTAATATAAATTTAATTCATAATGTTATGGCCCATGATCAAACCTAAGTTCAAATGTAAGTTAACCAAGGTTAACCTAAGATCAATTACTCAAAACATAAAAATATTAGATCACACTATGACTAAATGGTCCATAACAACACTTGTAGCATATAAAACACATAAAACTTTAACCATTTTTCTTTTCAAAACCTTATTACCATAAGGGAGCCCTATGGTTAGTGGTCACTGTCAAGGTCAACCTAGGTCAAAATAATTCCCTGAGGTCTAACTTTGATCATTATTTTTCAATATTACCATAAATCAACACAAAATAATGACATATACAACTTTAAGGGGAAATTACTATTTATGGTTAAAGTTAATGGGAAAGTAAAAGGTCAATGTTCAAATTCAAAGGTCAATGGCAATGGTCCAAATTTAACTTCTACTATTCATATAGTTAGCATTTTTACCATTTTGAGGCTACTATTGTCATTTTATAATTAATCAAGCTTATTCTTTTATTAATCTTACTTATTTTGTTAGTGAGGTGATTAGGTCTAGATTAACATGTTATTAGGATTAGCATGAAAAACACCAAGAACACCCATGCATATCTTGAATGAATAGTGCCATAAAGGTTGAAGATATTAATGGTTTATACTCAAACCTTTTTTTTAATAAGTAATGTATTTTTAATAAATCATAAGATATGAAAAATAATAACAAGTAATACTAGACCAAGATATCTAGGAGCTTTAACTATAATAGAAAGCTCAATATTAATATATCTAAATATCTAACAACATATAATAATGTTTATATATGATATTAGTTTATGAAATGAATTACAATGAGAAAAACTTGTAGTTTGAGTGGCTATTTTCTTCAAAATTTCTTCCTAAATCCATGAGGGGGTTTTTGATGAGTTTGCAAACATTATCCCATTTTGTCCCTCTAATTATGATATATATTTGATGCAAAAAGAACTCAAATAAATTTTTTCTCATTTTAGGCCTCTACCACCCTTCATACACTACCTCACCATTGAATTCCTTTCTTACATAGGTTGTAAACATCCTATCTTACATAATATAGGATTCCAAATATATTTCCAAAAGGGGAAAGAGAGAATAAGTGTGATAAATTTTCCTCCAAATGAGGGTGGAATTCATAGCAACTATTATCAATAATCCCATATCAAGAAAATTTATCTTTGGTTTTTAGGTTTCTATGTACTACCATCTAGAGAACAAACTTGTGTTTTAGCAGAGTGAGTGAGTTTCATACAAGAACTGACCAAGGCATTGTGCCTGCCATAGGTCTTATGGCCTCATAAGTAAGATGGATGACATACTTTTCCATTCTTCTAATAAGTAGGAGCCTAGTCATAAAGGTAAAATTTTGTAGAAAAAGTTGTTTAAGATGGAAACTTTCTTGAAAATCCATAAGGCAATAGATTTAGGTGTAATATTTTTATTTCATCATGTTTAATATAGTATGCATGAATCCATTTCACGCAAAAAGGATTTTTTTTATGCTCTAAAGACCATATCGGTCTACCAATCACTACCAGATTCCACGAATAGAGATCTATGAAACCTAGTCCTCCTTCCCTCTTTGGTTTGCACATTTATTCCATGAGGCAGAAGCCTTTTTAATAATATCACCAGTACTAATCAAAGACAACTCCTACAAATAAAGTTTATCTCATGTATAACAAATTATAAAAGAGGATAGATAAGATACTAGTAGGAATGTGGACTGAGGACATCTTAAATCATTTGCATCCTCCCTTCATAAGTGAGAAGAGAAGCTTTCTGAGATCTAATTTTGCAAGTATACTTCTCTATAAATGGCTTATTGTGTCTATGATGTAGGATTTTTCCATCTAAAGGAACACCTAGGTATGTAAATGGAAGGGAACCTACTTGGATACAAAGAGTCTTTAATTCTATCTTTTTCACTTGTGAAACATTACCACTATAGTATATCTAGGGATTTAAGGGATTTAAGCACGGGACTAATAGGTATGAAAAATCATTAAATTCATCAAATATTACTTTAACTAATTACCAAACCCTTTTAAAAAAAATAGTAAGTCATCAGTAGATATTATTTTAATCATTTGAACCCTCTTAAAATTTAGATGGGGAGAGAACTTGGGCATGTTCCAAACTTTTTGCATATGTCTGTGAAGAAAATCCATATTGATAACATATAAAGAAGGGGAGAGTGGATCCACTTTTCTCAACCCTTTTTAATCTAGGAAACATGGTTGGAGGACTCCATTATACATAATAGAGTATCTAGTGGTGGTTATACATTGATGGATCAAATACACAAAGCGTGGGGTTAAGTGCATTTAGCATATCACTTGTCATAGAAAGTCCTTATTTTATCATAAGACTTTCTTATATCCATCGTTATTATACACCTTGGTGACAAATGTTTTTAGTTATATCCTTTTACATATTCCATTGCAATGAGTACATTATCATATATGCTTCTTCCTTTAACAAAACCATATTGACAATATTCTACTATGTAAGGAAGTATAGGTTGTATCATAGTGGATGATACTTTTGCGATGATTTTATAAGTGCTATTATAACAAGATATTGGTTTATAATCACTGGATTTTATGGCATTTGGGACTTTATCTATGAGATTTATACTAGTTATATTAAGTCCCTTCAATAATTTACCTATAATAAAGGAATCTCTAACAGTAGCTTGAACATCATTTCCCATAATAGGCTAACATCTTTAAAAAAGAAAGAAAGAACCGTAGCCATCTAGTCCGAGAACTTTATCTCCACTCATTGAGAACACTACCACCTTAACTTCTTCCTTAGTAATAGGGGCTAACAGATAATGTTGCTAGAACTAAGATAGGAAATGCCCTCTTGAAAGGATATCTGAAATCCTATCTTTATTGAGTTGTCTTTCATTATTTAATTATGTTCAAGTCAGGTTCTTATAGAACTAAGAAATAACCTCAAATATCCCCTCTTTATTGGTGTGAATAACACCCTTGTCATCCTCAATCAAATTGATCTCATTAACTTACCTTTGGCCCATAGCTATAGTAAGGTAAAACTTTAATTATATTAAGCTAAGTGATACCATATTTTCCATCAGTTTGATCCTAAAAATACAAACAAAAACACAAGAAACTAAATCACACAATCAACTCTAACACCGAAAATAAAAACCTTAACCAATGCTAAGCTATTCGAAGTAGTTAGAACTAGTGTGCAAACTCATGGCATTTTGTTCACAACTTTTTCTGTACAACTTTAAATCACAATCCAAAAATTGTGTCAGAAATAAGAATTGTATTCATTTGATTTTATATCAAAATTTTCATATTAACCTTTTCCGATTGAGAGATATGTATATCAACATCTAACCTAAATGTAGGAGTTCATAAACACTAAATTTTAAGTTTTCTTAGTTAAAAAACCATTATAACCTCTAATATACATATTATCACCATGCTATTCAACTTCATAAAATCATTCTCTATAACTCCTATATATGTTCATAATCATAGTGTGCCATATAACTCACAAAATCACAAAGACAACCCAAATGAAGGTACATGAAATCATACTTTAAGTAAGTTAAGAATAGTCATACTTAAGCTTATGAAATTAAATTTAAAGAAGAGGAAATAAGGTTCTTGACCATTTCTCAACCAATATAAACCCATGTTAAGAAAAATCAAGAATTAAACATAAGATATAATCTATAAAAACATAATAATTTGAAAGAGTTGAAGAGGAGAATTTAGCAAATTATTATCTTAAGTTGTGGAAAGAAGTTCAAGCTTTATTAATAGTGGAAAGATCATAGAGTCCAAAAACGATGGAATAATATGATTAATATGGTGATATGGGCCTTTTTAGGAGAGAATAGGTTGAATATACAGTATGGAAAACTTAGAAGCTAAGGGAAGGTGGGGGAATTGAAAAACTAACATGTCATAATTATTTTCATTCATGAAGGGGAAAGCTAGAGGGTAGGTGGAAAAGGGAGAAAATAGGAGTTTTGAAGCCAAAATGATTAAGGGGAATCAATTTTCATATGGGATTTATTTTCATAAAAATAAGGGTGGTAAGGGAGAGGCATGACATATATTAAAAGAAGATTTGTTAGGGGCAGAATATATGTGCTCATAAGGAAATATCAAGATTAACTCACACATGGAGGCGTAAAGTGTATAGTGTACATTGGAAGGACTCTTTGACTTATTTGGATAGCTAAGATTAAGTCTTTAGGAATAGGTATGGTTGAGATTAAATCTCAAAGGTTAAGGATAAGATCTAAGTACCAAATTTTAGTTTTAATACCTTTGTTTGCTTGTAAAATGATAATTTATCTAAAAGAAATAAAAATAAAGTCAAAATAATTTTTAATAATTTTTTAATACAAAAAATTAAAATATGTTTATCCTCAAATTTTCCTACTTTTATGATAAGTAAAAGGGATAAAATAAAGCTTAAAAGGTGAGTAACTATAAAACCGTAATTTTTTAATGTAGTCTCTATTTATCATATTGAACACAACTAGGAGACTCAAAAAAAGTGAAGAAATTTAAATATGGATATATTATGATATTTTTAAATAGGTTGTATAGCCATCAATGGCTTAGAAGTATCAAGGATCTCAAAATAGTAAAAAAAGGTCAAGGAAACAATAACAAAATGTTTCTAAAATGTAACTAGAGTTTCAATTTCATTTCAATTATTTAATAAATATTTTAATGGCATATTTTTCTCATTTTTATACTATAAAATATATTTTTTAAAATTAATGCATTATTATATTTCTTAGTATGATCATTTTTTATATGTGTTGTCTCTTTAAAGAGGCACCAAAATTACTCCAAGCTCTAGTGCCGGTATGATTTAATGCTGAAGCATCACTTTTAGTATTCATGATGCTTTTCATTTGCAAGAAAATATTAATCCTATCGTAATGTTTGGCTGCAATATCCACAAGTGTTCTCCTTTCTAGTGTAAGTTAATATTCTTTACACACCAACAAGCACCCTTGGCATTCTGTTAATTCTACCCATAGTTTCTCCATTTTTTTCTTGAATTATTTTGACATAGCTAAACTTTGGCAATTACAATCCCTCAAAAAATAAATATTCATACCTGGTGCAGTAAGAAAGCATACTCACAATCAATCTATAAAGGGTAAGTAATGAAGATAGAAAGAAAAGGAGGAAACATGAATAAAAAATTTCCAATAAATAAGTCGGGTTAGCTAATGGTTTCTTGGATGGACAAATGATACATAATTCAATGAATAAAAGCAAAAAGGATCAATGTAAATTTCAGTTGCTTTAAAAGAAGATTTACAATGAGGAACCACTTATAGGATGCATAATTAGAAATGATTTAAGTAAGGAATGTAAAATTAAAAAGGTTAAGTCAAATTTACTAAGTTTAAAATAGTTAAACAAGACACATTTATACAATAAAAGCATGCATCAAAAAAATTCATGCCTGGCCTAGAAAGGTGTACAACTAGAGAGTAGATAGAAAATCATTTGAAAGAACAAAATAAGGGAGTCACATGAATCAAGTAGGGAAAGCCAAACACATTTCTAATACTATAATACCCCAAATTTTTCTAACCCTAATTAATGGGTAATTTGTCCCTTAATTCTTACCCTATTTATTAAATTTGGGATTATAATCCTCAAACCCTTAACTCTCATTCTCCTTTTCCTTTCCCTTTTTCTTTCTCACTCCTCATGTTTTCCTCATATGACCCCTTTCCCCCCAACTAGTTATGTTTTCTTGGTTTAGTTCATCATACCCAAAAAAATCCTTACTAAACCCAACCCTTCAATCAACCCAATATCTCTCCTATAATTATCTTCATTCAAGTATAATTTATGTCAATTCTTCCCTATAACCTTTTTTTCTATCAACTACTCCCTAACCTACACCATCCCTCATGCATTCCATTTCCATTCAACTAAGCCATATAGCCTTCATCTATCTCACTTTCTACCATTTATTACAACCCCAAACCAATCTTTCTTCTCCTCCTTTTTTTGTAACCCTAAATTCCTTAGCTCTACATCATTATTCATCCTATTTTACCTTCCTTTTTTCTTCATCTCCTCTTCACATTGCACCACCGCCATCCATGTGAGAACCTAAGGCAACTACCACCATTCTTATACAACTAACCCTTAGTGGGGCTACACTTTCATATTCACACCCTATTTTCTATGTTTGAACCTCATGCTTCACTACCTTTGCAGTAATAGAACCTCACAAAGTCTTCCCCTTGTAATGTTAGTAGGTCATGTTGTACCCTACCAATGTGAAATAAAAACATTACTACCCCTTACAGCTTGAAAAACTCATACAAGCCACCCCCAGTAAGCATCTAACCTTCACACAATTTCTCTTTCAATGTTGCTACCTTGGTTCTCATTGTCAACTTTCACTTCCTTCCTTTACCTTGCTTGTTAATTATTTTATGTTTTAATCATGTCGTTTATTTAATCATATTGAGATTTTTGAGGATGGTGCTTAGTTTGGAGACATATTTTGTAAAGATATACATCACCTAGATTATGATGTAGGAGAATCCATTGAATCCTAGCATGCCTATTAACATGATTCTGTTGAAAAAAGGTGAATTACAAAACTATGAGGCTAAAGAGAGAATACAATTTTTTCAACAACTTCATGAGAAAATCAAAAATAATATTGAAAAATCTAATGCCAAGTATAAATCTCAAGCGAATAAGCATAGCAACTCTTATGTGTTTTATCCTAGTGATTTTTTTATTACATTTATGCAAAGAGAGATTTCCTAATTTACGTAAAAAAAACTAATGCCAAGAGCCAATGGTCCATTTAAAATACTTAGGAATTTTGGAGATAATTCTTATGAACTTGAACTTCCGGATTCTTATGGAGGAATTTCAGGAAATTTTAATGTTGATGATTTGTCTCCTTATTATTCTGATGAAAATTTGAGGGCAAATTCTTCTCAACTTAGGGAGTATGATGCAGGAGCATCCATTGAACATAATGATTGTAATATTCATTCTAATCATTAAGGTAAGGAAGATGATTTAGAATTCTTAATATTGGAGCCTATCATGTTAAATATTCTTGATAATTCTAATATGCTTGACATTGAAAAACATTCAAGTTATTCTTGTAGGTATGTTACATATTTACAAGAAGATGAGGTTCATACACATCGATGTGTACAAGTATTCCAAGGCATGCTAGGTTATGCCATGATGATACATTACAACAAAAGATAAAGTGATGATATTCATTATTTGTATAAACTTGTTGTAAATCCTAACCGTAAGTATATTTTATATAAGTTAGGGCATGGCTATAATTTCATGTATGTATCTTAGTCAATTGTATAGATTTGTAATATTAATCCTTAGTATCATTTAACCAATGATATTATGATTTAGATTAAGGTTAATATGGGCTTAATTCAACCATGATTAATGGGCTAAATTAAGGGACTAAACTCGGCTGATTTAAGCTAGTCACCACCGAGCTTATTCCTTCTCCTATATATACCCTTTGTGTGCATGGTTTGTGGGCAGAATATTGAATGAAAATTTAGATCAAACTTTGATCAAGATAGTGAAATTCTAATCCTCCCTATTGGGTCTACATTGAGCAAGGAAAATTTGGGATTAATCCTTCCTCAATACTATCTTCAAGTCGACACATTTGAACATCTTCAAATCTGCCGAAACACCTTCATCTTGTAACATCAAGTTCTTCGTCTATAATCCACCAATTCACTTCATTTTTTTTGCATTAGATCATGGGTGACAACTTCTACTACAAATTTTGATCCAACCTTTATTTACTTTGATAAAAACTACATCAGATTAGGTTTTGAATGTGTTGTATTGTTCCTTATGAAATTATTGATTTCATGTTATTGTAAAATCATATTTAAGTTTCATTTCAAATATGTGCATGTATTACTTGTTGATTTCATGATAATAATCAAGTTCTGATTTTATATGAAAATATGTATACTCAGACCTTTTTAGGCTTGGCCATAAAACTACACATGGTTTGGTATAATTAGTTATTTATTTTTGCTTGTGGTTTAATAGATTAAAATAATTTTTAGTATATTTAGTTATGGGTTGTGTGGAATATAAAATGTTGAGGTGCTTTAGTCTTATGGACTCTTAACCTAGGCCTTGTGGTGACCTAGGGTTTTGATTTTTTGAGGTTGAGTGTTTTGGCAAGGCAATAAAGTTTCGTTGGTTGTATGTGATTGAGGTGAGTTTTGGAACATGTGGAAGTTTTACCATAATTCTATTTTTCCAACTTACATAATCCATTAGGTTGTTTATTTATATGCCATTATCTCTTTCACCCTTCTTCTTTTTTTCCTTTTTCACATCCATTTTCTCATTAGGCACATTCTTATTCAAAATTCTCTTCAAGCGATGGATTTTGCACCACCCTATGGTCTCACATACTACCAATGGACATAAATTCCACTTAAGCCAAAAACCACCTTGGTAACCAGATCTTTTAGTATCGATACCCCTTAGTATATTATCAGTGTATATAGTAGGTAAAGCATCGGGATCTACTAGGATCCTACCCGAAGGCACCAATAAATGCCTGAAGGTAATCTAACCCCAGTTGCTAATCAAGGATTGGGTAAACCAAACTCATATATAGATCAGTCATCTTTCTCTTTAAATGATTCGTATATTATTTTCAAGGTTATGTGATCAAACAAGGTCCATACAATATGCAACCAAGGAATCCACAATCTTATTCCATATTATCCATTTATATTCCTTCAACTATGTGGTAGGTTTTGCATTAATCTTTAATCAATATTAATCAATCCCTTAGATAACTTGTTTTAGGAAAATAATCCATATTACCTTCCCCCTTTTCTTGTCGTTGAATACTTATTCGGGTTTCCCCATTAAGGCCTTCACAAAAACCTATTAAGTATGTCAAGAATTATGGTTCATTAAATCCATCCATTAGGTTTTCAATCCATGTCAAACGTTGTATTTGAGTTATTCAAAAATCATATAGAAGCATTAGGCATAGTCTCAAAGCATATAAAAGTTCAAAAATTAAAATAACACAATCTAGCCTAACCAGCTAATTGATTTTACCAACCAATCAATCATTTTGGGACAACTAGTTAACTAGTTTGGCTCAACCAAACCTAGGGTTCCCTCAAACCAGTTGATCAATTTGGCCATATAAGTCGACTATTCTATGGCCACTTGATTGATTTTGCTAAACCGTTCAATAGGTTTAAGCAAAAAAGCAACCAAGATCGCCATAGACCTACCGATTGATTGATTTGTGCCAACCAATTCATTGTTCTAAGGACTGATGAATTAATGTGGCCTAACTAGTTAATTGGTTTGCCCCCAAATAGCACAAAACAAACATTTTTCATGTGATTCATTATCAAAAATCCTACCACATCCAAACCAAAACATATCATAGCAGCACGTTAATACTTTATTAGCTCATAGACCAAAACATGCTTCACAATTAATCAAATTGACCCTATTGCCAAAAAATCATGTACTTTCTCAAGATTCACAAATAAATTGACATACATCAATCCCAAGCTAAACTCTCATGTAAATCCATAAAATTATCACTCTCAAGAATATGCCACATCACATGCTTAATCAAGCCGCATTTCAAAAGTAAGAATGACTTACTTTATGTAAGAAAATTATGGGAAAACATGACTCGGAAGATTTTTCAACTTCCAAACCTTTAAAATAGAAAGTTTACCTTCAGAAATAAATTAATACTTTTCACAATCTAGAGTTAAAATTAGAAGGATATAGGCTTACAAAACTTTTGAGAAAGTAAAGAGAGAAGTTGTGCTGAGAAAGAGACTTGATTTCCCCCTAAATCTAACCCTTTCTTGCTTAAAGATAAACAAGAGGGAACTAGAGAAAGGATTGGAAGAATGGAAAAAAAATTAAAATTAATCTCAAATTAGGGAGAAAAGAACAAAATTGCTAGAGATTTTGAATACCTTAGAGGCTAATAGAAAAGTGAGTAGAAATGGTGATTATCACTATATATAGCTAAATAATCAATTTTAGAATGAGTAGAGGTATGCACAGATTGAAACACCTAATTTTTAAGTTTGAATTTGAGTTGAATGGGAAAATCTATTTAAAGATAGGCTAACCTCCCTTCCAAAGCTAAAATAGTGATTTGCTAGCAAATGAAGGTCAACTTCACCCAAAATATAACAAACACGAAAGAGGTAATGGAAGATTACTATGGGAAGTAATCTCTCGACTAAGAATAGATAATTTGGGAATCAAAGCAAAAATTCTAGAAGTATGATGAGGAGAGAGGTGGAGAAAGATAAAGCTGAGGTCATCATCTCACTCAACTGTCCAAATTAAACCCTTAAATTAGTTTAAAGTAGATATAGCCAAATACATGATGAGAAGGGTTAAGAATCTCTAATGAACAAATTAAAGTGGGATTATCAAGTTTCCACTTTGGTATGAGAAATTTTCTAGAAAAATTTATTTTTAGAAATATACTTGACTTGACAAACCATTTGATCGGTTTGGCCTACTAATCGATTATTCAACCGACTAGTGGATTGGTTCCCTAAACTAGTTAAACGGTTTAGTCAAACAAAATCCTTTGGCTAAAATAATGAAGCATTGATTCATCCACCAGAAAACTTATTTTATTCAATTGTTAAAGCTTATTCAAATCTAAATTTTCCTCAAACTCAATTATGGCTCCAAATTAAAATCAAGCATTATTAGATTTTAGTAAACACTATAACTTCCCATTCAACAAACCTTACAAAAAGATGAGGTATTACATTAGCCATAGAAGTGACGGGTATAGCTTTACCACCAACAACCTTTGAAGATTGCTACTCTGAAACACCACTTACTAGGGACTAAGGGATCTCTCCTTCAATGGAACTTAATGGCATAAGGGTTATCGAGCCATAACCTACTCACATCCTCTTCCTAGTAATCCTAGTAGATCAAAGAGTAGCCATGTTTATAAAGACAAAAGTTTTTTTATGATTTTGTGTGTAAATAACAATTTTATGATGTTATATCCCATAACATAATGACCTCATTTTATAGACCCATAAGCCTTCTCAAGAGGAAAATAAAATTGCAAATATCAAAACATTCAAATACATTACACCCATACGATGCACCAATAACAAGTCACTATGTTCCCTTAGAATGGCAATAATAATTTTACCTACCTTTACTAGTTACAAAAGTTAATCCCCCCTAGAGAGATAAGGCACACCCAAACACCATCTACATGATTTCTGATTTGACTCATACTTAAGTGCCCTATCAGCTTAACGGGTCAATAGAGAAAGTAACCTCCAAAAATAACCCAATATACTACACTCAACTTATATCTCTCTCAACATTACATAGAACGCCTTCCTCCAAAGAAAAGTGGAGTAAGTCCCCACCAACACTAATTCACTCCACTTTTAGATAACATTTCCAAACCTTATTACCCCTTTTTTCAAACAAAAGTAGAAGATTGGTTACTACCCATTCAAATAACAGTTGGAAACATTCCCAAACCACTTTCCTCTATTTTCAAAGGGAAGTAGAGGAACAAGCTCGCCACTTTGAAATAACGATTTAAAGCATTTACAAACCTTCTTCCCCTATTTTGTTCAAAGAAATTAAAGGATTCCACCCACAACTTTCAAATAAGAATGTGAAACACTTCCAAATCATCTTCCCCTCTTTTTTGAAGGGAAGTAGAATCCACCAAAACACATTATATAAATACTAAAAGGAAGGATTTCAAGTACATTACCTCAATAGTCTACAATATTCCAAAACATGAGGAAAATTAAGTCAAAGTACATGATCTCAAATGACAAAAATAAAATTAGGACATGGTCTTAAAATCTCGTTCATCAAGGACCGATCAAAAGTGCTTAGATGTCCATACTCTTAGAACCTATACCCACCACGAGGTTGGAAAAATATTCACCAACTCCAAAAACCTACACATGACCCTATGCTCATAGGAATGATCACAAGACTGAGCAAATGGCACATCAGTATGCTTTGTGCTGAGTAAGTAGAGTTACCTCCTCCACGGAGTCACCAGCACACAAGATTCCAACGTAATATGAAAATCATACTAATGCATTTCATGCAAATTTCATATAAATAGGATACTTGATCTATTATGGTCACATCAAGCATAGGAAGCTCATACTATACATGACTCATCATTCTTGTCAATATAACACAATTTCATAAATGACAACATGCAAGGTACTCGGTAGAATGTCTACCTAATAATAAGGCTTCATTCATCTAAACACATGATTTCACCATAAACCATTTATGCGTGCTTAATTTATTAAGTCATTTATACATATGTAGGTCATTAACTCATTTACTGTTATTTTTGTTTTACTTTTATCATTCTCTTTAGTCACGTTCTTATTCTAACTTTATATCTAATTAATCATTTAAATTATTATACAAATACTTGTCCTAATTATTTTTTGAGCGATGGATTGTACACCACCCCATGGTCTCATATACCATGGAAGTCTATCTAAACCAAAGGACATAAATGTCGGCCAAATCCAAGTAGCCACCAATGGACATAAGTTCGAGCTAAATCTAAGTAACCATCAATTGATATAATTCTAAGCTAAAACTAAAACAACCTAGGTCACTAGACTCTTTAGTATTGATACCCTCTAGTACATCATTAGTGTCTAAATTAGGTAAGGTACTAGAATCTACTAGAATCCTACCCGAAGGTAAACCCCAAAGGCACTAATAAATATCTCAAGGTAGAATAATCCCTAATAGCTAATTGAAGATTAGATAACCCAAACCCATACATAACTCCAACCTCTTTTACTTTAAGTGATTAGTACATTATTCTTGTGGTTACGTGATCATAAAAGTCCCATACAATATGCAAGCAAGGCATTCACATACTTATTCCATCTTAGCCATTACCATTCACCAACCATGTATATGTTTTCCATTATTACTTATTCAATATTAACCAAATCCCTTATATTAGTCCATTTCAAGCTAAAGTCCAGGTTTCATTACCCTTATAAAGCCATCAAATAGTTGTTCAAGTTTACCCATTAATGCCTTTACAACTTGATTGAGTATATCATGAATTATGATCCATTTAATTTGTCCATTAGGTTTTCATGACGTATCAACAGATGTAGGTTACTCATTAAACAATCATATAGCATCATTAGGCCCATCTCACACCATTTGACCATAATCGATAGGTTTTGTCTAACTAGTTGATCAATTGGGCCAACCATTAGGTCATTTTGTGCCAATTAGTCGATTGGTGTGGCTCATACCAACCTAGGGTTCCCTTAAACTAATCTATTAGTTTGGTCAAACTAACCAGTGGTTCCAAGAATAGTCAATTGATTCTACCAAATTAGTTGATGGGCTTACATAGAGAGAAAACCAACGTGACCAGAGGCCTACAAGTTGATGGGTTTGGGCCAACCAATTGACTATTCTAAGGAATAGTTAATAGGTTTACCCCCAACAAAACAAAACAGACATTTTTCATGCAAACCATCCTTGAATTTTCTACCACATCCAAACTAAAACATATCATGGCATCATACCAATACATTTTTAGCTCATAAATTGAGACATGCTTCATAATTAACCAAATCAACCTAATTTCCCTAAAATCATGCAATTTTTCTCTAGATTCATAAGTTAATCACTTTACAATATTTTGAAACAAAATTCTCATGCGAAATTTTAAAATCAATACTTTAAAGAATACACCACATCACCTGATTATCTAGGTCACATTTTAGAAGTAAGAATAACTTACTAAGTGCATGCAAAACTTTTCTACAAATAGAAAAACTCAACCTAGAATATTTTCTATTTCCAAACCTTACAAAAACATAAGTTAAAGCTTCAGTAATCTAAGGAATAATTTCATAAAGTAGGATTCAAATTAGGAGAAAGCAAACTTCCCAAATTTAAAGGAAAAATAGAAGGAATTTATGTTGAAAGAGACACTCAACTTTCTCCTTAATCAAAAGAGTGGAAGGAAACCAAACTATAATCAAATTTGGAAGAAAAGAGCACAAGGTAAAGAGATGGAGTATTTTAATTACTAATAGAAAATGAATGGAATGGGTGATTAGGGCTATTTATAACCAACAAATTGATACAATAACAAGTGTGGTTATGAATAGATCAAAAAAGCCTCATTTTTACCATTTGAATTTGAGTTAAAAGGGTGGATTTCATTGAATATAGTTTGAACTTCCTTATAGAGCTAAACTGATGATTTTTAGAAAATGTAGGTTGTATTTGCCTAGAAATGTCAAACACGAGAGAGGAAATAAATGATCAGCATGGAAGAAATCTCCCAGTGAAGCAACCATATACCTGGGAATCAAAGCAATGATTTTAGAGCATATAAAGGAGAAAGCTGGAAGAAGATAAAGCTAAGGTCATCATTTCCCTCAATTATCCAAATCAAACCTTTGAATTAGTTTGAGGTAGAAGCTCGGGCCAAATGCATGATAAGAAAGGTTAAGAATCATTAAATAATAAGTCAGAATGGGATTATCAAGGTTAAATTTTGGTTTCAGATGGTTTCCTAGAAAAATTGAGTATAAAAAATGTACTTAGGTTGACAAACTAGTCAATTAATTTGGCCTACCTGTCGATTGGTTCCCTAAACCAGTTGATCAGTTTTGTCAAGTAAAAACACTTTGGCTAAAATAATGAACCAATTGATCAGCTTATATAACCAGTCGACTGTTCCGTGTGAAAACTCATTTTATTTCATTTCTAAAACTTATTCAAATCCAACTTTCCCTCAAACTCAATTATAGTTCCAAATCAAAATAAAACATTATCAAATTTTAATTAATACCATAACCTCTCATTACACAAAACTTAAAAAAAGATGAGGTATTACAATACTATCCCTTTAAATAGGTTGTATCCCAGAAGCCCACAAACTAAGGTTTAGGCACATCATATACACACAACAATTTATGTAGTGCATTCACCTAGGAAAAAAGGTATCCTCCCTTAAAATAAGGACTACACCATAGACATCACACTAGGAGAACAATTGTAGGTATTTCGCTTGAATCTCCTCCTCTGACTCCCAAGTGTCCTCCTCAACACCATCTTATAACCGAAGGACCTTTACTAACACAATCCCCAATTAAGGTAGGGATAAATGATGAGCAGCCTTGCCAACATGATCCATAATCTAGTACGGTCTAATGTACCTTAGACTAAGCTTACCCTTTCTACCAAACTACATGACTCCCTTGGGGGTAGAGATCCTCAAAAGGACTATCGATGACCTTGTAACCCTCAATTTATCTTCTCAAGTCTGTGTAGCTTCCTAAATCAGTTAAATCTACCTTGTCTTATCCTCAATCACCTTTAGTCTCAACACAATCATCTCTCTGATATCATTCTAGAAAGGGACTACAACACTGAAATACTCCAAAAATCCTAATTTAGGAATTATGGCAAAATAATGATTTATTAGAGAAAATTAAGAAAATAGGTTACTTTATTAAATAAAGAGGAAATTAATTGAGGAAAATAAGGAGAAAATAATAAATAAGTTATTTAGAAAATTTTGGACATTTTACGAATTAAAATGGAAGTTAAGGACAATTTATCCAAAATAGCCTAACTAATTTAAAAATGGATTTAATTATTATAATTAAAATAATTATTATTAAAATTAAATATCTAAATTAATTATATACATAAATAAAGACCAAATACCCCCAACCCAACCACTTTATCATTTTCCATTTTCTTTTTTCCTTTTTATCCTTTCTTTTCTTTTTTCTTTCTTCCTCCTTTATTTCTTTTCTTCTCCCCCCCGGTTTGGGCCAGCCCGTCGGCCCAAATCTCCCTTCCTCCCTGGCCTCCTCCGTCTCGCGTACAGGCCGCCCAACACCCAGCCCTTCTCTTCTTTTCCTTTCTCCCTCCCCCGTGGCCCAGCGTCACTTGCTGGCCAACGCCCGAGTGCGACGCAGCGTTTGGCCTTTCGATCCGCTGAAGCGCCGCGTCGCGATTAATGAGCCTTCTAACCGTTGCCAGCCAACGACACGACGCTGCGTTTCGACCTTCTAAACAATGAAATGAAGCGTCGAGATTAGGAACGATATAACCATTGCCGATCGGCCGGTTTCTCCCCTTTCTTTTCTTCCCTGGACCGTCGGTCCAACCTGCCCCGCTGTCGTCTTCTTCCTAGCGCATGTGACCACCGCGCCACTGCAATGCCGACAACGCCATCGTCCGGCCGTCCTTCTCGTCCTTTTTCCCGTCCCTTTCTTTCCCGATTTGGCCCAGCCTACCGTCCTGCACCGCCCAGGCCCTGCCCCCTTTCCTTTCTCACCCAAACCGAGCCAGAACGTGCTGACAGAGAATCTGTAGGCCTGCCGATCGCCGCCGGATGGCGTACTGCCGTGACCTGGCGTGTCCTCTCCTCCTTCGTCGTTTTCTCCCCCCAATTGCCTATAAATACCCCCCCTTCGACAGCCATAACCTGTGCTGCAAAAATTACCCCGAAACTCTACCTCTCTGTCGCCTGAAAATCAGACGAAGTTTCCGCCGCCGTCGGTGATCGCCGCTGCCACCGCTGGCCACCAAAAACACCCCTCCACCTTCCTCGACAAAACCAAACCATCGCTGCCCTCCACCCTGCCCTGCACGTGCCGCCATAGACGTGTGAAGCTCCCTGCTGAAAAACCCCTCTTCCAGTCGCCGCCGCCCCTTACGCCGCCCGTAGCCGCCACCTCCGCCGTGTTCCACCCTCCTTCCACCTTCCAAAGTAACCTGCAAGTCCTCCCCTACTTACCCATACCCTCCTTACCCCCTGCTTCCTTCTCCACCGGCCTCCACCATTTTCCACCACCCTCCTCCTCCTTCGGCCGTCGCGTCCACCACCGCGCGCCGCCTCCCTTCTCACGCCACCACCCTCATTCCACTCCCCTCTCCCTGCTGTCTCCTCCCCCACACTTAACTTCCCTTTTCCCCCTCCAATCTAACCACCCCCTCCATCTTTTCCTCTCTTCTCCTCCTCCATCGCCGCCGCCGCCGCCTCGCGCCGCCGTCGGACCACCACCGTCCTCAGGTGGTCTTCCACCCATCTGAACCCTAAAACCCTTTTCTTATGCCCCTATAGTAGTTTATAACTAATATTAGTATTATTACACTTATTATTGTTATTATACTTATTATTATTATTATTATTACTATTATTATTATCATTATTGTTATTACTTTTATTATTATTACTATTATTATTATTATTATTGTCATTATTACCATTATTATTGTCTCTATTATTAATGTCTTATTTTCTTACTAATACTAACATCACTTTTAAACCCTAACTTGCATTATACTTAACTTTGGTCCTATTCTTATAATTATTAGCATTAACGTTTTTATTATTATTATCTCTATTATCCTTACTATGGTTATTATTATTACTACTTAACCTTACTTGGTTGTATTATTGTTATAACCATTACTACTAGGAGTATTATTATTATTATCGTTATTATTAGTATTATTACTATTATCATTATCACCCTTAAGAATAGTTTACTTGTAATATTGTGACCTTATAATATTATTATTTCAAACCTAACACCATTGTTGGACTTAATCTTAAAAACGCTAGAGTTCTATTACTTGAAACATAAGTATCACTATTAGTAGTCTTATTATTATTATTATTATTATTATTATTATTATTATTATTATTATTATTATTATTATTATTATTATTATCACTATTTTACTATGATTAGTGAACACTAGTATTATAAGAATGGAACTAATGGGCTTAATAAAATAAGTGTAACAATAAGTATCATAAATAACTATATTTTGACTACTAATATTTAGTATACTAATTCTAAGGTAAAAACCCTAGTTTTTGTATAAAACCTTTTTTAGTAATAAAAACCCTAACCTTAAACGAGAATGAGGATTGATAGTAATTATAAGGGAAACTAATACTTAGCATTTTCCCCTTTTATAGGTAACCCCGACCAAAGCCCTAAGGAGTTAGAGGAGCGTGCTCCAAGCCCGGCGTCGCCTTAGGTAAGGACGAAGCTAATGGCCTTGTGCTATGTGTGACGTGGATGTGTTGAATGTTGTGTATGCCATGCTATGCCATGTATTATATGATTTGTGGATAACTTGTCTTATGTGTAGCGCAGCTTGGAGATTGAGGTATGTTGTATGTGCTTCCGTGACATGAGCATGACATTTATATGTATGATGTTTATGATGTATTATGTTATGGCCCTCTAGGGCATGCATGTTAGGATAACTGGTAATATGAGTTGGGAATATAAGGATGACCGGAAATAAATGAGAAGTGAGACCACTAAGGGGGATATGAGGTTGACCTAAGTACCTCATGATCTATGAGAGAGTATTTAAGTGGGAGGAATGTCCGAAATAAATGAGAGTTGGGAACCATGCATGGGAGTCTTAAAGTTTGCATGGTGGTATTCGGGTTGTATGGTGATATTTATGATTTTATGGAGGTATTAATGTTGTATGATGGTATTAATGTTCTAGGGCGGTACTAATGGTTCGCATGGTGGTATTCGGGTTGTATGGTGGTATTTAGGATTTTATGGAAGTATTAATGTTGTATGATGGTATTAATGTTCTAGGGCGGTACTAATGGTTCGCATGGTGGTATTCGGGTTGTATGGTGGTATTTAGGATTTTATGGAAGTATTAATGTTGTATGGTGGTAATTATGATTTTATGGAAGTATTAATGTTGTATGGTGGTATTAAGGTTTGTATGGTGGTATAAATGTTCGTATGGGGGTATTAATGATTGCATGGTGGTATTAATGGCTTATGGTGGTATTAGGGTTTGCATGGTGGTGTTATGGTTTGTGTGGTGGCATTAATGTTTGTATGGTGGTATTAATGATTGCATGGTGGAGTATGGGGTTGAGAGTGAGAACTCACTTATATAAAAAAATGAGCGGGGGGTTTCTAAATGAGAGAAGAGATTTTGGGGTGAAAGAGGGAGGTTACTTGTTGAAGAAGTAAAGTGCTAGGGTTTGGTGCGGCCAACTAGGGTTGGCGTGGTCAGATAGGGTTTTGAATGGCCAACTAGGTTTTTGTCGGTCACACGTGAACTTGGGAGATAAAGTAACACATTTGGGGAATTTCCTAATAAAAGAATGAGGTGCGAGATAGAGAATAAAGTAACGTTTGGGTAAGTAAGAAAGAGTTGGGCCACATAGGTCCGATTAGGGTCTCCGAGGAGGAACCCTAGAGGGAGGAGGACATGCGGAGTCGACATCATATGTAATGGGATGGCCTATATTCTTGGAGATTGTGCCTTACTATATGCCACTATGCCTAAGTCTACGGGGAATGGATGTCGGGTGTGAGAAGAGGTACGAGTCTCAAAATATGGGACGGGCCCTCTTGAGAGAGCGGTAGTAGAACATCGATGACATGCATGTCAAGGGTGGAATGATATCTAATAAAACACAGATAAGACACTAATCATGTAAAGTGAAAGATTGTTGAGCCGAGCCCAGACCGGTCCACCGACAAATAATAGTGGCCAGGAGCCGGGGTCCCCTGTAGACCGGTCCACTGGCAAATAATAGTGGTCAGGAGCGTTCTGCCCTGAGTGTATACTTTCCGGTCCACCGGCTATAATAGTGGGGGATTTCGTGCTCGACAAACCAAAGTAAGTAAGTTAAACCATGGGAAATATACTAAGTACTTACAGCGGAACACCATGTGAGTCGGGGCCAGACCGGTCCATCGGCAAATAATAGTGGCCAGGAGCCGGGGTGCCCTGGAGACCAGTCCACTGGCAAATAATAGTGGTCAGGAGCGTTCTGCCCTGAGTGTATACTTTCCGGTCCACCGGCTTTAATAGTGGGGTTCCCGCACTCACATGGATTATTAAAGAATATGTGTGAAATGGACATATTATTAACGAGGATAAAGAATAAGTCACCGGAAAGTGCTCAGGCCTTATCTTGCGTGTTATCACATGTTACTTATATGATTGTGCTATGTGTGCTATGTGGTATGATTGTATGCTTGGCCTTAGCGCACCTGCACCCTTACTCAGTATTGGACCCGTACTGATACTACATTGATTGAATGGGTCCTGTGATGATCCACCAATGGTGGGGAGCAGACCTCCTATGCAGGTTTGATCGATTACTATTTTGGGGTGGAAGGCTTGACTTGAGTGAGTAGGTGATCTAGATATTGATCCTTTTTGGGGATTGGTTTGCTAGCTATATTTTGTATTACGTTTCCCGTTTTTAAAGAAAAAGCATTATGGGGTTGTAATCCTAAATTGTATTCAAACTTTTGTTTGACTTATATCTTATTAACGATTTATGCTAAATGGCATCTTGCGTTTTATGATAATTCGTACTTATTGATGATCGGATTTAGCCTTAGCACTTAGTACTGAAACGGTAGGAATGAACCGGTCTGGTACTAAGTGTGGCAGTAATACCCCCAAGTTTAAGGTTTTAATTCTCTTGCTTCCGCTAAACCTTTTGATTTAAACGAAAATTTTTAGTAGTAAATTTGGGGGTGTTACAAACACTTTCTCCTATATAAGGCTTCAAAAGGTTCCATCTTGATTCTAAAGTGATAATTGTTGTTGTATGAGAACTCAATAAAGTCTAGGTGGTCCTCCCACTACCCTAAAATCCAACACAAATGTTTGAAGCATGTTTACTAAGGCCTGAATGGTCCTCTCTACTTGACCATTTTATCCCTAGGTGAAAAGTAATACTTATCATAAACTAAATCCCAAAATTGGCTTATAAATTTTTCCAAAATTATGATAAGAATTTATAATCTTATTATGACATAATTTCTCTTGGGACCCATGCAATCACATAACATGAATCCTATAATAGTTGGCTAGTTGCTCCATACTCCACGTCTTCTTCATAGGTAAGAATATTATTGACTTAGTGAAGTAATCTACAACAACCCAAATAGAATCAAAACAAATATAGGTCCTCAAAAGAACCACCATGAAATATAATGTAGAAGCATCCCATTCATCTAATCTCACATTAACCACCCTTCTTCCAAAATTAGATGACCCCAAAATTCTTTTAATTTGGAAAGTTATCTACTAAATTATTCTCTCATCAACTTCCCTTAGCAACCCCTTTCTTTTTTATGCTCATTTATGAGAAACCATACACAATCCAGTTTTTACCACCTTTTATGTAAAAATCAAGCCATGTATGAGCCATGCACAAGTCATGTATACTCATCCCAACTTCCCTTAGCAACCCCTTTCTTTTTTTGTGCTCGTTTATGAGCAACCAAATACAATACAATTTCTACCACCATTTACGTAAAAATCAATCCATGTATGAGCCATGCACAAGTCATGTATACTTATCCCAATCCACCCCAAACTAGTAGCCTATTTTAGCTAATTTTGCAAGCAATCAAATAGCCACCTTTACAACCATTATCCAAGCCACTTTTGCAAATATCCAACCACTTTCCTTTTCCCTAACCAAAGATTTCCATGCTCAAAACCTGCTAACTCCATCCTACAAAACCATCCCATTGCCACCCTTTTTCTAGCCTACAAAACCACCTACCCTACCATCTTTTTCCAGCTTATAAAACCACCAGCTACCACCTTCTTTCCCAGTCTACAAACATGCCACCTTAGCCCCTTTTTTCCAACAACCTTCATACCAAATGGAAGAAAAGTTGGGGGACTGCAAGTGTTGAATCATGGCCACCTTTTGGAGTCTTGTAATCATCGTATTGTACTTATGATAGTCATCTTTGTAGGTTAACTTTAGGGGATAACCATTTTTTTGTTTAAATCATGTAATATCTTGTACTTAATAGGGATTACTTACACTCAAATTAAAATCAATAAAATTATGGGCTTGAATGAATGCGGGTGCATAACCCCTTTGGGGTAGGGAAAACTAGGTTGTATTTGGTTAGAATTAAACTAAAAAAAAGGTAACAAAGTAGTAACTATCTAGTTTGGTTTCTAACCAACCCTAGTTTGGTTATCTTATAACTAAGTAATTATAACACTATATAAGAGCAAGAAGTGGTTGATTGTAAGGGACTTTGGTCAGCTATACTACTCTCTTAATGAGTGAAAATTACCTACTTGGTTAGTGTGTACCATAGTTGAATTATCTCTAAAAATCTTGTGTATTTTAACTTATGTGTGGCATAGCTTAAATGGTAGATTCAAGTGTATTAATTAAGGGTCAAATAATTCATATCTTCAACACTCTTCTCCCTTTAATAATTATCATTTCTATTGGTTAATTTCCTGGTTTTCTTTTAACATGAAGTTTAGCCCAATTTGTATCCACTATGCATCATATTGGTATCAAAGCATAGGTTGTTATAAATTGGGTTTCATTTTCATTCTAACATTAGCCCTACACCATTTTCTAAGTCAAACACTCATAAAAAAAATTCTAACCTAATCAACCCCTTTGAAGGCTTACCTTGTAAGAAAGAAAAAAAATCACCTTAAAACCTATTCAAACCTTTACTTATAAGGGAAAAAAATCCTTCACCTTCTTAGCTCTATTTAAACCCTCATTGCACCAACACAAAAAAAAATTAACCCTATGGCTGACCATCCCATACCTAGGGGTTTAAATCACAATGAGGCACAAAATTAAAGAAGAGATCGGTATATTAATGCCCTACAACATGACACTCAAAGAATAGAGCACATGTCGGTAGCCTTATAAGAGCAAATGAAGCACATTGGATCCCTCTTCAAAGAACTTATCCCAACAACAACCCTCATACAAACCATCCAAACTGAGCCCCCATAAAGTAATGGAACCCCATAGTGTTGACAACCTTTCAAGTGAAGATAATTCTTCAACAAGTGAGTAATCCCA
Organism: Tamarix chinensis; assembly: GCA_030549775.1. Classification (NCBI taxonomy): domain Eukaryota; kingdom Viridiplantae; phylum Streptophyta; class Magnoliopsida; order Caryophyllales; family Tamaricaceae; genus Tamarix; species Tamarix chinensis. The sequence continues at coordinate 79,083,617 of CM060176.1, read as the reverse complement.
TAAACTAAGAAGAAGGGGAAAAAAGGAAGAGACTTTGGGCATATAAAAACTAAAATCCTAGAGTTTGATAGTTAATATAATTTGAAAGAATTCCTAGAATGGGAATTTATGTGCTCTAGGATTTTTGAGGCCAAAAGGTAGAAAGATGACAAAAGCTTCAAAGCAGCCATCTTGAAGCTTAAGGGACACTCCTCTCTTTGGTGGAGAATTTTACTAACCATAGAAGAAGGAAAGGAAAATCAAAAGTGAAATCTGATAAAAGATGAAGAAGCTCATGCAGGAAAGATTTGTGTCATCCTCCAACACTCAAGTCTTGTGTAACATGTTATTATCACTAAAGTAAGGGCCTATGAGTGTAAAAGAATATATGAGAGTTTGAAAAGTTCATGCTAAGACTTAGCATAAAAGAAAGTGAAGAACACACTACAACAGAGTCTATGGAAGGTCTTAGGCAAGACCATGCTAGAAAAGTGGAGATGCAAAGGTATTACACCATAGATGAGCTTCATTTAGCTAGTAGAATCAAAAAAGCACAAGAAGGAGGAAAAGACCACTCACTTCAACATAAACAAACCAAATGTAATTCCTCCCAAAAATATGCCAACACTATCCAAGCCACCCTCTACCCCCCTTAAGTTTGACTTGAAAGGTAAAGGAAAAGGAGTAGGTGAACCAAGTAGGATAAGGAATATGAAATGCATCAAGTGCCAAGGAGTAAGGCATCACAAAAATAAATGCCCTAACCAAAGGGTCATGACACTTGTGGATCTTAATGAAGATGTACCGAAGGAAGAATTGGAAGAGTGTGCCTATGCCTATGAAGAAGAAGAAGGGGAAGAAGCACCACCCTATGTGGGAGAAGCTCTTATGGTGAGGAGGAATTTGCATTCCAAATAAACACATGTTGAAGAAAACAAAAGGGAGTCCATAATTTAATCCAAATTTGCCATTAGTGGCAAGGTTTTCTCCCTCATTGTGGATGGTGGGAGTTGTGCAAATGTGGCCTCATGCACATTGGAGGGGAATTAGGGGTTGGCCACTATACCCCACACCAAACCATACAAGTTGTAATGGTTGAATAATCGTATTGTTGTGGAGGTGACCAAATAATTTCCCATTGTTTTTCCATTAGAGAAACCTACCATAACCAAGTATTGTATGATGTATTCCCAATGGACGCATGACACTTGCTTTTGGGCCGCCCTTGGTAATCTAATGGGCCCGTCACCCATGATGGAAGGAAGAATACCTATGCCTTGAAGCATGCTAAGAATAACATCATCCTCACACCATTAAAGTTACCAATAGCCATAGATGGAGGTACCAACAAGTGTCAAAAGTCATTGTTTATAGATGAGAAATGTGTATCTAGCGCTTTAGACAAAAGGAAAAAAAATGTTGTATTTATTGTTATTGGTAGGCGAGAGTGAGGGGGAGAACCCATGGACCCTCAAACTAGTATTTTGTTAGAAAAGTTTGTAGATGTGTTCCTAAATGATTTACCCCATGTACTACCCCCATACAAGGTATAGAGCACCAAATTGATGTTGTACCTAGCGCTACCTTTCCTAACAAGACACTCTATCATTATGATCCTGAAGAAGCCATGGAGCTTCACAAATAAGTGGAAGAATTGTTCATTAAGGGATTGATTCAGGATCAGTCCTTGTGCGGTATCGACATTACTAGTACCAAAGAAATATGGATCTATGAGGATGTGTGTTGATAAAAGAGATATCAGCAACATCACTATCAAGTATAGGTATCCAATATTTAGACTTAATTGTTTGCAAGGTGCTTTTCTCTTTTCCAATATTGAATTTTGTAGCAGTACTAAATCTAAATGAAAGAAGGCAATGAGTGGAAAATGGCATTCAAAAAAAAAATGGATTGTATTAATTAATGGTGATGCCTTTAGGCTTATCAAACACTCCTAGTACCTTCATGAGGCCTATGAATGAGGTACTTAGGCCATTCATTACGAAGTTGGTTGTAGTTTATTTTGAGGACATGCTTGTGTATAGTCCAAATGAAAGAGCACATGTAAAACATCTGAAGCTTGAATTCCTTACACTTAGAAATAATAAGTTGTATGCCAAGATATAAAAATGTGAGGTCATTGTAACTAAGGTTACTATTCTAGGCTTTGTAGATTTTAAGGATAGGATAGCCATGGGCAAGACTAACATTGAAGCCATCATGACATAGCCAACCCTAAGTATTTTGACTCAAGTAAGATCCTTCCATGGACTTGCCTCCTTCTACTGAAGATTCATCAAGGGATTCAGTACCCTCCTCACTCCCATCATCGAATGCATGAAGAAAGGGGAGTTCAAGTGGATAAGAGCCACTCAGAACACTTTTGAAGTAATAAAAACCAAGTTAGGAGAAGCAACCAACTTGGCCTTACTTTAATTCTAGAAAACATTTGAAGTAGAGTGTGATGCTAGCAGAGTAGGTATTGGGGTAGTCCACATCTAAGAAGGAAAGCTCATGGCCAATTTTAGTGAAATACTCAGAGGATCTCGTATGAATTATAGCACATATGATAAGGAGTTTTATGAAGTACTAAGGGCCTTAGATCATTGGTCACACTACCTAAGGCCCTAATTATTTGTATTACACACCGATCACAAGTCACTTAAATACATTAATGGCCAGTACAAACTCAACCCTAGGCATGCTAGATGGGTGGAGTTCCTACATTGCTCTTCATTTATAGCTAAATATAAGAGTGACAAGACTAATGTTATAGATAATGCCCTCTCTACGAGATATTATATGCTTTCTTTACTAGAAGCAAGAGTCCTAGAATTTAGCTACATTAAGGAGCTCTACTACAAAGATGAAGACTTTGGGACCTACTTCAAAGACCAAGATAAGATGAATGGTTCGATCACACTTCAAGATGGGTTCCTTTTTAAGAACAACAAGAATTGTGTGACTAAGAGTCCTATTTAAGAGGTGCTCATCCAAGAGGTACAAAAAGGAGGGCTTGTGGGTCATTTTGGAATCAACAAACTTGTTGATGTATTGAAAGAACATTTATTTTGGCCTAAAATGGTAGAAGATGCATAACATATAGTGGCAAGATGTGCTACTTGCCAAAATTCTAATATTCACTTCCATTAATGATTGTATACACCCTTCTCTGTTCCCTGCCAACCATGGGATCATGTTAGCATGGAATTTATTGTTGCATTGCCTTAAACATAAAGGCAACATGATTATATAATGGTGGTGGTAGATCAGTTTTCTAAGATGGATCATTTCTTTACTTGTAATAAATTAGATGATGCCTTTTATATAGCTGATCTCTTCTTCATGTAAATACTTAGGCTACATGGTATACCCAAATATATTATTTTGGATAGGCATACCAAGTTCCTCAGCTATTTCTAGAAGACCTTATAGAGGTTACTTGGTATAAAACTTCTCTTTAGTACTGCTTACTATCCCAAAACCGATAGCCAGATAGAAGTACAAACCTAAACCTTCACCATGCGACCCATTAATCCTTACAGGATTGAGTTAGCAAACTTAGTTTTGATGAATTTACTTATAACTGATATCTCACCTATGTCATAGTGCATTCACCTTTTAAGGTTGTCTATGGTTTGAACCCCACTTCTCCTATAGACCTGCTACCTCTCCCCATAGGTGCAATAATAAGTTTCAAAGCCAAGGATCGAGCCAAAAGCATGTAAAGACTCTATGATCAAGTGAGGAAATAAACTAAAAGAGTAAATGAAATAAACAAAGCAAGAGCCAACAAACATCGCAAACATCATTTATATGAGCCCAAAGATTTGGTTTCGTTTCAACTATGAAAAGAATGATTTTTCATAAGAATAAAGAACAAGTTGATGCCAAGAAGTAATGGTCCATATAGATTCTTAGAGAAGATAGAAGATACTGCCTATAAGCATGAGCTACCAGAAGACATAGGGAATATCTCCTTCATTATCAACGTGGGAGATTTACTTCCCTACATTTATGAAGAGCCTTTTGACCCAACCCGGGAACCTTTTTAGGAGAAGGAGAATGATGTATAAGCATCCCATTCATCTACTCCTACATTAACCACCCTTCTCCGCAAATTAGAAGGCCCAAAACTCTTATAATTTGGGAAGGTATCCACTAAATTATTCTCCCATCAACTTCCCTTCCCAACCCCTTTATTGTTTGTGTGCATTTATGAGAAACCAAACACAATCCAATTTCTACCACCTTTTACATAAAAATCAAGCCATGTATGAGCCATGCACAAGACATGCAAACTCATCCTAAGCCACCCCAAACTTGTAACCAATTTTAGCCACTTTTGTAAGCCATCACTCAGCCACCTTTTTAGCCATTATCCAAGCCACTTTTACAACCAAATGTCCAGCCACTTTCCTTTTCCCAAACCCCCTACAGGTCAACATTTCCAAGCCCAAAACCTACTAACTTCCAGCCTACAAAACCACCCCCACCACTCTTTTTCCACCCTAAAAAACCACCAGCTACCACCTTCTTTCCTAGCCTACAAACACTCCACCCTAGCCCCTTTTGTTTTGATAGCCTACCATATAAAATGGAAGAAAATTTTGGTGGCCTAGAAGTGTAAAATCATGGCCATCTTCTTGAGTCTTGTAATCACAACATTATACTTGTGATAATCCTCTTTATAGGTTGACTTTAGGGGATAACAATTTTTTGTTTAAATTATATAATAGCTTGTACCTAATAGAGATTATTTACACTCAAGTTGAAATCAACCTAAGTATGGGCTGAAGGAAAATGGGCACATAACCCCCTTTGTGGTGGGGAAAACTAGGCTATGTTTGGTTGTCGTTAAACTATAAAAGGTAAATAAGTAGTAAATATCTAGTTTGGTTTATAACCAGCCCTAGTTCAGTTTTCTTGTAACTAAGTAATTATAACTCTATATGAAAGCAAGAAGGGGCTAATTGTAAGGGTCTTTGTTCAGCCATACTTCTCTCTCAATGAATGAAATTTACCTCCTTGGTTAGTGCATACCATGGTTAAATTATCTCCAAAAATCTTGTTTCTTTTATCTTAAGTATTGCATAGATTAAGTGGTAGATTCAAGTGTTTGAATTAAAAGTCACTTAATTTATATCTTCAACACCTCTTCTACCTTTTATTTTTCTTATTTTTGTTGGTCAATTTCCCAACCATCTTTCTACACTAATTTTAACCTAATTTGATTCCACCATGCATCAAATTCCATTGATATAATATTCCATTTTCCTTCTAGGACTTCTAGTAGTTGTACCAACCCTGCTATCATCTTGAGCTCAATCGTTACCTTCTAACAAGTCAAACATCAAGCAACAAACTCTAACACCTCACACTTTATATGGGGCTACCATTATACCTTATTTCAATCCTTATAAAGCTTATTTCTTCTAGGGTGGACAGAATAAAGAGTACAATGTCCTTCCTCTAAGATTTTCCTCTTAAGCTTGGCACATTCTTGGGGTATACAGCACCTACCAAAGTCTCTAACAATACCATCTTTGTCCTTAGGCTATGCCTTCTTTAATACCCTACTTGATTCTATTAAGCTTAACATTACCAAGTTAATTAGATCAAATTTCCTCAAAGATTGAAGGTGTGATGGTGAGTGCACTTACTCTTGCCTCTAGATTACTAGTGGTGATTTGCTCGATCTCCATCTTCATAAACTCTAGGTTTAGATGATTTGACAATGAAATTTTTCTTAAGGAATGCAACATGTTATGGCTAAGTGCATCTTCCACCAACTAGGTCTTACCCTTATAGTAGGTCAATTCTTGGTTATTATCATCGGTGTTGTCTCATATTCAACTCCCACTACGTGAAAATGTACTTGAGGCTTTTATGGTCAATATAGAACTTGTACTGAACCCCATATAAATAGTCCATCCAAATTTTAAGAGCAAACACTACTACAGTCTGCTATAAGTCATGTGTTGGGTACTTCTATCCATGCTATTTTATTTTTCGAAATGCTTACACTTCCTGTGTTGCATTAGCACGTAACCTAATCCATGCTTGGAAGAGTCATTATATACTTGGAAACCATCTGATCCACTTAGTAACGTAAGCATTAGGTTATAACCAAATGAATATTCAACTCCTCAAAAGCTTCACCACACTTAGTATTCCATTGGAATTGCATAGACTTCTTCATCAAGTTATTCAACGGACACACTATCTTGGAGAAATCTGTGACAACCTAGAGTAGTAATCAGCCAATCCTATAAATTTTTGCATCTTCTCAAAAAAAAGTTGGTGTTGGCCATTTGGAAACTACTCAAACTTTAGAAGGATCCACTTCTACCCTATCCTTAGATATTGCATGTCCAAGAAAATCTACTTGATCTAGCCAGAACTCACACTTAAAAAGTTTGGATTATAGCTGGTGTGACCTTAACAATACCAAGATGTACCTTAGATGTTGTTTATCTTTTTCTCGATCATTGGAGTAAATGAGGATGTCATCAATGAATATCACAATGAACTAATCCAAGAACGATCAAAAAATCTGGTTCATGAGGGACATGAATACTATTGGCACATTAGTGATTTCAAAAAGTATTACTATGAACTTATAATGGCCATATCTTAACCAAAATAAAGTATTGAGAATGTTCATCTCCGTTATCCTCAATTGATGAAAGCTGGACCGAAGATTAATTTTGGACAATAGTTAAAGCTTTAGAAATCTGAGGAATAATTTCATAAACTAATAGGAAACAAACTTATCAAACTTAAGAAAAAATAGAGGTAATTTATGTTGAAAGAGAGGCTCAACTTTCTCCTTGATCTAACCCTCCCATGCATCGAGATAAACAAGAATGAGCTAGAGAAAGGAATAGAAGAGTGGAAAGGAACAAAAACTAAGCTTGAATTTGGGAGAAACAACATTAGGTCAGAGAGTTAGAATATTTTGCTGGCTAAAAGAAAAATTAAATTAAATAGGGGATTTGGGTTGTTTATAACTAACAAATCAATACAAGAATGAGTATTGTTAGGAAAGTATCAAAAAAACCTAATTTCTACAATTAAAATCTGAGATGAATGGGTGGATTTTATCAAAGATAGGTTAATTTCCCTTCCAAATCTAAAACTGTGATTTTTGGAGAATACAGGTCAAATAGAAAATGTCAAACAAAAAAGAGGAAATGAACAAACACATGAAAGAATCAAAATTTGTTCGTAGAACCAACCAATTGGTCCATCTAAAAATTCATTTTATTAAATTTTTAAAACTTATTCAAATCTAACTTTTCCTCAAAATCAATTATAGTTCCAAATCAAAATAAAATATTATCAACTTTCAATAGATACCATAACCTCTTATTCAACAAACTTACAAATTTGCATTAAGAAAATTTCAATGCCATATTATAAATTGACCACAACCTAAAACGAACAAAAACCTTATAATACTTAGTATTTAGCATATTAATGTGCACATTTGTTCAATCACCTACTTAATCCCATGAGTAGAGGACCATGTGTAGGTTTTTTAGGGTTTTCAGTAGCCGACCTCCATAAAATTAGGCTAGGGGCACATGAGCGTGGACATCCAAAGGTCCTTTTGTATTTTCTTTAGGGAATAGAGTTTTGGCTTTTCCCTAGTACCTATTTTATTTTTATTGTATTTTAATTATATCAATTTACTTTCTTCTATGTATTTCTCATGTTTGGGGGACCTAACTTGACTCATATGTAAATGCCTATATTTGGTGTTCCTATAATATATATTTTGGTCACTCTACTTCTTAATTTTAGTTTAGCTGATTTTCTTAACCTTATGCCTAACATGGGATGGGGAAATTACCTCTATCTTATGTTAGGCATGTTGGTCAAACCCATTTTTCATAAGTGTGTTTATGTTCTCTACTTCCATAATATTTTAAAATAAATTTTTTGGGTAGTAAAAAATGGGGGTGTTATAAGTTGATATCAGAGCTTTATTTTAAAAATTTTATTCCCTTTCTATTTTTAGTTGATACCACATAGTAATATTAGAGAATTGTTTTAAAACCTTCATTTTTAAATCCTTTTAGTTAATACCTTATGTTGGTATTATAGACTTATTTTTATAACTTCTTCATGTCAATATGTGTTGGGCTAATAACATAAGTAATTTTAATGATTTACAAATGGTTTTCAGTATTAAAGCCAAAATTTCAAGTGTTTTCAAACCTAAAATAGTCTATGAGTGGGTTGGGAATGTAAATTTTGTGTTGATTTATCGTGTGAGGCTTAGTGCTCAATAAATTGATTGCTTCTAATTAATTTTGGTATTTAGTAATTGATGGTTGTTAACTATCATTATGGGTGCATCATGGGACTCATGGAGAATGTCGATGCCTACATTTAAGGCTCGATTCAAGATCCACAAAGACCACTATAAATGCTAATAATATTTCTAGAGGATTAGCTTAGGAGAGTTGAACATCATCGTCTACTAATCTTCGAGGACTGAGAAGACCATGACATTATGGAAAGGTGGATTGAAGATATTAGAAAGACCTTTTCTACTAGCAAACTCCCTTTTGATAAGAGGGTTGACATGGCGGTGTAATGCTTGAGGGGCTATGTAGACATATGGTGGAGGAGTGCCAACATAGGGGTGAAGAGCCTACTACTTAGGGAACTTTTCTTGAGATACTTTGAGCCCGATATTATCCGCATCATCTCTAAATGAGAAAGTATGATGAGTTTATGGCATTTTGTTAAGGGATCATGTCAATTGAGGAGTATCATATGAGATTCATGGACTTGGTCCTGCTCACTCCTAATATAAAGGGCAACAAGGCAATGCAAGTACACCATTTCAATATTATTTTAGGGGTTAGGTACCACAAGTTGTTTGTTGGAATTACCTCGCTAGACATGGCTTGGATGTAAGAGTAAGCCTTAGAGGTTTCTCAAGTAATCTAGGTTACCAATCCCTAGTTGAGGTATAAAAAGAAATTTGAGGGTTGCCAACATCTAGGAAGAAGGAAGAAGGAATTTCCTGGAGTTAACAAATCGCTTAGGTACAGAAAGAGTATGGGATTAGCACCCCAATCTAGAGGTCATTCAAAGGGATGTTTTAAGTAGATGCATTACCACTATAAGTTTAATAAATCACTCGGGGTGATTTTCGTAGGTAATAAACTAAATTTCCATAGTTGTGGTATAATAAGACATAGGGTTTATCAGTGATGTATTAGAGGTGTTAGTATTTAAAGGAGCCAATCTTGAGCTCAGAGTATCGAATCGATTCAATAGCCACAGCAATAGACTCGGAGATTTCCTCCATCACCAACTAGTGTTGTCAGTCATGCAATACATCTAAAGGGTTAGAAGCCCCACACCTTTCCGTAGGGTTAGAGTTCAGGCAGTGCAATAGGAGTTCTTCTAGGATGAACTTGAACATGATTAGAAAGGCAAAGCCTAAGCGTTAGGCTAGTGCGGTAATTGATATGCTTATTATTTCTACCTTTTCATCTATGTGTTATTTAACTTTGGTGTATCACATTCTTGTATGACATCCACATTCATTGTTAGGGGTACTTTATCTCCCTTCTATATCATTCCCACTTCTATTTTGTTGCCTTCAGAGTATAGGATTAACTACTCAAGGCTTTATAAAGGGGTAGTTTTTGTAGTTGAGTGAACGTAGATCTCATGAAACTTGAGTTACATAACTTCAATGTAATCTTTAGAATGGAAATGATAGGAAAGTATCAAGTGTTGATATATTGCACATAGAAGCGTATGGCTCTTGATGGACCAAAGGGTGTTAGAGTCTTCTATTAGAAGCGTGAGTCTAGCCCATTTATAGAAATTTTGTCGGCTATCATGTTAAGTATGCTAGTTTGAAAAGGTATCCGATATTTGTATGTATTGTAAAGATACCAAGGTCAATGAAACGCCTATCTTTTTATGTTTTCCGATGAGATTTCAGCTATACCAAAAGTTTGAGATGTTGAATTCACCATCAATGTGTTGCTAGGGATGGATCCAATATCAAAAGAACTATATTGTATGGCACCCCTAGAGATAAGAGAGCTTAAGGCTCAATTAGAAGAATTGCTAGAGAATGGACATATTTTACCAAGTGTATGGCCTTGGGGAACACAAGTTTTATTTATTAGAAAGAAGAATAAAAGGTTGAGGTTGTATATTAACTACTGAGGATTGAATTAGGTTATGATAATAAAAAAAGACCTTTATCCTCTACCTCAATTCGATTATCTATTTAACCAACTTAGAAGATCCATAGTATTTTCAAATATTTATGTTTGTTTAGGTTTCCATTAGTTGAGGATTATCGAGTAAGATATTTTGAAGATGACTTTTTGAACTAGGTACTACCATTATGAGTTCATAGTGATGTCTTTTTAACTTGCTAATAATAACATATATAGGTCTCATAAACCATATCTTCAAATAATTTTTAGAATAATTTATCGTGGTGTTCATTATGGAATCCTCATTTAATCTAGCAGTTGTGAGGAGTAAAAGTAATGTATAAGACAAACTTTAGCATTGTTGAGGGTACACCAATTATATGCCAAACTTTGGATGAAATACCCCAAAATCCTAATTTAGGAATTATAGGAAAATAAGGATTATTAGGGAAAATTAATTAAATAAATTACCTTATTAAAATAAAGGGGAATTAAATAAGGCAAAAAAGGAGAAATAATAAATAAACTATAGGCAAAATTTGGATATTTTACAAATTAATATGGGAGTTAAAAAAATCCACCCAAAATAGCCAAATTAATCTAAAAAGGAATTTTATATTATTATTATTATTATTGTAACAAATATTATTAATTTTAAAATATATAAATATAATAATAAAATACCAAATACTCCAACCCATCCATTCTCTACTTTTTCCTTTTTTTCCTTTTTTCCTTTTTCCTTTTTCTCCTTTCTTTTCCTTTTTCTTTCTTTCTCCCCTTCTCCTTCTTCTTTCTTTCCCCATCCTTCCCGACTAGGCCGGCCTGCGCAACCCAAGCCCTTTTCCTCCCTTCTCCCTTTGCGTGGCCCAAAGCCTGCGTCACTCCCCTAACCAGCCGACTGGTTGAATTGCCTCATTTTCTTTTTCTTTTCCTTCCCTTGGACCACTGGTCCAACTCCTTCTCCTTCCCCAGCCCGCGCGACATACAACCTCAAGGCCCTGCAACCACAATTCCGCCAGCAGCCACCAGCTCCGTCCAACTGTCCTTCCCCTCTCCTTTCCCGTCATTTTCTTTCCTTTTTCTAGCCCAACCAGCCCCGCAGCTTCCCTACACGCATGCCCCCCTTTCCTTTTCTATCCCCCCACCTAACTTGCCATGGCAAGACAGCACTGCCTACCACCGCCGGCCAATGGTCCTACCTCACTTGCTCCTCTTGTGCTCTTCCTCCTTCGTCATTTTCCCCCCAAATTAGCCTATAAATACCCCATTGGCAGCCTAGGTTGAGCTTCTATTTTGGAAGCCAAAAAATCAAGACCGTACACCACCGCCCGATCAACCCCTTATTCTACCGCTGTCGACGATAGCCGCCCACCAAAACCTTCCCCACACCGCCCTCTATAGAATTGATCCACCCTACTCCCTTATCTTGCCCTGCATGAGACGCCCTGACCGTGCAAAGTTTCCATCCCTATCAACCTCACCGGCCTTGCGCCGACCCTTGCGCCACCATTTGCCGCAAATTCCACTACAACCAGCACCTCCTCCACCCTCCAAAACAACCAGGGGACTCCACCCTACCTTCCTATACCTCCATCTCTCCTTGCCTCCCTCTCCTTCTACCTTCTCCACCTTCCACCACTTTTAGCCACCGCTTCGGCCACCGTGCGCCGCCACTTCCGGCTACACCACCACCTCTATTCCACCCTTCTCCACCCGGTACATCTTCCACCACCTCAAACACCCCCTTATTCCCTCTCCTTTAGCCTATACTCCCATCTCTCCACCTCTCTTCCTCCTCTACCGCGTGGCGCCTCCAATTTCATCACCAACCTAGGTGATATTTTAATTTCCCCAGCCCTTAACCTATTTTTCTATAGGTGTTAATAATTTTTAGTATATTAATAGTATTACCCTTAATATTACTATTATTATTCTTATTATTATTAGTGTTGTGTTATCATTATTAGTACTATTACCATTATTAATATTATTATTATATATCACTCTTATTACCTAACCTAACTTCAGAAATATTTATAACTATGGTATTATTATTTAAAAGGGTTACAACTTTAATATTGACATAGTTATCTTTATTATTATTAGTAGTAGTAGTATAATTATTATTAGTATTAGTATTTGTATTAGTATTTGTATAATTATTATTGTTGTTGTTGTTGTTGTTGTTATCTTCTTACTAATACTAACTTGGCCTTTATTACTTTTATTATTGGTGTAAATATTGGGACTCTTATATTACCATTACCCTTTTTGAGTATTATCCTTATTATGTTTAAATTTATTATTATCATTACTACTACTATTATTATTATTATCCTTTCTATTATTATTATTATTATTATTATTCTGTTATACTTGACCACATTATCACTAAGGCTACTACTAATATAGTTTCTAGGACCTTCATTAGTACTATTCTTAAGATGATAACCATTATTAATATTATCAACATTATTATTATTATTATTATTGTTGTTGTTGTTATTGTTATTATTATTATTTAATACTACTATAAATATTATTATTGTTAAATTGTATTTTGGCAATATTTATAATCACTAACCTCTTATCACTACTAGCATTGTTAATATAAAAATCATAATGGTCACTACTTCTAAATTACTTATATGGCTATTATTATTATTACTACTAGGGTTTGGGTCGATATTAGTATTATCACTTAAACTAATAATAATAATAATATTATTATTATTATTATTAATGATATTGGAAGCATCACCTTAATACCATGAATATCACTATGAATACTTTAACATAAACCATGATGGATACTAAGACTTATTTTGGTTAGTAATGGCACGATTAATTATTTTAAGAATAATAACCCTACTTTAATTATAAAACTACTATTATCACTATTAGCCCTAATAGTAAATTATGATAAGGGTAGGGTAGGAATAATGGAAATATTTGGTAAGAAAGGGATTAACCCATAGTATTTCCCTCTTATAGGTGAATCAAGTAAAAACCCTAAGGAGGCGTAAGAGCATACTCCAAGCTTGGTGTCGTATTAGGTAAGGATATGGTTAAGGCCTTTTTATGTGTAAGAATGTGCTATGTGTGTTGGTTTAATAGGTGTGCTTTATATTTCATATTCTATATTATCATGTTCTTGTGGTAGATTGCTAAGCATGGAGCTAAGGTACGTTGTATATGTTTATAATATGTGTAATGTGATGTTTTACTTGTGCTTGAATTGTACTTATGTTATAATGCCCCTCATGACATGCATGATAGGAGGTCCTAAGTAGTATGATGTGGTTGTGAGAAAAGAAGGGGAAAAAAGGTGGAAAGTGAGTTGACTAGAGAAGGATAATGATTGCTTAACTATCTTATGACCTATAGGTAGAGAAAAAGAGGAATAATGCGAATGAGATTAAGGGAATGGATTTAATATGCATGGGAAGTCTAGGGTTTGCATAGGATAGTTAACATTTGCATAGGGATGACTTTTATGTGGGAAAAGTTAATTTGAGCATCAAGTAAGGTAAGGGAAGTATCATTAGGGCGATTAGAGTCCATATGTGAAAAATAGTACGTGGGTTGATATAAGGATGCATAGGGGATTTGACTAGGATTGTGGGAGGAAACCCCAAATGAGAGGAATGTGTAAGGGAGGAAAATTAATAGAGATGGATAGAATGAGGATAAAAGATGGATGAGGGTGTCATATGGGGGAAAAGTGAATCAAGAGACAAGATTATATTTGGGTGTTGAGTGACTCGCATAAAATAAAAGAGGAGTACTAGGGTTTTCTAGAGGCTAACTAGGGTTTTGTGATCATATGTGGGAGTAGGATAGTGAGGTTGTAAGGTCGAGTGTGGGTTGAGAGAAGTGATGGTTTTAATAATAAAGAAGATTTTTGGGTTCATAGTGAGTGGGGAAAAGATGAAAAGAAGTCTCGGGATTATGGGTTGTGTTGGATATATGTGTTATGTGGAAAAAGTGATGGTAAGTAAGAGTGATCAACGAATAATATCGTATTGGTAAAGAGAGTTGCTAGAGTTTTGGAATGGCCAACTAGGGTTGTGTGGCCCCATATATTTATGGGAAGCAAAATGTGGTACTTGGGGAAGAATCGAGCGAGGTGATAAATAGGAGGAGTATGATAGAGCCAGGTTCGACCATATAGGCCAAATTAGGGTTTTCTTCGAAGAAAATCCTAGGGAGTTATATCATGTTGATTCAGAAATATGGGAAATGGGCATCGATGTTGAGTATTCATGGTAATGAGGGAAGAGTGAGGAAGGATATTGGGATGCACTAGAAGAAGTAAAAGTCCCAAGATATGGGACAGATCTATCGGGAAGTGGAGTGAGTCATGCATATCAAGTTGGGGTTGTGTATGGAATAAGATACAATAAAACACTAAACACTTAAAGTGAAATATTATCAAGCCAAGGCCTAGTGAGGTTATATATTTTTCGGTCCACTGGCTATAATAGTGGTCAGGTACGTTTTGTCCTGCTGAGTGATTTTTTCGGTCCATAAGCTATAATAGTGGTCAAGTATGTTTTGCCCTACTGAGTGTTTTCGATCCACCAGCTATAATAGTTGAGGATTTAGGGCTTGATAAACTAAACCTTGTATGGTAATAAATCTTGTAAAGATACTATTTACTATAGTGGAATACCTAGTGAGTCGAGGCTAATAAGGATGCATATAATTTTCGGTCCACCGACTATAATAGTGGGGTTCCTGTACTCACGTGGAAATAATATAAGAAATGTGTGAACCATAAGTATATGGAATAGAAAGATACTAATCATTTATAGTGGAACACCATATGAGTCATGGCCAGTGAGGTTATTACATATTTTTCAGTCCACTGGCTATAATAGTAGTCAGGTGCGTATTTCCCTACTGAGTGATTCCGGTCCACCAGCTATAATAGTGGTTAGGTGTGTTCTGTCCTATGGAGTGCTTCCAGTCCACTAGCTATAATAGTGGGGTTCCCGTACTCACATGGAATTATTATAAAAAAGATTTACGGTAAATCACTAATATAAGTTAAGCCTAATCTTGTAAATCTGGATTACTGTTTTATGCACCTTATGTGTTTATTCTCTTGCATGGCCTTACTTGTGTGCTTCTTACTGGCCTTACCCATACGATTACCTTACTCAGTACGTAGTGTATTAACCACCCGTTTTATGGGTGATGCTCATTCCCAAGAGTAGAAGACCCATCTGAGTTTGTGCAAGTAGGAGATGACGTCTTTGATGTCATACAATATTTTATGTTTTTGGAAAACTGTAGTTACTTACTGTTTGGGTTGTAATTTTTAAATTGGACTTTGATTTCCATATGACTATGATGGAATCCTTTCATGGGCTCTCATTGTTTTATTAATTACTTGTGTTTGATGTTAACCCTATTTAGCCTTATAACTTAGTACTGGAACTGTAGGAGTGAACCGGTCTGGTACAAAGTGTGGCGATAATACCCCTAGAATTTTATTTTTTTGTTATTTCACTTCTGTCAAACCATTTTATTAAAACAAACTTTTTCAGTAGTAAATTTTGGAGGTGTTACATTTGAAGTATGAGTTTGGGTTAGATCAAGTATATTTTCTTGAACATATAATCTTGAAGGGTGGTGTGTTAGTATATCCTTTCAAGATTTGGGCAATTTCTGAGTGGCTAACACTAATATCGGTCAAAGAGGTTTGTAATTTTTTGGGATTGGTTACCTATTACCATTGATTTGTCGTAGAATTCTCCAAGATATATCACCCATTCACCAACTTGTTGAATAAAGTTTCATGATTCTAATGGGATGAGAAGTGTAGTTAGGCCATCAAGGAATAAAAAGGCATTTGATATAGATATTGTGCTTATGTTACCAAGTGGATCAAATGGTTTTGAGGTGTGTAGTGATGAGAAATGTAGTTAGGCCTTAAAAGAATTAGATACAGGTCTTGTGCTTACATTACCAAGTGGATTAAATGGTTTTAAGGTGTATAGTGATGCTTCTAATCATGGATTGGGTTGTGTGTTCATGCATTAGGGGAGCGTAGGGGCTAATGCATTTTGCTAATTAAAGTTGCATGAGTATAACTACACAACACATAATTTGGAGATTGCCATAGTGATATTTTCTTTGAGGTTTTGAAGGCATTATCTCTATGGTGTTTAGTGTAAGATTTATACTAATCACAAGAGCCTCAAGTACATTTTCATGTAGTGGGAGTTGAATTCGAGATAGCATTAATAATTATAATTGGTTAAGGATCATGTCCTAGAGTTGATGTGCCATAAGGATAAGACCAATGTTGTGATGGATGCTCTTAACCAAAATACATCACACTCCTTGAGTACGATTTTTTTATCTAATCATTGATTTTAGGAGTTAAGAAATAAAGAAATTGAGTTGATCACTGCTAGTAGTCTAGAAGTAAAGATGAGTTCCCTCACCATCACACCTTTGATCTTGATGAGTTTTGAGCTAGTAAACTTGGTGACTTCAAGCTTGAGAGGATAAACCATGGTATTGAAAAGGGTGTAGCTAAGGGATTCCACATTTACAAAGACAAAAGTATCAGATATCAAGGTAGATGGTCTGTATCATAAGGATGTGCTAAGCTCAAGAGGAAATGTAACACCCCCAAATTTACTATTAAAAATTTTCGTTTAATTAAAAGGGTTCAGCGGAAGCGAAAAGATAAAACTGTAAACTAAGGGGCATTACCGCCACACTTAGTATCAGATCGGTTCACTCCTACCGTTCCAGTACTAAGTGCTAAGGTTAAATAAAGTTAACATTAAACACAAATCATTAATAAAATACAAGTCATACAGAAATCATAGTGCGATTTAGGATTACAAACCAAAGAGTACGTGACTAGAGGTTTTCAAAACATAAAGCATAGTATAAAAACACAACTAAAATATGATAATACAAGTTCCAATAAAAGAAATAGAGTTCGTCCAAGTCACTCTCGATCCCTAAGTCAAGTTTAGGCTCAACACTCAGCCTCACCCGATGCCTCGTAGGTGTTGTAGGCATCGAAGAAATCATCCCCTACCTGCACAAGTTCAGATGGGTCTTCTGCTCGTGGGAATGAGCAGCACCCATGAAATAGGTGATCAATACGCTACGTACTGAGTAAGGTAACAGATGCGCTAAGGCCAAACATACAAACATACAACGTAGCATACATGGCACATTCACATAAGCCGCATGTAGTAATCCAAATAATGAAGACCGGCTATGGTCCAATTAAACTTATTTTCTTTTGAATCTCTGTTAAATGTATTCATTTCACTCCATAATCTTTATTAATCCATGCAAGTGAGGGAACCCCACCATTATAGTCGGTGGATCAGTCACTTATAGGGCAGAACGCACCTAACCACTATTATATGCCGGTGGATCGATCTCTAGGGCAGAATGCTCCTGGCCACTATTATGCCGGTGGATCGGTCTGGCCCCGACTCTCATGGTGTTTCACTGTAATTATATAGTATATTTCTCATGATTCATTGATAACATAATGTTTGGTTTGTTGAGCTCAGGATCCCCCACTATTATAGTCGGTAAATCGGTCACTTATAGGGTATAATGCACCTAACCACTATTTTATGCCGGTGGATCGGTTCGGCCCCGACTATCATGGGGTTCCACTATAAGTACTTAGTATCTTTTACGTGTATTAACAAATTAGGATTTGGTTTACTGAGCTCAGAATCCCCCACTATTATTGCCGGTGGACCGGTCACTTGCGGGACGATGTCCACACTACTATTATTCGCCGGTGGATCAGTCACTTGCGGGACAATAGTCCACACCACTATTCCTTACCGGTGGATCGGCTGGACCTGGCTCAGTACTCTTACACTTTACATGATTAGTATTTTATAGTATCTTATTCAACAGATTCCGCCCTAAGCATGCATGACTAACTCCAGCTATAATTATTCCCCAAAGAGGGCTCATCCCATATCTTGAGACTTGGTGCCCACTAACTCACACCCTGTCATCCATTTCCTTTACAATTACCCTTAAATGAAAAACCCAACTCCTATGGGTGTGGGTTAGGCCCAACACCTTATAACATCAACTCCACCTACTATCAACCCCTAGGGTTTTCCCTTGAAAACCCTAATTGGACCGATGTGGCCCAACCCCCCTCTCTCACTTACTCTACCATTACCTCGTTTATCGGCCCATACCTTAACTCATTAGATCCAATCCCAAATCATATCGCTTTACCACTTGATTCCACATGTGACCGGAAAAACCCTAGTTGGTCATCTCAAACCCTAGTACCTTTCTTCTCCCACAAGTAACCTCTCTCCTTTCTCCCAAAATCTCTTCTCTCCCATGGAACCCATACTCACCCCTTATATCCCCTTATATAGTAAATTCTCACTCTTAACCCGTACTCCACTCTCCCTTAATCATTTTTACCTTCGCACTTTCTAGATTACTACTTTCTCCCAAAACCCTAATCGGGTCCCTTATACATCCTTACACCAACCTATGTACTATTTTCATCCCAAGTCTCCAATCACTCCACAACTCTCCCATTAGCTTGTTTACACCCTAAATCAACTTTCCTCACGTAAAGATCACCCCCATGCAAGTTTTATCCATCTCATGCAAACTCTCGAAGTCCCCATGCAAACCCTAGAATTTCCATGCATGGTTCCCATCTCTCGTCCATTTTGGTCAACCTCATATCCCCCTTAGCATATCACTTCCCATTTGTTTCTTTTTATCCTTTCATGTCCCATATCATAATATCATTTGTCCCAACATGCATGTCTTAGAGGGCCATATCATATCACACCACAATCACCATATATAGATATCATACTCATGCCATAAGAACACATACAAAACATACCTCAACTCCAAGTTGCGCTAGACATAAGACAAGTTAAGGAAAAACATACGATACATAATATAACATGAAACATAAAGCATCCAAGGCATGCAAGTCACATAACACACATGGGCCTTAGCTACATCCTTACCTAAAGCGACGCCGGGCTTGGAGCACGCTCTTATGACTCCTTGGGGTTTTGGTTTGATTCACCTATAAAAGGGAAAATACTAAGTATTAATTTCCCTCAAAAGTACCATCACTCCTTATTTTAGTCTAAGATTAGGATTATTATTATTAAAGAGAGTATTATACGAAAACTAGGATTTTTTTCTTAAAAATTGTCTACTAAATATTACTAGTCAAAATATGTTTATTCTAATATTTATTGCTACACTTATATTACCAAACCTATTAGCTTTATTCTTCTAATAATAGAGTTGATACTAATTATAGCCAAATAGCGATAATAGTAATACTAATAGTAATGCTAATGCTTATAGTGATAGAAACCCTAGCGTTTTTAAGGGTAAGTCTAATAATAGTGTTAGAGTTAAAATAATAATATGGTAATTGCAATACCAACAAAGTACAAATATTCCTAAAAATAATAATGATAAAATTTATATTTTGAATAATAATAATATAAGGGTTCAAATGTTCTCATCACAATAATAATAATAAAATAATAATAATGATAATAGTAATAACTAATAATGATACTATAGTAATAATGTTAGAGACAAAGGCATTAGGACTAATATTAATGATATTCTAATATTAAATAGTAAAATACTAAGGCTTAGGTATTCTTCTTCTTTAACGACAAAATGATAATACGCCAACTTCGGTTTAAAAACATTAGTAGTAATAAAAGTGGCAATAATAATAATAATAATAATAGTAATAATAATGATGATGATGATGATGATGATGATGATGATGATGATGATGATGATGATGATGATGATGATGATGATGATGATGATGATGATGATGATGATGATGATGATGATGATGATAAAAATGTTAAGTATAATAATAATAACAATAACAATGATGATAGTAACCAAAATGAAAATAATAATCTTAGGGTCCAAATGTTTATATTAATAAATAAAAGTAATGATGGACAAGGTTAGTATTAAAAATATTAGCAAGGAAATAATGATAATGATAATGATAATGGTAATAATAATAGTAATAATAACAATACTAATAAAATAAATTCGGTTAAGTAGCAATAATAATAATAATAATAATAATGGCATTAATAATAAAAAAAATAATACTAATAGTAATGATAATATTAATATAAGGATTCAAATGTTCACCATAATAGTAAAGATACTGATAATAAGCCATATCCAGTATTAGTAATAATAGTAGGAATAATAGTGAGATTAGTAATAATAATAGTAGTAAAAGAGGAAAATTCTCAATCATAATGACACTAAGGTTGTAGGTCATCATTAATGATAATATTATTATTGGTTAGGAAAGTTATAAAGTTAGGTTAAGTAGTAGTAGTAGTAGTAGTAGTAGTAGTAGTAATAACAACAACAACAATAATACCACTAATAATAATGATTATGGGGATAACCATAGTAATACTAAAGTTGTTAATAATAATAATAATGATGATAGTAGTAGTAGTAGTAGTAGTAGTAGTAGTAGTAGCAGTAGTAGTAGTAGTAGTAATGATGATGATGATGATGATGATAGTAATAATAATAATAATAATAATAATAATAATAATAATAATAATAATAATAATAATAATAATAATAATAATAAGGAACCATTTTAATGTTAAAGTTGTAGCCTTTTAGATAGTATAACCTAGTTATAAATATTTCTGAACTTAGGTTAAGGAGTAAGGGTGATACATAATAATAATAGTAATATTAAGGATAATACCATTAATATTAAATAAAATTATTAACACTCATAGAAAATAATTTAGGGGCTGGGGAAGTTGAAGCACTACCTCAGGTTAGTGGTGGAACCGGCGAAGGCGCGTGGCGGCGACGGCGGTGGTGGTGGAGGAGGAAGCGAGGGGAAAGATGGATATGTAGGCTAAGAGAGGGGAAGTGGAGGGGTGTTTGAGGTGGAGGAAGGGGTAGCAGGCGAAGAGGAATGGAATGAAGGTGGTGGTGTGACTGGGAGTGGTGGCTTACGATGGTTGGTGGGGCGGCCGAAGGTGGTAGAAGGTGGTGGAAAATGGAGAAGGTAGAAGGAGAGGGAGGAAGGGGGAGATGAAGGTGTGGGAAGGTAGGGGAAGATCCCCCGGGTGTTTTGGAGGGTGGAGGAGGAGTTGGTTGCGGCGAGGGTGGCGCCGGAAGGCGGCGCGAGGGCCGGCGAAGGGCTGGAGTGTGCTGATCGAGAAGGCACTTTTGCACGGCCCAGGCGGCTCGTGTAGGGAAAGATAGGGGAGGAGGGTGGTCCATTTTTGTAGAGGGAGGTGCGAGGGTGGTTTTGGTGGGCGGTGCTTGTTGTGGAGGTCACCGACGGTGGTGGAATAAGAAGTTGATTGGGCGGCGGCGAGCGGATGGAGTTTTCTGGGCTGCGAAAAGGGAGCTCGACCCAGGCTGCTAATGGGGAGTATTTATAGGATAATTGAGGGGGAAGACAACGAAGGGGAAGAGGTAAAATGGGGCAAGTGTGGCAGGACCACCAATCGACAGTGGCAGGCGGCGCAGTCTTGCCATCGCAGGTTAGGTTGGGTCGGGGAGAAAGAGGAAAGGAGATAGCACGCGGGGAGGGGAGAGATAGGGCTTGTTGGGGTTGAAAAAATGAAGAAAACGACGAGGAGAGCAGAGAGAAGGGAGGCCGAACAGCGTTGGTGGCTGTCAACGGTAGAGTTGCAGGGTCGAATTGCAGGTCGGGAGTGTAGGTGGCGTGGAAGAAGAAAGAGGTGGATCGGTGGTCCAGGAGAAGGGGAAAAAAGAAGAACCGGCCGGTGGTTAGGCGTAGGGTCAGAGCTCGCAGCTTGGGCTGTGTGAGACGGGCTAGGGAGGAGAGTTTAGGCAGCTGGCTGGCCCAAACCGGGGAGAAGGAAAATTAAGGAAAGGAGAAAGAAAGAAAAAGGAAAAGAAAGGGGAAAAAGGAAAAAAAAAGGCTAAAATGGTTGGGTTGGGTTATTTGGTCTTTATTTATTTATATACTTAATTTATATATTTAAATTTAATAATAATTATTTTAAGTATAATTTTTAAATTCATTTTTAGATTAATTGGGCTATTTTGGATAAATTTTTCTTAACTTCCATTTTAATTAGTAAAATATATAAAATTTTCTAAATAATTTATTTATTATTTTCTCTTAATTTTCCCTAATAAATCATTATTTTGCCACAATTCCTAAATTAGGATTTTTGGGATATTTCAGGAAGATCCTTACTAAAGGCCATTGTACTCCTTATTATGTTCATCATGGTGGGGATAAGTTTTATAAAGACGTCAAGAAGGCATATTTGTGGCTCCATATGAAATGGGAGGTTGTAGAGTTTGTCATGCGACGTTTGACTTGTAATAACGTAAAAATCAAGCATAAAAGACTGGCAAGGTTAGTACAACCACTAAAAGTTCTAAAGTGGAAATGAGATGGCATAACCATAGATTTTGTGGTTAATATTCTAAGGAACCATAGTGGTTTTGATTTTCTTAGGTTTTTTTAACTATGTAACTAAGTCAATAGTATTCATACTAATGAGGTTCACATGGATAATAGAATAGTTAGCAAGCACTTACAAGAATCTCATCATCCGACTACATGGACTCTGTAGAGACATCATGTTAGACTGAGATTCCATGTTTTTGTCACATAGTTGATAGAAGTTATAGGCTGCTTTTGGGCTTCATTTGAAGATGAGTACTACTTTTCACTCAAGTATAGATGATCAGAAAAAGAGGATCATTCAAACTTTATAGGACACACTTCAAGCATGCATGATGTACTTTGGAGATAGTAGGGAGGGTTTTCTAGACTTGATCGAGTTCTCCTGCAACAATAGTTCCTATAAGAATATCAAGATGACACATTTTGAGGCCTTATATAGGTAGAACTATCGTAGTCGCATATGTTAGAGTAATATTAGTGAGGTAATTATGGTGGGACTAGACATGATTAAGGAAATAACAAGGAAAATTAGACTAATTTAGGACCGCATGAAGGCTCCCTAGTGCAACACCCCATCCTTTGGTAAAGTTTTGTTGAATGAGAAGTTATGGTATTTATTAAAATTTGATAATGTTTGATTTTGATTCAGAATTATAATTGATTTTGTGGAAAAGTTAGATATGAATAAGTTTTATAACGGGAATAAAATGATTTTTTAGATGAATTGATCAACTGGTTTTCATTTTAGCTAAAGGGTTTTTACTCAACCAAATTGATCGACTGGTTTGGGTAACTGGTCAACTAGTTTGGGGAGTTGATCAATTAGTCTATGGAATATTCAATTGGTAGGCTAAATCTATCAAATGGTTTTTCAATCTGAATACATTTTTTAAAGTTATTTTTTAAAAAAACACTTCTTCTACCAAAATGGAAACTTGATAATCGCATTTCAAGTTATTCTTTAAAGATTCTTAACTTTTCTTATCTTGAATTCGGCTGAAGCTTCTTGCTCAAATTGATTCAAGGGTTTAATTTGGATAATTATGGGAGAGGATGACCTTAAATTTGTCTTCTTCCTCCTCTCTCCTTTACACACTTTTGGAATCATTGTTTTGATTCCCTTCCTTGTCTTTACTCAGGTAGGAGAGATTCCTTCCCATGCTAATCATTTGTTTTTATCTCTCATATTTGACATTTTTTGAGCAATTTCAATATGCATTATCCAAAAATCACCATTTTAGCTCTAAAAGGGAGGTCAGCATACTTTTGACAAAATTCACCCGTTTGGCTCAAATTCGAATGGTAGAAATTAGGATTTTTCAATCTAAGCATAACCACTCTCGTTCTTGCACTGATTCATTAACAATAAATAAACCTAATCACCCCTTCCACTTATTTTTATTTTAGCAAGTAAAATATTCCAACTCTCTAAACTTGTTCTTTTCTCCCCAAATCAAACATAATTTTGATTCCCTTCCAATCTTCTTCTTTCTCTAGCTCCTTCTTATTTATCTTTAAGAAATAAAGGCTAGATTTAGGAGGAATTTGAGTCTCACTTTCATCACAATTACCTATATTTTTCTCTTAGGTTTAGTAATTTTATTTTTCTCCTAATTCGGATCCTAATTTAGGAAATTATTACTTAGATTTCTAAAGCTTTAACTTCTGTTTTTTTTTAGGTTTGGACATAGAAAATTGTCTAGGTTGACTTTTCCTATATGTGGAAACGTTTTTCTTGCACCAAAGTTATTCTTACATCTAAAATGTGACCTAAGTAATCATGTAATGTGATGTAATATTTAAAGTCCTAATTGTATAAGTTTGCATGAGAATTTAGTTTTAGAATTATCCATGTTGGTTAACTTATGAATATAGAGAAAAATGCATGATTTTAGGGAAATTAGGTTGATTTGATTAATTGTAAATCATGCTTCAGTTTATGAGCAAAAAAATTATTGGTGTGATGCCATGTTATGGTTTGGTTTAGATTTGGTAGGAATTTTGGGGATGAGTTGCATGAAAAATTTATGTTATATGTTCTTTGGGGCAAATTGATTAACTTATTAGGTCCAACCGATCGACTGGTCCTTAAAGCAATTGGCTGGTTGGCCCAAATCCATCAATTGGTAGGTATGTGGTGACTATGGTTTGCTCTATGCCTAAACCCATCAACTGGTTTTGTAGAGATAGGATAATTCTACAAGCACATAGATTTATTATAGTACTTTAAAGTTGTATCCAATAGGGACTTCATAATTGAATACTAATTTTTACTATTTTAGCTATCTAGACTACCCTTTTTTCCAAATAAGAATAGGAGCATAGCCTATGAAAATACATGCAATGAGTAAACAAATCAATATTCTAGAACAATAATGATAAAGCCTAATATTGAACTTTGGTCTTGAATTTGGTACTCAACAACATTTAACATTGTAATATAATATAGCTTAAATGGCTATGAACCACCGGTCTTATATAACTCACTAGCCTCTTTTAAGGTATAAGAATGTTCTTAATTTAGTTTATTGACTACTTTATTGACTAACAAAATAGATTACCCTAATAATTCAAACATATACTTTCATGATCATTTGAGTTCCCATCCATATGTTAATTCCCAACATTGATTTTATCCTATTACTTATAATTAGTGCCTAAACAAGTCAAATACCATCAAACTTGAATTATGGCAGTGATTCCTATTTTATAGAACATCACATAAAAAACCATACATATAACATATAAAATAATTTATCATAGTCATATAAAATTGAGACTAATTAAATATTAGAAAGGAAAACTATTCAATCATGGTTGTAGTGAAGCACAAGAAAAAAATGACAAACATAATAAATGATCCAATAGATAATAAAAGAGAGAATGAAGAGAACATACTATATACTGATAATAAATCCTATTGTTTCAAAATGGCAATACACCCAATTAAACGTTGAAATTATTAAACTATGAGATCTAAGATAGGTTACGTGAGGTTTTTTCTTAGAAAAAGGGAGAAAAGAAAATCCCTAAACACTATGATCTCCCCTTCTCGTCCATTCTTGGAGTCCTTTAATCATGAGCAGTCAGTCATGGGGATTATAGCATAACTCCTACATGGTTTTGCTAAGCGTGCATGATTAGTCCATACATTGTTGTTTTACTTAGAATTGTTGAACACATGACCATGCTAATTGTTCATGATTCGGCCATAAATATTCTTTACTCTCAACTTTTTTAAGCACGGGTGTGCTAGCCTAGCACAGCCATGCCACGCATCTTCCATATTCTTGGCATTACATCGCATAGTTGTGCCAATCTAGCACAGCTAGGTCATGCGTCTATAGAACTCACACAGGGTTATGTACGGGTCAGCATAGTTGTGTTGCACTTGTGTACGAGTGCACTTTGGCTTTGTAACTAGCTATTTTTATCCTATTTTGGCTCTTTACTTCGTCTACTCCTCTTGCTTGCATGCTAGCTTGGCTTTTCTTCCCTCAAAACATTCCAAAAAGTATTTCTTGCTCTAAATTAGTGCCTCTCTTCCTTAGTTTTGTGCACTTTTGTATGAATCCTGAAAAATAAATACCAAGAGAGAATTATCTAGAATCAGAGGCGAAGAAAACAAAAATGTTCACAAATTATATGAAACATGGTCATAATTTATAGGTAAAGTAAAGGTAAAGAAGAATAAAAATAAAGGAAAAGAGAATGTTGAGGAGAAAAATTTTTGGTGATGGAAACAAACCATACAGACAAGGCATACATTTACAAGACCTACCGAGGTGGCAAGCATTAATAAGAGAACAACAAAATTAAAGTTGTGAACACCCCTCAACCTTAACCCTAAATTCAATATTATTATGGCACTCTATGATAGTTTAAAATTATGTAGTGTATATCCTTACAAGACAAAGGTGAGCCAAAGTAGTAGGCTTCCTACTATAGATAAATGTAGACACTCGATACTTGTGTACTAAGGATATAATTATTTTGCTCAAAATTCTCCATGCCAATAATGATCAACTATATTCTTGCAAGTTTTCTCATTTACAACCACTTAAAATACATTATAAAATGTAAAAATAAGAGGTTATATTAATGTTGTAGTTCAGTTAGGTTTAGGGTAAGGTAAGTCTAGGATTATTACCAAAAACAAATGGAGTGACAACTATAGGAATAAATCTCAAAATTTGAGATCATTCATGCTTGAATATACTTCATAAACATTAACAAAGGCCTTTTCAACAACCCCTCCTTACTAATCAAACTCAGATGCTTAATAACCCACATCACAATTTCAACACTTTTATTCTTGATTATTATTTTTTTGGAAAATGAAGCTACAATTAGATCATTTTCATAATACAAGCTCTCCCATACACACTTTCAAGAGTTATCACTCCTGAGTTTTTGGCAAGGGTAAGTTAATAACTTAGGATCAGGGGATACAAATGTAGGTTTTAATGGGAAAAAAAGGTATTAAACTCAAGGGGGTTAAACAAAAAGGAACAAAAGTTATTTGGGAAGCAATTTGTCTAATGTAGTTTTGAAAAGAAGACATGTGCCTCAATTATATTAATGCACACATAAGTCATGTGTGGCCTTGAATAGAAATAATATAAGTTCTAGTTTTTCACATTGGAGGAGAAAATATATAATTAGAAAATAGTGAGACTGTATAAATGATGAACAATCTATAAATCTCAAGATCTCACTAGTTCCAAGCCAGCCAACTTTCTTTCCTATGTCTTATTTTAGATGAGAAAATTAGTGAAGATAAACCACTAGAGTGATAGAATAATAAGTGGTTTAAGAGAATATCGATTAAGAATTTCACATATAAAAGCATTTGAAAAGTCTTTTCATTATAATCACTCAAAATCTACAAGTCTCACTAATATATAATGAATACGTGTGGATTATTCTATCAAATTTTCATTATTAGCCTATAATTTCCCAACTTTCTATATCCTTTTTTTTTAAAGGAAGAAATATAGAAATGAAAAGGAAATACAAACAAAAGTAAGCACAACATGAAAAAATAAAAGAAAATATACATTAAAAACAAGCACATTAAAGATAGAATGAAGAAAAGGACGGAAAATAAATAAATAAAAATGCAACCTAGTTGGGTAGTGATCAACAAATCTTCCCTTAAAGGACACATCGACTGTAATGTGTGTGAAAGGGACATACAGGGAAGAAAGATGAACATGTTATGGTGGTGGAGGTGGTGGGTATCTATGCTCAAGGTTCCATTGATACATTTGTTTTATCATAGTGTTCATGTTGCTAATAGGAGTTATGGAATCCCAAAGACTAACAACCTATTCTTCAAGTATATCAAAATGTGCATAGATTCGGGCAAAATGATTAGCCCATGATGGGTTAGGCAAAGAAGGGTCATGTTCAATGTCAAAGGATGTTAATGGAAGAGGAAGCAATGTTGAGCTTGGTGGCTCACAAGTATGGGTAGGAGAATCATCTCTATGCTGAGGACTTAGGTAATAAGGGTGAGATGTGACAGTGAAAGGAAGCTAATTTTAGGGTCTGTTACCAATGATAGTAGCAAGGGCTTTGTTAGGAAAGGAGCACAACACCTCTTATTTGTAAACGAATTTAAAATGCTTCCTTCATGAATAATCATTTTCATGTTAGCATAATTTAATAACCCTAATAATTCCCTAGACACATCAACCGAGATACGGTCTAGAGTGTATCCTAGCCAACGGGTGATAAATGTTATAATGCCCCTAACGATAATGCCACCAGTTAAATGGTTGCTAATATTACTAAGATTTTGTGTGAGGAGGTAACCACCATCAAGGGAATAATCCCTCAATGAACATGTAAAAGAAAATAAATCCATTTTCCTCACATTTTAATAACTCTCATCCCTATCAAGGAGGCTTAGACATTATGTCCCTTAAAAGGTTAAGGGGCACACCCCCACCTAGGAAAGGTAATTTTTGCTTAAAAATCTTGCGGATCACATAATTCATGGTCATCTCAAGTGTGGTGCCCAATGTTAGGGAAATGAAGCAAATGACAAAACACTCTAGATCCGTGTGATGGTAATCATTAAAAAGTCAAAAGGAGATGTGGAAGGTGACCCAATCAACATGAAATAAGCTAAGGAATTCAACTATAAGTCCTTTGCTTGTATGACAACCTAAACTATAATACCCCTAAACTATTTTTTAGGAATAAAGGATAAAATAATGGGTTATTGAATAAGTCTAAAATATATGTACCCTTTATAATAAAAAATAATAATAATCTAATTATATTAATAAAAATGTCACAAAAAAAATATTGGATGGAAGTTATTTAATTAACTAACCTAAAATAAATTATAGATAAATTATGGAAACTTCTAAATTAATGAAAATTACAGTGCTCAGACCTGAAGCACCGAATCTTAGAATAGGTACACCAAATGCCATACTCCATCCACCCAAGAGGGGAAAAGTTATACAAAGATCTTAAGAAGATAGATTGGTGGCCTCATATGAATAAGGAAGTAGTTGAATTTTTATGATGGTGCTTTACCTATCAGAAGGTCAAGATTGAGCAACATAAACCACTAAGGCTACTCCATCCTCTACAAGTGCCGAGATGGAAATGGGACTCAATCTCCATGGAATTTGTCAATGGGTTACCTAGGACATGTAGTGGCTGTGACACTATCTAGAACATTGCAAACAAAATGACCAAGTTGCAGTGTTCATCCCTAAGAAGTTAACTTGGAGCATGGATTAGTTAGCAAGGGCTTTGAGGAAGTTTGAGGTTAGTCGATATGGGGTGCTTGAGGATATCGTCTCTGACAAGGTCTGGAGGTTCCTACTCCACTTATAGGAAAACTAGCAAGAGGTATTGGAAACAAAATTGAACATGAGTATAGATTTTAATCCAACCATAGATGGGAAAACCCAAAGGGATATTTAAAACCTAAAAGATATGATATGAGCTTATACTTTCGACATCTAGGATTGTTAGAAAGATCGTCTACATCTGATAGAGTTCTCTTACAACAACAACTATGATGCCAATATAGGGATGGCATCCTTTGAAGAGTTGTATAGAAGAAAATGAAGGGCCCACTTGTGTTTGAATAAAACTAGCAAGATAGTGGTAATAGGACCCACGTTGAGTATAGGGATGATCCAATAGATCCATTAGATTCAAGATCGAATGAGAACTGCTTAAATTTGGCAAAATAGCTATGTCAATTGAAAGCAACATGGTGGAAACTTTGAGCCTAAAGAGAAGGTGTTGTTGAGGGTCTCCCCCACCAATGGAGTTTAGAGGTTTGATAAAAGATGCAAGTTGAGCCCAAGGTACATTAGGCCCTACAAGATTTTGAAATGGGTTGGAGAGGTTGCTTATCGGTTGACACTCTCTGACCTATAAAGAGAGACATGTGTGGATCCTCAATACCAAGCTCCGAACAAGTGTAGTCTCACTTGTGAAGATTCCCTAGAGCTTCCATGAGATAGAGGAAGGCACTTTGGAAGCTGAGAAGGGCATGTGCCAGGTGTATCTCGAACTCTTCACCTCAGGTATGACAATTCTAGGAAGCCCCTTTCCTTTAAGGGGGTAGTGGCCTTTCGTGTTTGATGTTCTCCCATAGCGAGTTGCCCCAAAATTGCCTTGCCCCTCATTTCCTTTTTCCCTACTCCTAGATTAACCTAGTAACTTTGGAGACAAAGTCCCTACACATCTCTCTTTTCCTTTCTTTTTTCCCTTTCCTATTTTTATTCTCCTTTCTATTTGGAAACTCATTCTTTCTTTTTTCCTTCCTTTCTATTTGTTCCTTCCCGACTAACTGAGTTGTAATCTAACAAGCCCAATAAGCGCGGGCATTTTCTCCCCTCTCCCCTTCTTTTCCTACTCTTCCTCCCCCCTCAGACCGGCCCAACTTCCTTCCTTTTTTTCTTTCCTCGGGTGGCAGCCTAAACATGCGCTAGCCCCTTGTTCTTCCCTTTCTCTCCCTCTCTTTTTCCTTCTTTTCCATTTCTACCCTCAACCCCAACCTCTTTTCCTTTTCTACCCTCACCCCAACCTCTACATGCTTACAGATCCTTTCCCCATTGCCAGTTTTATAGCTTCCCCCCACATATTCCCTTCTCCCTTTCCTCTTCAAACCATGTAGGGCATGTAGCTAGCATGATCCCTACACAATCCCCCCAACAAGTCCTTTTCCTCTACCTTATACCCTGCCACCTACATTTTCTCCCCCTGCCCAGGTTATACCACCCTGCCTCTGTTGGCCGACAACCACATGCCCCTCCCCTCTTTATCCTCTCATTTCCTTTGTCTTCACCCTACCTCCCAATGTCTATATAAGTCCTCCCACACCATTAATTAATTCTTCATGTCCTACCAGGCCATCTCTACATCTCCCTCTACCTTTGAATTTTCAGACGCCACCTCCACCATGTCATGCTGCCTCCATAGCTCCCTCCCATTCTCTTCCCTAAAAATCCCTACACCACCACCATCATTAGTCGTGCCTTCCTCCCTACCTCTATTCCTACACAAAAGGATCTAACCAACCACAATACCTCCTCCACTGCCCCTTCTTCACCTCCTTTTCTTCCTTCTCTTCCTCATGTCCTCTTAGATGCTGCAGTGAGCTTCGGTGTTGCTCCCACTGCAAGACCACAACCTCCACCACTAGCCACCTATGCCAAAACCTCCACCACCCCATGAAACCCTACCCCGCTCCTTCTTCCAACCCCAAAATCTCCCCACCCTCACCTACCTTGGTCTATTATGCTCACACCTTCCTCCTACTTACTTACTTTTAATATTTTATCTTAATATCCATTATTATTAATGTTGTTGTTGTCGTCGTTGTTGTTCTCATCATCATCATCATTATTTTGGTTAAGAAAATAAGGAAAATGGAAAAAGGGTAGGAAAAGAGTAAAATAGCTAAGTTGGTGTTCTCTTTATAGGTACTGAACCAATAGTCCCCGATGATGAGGCATAGGATCTCTTTGCTTCAAGACCGGAGCTAGCTTGGTAAGGATATTGTTATATTATGGTTATGCTCATGTGTCTTGGATGTGGAATGAGTGTATTTGTGTGACATGTGCATATATGTATATGTGAACTAAGTGTGTGTTGTACAACTTGGCTCGCAATGATCTAAGGTAATGATGCATGTGACTCTCATTGCTTATTTTTTTATATGTTTCTAATTCATATCATAGGTTGGTGCAAGTCTTGTGTATGGTTACAAAATAATATATTTATGCGAAGGAGTCTTATGTGGGACTTAGGTAGCAAAGGTAAATGAAATAAAATAAGGAGGGGTAGAGTAGGTAAAATATTATATAAGGAGTGTCCTAACTATTCTTGAAATAATATGGAGAAATAAAAAAGGGATAATTATGATATAGGGGTTAGGGTAAAAACCTTACGTAGGGAGTGTGAGCTTTGCATGGGAGCAAGATTAATGTGGTGGGGCCTTGTCTAGAGGTTGAAAATGGGAAGGAGAGTGTGTTTGGTAGTTGGTGGACTTAGGGGATTTTTGGTAAATGGGAAGATGGGAAAGTGTATAGGGGCACAAATTAGGGTTTTGGGGCCGACCCTAAGGATAGGGCATATCATGGGGAGAAGTTGAGGGGGAGTATACCACATTAAGGATGTGGGTTAAGTTAAATAGAGGGTAAAGTTGTGTAAGAAAGGGATATAAAAACAAAGGGGATATTAGGTTTTTTGGGGTTGACCATTTAGGAGGTCTTTATAACATGTGGAAGTTGAGGGAATTAGGATGTAAGATTTTAGAGTTGGGTGAGTATGGTGATGTGTACCTGAATTAGGGAAAATTAGGGTTATGTAAGAAGAGGAGAGGAGGTTAGATTCACGTAGGCTAGATAAGGGTTTTGAGGGGAAAACCCTATTAGGCGATGTGGTCATAAATATGGGAAAGAGGAGAGCGGAACATGACCCATGAGTATAAGGAGAGCATACTCTCAAACTCTTAATTCTCTCATCTCCTCACATCCCTCATTGCTTGTCATCAATCGACATCCTCATTCTTCAGGCCATCCTCCCTCTTAAGTTTCATTGTTCCTTGATAGTGGACTCCCTCATCCTTCTTTGTCGCAAACTTCCTCACTTTTGCCCCCAATCCATCAGGTATGTATTCTTCCTTCTTTATTTACCTTACAATTTTAGGTATTTTAGAATTTTGATTTATAACTTCAAGTCTTCTACATCTTTAGGACTTCAAATCGCAAGTTATCTTCCAAATCAAGATCTATCATAAGTTATTCAAGTAAAATTCTATCTTCAAGTCATTTATGTTTTATTTTGTAATTTTGTTATAGTCATCTTCTTGTTCATGCAAAATTTTATTTGATTTCGTTTGATTTTGTTTATTTTGTTCTAGTCAAGCTTTAAAAAATGGAATGAGATTGACTGTGAATTAGTTTATTTTGATTGTTAATTTCAAGTGAAGAATCTATCATAATTTCATTCCATTTTATTTACATGCTGAAGATCTATTTTTGTTCTCTTTCTGATTCATATATATACACATAAAGACTGAAGATCAGTGATGTTCCTGATTCTCTAGGATATTGGCCGCTAGTCCTCCAAAATCTTAATCATTGTTGCCTTGTTGGGAATATATTTCTTGTTGCTTTTAGCAAACATAAGTGACCTGGTATATCTTGTTTCCCATTCAAAATTAGATTCATATATGATACTTACACATAAAAATGATTGTTCTTTACTATTTTGATTATTTTCTTGTAAGCTCATTATTGGAACTGCTTTCTTTGTGGTGCCTCTCTTACATTTTAGTCCAACAGATTGTGTTTAGTGTTAATAGAGCTACTAAGCATTCCCCAAAATTTATAGGAAAGATTTTGATATTGGACACAAACTAGAACCAAATTAAATTGAATTAGAACAACCAAATATACTTGAATTGTATCAAATGTGAACCCACTATATTACAAATCTAATTTATAATGACCCAATCAAAACCCACTAAATTATGTTTTTTTTACTTGGACAGTTATATGATGAATTGATGATAGATGTCTTTGAGTTCTTTAGTGCCTTGCGTGATGGCCCATATCCATTATTAGCCCACATGCATCCACTACTCTTTTGATATCTGAGATAATAGTGCCATCTCATAGAGGTTCTCAAATTTGATAGCAACCAACATCTTCTTTTAATCCTAAAATAGGTTTAAGAGTGTTGATGTTGGTCACTCAAGCCTTTTAGCTATGTCCATGGACCATGGTGTATTGAAATAGAGGGTTTATATACCAATGGTTATATGTGTTATGTGACAATTGTTTATGGTTTCTACATGGAAGGTCCAAATTTCAATCTTATATTAATATAATCAACATTTAATGCCTAAATTACGTATAAAAGCTTATCTAAATAAGATTGTTTTGATTTGGTCTTAGGTTGAAGAAGTTAGTAGACATTGGTCATTGAAAAATTAAAGTCAACAAAAAAATTGGTTAGTAGGTAGTATTAGCAACACTTTATTTTTTGGATTATTTTATTAGATCATTAATTTTTATTAGATCATTAATTTTTTGGTATTTTTATTTATAATTATTTTTTATATTATGTTTTATCTTTTTTGTTTTAATAAATACTTTTCGTTGTAGATACTTCTTACTTTTCGATTTATTTTACTACACTATAAGTTTTATGGTGTTTTTATTTATATGTGTTCTTTTATATCATGTTTTAACTTTTTATTTTAATAAAAAAAGTTAGAAGATTGAGTTTTTCTTTGTAGGTACTTCTCATTATTTGAAATATTTTATTATACTATTAGTTTTTTGATGTTTTTATTTATAATTGTTCTTTTATATCATGTTTTATCTCTTTTGGTTAAATAAAAAAAGTTAGAAGTTTTAACTTTTCGTTATAGGTACTTCTTATTTTTTTGAAATTTTTTATTACACTATTAGTGTGTTGATGTCTTTATATATAGTTTTTCTTTTATATCATGTTTTATCTTTTTTGTTTTAATTGGAAAATTAAAATTTTGAACTTTTATTTGCGGGTACATCTTATTTTTTGAATTCTATCATTTGTTTTGTTCTTGTGTATGATAAAATTAAATTTTAAGCCTTGTAATATTGAGTTTTTTCCATCTATTATTCAAATTTAGGATGAAATTGCTTAAAATGTATATATAGCTTACAAAATTAGATTGTTTTATTGCATTATTAGTCTTATAGGCATGGCTATTACTCCTACTACCAAATTTCTTTTTTTTCTTTTTCAATAACCATATAACTTGTGACTATGTCAAAATTAATATATTTAGAATTTTTCTTCTTCTAAACAAGGATCAAAATCGACACATTCAGGATCTTTACCTACAAGTCCAGTTATGGAAGAAGACAATAATGATGTTATTGAAGTTTGAGAAGAAGATCCATGTAATGAGGATGGGGAGCAATGTATTAAAGCTTGTAGTGGAGCTAATAAAGATGACAAGAAATGTGCCATAAAGAAATTTTTTTTCAAAAGAACATCACTCATACGGCAAGACTTCAAAGAATTTGTATTAAAAGATGGAAAGAAGAAGGTGTAATGTAATCACTATCATGACAAACATTCCATTATTGTCGTGTTTTTACCTTCTATTTGAGAAGACACTTGTCTACTTGTGCACTTTGTAAGACAAAAGGTCAGCAAAAGTGGTCTTTAACAAAATTGATGAGGGTAAGTTATGTTACCTGCTTTAGATTTGACCATGTAAAGTCAATAGAGGCTTAGGCTAAAGTCATTCTTATCCATGAATACCCATTCAATATAATTGAATATGAAATTTTCAATGAATACTTAAAAACCCTAACTCTTCATTATAACAATGTGTCACATGCTATGGTCAAGCAAGATTGTTCTGCTATTTATGATCATTAAAAGAAAAAAGTAAATAATGTGTGGGATAGGATGGAGAAGATTAGTGTCACTACTGATTTTTGGAAGCTTGATGCTTAAAAAATCCACTATTCACTTGCATAAATATATCTTGAATTTTATTCACTTGGCCCCTCTTTGTAGTGGTCTAATAATTTTCAATGCCTTGGACAAATGTTTTATGGATTAGGAAATTTAGGATAAAGTTTGTAGTCTTACTATTGATAAATTCACCTGCTAATGATAGAGTTGTTAAGATAGCAAAACATAACTTTTCTTCTAAGAATAAGCTTTTTTATGGAAAAATATTCCATATGAGATATTGTTTCCATACAATAAATTTGTTGGTATAAGACGGGCTTGAATGTATTGAATATATTACTACAAATGTGAGAGAAAGTGTTAAGAAGTTGGCAGACTCAAAAGCAAGTTTCAAGTTATATAGTGAGATTACTAAGCAAGTGGGTTTGTCCAAAAAAATTTAGTGTTAGATGTTAAAACAAGATGAAATACATCTTATGCAATGTTGTCCACAACTTTAGAGTTTAAAGATGTATTTTCAAAATATGCCGAAAAAGATTTGAGATACCAATGGTTACCAGATCCTGATGAATGGAAATAAGTGGAGGGTGTGTGTATATTTCTTGCTATTCTTAATGAGATTACAAAATTTCTTTTAGGAAGCTAATATCCTACATCAAACTTGTATCTTTAGAATATTTGGGTGATAAAAGAGGCACTAGATAAGAAAGTAAATGATGATGAAATTTGTATGCAAGTAATGCCTATGAAAATGAAAGAGAAGTTTGATAAGTATTAGGGTGAATGTAATATGTTGATGTATCTTGCTTCTATTTTAGATCCTTGGTACAAAATGATGTTAAATTACTATACATTTCCTATCATTTACAAAGATGCTAATGTTGGGAAAAATGTTGGAGAGGTGAAATTAACATTGAGAGATATTTATGATTGTTGCTGAACATTTTGTGAGTAGTGTTAAGAATGCATTAGAGAAGGAAATTAGTGAGTTTATGCCAAGTAATGTGATTGAGAAATGAGTATTATCTAGGAAATCAAGGTTTTAAATTATTACTATGAGTGCTAGCACCCAACGATCAAGTAAATCAAAGCTAGATATATACCTAGAAGGGTCGTGTATATGTGCAAAGATAGCTTATGTTCTCCTTTTTGTGCACTTGACTGGTGGAAGGAAAATACCTTGAAGTTTCCTATCCTATCTTAAGTAGCATGTGATATTTTGTTGATTCCTATCACATCAGTTGCTTTGGAGGGTGCTTTTAGTGCTAGTGGGAGAATGATTGATACATACCATGCCTCTTTAGATCCTAAAACAGTTGAAGTTTTACATCACACTGGTGATTAGGTTCATAGTAATAACTTGTCTAAGAAAAAGTTAATTATTTTACTATTATTTAAATTTAGTTACTTATTCTATGTTTCCTATTTAAATGCAGCTACTAATATTTTTTATTGGCCGCCCTTTTTTAAAAATAGACACACACAAAATAATATAAAGCTATGTAGGAAATAGATTTGCCATAATTTAGAATATAAGGTAGTTGGCTCTATGATGACTCTAACTTTATTAATTTATTGATTTGTACATACTAATCGATGATATTTTATTAGATAGGATGATTTTTGTTGGACCATTTCAAGTCTAGTTATGATTTCTTTTGGTATGTTTTTGGAACTAACTGATTGGTGTTGTTGAGTGTGTAGAGTTCTTATTCGATATTGTAAATATTATGCTCATAAGCTTTTCTAATATTTTTGTATGCTTTTAATATGATGCAGGTTATTTTTTAGTCCTCATAATGAATTTATAGATAATTTCACTCAATGGAAATGGATGTGGATGATGGAATAATTTGTCATGAAACTTTTGAAGTCATTTTGTTTATGTGCATTAATGTACTTGCATCTCTCTTTGGATTTATTTTTTATGGATTTTTTATAATATTATACAAGCTTTGGGGAGACAATTTTCACCCAAATTTGTGTGTAAAGGGTGCATGAGGTAGAAAATATTATTTTAATGAAACATATCAATATTGGTTCAAGTTATATTTAAGATAAATTATGCCTGAACTAAGTCAAATACTGAATTATTAATGAGCTCTATATCATCTTTAAATGAGCCATAAAAAACTCTAAATGAGTCTTAATGAGCTTTTAACAAGCCTTAAATAGCTTTTAATGAGCTTGAAGGAGCTTTTAATGAGCCTTAAATGAGCTAGTTTGGCTCGCAAAAAGGCTTGATTATTATAAAGGAGCTAAGACAAACAATTCATGAATCAAAAACCAGTTGAACCCACATAGCCTTATAAAGCTCAAAACAAGCTCAAGCTTAAAGAAATTTAGATGAGGCGAATCCAAGCTTAGGAGTATTTGGCTCGATTCAGCTCATTTACAGCCCTAAAAAAGATACTAGTCACTTAAAGTGGAACACCACATGGGTTGGGATCGTTTGTAGTATGTCTATTGCTCCATTGGTTATAAAAGTAGTTAGGTACATTTTACCTTGGATGGTATCAGGTTCACCAGTTCACTTATCATAATAGTGGTCAGGAGCATTCTGCCCTAAATGATAAAGTTACCAATCAACTAGTCATAATTGTGGGGTCCCCAAACCCACATGGATATAATTCAATAGATGTTTAAATATTGTACTGATGGCTTTAAACTCCAATAAGGGTAAATGATATAACTTAATCTATTGTGTGCAATATTATATTTATATCATGTATTCTTATGTGCTAATTTAACTATATTGTTACCTTACTTAGTACCTAGCATACTGATCATCCTTATTATTGGTGTTGCTCATTCTCACAAGCAGTGGCCCCTCCTGAGTTTGTGTAGGTAAGTGATGAGGCCTTAGAAGACTGTGCTACATATGATGACTTGGTCAGGATAGAGTGATGTCCTGGTATTCTAGGTCAAGATTGGAGAGAGTGTATCTCAGACTATTTCTCTACTTGATGTTTCCCCAATAGTGGGACCCAATAATGTATTTTCATTTCTTTTTGTATGGACACTTAACTTTTTCATGTTCTAATATTTTCCATATTTCAATGTTTAATTCTTTCATGTTTAAATCTATTTCTATTACGGTATTCTATTTGTGTTATTCTTTTAGCATTGTGGTGAGTATGAGGCTGACCTAGAGCTAGACTTATACTAATAACGGAGGTAACACCTCCTTGAGATGTGTGATTTTAGAAGCTAATGAATTTTTTCAATTGTGATTTTTGAGGATGCTACACATACTACCTCTACCCAATAGGTATTCAAAACCCTCTTTGAGACCTAATGTCTCGAGGCACAACCAATTGATGTATCAAATGAACATGATTTCCCTTAATGCAATAGTAGTATAATGATCTTTATGAGATGTATTGGCAAAGACTATGCCATATGGATTCGAGGTGGGGTCATTTATTGTTTTACCTTTACCATGCTTTTGTAGTGGTTAAGATGCTTCACCTTCATCATCCCTTATGTGAGCTTGGCTTTATTTTTGTGTGCCATGACCTTACGTTGCCTATAATAAAAAGTGATAAACCTTGTTAGCTAATAATTGAGAGTGTATGAAAATTTAAATCAAAAAATAACCTAGCAAGATTATTAAAAAGTTTGTGTGGGGGGGAATTGCAAAGGTTGTTCATAGGAAGAACTCTAAGCAAAAACTTATAATGGCTAAACTATGCTCTTAAGTGAGGTCGTGCTCTATTTTGGTGCAAAATGGAAACAAAACCAAGGATTTGTTGAAGAAGTTGTGTAGAAGAAGGTGAGATTGTGTGGGTCAACTACACAAAATAACCTATAGTGTGGAGAGTGGTTAAGGTTCAAAATAGGGGAGTGAAAGTGAGGAGAGAGATGAAAGGGTGGATATATTAAATGTAGAGATGTGCGCATTATGTAGAGCCATACCATGCATGTTTTGTTCTCTCACATTTGTGGGGCATAAGCATGTGCAATATACATGAGATGTTTGTGTGTGTTTGATACTCTCGCATTTGCAGGGCATAAGCATGCTCAATATGCATGGGTTTTTTGTGCATATTCCATCCTTGCACAATAGTGGGGATAATTGATTGCCCATAGAGGAATGTTCATGCACCATCTGTGCTTCTTCATTTCTACATATTTTCCATTCTTTTTAACCCAGTCTTCAAGTATTTGCTATAAATAGCATATCCACCTTAATAATGCCTTATGAGATCGCTTGATTACCACATTCACGTCATTGGTTGGAGATATCAATGCCTCTATCTAATTTGAGACATAATCTACTATCACTAAAATATACTTGTTATTACATGAGGATGGAAAAAGTCCCATAAATTCGGTCCCCTCACATTAAATATTTCAACTTCAAAAATGTTTTTCAGTGCCATCTCATTCCTCCATGAGATGTTTCCTATTCTCTAAAAATAGTCACACCCAAGCACATAACTCCTCACATCCTTGAAAAGTGTAGGCCAATAAAATTCTACATGTAGCACCCCTGCAGTTATCTTTGAAGTGCTTGCATACCCCAATATGGTGATGAATGAAAATGGGATATGACATCTAGTACTTTATCTTTAGGTAAACAACTCCTTAAGATTTCATCTACACACCACTTGTAAAGGCAAGGATCATCCCAATAGTAGTGCTTAATGTCTAAAAGGAATTTTTTATGTTGTTGGTAAGATAAATCATCTAGTAACACCCTGCAAGCAATGTAATTCACAAATTCTATGAGACAAGGCACTTGGAGGCTTATGATAGTAAATAGGTTGTCATTTGGAAAATAATCATCAAATGGGCTTTCATATTCTTCTTTATTCGTCTATCTCTTAACTAAGTCTATAAAGGTGGCTTACTACAACATTTTAGCACCCTTTTTGCCCTTTATTTCCAAATTAAACTCTTGTAACAAAAGGATCCATCAAATAAACCATGATTTTGCATCCTTCTTAACTAGGATATATCTAAGAGTTACATGGTATGTGAACATAATGACCTTTTACCCAACAAGATAAGACCAGAACTTATCCAAGTCAAACACAACGGCTATGAGCTCTTTCTCGGTTATGGCATAATTCATTTGAGAGTCATCTAAAGTTTTTTTGGCATAGTATATGACTTATACTTTTCCTTCTATTATCTTCCCTAGGACAACCCCAACAACATAATCACTTGCATTGCACATCACCTTAAAAGGAAGATCCAAATTGGGGGCTCATTGTTAGAGCAGTTGTCAAAGTTTCCTTCAACCTTTGAAAAGAGTCTAAATAAGACTAATCAAATGCAAAAGGAACATCTTTAACATGTAAATGGGTCAAGGGTTTTACAATTTCGGAAAAATATTTGATGAAACACCTATAAAATATATCATGACCCAGGAAACTCCTAATTCCTTTATTATTAGTTTGGGGTGGCTTCTTAGCAATAATATCAATCTTAGCTTTATTGACTTCAATTCCATTCTTAGAGATTAAGTGACCTAAAAGAATTCCTTACTATACCATGAAATGACACTTCTCCCAATTTAGTACAAGGTTCGCTTCTTTATATCTCTTCAGCACTATAGCAAGGTTTTTCAAATAATCATTAAAAGAAGTTCCATAAATAGAAAAATCATCTATAAAACCTCCATGATATTTTCAATAAAACAAAAATGGACACCTTGCATCATTGGAAGGCGGCCAAAGCATTACACAAGTCAAATGGCATCCTCCTATGAGCAAAGGTGCATATGGACATATAAATGTTATTTTTTCTTGATCAATAGAATGAATAGGGATATAAAAGAATCTTGAATACCCATATAGATAACAAAAGTGAGAATGCCTAACTAACCTTTCTAACATCTTATAGGTAAAGTGAAGGGGAAAGTGATCCTTCTAGGTGGCCTTAGTTAGCTTCCTCTAATCAATATACATATACCATTCGATTACCATTCTAGTTGGAATAGGTTCATTTTTCTCATTTCTTATAATAATCATGCCATCCTTCTTTGGTACTAATTACACCAAGCTCACCCACTTACTATCTAAGATGGGGTAGATGATCCCCACATTAATTAACTTTAGTACCTCCTTTTTAACAAATTATTTGAATTTTGGGTTCAATCTCCTTTGATGTTCAATGGAGGATTTGTACCCTTCCTATGGAAAATTTTGATACATGTAAAGGGAGGGATTAATGCCTTTAATGTCATCAATGGAATAACTTATGGCATCCTTTTATAATTTAATAACTTCAAGTAGTTTTCTAACTTCCCTATGACTCAAGTTAGCATTTACAATAATAGGGTATTCACCATTAGAGTCCAGCAATTCATATCTGAGTGAGGAAGGAAGTGGTTTCATTTTAACCTATTCTTCACATACTAGGCCATGAAATTCCCTTATAAATTTATCTACAATTTCAAGTTCTTTTGCATGCATGGGGCTTTCCTCGGGTATGGTAACATAAGAAACTACCTCCTTATGATCATCGTCAAGTGCTCCATTCTTCACCAAGCATTTATCAAGTGGATCACTTGAGAGCAAGCTAGTAAGGTTCCCTCTAACCACCTTGTCCACTATATCAATTTTGTGGCAAGTGTCAACAATTAATGGAAATTTCATTATAGTAGATAAATCAAAATCCATTTTCTCATCCCTAATATTGAGGGAGAGTTTTAAATTTTTCACATTAATTATTGCTCCAGTAGTAACCAAGAAAGGTCTTCCTAATATGATAAGTATTTAAGCATCTTGTTCTATTTCAAGAATAACAAAATCAATCGTGACATAAAACTTAGTGACTTTGATAGGTACATCTTTTAAGCTACCTACCAGAATTTTCACTAACCAATATGCCAATCAGATACAAATGATGGTGGGATTCATGTCTCCCATCTACAATTTCTAATAAATAGATAAAGGCATTAAACTGACACTAGCCTTAAGATCATAAAGAACATATTTAATAAGCATATCACCAATAGTACAAGGAATAGAAAATGAGCCTATATCTTTAGGCTTAGATGGAAGCTTATTTTGGATAATGTTACTACACTCCTACATCAAAGCTAAGGTCTCATATTTCTATGACTATCTCTTATTAGAAATAATATCCTTTAGAAATTTAGCATAAGAAGGCATTTGAGATATGAATTCCACAAATGGAATGTTGATGTGCAAATTTTTCAAAAACTTGACAAATTTCCAAAATTGTTTCTCTAGGCTTGATTTAGCTTATCTTTGAGGAAATGGTAGTGAGAGCTTGTATGGTGGGGGAGGGCATATTTTCCAACCTCATGGTCCTTTCCTAGGATGGTTTCTTTCTCAATGGTGATGGGTTCATTACTCTCTCCAATTACATCTTTTTCTCCCTTATCCACCTCCTCAACTTATTTTCTTAAATTAGGACCTTATAATTCCTTATCACTCCTAAGTGTGATTGCATTAATGGAATACTTAGGATTGGTTTTTATTTTTCCTAGAAAAGTTTTATAAGGTCTAGAAGAAGAACCAAACTGTTGGGCCACTTGAA
This sequence comes from Tamarix chinensis, assembly GCA_030549775.1. Classification (NCBI taxonomy): domain Eukaryota; kingdom Viridiplantae; phylum Streptophyta; class Magnoliopsida; order Caryophyllales; family Tamaricaceae; genus Tamarix; species Tamarix chinensis. The sequence goes on along the minus strand of CM060176.1, from coordinate 79,040,450 downwards.
TAATTTAGTTTTCTAACATTTTATTATGAGTGGCTACAAATTCAACCTTAGAAGCCAAGTTCTTAAGTGAGTTCCTTAAATCTTCAATTTGCTTGTTTTGAGATGCCATAAAATTCACCAACATCAACTTAAGATTAGACTTTGGATAGTTAGGAAAAGATGGCCTAGATTTATAAAATTTGGAGGTCTAAAGTTTGATTGAGAAATAGAATTAGGTGGTGGGTTCTTGTACAAAAGATTTAGATGATTTGTCTAACCTAGGTTATAATAAGGAGAGAAAGGGTCTCCTATTTTATTAAAATTATTCACACAATTCACATGATCTACAAGTGTTACATCATTAGGTGGAGGAGAAATAGATTAGCATTCAATTGATGAGTATCCTGTAACACCACAATTCTCACACATAATAGAATTAGAAGTCATGCACTAATATTTAATTTATCACACATAATATAATAATGCATCGACTTTAGAAGAAAGATGATCAAGGTGGTAAAAGTCATACGTTCTACCCTTCTTGGTAGGAGAGTGCTCACCTGACCACTACTGGTGGTTTTAAGCCATGTCATTGATTAATTATTTTGCTTTCAGTATCCTTTTATTCATAAGAGTGTCTCCCATTGATGTATCTATAGTCATCCTTGTATGGTAAAGAAGACCATTATAGAAAGTACGAACTAGGATATATTCCTCCAACTCATGGTATAGAAACATTCTCAACATATCCTTGTAGCATTCCCATGTGTCATAGAAGGGATCTCCATTTTTCTAATTGAATCTTGTGATGAGATTTTGTGTTTACACTATCTTTGATGGGGAAAAGTGCTAGTTTAGGAAAACTCATGAGATTTATTCCCAAGTGGTGATGGAGCTAGGGGAAGTAATTTTAACCAAACTCTTGCTTTGTCTCTTAGTGAAAATGAGAATAAGTAGGGTATGATAGCATCTTATAATACCCCATTCATCTTCAAGGTGTCGCAATACTCAAGGAAAATGGAGATGTGTAAATTTGGATCTTCTATTGGGTTGCCAACAAACTTATTTTTCTACACCATATTTAGAAGTGTATGATTCAACTTGAAATTATTGGCAACCACATTCTGATTCCTTATGCTAGATTACATCTCATATGCATTCGGAAATGCAAATTCCTTGAGAGAGAGACTTTGATTTTCCTCTCCATCAATTTTGGCCATGGTTTTTGAATTCATGCTTTCTTTTGTATTACATATCTACATTCTCAACTAACTTAACATTCCCTTGATCTCTAGATTGAATTCAACTAGAGGTTCTAGTTGGAAATATCATTGGATAAAAGGTACCTAAAGACACAAAACAAATAATTTATCAAGTAGAAAAAAAAAAGACAAAAATGAAAGAAGATAGGAAAAGGAATGTCTAGTTTAGCCAAATAATAAGGGATTTAATATCAACATGTGTAGTTCCCTAGCAACGGTGCCAAAAACTTAATAGCCTAATTCTACAAGCACATGGATTTATTATAACACTTCAAAGTTGTATCCCAAAGGAACTTCACAATTGACTATTATTTTTACCATTTTAGTTATCTACACTACCCTTTTTTCCAAATGAGAATAGGAGTATATGCTATGAAAATGCATACAATGAGTTAACAGATAAACATTATAAAATAATAATGATAAAGCCTAAGATTGAACTTCAGTCTCGAATTCAATATTCAACAACATATTAAGATTATATTATATTATAGTTTAAATGGTTGTGAAATACCAATATAATATGATTCACTAGCCTCTTTAAATGACTAAGAATGAATTTAATCTAGTTCATTAACTACTTTAGTGACTAAAAAAATATATTAAACCCATTAAGTTCCACCGATTCAATAGTCCCTAAGAATTCAAACATCTACTTTCATGATCATTTGAGCCCCCGTCCATATGCTAATTTCTAACATCAATTGTATCCTTACAATTATAATCAATGCTCGAATAAGTCAGAATCCATCATACTTAACTTATAATAGTGATTCCTAACATACAAAACAAGACATAAAAAAAAGCATACATATAATATATACGCTAATTTGTCATAGGCATACCAAATTGAGCCTATTTCAATATTAGAAACAAAAACTACTCACTTATATTTGTAGTGAAGCACAAAAAATAAAATTAAATGACAAACATAATAAAAAATGTAATAAGTAATAAAAGTGAGGATGAAGAGAATAAACCGTAAACTAATAATAAATCTTGTTGTTCTAAAATGGCAATGCACCCAATTCAACTTTGAAATTGGAAAATTCAAACTACAAGATCTAAGATAATTTACATGGGATTTTTGCTATAAAAAAAGAGAAAAGAAAATCCCCAAATATTATAGTTTTTCCCCCATTCTTAACTATGTCAGGAGTCTTTTAATAGTGAATAGTGAGTCATGTGTGATTATGTAATAAATCCCACATAGTTGTATTGATCACACACTATCAAGTCGTGTATTATTATTTCATTCAGAGTTGTTGAGTATATGGGTATGCTGAGTGTGCACAGGTGTGATAATTGTGCACAATATAGTTGTGTGTCTTCTTTACTCTTATCTTTGTTGAGCATGGGTGTGATAGCTTAGCACATCCAGGTTGTGTGTCTTTCATACTCCTAGCATATGTCGCACGGTTATGCCAGTCTAACACGACTAGATTGCTCATCTATAAAACTCCGTGTGGTTGTGCACAAGTTAGCATGGTTGTGTTGCGTTTGTGAACAAGTGCACTTTAGCTTTTGTAACTAGCTATTTTTGTCCTCTTTTTGGATCCTTTCTTCTTTTACACCTCTTGCCTACATTCTAGCTTTGCTTTTCTTCCCTTAAAACCTTTAATAAAGATTTTTTGCTCCAAATATGTGCCTCTCTTCCTTTATTTTGTACACTTTTGTACGAATCTTGAAAAATGAATACCAAAAGAGTAGTAACCAAAGCAAGAGGCAAAGGAGAACAAAATTTTCACAAATTATATGAAACATGGTCGTAATTTGTTGGAAAAGCAATGTGGAATAGTATAGAAAAATGAGTTTATCAAAAAAAATTGATCCTAGAATAGTTGATTGGTTTGGCCAAACCATTTGACCAATTTGAGGAAACCCTAGGTTTAGCTCTACCAAACCAATCAATGGGTTATCCCAAACCAATTAGTTGGTTGGCCCAATTGATCTATTAGTTGGTAAAACCAACCAACTAGTTTGGCTAGAATGTGTGATTTCAATAGTTTGACTTGGATATGCCTTCAGACTATGCCTAATGTTGCTATATGATCTTTTTTAATGAGTGAAATACATCTATTGACATAGAGTAGTAATCTAGTATATGGATTAAATGGATCGTAATTCATGGCATACTTAGTGGGTGTTCTAAAGGCCTTAATGGATAAACCTAATTAAGTATTTAATGGCTTTAAAGGGGGTAATGTAATCTAAACTTTAGAATAAAATAGATTAATCTAAGGGATTTGGAATGGTTAAGATGGAACAAGTATGTGAATTCCTTACTTACATAACCTATGTGCCTTGTATGATCACATAACCTCAAGAATAACATATTAATCACTTAAAGTGAAATATGATCACGTTATGTATAGATATTGGTTACACAATCTTCAATTAACTACCAAGGGTTAGTCTGTCTTCAAGCTTTTATTGGTGCCTTCAAACTTTGTCTTCGAGTGGGATCCTAGTAGATCTCAATGCCTTATCTACTCTAAAAATCGATGGTTTACTATGGGTATCAATACTAAAGGGTCTAATTACCTAAGTGATTTATGGCTTCATCTCAAACTTTTATCAATTTATGGTTTTTTTGCTTCAATCCGAACTTATGTCCATTGGTGGTTACTCAGATTTTACCGAACTTTATGTCCTTGAATTTAGATAGACTTATATAATTTATAAGACCATGGGATATTGCACAATCCATTGCTAGATAACAACCGAAACTATTACTATAATACCCCAAAAATCTAAAACTTAGAGATTTATAAATAACCCTCATTTTGGATAATTTAAATTTATTTAATTTAATTATTTTATGGATTTTTAAGTATATAAAATGGATATGAGTATTTAATAAATTAAAATAAATATTTTTTTATTTTATCATACTCATTTTATTTAAATAATTTTTCAAACCAATATTCTACTAAAATTATCCTTTTTAATCAAATATATATATTAAATTATAATAAATTAAAATATTCATATTATTTATCTATCAAAAATATTAAATACCTGTATTTCAAAAATTATTTTTATTTTATTTTTCCCTTTTTTCTGTTTTCCTTTTTTCTCTTTCCACTTTTTATTTCCTTTTCTTTTCCTTCTTTGTCTCCTTTAAGCTGCTAGGCCTACGACCTCCTCCCCCTCACGTTGAGCCATCGACCCACTTCCTCCTCTCCTTCTCCCTTCCCTGTGTCGCTGCCCCAACCCATCTTTCCCCTCATTTTTTTTCCTTTCTCCCTATGTTAGACTAGCCTAGTTTTTCTTTCCCCTCTCCCTCACGCACACTAGTCAGCCCGCTCCCCCTTCTTTCTCCCTCACCCGATCAACCTACCCCTTCTTTCTTTCCTTCTTTTTCTTCTTCCCTCTTCCTCCCTTCCCCTTCGATGTTGCAACATACTATACCACCTGCAACTCCAACTTGCAATTGCTGCCCCTGCAACCGTACTGCCTCTCCCTCTCTCTATCTCATCCCTTTTCTTCCATTTTTGGGTCATACGTGCCCTGCACCTCATGCCCCTTCCTTCCCTCTTCTTACAACTCACCACCCTACCACCTGCCACACAATCCTCCTAGCCATTACCTTCCTCTCTTTTTCCTCTTCCTTTTCTTCTCTTTATCACCTTCCCTTCTGATCTTTTTTTTACTTGCCTTGATTTCCCTCACCTCCCTACAAAGCATTTTCCCTTTTCTTCCTTTCCTTATCTTCTCCTCCCCTATTTTTGCTCCACTGCCCTCAACCATTGCCCCTTCTGCCCAATTGACCACTAACACCACCTCCCTAACACCCCCACCAACCTCCTTACACCACCCTGTCACCCCCATACACCCCTGCAACCTCCTTCCCTGCCTCTCTTTTCTTTCCTCTCCTTCTCAGCCTCCACCCTACACCACCACCATCTGCCACCATTTAGCCTCTTCTGCCACCTCCACAACCACCCATCAACTCCCTGGAACCTCCCCTACCACCACCCTTCCTCCCCTTAGCTAAAATCTCCCCTATATACATCTCTTCTCTTCTTCTTTTCCCTTCCTTCTCCTCCTCTTCCACCTTTGCATCTAATTTCCCAACCCCACAACTGCTACCTCTACCGCCCTCATCCACCGATCACTGACCCCCAACAACCAACTACACTTCTACTCTATCCCTACACCTAACCACCACCCAAAATTCCCTCCACAAGCCCTCACTTGAGCCTCAAAACACTCACCCAAACTAGCCACCCCTTCCTTCTCCTATTCCCTTCTTCAATCCTTCCTCCTTCCTTTTTTGCATGCAGCTCATGTTGCATGAGCAACGTGAGCCTACTACCTCCCCTTGGACATGTTTGGATAATAATTTTGAGGTACAATAATGGTTAATCGCCCCCGATCCTCGCATGTAATTGAAGATCACATCACAAAATAATTCAACAATCATAATCAATCATGCCAACAAGGATAGAAAGTGTTGTGCTTTCTCAAGCCACAACCACCCTATTACATATCTATGGCCCTAACTATCTCTAGCTTAGAGTCTAATAGAATGTAATGCATTAAAGTCTATAAAGTTTCCTCCTTTATTGTTGAAGAGGTCAAATCGATCGTCTCTCGACCTACAATTTAATCTCCCGTTGTGCTATTGGGTCTAATACTGGATTATCTCTCGATCTCACCAGTATTTCCCACACCGAAAATCAGAACCTGGCCGTGGTTCAAAAATTCGACAATCAATCAATAACACAACACATACATTATGAATTGAATAAAAAAGGATGCAATAATTCAACACATTAGGATCGAGGAAAATTCCCCTTCACCTTAGCACAAGATCTAGCCCATCAAATTCATAGCAAGAATATTAAAAACAATAAGAGATTCCATAGATAAAGAAAATATCATTAGATAATACCCTTGATGTTCACAAATTCTTGCAAAAATTAACTTCTTGAATCTCCGTCTCTAATTTACAAGAGAGATCTTGATGAATTGGGGAAGAGGATAGAGAAGAGAGAAAAAAGAGAGGGAGTGGAGGCTGCCTCGAGCTATTAGAATAAGAGTTTTTTACACTACCGCCTCGTGGATCGCTAGGGTTTCCGTAACGATGGGCTTCCCGTGTCAGCTTTGATCATAATTCGTATTTTGACCATAACTTTTTCATCTTAACTCCGATTAAGCTGATTTTGGATGCGTTGGAAAGCTATTAAAAATATCTAAAACTTTGATGTTGAAAGCTTCTCCAAATTCAGACCTTTTCTTGGTCTAAATTTCACTTCTTTCAGGCCCATATACTTTAAATATGCATTCATTCTTTTTCCACTTTAACTTTTGCTCCTCTTTGCTCCTTTTTTTCTCGTTTCTTCTCCCTTTAAGGTTATTCTTGTTCTTCATCCTTCATGATTATTTTTGTTGCTTGAGACCCTACAATTTTCACAACACAAAGGCAGTAACAAGAACAAAAAGGGAGAATTCTGACTGAAATTAAAGGTAAAAACTCTTATAAACCTTAGGAATAAGATGTAAAAGTCACACTTATCAACTCCCCCATGCTTAAACATTTGCTTGTCCCCAAGTAAAGTAATACAAGAAACCCACCATGTGGTAAAAGAAAAGTAGTAGGATCCCTTTCTCAGAAAAGTGTGTTTAGCCCTTTAATAGCTTATGTGGCCTTACTTCTCCTTATCTTACAGCACACATGCTCCCCTTTGCTTCCAATACCACCACTCCACTCAACCACACCCAACATCATAACTTCACTTCCCATGCTTCATATGTGCCCGTGAAAACCCTAATTAGTCCCCCAAACTCTAATACTTCAACTTTATCTTATGTTATCCCCTTGTCACCCAAACACCGAACCTTTTTCCACTTGACTCACTTCCCCTCCATGTGACACCATTCCATTCTTATTCTTCACTCTAACCACTCCCATTAACTCTCCCTTCCATGCACACTTTCCACACTTAAGGTTTTCCAATCACTCCAACTACTCTTCCTTCACCTTACTCAACCCTCAAGTCAAGTTTTTCCATGTAAAAGTCATCCTCAGGCAAAGATTAACCATCCCACGCAAGCCTTACACTCCCTATGAAAGATTTATTCCATCTTCTTATTTGATTTATATTATCCTTTTGTTTGTCCACCCATAATTCATGAGATACTTAATTATTTCTCACTTCCCTCTTACCATTCCACTCTCTTTACTTATCTTACTTTCCCACAACTTCATCTTACTACTTAGGGAATCTAAGTATGCATGTCATATAGGGCAACCATATATAAGCACAAGATAAGTACAAGTCACATCACCATATTACATATGCCATAAAACATATACAACTTACCTTAGCTCCATGCTTAGCAAGCTACACTACACGTGCATGGTCCATAACCACATAAGGTACACACATATAACCAATGCACATAAACACATAATATACATATTAGGCCTCAACCATATCCTTACCTAAAACGACATTGGACTTGGAGCATGACTCCTACGCCTCCGTAGGGGACGAACTTGGTTCACCTATAAGTGGGAGACGCTAGTGTTAACTTCCCTCCTATTCCTTTCATTATCCCTTAATTGATTTTTTAGTAAGAAATAATATTAGTGATGATAATGATAATAGTATTAGTAATATTAAAAAAGGTATTATGATTAAAGTGGCTAACAATAATATTAGTAATAGTATTAACCATAATAAGGTTAGTAGTAGTAATGATGATAATCATCATAATAGTGGTAAAATAGTAGTAGTAGTGGTAGTAGTAGTAGTAGTAGTAGTAGTAGTAGTAGTAGTAGTAGTAGTACTAGTAAGGCTAAAATAATAATTGTAAAAAAATAATCTATACTTAAGTGATAACAAGGGTTAGAGTACAACTAGAAGTGGAGATGGTAGTGGCAGTGACGATGGGAGTGGTGGTTGTTTGGAGAAGTTAGGCTTTGGGGTTGGAAGAGAGAGCGGGAGGTGGCGGTTGTGAGGTGGTGGGCTCCCTAGACTAGGAGGGTTGCAATGGTGGTGGTGGCATAGTAAGGTGGTGGTGGTTTTGATGGCCGGGGGTGGTGGAGAAGGAGGGAGGAGGAAGGAGAGGGAGAAAGGATAAAGGAAAGGTAGGGGAGGTAGAGGATGGTCTATTGGGTTGAGAGGAAGGTAGTGGGGTGGTGGTTGTGGCGGAGGCAACAGCGATGGAGTGCAATAGGTAGCTCAAGCTGCCCTCTTTGCAAGGCTGGGGTGAGTTTTGTAGGAGGAGTTAGGGTGGGGAGTGGATTAGTTTGGTGGAGGGTGATGCAAGGAAGGGGTTGGGTGGTCGTTTGGATGGTGGCGTTATACGACAATGGCAAGGGTGACTTTTAAAGGCATGGTGGTGGGGAGTTTGGGGAATTTCTCCACAGAGCAAAAGGAGGATAATAAGGGGTGGTGATAGGATATTTATAGCCATGGGGAGGAGAAGAGGACACGGGAGTAAGAGGGGTGGAGGCTCTGCCGGCGGTGGTAGGTCGGTATATGTATGCAAGTGGTAGGGGTGCAGGTTGCGGTCGGAGATAAAGGGAAGGGGAAGGGGCACACGAGAGAGGTAGTATAGGGGCAGGTTGGGCTCAAAATGGAAAGAAAAAATGGGGGAGGGGGAGCATGTCAGAGCGGTATAGGTATAAAGGAGGACAATTGGGGTAGGTGTAGGCACGACCTGTAGTGCAAAGGAAGGAGGAGGAGGAGGACAAGAAGAAGAAGAAGAAGAATGGGGCAAGTCCAGTCAGGTGAGGAGAAAAGAAGGAGTGGGTGAACCCACATGCGCTAGGAAGAAAGGAAAGGAAGAAAGAAGAGAGGGCAATTGAGCTAGCTCTATGAGGGAAAAGAAGGAAGAAAAGAAAAGGAGGGGAAGGGGTTGGGCTGCATGGAGGAGGAGAAAAGGAAGGGAGAAAGGGAAGAAGGTTAGGCTGCACGAGTGAGGCCCAATTGAGGGAGAAGGGAAGAAAGAAAAGAAAAGAAGAAAAGGAAGAAAGAACTAAAAAGGAAAATGAGGAAAAAAGAGGGGAAAAGAAAAAAGAAAAAAAGGTGGTTAGGGTATTTAGGGTTTTGTTTTCTTAAATGTTTTTGAAAATAATAAAATTAGTGAAAATAAATAATTAAAATCCTTTTTATATTAATTTAAAAATTTTGGGTAAATCTTCCTAAATTCCATTTTAGTTAACAAATTACCCAAATCTTCCCTAATTTAATCCTATATTATGTTCCTTTTTGTCTTAATTACTCCCATTATTTTATTTAAAAAGTTATATTTAATTAATATCACATATTAACCCCTATTTTTGTTATAAAATACTAAATTAGGATTTTGGGGTATTACACAAAGTTTAGGGATACACCCTACTTTTATTTTGTAATTTGATATCATGTACTTTAACTTAATTTTCCTCATGTATTTTAATATTACGTACTATTAAGGTCTTGAACTTATAAGATCGTAGATTGAGTCAACAAGGTTGCTTATTAGTTAGCATTACTAGTAGAGTTGTCATGTGTGCCTAATGTCTTCCATATTTCTCAATTGAGGAAGTACATAATAGATCCTTTGCACATCATCTAGCCAAAGATATTAGAGCCCAATGAGGCTCTAACCTATGAAAACGACCATTGAACATTTTAGACATGAAGACCAAAAAGAAGTGTATGAAAACCATTTGAAATACCCCAAAAATCCTAATTTAGGAATTATGGCAAAATAATGATTTATTAGAGAAAATTAAGAAAATAGGTTACTTTATTAAATAATGAGGAAGTTACTTGAGGAAAAATAAGGAGAAAATAATAAATAAATTATTTTGAGAATTTTGGGACATTTTACTAATTAAAATGGAAGTTAAGGACAAATTATCCAAAAAAAGCCTAATTAATTTAAAAATAAATTTAATTATTATACTTAAAATAATTATTATTAAATATCTAAAATAAATATATAAATAAATAAAGACCAATACCCCAACCCAACCATTTTATCATTTTTTCCTTTTTCTCTTTTCTTTTTCTTTTTTTTTTCTTTCTTCCTCCTTTACTCATTTTCTTTTTCCCCATTTTTCTCCCTCGACTGGGCATTAATGTTTCTATGTGGTATTAATGATTGCATGGTGATATTAATGGCTTATGGTGGTATTAGGGTTTGCATGGTGGTGTTATGGTTTTTGTGGTGGTATTAATGTTTGTATGTGGTATTAATGATTGCATGGTGATATTAATGGCTTATGGTGGTATTAGGGTTTGCATAGTGGTGTTGTGGTTCGTGTGGTGGTATTAATGTTTGTATGGTGGTATTAGGGTTTGCATGGTGGAGTTAGGGTTTTGCATGGGAGTTAATGATCGTATGGGATTTAAGATTTGTGTGAAAAGTTTGAGAGGTTGCATGGGATGTGTAACGTTTGTGTGAGAGCAAAACTTACGTATGAAAGGTCGATTTGGGGCGTAAGGGAGTTAATGCAAGCATTATTTAGGTGCCTAACTGTTTTGGACGGAAAACAGTACGTGGAGTAGTATAAGGGTACGGAGGAGACATAATTAGGGTTTTGGGGTGATTAACTATGTGTCGTTGTGATTAAGTAGGGTTGGAGTAGCTAATTGCGAGTTGCTGAGGATAATTAAGGTTTGGGATGGCTAAGAATGGTTGTTATGGTAAAATAGGGTTAAGAGTGGTTAACCACGGTTTGGTATGGACAATTAGGGTTGGTTATGGCTGCTTAGAGTTGTTTGGTGTTATCATGTGTATTATTGATTAAAGTGTAGTTATGAATGTAGAATTTTATTGTTTGTGATGTGTAAAGCATAAAGAGAATGATTTATGCATATCAATGGTGAAGATCTTTTGAATAAGATATGTTAAGACACTAACCACTTATAGAGAAAGATGTTGAGCCAGACCCAGACCGGTCCACCGGCAAATAATAGTGGCAGGGTATGTTACCCTCGTGACCGGTCCACCGGCTATAATAGTGGCAGGGCATAGCCCTCATGACCGTTCCACCGGCTATAATAGTGGGGAATTTCGTGTTCAACAACTAATCAGAATAATGGTAAGAGACATGGGAAAGATACAAATATTTACAGTAGAACACCTTGTGAGTTGGGGCCAGACCGATCCACCGGCAAATAATAGTGGTAGGGTATGTTACCCTCATGACCGGTTCACCGGCTATAATAGTGGCAGGGCATGGCCCTCATGACCATTCCACCGGCTATAATAGTGGGGTTTCCGCACTCACATGGACTATTAAAGAATATGTGTGGAATGAACGTATTATTAATGAGAAATAAGAATAAGTCACCAGAAAAGTATTCAGGCCTTATCTTGCAGGTTATCGCATGTTGTCTATATGATTGTGCTATGTATGCTATGTGGTATGATTGTATGATTGGCCTTAGCGCACCTGCGCCCTTACTCAGTATTGGATCCGTACTGATACTACCTTGATTGAATGGGTCCTGTGATGATCCACCGATGGTGGGGAGCAGACCTCCTGTGCAGGTCTATGATCGGGTACTATTTTGGGGTGGAAGGCTTGACTTGAGTGAGTAGGCGATCCGGATATTGGTCCCTTGGGATCTATTTTATTTAGCTATATCTTGTAATGTACTTCTTGCTTTGAAACCGTACTCTTAAGTTGTATTCTTAAACTATATCCTAACTGTTGTTGACTCGTGCTTTCGTGAATGATCTATGTTAACTATGAACCTATATTTTGATGATTCTTACTTAACGATTGTTTAGTTTAGCCTTAGCACTTAATATCGGAACGGTAGGAATGAACCGGTCTGGTACTAAGTGTGGCGGTAATACCCCCAAGTTTACAATTTTAATTCTTTCACTTCCGCTAAACCTTTTGATTTAAACGAAATTTTTTAGTAGTAAATTTGGGGGTGTTACACCATTCCACTAGTGAAGGTCCCCTGATCATGTCATGGTAACTACGAGACCACTTTGGAGTATGAGGAAGTGATTGGCATAAAGTACTTTTATTTGTTATCATATTGTGCTATCACTTGATGTAACCTCTTTCTTTTAAGGGGTTAGTAACCCTTTAGCATTGTTGTGATTAAATGTGATATGTGCCTTAGTATGTTAATAAATGATATTAATTGATTTTATTTAATAGGATTTGATGATGCAACCTCTTTTAAAGTGTTTGTACTATAATACCCCAAAATTTTAAATTCCATAAAATGTGATATTATTGTGTCTAATATTAACAAATGGTATTAATTTTATGAGTATTGTGTGAGCATAATCATGTGTATGGGTATGAAATCTATATTATGTCTTAACATTTCATGCTTTGTGACTCCAATTAAGGAGGCAATTTGGCTTACTGATGTGCCATTTTGTTTGGTCCTACTTAATCCCATAAACAAATGACCATGTGTAGGCTTTTTGGGGTGGATAGTGGCTAGCCTACTTATGTTAGGTTAGGGAAATATGAGTGTAGGCATCTAGAGATCCTTTTGTAGGTTCTTGTGGGACTAGGGTTTTATCTATTTCTTGCTACTTATTATACTTCTAATTTGTTTCATTCTTATAAGTTTAGTCTCTTCTTCATATTTTAGATGTTTGGGGGACCTAAAATGGTCCGTATGTAAACACATATATTTAGTATCCCTAAAATATATATTTTCACACTCTACTTCTTGATTTTGGTTTGGTAAGTTTTATTAGCTTTATGTATAATATGTGATGGACAAAGAAAATCTATCTTATTTTTTGGTGTGGCAGTAACACCTTGTCTTTCTATAGGTGTGTTTATGTTTTTCACTACTATAATGTTTTAAAACAATTTTTTTGTAGTAAAAATATGTGCTACAATACAAAACTCCTCCCATCTCTAACTCTTATCTCACACTAATAATCATCACAAAAATCAAGCAAGGATACCTACACATAGATATTTATAGAAGTATAGTATTAGTATGATGGCATATTAAGTAAACCACGCTTTTTCTTGGTGTTCTTGTTCTTGTGCTTTTCTCTCCTTATTGTTAAGCCCTTGTCAATTTTTCCTCTTCTTTTCCTTTCATCTTCTTACTTCTAAAATCTCAAGTTAAACTTGCCTTTAAGTGAAAAAGAGTTAAGGTTATAGATTGCTTAAGGGTTCTCTAACCTCCATTTTCAAAATTATAAAGGTTATTCTCACCTCTTTTTATAATTTCACTTTTCTTCTAACCCTTGTCATTCTCTTGCCTATTTTTTGTATATTATTTTAGGTGATTAAAGGGTGGAAGAAGAAGTATAGGAGTATATTTGTACCAAGAGACTAGGATGGGTCTAATAATAAATATATATCTCTAGATTAGGATTTTTTGTGTTTATGTGATGCTTTGTGTGAATTTTATATTTTATAATAGAAATAATGTAAGGCTTCATCTTCAATTTTTCATCCATGTATTATTTATTAAAATGTAAGATTTTATAAGTTGTTTTAATTTTATGTGAAATGTATATTTTATGCCTTGTTAGGCTTTGCCATAAATTTTAAGCATGATAACATATTATATTATATTTTTAAGTCTTAGGATGAGTAGAGTAAATTATGTCTAAGTATGGTGATTAGTGTAATATATTGAAATCTCAAATTTGGGAGTTTATGTCTTTGGGAATTCTCAGCCTTATAACCTTTGTGGTGTTGTGGATTGTTTTAATTTTTGTAAATTACATTTTTAGGGCTATAATAATGTAAATGGTGTAGTGAAAAATTGGTGAGATTTGGAGGCTAATAGAATTAGGTACATTTTTGGGGATTCTTGGGCATAGGAGTAAAATGGTTATTTTGTAGGTCTTTAAATAAAGAAAATATGTCATTGTGTTCCTTGAGGTTTTTATAATAAATTTAATATATACTATATTAAGTTTTGGATAAGAGTGACTTAAGTTATGAAAATAATAAAATTAGAGATGTTTAGGTGAACGAAGGGCATTTTAATCTTTTGGTTAAATCTCAAAACTTGGGTGTTGTAGAGGTAATATATAGGGCAAAATATGAAGATGGTGATTTTTTAATTATCTTTATAAATTTTGAATAAGAATAAGGTATGATTTTATGAAAATTGACTTAAATTGGGAATAATAACCAAAAGAGCAACATTGATATTTTATATATGAAAATTTGAAGTAAAGTTATGATTTTTGGATATGATATTTTAGGTTAGTGTATTAATTTTGGTGGGTTAGAAAACCTTATGGATAAAGTTATAGTATACTTGTGAAATTTTAGGTTTATAAGGGTTTTATGGTATTTTACTACATGAGAGATTCCTTTATTTAGGTAATGAATATGCTCATGACTTGCCTTACTCTTGTAGCATATTCAATGTGTTATTAATAATACACTCTAGGTGTTGGCTGCTATCAATTGTTAGAATAAATTCATAATAATTGGGGATCATGATAAGTAGTTTATCTCATAATAAGATAATGATAATAAAAAATGAAAGTACAATATCTTGAGTAACTCAGGTAATGCTTTTGATATGTGCTAAGTGTTGATTAAGGTTAATAATACATTAATCCTTAAAGTAGAAGAATATAAGAGTTAGGACCAAGTAATTTAAAATTATTGAAATTAAATATTTAGTCCAAACTAAACAAGAAACCCTTGATCTATTCACCGACTTATAAGGGGGTTATGCATATGTAAGGATTAGAGGCTTACTAGTAACCTAAGCATATTATATCCAATATGTGAGAGTATTAGTGAGGTTGATTAACTTTTTCCCCATCTGTAGGGAAATGGGAGATTACTGCTAACAATAGTTCCTTAACCTTAATATATTAATGAGATGATTTAGTTGATCACTTAATTATGGATACTTAATATGGTTGCATTGTTGGTAGTTCTCTATAACACCTTGAAATTTTGTAACCTTTATTTTTGGTTAATTAACATCTTATTCTAACCAACCCTTAAAATTTGGTTTAATTATTTTATTAATAACCTTTTCCCTGTAACCTAAATAAATTCCTAAATATTTTTCTCGATTATTTTACTTTTTTTCTTTCTACTAAACCTAATTATTTTTACAAGATATATTTGTACCTTATCCCATAACCTAGCCAAATTAAACCTAAAACTAAAATAAAATAAACCTATTTTTTTAACCTACCATTTTACACGCTTGAACTTACCCTCTACACACCCTTATTCTCCTACCTTTTCATTCCCTATATCCCTCCCCTAATCACTCTCCTGGTCTCCCTCCTTATCTCACTCCACTCAACCCATTCGAATGTAAATGTATACATACAGACGCATGAGCACACTACCCTTCCCCAACTCCCAACCTTCCTTATCCATGATCATCCCCTCCTCTCCTCTCTTCTCTCCATATATACACATAGCACACACACATTCCCTCCTCTCTTCTACTTTTGGGCACAACTTCATTCCTCCCCAACCATCTTCGTGCACCGCCACTACTAGCCTCCCCTTCTTATTTCTTTCTTCTTTTTCCCTACTGCCCATATCTTTCTCTTTTCTTTCTTTTTTCTCTTTCCTTGTGGCAAATTTTGCCAAACCCTTCCCTAACCCCTTAGCTCACTTTCCCGTAGCACCCCTTAAGCAAAACCAATTATTGTCGTTGTTGTTCCCTCCATTTTGGTGCCTCCTACCAAGCCACCCACCACAACATATGCAACACCACAACACTAGCACCCAACAACCATAACCAACTCGACATTTCCCTAGCTTCCAATCCCTCGACCACCAATCATTCACCACCCCTTACCCTCGACCAGTAGCCTTGTGTCACACCATTTCTAGCCACAACCATCACCATCACCATTCATCACTTATACACTTCTTCTTCTTCTTCTTCTTCTTCTTCTTCTTCTTCTTCTTCTTCTTCTTCTTCTTCTTCTTCTTCTTCTTCTTCTTCTTCTTCTTCTTCTTCTTCCTTGCCACTGCTACCTTTCTTTTCTTCTCCTTCGTTGTGGTAAACTTTAACAATCCTCAACCCCCTATAGCAACACTCATCGTAGCTTATCCTTAGGCAGCAACAAATTTATGTCACGGCTTCTCCTCACCCTTCGACGCCCTCTATCATAGCAATCCCTCGCTCCTCCTTTCATCTTCCACCTCTTCCAACCACCACCAGCTTTGGGCCCTATATACCCTACCTTCCCTCTTCTTTCCACACTAGTTGAACCTTTCCCCATCACCTTCACCTTTTGTAACCATTGCCGCTCCTACACTAGCCCACTGAGCCACTTTCGTCACTATTGTGACCATCACCACCAACCTCCACCCCTGCCACCATCTCCCCTTACCTCACCTAGCCAATTGACTGGCTCCACCCATTTTCCTTTCTTGTGTATATGGCTCACATTGTGCATGCAACATGAGTTTGTGTTGGTTTTAATTATTTTGTATTATTGTATATATGTAAGTGTATTTTGGTATTTTTTTAAAATAAATATTTTATTATTTTATGTGTTAAAATATTAATTTAATATTTTGGTATTATTTTTAAGTACAAAAATTAATTAACCGAATCTCATAGTATTTAGTAGGATACCAATGTTTTTACATTTTTACTGGAATTTAGGTAACTTTTATACTCTCCTAAAATTTTAAACATAGCATGATAACACATTAATAATTTTATGTATAACTCTGTTAAGTATGATGCTATAGGGTAACTTTTATAATATCCTAAAATGGTAAATCTTGCATGATAAAACATTAGGGTTTTGTATCTGAAATATGTTATGAATGATTTTGTGTTTTACCATATTATTGTTATTATCTGAATTCATATATGATTGTTGACACTATGATAAGAGGTTAATATTACATGATAGAAAATGAGTAAGTATAGATCAAGTGATATTGTTATTTTATATGGAAAAGCCTTTGCTATGAAATATGGATGAATAATGGGTTTATTAATGGTATAATGATTGTGAAATGAGTATGATAAGGTATATGGAAAAAATGTAGATTTGGAGGTAATGTTACTAACATATAAAACTCACATAAAATAAGGGTTTGTAACTAATAAGGGCATTTTGGTCAACATGGGTTAAATATTAGAATCATGGTATTTTAAGGATTTATATCCTCCAAAATGTACTAAGGGATTTATAGGAAGTTTTTGGAGTAACTACAAATGGCATAAGAGTGATAGTGTATGAAATGGTTTGATTTAGGAATAATAACCCTAAGATGAGGAGGCTATCATCGCATGTATGAAAATGGTAGAGTTAGACCACAAAATTAAAAAATATTGTTAGTATTAGTGTTTTGGGAATGTATATTGAATGTGATAAGTTTTTGAGCCCTACATGAAAAGTTATGATTGATTTGTGAAGTTAAGGTTTATAAGCCCTATGAATAGTAACTTTTGGGATAGAATTATTATTATATGTGCAAATCCTTAGAGTTAGGCCTTGAAATTTAAGGATGTTGATGATGATGATAACAATAGTTGAGGAAGAGGTACTAAGTTTAGTGATTAAAAGAGTGACATATGAAGAACCATAAAAAAGGTGTGAAATTTGGGTCTTAACTCTATCAAACGATCTTATGATAAGCGTGATGTGCTTATCTACTTTTAATGTGTTTTGTACCTATAATTCAATTGTGAATAAGACATTAATTATTTAAAGTGAAAGATCACATGAGTTGGGCCAAGGTGTTTTTAGATATGTTATATAAGATGATAATATTGGCTTAGGTGTGTTGTTCCTAAGAGGTGCTTCAAACCATTACACCGATTTAATAATAGTGTCTCGGGAGCATTTTGCCCTAAGAGGTATTTTTATGGATCTATTCCATCAGACAATAATAGAGGATCAAGTGTATTGCCCTTTAGAGGTGCTTCAGTCTATTCCACCAAATTAAGAATTGAGGGCCCTATACTCATTGTGAATAATAATATGATTTGAGATAAGTAACATAATTGATAAGACATTAATCATTTAAAGTGGAAGAGTACGTGAATCAATTCTGAGGTGTTGGATCTCTTCCACCAAATAATAATAGTGGCTCAAGTGTGTTATCTCTAAGAGGTGCTTTAGATCGTTCCACTAGTTTAAGAATCATGACTCAAGTGTATTTTGCCTGAGAGGTGTTAGATCTGTGACATTTAACTTGGTATTTGAGTATAGCATAACATTGTGTTTGTTTATGCATGTTTTATAGAAGTTTGGTGTTATTTAGAGCTATATATGTGAAAAATCGAGGGGTGTAATGTAACATGAATCGTGATTATCTGAAGCATTTTTTATGTGTTTTTTGGGCAAAGGTCGAAGGTAAAGAAATAAACATGGGGTACCATGTTTTGAAAATACGGACCGTGTTTTTCCTTATTTCTAAAGCATGTTTTGCTTTATGGGATTTTTTCTCTTTATATCCATACATGTTGAAACCCTATCCGTCAAGTATTGTGTGTCCCAAATTCTTCTTTTTATCCATACAATTCTTCATTCAAAGAGAATTATTAATTTGTGTAATTGAATAATTCATTAATTGATTTAATCATATTGTAATTACACAAGTGCATGAATAAGATCTCTACTTTTCTTGAATTGTCATGCTTTATGTGTGTGTTCTTAATTGTGTATAATATTGTTAATCTTGATTTAGTGTGGATCTCTCTAAATCCACGCAATTTCCATAATAATTTGGTATTAGAGTCGCATTGTTGAAGAGATTCAATTATCGAGATGGTACAATATTTGATATTGAGAAGTTTGATCACTTCGTTAATTTTGGATTTTAGAAATTGAAGATGTGAGATATCTTAATACAGAGAAGATTGGAAAAAGCTTTATTAATATATTCAAAGAAGCTAGATTTGATAACGAATGAGAGATTTGAAGAAGTAGATCTAAAGGCCCTCTCTACCATACAATTATGTTTGTCAAATGAGGTTTTTTAGGAAGTGACAAAAGAATAAACAATATTTACCTTATGGTTGAAGTTGGAGTCATTATGTATGACAAAGTTAGTAGCAAATTGGCTACTATTGAAAAGTTAGCTTCATGACTTAAAACTAGGTGAGGGTCAATCTTTAAAAATTCATCTGGATAAATTTGACTCTATTATTATGAATTTGCATAATATAAATGTTAAATTAGATGATGACGATTTGGTTATTATGTTGTTATGTTATTTGCCTGCTAGCTTTAGGCATTTTCGTGAGACTATCATGTATGAGAATGATGATCCGGTCTTTGAGGATGTGAAATATGCCCTACTACAATATGAACTGATTAATAATTAGTTGATTGGAAACGGTACTTTTAGGGACTCATATAGTGAAGGATTGGTAGTTAGCAAAGACCATAGGAACAAGGGTCTATTGATCATAAAAAGTCTAGTTCTAAGTTAAAAAGTTGGCAGAAGAATGTGGCATACTATAGGTGTCACAAGAAGGAGCATGTTATGAATTTTTATCCTAATAGAAAGCCCGATAGTATGTCTAGTGAGTCATCCAATTAAAAGGATGATGTTGTAGTTTTCCATGATGATAGTGATAGAAATGTGTTGTCAGCCACTGATAAATATAACAATATTAGGGATAAATGGATCTTAGATTCTAGGTACTTTTATCATATATGTCTCAACAGAAGTTGGTTTCAAACATTTGAGGTGACTCAGGGACAGTGATGGGCAGTGATACTGCTTGAAAAGTTGCTGGGTTTAGGACAGTGAAGGTGATGATGCATGACCGTGTGGTTAGGACACAGTCCAATGTGACACATGTCTTAGAAATGACCAAGAAACTCATCTCTTTAAGTTCCTTGGATTGTAATGGGAACCATTGTGTTATTGAGGATCATACCTTGAGAGTTACAAAATGGGCTTTGGTGGTAATGAAAGGCAATCGAGTCAAGACACTGTATGAGTTGGTGGGTTCCATTATTATAGAGATAGCTATTATGACATCATTAAGTTTGTCAAATTTAAATTTTATGAGGCTGTGGCACATGAGACTAGGACACATGAGTGTCAAGGGTCCGACTTAGCTCTCTAAGAGGGGGTTATTTGATGAACAAAGTACATGTACTATATACTTCTATGGGCATTGTGTTTGTAAGTAGAAGAGGGTAAGCTTTTATACAATAAAGCATAATATAAAGGGGGCTCTTGAGTATATCCATTCAAATTTGTGGGGTCCAAAGAGAGTGGTTTTCAAAGGCGATTCCTGATACTTGCTCACATTCATTGATGAATTCTCTAAAAAGGTATGGATTTATTTCTTAACATATAAGAATGATGTGTTTGGTGTTTTCAAATACTTGTTGACCTTGATAAATAAGTATACATAAAAGTAAATTAAGTGTCTCAAGACAAATAATGTTCTTGAGTTTTTTTAATAGAGTTTCACTGATTTTTGCTAAGACCATACAATATAGAGACACTGCACCTATGTTGGAAGATGACAACATAATGGGGTTATTGAGTTAATGAACAAAACCTTATTAGAGAAGGCTTGATCCATGTTATCATAAGGAGGGCTAAACTAAGACTTTTAGGATGAGGCGATTCATATGGCAGCATATTTGGTGAATAGGTCACCAAATCAGTCTATTAGTTTGAAGATACTAAATGATTTATGGTCTGGGAAGCCACCTAACTATTCAGATTTGCATGTCTTTGATTGTCTTACTTACAATTATGTAAACAATGGTAAACTTAAGCCTAGAGCTAATAAATGTATCTTTCTTAGTTTTATATCTAGATTGAAGGGATATAGGTTATGGGACCTAATTGCATCCAAGAAGAACCAGTAGAGATGTTACCTTCAATGAGTTAGTGTTCCTCTAGAAGACTGAGTTTTGTGATGGTAACACTAAAGAGGTGGAGCAGGAGAGTGCTTCAGGCTTGGTGGAGGTTGAGGTTGAGTTGGGTGATAGAAACCCTTCTAATAGACCCACTATTCCTAAAGTGTGTGGATACACGCATCAAGTGAAGCAAAGAGGCATTGCTCTAGGTAAAGGATATAGGATTATCAAGCCTCTAGTTAGATACGATTATGAATAATTGGTTAGCTATGCTTTATCTAGTGTGGAGACAGTTATTGATGTGCATGAATCAGCATTAGTCTCAAAGATTGTTGAAAGTACTAATTCTACTAAATGGTGTGTTGCTATAGAGGAAGAGATTGAGTCCTTATTGAAGAATCAAATATGGTAACTTGTGAAGGCAAAGTTGAAGAAAAAGATTGTTGATTACAAATGGGTGTACAAGTTCAAACATGGATCTTTAGGGGTCAAGAGACCGAGACCTTAAAAAAAAGAGATTGATTAGTACATATGTTTTATGTCTTAGTGGTTTAGTTGTTAGCTAGAGGTCTTCATTACACGATGTGATGACATTATCTAAGACTGAGGTAGAGAATATGGCTATGATAGAGGCTTTTTAATAAGCCTTATAGCTTGGTGGATTAGTACAAGAATTAGGATTTGGTCATGGTGCTCTAGTTATTCATGGTGATAGCTAGATTGCTATCTATTTAGTAAAGAATCAAAATTCTTTCCATCATTGAATGAAGCACATTAACTTTAGGTATCACTTTATTCAAGGTACTATTGTTGCAGGCAAAGTTGTGTTGGAGAAGGTGGGTACTTTGAATGATCCAACTGATATGCTAACGAAGACACTAATTGTGAGTAAGTTTGAGTGTTTCTTGGGCTTGATTGGTTTTCATAGGCCATGAAGTCCTTTGTTAGGTTAGGGTTTTTTACTAAGTTCTTTACATGTTATGTGTCACAAATACTGCACCAAGGTGGAGAATTATGAGATTTGACTGGGTATTTGAGCACAACATAACATTGTGTTGGTTCGTACTTGTGTTGGAGAAGCTTGGGGTCATTTAGAGCCATACATGTGAGACATGGCGATGTAATATGACATGAACTATGCTTATTTGGAGAGCTTTTGACGTATTTTTTGGGCAAAGGTTGAAGGTAAGGAAATAAACACGGGGGTACCGTGTTTCAAAAATATGGACTATATTTTTCCTTATTTTTGAATCAC
Organism: Tamarix chinensis; assembly: GCA_030549775.1. NCBI lineage: Eukaryota > Viridiplantae > Streptophyta > Magnoliopsida > Caryophyllales > Tamaricaceae > Tamarix > Tamarix chinensis. The sequence continues at coordinate 79,018,199 of CM060176.1, read as the reverse complement.
GTTGCTTTACTTCATATGATTTTTTTCCTTTATATAGAAGGAGACATATTAAAACTCTAGCCATCGAGTATCGTGACCATAACCCAATACTAAATCATTTTTCCGTAGATAGAGCACCAAATCAAGCAAATTCTCCAAGGTGGTCATCACATACATGCACGTCAACAATAAGGTCATCTACTTTATGGAAATGAACAATACCCAAAAAAATGATTGTTAATACTTGTGTATTGAGTGAGGAAATAAATATATCTTTGAGGTAAGGCATGCAAAACATAAGACCAGTTTAGAGAAAGAAATTACACAAGTGCTCTATAGATGAATGAGAACGTAACACCTTAATTTTTACAAATAAAAAAAATTATTTACAAAATTAAGTGAGGAAACTAAAACCATAAAAAGGGCATTACCGCCACACTTGGTATATGTCTAGTTGACCTTACCATTCTCATACCAAGTGCTAAGGCTAAAATCATTACCCCCCTTAGATTTATAACATAATTACAAGAAATAAAATAGAGGAGACAAATGATAAGTATTGTACAACACAAAAGTAACATCAAATATTTATAAAACTTAGAGGGAGTGAATACAAAGGGACATATGAGTCCAAATACAATTGAAATTAATGTATCAAAAGAAAATAGATAACCCTAGGCTCTCTCAACCGTACTACCAACTTCAACTGAACTCAAAACCTAACCCACAAAGACCACTACCTATTGTGATGTCTTACATGTGTTCTATGTTGGTTTTTTTATTTTGGTTTAGTACAAAGGCTATTACTATACCATGCCTCTTTATTAGATATAACCAATTTCATTATTTTCTTCAAGTTAAATTCAAGGACCTCACTATTCTTAAACTGGTGGAATAGTCTAAAGCACCTCTCATAGACAATACACCTGAGTCACTATTATCATCCAGTGGAATGGATCATGTTGTGAAAATTGTGTGGATATAAAGAGACCCACACGAAATCAAAAATAACAATATTATGCATAATTAAGAACACACACAAAAAATAGAACAATTTAGGAAAAAGTAGAGATCTTATTCATGCACCTGTGTAATTATAATATAAGTAAATTAATCAATCAATCACTCAATTACACAAATCAATGATTCTCTTTGAAGGGATAATTATATGGAGAAGAAGAAGAATTTGGGGTGCATAGGTATTAACCATCATTTTTATGGGTACTATTTGTTCCCACAAATTAGACGACCCTATTGTTGACATGCATGTATATGATGACCACCGTAAAGAATTTGCTCACTTTGATGCTATATGGAAACGTGATTTATTGTTGGGTTTCAGTTGTGGTTATAAATTCTAGGATATCCGATAGTTATCGATTTTAATTTTTCAACAAATAATCCTGCGGAAAACATCATTAACTCCATGAAAATCTATTCAAGTCACCAAGAATAGAACTTCCCTAGATTATGCATTACTTTAATTTAGATCTAGTCGTGCGACCGACCAAATCTGAATTATTTGTTGCTAATCTCATTGATCTAATAGCCATTACGGACTAAAAATCAATGACAACAACTGACTCACAATCGACAAAGCAAAACATCTTCAGCTTCATACATATATATGAATCATAAATCGTTTATTTCGAGCAAGGCATAAATACCAAATTTAACCGGTGGGTTAAACATATACCTGAAATATTCACCTCAAGTCCTCGAAAGCATGAAGAAAACTAAACTAAAATTTGAATAATTGAAATTCGATCAAATTCAGGAAATTAGATACAAGGAGATATACGAGTAAGAGGAACTCATTCAATTTTTTATCAGAATCTCTTTACTCGATCCTTGTTGTGACCCATTGAGTCGAGCTTCAAATTATTCCTCCAATGGTTCCGACCTAGCTCGTCTCCAATGGCTTATGTCCCTCTTTGATTCGCACACCTTCTTGCTCTAATTCCTTTGTTCAATTGCTCGCTAGTTGGAGTGACTTCGGCTTCTTCCGATAAATTGTAAGCTACCCTATTCGGTTGTGTTCTTGTGATTTATATAGAGATGTGCTTCCGCTAACTCTGCCATCATTCCGCTCAAGCACATGAACCACATCTGTTTTTGTAGTTGCCCTCCCGCGATATCTGCTGAATCTGTTTGGTTGAGGTGCTGGCATTAATCGAAAGACAACACCATTAGCCGTGTATATGGGAGTCTCGTGGCTTCTAATCAGCTTCTATATATATATATATATATATATATATATATATATATATATATATATATATATATATATTTCTTTTAAACATAAGATAAAAATAGATGCAAATTAGGTCCATTTAATAAAATTTTAACATGATGAATTTAGGTCTAAAATTATAATGCAGCCCATATTTAATGATACAAAAATTAGCTAAAAAGACCACTTAGATAAATAAAATATGATATATTATGCATTGATCAGTTATCATTTTTGTCCAGATACCTTATAGGCTCTTAGTTCCATATGTTCCTTTTCTTGTATTTTGATTAGCATTATCTTTAGAGTTTATCTCCAAAACTTGTCTCTATTTTATGGAATTCTTATTGTTCTCTCTTCTATTTTAAATTTCCATAGTGTTTTGCCTTATACTTGATACAAAAATGGTATAATAAACTAGATTCGTATTAGGTGTAGTGATAGCAGCTAACTATTTTATGTTTAGCTTTAATAAAAATCTAAAATTTTTGACAGTATATTTTGGAATGTCACACCTATGATTTTTGGAGATGCAATGTAGTATGTGAAAGAGTGTGACAAGTGCCAAAGGTCCAGGAATCTTTTCTAGAAAAATGAACTACCTCAAATGGGCATCATGGAAGTAGAGATCTTCAATGCTTGGGGAATAGACTCCATGAGACCCTTCCCGCCTTCGTTCGATAATGAGTATATTTTGGTAGCGGTGGACTATGTGTCCAAATGGGTAGAGGTAGCTATCCCACCAATAAATGATGATAGGGCAGTTTCCCAATTTTTGCGAAAGAACATTTGAACAAGGTTTGATATCCCCAAAGCTATCATTAGTGATGGTATAATGCACTTATGTGACAAATTATTTAACTAGCTATTAGATAAGTATGGAGTCCACCATAGGATAACTTTTGCCTATCATCCTCATATGGTCAAGTTGAGCTTTTCCATATAGAGATATAGAGAATTCTAGATAAGGTGGTGAACCTTACAAGGAAGGTTTGGTTGGCGGGGGTCGATGATGCGTTGTGAGCTAATAGGACAATATAGAAACTACCTTTAGGAATGATACACTATAGGTTGGTGAATGAAAAAGCTTGTCACCTCCTAGTTGAGCTTCAACATAGATCCCATTGGGTTATCAAGACAATCAACATGGATCATGCCACAGTAGGGAAGTAAAGAAAGTTATAACATAATGAACTAGGGGAACTAAAATATCTTGCCTATGACAACACATGGCTATACAAGGAGAAGACCAAGAAATGACATGACAGTATGATTCAAACTAATAAAGTATATCTAAGAGATGAGGTCCTCTTTTCTAATTAAAGATTAATTTTTTTTGTGGAAATTTGAAATCAAGATTTTATTGTCCATATGAAATTGGTAAGATTTATCCTCACGAAGCCATATATTAAATGATGGCAAGTTAGGGAAGGTCTTTAAGGTCAATGGTCATAGGGTGAAGCTGTATTTGGGTATACAATTCAACATGGAGGCACGTACGATCACCCTATAACATCAATAACCCTAAAGAGTTATTATATTGAGGACATTAAAATAAGCACTCTTAGGAGGCAGTCTAAGGATCTAGTTTTACCGCCCTATGTTTTCATTACTTTAACCTTCTTACTCTTTGGTTTCCACTTTTTGTTATATTTTAGTTAATATGGTGACTACTTATACATAGTTCTTTTATTATTTTTAATACAATTTCACCCATAAATATACCTCACTCATTATCATAGGGTGAGTATGAGCAATAGCTGAGATGCTAATAGAAGAGGTAAAAGTTATAGGGTATGCAATAGGGTGGGTAAATGGGACATATGGATTTCCAAGGAACAATGTGCTCATCGTTACCCTACATTCTTCCTGTGTTTGGAGCACAATATGGTAAGTGCATGTCCTATTCCCCAAACCACCCCTTGTCCACATTAAAACCCTTAATCACTTTATGTTTTAAATTATTAGTCTACCTCTCCAACCAATACCAACCTTCCGAATGACCACAATGGTTATGGAAAAACCCACAAAGATGAGGAAGACTGAGTGCTTGACTTCTTCAATGACCTATTAACACCAAAAAGCCACAAAACATCACTAAAACTAACATCTTTAAAGTGTCCACATCACAATCACTACTTAACACCATACCTATTTCTTTCTCCCTTAACAATTCCACCCCATTCCACTAAAGCGAGCTACCCATTCAACCTTTAGTGCTGCAACTACCAAAGCTAAGCAAAATCTCACCTCTTGTTTAGATTTTAAGAAATGCTCCAATATCACCATTAATGGCTCATCTAACAAAGAAACACACACTACTCCCTCTTCCCCCACCTCTAAAAAAACCAAAATTTCCACCATCAACCCTAACTTAATTTATCTCACTTAATGCTTAAGAATGATAATGCACCTTGAGTTATAGGGATTCTTACTATGAAAGGGGTTTTAATCTACCCAAGATGCCACTCTACCTACAAGACCCTAGATAACTTGGCCACATGCCGTTATTTTGTCATCATAATAGACCTATCTAGGCAGCAAGGCCACTGTTAAATTTTGTCTAGAAATTCACAAAATCTAGCTAATCTACTAATATTATATACTTAACCCTCTACACACACACACGTTTGTGTGTGTGTGTATATATATGGCCTAACTATTTCTTGTTTTGGTGGCACACACATATACTATAATACCCCATATTTAAATAATTTAATTTCTTAATTTTATTCATAATATTTGATAAAAATATTTAATTATTTTGTTTGCGATTTATTTTATAGTTTTATTGATGATTTAAGCTTCATAGTGGTATTTGGATTAATTGTTTGTTATTGTGAAGGATTCTAGATAACAATTCCTTGTGATTACTATTTTCATTAAATTCATAGGATTTTGCTACTCGTTTAGAATTATATTATATTTCTAGATTTAATAAGAAATTTCTTTTAAATTAATAATATCTTGTAAATGTGTTATGACAACCTATGATTTTACATATTAACTAGTAAAACTTTAGAAAATTTATATTTTATATTTATATATGCTTATATTGTTATATTTATACTTTTTCCATGGTTATGTAACTCTTATAAATCCATATTTGCTTTGATTTTCTATTGGAAACAACTTTTGATTTATTTCTAAATATTTTGTTTATATTTACATAGTATATTTTAATAATTTTTTATATTGATTGTATTAATTTAACATTAATTACTTTTGAAATTTATTTATCTTAGATTTTTATTTTTAAAAAATTATGATATTATTATTTAGAAAAATATTTAAATTATATACATAGAATTGAATTTAAATATTATTTCAAATAATTGTGGATATTTTTGGGTTGCGTTATTTATTTTTATAAATAATATAAATTCTCCTTAACTTTAGTATTTTTATTATAAAGCTTTTTCAAAATTTATTAAATATGGATTATATTGATTTTCTTTCTTAGGCTATGTGCATAAGATTCTTGTGTAAATGAGTTGGAGATAAAAATTATCCTTTATTATTTAGTTATTTTATCTTCCACAAATATTTTATAACTTAATATTGACGATATATTTAATATGAGAATAATAAAAAAAATTCTTTTTATTATGTATTTTTATATTAAATTTTTAAAAATAATAAAAATATTATTAATAAAACAATCATTTTACATTAATTTAAAATTTAAAATAAATATTTATCTAAAAATAATATTTAATTTTAAATAAATTATAAAAACATATAAAATATTGGACTAAACCCCCCAACCACCCCTCAAATTTCCACCTTCATTCTCCTGCTTGTCTTTTCCAGTCCGCCGACCTCTTGCTTGACCCTGACCCCTGATCCTTGATCCCTTCCTTCCTTTCTTCTTCGACCGCCTACAACAACACCGCCACGCCCCGCCTCTCCAGCGCTCGTCGGCGCCCCGTCAGCGCGAGGTACAGCAGCCCAGCGGTGCGAGCAGCAGCGACGCAGGTAGACAGCAACAGGCGGCAGCAACAGCTGTTCGGCGCTGCAGGTCGTGCCATGTCCGACCACTTCCACCTCAGACCGTTCGCCGACGAAATGTTCCACGGATCTTCTCGAGCTGTAATTTTCTGATTTCGTTTGGTATAAATTTCCCTAAACCCTAACTTCTATATCGAGTTGCTTTCTGTAAACCAGACATAGATGATTTAATTATATTTATATGAGTTGAATGATGAACTGGAGGGGTTAATTGTCATGCATGTTCTTAATTTTTGAAAATTGAATATTAATCAAATCATGCCCGGATAACCTGATATGTCCTATTAGGCCATTTTCAATAAATTGATTATGCAGTATTTCTTAACATGTATCCAATTTCATGTTGGAAGCTTCAGTTTGAGAAATTGACGAAATTGATTGAATTGGGAATTTTTAGCTCAAACCCTAATCGTGGAGCGTGATTCCTGGCAATTGGATTGGATCTGTAATTGTTTTTACCAATTGGCTTTATTAAATATTTTAGAAAAGGTTTGATTTCATTTCCAAACCATCAATTTAATTAATTTAGCAAGATTCAATCACATTTGCATTCATGTAAATTGGCTATTTAAATGATTTTATCTATTGAACTCAATTGTTCGAATTTCTTAATAATTGGTATAATTGAATTTTTAAATTATCAATTTGAAGTAATCAATTTTAATTGGTCAATTTGCAATCTGGGACTAGAAACCCTAATTTTTAGATTTTTCTTGATAATATTACTGTTTCTTAAATTGGTTCATTGGATTACTTTTATATGTGTTCAATCGTATTTCTGTTTCATAAATTGGATCTATTATCGGGAATTGGCCAGCTTAGGCTTTGGTTATAAATTGTTTTTTTTATAGAATTAAGCTTTTTTCTATAACATTCACGCAATTAGTGTTCTTATATTGATTTAAAATGTTTTAAATGATTCTTAGAAATTTGAATTAGTCATTGACTCATTTATTTGAAATATTTTAGAGGCTCTTCCTCTAATCTTGAATTCTGAATTTGTTTTCTAGGAAATTGTTTGTGCTTCTCATTGATTGATTAACATTTTGTGAAACCATGACTATTTAGATAGCTTGCTAACTTAGTATTCCATTTTTTTAATGCAATCTAAGAAAGCATTTCGGTTGGTCTTGAAGCCAGGGTCTCATTCCTTTTTCTTTCAGTTTAGCTAGCTATGGACTAAGGTAAGTCCCCTTACCTTCACTTATGGTTCTTATGGTTGTTTCATGAGGACAGATTGTTGTGAATTCTCCTTAAGAGGGGTGATTCTCAATGGTATGTGCTGGTTTTATTTTGCATTTTGAAACTGATTATTAAATTCATATTTGATTTTTGTTTGGTTAAATATGATTTAAGACTGTTTGGATAATATCCTTGTTTTAAGCAAAATTAACAGAATAGTGCTGTGTTTCGTAGCCAAAAAATTAACATCAGTTGTGGGTTCTTGTTTTCAACATCCTTGTTGAAAGTTTATTTGGTTTTTGGGTTCTTGTTTGTCAATTCTTCAGTTTTGATCACAGGAATACCTTAGGTATTAGAACTGGTCAGTCCGTCAAGTGATCTGCACATACGTATAATTCTGTTCAACTTAAATGCACATAGACCTAGCTGCCTCTGTCTGCCAGTTAAAATTGATATATAACATAAATTATTATTATTTTTATTATCATTTTTACTATGATTATATGTCATATTTATATATAATATTATGTGGGACAAGTTGCAGGCAATATCCTGACTTTGCCATTGTGTATCTATCAAATCAATCTTACTTTTGTGTCCATGCTGTAAGATTCTCCAGCCGATTCTTGTGACTATTTGAAGGCAAGCTTTGTGATTGCCATCATTTTATTGATTAGGACTTTCTTCATAGGTGAGACTTTGAGTGGCAGTGCAATGATAAAGAATTCCATCTTTACCTGCAAGGTACAGATTGTCTTTATCAAAGTTCTGTTGTGCTATATTTTCTAATTCCTAGCTTTTCCTTAGATTCATTGTCAGCCATGTGATATTTGATGCCCTCTCATCTTCTGACTTATGATGCTAATTTGGCTTATATAGCTGTACAAAGTATGTTGAGCAAGGTTCTGCAGTTATTTTGTGCTTGCACAAATTTAGCTATAAAGATGCAATTTTCCTATAAAATTTTCAATGCTCGGCTTTTCCTTAGGTATTGTTGTAAGGTTTGCATTGAACTTGTGATTTGTGTAAATTGGTGAGCCACAAAGGATACATCAAAAAAATTATTATTATTATTTTTTAAAACTTCAGCCAAATTTTTTTCATCATTCCTTCATATAATGCCTGTTTTTATCAAATTTTCTCTTTTTTGGTCTTTATTGTAAGATTCCTGAATCAACTAATGCTACCTTTCATCTGATGACCATGCTGGATATACTTCTTTCTTTCCATCATCAGTAATATACATCTGAACAAACTTTATATTTTCATATTTAGTTTTTATCTTGTTAAGAATCAAACTTCTTACATTAGGTTACACCATTTTGGTATGGTACATGTATGATTTTTTTTGTTTTTCAACATGTCAGGTTAAACTTCTAGAAAACCTTTAGTGTGATCTTTTATTCATTTCAGTGGATAGGGTGCATTAGCTTTAGGCTTCACCCTTTTAAGCCTGTGGTTATTACTTTCAATTTTTTCCTCTTTAAGCTAGTAAGCATGAAGATCATGGGCTTTGATCAACATATAACACTGCCTTCTGTTTCTTTGAGCACTTCTTTGAAATTGACTATTTTTGGCATTCTATACTTGTTGGAACGCATAATAGTCTCAAGATATGGACTTCCATTATTAGAGCAAGCCCTTTTTATTTATTTATTTTTGTTTATTCGTTGCTTATGACAGTGCTTCTGCTCTAGTGATTGTAGAACCATAGGAGTTTATGAAGGGTCCTTATTGTGATATGCACATCAGATGATTATGCTCCATGTGCAGCCATATTGTAGAATATTGATAAAGCAGATTTAAGTGAAACAGAAATTAATTGGTAATTGTTGATATACTGGAATTACAGTGATAATCCAGGGATTTGAGCACCTGGTGTCTCCTGATTTCAAGTTTACGAGAGCCTGAATCCCTCCCTAAACACTTCTCCGATTCCTTCCCTACTAGCCTTTAGTGTCCTATTTATAACAACTTAATAGGATCTCGAATAATCCATAACTCACTCTCAACTCTCAAGAATCCAGAACAATAATAGCCAACCATAGCTAAGTCACTGAATCCAAAAGTCTAACATTACTCCCAAAGACTCACCTTGTCCTCAAGGTGAGAACAGAAAAAGAAAAAAAAAGTGTTAGAATATAAAAGACCCCAAGAAATAGAGCCGACAGCCTAAGATGCCTCTTCTCTCTCTTTTCATGATTTTTTTTTTGGTTAACAAGTACTTAATTAACAACTGAATGAAATTGGACTGTAGAACGGGTGAGTGGATAATTGCATGCAGTGGGCTAGAGTCACTTTGTGGTTTATGGTGTTCAATGCATAGAAGGTTGAGATGTTCATACTTGACAGTTGAGATGGGTCACATAAATTAGCAAGCAAGCCCCACTGGCCCAAAACCAAAAGCAAACAGTTATGTGAAAGTGAAAGCGCCAGCACATCTTCAAATCTTGCAACACATGCCCACACAATCCCATTTCCTGAAATTAACGGAGCCCATGCTTTTATCAACACATATCGTGCCCATATTCTTTACACCTTAATTCTTACTGGGGCCACTGATTAAACCTTGCGTGTATACCATGGTGAACAAACCTTCACTCTTTCTTCTCTCTCGATTCTTGATTCCATCCTTTCTTTTGTTTCTGATTTACAACTTGTCTCCCAGTAGTCATTGAGCAGAGCCGCCATTAGCACACTAGAACAGAGCAGGGCTGCCACCAACGAGACGAAGAACTGAGATGCAGAGGTGTAATGAAGAATGAGGACTCGGTGTTGTACATGGCTATCCATTGTTGTTGTGCCCATAATCAAACAGATGTTCATCCTTTCTCTGTGCACATGATTGGACAGATGTTCATCCTTTCTCTTCCTTTTTCTCAATGCTGTCCCCACTTGTTTCTCCTTGCCGTTGCTTCTCTGCTACCACATGCTATTCATGGCCACTGTTATGCCTCTTGTTGTGACCGCCTGAATTTTCTCTTTCATTGCCGTCTCTTCTGCAATTGTATATAATGGGATTGGATCACAAACTATTGCTCCACTTCCCGAACTGATTCATCATTCACTGGAATCACCTACTGTGCAGTTTTGCAATTAATTAATCTGCTGCTCATCACTGAGGCCTTGAGCTGTTGGCTTGTAGTCCCCCATAGTGGTGTGATGCCTCTTGGTAGTTGGAGAATATCTAGCTGTTGATTGATGCACTCAAGCATACCAAGCATCCTATCCATGCTTGAGATACATCTATACACAGGGTTGGTGTTGCTGACAATTGCACCTGCCATAACTAGGCAAGATCGTTGCTCTGATACCAATTGATAAGAACAGATTTAAATGAAGCAGAAATGAATTTGTAATTGCTGAAATACTGGAATTACAGTGATAATCCAGGGATTTGAGCAACTGGTGCCTCCTAATTTCAGTTTCTTGAGAGCCTGATTGTCTCCCTAAACATTTCTCTGATTGCCCCCCTCTACTAGCCTTTAATTTCCTATTCATAACAACTTAATAGGATCTAAAATAATCCATAACTTACAAGAATCCAGAACATAACCATAGCAATAATAGTTAACCATAGTTAAGTGACTTAACCCAATAGTCTAACAAACATATAGTTATAATTCTTTTATTGTATTGCACTCTGTGCCCTACCACAGTTGCTGTCTTTTTGTTTTTTCTTTGCTCCAATTCACCATATCTCCCTGCAATTTGTCAAAAAGTTGCAGTTCTTGTTTGTACATTGATGATAGTTATAATTCTTTTTTTTATAGTTAAATTCTGTGCATGTTCCTCAGTGCAAGATTCTACTCCAATACGAGCCAGTTGATCTTGCAACAACTTGGCGATTGTTGAAGGCATGCTCTTCATCATGATTGTGTGTTTATTAGGCCCTTGATAACTTAACTGCAGACATAAAATGATGTTTTAGGAATAGGATACTTTATATCCTGCAAAATTATGAGTTTTTCAAGTACTGTTCATTGGATAGATTGTTCACTGTGATATAATGGTGACTTGTCACCTTTTATTATTATAGGTCTAGCAGTGATTTTTCTTAGAACAGGATTCAGCTTCACTTTCCCCACTCCTTTTATGGCCTGGGGATGCACTATCCATTGCTTGAACAGTTAACAAGTCTCTCATGGCAGTTTTTTCTTGCATCTGTCTTATTATCTTTGCCTTGGGATGGTATCAATGCGTGATGAAATACAACATCAGTAAAATCAATTTCCTGCTATGAAGGTTTTAATCTTTCAACCCTTATGGTCATCCATGGTTGCTGCTCTCCAAGCGTATTTGAAGATTACTCAACAATTTACAATTTTTTCTTCATTCTAAATGCTTAATTTCTGTACAATGCAGAAATGTACCTAATTTCTGTACAATGCAGAAATGTACCTAATTTTTCCATACAGCAGTTCCCTATCTATGGAATAGACACAAAGGCCTCATAGTTCAAGTGTTTAATGGACTTTCAGCTTCTGCTGCTAGAAACTAGGAGCCCATTACTAGAACTCTGAAAACACTGAAACTGAAATAAACACCCACTAACTCTAACTAATTTTCTTAATTTCCTTTTGCCATGGTCCATGGGTAACTGTGCCTCTTGATACATAACACTTTATTACGTGCTGTGTGATTTTATCTACAGGAACGTGAGAGGGGTCAGATTATCATACAAGTAGTTTGAAACAGTTGCAATCTTCCAATGAGTGACCAATCTAACTCTTTCCAACATCGATATAAACTTTCATATAGCCAAACAGTTTTTCCTTTCATTATTCCATATAGGGAAAATTTGTGTCATTTTCCATGTTATTACTTTTTTTTTATTTTTTTACATTCTTTATTGATGCTCCTGCAATTTTTAGGTGTCAAGAGTTGGCTAATCTAACCGAAGGTCCTGAAAAGATAAAAAGCGTGGGAAAAGTGAGGATGGAGTTCACTTTGACTCGCCCTGATGATTGGCATCTTCATCTCCGTGATGCAGAACTTCTTAAGACTGTTGCACCTCACAGGTTCTGTTACCATTTTGTTTCACTTTAGTCCTTGAATGAATCCTGTATGATTTTGCCCAATTTGTAAATCATCAGAGTTCTTTTGATAAATAGTCAGAATTTTGTTTCTTTTGAATGCACATGCAGTGCTCAGCATTTTGGAAGGGCAATTGTGATGCCAAATTTAAGGCCCCCTATCACCACTACTAGTGCTGCTTTGGCTTATCGGGATTCTATATTGAAAGTATTACCCAAAGATTGTGACTTCAATCCTCTTATGACACTGTATTTAACAGACATGACGAGTCCTGCTGAGATCAAGCTTGCAAGTATGTGCAATGAGTAATTTAATTTCAGTATCTGATTTATACTTGGTTTAATAAATGCTGTTATGGGCCGCATTGAAAAGCCTACATTGAGGTTCCACTGGTCCCGAAACAATCTAGAATATCATTGTATAGTCTAGATAAGTATGGAGAGATGTATAGAGTTCTACACTCTTCCAGATAGTTTTAGAAGGTTCTAGAGAGGGATGTTTCTAGATCCTTCTCCACTTGTGTAGATAAGTATGGATAATTCTAGAAGCCCTAAGGGAGACTCTAGAAACCCTAATGGACTATTCTAGAAACCATAATGGACCTATTAGGCCATTCTAGAAAAATCCATTAGGCCCCTGTATCTAGAATCTTCCTAGGGGAGGGGAAGGGGTGGATCTTCTCTTATAAATATAAGGGGGTAGAGGCATTTGGAAATCATCTAAAAAGAGTTGTATTCAGAGCTTCTCTCTCTATAATACAATCTCTCTTTCTCTCTCTAAAAGCTTTCTCTTGAGTTCTCTTGTGAAGGGTTCAGTGTGGTGGTCTAGGAGGCATCTCTAGCCTAAGTGTTAAGTACACTTGAGGAGAAATGATGACTTAGTCTCTCAAGGAGTGAGAAAAGACTAAGGCCGCACATAGCTAGACTTGGTGAAGAAGTCGGTGCGTGATAATGCGCTCTAGATATTTGTATATGGTTAGAGATTGTATAGAGATTCATAAATTCGCCGTTAGCTTTTACTTGTCTTTATGGATATGCTTAGCTTTTTACTTTCAAGATTCTTCCTTAGCTTGTGCCTGATATGGTCATGCTGATTGAGTGAAGTTTTCAATAGTTAGAATGCATCTTTTGTGAAAGTAATAGTTGTTGTATCCTTTCTTTTTAAGGCTTTTCATATAATACTATTTTTGCCACATTTGTTGATGAGTTCTTTGCTTTAGGTTATAACATTTGACTTGTTTGTAAATTAACCAAGGGACCTCGAATAAATTGAATTCTAATGAAAACTGTGATTTTTGCTTCATAAATTTCAGATCGTTTGCTACTAAGGATAATGTGTTAGGTAGCTTCCCACAGAACTGAAATGAAACTATGTATATATATCCTTGTATTTATAGGTTTTATTCTTTTTCCATTTTTTGTGTTTAAAACTGATAATTACAATAGTATTTAGATGAATAATATAGTTAACAATAACACACAATATGAATTCTGTCTTTGACATTGTTTGGAGATGTTATGATTTATAAAACTTTATTCTTACTAGCTCGTGGGCTAGTAAGTGGGGAGTTTTGAAAGACCTGTAGAACATTGCTTGGGGTGGCCTTGAACTTTACCCTTGAATCTGGGATTTAGGGTACATAGATTTTGTACCTGCTTTTCCCTTCTATTAATTTAATTGTAACCTTAACTACTCGGAGTAGTTTAATTTAATACCATATGTCTTCAAAGAAAATTACAGTCAAAAATACCTAAAATATTGGATTAGTGTTCACAATTTTACTTTTATACCTATATAATTATGTATGCATATATGTTTGTGTGTGTATATATATATATTGTATCTGTATATATTAGGTTATTGCAATTTTGGAAAGAAAAGTGTGAAGGTTCATCCAACATTGATTGTGTATCTAACGCCAATTGGCTTAGTGTGGCAGTTATTCCTAGCCTATGGGAGAGGCATAGGCTTAGCCAATGAATCAACAATATTTGCTTCTGTTGACAGTTTGCAGAATCGCATGCCACCTGTTTTAAATATGTCACGAATGAGTTTATATTTCCAGAGTATATCCTTGGTCCTTTGATGAGACCTTTAAAAGTGCAATAGCTCCATTATTGTCACAATAAATGTGAAATGGATAGGAAATACTTGGGATTATTCCTTGTGGGATGATGAAATTCCCAATCCATACACCTTCCTTTGCTGCTTCAGAAGGAGCAATTTACTCAGCTCAGGCTAGATGGTTGATAAAGATGCTGAAAAAATTTGAGCAATAGTCATCGATGAAGATGATAAAAAAGGAGTATTGGACTTCTGAACATTATTATTATTATTATTGTTACTTTTTTCCTAAAAAGAGTCTCTTTGTTGCATTTCTACTTTTAGTGGAAACATCTTGTGAAAACTTGCTTCGGTGGTGGTTTCCATAAAGCAGTTTCTGAAGTTATGAAACAAGCTGTTAAATGAAACTTGCCCTTGATTCTACTGAACAGGATTCATTTCCAAATTTTAAATTTGAACACGAAAACCATGAAACCAAAACTGTATCGAACAGGACTGAAATTGCCATGCACACTTCATGGAAGAACTCAGGTGAGAAGAGAGTATGTAGGCTCTGCCTGGTTCTGATATCATCTGATTTTCTGCAGGAAAAAGTGGGGTTGTTTATGCTGTCAAATTGTACCCTGCTGGTGCAACTACAAACTCTCAGGATGGTGTTACAGATCTGTTTGGGAATTGCTTTCCTGTTCTTCAAGAGATGGTTGTACAAAATATGCCTCTCCTGGTAATTTTCTAATTGGTTGTCAATTGTGTGACTTTTGTTTGATCTTCTTGTCCATTCAAATATTAAGAGTACAGTGTTTTTTTCCCCTTTATATTTATTGATAGTTAAATTTCCACGTTCATATTTTGGAAGAGATAGGGACATATACCCATATGTTTAGTCTAAAATACACTTTTTTTGTATGCAACACATCAAATTGTTTTGAAAATCCCTCCTTCACTCTATTTTTAATGATTTCTTAAGCTAAAAATAACACATAATGCCTCTTTCTTCCTTCTTCCTCTACTTTCTCTCCTTCCTCTATGCTCCCACTCCGGTCCTTTTCTAGTGCCCTCCCACCACCACCGTTGGAATGACAATTTGTGTTCTAGTTTGAATGCCCAATAAGTTGGGCGTGCCATCTATTATATAGCAAATAAGTTTCCATAGTTAACAATTTAGACCGAATAATTTTATTCCTAATTACCTTCTCTAAATCTACTCTCCTATAATAAAGTATTCCACTAAATAATTGTTCAATCATTCAACTCCCTAATTAACTAATTATTTGATCTATCATCTTCCTTTAAATCATCATCAATCACCTTCCTCTAAATTTTCGTTCCTATTGGAATAAGTATTCCATTAACAATCAATTAGCTTCTATCGGTTAGCATCCCCCCTCAAGTTGATGTGGGTTGATCATAAAAGTTAATTTGTTAATCAAGTACTTATGTCGATGTTGAGAAAGCGCTTTAGTAAAGACGTTCGCTGTCTGATGCTTGGTAGAAACATGAGGAAGTGATCTTAGAACAGGTACATGATGTAGCTTGATACTCATACTTGGTGGAGGACTTGGAGACCCTGTCTCTCTTCTTACCTTTCCAAGAAGTGATGAGAGCACCTAAGAAGATACACCATCCAGGAAAAGACCGATGGGTATCGACACAACTAGCCGAATCAGCATCATAATAACCCTTTAGTTGTAAAGATGAGCTAGGAGGAAAGAATAACTCATGGGAGGCTTCAAATAGTTGATGATGCATCGGACGTCGACTAGGTGGTGATGTTTGGGAATCTGCATAAATTTAATTGATTGATCTGTTGAACTACAAAAGAGAGTTTAGGCAATGTTTGAAAAGGCCCAAGGCGCACCGAGGCGCTAGGGGTCCTGGAGCCTAGGCGCGAGGCGCAAGGCGAAGGCGCACGCCTGGGTGATGTAAGGCGCCAAAATTACTCAAAAAAGCTAAAAATTGATTAAATGACTAAGTTTTCAGAAAAAAGTATACCATAACAAGAAAATACTTATAAAAATAGCAACCTATGAGTTTAATATTATTAATACTAGCAAGTTACTCAAAAAACATCATCCTCTATGATTAAATCTTCATTATCCTCTAATGAATCTGATTCTGATTCTGACCCATAGCCTTCATCATCATCCTCCACTTCTTCTTCCTCTATTTCTTGTTTAGACGTATGTCTTTGTGAGCTACTACTGCTGCCACCACTTGCACCAAATCTTAGGTTAAACCTCTCTTCATCAACTCTAGCAGCAGCAACAACAGTTCCCCAATTCAAATTATCATTCTCAAAAACAATCTCATTTTTAGCACCCTCTTCATCTGATTCTATTCTCCCAGTTAACCATTCATTACTTTCATCAATATCCTTCAAAGAAATGGGATCAATCTTGTCCCTTAATTGATATCTTTGAATCAAAGCTCGATTGTACTTCACATAGACTAAATCATTTAATCGAGATTGTGCAAGCCTATTCCTTTTCTTGGTATGAATCTGCAAAATTGGGGATAATTTACTTCATTAATTGGTCAAGGCATTTAACAATTAACAAGTTAAGTACAAGATAATGGGGTACTTACATGCTCAAAAATACTCCAGTTTCTCTCACACCTAGATGAACTACATGTTAAACTCAAGATTTTTACTGCAAATTGTTGCAAAGTAGGGGTAGAAGACCCGTAGGCTGCCCACCACTCAGCTGCAAATTTTGTTAATATTATAAGATTTAAATAAAATGAAATGGGCATAACAATAAATAATAATAATAAAGACAAGCAGCCATAAAATAGTTATAGTTGAATACCTGGGGCTTTAGTTTTTCTATGCCTAATAGCCATAGGATTTCCGAATAAACCATTGGAACCAATCTTTGGATGCATTGATATAAGCCACTCACCACTTCTTCACACTGCTCAAGTTGAGGATTATTATAAAAGAATTCTGGATTAAGAAAATGCCCAGCCGCATGCAATGGGCGATGAAGTTGGCATTCCCATCT
Organism: Tamarix chinensis; assembly: GCA_030549775.1. Classification (NCBI taxonomy): domain Eukaryota; kingdom Viridiplantae; phylum Streptophyta; class Magnoliopsida; order Caryophyllales; family Tamaricaceae; genus Tamarix; species Tamarix chinensis. The sequence continues at coordinate 79,000,688 of CM060176.1, read as the reverse complement.
ATTGTCGATAATCTGGAAAACATCAATGTACTTTGATTCATTTCCATTGAAGGTGGATGCGATAATCTCTTTAGTTCGATCCATAGCCTCATAAATATAACCCATAGCTGTCTTTCTCTCACCATCAACCAATCTGAGTGTATGAACCAATGGTCCGGTCAACTTAAGAGCATAGACCAAACCATTCCAAAATGTAGGCATCAAAATGGTTTGGCTAGCTCTTTTTCCTCCTAATTCCTTAGCCCATTTACTAGTTACCTAATGAAAAAACAATTGTGTCAAAGTCAAACTTGGAACTTTTTGTAAATTCAAATCATGCTTATATAGAAGAATTATAAGAGATAGGTAGGAGTTGGGACTTATCACTTACCCACTCTTGAGAGGTGAACAACTTTCTTAGGTTATCTCGTTGCTTGTGTATGGATGAGAGAGTGATAAATGCATTAGCAAACCTTGTCTTTGCTGGCCTTAATAAGTTTCTTTGACCACTAAAGCGCCTCATCAAATTTATAAGATTTGGTCGCTGGTAGATGAAACTAGTCATATGTATTGCTCTTTTGAGAACTCTATCAATGGCTGAAATTTTTGAAATATCTTCGAGCATCAAGTCAATGCAATGAGCTGCACAGGGAGTCCAATACAAATGTGGATACTTTGCTTCCAAGAGAGCACCTAATCATTAAAAAAAGGGTATACACATATAATTAGCTCTTGCATTACGCCATTAATAAGAATTAAGAGTATAGAAGTATCAAATAACTTGCATATAATAGCCCTTTAAGAATTCTTACCTGCTGCCACGAAATTACTCCCATTATCTGTAATCACTTGCACCACATTATGTTCACTAGCTTTTTCTATAATTCTACTAAGAAGCATATACAACCTATTTCCAGTCTTTGAATAACTTGATGCATCCACTGACTCAATGAACATGCTCCCCTTAGAACAATTTACGAGAAAGTTCAATATAGATCTGTGACATCTATCTTCCCATCCATCTGACATGATAGAGCATCCGGTTCTAGCCCATTCCTCTCTATGAATTTTCATTAAATCATTGGTTCTTTGGAATTCTTTTCTAAGGAAAGGAACCCTTGCTTCATAACCACTAAGTGGCTTTTGACCTATTCCAGCTCTAGCAACATAATCCATTGCAACTTTGAAGCTAGGATAATTGAGAGCGTTGAAGGGAATACCGGCATCATACAACCATCGAGCAACATCTGCTGCAGCTTTTTCTCTTTGTTCCTTCCTGTAGGCTTCATTAATTGTACTTTGCTTTCCACTTTGAAGAGCTACTACTTTGGGTGTGCAGAAAACATCCATTGGACCAACTTGTCTTGCTTTTTTGGCAACCGATGCTTGGCTTACAACTGCACTCATTGGCCTTTTCCCTCTAGGGTCATTGGCCATAAAAAATTCAGTTTCTTCTTCTTCTAGGTCTGTTATCTTATCAGGTTCATGAAGCAAATTCATTTGATCACGTTCACTTTTCTTCTTGGCCATGTACTCAATGATCTCTTGTCTAATATGTTCAGGACATTTATTGCAAGCTTTTATATTTCGGTAACCTCCAGCAAGGTGTTGTTTGAGTCGATATATACCTCCTTTAGCAACTTTCTGACAGAATTTACAAGTCACATCATTTTTGTTATTAGGATCACCCAGAAATGCATATTTCCATCCCACATCACGTCTATCATCACCATCATCCTCCATCTTTCTAACTGAATAATGCAAGGTCCTGATTCCTGAATGTTGATTGCCTAATGTAATGTGCAGCAGGCAGCAACACACACAAGAAAAATATAAGTGAAAAAGAAACTAATCAGTAATATACATAGTCATATACTAAATTAATTACTAAAATTACAGAGTGCTCTCTCTGTTTTTCCTTAATGCTCTCTCTTCTTTTTATTTTTTATTTTTTTGCAGATATATCTTTGTTTTTCCCTAATGCTCTCTCTGTTTTTTTTGGCAGATATACTTTTGTTTACCCAGTTTCCCCCCTAATGCTCTCTTTGTTTTGTATATTTTTTTTTACATTAGGAAGAAAAAATATCTGCAAAAAATATAGAGGACATTTCTTTTTCCCTATATCTTTTGTTTTCCCCTATATCTGCAAAAAATATATGCAGATATACCTTTGGTTTTCCCTATTGCCCTATCTGTTTTTATATTTTTGTATATATACTTTTTTTTTTTCTGGTTTTCCATGATTTTCTCTCTGGTTAATTTTATTTTTATTTTTTTGTTTGCAGGTGTAGTGATATGATACATTGTTTTTTCCCTTTTTTTTGCATTAGGAAGAAAAAAGATATGCAAAAAATATATAGGATAAGGGGGACCGGGAGGAGAATAGCAGAATATGGATAAAAAAAATATAGGATGAAAAATGACATATATGTAGAAAAAATATGGGGGGATCGGGGGGAACTGGGAAAAGGAGAAAGAAAGTACCTGCCTTTGTGGACTGTGGAGTGTCGTGGATCACAACACAGGTCACTTGCACTTGCTTTCTGTGGTTCTCAAGTCTCAGACTCTCAGCTTCTTAGGACACTCGACAGAAATAACAATTTCTGGCAGTCTAAATTTAAATTGGTGCCTTGGTGGTAGCAGTAGTAGACTTTACAGTCTCTCACTCTCTGCAACTGCTTTTTATCTTTTTCAAAATGACTCTTGCTCTCCCCAATTTCCATATTAGTTGCAGAATAATTTTAATGTAATTTAAGACTATAAATGGACTTGCCTTTTTCCAACAAATGGCTATTCAACTCCCTTAAGTCCCTGCAGTATGCATGCATTTTTTTTCTTCTGAAAAGTTTATTTATCCCTCTTCCCTAAGTCTATTGAGCTCCCAGGTTTCTGCCGATTTTCTGCTGAGGCGTGCTGTCACGTGCTTAGAGGTTTCGGCCCCAGCGCCCCTGGCGAGGCCAGCATCCATCGTCCCATACAGCTGAGCACCATGTCGAATATGCGCAACATCCCGTAATAATAACACAATAGAGATGCATAAGAGGGACACCGAGTCGTACCTGAGACAGAACATCGACATTAGTAACCATCAGGCAACCAGGGAGCACCCATATTCGCATGGCTCATTGGCTAGATGCTTGGGGCAACTCACGGACCGTGACATTCTCCCCCACCCAAAATCGCAAACGCCCTCGTTTGCACCACAGAGGGGTCCCAACATTGCTTCCCTGCATCTCAAGTGCTGTCCTCGCGACAGTCCTTCAACGCTCGCCCCATGTTGGGAAAACATCGTGCAACTACCATACGTTGCCCCGCAAGGCTCGTAGTCCAACCAACATCTCGTACTCAGCATATCTGTTGCGGCATATCCGACCTCATTGTAGCGACTCCATGCGCGCCCGAGATCGACTCATCGCGCGGCCCTCAGCAACCCATTTCAATGGCCTGGATCCCACATCAAACCACGTCCACCAACACCATTGTCAATGGACCCGTGCGGCACTCACGACCTCCCCTTGGCTTCACTCCTTCAAAGCCGGTCGTCTCACAACGTGCCTCACACCCACGGCCTACCCACAGTCCTTCGGGGTAGCCAACAACACGGCAAAATGCTTGCTGACTGACACGGGCAATGAGCTGCTCTGATACCACTTGTCACGTGCTCAGAGGTTTCGGCCCCAGCGCCCCTGGCGAGGCCAGCATCCATCGTCCCATACAGCTGAGCACCATGTCGAATATGCGCAACATCCCGTAATAATAACACAATAGAGATGCATAAGAGGGACACCGAGTCGTACCTGAGACAGAACATCCGACATTAGCAACCATCAGGCAACCAGGGAGCACCCATATTCGCATGACTCATTGGCTAGATGCTTGGGGCAAGTCACGGACCGTGACAGTGCGCCTCATAACATCTACGCCTAGCACCTCATAACATCTGCGCCTAGCGCCTGAGGCGCGCCTTGTATGCGCCTCACCTACCTCGCCTCGCCTAGCAACAGAAAAGCCCCCCCCCCCAATCGCCTTGCGCCTCAGGTGCGCTTTTTCAAACATTGAGTTTAGGGTGGAGTAATAGCGAGGTAATTCAAACTTCAACTACTTGTTGATATGAGGATGGATCAAGAGAAGATCCGAGCATTTGAAATTGACTTCCAAAGGAGTGAGAACAGGATTACATTATTGATGTCCAACTAAGGAAATACTTTCTTGTGCATATTTGCATATTTTTGGGCTTGAATCTATAGACCCAAATAATATTGCAAAGATCCAAGGTATTTCATGTGTAAGGAAGCCTTGAGATGATTTTGTAAATGATGAATTAAGTCTTCATTCAATCCCAAAATCACAACATCATCATCAACACAGACTAGGAGTAGTACTATGTAAGAAGAAGTCTTGCGCAAAAAAGAGAGGAATCATACCGACTCTAAATAAATTGAAATTCAAGCAAGGTAGCTTGAAATTCATCAAACTATGCCTGAGGGGCCTATTTGAGGTCGTATAACGAATGCCACAGACATAGGAGGAGTAATGAACATGCTAAGAGGGGGAGAGATATATATTTCTTCCTTAAGGTTCCCTGGAGAAACACATTGATGCAATAATATTCCAATATTTGAATATTGACTTATGAATCGCAATAGAAGAAGCAAGGGTAAAATTTGAAGAGAATTATTTACCCTACAATATGGATATCATTGGAAAGCTTATTAAATCAGGAGTGTGAACGCATCTTTCGGAACTCAAATTTGAGTTTTCTACACAAAGTTATGACTGTTTTACCATATGTGTGTCAAGCTAAATTTTTACATGCGAATGGATAAAGTGTCGTAATTAGCATTATGGTTCATATTTATTAGCTAGGTTGTTATTAACTTATTTGATAATTATGTTAGGATATTAGTTAGTTAAATTATTTCCTTAATCATTAAGAAATTAGTTTATCTTTTTAACATTTTGTTAGGATTTAATTATTATTATCATAAGAGATTACTATTTACGTGAATAGCATCGTGAATAGTAATTTAATAAGTGTTTATGTTATTTAGATTTAATCTATCTTATTATTGTAGAGGTTACATGAGGGGGCGGATATTATCCTTTAAATATCCCATGTAAAATCATTATTTGAGGATAATAGTTGAATTGAGTTATAAAATTGAGTCTTCTCTTGTTGAAATGCTGTGTGAGTTTCTTTGTTCTATGTTTACATTATTTGTGTGAGTTGTAAACTAGACATGTTTCTAAATTATCTTATATGTGTGAGGGATAATTTAGAAATTCTCTATATATTTCCTGTGTGGGTTTGTATAGAGTTATCTAGTAAAGTGTACTGTGTGTTTCTTCATTAGAGATCCTTAAAGAGTTATATGTGTGAGGTTTTCAAAGCTAGTTTGAAGAATTACTTTGTGTGATCCTTTATCCATATCCTTAGTATGGTTTTCATCATTTGTTTATCATTATAAAATTACATAAAATAGGAAATTTTAAAAACCATTCAGTTCATTATGTATCACATATTCTCCTTATTCGTCTATCGTAGAATCTATCCTTGTGGAGGAAGAATAGTAGCAATAGTTTGAATGGTAGGCATCTTAGCAATAGGAGCAAATGTTTCATTATAATGAATCACATATTCCTCACAATTCCCTAGAGCCACAAGGTGAGCCTTTGCCTTATATCGATCAAGAGATCCATTAGAATAATACTTAATTGAGCATACCCATTTACAACTTAGGGCTTGTTTGGTATGGGGGTAATAGGGGTGGAAAAATTTTCCCTCTATTTGCATCTTTTATATTAAGTATTTAATAATAATAAATATATTTTCAATGAAATACCCATTTTAGATTAAATTAAGATCTAAAATGGGTATTCATTAGAATAAAAATATTTAATTTTAAATAAATTTTACAAGATATATAAAATATGGAGGTAATTTTTCCACCCCTATTACTTCTATACCAAATGAGCACTTATAAGTTTAATATTAGGGGATAATGCATGATATCCCAAGTTTATTGAATACTAGGGCCTGTATCTCCTCAGACATAGCCACTTGCCAACAAACTTGAGAGGCTGCATGTGTATAAGATTGAGGAATATACACATAATCAAGAGTAGTAGTTAACGAAATATGAGAGAGTCATACCTATTAGGGGCATGACTAGGTGGAATAGATCATTGTAGTGTAAGAACCATAGGGTCCGGCAGTGAACTAGTGTTGTAGAGGGGCGTTGGAGCATGTGCGAGATAGATAGATAGATTATCAAAGGGCAGGAGAGGAACCAAAGAATGACATTATACAGGGTTTCTTTTGAAGAAATATTGATTTTCCAAGAAAGTAGCATTTCTAGATATTTGGATATTGTTTGAACGAGCATTGCAACATACAAATCCTTTATGATGGGGCCATATCCCATAAATGCACATGTGACAGATTGTGTAGTGAGCTTGAGATGATCATTGTGAGGTAACCGAAATTGATAGTTAATGGGTTGAGATTATAAACGAAGATAAGGAGTATCGTTTAATGTGATAGAAGGTAAACCATTTATTAAGTAGATAGTAGTGGATAAAGCTTCAACCCAAAATCTAGGTGGAACAAATGACTCAATTAACAAAAATTGAATAATGTCAAGATGTCAATTTTTATGTTCTGCTACTCTATTTGTTGTGGAGTATATGGAAAAGAGCATTGAGTGATGATTCCCTTATTTTTGAGATATTCTCTTAAGGAATGAGACATTAATCCCCCTCCTCCCAGTCAGTTTGCAAGATTTTGATGTAGGCATTGAATTATGTTTCAACAAGAGTAACATTTTTTTGAAAAACACAAAAGACATCATCTTTAGAGATTAAAAAATAAATTTAAGTGAGTCAACTATAATTATTGATAACCGTAACAAAGTATTTGTATTAACCTTGTGAGACAATAGGACTAGCCTCGTAAACATCATATGAACAAGCTTTTAAAACTTGGAAGCACAACTTCCATGGGTAGGAGATGGTGAAAATTTTCTTTTAGCCAGGCAACTAGTAGCACAATCAAAGGAGGCGGAAGAAGAAATACAAGTATTTTTATTGTGTAATAAACCATTTTTGATAAGATGTGTCAAATCAATGGAGTTGGGATGACCCAATCTTTTATGCCATAATTTTGGTTACATCACAAGCAAGAGAGACAAGATATAAAAAAATGTAAAAGAAAAAGGTGCCCCACTTTAAGCCCTTTTGTGATCACTGTCCACTACAAGAAAAGTTAACAACGTAGTTTTTATCCACTAATTAACCAAAGGTAATTAAATTAGTAGATAGTATAAGAGATATAAAAACATTCTGGAAATAGAAAGCCAAGTTACTAATGATAGTAATTAGAAGAATACTACCATCACCGATATATTCTGCATTCCTCCATACTTTTGAACGTTATGGAGCTTGCTCGAAGTACTAGTTATGTGATTGGTTGCTCCATCTCCTTCACCTCAACCCATGGCTGAAAAGGTGGTAAGGCCTCAACAAATGCATGACACATGTAAATATGGGTCCACATGCATGCACCTTTCTACCATAACATCCAAAATCTATTTTAGCCATCTTACTTGCTCTTTAATGTTCCCTTTAGAGGCCATCATGTAAAGCTCTAATTACTTTGGAAGGCGAGGAATATTTTGGAAGTCTACAAAGAGGTTGGTCGGTCAAATCTCGTAATATAACCCATGCCTCTATCATATTGTAGTCATAACAACCAACATATACAATCAATGATGACTACCACATACATTCCACACATCTCATAGCACATAATACATTAAATATTATTCAATACCATATCACACAACCACATGTAAACACTACATCAATATGCTCTCTAATGGTCACTCAGATCAAAGCTCAAATTTTAGTGGCTTCAATGGAGGTACCGGGTACTATTTTGTTTTGTTGTTCACTTTGAATTGACATACATTACCTTGGATGCCTTCATGGTTTTAATCGAATAACAGTTGAGAATTGTCGACATGATACTTGTTATCGTTGCTATGTGGAGTCCTTGGAATGTTGTGGACCATTTGATGAGGTTGGTTGTCCTAATTTTGCCTACCTAGATTTCTGTGGTCACCTTTGCCAACTTTGTTGATGCAGGAGCAAATACTCAAGAGTTGCTTTTACAATTATGGAACCAATTATTCTTTATTTGGAAAGTATATCTTGTAAATTTGAAGACCAACAGATGGTTATGTTGCTAGAAACGTAACAAATACGCAACTAAGTGCCTACTTGCATGGTATGCTTGGGAGGAGTGACCACAAGCATGAGGAGTATATTGTCAGGATTTTCGAGCATTATTAAGTGATTTAGCTAATTAATTAATTAATTAATAAAGTAGGAGAATAAATTTAGCATAAAGGTAGCATAATATCTTTTAGCTTAGAATCTTTTGGAATATGCTTTAGCTAGTGGTAGAAAGGTTATATTATTCATTAATGTCGAGCATATTGGATGTATTATGATTATTAAATGAAGACTTGAAGTTGAAGATCAACATGGAATGAATTCTGTGTGAGTTCAAACTCAATCAAATCGAATATGTGTGAACGGTTTGGCTTGATAGTTTTAATCTCTTCGTCTGTATGAATTAGAGATTAATCCATATTTTTCTGCCCTAGTTACCATCAAATTCCTGTTCTATTTCGTGGCTAAAAGAAAAACCCTAAATCAGTATACCAAAACCGAAGCCCTAAAACATTTATTCGAAACCCTAACCATCCATATCAACTAAACACCACCGTATTTCCTCTTCTTCAAACACAACCCTAACCCTATCCCTAAACCACGCCTCTAACCATTATCCAAACCCTCACTTTCGAAACCTCATCATGATCATCTCATCATATTCGAATCACATTCATCATTAATTCATCACCAACGAATCATCGTCACCATCAATGAATCACCATCATCATTTTTCTACCATAATTCGAACCACCATCATCTTATTTGCATCACTTTCGAACCTTTAGTCTTTAAACTCACCATTACCGAGCCTTTATCATCTCATTCAAACTCCATTCGAACAATTAGATCTACATAATTGAAGATTACACTCTCCCACACACATCATTTGTACCAACATTTGAAGGAACAATGCTCCTACCTATGAAGCATGTGATTGAGTTCCTTTTGCTATCTTACCAAGGATGGCCCTTGCTGCATTTCTCACAATACTAGCACATAATCGGGTTTTGGTTTACGTTGTAATTTCCAGAGATATTACTCGTTTGTCTTCTTGAGTTGGGGTTCCTTTGCAGCCGGTCTTTCTCATTTTTCCGCTACCTGTTGCCTAAAAACTCATCTTATTTCTGTCTCATGATGTGCTTAGGAAGAAATTATTCTCTTAATACCTCCTTAAGTTGATACCATGTCATAACCTGTTTAGGGAGGCTCAATAAACACCCTATCCACAACACTAGCCTTCAGGTGGTACACCACAATGCCCAAACAATTGATTGGGACATACAGTTTGTTGAAATTGTGAATCTAATTCTCAAGCAGAATAGGCTTTGCCTAACTCTCAAAAGTGGGAGTATCGTGCATCGTGATTTTCTTAAGCTAATCAAATGGTTTCCCTTCTGGAGAAGCTAGTCAAGAGGTTGCAATCATGGGATATTCAAATGTATTGTAGTCAACTGTTTCTTCCTTCGAATAAGGTTATAACTAAGATAATCACTTTCTCTGGATGAGCGAAACCCTCTCTTGTAAGAACCCTTGGTTGCCTGGGCAACAGTCTACCTACCATGAAGAGAGGGGGCCTAAGCATCATTGATCTAGAAACATGGAATGTAGAAGCCATGGGGAGACATGGATAGTGCTTATAAAGAAGAAATCTTATGGAACAAATGGAGCCATTTCATGTATCTAAAAATCAAAGAGTTTGGGATATTCAACCTCCACCCTTGACTTCATGGATTCCTAAAACAACCATTATGAAAAATAGGACCAAGCTGGCAATACTATTGCAAGCTATGAAACCTGGGTAGGACTTTAATCTCAACAAGGTTTAGGTTGGTATCTGCCACAGAGAAGAGGAAGGGCAATGGTGGAGGGTTGTTTGGCTAAATGCTGCACCACCAAGAAACTAGTTTATTGCCTAGCTACAAAGGATAAGATGGCTACTTTCATTGAAAACCTCAACCTATATTGTGAATTTAGCTCAAGAGTTAGAGATGATACCACACCTAATGTTGCATTGCCAACACACTGATAACTTTGGATGGTCATACAACAAAATTTCAAGCAAAATGACCTAGTTTGAGGGTGGCACAAGGAACTCAAGATAGCTTCTAAACTAGGCAAATGGAGAAAAGTTACACCTCTGCTCATGAGAAGCCTTATGTTCTTACCTATCTATGAAGTGTGGATCTGGAAGATGAGAAAGGAAAAGCTTTTTACTGGAGCTAACCTTAACATTCATCAATTCTTTAAGTCAATTCTTTAACAACTTCTAGTTGATGGCATGAAGGTAGAAGAAGTAAATTTAGGCACGTACTAATGTATGTAAGTGAATTTTGGTGCATTGCTTGTAATATGTGCGTCTCTATGAATTAAAATTTCTAATATTGCTTTGATAAAAGGAAAGGAAAAGAAAAATGAATCTTTAGCAATGAAACATCATTGCTTTTCTTTTGTGCGCATTTCCACTGGTAGTTTGCAGGTCTACAATGCTAGGGACCTTGATATGACTCAAATATAGAGAACCTATTACGGAAAACTTAAGAATTAGCTTAACATGCATTGCCATGGGCACAAAATTAGCGGGGTTGTGTTACACAAGGATGATCACTTGTTTGTCCGTTTCCCTATAGGCTACAGCTGATGGTAGTCAGCTTAAAATATTTCAAATTATGATTCAAGTCCTACAAATAGCAGATCACATGCCCTGAACCTTTTTAATTAGTCCTTTTTTTTATATCTCTTCTGTTTCTTTTGAAGGTGACATTGATGAATGACCCAACGAGTAGTCAAATGGTATCAGTTTCCAAGTGGAGCACTGAAGCTTTATAGTATGCATTTAGGCCAAATTTAGTATCGATAACCTAGTTTTTCTAGGTTTTCAAAATTTATCACTGCCTTGGTAATTGCTGATGTTATCCAAGATTGAAGAATATGTATGATTCCTCAAAATAGTTCCATTTTTATATGGTTATATCGAATTAAAAATATAATGGAAGTCAGGTAAAGATTTGCTATAGCTATGCGATATTATTAAGATCAAATATCTCTATTTGTTTTTGCAATTTCAACTGCTAAGAAATATAATTGAAGCATGTATTTACTATCTTTTGCTTCTTCTACAAGGAGAATACCTCATATATATATATATATATGTGATTTTATTTATTATTACAGGTCCATGGGGAAGTCACAGATCCTAGTGTTGATATATTTGATCGTGAGAGGGTGTTTATTGATACATTTTTAAGGCCTTTGATTCAAAAGCTACCTCGACTAAAAGTTGTGATGGAGCATATTACTACAGCAGATGCTGTCAACTTTGTTGAGTCTTGTGATGAAGGTGAGTTTGATTTCATGATACGCGTGACTGACCTACGTTTAATTTTCCTTTTTATGTTTTGTCTCTTATGGCATTTGCTTCACATTTTACAGGAATAGTTGCTGCTACTGTGACACCACAACATCTTCTTCTCAATAGGAATTCTCTCTTCCAAGGGGGGCTACAACCACATAACTTCTGCCTTCCGGTGCTCAAAAGAGAGGTTCATAGTATGTCTCCTCATTTTTTACAGAAGTTGTACATTTACTAAAGTTTCTTGATGCTCACACTTACTTCTGATTGACCTTATTGTACAATGATGGTACCTGCGATTAATAGCCCTGAACTTCACCAGAGAATAGAAAATAAGGGAGAATTAAATTGGATAATGAAGAGCATGAAGGAGTTGTATTGATTTCAGTAGTGTGGAATGTGGACAACCATGTGTTCGAGGCCCTAGCACCTCCCTCTAACAGACTTCCCAGCAATTCCCCCATGCTCTCTCACACCCAGACTCTATTTATCCACTTCCCCGCCCCCACGTCTCTAACAAAAAAGATACTAAGAGACAACCAATAACAGAAAGGAATAACCCCATAACAGACTCTATCACACCCCCGACCCCGCACATATAATAAAATACAAATTAGAAAGTAAGTCTGAAAATAACCCCCCTTATCAACCCATAGCAGTGATCATGTGTACCTCACCCTTTCTTATCCCTTCTGCTCCTAAAATACGTATATTTCACCACAGGCCTATCATTATTGCCCCCATAAACTTTCCCCTTGTCCTCAAGGTGGAAAGACAGAAATTGTTGGTTCAGCCGCTCAAACTCCTACCAAGATGCTTCGAAGTTTGGCAGCCCCTGATTTCCTGCACCGCCTTAACAGTATAACTGAGACCAACTACTTCCTGTGGTTCCACTCTCCACTCCAATTCTTCATTATGCATGGTAGTAATGGGCTGAGCCTGCTGCCCTTCCCCTAAGGCCTGGTTTAGCATAGAGATATGAAAGACAAGGTGGATGGTTGAGGATTCTGGTAGCCTCAGTTTGTAAGCTACCTAGCCAATCTTTGCCTCCACTTGATAAGGCCCAAAGTACCTTGGTGCCAGCTTTTCATTGAGGCGCTTAACTAGAGACCGATGTTTGTATGGTTTCAGTTTTACATACACCCAGCTATCCACCTCCAATTCTTGATCACGCCTCCTACGGTCATCTTGAACCTTCATTCGAGGTTGAGCCCGTTGGAGGTGCTGCTTGAGCTCTGCCAAAGCTGCATCTCTGTCCTGTAACTCCTGCTCCCCAGCTTCAATAGGAGTATTGCCCTTCTCATGTCTCAACAAAGGGGGAGGGTCGTGACCATAGAGGGCCTTAAAAGGAGTGGTCTGAGTGGCAGAGTGTAAAGAAGTGTTATGCTAGTATTCCGCCCATGGCAGCCAACGCACCCACTGCATCCCCTACAAAACAGCGGAGATAAGCCTCCAAACTTCGGTTAACTACCTCAATTTGCCCATCCATCTGCGGATGATAAGCTGAGCGAAAACGGAGAGTGGTACCCTAAAGCTTAAATAATTCCTTCCAAAAACTACTTACAAACACCTTGTCTCTATTTGAAACCATTGATTTTGGCACACCAGGAAGACACACTATTTCCCTGACAAAAACAACAGCTACGAACTGAGCATTAAAGGGATGCTTAAGAGGGATAAGATGAGCGTACTTCATTAGTTGGTCGACCACCACCATAACGCAATCAAACCCATGTGAGGAGGGCAGTCCTTCGATGAAATCGAGCGAAATATCCTCCTATACTTGTTGGGGAATAGGTAACGGCTAAAGTAACCCTGCTGGATTCATTGCTTGATACTTATTCTGCTGACACATGACACAACTAGCCACAAACTCCTGAATATCCTTTTTCATTCCTGCCCAATACAGCTCTCGGGCCATTCTTCGGTATGTTTTCAACACACCCGAGTGTCCTCCCATTTCCCCTGCATGGAATTCAGCCAATAGTTTAGGAATCATGGTTGACTTTGCCGGAATAACCAATCGTCCTTGATATAAGAGTTCTCTTGCCTTGATGGTATATCCCTGCTCCTCCTCCATACCACACAGTAACCTTTGTTTCAGAGGCCCCAAACAAGGGTCAGTGTCTACTTCGGATTGAAGGGAGCACCATAATTCTGTCCATAAAGATGAGATGGCGGATAAAGTGGCTGCACCTACCCGGGATAAGGCATCCGCTGCTTTATTTTCACGCCCCGGTCGGTACTCAATCTCAAACTTATAACTCCATAGCTTGGTAAGCATGTTCCTCTGGAATCACTCTCTGCTCCAATAGGAACTTCAAACTTCTCTGATCCGTCCTCACCTTGAACTGCTGCCCCACTAAATAATGCCTCCATTTTTGTGCTGCCAGCACTATGGCCATCAGCTCCCGTTCATAAACTGATTTCAATCGCGCCTTCATACCCAAAGATTGACTAAAGCAATGGGTCGTTCCTGCTGCATCAGGACTGCTCCTATCCCAATTCCGAAGGCATCGGTCTCTACCACGAATGGCTCTTTGAAGTTTGGCAATCCCAGCACTGGAACTGTCACCATAGCCAGTTTTAGTTGCTCAAATGCCTGCTGTGCCTCTGCATTCCAGTGGAAGTTATCCTTCTTAAGTTGCTCGGTTAGTGGCGCGGCAATCTTCCCATAATTTTGAACAAATTTGCGATAATATCCGGTTAATCCCAAAAATCCCTGTAATTCACGTAATGTCTTAGGCAATGGCCACTCCATCATACTCTTTAGTTTGGATGGGTCTGCTGCCACCCCCTTGGCGGACACTATGTGCCCCAAATAATCCAGCTCCGTTTGCCCAAACGTGCATTTCTTCTCATTCACAGTCAGCTTGTTTGCTTCAGTGCTTTGAATACCTGCTGTAAATGGTGAAGGTGCAACTCCATATCCGGGCTGTACACCAATATATCATTGAAGAAAACTAATACGAACCTACGCAAATAGGGCCTGAACACTTCATTCTTCATAGCCTGAAATGTAGCTGGGGCATTTGTTAACCTGAAGGGCATGATGAGAAACTTGTAGTGTCCTTCATGAGTTCGAAAAGCAGTCTTGTGGATGTCCTCCGGACTGACTCTAATCTGATGGTATCCTGATTGTAGGTCTAGCTTCAAGAATACTGTTGATCCGTGCAATTCGTCTAATAATTCATCAATCACTAGTATTGGAAATTTGTCCGGAACCGTCACCTTATTCAAAGCTCTGTAGTCAACACAGAAACGCCAACTCCCATCTTTTTTTGACTAGTAGCACAGGATTGGAGAAAGGGCTATGGCTGGGCCTGATCACCCCTGCTGCCAACATGTCTCCCATCAACTTTTTAATCTCATCCTTTTGAATTTGTGGGTATTGGTACGGCTGTGTGCTCACTGGTTGCGTTCCTGGCAGCGGAGGAATCTTATGATCTAATTCACGAGATGGTGGTAATCCCTTTGGTTCCCTCATGACCTCTGGAAAGGATTGAATCACAACCTACACTTCCGGAGCCACCTTACTGGATCCCCCCTTGTAAACTTGTGCAGATAGGGCACAACACTCCAACAACATGCCCTGTTTCTCCTTTCCAATCGTGCGCAGCAATGACTTGGGGGAAACCTGTGCTCTACACAGATCCGAATCTCCCCTAAATGTGACTGATGTCTTTCCCAATGTGAAGCTCATTCTTAATGTCTTCTAATTAACCTGCATAACCCCAATTTTCTCCAACCACTACATCTTTAAAATAATATCTACACTCCCCAGCTCCAAGGGTAATAAATCTTCCACAATTACTATCTTAGGCAATGTCAGTACCACTGCCTTGCAGATTCCCGCAGCCTGGACTGAATTTCCTGTTCCCATGAGTACCCCATAGGTGGCTGTAGCTGAAAGTGGTAAATTCAAACAATTAACTAGGCCTTGTGCAATGAAGTTGTGAGTGGCCCCGCAATCCACCAAAATCACTACTGTTTCCCCTTTAATCTCCCCCTTAACTTCATTGTTCTGGGGGTAGTGAACCCCACTATTGAGTTCATGGAGAGTTCCACCTTTTCTCCTACCTCTGCAACCTCTTCTGTCTCTGCCGGCCCTGGAATCTCCTCGGCCTCCTCCTCTTCGTCCTCTTCCACCATTAAAACCTTTAGCAGCTGGTGTCGACACTTGTGTCTCGGTGTATATTTGTCGCCACACCTGAAACACAAACTTAGGTCCCACTGTCGCTTCATCTTGGCATCTGATAGTCGCTGGAATCCCGCCGACTGTCGGCTTCCCTGAGATTCCTCCGTCGGTCTGTTGGATGTGGTCTGGGTGGGATTCATTTTTAACAAGAGTGAGGAAGAAATATTTCGACCCATCGGAGAAGACGGGTATGAATTCTGGGTTTGGTTTTTGGGGCTATAATTGGAGTAAAAGGGTTGGGCTACCTTGGATCCAGTTCCGCCCGCACTCCTATTGATGTTTGGACCCACCCACCCTACTTGTATGACCCTGTTTTTGTCTTCCACTAATTGGGCCGCCTCAATAATTTCGATGAGCCTAGTCGGCCTCATCAGCCTCACCTCGGCCCTAATTGTTGGCTGAAGACCATTCAAAAACGTGCTCTCGAGCACTTTGGCAACAGACCTTGCAGTGGTGCTGCCAGCAGCTCAAAAGTTTCCAGATACTCGTCCATTGTATCAAGCTACCTGATTGCCAAAATTTTTTTACATAGGGTCCCCTCGTGTTTGGGTCGGAATCAAGACAGGAACATCTCCTTGAAATTTCTCCAGTTGGTGAATTTCTTTCCCTCCTCAGCATATTGGTACCAAGCCAAGGCCTTGCCCTCCATAGCCACCGCCACTGCTTCCATTTTTTCCATTTCAGGTAACAGGTTCAAAGTGAAGTATCGTTCTATTCGAAACAACCACCCATCAGGATCTGTGCCGTTGAAGATTGGGAACTCCAGTTGGCATGCCGGTCGATAGTCACTTCTCCGTTCTTCTCCATCCTCTGTCGCTGCAGGCGCCACTCCACCTCCTATTTCCAGCCTTTGCTTCTCAGGGTTGATCGACGAGGAGTTCCCATTTCCTTGCCGATCGGGGAGAGGTAACTTGACCAATATGGCTTCCATTTTGCTGTCCATTGAACCTAGTCGTTCTTCAATCGCAGATACCTTCTGTACTCCCTCTCGAACCACATCCAACTCCCTCTACCAATCTTCTTGGATGAGCATCAAACACTCTTCCATTTTTGCTTCCAAGTCCTCCATCTTCTTAGGCGCCATCTAACTAGATTGTATCGCTCTGATACTATCTTCATGGTACCTGCGATTAATAATCCTAAACTTCACCATAGAATAGAAAATAAGGGAGAATTAAATTGGATAATGAATAATATGAAGGAGTCGTATTGATTTTAGCAGTGTGGAATGTGGACAACCAGGTGTTCGAGGCCCTGGCACCTCCCTCTAACAAACTTCTTAGCAATTCCCCTTTGCTCTCTCACGCCCAGACTCTATTTATCCACTTCCCCGCCCCTACGTCACTAAAAGAAAAGATACTAAGAGACAACCAATAACAGAAAGGAATAACTCCATAACAGACTCTATCACTCTCCCTGACCCCGCACATATAATAAAATACAAATTAGAAAGTAAGTCTGAAAATAACCCCCCTTCTCAACCCATAGCAGTGATCAGGTTTACCTCATCCTTTCTTATGCCTTTTGCTCCTCCTAAAATACGTATATTTCACCATAGGCCTATCATACAATAACTAGGATAAGGTGGTTACAACTGTCTTAGCAGATTATTGGCAAGATCCTATGATTTTTCTTTATTTTAGATTTCGTATTCTAATGATCCTTGTTTTTAGAGAAGGCTTCTAACTTGTAGGAGTCAATTTAGGGTTAGCTAATAATATTTAGGGCCTATGCCTTCAAAAGGGTGTAATATTATGCTATTTTGATTGAGGTTTTAATAATAAATATATACTTTGCCTCCTAAAACTTTCATGGTAAAAGAGTTGCCAATGGCCCTAGGATAAATATGGTGAAGTGTGCGTTGGAGACTTAAAGCCTTCTTTAGGTTCATCTTGGGAACCAAAATTTGTTCATCAACATCTGGAGCACTGTTGACACCATTTCTGCTCATTCTCACTATTCTTTGTTTGAACCTTAGGAATTATCAAGAATGGGCACAACTTGGGTATTTGCCATGCGAATAGAAACAACCTGTTTCTACTGACTAGTAGTTCAAAATGTGGAGACCCAATTACTCTTTAGTTATGATGTTGTTTCTAATCTCTATAGAGTCCTCAATATTAAAGCGCTATATGTTTATGATGATAACTAAAGAAATTTGGTAATCAAATCATGTTACTTATTTAGATTTTAGAATTGGAAATTTTGATCACATATATTTGAATTAAAGTCAAAGTTTTTTCATCCAGTAGTGTGGTTGTGAATTGACAATGTGTTGCAATGAAATGGTGGCTTGGTGATGTGTGTGGGAGGGTGTAATCTTCAATTATGTGGATCTAATGGCTCAAATGGAGTTTGGATGAGATGATAAAGGCTCAGTGATGGTAAGTTTAAAGACTAAAGGTACGAAAGTGATGCAAATAAGATGATGGTGGTTCGAATTAGGGTAGAAAAATGATGATGGTGATTCGTTGATGGTGATGATGATTCGATGGTGATGAATTAATGGTGATGATGATTCGAATATGATGAGATGATGATGATGAGGTTTTGAAAGTTGGGGTGTGGATGATGGTTAGAGTGGTGGTTTAGGGTTAGGGTTAGGGTTTGGTTCGAAGAGGAGGAAATAAGGTGGTGAATGGTTGGTATGGATGGTTAGGGTTTTGAATGAATGTTTTAGGGTTTCGGTTTTGGTATACTGATTTAGGGTTTTGTTTAGCCACGAAATAGAGTAGGAATTTGATGGTAATTAGGGCAGGAAAATATGGATTAAGAATAATAGAAAAGATATGGATTAATTTATAATTCATACAGACGAAGAGATTAAAACTTTTAAGCAACGCCGTTCATACAGATTCGATTTGCTTGAGCTTGAACTCTTACATAATTCAATTAATGTTGATCTTGAACTTCAATTCTTCATTCATTAATCATAATACATGCCATATACTCGACATTTATGAATAATTTAACCTTTCTACCACTAGCTAAAGCATATACCGAAAGATTCCAAGCTAGAAGATATTATGCTACCTTTATGCTTACTTTATGCTACTTTATGCTAATTTTATTGTAACTTTATTCTCCTACATTATTACTTACTTAATAAATTAGCTAAATAACTTAATAGTGCTTGAAAATCTTGCCAACATCCTTCTCATGCACGTGGTTACTCCCTCCTTGCATGCCATGCATGCCATGCATATGCACGTAGACATTTAATTACTTGTTTGTTATGTTTTGAGCTATGTAACCATCCGTTGGTCTTTAAATTTGCGGGAGACTTTCTAAATGAAGAATAATTTATTCCATTAGTATGAAAGCTAATTCTTGAGTGTTTGTTTCTGCATCACTCTCCTTGTTGATTTTAATTTCCCTTCAAATTTGCATCTCCATAGTAAGGGCTAATATTTCCAAAGTTGAATGTTCTTGATACCCCGCCATATGAATCTAGCAAATCGAGCTCATAAGCACTCTCACCAAACTTTCGAAGTACTTTGAAAGGACCATCGGCCCTTGGCATAAGCTTGTGTTTCCTTAGATTAGGAAATTTCTCCTTCCTCAAGTGTAACCATACTAAATCTCTTGGTTGAAAAACATGTTGGCTTCTTTGCTAGTTTGCTCTTGTCTTATACACTTCATTTGCCTTCTTAATATTGTGCTTGATTTGTTGATGCAGTTTTTGAAAGAATTTCATTCTCTCTTCTCTTGTGCATCGTAACTCTTCACTTCACCCTTCTTTAATGGCACCATATCAATCAGCACATATGGATTTATACCATATACTATCTTGAAAGGACTAGAGCTTGTTGTCTTCAAATCTTCAAAAGCATGTGTTGCTTAATCATTTCAATGGAACTCTCCTTTCTTCATCAGTTGTGTAATAAGTGTTGTAATGGTAGATAAGTCTTTGATGAACCTCCTATAGAATGAGGCCAACCCATGGAAACTTAGAACTTTGTGGATATTAGTAGGAATATGCCACGATTGTATAGCTTCCACCTTCGACAGATCAACTCGAATATCATCCCCACTCACAATATAACCCAGAAAGATTACCCTTTCCATCATGAAATCATACTTCTCCATCTTACTATAGAGCTTCACCTCTCCTAGCCTATTAAATATCCTCTTCAAGTGTTTTATGTGCTCGAACTAGCTCTTGCTATGTACCAAGATATCATCGAGGTAAACAACGACAAAGACCCTAAGAAATGGCCCCGTCATCAACCTCATGAAGGAACTTGATGCATTACATAACCCAAATGGCATCACCAACCCCTCATACAACCCGTACTTAGTCTTGAAAGCTGTCTTCCACTCATCCCCTTCCCGTATCCTCATTCGATGATAATCGCTTTTAAGATCAATCTTCGAGAACACCTTTGTACCATGCAACTCATCTAACATGTCATCTAATCTCGGCATTGGAAATATGTACTTGATTGTGATGTTGTTGATCGCTCTCGAATTAATACACATCCTTCATGGACCATCCTTCTCAGGCACTAACAAAGCTGGAACACCGCATTGACTCATACTCTCCCAAATATAACCGCTTTCTAACAACTCTTGCATTTGTTTCTGTAGTTCTTTAACCTCCTCTAGATTGCATCTATAAGCTGATTTGTTCGGTAATGGAAATCCTGGCATAAGATCAAAAGCATGCTCAATACCTCTCAAAGGAGGTAACCCACGAGGCAACTCTTCCGAAATCACATCGACATACTCTCTCAATACTTGTTGCAATTTCGGATTCACATTAGCATTCTCCTCTCGTTGGACCTCTTTTACAACTAAGGCATAGCATATGCTTTCATCTTTGATGGCTTCATTCATCTCACACTCCTTAAGGATCAACAACTCCTTACTATTCTTCTTTTTTCCTTTCCTGCACTCGACATCCTCCTCCTTTTGATTCCTCAAAACTGAATCCTCCCCATTTAGATTAGGTTTGAGCCTAAAATTCTTTGGACACTTGCATACCACATACTCATTAAGGACCTCGTCATGCACAACCTTCCTATCAAATTGCCATGGCTTCCCCAACAAAATTTGACAAGCATCTATAGGCAGAATATCGCATAATACACCATCAAAATAATTTTCAATCTTAAAAGAGATAAGAGTTTGTTTGGTTACGGATGACCCTTGGTATCCAAACCGACCATGTTCACCATCTTTTTACTAGCAACATTAGTGTATGGGCCACTATCAATGATGACTTCACACACCTTATCACTAATTCTGCATTTAGCTTTGAAAATCTTCTCTCGTTGAGTAAGTAAAGGTTGTGGTTGTACTTGGAGCACCCTTTATAACATGTAGCAATCCACTTGGCCTTCTTCTAAAGCATCCTTTGGGATATCACTCTCCTCTTCGAGGTCTTCATCAAGGTTTTCATTCTCTTCACAAGCCTCCATATTTGCTATCTCTTTTAAAGTCAATGCCCTTTGGTTCGGAAAATCCCGAGCAAAGTGGCCATATCCTCTACACTTGAAGCATTGCTTGTTCACCTTATCAACCACTTGATCTTTGCCCTTTTCTTCACAAGTGAACTTCCTTGCATGGTCTTGACTTCCGGCTTGAGAAATTGGTGGCTTCGACACACCCTTGAAAGTCGAGCCATATGGAGCATTGGTTGACTTACTTAGTGGTTTGGTCCTCTTCAGCTGTTTCTTGAACTTGATGGCTAACTTGGCTAGGTCTTCAAACACTTCATACGGGTACACCTCTACCTTCTTTCGAAGATTCATATTTAAACCCCTAATGAATCGTGCACACCTTTGTTCTTCTCGTTATTGGACATCGCATATTAGAGCTAGCCTTTCGAACTCTCGAATATATTCTTCAACTCCAAGTAACCCTTGCCTCATTTTTGTCATTTTTATAAAATTTTCTTGCTCGTATTCCTAAGACACAAACTTCTTATTCAAATGTTTCTTTAATTTATCCCAAGACCTAATCTTCGATTTTCCTTCTCTCTCCCGTCTCCTTTTTAAATTATCTTACCACACTAGCAAACTTTTTAAACTTTAATATTGCTATTCGACATCATTTCTCGTCATCAATTTCCTTATACTCAAAAATTGATTCAACGATTGGCAACCATTCAAGAAAAGATTATGGGTTGAGATTACCTTCACAGTTGGAAAGATCAAAGCGGATTCCCTTTTCCACATCATCATAAGTTCTCCTTGAAGTGTCACGTGCCCTTACATAATTTCTCACGCTCTATTCTTCTTCTTCCACCCGATTTTGTGCTCTTCTCACGTGCCCTTCCTCTACTCGTTCCCTTTGGTTTTGTGGCTGATGGGACTCGTGAGCTTGGGAAATTTCTATTCTTCCCACTTGCAATTTTATCTCCTTGATTTCGTCCATCAAGGTCTTGAGAAAATCTCTCAAGTTTTCTCCTTAGTTCTCCATTCTTTTTCTTATCAACCAATTATTATTCTCCCAAACAAGCCTTAATCACGCAACAAGTCCTCTCTCTCTCTCTCTTTTATATGAATCCTTGGAGATTCTTCGAGATAATACTCTTTCTTGGTGAATCTTGAAGAATCTTGAAAGAAAGATTGAATCTTGATTGCAATTCCACCAACCTAAGCTCTGATACCAAAATTGATGTGTGTGGGAGGGTGTAATATTTAAATATGTGGATCTAATGGTTCAAATGGAGTTTGGATGAGATGAAAAAGGCTCGGTGATGGTGAGTTTAAAGACTAAAGGTTCGAAAGTGATGCAAATAATACGATGGTGGTTCGAATTATGGTAGAAAAATTATGATGGTGATGGTGATGAATTAATGATGAATGTGATTTGAATATGATGAGATGATGATGAGGTTTCGAAAGTTGGGGTTTGGATGATGGTTAGAGTGGTGGTTTAGGGTTAGGTTAGGGTTAGGGTTTGGTGTGAACAAGAGGAAATAAAGTGGTGTTTGGTTGGTATGGATGGTTAGGGTTTTGAATGAATGTTTTAGGGTTTTGGTTTTGGTGTACCGATTTAGGGTTTTGTTTAGCCACGAAATAGAGTAGGAATTTGTTTAGGGCAGGAAATATATGGATTAAGAATAGTAGAAAAGATATGGATTAATTTCTAATTCACACAGGCGAAGAGATTAAAACTTTCAAGCAAAACCGTTCACACAGATTCAATTTGCTTTAGCTTGAATTCACACAGAATTCAATCAATGTTGATCTTCAACTTTAATTCTTTATTGAATAATCATAATACATGTCATATGCTCGACACTTATGAATAAGTTAGCCTTTCTACCACTAGTTAAAGTATATTTCAAAAGATTACAAGATAAACGATATTATGCTACCTTTATGCTAACTTTATTCTCCTACTTTATTACTTAATTAATAAATTAGCTAAATAACTTAATAGTGCTTGAAAATCCTACCAATATCCTTCTCATGCACATGGTTACTCTCTCCTTGCATGCCATGCATGCTATGTACATGCATGTAGACATTTAATTACTTATTTGTTACATTTCGAGCAACGTAACCATCCGTTGGTCTTCAAATTTGCGGGAGACCCTTTCCAAATGAAGAATAATGGGTTCCATTATTATGAAAGTTAATTCTTGAGTGTTTGCTCCTTTATTACCTGGTGGTAAGATTTAGATCAATGTTATGTTGCCAAATAGGAGAATGTTAAGGATTGCTTTCTATTTATGAGTAGAGAAGAGAATGCTTGGGTTCACATGTTGCCAGCCTATGTCATTTGAGTTTGGGTGAGTTGAAAGGCTAGATTTTGGGGCGAAAACCTCTTCCTTGTATACTAGATATTTTTTTTAATGCTTAGACAAGAGGCTAGTAAGTGTGTTATGTTCTACTCTTCGTCTACTAAGATAAAAGTTCTACGCTTTTGATAAATGGTGTTTCAACTTTTAACTAATGTTGATAAGAAGCAGCCGTCGCGTGATCAGTCTAAGAAGCCACGTTGTACACTTGAGACTTGTTGGAAGATATTTGGTAAACCAACCCACTTGTAGGAGAAAGGAGAGGTATGAGCTCTTCAAATAAGTTCAAAAGACTTGAGGGCAACTAGTTAGTTCTTGATCATCTCCTTTCACAAAGTAATAAGTTTATCATCCCAGGTTTTACTCTCTCCACATTCTCATCTTTAAGTTCCAATTCCACCAATCCTTCATGTTCTTCCTTCCACCAAGGTAGTATAAGTTTTTGGATAACCTCTAGTGTTGATTTCTCATGTCCGTGGATAATGACTCAATAACAATCAATTATATGGCTAATTTATCATAGTTCTCATCTTACAATCCACGTGCTAGGAAAATAGAAGGATTAAAGTGATTGATGGATCATTTTTGGTAATTTGGGGATTAATTAGATCAAAATCTCATTCTTTAATTCTGAATATTGTTCTCTGCCCTCCTAAATTGTCATGTGATTTTCTCTATGTCAGTAAATTTACTCATGCTGTTAAGTGCCGTAATAACTCTTATTCCTTTCATTGTGATTTCAATAATTTCAAGTGGTTAATTGATGATGCTAGTTCTAGAGAATGTGATGGTATTTCAACATTTATGGAAAATTTTGGGATTTTGCAAATATTTTATGTTTTGAGTCAATTCTTTTCATGAAAAAGGAAAATTATGCTGTGGCATTATTGGCTAGACCATCCTAATTTCTATAATGTGATAAGTTTGTTACCAAAATCTTTTATTAATTAAGAATTTACCTTTTTTCAAGGTGAATCTTATGCTTTGGCAAAACATCATTGCTCTTTTGACCCCTTTCAACCTTGCAATCCAACCTTGCCATTTGCATTAGTTCATAGTGATGTTTGGAGACCTTCACAAGTGCCAGAAAATAAATAAATTGTGCCCTTTATAGATGATCGTACTATAGTAGTTTGAGTTTTTTGCTAAGTAAAATATAAGAACTTTTTTTGAGTTAAACGAATGAGTTATTGAAGCGATATGATTACTTGCTTAGCCAATGTTTTGAATTGGTTAAGCTAATGATTTGAACTAATGATACCCAGCTTTAAAAATATAAAATGTAAAGAAAATTTAATTATAACCGATTTTGATAGGTTCTTGAATCTTGACTAATAATTTGGTCCTTTTTTTACCCATTTTTTATTAGTTCATTGGTTCTTGGTTGATTCGATTTGGCCAAACATAGATAAAAAAAATTCATGAATGATAATGGATGAGAAAATATTATTAAACATTTGGGGAGTTTATTAACCTTAGAATAAGGTTGATGTGGCTAGATTGTTCGAAAGATGTGGATATAAGTGGTAGAAGTTTGGATTGAAGGTAGCTCTAGGTAATGTTTTTTAGTCGAGTGAAAGATGAACAGAAGGTGGAAGGGAGGTCTGGAAGAGTGGCAAAGTGTGGAGTTGAGTGATCAAAGAAGTGTCGGATGACCGGGGATAAAGGGGCGATCCACTAGAGCAAGGATTTTTGATGGGGCACGTTGAGACAAAGACTGAATGAATAGGGTATGGTTATGGGAGATGAATGCGATCATGAAAGAGTCTTGAGAGAAGGATTCTTGTGGAGGAATGAAGGTTAAAATGGAATGGGTGATAAGAGATATGTTGTACTTGAGGTGACGTAGAGGTTAGGATGAATTTGATGAATAATGGAGGAAGGTGAGTTGGTTGTGGTTTAATATGGGTTGGGTGAAGTTGTGGAAAGTCAATTGAAGGTGTATGGAGGTTGGTTGAAGAAGGATTGTAGATGTGAAAAAAAAAAAGGAAGGGAAAAAGATTTGAAGGCTTGAAATTATAGTTGAATATTGGTGAATAAGGATGGATGTATCAGCTGAATGTTTGAAGAAGAGAGAAAAGGAACCGAAAATGAAGCTGTATTGTGATATTATCATTTCTCACAATTCAGTACTGCATGACAAAATAAAACATGCAGAAATTGAAGACAATTTATCAAAGAAAAAACTGAAGGCGGACTTATTTATATCCTCTTTGCTCCATCAAACCGCCAAACAATTGATATTCTATCAAAGGGGCTCTCCACACTTGCCTTCAATTTTCTTGTTACAAGTTGGGTACTAATGACATCCGTGCCACTTGAGGGGAAGTGTTGAAAATCTAGGATAAAATGGTATGACTGTTATAGCAGATTATTAGGAAGATTCTGTGATTTGTTTGGAAAATTATTTTCGTATTTAAGTGATTTGATTTTAGGGAGTGCTCCTGACTTGTAAGAGTCATTTTAGGGATAATTATATGTCGAATATGCCCATATGAGTGTGTAATATTATGTTGTTGTGATTAAGATCTGAATAATGAATACATCCTTTTTCTTCCCATAACTTTAATTCACGCTGGTCAAGGGAACTATTTCATGTTGATCAAGGACCTATGGATGTCTGCTGATATCAATTTTGACTGAAGTCAGTGGTGATTGATGAACATATCCTCCTGTTTGGTGGAAGACTAATTTTTGTACAAATTAAGTGATTGGTTGAAGAGACCCTCTTATTACTATTAGGAATGTGAAATATTTTTGTAGATAGCTGGAAACTCAAATATATTCAAAATGCATGCCTATATGGAAAAACAAAAGAATCCAAACACTTAACGTATGTCACAGGTAATATTATGACGATCAAGCCACCGTGTTGACCAAAGTGGCAAAAGACACATGGTGTGCCTTTGTGTGCTCATCCGAGAAGGTATCATGTTCAAATGTCGATGAGTTGCAAAGAACTTGGTTGAGCAACATTAGTTTGGGTGTTAATTACAACTAAAATTTGGGTCTGTTTCAATATTATTGAGATTGAGGTCAATCTGTTGTATGCAGGAGATATAGATAGAGACATTAAGAAGTGGGCAATGCCTATTGAAGAATCCTAGTTTGATTGTTTCTCTTTATAATTACCTAAGTTCTTGTTAAGATTATGAGGCTCCCTCTGCAAATAATAACCACTCAGTCTGATCTGGCCTTAAAGTCGTGTTTGAGGAGGTTTAGATGTACACAACTTACATTAGTTAGTTCTATTGTCGGTTAGTTCCCAATCGACTAATGAAAACAATTTTAAGGAATACATGTGACATTAATAAATAATAACGATGATGACAACGATAATAAGAAGATGATTTAAGTTTGAGAGACATCCTCATATTAAATAGGCCTGCAGGAGGCGCTATGCCATGTTTTTCAAACCACTGTTAACCTTATGAATAATATCCTTATCAATCTTTCCTTCCATCTTGATGTGTGTACCTAAAATTAGTGTTTTCAAGCTTGAACCAGAAATTGACTCGGAACATGATATTGGGCGAGAGTTCAACCGATGTTACCATTGTTCATCATGATTCTTCAATAGTCAAGTATAATATAGTTATATATAAAAATTGTAAAATGTTGTGATTTAGGTGATAGAGTTAGCGATGTAACCAAAGAACATAGGTTAAATACCAATAACATTTTTTTTTTTTATTTTTGTAAAAGAGAAATACCAAAAAAAAAAGGAAGCAAAATTGGGTGGTTCAACTAGATACATAGGTTGGTTGATTGGATCAAATTGGTTTTGATCTGGGTTTCTTTTAGTAGATTTTTTTTTGGTTAATTATTTCTGCTCAGTAGTTGATGGCCATTCAAACTGATTGAACTGGATGCTCTGATTTAGTATTTAATTATTGCCAAAAACTGTCCTCACTTAGATGATATTTGTCCTATTCCTAACTGTCGAGATTGAAACATCATATACTCTGGAGTTGTGGGGAAAATGCCCCGTTTTATTCCTTCTTAACTTAAAACCCTACCCTAAATAATTCCTCCATAGTCTAGCTTTTCATTTGTGCCTTTCTTACTCTTATCCATGAAGTGTATGTTTTGAGAAGAGGTAGTAGTTGGCTGCAAGTTGTTTTACCCTGTATACAAAAGTAAATTAGTAAATTTACTAAATATTGAATAAATTTTGGAAAATTGTAGTCGGAAAGGAGCTTTTTAAGCTTAAAATATTTAACCAAACTTAAACATCATCTGTGAATAACACACCAAGGCAAACTCTTTTAAATTGACTTGATGAGCTCATCCTGGACTATTGTAACAAAAGTAGACTCGATGTTAATCCCTGATGCAACCCTATATTTAAAAAAAAAAAAGAAGAAAAAAGAAAAAAGAAGCAATGGACATCCTCACTTGGTGCTGTCACTCTGCATGCATATATTGGATCGCTCTTATATATGCCATTTGATTATTCTTGGCCTCTAAGCACCTCACAAAACTATTTGAGATCAATAAAAACCATGTGCATATTGTTTTTCTTCTATTAGAAATATATTTGCTGTTAGAGAATCTGAATAGCTTCTGTAGTTGATTACCTCTACGTGAAACTGGATTAGTTCTCTGATACTATCCCCTCTCAATCTCGTCTCGATCACCCACTTGATGATTTCATGGTTTGGCTGAGAAGCTTAATATTGCCTTTGTATTAGAACTCTAAATAATTGATATCATAATTTCAAATTGAGAAGCTTAATATATCTGTAGCTATCAGAACTCAGAATATTATCTTTGTATTCACTGTACCAGTGCACCATTCATCTAACATCCTCGTAGGCTCTAGAATCACAACAAAGAACTTCGTAAGCCACTTAAGGCCTTCCTTCCCCTGGCGCTCTCATGGTTTCATCTCATGGCTTCCTGATTTCATCTCATGCAAGACCCTCATAACTTCTTCCCTTATAATTTGTCGATAGGGACTTTGGTTTAGCTTTGGTATGTTGGATTTCCACCTGAGTTTCATTATTACCACAAACTCTGATTTACTGTGAAACTTGTAAATGCAATTTTTCAAGGAAAATCTAATTAAATGGACATTTATGACGGAAAATCTAATTAAATTTTTAATTAATGAAAAAACAATTCCAAAATTATGATGCCAATCCTCTGACCTAAAAGCTTATAACCACTGAAGTCTCTAGCTTTGGTCCCTACTCACCTAGTCTCTCGAGAGATTCTATATTAATCTTTGCTTGCCCTATTACTGTATTAAGTTTCACAGATTTATGTGTGAGCGTCACTATATTTCATGAGTCAAGGTGAAAAACTAACATCCTTTATCTTGGAACTGACCGATCCCTAGGGGCACGGATGGCATTTGTTCCAACAGCGGCTACTCCTCACAGCCAAGGCAACAAGCCAACTAGAGACAGCACAAAGGAGACTGGCTATATGAAACAAATTAGAGCCTAGGGAACAAAAATCTGTAGTGCGATACTGAGTGCACCAAAAGCCAGCAAAAGTGTCACCCAATAAAGCAAAATTTACAAATTACATGGACACCTATCCAAATAATGAACACAATTCTAAAAAAACAAATGACAGCTGATGGAAAACTATAAATGGCATGGACTACAAAAACACGAAAACAACACAACTTTCTGGTTGTCAAATAAACAATGGCATCTAGAAAGTAAAAACCAAATGATAGCAATTTATGAGCAAAAGACGACTTACCCATGGGTAGCAATGGCGGTCATTGTGGAGGTAGAATGATGAGATGAAGACAATTAAGATGCTAATGATGCCTTGGGCTCTTAATGTTCATCTTTTGTAATTATCCAAGTTCTGCAGATTATGGTGCTCCTTTCAATTTTTGCTTTAGATTGTTATGCTATTTTCTCATGATTGCTTTGTTGCCCCAGTTTACAGCTTACTTTAGTCAAGCTTAGGGTCTGTTCTCCTATGGTCTGATTTGAATGAGGTATTATCATTTTACTATAATTATTGGCATAATTAATATTTTCTGTATTATTATTACTACTATGTCTATCGTTAGTATCATTGCTATACTTATTATCGTTCATTTAATATTTTTATTATTATCACTAAAATTTTACATGCTCTGATCTGATCTCAAATCCTGAAAATAAGGCATGGAAAATAGACCCTTGGTCATCATTATTTGCTTTTATTCCTCCTGTCAATCACATGAAGAATTATGTCAAGTATCAACCTTGTTTTGTTCTTCTTCATTTCCTTTTTATTTATTTTATTTTATTTTATTTATTTATCTTATTTCGTTCTCCATTCTACACAACCAGAGCATCCCGCTGCTCGAAAAATTGCCCCCTTATTTTATAATCATATAACCGAGAAAATGTCCTTTCTATTTTGCAACTATTGGATTAATTGTAATTTTTATTTTGCAGGGCGGACAATTGTGTCTGCTGTGACCAGTGGTAGTAAAAAATATTTTCTTGGAACTGATAGTGCTCCTCATGATAGACGGAAAAAAGAATGTCATTGTGGATGTGCTGGCATATATAATGCTCCAGTTGCGCTCTCTTTATATGCTCAAGTATTTGAAGAGGTATATTTTGTCACCTCCACAGCATACTCTAGTGTCTGTTTGGCATACTATCTTGAACTGACTCTGCAATTAGCACCTCTAGGCTTTGGTCAGTTGAGGCTAGCAGTTTGAGGATAAGATATGGGTTGGAATATTAACATGGTGTGGCGCCTCAACTACACGAATCTCTATACTCGTTGAATTTGATGATTTGTAATATATGAGCATTGAAAAGTAGAATTCAGGTGCTCATCTTGTGCTTTCATTTTGTCAAACAATGTATACTATGAGTATTTGTTCTGCGGAATAAATCTGCACGCACAGCACAATGTTTGTAAACGCTTTTAGTCTTTAGCCATGTCAAGAATGAAAGCCAAATGATCGGTGCCATTGTATGCATTATGCTGCTGTGTTTATGATTACCATTTTAGTCTGTTATCCAGAACTATCATTTAACTGGCTATCAATTATTTGCAGCTAACTGCGCTGTCTTGTTTTTGTTAATTAAGGCCAGTGCGCTCGATAAACTAGAGGCATTTACGAGCTTCAATGGGCCAGACTTTTATGGCCTTCCAAGGAACAAATCAAAGATCAAATTGAGCAAGACGCCTTGGAAAGTGCCTGAGAGATTTTCTTATGCATCGGGTGACATCGTCCCTATGTTTGCAGGACAAACACTTCACTGGCTTCCATCTCCATTATCTTCGTAACGTCCGGCGTGTGCGTTACATCATTGCTGTGGATTAAGGGGTAAGAGATCAGACATCTGCGCATTGGCATAATGAGGAGACATTCTCTCTTTCCTGTCAAAAAGCTATGATCAGATGGGAGCCGATTGCTTTGTAATTGTTTCCTGTCAAAGATTTGTTATAATATTTTCTTCCCCACATCTTCGTTTGTGAGCTTTTAGCTATGTCGGCATAGATTTTAATTTCTACACTGTTACGTGAGGCTCTATTTGGTGGGCAAATTATTCAAGCTTATTTATTTTAGCAGACATGGCCTACTATAATTTGTCATCGCTTAACATTATCTTCTTCTCACACAATATGTCTGAAAAAATATTAGGTACTTATTAATGTTGTCCTAATTTTAGCATGTCAAGTAGAGCTTGCTGGCCTAGTTCTGCTCTACCATTTTAAGATTTGATGTGCGTCTAAGAAAAAGTAAAGTCGAATGGGACTAATCTTGTAAATAATATATGACGGCTTTGATGAGGGTTAATATGGTAGGTCCTCACAGCATGTAGACTTCCTTTCCATGTGCTCCTCACATGCTTCATTAAACTTCTAATAATATACCATAAGTCTCACTATTCCATAATATACCATACGTAATAACCTTATTTAGACCAATAATACTTGTTTAGCTCAAGTCTTTAAACAAACCTAAAATAATGAGCTCAAAGATTCAGTAAGTCAACCTTTCATATGTAGGACTTAATAAAATATTACGTATGTCTTAAGACTCATAAAATTACTAATAATAGAAAAAATTACAAATTAAATATGGGGTTCATAATAGAAAATAATAATAAAAAATTATAATAAAACAATTATGAATGAAAGAAAATATGATAAAGATGTGTCAGGGGAGTAAATGCCCACAATTAGATTATGCCAAGATATAACAAATAATTTCTCTATCATCACTATAGTCATGAGAAACTGATCGATCAAATTACAAGCTAAAAACATGTTTATACACACTTTTTACTTAAAGTAATTGATATGACACAATGTTAATATTAAACTTTATCGAAATCTAATAGTATGATTGCAATAATTTGCTCTTTTATTTAACTAGTTCTAAAAAAGTAAGCAAAAGAGGAAATATGAGTACCTAAACCAATACCTCAAGTATGTCTAGTTGTATTTTCTACCTTTGACCCACATATCTCTACAGATTTCACTACTTTGATAAAAATTATAAAATTATTAGGTAAATTGCTATTTAATCTAGTTTTAATTTATACTTATGAATTCTACCATGTTTATATGACCACCTAGCAATAATATAATAATATAGATTGTCACTATAAGGAAGTCAAAATGAGATATGCATTATATAAATCACATTTGATAGAATCACATACATATAGTATTAATTAATTAGAGTTAAATGAAAATCTTATTACAATTAGGAAAGCAAAGAAATTATGATCAATATGTCATACCATAGTCTAGGGCTTCAATCTTAAACCTAACAACAAATAAACACACTCATTATATATGAAATAACTACACAAAGTTATATAAAGACATGAAAAGAAAAAATTGAAAACCAAAGCTAAAATGATCCAAAAAAGCAAGGCAAACAATGCTTGCACAAGCCTTTGTCAACTATTGAATCTTCTTCTTCTTCTTACAAGCCTGCATGATCAAGACCTCAAATCACTTGGAAAAAATATTAATTTGGTTAATTCTTTGTGTAAGTTGAGGTGTGGGAGTAATTAATTAGGGGTGCGTGAAGATGAAATTGATGATTTCATATATTAATTGAAGGATTTAAGCCACAAATCAAAGTGACTATTCAGGTGGACAAATTTAATTGGATGAAGAATCCTAAATGGAAGATTTGATGATAAAGGCTAAATTGATGGATGGGGATCACATATTAGGGGTGGATGATGAACAAATTGAATGAATCACAAATAATTGATTAATGGAATTATAGAGATGAATGGAGGAGTAGTATGAAAGAAACATAATTTTTGAAGTGGGTTTTGGAGGATGAATTCATGACTTAAATTTTAGATATGAGTTAAGGATTTTATTTTATTTTTTTTATTATTTTATTATTTATTTTTATAGATGTGAATATCGTTTAGTTATGGCTAAACATTATGTATAATGTTGGTGGAAATATATGATAAAGTTGAGGAAAAATTTAAAAATTTCCCATGCCGAAGCTCGATGAGGCCATTGATGTTTTAGAATCTTAGGACATCTTCACTTCATTACTCTACCATGGTGAAATTTTATAGCTCCTAATTGATAGCTTCAAATTCAGGTGTAGTTTCAACCTTTTTTTTATTTCTATCTAAGAAAAACGTAAGCACATAATTTGTGGATATTTTCCTTAGCTTTCCATTTCAACTTAAATCATCTCAATTGGAGTTGGTATGAAAAAATTATGCCCATTTCACTATAAACTATTTTTGTTATTTCATATGAATGATTCAGTTAATCTTTTTTCTGGTAGAATTCTCCAAAAGCTCTTCCTTTTAGCTCATTTTCTTTATGATTGATCCCGAATGAGTACATATGATTTGGGAGAGTTTAAATTAGCCTTTTAAATGTAAAATTTATTCAAAGTGAGAAGATAAAAAGCATAAAATAAGAATAAAATGAACTTATCATGTTACCCTACATTTAGCTATTACTAGTCCCTTAGAAAAAAAAAGGTCCTGAAAAGAAATCAAACAATCAAAAATTCATAACCAATTATCTTAGGAATATCTTACTTTCATAAATAGTGAACCAAGACTCCATACTTTGAATGTTCCACAAATTAATTTAAATGTACAACCTACACACAAACTTAGAAAGTATCAATAAAACACTAATGATTCAAAAGGGAAAACATCCTCAACTAGTATTCATTCATCCTCACAAGAATTATACTATATTTTCTTCTCTCAATATCAAGGCTAGTACATATAAACATATTTACTCTAGTATATGATATATATGATGAATTTATAATAGGTAGATAGCTTACACATGAAGAAAGTCTAATATTTACATGGATGAAACCTCATGAAATATATCAATTACTTGTTGAATGGATCATACCCTATGCTTTACTTATGTGGTTGATATCCAAGGTGCAAGGCAACTAGGGCTATCGTGATGAGGCAAGGTTTGAGCGTCTTATAAAAAAAAAGATGAAAGAGGAATTCAACAAAAAAAATCCTAAATTATAGTAGAATTTTGTTGATGTAGAGATACTCTTATTGAAATTTCACACTCATCAATGCATCTTCACCATATATCCCAAAATATCACTAAAGGACAAATATCATCATTTTGGGATTTTACATCATTTT